>CM036592.1:23577689-24832189 GCA_020745705.1 Hemiprocne comata
CAGAGCCCACAGGGACATGTGACACCAATGGAACAGTAGAGATACCCCCTAAGGAGGAGGAGGAGGAGCCAGGGAGCACTTATGGTGTTGCCCTTTATCAGTTCCAAGCCCTGGAGTCCAAGGAACTGGATTTTGATGTGGGTGACAGGATTCGCATCATAGGCATTCTGGAAGATGGCTGGCTGGAGGGGGAGCTGAGAGGAAAATGTGGCACCTTTCCACACAGATTTGTGAGGCTAGAAACCTCTGAGCCTTGCAGGGAAAAGGCAAGTGCTGGGGATCCCCAAGGTGGAGGAAGCTGTGGAGTCACCATCCATCAAGACCCGGAAAGCACCTGCTCTGAAGCTCTTCCTTTGCCAGAGAAAGATGGCAGAAAAAAAGAGAATGGCTCAGCTGCACACCCTGAGCCTGACACTGTTTTGTCTCACACGGTGGGAAAAACAGAGGGTCATCTTGGCACAGATTTGAAACAGCATCAGACCTTTCCTGGCACTGGAAACCAAGGGTCACATCACAAAGGTACATCAAACTCCCTCCCATTTGACTGCACCAAGACAGTCAATGGCCTTCTCCCTGCTGCTCAGCTGCCTCCCCAACAGGGCAACAGGCCTGGCCAAGCAAGTGAGCTGAAGCCTGGGGGAACCATTTCAGCCTCCCCAGGAAACACTGAAACTCACACCCTGCCTGAGCATGATGGAGGCAGTCCCACTGTGCCCCCACAGGCTCCCCACTCTCTCCCAGATCCTTGCAGGAGCCAAGCAATTTCTTGTCCTAACAGCTGGGCAGCCTCTGAGCCCCAGGAGAGCCAGAGCAGCTCCCAGAACCTGGACAATTGGATGGATGGTCAGCAGGAGAAATCCAAACCTTGTTCCTCTGCTTTGGGAGGTGCCCAGGTGGGCTTGGACACGTGGGCTGGGAGCTTGGGGGAATGCTGCCAGCTTGCAGTGCAGGGGGATGGCTGCACAGACCTCGACTCCAAACTGACAGAGCAGCTGGCACAGTTTGAGAAGAGTCTGACCACAACCGGCGCTGAGCAGGACAAGGTTTCCCGACACTTTTCTATCTTGGACTACAGCTCTGAGAAGGACATTGTCCGTGGGTCTCCTGAGTGTGCCCCCCACACCAGGCAGCCAGAGAGGAGGAAAGCCCTGAGGCCACCCCCTCCTCGGCCCAGCAGCCTTGCAACAACCCCTGTGCACACTCTGGGTGGCCAGGTGCCCAAAGGCAGGTCTTTGTCCTTCTCAGTTAAGCCCTCCCGGCCTGCACCCAGACCTCCATCAAGCAACCAGCGGAGGAGTGTGGCCCCTCCACAGCTTCAGCCCAGCACTCAGGAGCAGCGGGTACAGGAGGGACATGAGGACTTGACACAGGCAGGAACAGCTTCACCCCGCTCCATTCTGCTGACAAGGATCGGAGAGGTGGAGCAAGACCTGGAGGCATATGGCAAGACCCGTGCTGAGCTAAGCCTGATGCTGGAGGAGCAGCAGGATGAGCTGGTGAGAGCAGAGACCCTGCAAAACCTTGATTTCTGTGACTCCAACATCGAGACCCTCAGCATGGAGCTGCAGGAGCTGAGAGGTGAGTCTGCAGCTGCATGTGGGGGGGTGCTTTTGGGGGGACAGCTGGCCCCTGCTGCGTACAGACACTCTTGGAGCGAGTCTTTTGTTTCCTTCTTTAATTCCTGATTTTAGTCATTTTGTAAGCATTGTTGCAGTACAAATCGTCATGATCCCTCAGCGCTGGCCTTCCCCACCCCCTTTTCCTTCCTACTCTCACATCTCCTCTTCCAGCCTTCATCTGATCTATTCCAAGTGCATCCTTGCTCCCAAGCAAAAACATGGATGCTGTAGGTTCAACCTCCCAGCCTCATCCCCTCCTAGCTGTAGGGGAGTGAACAGCAGCTTCAGAGTGGCTTTCCTGGTGGTCCTGCAGTTAAGATCTGGGTTACCTCTGTGACACGACTGCCCTCAGCCTGTGAGGGCACTGGGTTTCCTGCCGTTTCTGCTCTGAGGATGATACAGACCTTTGGGGACTTGTTACTCAGATCAGAGGGAATGCAAAGAAGAATGCTGAACATGACCTGGGAGTGTGGACAGTTAATAAGCAAAAGCAAAGCCTGCCTGCCCTTGTGCTCCTCTTGTCCATGAAGTCCAGAATTTCAGGACAGGAAAGTGATGCTGCACTGTCAGCAACAGCGACAAAGAGCTTTAAATCACCTCATGTCTGTAGCCAAAAAGATTACTCTTGTCCTTGCAGCCCAGAAAAAATACTCAGGGAGGAGAAATTTGCCCTGTTTATATCAGCACATTTGGGCACTGAAACCCAAAGATGCCATATAAAGATCAGTGTCCTTGATATTACAGTAGACAAAGTGGAAAGACAGGACATCTCTCACAGTCCCTTCCCCAGGAGCTCTGACACTGCAGTTCTGTTACCAAAACCCACGATGTGCAGGAAATGTGGGCACTGCACATGGGAGATGGACTGAAATGCCAGCTCCTGCCTGGGGATTACTCACTCTGATTTCATTGCCTCCATCCTCCCACTGCTTCATCAGTGCTGGGGAGCCCAGGCGCTTTGCTGCAGGATCACGTCTGATGCAGAGCACTTGGAAATAAGGGATGATATGGGTGCACCAGGGAAACAGGGTGACAAACAGCCTCCACGTCAGTGGTGTGCGAGAGGGATACTTAGAAGAAGGCTTAGAAGATTTGAGGCTAGATGAAATAACTTCAAGTTAGGAAAAAGAAAATCTAGGCTGGATCAAGGGATGTTTTCTGATGGGGTGGATCTTGTTGGGAAAGGTCTCCAGTCTGTCCCAGTGCCTGCTGACAGTGGGCAAGTCCTGCTGAACCTGTGCTGTGGTGGTTACTGGGACTCAAAGTTTCAGGCAGAAACTAAGACTATCCTGAGACATCCTAACTGTCAAGTTATCCTCTTAGTAGTCCTGAGGGATTTTTCACCACTTCAAGACACCTGAGGATTTATAACTAGTGTCTCTGGTCCTAGGATAAAGCTGTGCCCTACCCAAGCTCTGCTGCATCCCTCCTGCTGCATATCAGTGTGGTCAGAGAGCATGTCTCATGCTGGCTAGCCCAGCTGTAAGTGCCATGGGCCAAATCAGTTATGTGGTGTTGCATCAGCTCAGCAAGATGTGTTTGCACCATGCCTCAGGGATGGCCTCTGGCTTGTCAGTGTTAGGGGCACTCAGAGGAATGCTGGAGGGAGAAAAGCTTTCCCTAAGCATTGACCAGCAAACAAAGTAGGGCTGGCATCATCTTGGGGGAGCCAGTCCCTTGGTGTGTCCTTTGGGGAGCCAAAGGAAGAGCAGAAAGTATGTGGTCTTCTAAAACATGTTTAAAATCTGCAGGTTGCTTCTTTGGCATGTCTTGAGTGCACACTGGGGGGCTCACTGATTGCCAGGCCTGGGCAGGATTAGTGCTTGCCCTCCTGCAATTGGAGAAGGAAGGTCCGTTGGTTTGATTTTTGTCCTGTACCAGCTGGGAGTATTCACTGTGCATACCTAACAAATGTTGTAAGAACCTGAGACGTGGATGGACATCCATGGATTCTCCTGCTTTCTCTCTAGTGTATGCTGTGGTCATCTCTTGGTTTCTTACAGGAATGGAAAACTGGGAATACGTTGTGCCCTGCAGCAAGAGGAGTTTCTGCAGTGCATGTTTCTATAGCCTTCTGGAAACTTATGCAGTGTGTTGGCACTGTAACCTACATAGTCCCTTCCGGCCTGTTCCTGTCAGCAGGGGGACCAGCCCCGGGGCCAGGAACCAGGCAGCTGTGTCTGCATGGCACTGTGAAGACACCACTTTGCAATGCTCTGTCACACAGGGAGCTGCTTCTCTCCTGCTCTTCCCAGGACCTGTGGGTGAGGGCTGGAAAAAGGGTGGGCTCAGCATCTGATTTGAGCCAGGGACAACCTGAAGGCCTTGGTTTTCCTCCGTGAGGTGTGGAGCAATACCCAGCCTCTGCCAGACCATGTTGTTTAGCCTCTGTGCCAGTGGGAGCATGAAGGCAGTGGAAGGGGATCTGATATCCCATCTCTGTGGCTTCCCACGGTCTCACACACCGTCTGTTTCCCTTCCCTGAGGATGTTGGTCTTGGGGCAGGGCCTCTGCATGCTCCAGTGCTCTCCTTTTCCCTGCCTCTGAGCCGTCTGGAGAGAGGCTTTGGCAAAGCGGCGGAGCCGGTTTGGGCGGTGAGAGCCTGCCCAGCCCCGGCCTCCCTCCCCGGACTGGTTACTGATTACTTGGGGCAGCAGGTGGAGGAGGCCGGGGCTGGCAGCGATTGGGCCCGCACCCCATCATCCGCTTTCAGGCTGGTTTCAGGAAGCGGTGCCCGTGTTTCACTTGGGACAGGAGCACTGGAGCGGAGCAGAGGAGCAGCGTCAGCTACGGCTTGGGCTCCGGGAGCAAAGGGAGTCAGCACCTGTGCTGCACCCCAGCAGGACTATGTGCACTTATCCCAGAACAAAGCACGGTGTGGAGGATCCAGGGCAGAAGCCAAGGCTTCCTGGCTGGGAATATGAGGACTGTTGTGCCGTGGGAAGAGAGGAAGTGGCCACAGTGGCTGTGCTGCGTGGTGAGGCTCACTGCAACAACAGACCCAGAGCGAGGAGGCAATACCCGGGCTGCCAGGGAGCAGACAGTGGCTGGGACGGTTACAGAGGAGGAGAGAGCATCTCTGTGGACCAACAGTGCATGAATGGAGACTGTGGAGGTTTTTGGAAGGGAGATACCCAGTATGCAGACTGCAGGAGAGCAGGTGGGGCTTGGGAAGGCAAAAGCCAGGATACAGAGGGTAGAAACTATAGGGTGTATGAGAGGGAGGGCATTCAACGTAGAGACTGCAGTTCTGAGATAAGAGAAAGGCAGTACAGAGAGGACAAAGTACCTGGACAGTATAGGGAGGGGGGAAGGCAGTACAGAGAGGACAGATGCCCTGCAGACTGTAGGGAGGGGGGAGCATGGTATCAGGAGGACAGAGATACTAGGGACTACCATGAGGATAGAAGATATTATGGGGAAAAGGAGAAGTGGTGTAGGCAGGAGAGGGACTCTGGGGAGTACAGGGAGAGGAGAAGGCAGTATAGACAGAATAGAGACAATCGAATATATAGGGAAGGAGAAAAGTGGTATAGAGAGGATGGAGACTCTGGAGCATATAGACAGCAGGAAAGGCAGTATATAGGTGTTAGGGACCAAGAAGACATTGAGCGGCACAGGCAGCCCAAAGGCCATGTCATGGATCTCATCAGTCTGGACAGAGGTTGTGAAGCTCCTGCATTTGCAGTCAGATCCTCAGAAGACAGTAGTGTGAGCCTGAGGTCAGGTACTGGCTACACACAGTCTGAAACAAGAGCCATGGACTATGATGGCTGTGGGGAGCTGGAAGGAGCAGGCCCAGGGCCTGGGATGCCAGTTAGGAGCAATGGCAGAGCAGAGGGTTCAAGAGTACGCACAGGCCGGCCAGACTGGAGCCAGATCTGGGAGCAGGAGGCTGAGGAAGCAAACAGGGTGGGCTCCATGCTGCAAAGAAACAGCTTCTACAGACGGACGGCTCCGAGCACCCTGCGGCATTCTGAGTTTGTGCAGACCAGGAGGGAGAAGCGAGGTATGTGTAGAAATGCTGGGCAGTTGCCTTAGAAGTGCCTTTGCCCTGCTCTAGTACCAGGGCAGCACTGGGACTCTGGCACAGGAAGATGGCCAGTCTAGCTGGGCTCCTGTGGGAAACCCTGGGGCTTGCCAAAGTGGCCATCATCATTATAACCCCTCTGTACGGTCACCTACGTGTCTTGCCAGGGCTCTTGCCCCTGTTTTGCAGAGGCCAAGGTGGGCGAGAAGCCCAGGCAGCACAGGCCCACGGCTCACTGCTGTCCTTTCAATCCCTCCTCCTTTAGTACCCAGAGTGTTTTGGGTACACCCTAAAATCTGTGGCCCTGACTTGTCTGCTCTCTCAGAGCCTTGAGGAGGTTCCTCTTGGGAAAGGGTGAAGTGCTGGGATTATTCTTACTGCCTGATTTACTTTCATAACCCGTAATGAATGGATTCTGTATGTAGGAACCAATTCCTGACCCTTTGGAGGGCAAGTAGAAGCAGCTGTTTGGAGGCAGCACGAAGCAGGAAATGGGGGAAGTTGTTGTTGTAGCACTTGGGACGTACGCAGACGGCAAGTATGTGATTACACATGGGCAGGTCACCAAGGCACTCGGTGTGTGTTGGGGACGAGGGGCAGCAAGGTGGTAGGGTCTGGGCAGAGGGAATGGAAAAGCATTTATTGGTGGACTGGCCTCCCCAGTGGGCAGGCATGTGCCTGAAAACATGCTTGTTTCTGCACCCTTCTGCCAGTGTCTGTCTTGGGCGTATGTATGAACTCTGCATGAAGGGGGGTTGAAATGCAGAGGAAAATAGCACTTCAGTGCAGTGGCCAAAAAAATGGCACAGCTGGAGGCTGGGCTGCCTGTCAGCTTAAACATCGTGAAATCTGTCCTCTGGAGATACTGGATTAAGCAGGCTCCACCGGCTGCATTTCTCCACTCTCGGACGCCCTGGTAGGGTGGGACTTTGCTCAGCTGTGTCCCCAGGGCGAGGGAAGGGAGAGGCTTTGCAGCGCAAGAACGTCCAAAGGGCAGCAGGGAAGCTTCTAGCTAAGGAGTCAGGAGCAGAGAGGGGAGGAAAACAGCCCACAAAGCCTTGGGAGGCTGGAGCAGTGCTGGCCTGGCTGGGTTTTGGGAGACCTGAGGGGACAGACTGCAATGCCAGGCAAGAGCCTTCACTCCTCTGATGATAAATGAGACACTGTGTTCACCCATGCTTGCACTCGGAGGGGGTGTAGGATTTTTATTCTGCTGTGGCAGGCTCCAGGGGCAGAGGAGTGGCTGCAGGAGGTGTGAGGAAGAATACCCTCACCATCAGGGTCAGTGTCCCACAGCAGGAAGGGGAGGAGGAAGGCTCCAGCCATTTTCTAACACTGTTCAGTCCCTCACCTGCCCTACTGGGGCAAAGTGCTGTACCAGCCAGCACCAGCCTTCCTTAGCAAATACACTTTGCTGCTGTAGCTGCCTCATTGTAAGACCTCACCAGCACCTGGGAGCCTCCCCAGAAGCCCTCCCATCACACTTGGTGGGAGACACACTCCTGTCCAGCTGATAGAAAAAGGTCTTCTCTGTTTTTCCCTCTGTGTGTGCTCCAGGCACCTTTTCTAATGCTGTCTGCTTTTCTCCCAGGTTCCTCCTTCTCTCCACAGAATGACAGAATTTAGGAATTGAAAGCCCCATTAGAGATGGCGTGGCCTGAAGTTTTCCATAGGTGGAGTGATTGCAATTCTTAGAGATTTCTCTGTGACGCAGCCTGGTGACAGCTACTTGGTTAGAGCATCTCTTCTGAGATGAAACTCAGATACATCTGCCTACCACATCACCAGAAGGGCAACCCTCCTGTCATAGCTTTGCTGCTTAGTCACCATCGCTCCTACATGTTTTGCATGCTAATGTGTTGCATTTCAGCTCTGAACTCCAACCTTTTTCTACTAAAATAGACCTTTTTAGTTGATGGTATTTTCTTTTCAGGCAGGTACTGTAATTAAGTAATTTTTCAGTCTTCAGTTCTTTGTAGTGAAGAGAGTCTTAAAATACTGCTGGCAAAGACTCACAGGAGGACCTTCCAGCATTTGTTTTTCCTGATCCTCACTCATTTTTCAGTTCATATTCTTTTAAAACAGTGGACTTCAGAGCTGCATGAGGCATTCTGGGTGGGTGTCAGCTTGCTCTGAAGTATACCTTACTGTGCTCCTGTGCCCTTGTCTAAAGGCCCCAATCTGCCTCTGCAGCATTTAGGGAACTCCTGCTGAGTTTTGGCTGACCCAAGGGAAAGCATCACTCTCCAGAATACAGTCCTGCATTTCTTGTCCCCATTAATGCATTTGTCTACATTAAACCTGCTTTGTTTGAATAATTCCATCTTACTCAGAACACCATGGGTCACTCAGTGTTGAATCAGTGTTCAGTTCTCTATATGACAGCGGTGATTTTCTTTAAAACTTTGCTTATAATTTAAATTATTATGTAGGATCAATTCTAAAAACAGTCCATTGAGAATCAGAAATTCCCTTTTTTTCTGGATATTCTCCACTTGCAATGGGTTTTTGAGGTGCCAGTTAGTAAGGTCTTATTTCTACTATTTAGATGGAAAGAAACAGAATATTTCTTGTATAATTCTGCCTTTTTGCCAGACTTATCAGGAATTTTACTATCTCTGCTTACTTGTGGGATTGTGTCGTTGAAAGGGTTTCTTTTGTTCTGGGTAGAAGTAAAAGTATGTTAGAAAGTAGCATTTTATTTCCTCATTTTAAAAATGAAAGAAGAATTCTGAATTCTACCATCTGTGCATTTTTCTTGATATTTTTCTCATTTTTCTGTAGTTCAGAGATCCTGATGTATCTCTGGTCATTTATCTGTTTTTCTGTAACTCATTCATTCATTTTTATTTTCTGCCTTTATTGAAGCACAGACCCAGGACAAATTTTTCATCAATATTGTTCTATTTCTTGCTCACATAACTGTGTTTTTTTTATTACCTATTTAAAACATCCTTTTAAGGAACTTGCAGGTTTCATTCTTTATTCCATCAGCGTTTTTGCTCACAAAGACTTTTGTTGATGCTCTGCTCAGCTTTGGAAGGTTACCTCTTTGCAGACGATCATATTACTTCACTTTTTTCTCCATCTTGGGTTGGAACCATTCCCTGTTCACACTACATGTGGTGGGGCTGTGTTGGGATGATGATTGTCATCTTACCTGGCATAGAGACATCCCCACTAAGCAGGCTCTGCATGAGACATCTTTGAGACATCAAGCCATTCCAGTGGCCCTGGAGAAGAGTCACCAGTCTTTTATCATTCCGCTAATTTTCATGGTTTGTCTGGATTTATCTCCTTCTCCTTTGTCTCAGGACTCTGCCAAGGCTGAATTCACTTCTGTGGGCTGAAGTCCTCTTTTACCATGGCACCCCTCTGCTGCCACCCCAGCTTTCTTAGGAGAAAGCAGTGAGACACTGAATACATCCAGTCTGTTGCTTTTGGAGCAGTGGGTATATTCTGTTACAGGCTTATTACCAAAGTCCAGAGTGAGAGTTTTCACCCCAGCCAGATCCTGTTCCTGGCAGCAAGTTTAGCCTTTGCTCAGATTAATTATTCCCTGCCCTAGTTTCATCCCTTCTCTTCTCATGGCAGGCAGTGGCTCCTCCCCTCCTGGTGTCCACATACTTCAAATATTTGCATCTGGTTTGTTTTGTCCTGAGTCACTGCTTGACTCTGCTGAGCTGTGAGCCTGGGGCTGGGCTGCTGGCCTCTCCCAGTTGGAGATTCGTCCTTACGGAGCTGGTACGAGGGATTGTCCTCAGCACTGATGGGCAGCACGTCCCTCTTCAGATTGCACTAGCAGCCCTGCGAGGCTGCGCTGTGCTGCAGGGGATGCTGGCAGGTGAGCCTCCATGAGGGGGACTTGGGGGGGTGATGCAGACCTTTGGGTGAGCCCCCCAGCTCGTGCGCAATGGACATGCATCCCGATGGATCTGATCTTCATGGGTCAACTCTCCTTCCAGAGTGGGGCAGGGAGAAACCCCTCTAATTGCATGTGTGCTCCTGCACAGGGTTGGGTAATAAGGATTAGAAGTTTTGATTGAAAGAAAGTCCATTAAAGTGGGATTTCTGAGATGAGCAGGATGAGCCATGTGATTGTGATGTTAAATCAGGGCCACCACAGGAAGAGCAGAGGTGAGAGTGTGCTCCATCTTCACACCTCACTGCAAGGGGCTTGATTACGAGTCGGTGTTCAATCTCCTAGCAAAGCTCACAAGCAGGCATTCCTGGATTCTGTCAGAGACTATGAAACCAATCCAGAGAGCCAAGGATTTGTCACAAATATGCTAAAGGGGATAGAGAAAAAATGCTGTTAGAGGTTTTAATTTAGAGCAGCAGATGGCATGCAACCTATGAGTGAACAAAATCTGAGTCTCTGAAAATTGTGATTGAGAACATTGTTTATGGAAATGTATTTCTGAGTGCCCATTTGGCATCTGTGTCATGGGTAAACACGAATTTGTCACTGGACTGGAATTTGGTGGCTTCATTAGAAATACCAGATGCATTCCTGCAGGCTAACAGAGCCCATTCTAGCTGTGGTGTACATCTTAGTGCCTCCAAACCTAATGGGCATGATGACTCAGATTGAAAGGTAACATTTAAATAGAAAATCTGTGAAGTAGAATGGAGATCTGTTTAAAAAGCATTTATTAGATGACCAAAAACCACAGCTTTGAAAGAGGGTGGGTTTAGTTAAATGCTTAATAAGCCTCATTTAGGGAAAGCTGCAATTAAACATACAAGAATGTGTAACAAGCAGTAAAAAGGAAATTGATGGCAATCGAGACGGTATGAAATATAAAAAATGAGACTTTTAAAATGCATCAGAAACAAATAGTAAGCATTATACACATCAGTCATGTAGAAGAGCGAACTACTGAAAACAAATTCTGTATCTGAACTTTTTGAACTGCAAATTTTTGGAAAGAAGGAAAGAAGCTGGATGACTGTTGAGTTCATTGCTGAAGGAGGATGCTGGACTAGTGATAAACAGCAAGAGTCCTAAGAGACTTGGCTGCAGCATAGCCTCGTTTTTAAACAAATCTTGAAATACTCAGAAAGAGCAAGAAGGCCAGAGGAGAATTAATGTGTGTAAGTTTTCAAAATAATGCAAACACAGATACAGTATAAGTGGATAGAACTGGTGGCCATCATCATGCCAGGTCAGGCAAGCTGAGCTGATGACTTCTGTGGACTTAAAACTTGTGCAGGGAAGGTTTTAATTTTCCTTCCACAGCGGGCATTTGAGACTTGCAGAGGAAGAGTGTCATGGACCTGGCAATCTCACAAGTGTCAGTCAAATCCTCCCCACAGGCACTCTCCGAAAGGGCCTGACCTAGATTTACTTGCCTGGGGTGTGCTTGGTGGAGCGTGGGGAACTGCTGTGTTCGTTGGCAGTGCTGGACATCCCCAGCTCCATTTCGATGAGCTGGAGCCGGGCACACTGTGTGGCTATGGCTAAAGCAGGGAGCAGAGCAGGATCATTTGGTGGTATGGTATCCCTAGGTGCCTTGTACAAAGCTTCATCTGGTGGCATTTTGCCTGGGGATAAATGCAAAATCCAATTCTTTGATCAAGGCAAATGTCATCTTTTCCATTTGTCTTCTTGAATGCTGCTGCATGGGTCATTTCTGGCTGTTGTTCTGGCTGGTCTTCATTTTCAAGATTCTTGCAAGGCCATCCCAGGCTGCAGTATCAGCCTCATCTGGGTTTCACACATGCATGGTGTGCATTTCACAGAACACCTTCCTGCTTCTTCCAGGTTGCTATCCCACTTGAGCTTGCTGCTCTGCAAAACAAATGCCATTCCTTAAAAAAAAAAAAAGTCCTTCTCACTTGTTGTTACTGTCTTAACTCTTTGAGCTACACAGACATACCTTGGCTTTTCTGTGCCCCTCCCTGTGCATTTTTCTGCTTCATGTCCTGTTCAGGCTTCAAGTGCTGTGTTTTGGGGCAGGATGTCCCTATTGGGTGTTTGTCAAGGACCTTGCACTGCAGGGCCTGGTCTGCTACTGAGGCTTTGCAGATGCTGTGGAAATGCAAACAGCAAATGCTAAACCCAGCAGCTGCCTCCAGGCCCTCCTCTTCGACTCCTGCTGTGCTTGAGTTGATAAAGTTAATTATCAGGGACTTTCCTGGTGGATGTCAAGACAGCCACTGACTTAGCCAAAACTAGCCTTTTCCCTTATGCACGGTGGCTCTGGTGGGGTTATTTTTAAGAATGCTTGCCAGCAGAAATCAGGGAGTCTGCTCTTCATAAGACACCATAATTGCTCACTAAATGTACTGCTGATTGTGCCACTAAGTCCTCCTCTGTGGAGGTAGCCCTTTTGGCTCTCCCCAGTCTCAATTTCAAGGCAGGGCAGCAGAGACACCTGCTTAGCGAGATAGTTATCTTCCCTCCCACATCGGAGCAGGGTTTCAGTTAGGTTTCCCATTTGCCGCGACTGGGGGGTGTCTGGGACTGATTTTGAAGTTGCTCTTTCAGCAAGAGGCAGGCGATTTGTCCTCAGCCCAAGTAGCTGTGAGGAGTTGCTGTTTGATGCTGATGCTGCTGGTTTCTGTTTGCCACTCCTGCACTGCAACGGGAAGGGCTGCCATGGTTTCAGCTAGTTACGGGCTGAGTTGGTGTCTCATCGGGGCTGCACTTCTTTTCTTTCCTGGGTCGTTTCAGTGCAAAACCCCCTGCCTGGCAGAGCAGCAGGCAGGATGCTTATGCCGAGGGTATCAGCTGGCAGGGCAAAGCTGGGGGTGCCTGCAGGCGGGCAGGGCACGCCCAGCACCTGGGCAGAGACAGCTGAGAGTATGGTCTCTTGCGGCTGGGCACGGTGGGTGCCAGGGTACCAGGATAAGTCCTGAGCCCTGCTGGGTGCCTCTGCGAGTCTTCCAGGCTCAGCCGCTGTTGCCTGAGGCTGTAACCGGAGAGGCCAGGGAGGTGGAGGTCTGGAACTGCCTGTCCTGCAAAAATATTTTTACAACTGTCTGAGCTGGGCATGTCCACAGCTTTTATAAAATCCCATTGAGAGAGCAGCTGGCGATTCGTGGGAGACGTATCGGAGCGGGGGGGAGGCAGGCTGGGGTGCTGCAAGGGGGCCTATGTTCTGCAAAGCAGCCATGAAGTCGGGAAGATAGGAGTGTTTCTGGACCAGACCCTGCCTCAGAGGAGTGTCCCAGGGAGGTGCTAGAGAGGGGCTCTCCCGAATTTGGGAAGGGGAGGTACTGTTGCTGTGGTTTTGGCCAGAGGACACATGCTTTTAAAAGCAGGCAGGTGGGGTAGAATGTGGCTGGGGCCCAGGAACCTGCTGGGGGAAAAAATGTCTCAATGAAACTGGAGGGGGCTGGGCCGGCCTGGGAGCCGCAGGTGGGACAGAAAACCAGGAGGACAGCCGGCTGCCGGGGCTTGGGGCAGGAGAGAGGAGTTTGGCCAGCTGCCTGCACCCCCAGGACCCTGCAGGCAGGGCAGCCGCTGCCTGTGCTCTGCACCCCGGCACCCTGCCAGGGTCGGGCCGGGAGGCTTTTGCGAGGGGGACGGCAGCCGGGGTTGTGCTGGGTGCCTGGAGTCTCCCGGCCCCGGGGCCCCCCGCCATGGCAGGGTGGCCCCCCATGTGGAGCATCCGGCCACTCCAGGCCTCCGTTCCGCCGGGTCTCTGGGTGCTCGGCACAGTCTCCGGACAAAGGCCGCGGCCGCCCCCGCCTTCCCGGCCCTGCGCCGCGCTGCTCGCAATGGTCCAGCTCCAGGCTTTGCCACCGGCAGTCCCATTGTGGGTTCCCGAGGCCTTTTCGGCCATTCAGATGGAAATGCCCCGGAGCTGGAGAATGGAGACCCTGTTCCCAGACAGAGGGGAGGGGGCAGCCGCCATTGCAGGTTCCTCTCCCGGTTTGCTCAGCCCCACGGAGTTTCCTGGAGCAGCAGAGTATTCCTGGACCCAGCTGGTATTGGGGAATGAGTCTGGACCAGGTTTGTGTTGCTTAATGCCTGATGCCAGGGAGTTGCAGCATTCATGGTGCTGCGAGGGCAGGATGTGGGAGCAGACTGGGGCTCCCTGCTACCCCAGGCCTGTGAGTGCCAGGGATAGCCTCTCCAGAAAGGTCCTTCATGGACAGTTCTGCTCTCTAACAGTCATGTTTGGCCGTCTTACAGGTTGCTTGTGGCACAGTTTAAATGCTATTTGTCTGCTGTACTTACGTCCTTGCTGGAGGTTGCTGATCTTGCTTCTCTGTTTTGCAGAGATGACTCTCCTGTCCTCCCAGACACCATCCCTGGAGACATCCTCGGCTGCCACTGAGAGCCCAGAGCAAAGGATGCTGGAAAAGAGGTCCAAGGTTATTGAAGAACTGCTCCAGACAGAGCGGGACTATGTCAGAGACCTGGAGATGTGCGTGGAGAGGATCATGGTGCCCCTGCAGCAGGCACAGGTAGGAGTATGAGGGCAGCTACAATGCAGCACTGGTGGGATGGGGTGAGGATGCTGAGTCCGCTTTGTTCTTGGAGATGGCTAAGCAGCAGCACAGGAATGCATAGAGGAAATTCAGCTATGCTGAGGGGAGCAGGAAGGTTCTTGCTGCTCCCTGCACTCATAGCAGTATCCCATCTGTTTTGGGATCCTGCTGAGCCCTCAGCATTGTTGAGAGCAAGAGACATGGCAGCAAGTACCTCAGATTCATTTCCTGGAAAATATGTGGGGACAGAGTTGGTGGGAGGAGAGGGAGAATAACAAGTGAACAGAGGCAGGAGTGAAATTGCTGGGAAGAAGGAAGACACTGTGATAGGACAGATAAGGATTGTACTGGGCATGAGGGAGTGAGTACAGAAGTCACTGTGGTGGGAGGAGGTCACACCAGGTGGCTGCTGTGAAGCTGAGGACTGATGGGTTGCAGGAGGACAAGGGGGAGCTGTTGGGTCTGACTGGGACATGTTCCCCCATCCAGAACATCTCTCTTTCCATTTCACAGATGCAGAACATAGACTTTGAGGGTCTTTTTGGAAACATCCATATGGTAATTAGCTTCTCCAAGCAGCTGCTGTCCACCTTGGAGGCTTCAGATGCCATCGGTATGAATTCTCCTGTTACTTTTTCTCAGCAGGCTGGGATGGAGTTTTCTAGTGGTGGGGCAGAACAGAGTAGCTTAAATGGCAGGACAGTGTCTTTGGGGTTGTGCTTTGTCCCTGCTGAACCCCGTCACTGTTCGTCAGTCCAGCAGCAAAGCAGAGGAGATCTGTGTTGCTCCAGGGGTTGCTGTGCTGAGAAACATGGTGCCTGTGGCCCGTTGCCCTGAAGGGAGCCCCACTCCTCACTTCTGCACTGCCAGCTTTTGCTGCTCAGGCCCTGAGCAACCTGTGCCTTTGCTCTTTGTGTGCTCCAGTGACCAGTGTCCCCACTTCTCACCCCTGGGAGAGCTGGGTCGACTGAGCTCTCTGGACTAGTGGGTAATGAGGGGGCATCCTGGTTGCTCTAGTAACACTGTCTTCTTGAGCTGTGTGCGTGTAAGGGGTACACGGGTTATCTTACCATCAGACACACCAGCGTTGTTGGAGGCAGCTGGAGACCAGGAGACACTGAAGTCCTGCTTTGCTGTTGTCTGCAGGGCCAGTGTTCCTGGCACAGCGTGCAGAGTTGGAGAGCGTCTACAAGGTGTATTGCCAGAACCATGATGAGGCCATTGCACTGCTGGAAACCTATGAGAAGGATGAGAAGATGCAGAAACTACTCCTGGACCTTCTGGATAGCCTCAGGTTGGAGTTTCTGGCTGTGGCAACCGCCAGGCTGGGGCAGGGGGGACAGTCGCCAACATCCCTGCCCCTTTGCGAGCAGTGCTTGGACAGTTCACGTGGTGACTGGAGAGGGGCTGGCCACATCACTGCATAGTTGAACAGGCTCCAGGTTCAGATGGCCCCCTGCCCCAATGCATAGGTGCTGGGACACTTGTAGCCCCCCCAAACTCTGGACAGAAGCCACCAAGGTAGAGAAAGTGGCGTGTCTGGAATTGAGAGCTCCTGTTCCTCAAGCCCTGTCCTACTGTGGCCGGTGAGGAAAGGAGCTGCTTTGCCTGGCTCAACAACTGCCAGGGCTCCAGATTGTGGAGGTTAATGGCCTGGGAGCTGGCAGCACTGGCTGCTGCTCTGGGGAGATGGGGCTGCCCTCTGCCTTGGCAGCATCACTGTGGGCCAGGGCGAAGGCACTGGCTGTGGGATTGCACGCCTGCCACCCCATTAACCAGTTGCTTTTCTTTGCTTTTTGGCACTCTGTGGGCCGGCAGGAGCCTGTACAGTGAGTGGTAAGTGAATCCTTCCTGTTGGTCCCCGCTTGTCTGTCTGCCTTGGCCTGGCTGCTCCCCTGTAACTGAACTTCTGCCATGGGCTGGGAGAATTCTGGGAGGCCCGGACAGTAACTTGTGGAAGCACATCTGGGAGGAGCGGGGTGTCTGTGGTGTGGTCACAGCAGAGACAGTGGGTGGGCTGCACAGGCAGGCAGCACAGGGGATGAGGTGAGAGGAGCTCTTGGGCAGGAAACAGATTTGGCGAGCTGTCAGCCCCAAGGAGCCAGGAGACCCCTGTGCAGGCTGCGGTCCTGAGCACTGACGGTCTGTCCTGCACCAGTCACAGATCTGGGCATTTGGGTGGTGGGACAGTCTGAAGCAAACAGTGCTCTGGTAAGCATGAGGCTGTGCCTGTGTGGGATTTAGCAGTGGATCTGGTGATGGAGAGGATACTGGCTGGGAAGGGTCACCTGGTGCTGTGAGGTCTGGAAATCTGGGGTTGATTTGAGATTAGCAGGGGTTCAGGAGTGCAGTGAGTTTGGAGATAAGGGTGGAGTGACCTAGGGAATATGGTAGATTTAGAGGTGTCGGTGTTCCAGGTCTGGTTTGGGTTGGTTTGAGGGGGCAGAATTTGTATGGCTGAACTGAACTGAAGCCTGGTGCATCTCCTTTGTCCCAACTTCCCAGGGGCTGCACAAACTACATTAACCTGGGCTCCTTCCTCATCAAGCCAGTGCAAAGGGTGATGCGGTACCCGCTGCTGCTGATGGAGCTGCTGAGTGCAACCCCTGAAGCTCACCCTGACAAGACACCGCTCACAGCTGCTGTCCTGGCAGTCAAAGAAATCAATGTCAACATCAACGAATACAAGCGCCGGAAGGACCTGGGTGAGTAGTTGGGTAGCACTGGGGTGTGAGGGATAGGAGTGGGTGTATGGAGGTTGTCATCAAAGGCACTGTAAGACACAGACATTGTGCTGACAAGGGTTCCAATTTCTACATCAATCTCTTTAGTGCTAAAGTACCGGAAAGTGGATGAGGATAGCCTCATGGAGAAGATCTCCAAGCTCAACATCCACTCTATCATCAAGAAATCGAACCGTGTGAGCAGCCACCTCAAGCATCTCACAGGCTTTGCACCCCAGGTAATTTGCATCAGCTGCCAAGTGCACTTATGCCCTTTGGTGCTTTAGGAGGTGGTATCTGCTGTCCCCGTACACCCCTTCCCCAATGAGTAGCTCTGATCCAGGCCAGCAAGGCAGAGTGAGCCTGAGGTGTGAACCACCTGTGTCTGCTGTCCAGCTTGTGGGCAGGAGGCCCCACATCTTGTGCATCAGATGCTGAAGACCTGCTTTGCCTCCCTTGAGACATTTTCTCTCGCAGCTTAAGGATGAAGCCTTTGAAGAGACAGAGAAAAATTTTCGGATGCAAGAGCGGCTGATCAAGTCCTTCATCCGGGACCTTTCTCTCTATCTGCAACATGTTCGGGTAAGTCAGTGTGGATCTGATGCCTAACCCATGGGGCTCGCCATGCACTGCCCTTCCTGTCTGTATGGTGTGTACCTGCAGTGCCTCTGGCCTGTGCTCCTGCCCTGAGCCCTGCTAAGGGGTGATCTCTGGGGGCCTGGGCTGCCCTGGAATGCCTCTTCTCCTGGGCAGCAAGCATGGCTGTGCTGACCGTGTGCCCCTGGTGCAGGAGTCAGCTTGCATGAAGGCACTGGCAGCAGTGAGCATGTGGGACCTGTGCACGGAGAAGGGCAGTGGGGACTTGGACCAGTTCCAGAAAGTGAATCGGCTCATCAGTGACCAGCTCTTCTCCAACTTTGTGAGTGAGACTGTGCTCTCGTGTGGTAGGGGCATCCCTCTGGGGCCCTGGGAGGCTGCAGGGAGGGTAACACAGCGTGGAAGAGGTGTGAGCACTCCCGTTTGCCTCTTCCCTCCTGAGAGCTTTGATCCCTGTGAGTTTTTGATGTGAATTGAGTATGCCTGTTAGATGCACATTTTTTCAGCCCTACCTGAAATGTTACAGTTCTCTATGTGCATGGTTCAGGTACTTCCCGTAGCATTGCCCATGCTGGCACCTTTATGTAAGATTATATGATGATTCCTGTTGGAAGGGACCTCTGGAGCTCTGGTGGGTGCCATCAGGAAGACTGAGCCTATGCTGTCCTGGGGAGGTTGTGTGCTGAAGGGTGAGCTGTTGATGCTTGCTGTGTGGTGGGAGAGGGCACCTCGTCTTACCTGCTCTCTGCATCTCTGCCCACCAGAAAGAGCGGACAGAGCGGCTGGTGAGCTCACCCCTGAACCAGCTGCTGAGCATGTTTGCAGGGCCCCACAAGCTGGTGCAGAAACGCTTCGACAAGCTCCTCGACTTCCACAACTGCACGGAGCGAGCAGAGAAGCTGAAGGACAAGCGGACGCTGGAGGAGCTGCAGTCAGCCCGCAACAACTACGAGGCTCTCAATGCCCAGCTGCTGGACGAGCTGCCCCAGTTCCTGCGCTTTGCCAAGGAGCTGTTTGCCAGCTGCGTGCGGGGCTATGCTGAAGCACACTGTGACTTCGTGCGCCTGGCCCTGGAGGAGCTGAGGCCCCTGTTGGTGGTGGGTTCCCAGAGCACAGCCTAACACTCTGGGCTCAGTGCAGTGCTGATTTCTGCACAGGGCTTGTCCCTGAGTCTCTCTGGGATGCATCCCGTTGCAGGGGAAGCTGCTGCTGCAGCGTCAGGCCCCAAGTGCCTTGGGGAGGGCTCCTGTGGGATGCTGTCAGGGCAGAGGTTGAGGGGGCATGATACAATTGTGCGTAGAGATGGTCAAGGGTCTGGCTGCTCCTGAAGCAGTGGCAGGAGGGCACTGGCCTTCGAGGATCTCAGGCAGTTTGGGGAGCACTTAGTGCTGCATACGGACAGGACTGAAAAGCTGGACCTAATGGAAGGCGGGGCTCAGAGCCTCACCTGGCCCAGGAGCTGGCATGGTTTCTGCTGTAGCTCTTGGCCACTTTTCCCAACAGCCATCACCTAACCATGACCCCCAGTCCTGCTCTGTTTACAGTTGCTGAAGGTGTCCGGCAGGGAGGGGAACCTCATTGCCATCTTCCAGGATGAGCACAGTCGAGTCCTCCAGCAGCTCCAAGCTTTCACCTTCTTCCCAGAGTCCCAGGCAGCTCCCAAGAAGACTTTTGAAAGGAAGAGCATGGAGCGGCAGTCTGCCCGGCGGCAGCCCCTTGTCGGCTTGGTGAGTTCCCTCTGCCCCATGTCAGGGCTTGAAGAGCCTGGGAGAACCACTCACACTGATCTTGTTCCTCTGCAGCCTAGCTACCTCCTGCAGTCAGATGACATCCGAGCTGCCCTCCTGGCCCGCTATCCCCCAGACAGTCTCTTCCAGGCAGATCGCAATTTCAATGCTGCCCAAGACCTGGATGTCTCACTGCTGGAAGGAGATATTGTGGGTGTCATCAAGAAGAAGGACCCCATGGGCAGCCAGAATCGCTGGCTCATAGACAATGGGGGTAGGTGGCTGCTCCCTGCCCTCAGCTCCTCTTGCAACTCCCCTCCTCTGGTTCCCCTGCATCCTAATCTGAGCTCTCTTCCTCTCTCACTCTGCAGTGACCAAGGGCTTTGTGTACAGCTCCTTTCTGAAGCCCTACAACCCACGCCGCAGCCAGTCAGATGTCTCTGTGGGCAGCCACTCTTCCAATGAGTCAGAGCACAGCAGCTCCTCTCCCCACAGCAACACCACGCTGACCTTCAGCCCTAGTGGGGCAGCTGTCACCTTCACTCAGAAACCCCTGCAGGACTCAGCCTCCCTGGCAGACCCATACCAGTCCCCACAGCCCTTCTCAGAAACGGACTCCCCATCTCTGCCCCAGCTGGGCTCTGGTGACAGGACAGCCCCTGTGGAGGCTGGTATGGTGACATCTCAGCGCCGCTACAGCCGCCCTGAGCTGGGCTGCAGCCCCAGCTCTCGCAACGGGCATCCCACCAAAGCACACCTCCGGCCTGTGCCCTCAGTGGAGGACAGAGACTCTGGGTTGGAGAGCAGCGAGTCAGAGGGCAACCAGGTGAGCAGTCAGTCACCCAGGGGCTGGGGATGCAGAGGGCTGACCCTGTCGCTTGAGGCAACAACCAGAGAGAGGTGGGAGGTAGAGGCTGCTCTGTCCCAAAGAGCTGAGATGGAGGGTGTGAGACCTTTTCTCCCAGCAGTGGAGAGGCAGATGCAGAGAACTAGGCTGCAGGTGGGAGCAGCTCTGGCAGAGGCCAGGATGGGGCTGGGACTGTCACCGTTTGGGGAGAGGAGCAAAAGCCCAATCCTGTACCTTGGTTTTCTGCAAAGCTCTGTGCACGTCCTGTGCAACATGACAGCAAGGGTGTGTGGTGTGACAATCCAAATGATGCTCTCCCTTTTTCTTTCTGCCCGGCAGGTCTATTACGCTCTCTACACCTTCAAAGGCCGAAACACCAATGAGCTGAGTGTGTCAGCTAACCAAAGACTCAGGATCCTGCAGTTTGAGGACATCACAGGCAATCGGGAATGGTGGCTGGCCGAGGCACATGGGAAGCAGGGCTACGTGCCCTCCAGTTACATCCGGAAGACAGAGTACACGTGAGGTGGTGGGAAGGAGCCTGCACCCTGTGCCTTGTTCCTGCGAGGACTGCCAGGGGCCTGGGGGAGGCTGGCCTGTGCTGCAGCCCCCACTGATTGCCCCGGGGCTACGTTCCTTGCAGCACTCCTGGGCCCCACCACCATTGGCTGCCTTCAGGAGGAGGACCGGTGGGCTGGCAGGTCAGGCAGGAACAGGCAGCTTGTGTGAGGGTAGAGGCGCAAGTTCACCTGTGCTGTTTGTGCCTCCTGTGTCCAGCCAGGAGCAGGGGTGCAAAGCTTGGGGCCATGGCCCAGAAGGGTAGGCTTGACTTAAGACTGAGGGATAAATTGTGAAAGCCCAATGCTGAGTTTCTGGAGTCCATCTTTAGCCAAGTACTGTTAAAAGCAACCTGGGCCCTGTGAACGTGTTCCCTGTGCCTTCTCAGCAGCAGCAGCCTGGTCTTGCCTGTCTGTGCAGGATCTCAGGGTGGGACATCTACACAATCCCTGGGGAAGTAGCTCTGAGGGTCACTGGGAGTAACAGAGCTCCAAAGCTGGAATGAGCCCTGGCTCTGAAAGCCCCCACAGCAGAGCCTCCATCCAGCAGGTGCTTCATCCCCATGCTTGGTCTCCCAGGGGCTTGGGCCTCTCCAAGCTCTGCTGCTAACAGCAGCCATCAGGTTCTCTCATCTTCAAGGTGAGCCAGAGGCCCATAATACCATCTTCCCTTGTCAGTGCAGTAACTCCAGTGCCTAAGACCCTTCTTTGTGCTGACATGCCCAACTAACTGGCTGCTCTTGGCTGGGGCAGGGCAGAAGGCAAAGCATAGGCTCTCCTCTAGCCTGATTTTCTGGGGGCTCTGACCAGGATTGCCTTAGTGTGCTTCCCTGCAGGGCACTGGAAACAGTGCTGGCATTCTGGGCGGTTGAGGGCCTCCCTGGGAGGGACATGGGTGGTGTTTCTTGCCTACTGCTGCTGTGCCCTGAAGGAGGGAAGCTTCCTTGGGGCAATGTTTGTATCCCCTGTACTGCTGCTCTGTAAATAAAGATTTGCTCTTGTGTATAGGAGGTGCCTGTGCAGGTGTTGGGTGAGCTGGGAGGAGTGCCTGGCCAGTGCTGGGCTGGTGTTGGGGCAGGGGGTAAGGGGCAAAACCCAGACTTCATGCAGACCCTGCAGGGCCAGGAAGAACCTTATGGTGGGGTCCAGCATTACTTCTGCCTTGGTGTTTGTGCCATCTGCAGCTCAGGCACCAGGAAACCTTCACAGGAAAGTTCTTCATTAAGATGAAGTGATTGCGCTGCCTTCTCCCCCCACCCAGATGTGTGTTAGATGATCTGGCTGTGGGTGGCTTCTGGCCCTCCTGCCTCCATGTGCACTTGGGCAGGCCTGCAGCCAGTGTCAGTGCGAGAGCTCCTGGCTTTCATGCCCAAGAACAAAGAAAGGTCAAGATTTTGTCACCAGTAACCACCATGTTTTGTGTGGGTTACGTGTGAGCATGTCAGTGTAGCACACACATGTGCCTGCACCTCTCCAGCTCGTCTCCACCACAGTCAGATTTGTAGTCTGGAGCCACAGCCCAAAATCTGTGTAGTAGGGGACATCCTCAGGGACCACCTCGTTTATTTGCACTAAAATCAAAGGGAGCTGTAGCCATAGGAAAGGCAGGCAGGCCCTGGCTTCTCCACCTCCACCACACAGAGTGGTGTTCATACGCAAGTATAGCTGTGCCACTCTCAGTTTGGACTCTCTGCCCATCTGTGTCTGCATAACCTGTGTCACCAGCTTCCCCCAAACACTCGCCAGGTTTAAAGGTAAACCAAGGCTAGAAACAGTTACAAAAATAAATTATAATATTTGGTCTTAAACTGAATTTCATTCCATAGTGCTACAGCATCTCTCAGGTTTCCCTGGCATGGTGAAGTACAAAAACTAAGACCCCCATGGGACCATGGTCTCCTTGCCTGACAGACAAATTTTCCCCTCTGTGTTGGAATAAATTATGCATCTCCAGACCCCCATGTGCACAGCAGGCAGGGTGTGGTAGCAAGATTAACAGCTCACTCAAGTCCAGATCCTCTCTCCCTGGCAGCCAGAGAAGCTACCGTCTCCACTTCCCTGCTGCAGAGAGACAAATTCCTGGGCAGCCTGGCTGCAGGGAGACACCAGTGCCTGCATGGTGCGTGCCAGCCAGAGGGAGCTGCCCATGCACACACCTGCATGCTGCTCTGCTCCCCTACAGCATGGTGGTCTCTATATTCGTGATGCCGGCATCCTTTGCCATCGCAGAGAAGACGCCCTGCTTCTTGAGCAGCTCCTCTGGACTGTCATATTCCACAATCCTCCCAGCCTGCAGCACCATCACCCTGGCAGCAGGGAAGGAGAAAGCCTGAGTTCTTGGGATCCAAGCCGATAGCACTGCTGGCACCAGCACTACAGCCCCACGGACCCTCACTCCTCCTAGAACCACACTATGCAGTTCACCTCTCAGCACAGAGATGATGGCAGAGCTCTCCTCCCTATGCTGGTGGGGTGACACACATAAGGTGTGAACAACTCATCTATGGCCTGTTGCTGTAAGCAAGGGTCCCAAAAACTGTTTCTCCCCACTACCGCATGGTCATCCTTCCCACCCCTCTATTCTACTCTCCTGAAAATTCGGTATATTGCTGTCCCAGGCGCTGCACCCACCCCTGTCCCTCTGGCCACATCCTTGCCTCTGCTGCTAGCCACCTCTTGCCCCATCCTAGGAGCCCAGCGCCCCACTTCCCTTGCCCCACAGTACCTGTTGCTGTCCATGATGGTGTGGAGGCGGTGGGCAATGGTAAGGACAGTGCAGGCCGCAAACTCACTCCGAATTGTTGTCTGGATTAAATGATCGGTTTCCAGATCTACAGCTGCTGTTGCTTCGTCAAGGATGAGGATCTTGGCTTTGCGGAGAAGGGCTCGGGCCAGGCACACAAGCTGCCGCTGCCCAACACTGGGATGAAGTGGAGAACAGGAGTTACTATGCAGACACCAGGATGTCTTCTGCAAGCCTACTGCCACACACTACCCTGAGCCCCACACCACGCACACCCAGCCCTCCCTGGCCTTGCCCCAGCTGGTCATCTGATACTCTGAGCACCATGTCCCTCAGCATCTTGCTCTCTGGGTCACCATGGAAGGGTTCATTCACACTGATTCCCTTACAGCCCTGACTCCTGGCCCTCTTTCTCCCACCTTCACTCCCAGAAGCTTATGTGCCCTGAGCAGCCACTCTGCTGGAGGCTGCTGTTCCAGCCTGTTCCCTGGGACCAGGGGAAGCGAGGGGAGCTGGCTCTGCCTCCACTCCTCACTCACCTCAGGTTCTCCCCTCCCTCACTAACAAGATACAGCAGCCCCTCGGGAAGGGCTTGCACGTATGTCTTCAGGTGGGCCAGCTCGAGGACCTTCCATATCTCCTCATCTGTGTACTTGTCAAAGGGGTCCAGGTTCATCCGCAGGGTTCCAGTGAAGAGCACGGGGTCCTGCCAGAGACAGCACAGTGCTCAGCCACATCGTGGCCATTCAGCAGAGGTGATGGCTCCAGGCCCCCAAGTTTGGCTACATCCTGCCCACCCTGCTGCTGGCAGCTGGGCAGGGGAGGTGCCAATGGCATCCTCACAGGCCCTTGGGCTCCCCACACTAAGGGTGATGTGTAGCCCAGGGAAAAGAGCCTGCGGAGGCCAGGCAGCAGTGGGACATGGAAAGGTGGGGATCAGCTCACCTGGGGGATGATGGTGAGGCCCTGGCGCAGGTCATGGAGGCCAATTGTTGCTATATCCACGTCATCAATGATGATCCTCCCTCCAGCAGCCTCCAGCACCCGGAAGAGGCAGTTGGTGAGGGAGGATTTTCCAGCCCCAGTCCGGCCCACAACCCCAACCTGTGGAAGCAGCTATTTAGACCAGCCAACAGGGTTGAAGAAAACAGGGCAGATGCTTTACATCTTGGTCTGGTGGGCCTTCCTGCCCTGCATCTGCAATCACCATCTCCCAGACTGTCTCCTTTGGTCACTACCCCACAGCTCAAGTCCCCAGGAGCCACATACCATCACCATTCCTCCCCAGCCCATGGACCAAAGCTAAGAGGATAGAAACAACTTTTAATGGTGTCTCTACAGAAAGGGTGTAGTGAGGGCCGAGGCAGAGAGGTCCTCACCTTCTCAGTACTCCAAATATTGCAGGTGATCCCCTGAAGTACCAGCTCCAGTTCAGGTCGGTAACGAACTTTGTAGTCAACGAATTTGATCTCACCTTTGCTGGGCCAGCCACGGGGTGGACGCTTTTCTGTCACCCATGGAGCCTGTGGGCACAGGAGCGTTAGGGGGTTGCACCCTGTGATGCTGCCTAGCACCAAGCTGTCCAGCAGGTGTTTGCCTGGACCCTTGTCTCCTCACCTCGTTCTTCACCTTCGTGTACTCATGTACCCTCTCCACGGCCACAATGTTTGTCTCCAGCTCTGATGATGTCCGCACCAGCCAGTTCAGTGTCTGGGTTACCTGTGTGGCAGAGCCCAGAGGATGCAGAGCTCAGCGGCACCCAGGAATTACTACCTCCCACCTCAGCTCAGGGACTCAGCCTGGGCATGAGCACCCCTGGCCTAGCCTTTAAGTCTCTACTCCCCAGCCACAGCCCCCTCTCCCCAGCCTTTTAAAAGCTTTGCTGTAGCATCTCTGATCCACAGTGGGAATATGCTCCTTCCCACAGCAGCACTTATTCCCCTCACACTAGGATGCATGCTTTCCTGGCTCCATAGCAGCTCCCCAGGTGATAGGACACCCCAGCTAATCCCCTCTTCATGGATCAGAGCTGGAGGCAGGGCAGCATCCTGCAGTCAGCCTATAGCTCCCAGAAATAGCCCTGCCCTGGAATGAGAAAAAGCTTTCATTAACTCACGTTGAGGGCAGAGGAGATAGAAAGACCAACGATGCCGCCCTCCAAAGTGCTCTTTGAAATCACAGCTAGAAGCGCAGAGAAGAAGATAATGAGGCTTCCAACAAACTCCAGACGGATGGCCAGCCACCTGCACCAGGAGAGGACAGCGGAGGGGCAGTGAGAGCGGCAACTGCCTGCGCCCAACACAGGGTCCACCACTGAGGTCAGCACCCCACCAGCATCCCTGCACACCCAGACCTGTGCCCAGCTCTGCACACATGATATCTGCACCTGCACAGCACGTGACTTGTAGCCAATTCTGCGAGCAGGTTCATTTTACCTGTCTCACACCATTTGTCTCACACATAACCTCCTGTGCTGGTAATGCCATGTATCTGAGGAGCCCCAACTATACAACCCTCGCACACGCAAAGTATCTACCCAGTAACACGTCAAGACCAGATACTGCCCCCTTAAGATTCCCACCTAGCCTGGAGCATCAGCTGCTTCCCAGAATCTACCAAGAGGATCTCAGCCCTTGGCAGCACCCTGCCCAGGCTCTGAACACTTCTAGGGGGCCACTGGCTTTTGAAATCACCCTAAAATGTCTCTTTCTCACAGATAGTTTCCCTGTCCCAAGCTCCCCCAGTTCCTACACAGACCCCCAGTCTTGAGTTCAAGAGGTAGGATTGAAATATCTCAGGGCCCTTCCTCAGGACTCAGAAGCCCCTGGGTAGAAGTGCTGCAGGCTGTGCTGTGGCATAAGGAATAAAACTCACCTATTTGAGACTATCCAGGAGTAAACACTTTTCTGATTGATGTCCATAGTGCTCTCATTTTGCTGCAGGAATCGTTCTTGGTGTCCATAGGCCCGGATCACAGAAAGACCTGACACTGTCTCACCAAAGTGGGAGTAGATGGGAGACCTAGTTACTGAGTCCAGACGCCGTAGCTGGCGTGATGTGGAGACATAGAAGCGCTGAAATGAGGGACACAGCTTGGTTACCAACACAAAGCCCAGCAGCAACAAAGGCATTGCTCTAAGCAGGGCAGAAGCTTCTCTTCAGCCCCAGTCACTCACCAGCACAAAATAGTAGAAGATGCCCAAGGGAATGATAACAAGAGCGAAGAATGGGGTGGCCAGGGAGATCATGAGCAATGTGCTAAGGAGGGCCATGAAACAGTTGAGCCAGCTGCGGAAGGACATGGGAATGGTCTCATCTATTGTGAAGATATCCTGGAGCATACAAAGAAGTGGGGAGAAGCCATCAGGGACCCCAGGGAAAGGGAGAACGCCAAAGGCTCCACTCATACAGGGTTCCTACACACTCGTGTGTTAACACAGTGCCAGCCACTTGCAAAAATATTGGGTCACACTGAATTGGCATCAGGGTCACAACACCATTTAGGGCCACAGCTCTTAGCTTGGGAACAGCTGATGTACCAGAGAAGCTTTCTATAATATTCTCCTGTAGCACAGACCAGCTTTGGGAACTGCATCTTCATCTGGACCTAGGATGCAGGGGCAGGAATTGAGGCAGAAGGAGGGACAGGACTAACTCCAGGTCCATGCAGGTGCACCCAGGTTTCCAGCTGGTCATCATCCCTCTCCTAGCTGGGCACCATGTAGTCCCTCATCTCAGAATAAACTCAACAGCCCCACAGGCTTGATCTCAAGAGTGATTTTTATTTGCAAAAAATCAAGAGATGTCACCAAAGGAAGAAGTGAAGTTGTTGCACACTTGAAACTATCTGTCTGTATTCTCCCTCCTTTCTTGTTTTCTCTTTGTTTTATGAGTCTCATTTACATAGCAAAGACTGTATCTTTTGCTGAGGGTCCATAACCAGAAGGGCAGCTCATTACTGAACATGGCTCCTGCCTGTCTTGGTAAACTCCTCTGGACCCCTTTCAGTTTCTCCACATCCCTCTTGATCCCTGTGGCCTCCCTAGCACTGGGCACAGAAGATAATAACTTGCTGTGACCTGCTGGCCCCTCTGCTCTTAGTATAGCCCAGGGTTTGGTTTGCCTTACTGTCAGCCTTGCATCCACCATGCCCTTCTGGTCCCTTCCAGGCCCTGAACAGGGATTATCTGTGCAGTGCTGAACAGCAACAGGGTTATGCCACCACCCAACACCCTCCAGATCTTCTGGAACGAATACTTTCTCCATGTTGGTGCTGTTCTCTTACCTTAGCAAACCTATTCACAATGCGGCCAGTTGGGGTCGTGTCAAAAAAGCTCATGGGCACACGCAGGATGTTGCCGAGCAGTTGCTGATGCATAACCCGAGAAGCCCGCATGGCACCACGAGCAGACAGGAGGATTGCAAAGAGCAGGAAGAGAGCTGCAAGGAGAGCACAAGGCGGTCATCACCAGCTCATGTGTGACACTGGCCCCAGGCACCCTTTGGCTCCAGGGATGTATCAAGCAGCTCCAAGCCAGCAGCTCTGCAGCAAACCGATGTGATAGTCCTGCATCCCACCTTCTTGGGAGGCCCCAGTAACTGCATTCCACCACAGGGGAAGAATGCTAACCCTTTTGGAAAGTCTTAGGCCCTAGCACTATCTCCAACTGCTTAAGGAGAGTGATCTTCAACCTAAGGAGGCAAGACAGACCTCTTGGGACAATTTATGCTGGCTTCAGGCTGATATCAGTGCCCAGTTCAGCAAGGAACAGAGGGAAGGCAGCAGCAGGCCAATGAACACAATGCTGGGTGCCCTGCTCCTTGCTGCACTGCTGGCTGCAGGCTTTGCAAGCCATATCCCTTCTGGATCACTCAGCTGAGGGGAGCAGGATCTGCCGTGCTCCCACACTCACCTTGTGACATCCCCAGCGCCCCAAAGACACCGATCCGCAGGTCCCGCAGCTCCACAGGATAAGTTTGGTTCAGGTATTGCTGCGCATCATCAGTCCAGGCACTGAGCCACAGGTTGGTCCCCACCACAGCAGCATACTGTCCAACATAGCCCATAGCAATCCAGAAAGAGTAGCACAGGCCAACAGAACGTAGGTACCGCAGGTACATGGAGAACTTCACCTGTGGACCAATTCAGCCCATCGCGGCTGCCCAGCAAACTGTGTGCAATGACACCCAGCACAGCCATGGGACTCCTGCCTTGCTGCCCACAGTGCTCCCCTCCACCACCATGCCCACCAACCCCAGGCAGCTCTGTCTCCTTCAACGCTTCTTGGCTGCAATGGGGCCACAGAACACCAGCACCAGCTTCTCTGTGCCACAGTCAGGGTCTCACTCCATCCATCCTCCTCACCTTGCCCGTTTCCACAGCTTCTTTCTCAATTAGTTGCTGGCCCTTCAGCTTCTTGGGGGGCTCATCCTGGCCCTTCTTCCAGGACTTGGTGCTTCTTTTACTAAGGCTGCAGGGAGGTGAGGGGCACTGTTAGTCACAGGGTGCTGGATGCGCCCTTGTCTCCAGGGGTCCACCCCCATGCTGCATTGGGACTCCAGTGCTGGAGCCCTCTGAGAAATGTCTTAACTGGGGCAGCTTTGAATGAGTCCTGTGGAAGCTCTAGGCATTTGCAGCCATGAAATCATAGCTCTTGTCCCCAAAAGCTGAACCAGCGCATGGCAGGAATTTCAGGGAAGACCACTGAGTAAGGCTGTGACACACTAATGTGAGTAAAGGCAAGGTCAGATGCTCCTGGCCCAGTCAAGCTGCTGGTAGGAGCAGGTAGGGAGTCTCCTAGCCCCTATCAGCAGGAACTCCCTCAGTGTAGCCCCCAGACCTCCAACTCCAAGGGAGCAGTGCAGGGGCCAGGGGAGAGAGCTGAGAGCTCAGGTCAAGTACTCACCTGCGACTGAACTCTCTCTGACGGATGCTGGCCTCTCGCTTCAGGGTCATGGTCACCACATCATCAGGGCCCTCCTCAACACAAGGCTCAACATCTTCATCACCCTGCTCTTCATCCCCACCTAAAGCAACAGCTACAAGCACAGGGATGAGGGAAGGTAGGGTCAGGCACTGAGGAGAGAGCAGATCCCATGCACCACACCTCTGCGCTCAGCTCCACCCCAGACCCAGGCTGTGTCCTAGCACCACACATCACACCTTCTGCAGCCCTGCTGCAAGCCCAGTACAGCAGGGGGAGGAAGAAATCCATTGTGCTAGAGGGAGAACTGACAGGGGATGCAGGGCTAGAGCCCGGCATGGAGGCAGTTCCTGCTGCTGACTTATCCCAGTACCACTGGTGGGACATCTAGCAAGAGATTTGTGCTAGTTTAGTAGGTGCAAGGTCTGGTAGGTCATGTCAATCCAGTTCAGGAGCATCCCTTTGAACAGATGGAGATGGGTCCCATGGGGACAGACTGGGAATACCAGGTTCCACCTGGACAACTGGCCTGAGCCCAGGCAAGGTGAGCATCCACCTGACCTGACACCACCCCTCCACATAGGACTGAGGGACATGATAAAGATGAAATGTTATCCAACAGCATGTTTGGAATAAACCAAAGGATCTTTCTAACCCCAGCATCACTAAGGTATGGAGCCTGTTGCCACATAGTATTATGGGACCCATAAACATAAAGGAACTAAAAAAAGGAATGAAAAAAAGTAGTCAGGTCCTTCACTGGCTGTTCAACACCATGCCTGAGTGCAAATCTTAGGCAGAAAGTCCTTGTGCTGCTGATTGCCAGAAGTTGGGAAGGATTCACAGCAGCCACCACTGGGGCCTGGGCTGGATAGAGCCAGGTCAGACTGACAGCTCAGGTCTTGGGGTTTTCAGAAGCCCAAGACCGTCACGACCCCTCTAACTGCTACAGCCCCGTTGTGTTCCCAGTACCTGTTGTATTTTTCTCTGAAGCATCCTCCTGGCTGCCGTACAAGTTCAGGAACTGGGCAAAGGCCCCCCTGTTTGCAAGCAGGGTGCTGTAGGAGCCGTGCTCAGACACTGCTCCTGCCACCAGCACCACGATGTTATCGACCTGGGGCAGGAAACTGATACTGTGCGTCACCAAGATCCGTGTCTGCAACAAAGTGGTTGCAGGGTAGTGAGCATCAGAGCACCCCACACCCCTCAGCCATGGTCCTGCAGGCTCTCCATTCCCTGCTTGGGGACCTCTCTGCTTCTCAATGCCTGGCTACGAGGACACGGGGCATCCCTCTGGGGACCCACGAGGCCACTCCAGCCCCACGTGAAAGCCACAGAACCCTCTGTCCCAGGCAAGCAGCCTCAGCCTTCCCTGGATGGTCAACACTGTGTCAGTGCCACTCCTGCCTGGCTGGGTGGTGAGGAGGAGGGCACGGGTGCTCACCTTCTTTTGCAGCAGCCCTTTTGGCCCCAACACATTCTCGAAGAGGTACTTGCCGACGTGAGCATCCACAGCAGACAATGGATCATCCAGGACATAGATGTCTGCGTTGCTGTACACTGCCCGGGCCAGGCTGACTCGCTGCTTCTGGCCCCCGCTCAGGTTAATGCCCTGGAAGGGAAGGGACCTCTGTAAAGCCCTGGGCTGGCACGGGGCAACAGCTCTGTCCTCTGCTGCAGGTGCCATGCAAAACCCACAGTGCCTAGGGCTGGTACCTTCTCTCCAATCTCTGTCTGATCACCTGCAGGCAGCAGTTCCAGGTCTGGAAGGAGGGCACAAGCCTTGATGACCTGCTGATACCTGGCTTCATCTAGTTCTGACCCAAAAAGGATGTTGTCTTTCAGTGTGGCATTCTGGATCCAGGCCTGCTGGGGGACGTAGGCCAGTGAGCCCTGGAAAGAGAGACACAAGAACACTGCTACCACCTGCAGCTTGTCCTTGCCCTGAGTCACCACTCCAGGACCAGTCCTGCTCTGCTGCCTCCCTGCTGAGCTCCCATGCAGCCCCACAGCCCACCCCCACACCAGCCAGCTCCTCTCACGTGGATGTTGATGTGTCCCTTGATATTCTCCATCTCTCCGAGCATGGCCGACACCAGCGAAGATTTGCCTGAGCCCACAGCCCCCACCACGGCCACCAGGCTCCCAGGCTTGATGTCCAGGGTAACACTGCAAGGACACAAGTGCTGAGGTAAGAGCACTGCCAGGTCACCCACTGGCTCCTGTGCAGGACCGGCATGGAGCCATGTCTCTGGGGAACTCACATCCAGCAGCACCGTGAGTGGCAGCAGCCATCCCCAGCCAACAGCACAGAGTTCCTCTCCCCACCCATCTGCCCCCAACATGGTGCAGAGCACTCACTCTCTTATCACAGCGTTGCCATCCTGCTCCCAGGAGAATGTGGCCTCTGAGAAACTCACAGTGCTGCCTGTCAGCAGAAAGCCATCCCTCAGAGCTGGGAAAGCCCATGGTTGGGCCAGCCTGGTTCCCACAGGGACTAACCTGGATGTTGCCCTACCTCCAACAGGGTTGTGGTGGACAGCTGAGGTGTCCAGGTCTTCTCCAGCCAGGTAGCGCTCCAGCCTCACAGTTGACACTTTGGTCTGCCATGGCAGAAAAAGGATGGCATGTGGGCACGGGGTGCAGCTGGATGGGCTGGCAGGAGCCCCATAAGCAGAGCACCCCATACACACAGCCGCTCCTCCAAGCACCAGCCCCAACCTCTGAGCCCCAAGCCTGAGTCACGTATGTGACTCCTGTCTCACCCCACTGCCAGCAGAGTCCTGTGCACAGACCCTTGGGTGACCAAGACCCAGGTCCATCACACACCTAAGCCCCACGTGCTGGTTTGGGCAGAGGTATCATGAGATCCCCCTGCACCCCCTGCCCAATGTGAGGGCTGACCTGCACCAGGGAAGAGAGGACCATGGGTAGCATGGCCAGGGGGAAGCGCAGCACATTGAAAAGGGAGATGGCAGTAAAGGCCTTCTGTGCATCCAGGATGTTGTTCTCATCTACCAGCACGAAGACGGCAAAGCTGGCCAAGGAGACCTAGGACAGAGAGCAGGGAAAGCCATCATCAGAGTGGTTGTGTGCAACCCAGCCCCTCATGCTCCCCTAAGGCTTCAGCAGTGACTTTCTGCTGGGGACCTGTTCCCTTCCTGCTTCCCTTCTCTTTGGGCCCTGTCTCACTGCTCTGATGGGACCCCTTTCCAGCCACGGCTCTGCTGCCAGCAACCAGGACTATACTGTACCCATTCCCCTGGACAAAGCCCAACCCCAGCTCTGAGGAAGGTGAGTGCTCCCCAGACTGGTGCTCACCAGGACAGGGGCACACGTGAACACGAAGATCGAGATTGACTGCAGGTAACTGAAGTTCACCAAGTCCTTGAGCTCATGTTCCCGGATCTCACTGATTCGCTTCTCGAATGAAGGCTCCCAGGCAAAAAGTTTCAGGATCTGGGGGATAAGCAGGGTGAGTGGGCCTCACAGGAATGCCCACCTCCACACTTAGCATGCTGGAGGCCAGCACCTCCATCACCAGCTCTTGACTTGCTCAGAAACCTGCTTGTCCACCACATCTACCCACTCCTGACCTGCCCCATGGCTCAGAGCACTTCATCACAGCAAGCCCACTCCCTCACTCTCGATTTAAAGGTCACTGCCAGCTCATCTACCACCATGGTAGCCTGCTCACCACCATTGCCATCCAGAAAACCCACAGAAAACCCTCTCTTGGCTCTCAAGTCTTAATCCAAGTACTCAGAGCTCCTCCCCAGCCAACCTTTCAAAAGGTGTGGGAGCTAAAGGAATTGCAGAGACTGAGGTTTGGCTACCCCAAACACAGAGGCCCCAAGCTAGACTATAACACTGGTGCCGTAGGGTTACACAGGTGTTCTGCCTCCAGCTACAGTGCACCAAGAGGAGTGGTTCAGCAGTTGCCCAGGGGGTCTTCACCTTGATTCCATTGAGGATTTCACTCATTATCTTCATGCGTTCATCCTTGTTCTTCATGTTCCTCACCTACAAACAGAAGAGCCAGAGGTCACCTAAACCAAACAGCAGCTCATGCTTGGTAACATATCTGAGAAGGGAAGGGTGGACTCCAGATCCCAAAGAAGCCATCCTACAAAGCCAGACATTTGCTCCCTGGGGCTCTGGACAACCTGGGAAAAAAGAGTACCCTATTGTCAGGTAGAAGCTAGAGCTTTGTTTTATGGTTGGTAATACCTCACTTTCAGTCCTCAAGGCTGCACCCAGCCCTGTTCAAGTTCAGTTGTGATGGTAGAACAGGTCTCACCTGCCTCCTGCTCATCTCAGCTGATCAGCCCCCAGCTCAGTCTAGAGACTCCCCCAGCCAAAGCCAGATGAACTTCCATGGCTGGGGAAGATTCTCAGCATAACAGGGAAGGGTAGGGGCATGTGGAAAATGAGTGAGGTCTCAGGAGTGCAAGGCCAGGGGGGATTTTGCACCCACCACTGACCTGGATGTTTTTGGCCTTGGCAACCAGGAGTGCGTTTATCGGGATGAGCAGCACCATGACTGCTATGCCAGCCAGGACAGAGGGGCCCAGCTCTGCCCAGAGGAAAACAATGGACAGGATAATTTGCAGGGGGGATGACCACAGCTGGTGAATGAAGTTGGCCACGTCCATGAACCTCTGGGCATCAGCTGACATCAGATTCACAGTCTCTCCCACTGTGGACTCCTTGCGGGTGGCACTGGACATGGTGAGTGCCTGGAGGGAGAAAGCATAGTCACTGCAAGTTGGTCTGGGAGCAGCTGGTCTGCCAGCAGCATGGTGCAGAGCAGGGAATTAGCAGGCCAGGTTTAAACTGCTCCTGGTGCCCCTCTGGTAGCTATGTCTTCACTTGCACATCAGGAGCCATGGAAGCTCATCCCTGTGCAGGAATCCCAGGGGCAGCTGCCCTAGGTGTTGCACTGCTCTGAAGAGAAACACCCCTCATCCCTGGTAGCTGTCAAACACATGGCTGCAGCACCCAGGTCCCAGACAGAACTAGCACCCACAGTGTCCCCAGTGCCAGGTGGGCATCCCACAAGCCAAAGCTCTACCTGTGCCTTCCTAGGAAGTAAAGGGCATACACCCCAGGCACTGCAGGTTGATGGGGCAGGCAACAGATGCTGCTATCCCCAGCCCGACTTGGAGGAAGCCAACAGGGGTGATGACAGGGCCATACCAACCTTCTTGTAGATGGCAGCAATGAGACTGGCACGGACGTTTATGCCAAGCAGGAAGCACAAGCTGAAGTACTGCTGCAGGCAGAGGGACTGGATCAGCGCCGTCAGGAAGAGCAGGACAGTGTACAGATAGCCTTGCCAGGCAAAGGACTCCTCATCTGACACAAAGGCAATCAGCAGCCTGGAGGGCAGAGTGGCCCATGAGACTCCCACTCTACTGAGACAGACCCAGGCAGGATGCTCCAAACCAAGGCAGGGAGAGCATCCTCATGAGAGCAGTGACAGAGACCCTGCCCAGACAGCTGGGTTGACACTCAGCAAGCTGGAGACCCCCACCTCAGGGACACTGCATTTCATGTGCAGCAGTGGGTCATTTGGCACAGAGGTACACATATGGAGATGGTGAGGTTGGATGCAGCGCACATAGGGAGATGGTGGGGCTGGGTGCAAAGCCAGGACAGGACAGGGACAGGGAGAGAGAGAAAGAACTCACTTCAGCAGCTGGGGGCTGACAAACACAAGTGCATCATGCACCACTTTGAAAGCCACCGATAGCAGGAGGTTCTTCCAGAAGGTCTTGCACAGGGTTTTCACCAGCCAACCCCTGGGGAAATCCTTGTGAGGGCCAGAGTCTCCTTTGTCCCCCTTCTTCTTCTTCTTCTTCGGCTGCTTCTCCTCCTAGAGGGAAGCCCACACAGAAGGAGCTGGTCGTAAAGGCTCCTCACACCTGGAAGGGTGCTTCTAGGGCAGTGCCACAGCTCCCAAATCAGGTATCCTGAAGGAAGCTTCCTTTCATGTTCCCTCTTAGTTTTTCATACACCCCCAATACTAATTTGTGCAGGTTTGCCAAAACAGCTGTTGCAAAGCCCAGATCAGCCTGAACCCCAGGAAGCACGTGAGACCAGGGACAATCATAGAGTGATGCTCACTCTGACCTCATTGCTAGGAGGTATCTGGGGTAGGAAAAGACAGAGACAAAAGAGCTGCTTGTACTGCAGACAAGGGTTGTTACTGTCCTCTGTAGGGCAGAAGGATAGAGACTTTCTTGGTCTCTCAAAACAAGGGGATCTGGCGAGGATAGGGAAGACCTTGCCATGGAATCATAGAAACACAGAATCATAGAACAGCTTCAGTTGGAAGGAAGCTTAAAGATCATTGTTCCAACCCCCCTGCATGGATTGCCCCATCCTTGCCCACAGCCCTGCAGAATCAAAAAGGGGAAAACCCCACATGGGGGCTGCAGGGAGGTGGGGTGAACTTAATCCTCAAGGCTGGACCTGGATCTCTGTCCCATGGAAGGCCAGGAATGGGAAGGGATTTACCAGCACCAGGATGTCTTGGCTCTGGGCCTTGCTCAGGTTGTTCCTATGGTCTGGGTCACCTTCCCGGTGCCTCTTCTTGCGTTTCCGTTTCTCCAGTTCTGCTTGGGCCTTCCTCACTGCAGTCTTCATGTTCTTCTCGAAAACAGTGGAAATTGCCCGTGTCTTGTCTTTACTTTTCAATTCCCAGATATCCTCTATCTCCAAGGGCTTGTGATAGCCCTTGAAAACCGTGCTGTGGGGCAGAGAAATTTTCCCCTCAGCAAGTTTCCTGCACTACGCCTTTTGCACAGTCCTTGTTGCAAATGCAGAGCCTTCACACCCAGCTTGGTCCTGAGCTCAGGCTGAACCAAATGTGGTGCCTCTCACAGCTATCTCCAAGCAGCCTGTGCTGCAGGCTCCCCCAGACAGGGCTGGGCCAGCCCTAAGGAACCCCTGCATTTCTCCAGCCCAGCCTCCCCAAGCCCTGCTCACCTGGTGTACCATTCAAAGGTGATGGTGCTCAGGAAGGAGGCTGTCGCCTCTGGGTTCTAGGGTACAAAGCAAAGTGGGTACAAAGAGATCATGGGTGCTGAGGGATGGTGTTGACAAGAATTGACTCAGCAGCCCCAGCCATTAATTAAGGAACCCCAGTTTCAAACTGTGCCAGCTCCAGGAACCCCATTTTGCAGCCAGAAGCAGCCCCCCCTTGGACACACATGCAGATGCCCCAGGCTGCAGGCTCCAGCTCTCGTGTGCCCCTTGCTGAAGCCTCCAGGTCTCCCCTCCCACATGGGCCAGGTGTCTCTGCATGGAGCCCACCCTGCCCTGCACAACACCAGCTGGGATGTGGTACCCCAAGTCCACTCCTGCATGGACCTCGCACCTGCTTTGCCATTTCCTTTGTTTCTGGGGCGATGTCTGAGAAGCCTGAGACAAGAAAGAGCAGCAGCTGGAGCCCATAGGAGATGAAGAAAAGGACAAACTGTGGCACATCGGAGATTGGTGCCTGCAGGAATTGAGAGCCCAGGGTAACTGTTGGGTCTTGTATCAAGGCCACATGGCCCTCAGAGACAAGATCCATCCCCAGGACGATGAACAAGGCTGGGCTCAATGAGGCAATGCAAAACTCGCTCTGGGTCCTGGCCCAGCTTCCCTTCACCACCCCTCCCTGCTTCTTCCTGACCTCCTCCCGTAAGTCCGTAAGGGGAGAAATTGGTCCTGGAGACCTTATCCCACCCCAAAGAGACAGGATGCATTCAAAGAGCAATTCCTTCTCAGGTCTCTTCTGGTTTCCCAAGGTCCCTAGTTCCAAGGTTTCCCTAGTGTAGCTGGGACCTCAGTGATACCACTGAGAGCGTGTCAGGAGATGAAGTCTGAAGGGATTTTCTTTGGGGACAGCACAAGACCATGGGGAAGCACACGGCTTCCTGCAAACCCAACCTGTAAGGCTTTCCGGAGGAGTGACTGGAATGGCAATACCCCACAGAGCAGGGACAGTGTCAAGAAGCAGAAAAGTATCCCCGAATCTCTGCACAAGCAGAAGCGTCGCGCGTAATGGATTAGCAGGACCAGGAGCTGGGGAAAGGAAAATCAGTCAGACCTTCAGGCAGGGCTGCAGGACTAGATCTGGGCCCTAAACATGCCTTTGGAGTTTCCTGGGATGCCAGCTCACATTGTCTGTTGCAATTCACTGCCTTGAAGACACTGAGCTTCCAGTGCCTGAGCTCACTGCCAACCCTGCACAAGCTTCCGAGTTCATTGCATAGGGCAAAGGTTTATTTCAGGAAAACACAAGATCAGTCTCCTCATAGGAAAAGCCCAGTATGAAGGCACTCTGACATTACAATGGGACACTACTTCTCCTCTTAGCTGTTTTCACCCTGACTCCTCAGACATGCCCAGCTGTAGGGGGTCACACCCTGTCTCCTGCATATTGACTCCAGACCTGAAACTAAAGCCAGATCAGTCCCAGCAGCGCAGCCTCTCTGGGCAGTTACCTTGCCTTGTAATCTCACATGAACTCTGCACATGAAACTAAATGACATGACAAAACACAAAGGATAGCAAACAGGGGTGTTTACTTTTGCTTTTACGTGTAGCCGATGTGCATTTTGGCTTTGTTAAGGCTGTTAGAATATCCCATGTCTCACATAATGTATCTGCAACTTCCACGCACATGTTCCACCAAGATAATAGCCCCCATGTCCTCAACTTTCTCCTGTGGCACTTCTCAACTCTGCACAAAAATGAGCAACCCATGGGAAGCTGTGAGACATCAGAGCAGGAAGCCACGGTCTGATATTCACGCTGTGCAACCAGTCCTGTGAAACCTGTACTGCTGCTACTAAGGCTTCTGCCAGAAAGCTCAGCTATGCTCACAGGCATCATAACTATCCCAGTTTTAAGGATAAAAGGAGAGAGCCCTGTACCACCACACACCTGCCCTCAACCTATTGCCCTTGTGCACCACCCACACATGTTCAGGGCTAGTCCCTACCCATCTTCCAGGCTACGCTTCCCTCCTGGACACAGCTTCCAGATGATGCCTGAGCTATGGAAGTTTTCTGCTGCTTGGATCCACAGTCTCACCCCACCTCCATGGTGACACACAGCACATGCACCAGACGATCCCTTACCCAGGTGGCGATATACAGGCTGGGGTTTGTGTACTGGACAGCTGGCAGGGGGTCCTCCTCTGTGTCCTCAACAAATGCCAGGGTCAACTCTGCCACCGCTGTCAGCACCAGCAAGGTAGCCAGCACCTGTGGGGAGAAGGGAGCAGCGGGGAGGAGAGACCCGGCCCACCCTGGGCACTGGGAACCACTGGGAGACACAGGTGGGCATAAAGGCACTGTATCCCATACAGTGTTACACTCTTTCCAACCCAGACCTGGCCCTGTGGAGCTTCTTAGGGCCCTGTGAAGCTGCAGCACTTCCACAGGAGTGCTGCCATAATTTTAAGCTTGGAGGGTCGCAGCCTGCAAGGTGAGAGGCCCCAGTACGCACCTCAGCCCTCCCTCCCAGTGCATTCCAGTCCTGTCATCCCCCCTGTCCCAGGTACATCTCGTTCTGGGCTCACCTTTATGTTTCTGTCCCAGATGGTGCCCCAGCCCATTGCTCCTTTTCTCCTGCACAGCTCATCTCTCCATCCCACACCTGACTCCAGCCCAGAGGCTTTCCACTCACCACCCCTCCATCTCAGGCTCCTCCAGCCTGCCCTCTGTGCCTTCTCAGCCCCACTCTACCTGTTTGATGATGTAGAGTTTGGTCACAGATGACTTCTTGGCTCTGGATTTGCACATGGGCAGGAGATGCCATGGAGCCAAAATCCAGAAGAAGCCAAGAGGGACCCAGACCAGCACAGTCTGCTGGAAGCACACGGGCAGGTCAGCATCCGGACGAGCAAGGTAGGAGTCATTCTGGGGGCAACAAGGACAAACAGCCAAGTCGTTTGGGATGGCTCAACCTCACCTGGCTCACAGCAGAAGAACCAGCAGTCCTATAGCTCCTGCCCCCCCCCGCTCCACCCCATCACACTCCCCTCCTCAACACCCACCTTCCTGGCTGAGCTTTGCAGCGCTCACCCAAGGTCCCAGATGACATCCTCCTGGTACCCATCTAGCTGCCTGAACCTGGAAGGCCCTCCCCCATAACAACCCTTTCTGAAGCCAAGCCGGATGCAGCGGCTGGACTTAAATCATTCTCCAAGAGGTCCATGCAGGGTGGCCTGTGTTCCCAGCTGGACAGGGCAGGGCTCACTCAGGGAACTATCATTTGCATTGTTGTCCCATGGATACCTCCCAGTGCCATGGCAGCCCTGGATAAATAAAATAACCTGGGCTGACTGCTGGCAGCTGGGTCCCACTGGCTGGACACCCCATGAGCCTTGTGATCTACTGCTCTCCCCTGCCACTCAGCATCCGACCTCAAGAACAGGCCATGGGGGTGATGCAGCCACTCACCCAAAAGACGGAGCCGCAGAACTTCTCCAGGGCTGCTGACATGGCTCAGGGGAGAGGAAACAGGGGCTCTGTCCCCTCACTGTGCCTGGCTGTGAGAATCCCGGGTGGACACTTGGGACAAAAGTCCCCACACACCCTCAAGCGGTGTTGGGAAAAAAGTCCTGATGATAGCAGTTAATTTTTAACTTGGTGCTGTTGCCTAACACCACAGACCAAGCAGTATCCAAAAGGGCTTTGGAAACTGCATGTGCACTACAGAAGGGAGGAAAGGAAAGGCCAAGAGGTGAAAGGGGACATGCAGGGAAGCTACAGTCACTGCGGGATGCCACAGCCACCACTCGGAAACCACAGCCTTAACTGGCACACACCATGCATGAACCCACCAAAGACAACCTACTGTGGTGCAACAGATCTTCCCTGCCAGAACAAGCCTGCCGAATGCTGCCAAAAAGTCAAAGATGACAGTACCCTTTTTCTAATGTACCACCCAACAAGGAGGCCCAGGACACCAGCAGTGCTCCAGACCTGGGAACTTGCAGCATCTGGGAGCTGAGCTGACCACATGCTGCAGTCATCCGAGTCCCTGGGATCCAGGTTCCTTTTACCAACTTCTTCTGGCCTACACAACCTGGAAATTTTACCAGCTCTTCCTTTTGCTCCTCCCTTTTCCCTATCTCTGTGTTCTCTGCATGTTACAGTAGCTGGCTGACCACAAAACCCAAAAGAGATGTTGAATCTTCATTCTAAGGCAACGTCCAACATCTGAGACAGCCAGAGGACCATTCCCAAGGAGGGTGAATGCCACTAAATCATCACTCTGCTGCTTAGAAAGGTGGAGGTGGGCAGGTAGGGACAGTGCTAGTCTAAGGCTGGAACTGAATTTACTTTATCACACATGTTCTTAGGGAGCAGCAGGTAAAAGGGGAAGGTAAGGTGACTGCAAGGATTCTGCTGTCTTGTTCATTGAGTTAGTGAATAGCTCAGAAGTCAAGGGTGATGCAATGAGTAATTGCTCAGGAACCCTCAATAGCAGAGGAAGGTTCAATGTTCAACTAATTAGTTAATTATTATTGGCTTATCTGATTACATCCACTTGTCTTTGTAAATAAAGCTATCCCTAGTGCTAGGTCTTCCAGGCCAGAACCAATTCACTGCTGCTGAGAGCAGCAATCTGATGCAATGGATAAGAAATAAGTGAATGGAGCAGTCACACCCTCAGCTCTTCTCCATCCAGTGCTGACGTGATTCTTCTTTCTGCTCGCTGGCACTGATGTCCTCTGGCCTTGCTGATGAGTTCAAAAGCCTTTTTTTCTTTTTTTCTTTAAAAACTACACAGAAGGAAAGAACCAACCTTTGTGTTTATGTTGCTGGGGGGGCAGCGTTAGCAGAATATTCATGTTAATGAGTTATTGGTATCTTAATCACCACCATGACTCATGAAATCTCACAACATACACCATGAACTATTAAATCAGGTGTTCTGAACCATACTGACTACAGCCACAGATTAAATAATTTCTTCTTCAGAGTTTGGATCTTTCCTCCTGCCTGCACACACCCATCCGTGCTGAAGCAGGCTCTGACACCAGCACTCTGCAGCCATTCCCTTCCCAGCTGCTATGTTTGAGAACTACTGCATACATTCCTGAGGTGTGCTTTCAGACATGGATACCTCTGATGGATCCACGTGAAAAGGTGGATGTACCCTTCCAGCTGAAGATACGTAGTCAGTCTTGGTTATAGGTTTCCAATGACCTGATTCTGTTTAAGGTGACAAAAGGTGCCGACACCTCGTCAAATACTAGATTCTCCTGTACATCCTCAGGCAGACAAATCTGAATCCTGTTTTTTCTTCCTAAGAAGGGGGGTTCTCTTCAGCTTTGTGGATGTTTTAGAGAAGAGCAGGCAGCAAGAATAAAGGTGCTCTATCTCTGGATCTCTAATCGTTTGATGGACCACTGTGACACCATTCAGATCTTTTGTTGGGTATTTTGCAGGGCAGCTGAAATGAGTCTTAGGCTTCAATTCTGACTAGGCAGCAATAATCCAACAGGCACAAAGCTCCAAGCACTGTTTGGAGAACATGTAGATGGTTTGTGCTTCATGTTAGGAAAAGGACCTGGAGAGCCTCTGAGAAAAAACACCTTGTTCTCCCCAGGACTCTCACCATATGCCTATCCCGCCTCAAGCACTCACAGGATGCCTCACAGCTAGCTCACTAATTAGGTAGTTAGAAGCTCCTTCCCATTTGAACTTCATGTGTTCATCACCTCTATATATCAGTGTGCTTCTCTTCACCTAGCAGCTGCTGCATTGCTAATCCCCAGCTATCCTACTGGCTCACCACAGCACACCTTGTTTTCCAGCTGTGGCTATGAAGTGTCCCTTCCTGGCACTCTGGGATGTTATAGTTTCCTCCACTGGTGCAGCAGGGGCCTGACTAATTCAGCATGTCTGGCCCTTGCCTCAGGGACCAAGCAGGCAGCTCTCAGACCTCTCCTGACACCAGGGTTCAAGTCATTTAGCCCAACTCTCATTTGCTATTGCTTTGCTCCCAAGACTTTTTCTGCCTCCCGTGCAAACTGCCTCGTGTCACACAGATGAGCCCATCTGGAGGTCTCTGCTGGCAGGGTCTCTCAAACTGACACCAAAGCACACTGTACTGAGCTATGCAACATCTACTACAGTCTTATCTGTAAAAGAAAAATACATTTTAAAAAGCACAGCAAGGGGAGGAGGGGGCAGCTGCAGTGTTTATTTGACAATCACATGCAGTGCTACACAACTCAATCCCCCTACTTGCTCAGCTCTTTCTCCCAATTACTGCCAAACAGGTTGTTGCTGCAACATCTGGGAATAAGTCCTTTTATTTAAAATGGCCAACGTAAGTTTCCAGGCCAGGGACTGGTCACTCAGGGGAAGCCAAAGGAAGAGATGTCAGGCTTCTTCACCCAGTTCACACCCTCTGCAGCCTGAGGAGGGAAGCAGTACCCATCTGTCCATGGGGCAGGGAAAACCCCACAGTCTCAGTGCTCTTGTCCCAGCACGGTGCCTTCCACTACAGAATGTTCTTTGCAATGGCGTTCAGGGTCCTCACTTTGGCCACATCCGCCACCTTGATGGAGTACTCCGGGGCAGAGAAGGATGCTCCCATGGCAACATTCGGATTTCTGTCAGGAAAACAATTGGTTACTATATGCAGGTGATAAAGATGAATAAGACACACTATGGAAAACCCATCACTGTCTCCCCTAGTCTCAGCAGTGGCCAGAGAACCTGCTGGTGCCACCCAAACCAAAGATGAGACAATAATAGAAAGAAGAATAATCTAAAGGCAAGAAACAACAGCGTCAACAGAAACCCGGTGCAGACCTGTGGACAAACATAAGCGATTCCTCACTCATTCCTGAGGCACATCCCATCAGCCTCCCAAATCCCACACACAAATCCCACAGTGTTAAAGGTCTGAAGCAACTGCACCAGAACCTGCCTTCCCAAGTGCCACACAGGTGCACTCACAAGCTGCAGGGCAGCAGAAGAAATGCCCCAGGGATCCACTTACACATGGAGCTCATGTCCAGATGATGAGCACTGCTGGACTCTTACACTGCAGAACACAGAGCCAGGCAACATGGTCCCAACCATGAGAGCACAATTAGCACCCAGAAAGCAGTTTGAAATGTATGCCTGTTCTACAAACTCACATCCACATTCATCCAGCTTTTCCCTTGTACAGTTCTGCAAACTAATAATAAATGATCAGTTACCTGAACTTCATTCCCGAGTCCCGGGCTGAGCGAGCAGAGCAGTGAAACTCCGAAGCAGTGGAGCCTTCCAGAATCCTCTGCAGGTTGCGCTCTGTGATGCCGCCCCCTGGTGAGAAGAATCCCGATGTCACACAGCACAGACGGCACGGTCCCAGACCTGGTATCCCCCCAGGACCTACACCCTAAGGGACAAGCACCATCTATAGAAGGGAAAGGACTGCCCTTGGGACAATGGAGATCGAGCCACATGAAAAGGGGAAGGCTTGGCTTGTGTTCTCCCACAGATCTAGAGCTGTCCCCAGATCCTCCTGCAAGCAGCAGCTGCCAGACTTTGCCATCCCCAGCTGGCTGCCTGGTCTTCACTGGTATCAGGCAGCTGCTCCTCCTGGGGAGCTGGCTCAATAAGCCAGATCAGACAGGGCATCCCAGGGCGAGAGGCGAGGAAGCAGGGGCTACAGACCACTGGACCTGGTACAGGTGACAAAAGAAACATTACCTGGCACCACCACAATTCTGCCCTTTGCCTGAAAGAAGAGTAACATGTTAGTGGCATTGTTCAGCACTGCATCCACATGTGCATTTGTGGGGTGGCATAAACCTTTACACACAGCACCTTCAGGGAGCTCATGGATGCCTCCATGGCTTATGATTTGCATACTCTCACACATCTTTTTTTTACTAATCATGTTTTGTAGGGAAAAGTGGAAAAGACTCTGCAATTACACCTATGACAACTTGTCACCATTTCCTCTTACCTCTCTATCCCACCTGGCTGTCTCTTGGGTACATCTGTTGCATGTTCCTAACAGGAACTGTGAGATCCCAGCAGGGATCCCAGCACTTTACTGCGTACCTGGGCTAATCACATCAGCTGCTGGAACAAACTCTTGTCACCCTCCTACTGGGCTGCGAGCAAGAACAACCCAACCAGTCTTTGCTGTAGGAGACTTTGGGGTTCAGCCCATGTGGACTTGGAAAAGCAGATTAAGGCCAAGACAGACAGGGGCAAGTGTGCCTGGACAGAAGTCCCCTTAGGGAAATGAGGGCTACCACAATGGAGCTGCCTCCAGGCAATGCCCGGGAAGCAGCCACAGTAACCCAGGGAAGCACAGGGAACACTTACCTGCTCTGCAAGCCTCTTAATTAAGGACAATCCTTCCAGCGCCGAGCTGTCACAGCCACTCGTCAACACCCGCTCAAACCCCAGAGAAATCAGGGTCTCCAATGCCACCAGAGGGTCATGCACCATGTCAAAGGCTGAGAGATCAATAGATCAGCTCAGAAATCACTCAGCTCACCGTGCTCAAGCCCTGTCCCCCAGCTGGCTCTGCAGCCAAGGAGACAACAATAGGAAAGATCCTTCTCCCAGCTGGCCACCCCTGCTGGGAACCACAGATCCTGACCATGAAGGACCCCTGGCAGCAGTGGCAGGGTCACCATCCTCAGCTCCTCAGACACCTTCTCCCCACACAGGGCAGCCACACAGCCCCCCTGCCCAGACTCCCTGGGCCCTTCCCCTCCTGGGGGAACAGCACAGCTGCAGCCTGCTCTTGCACAGCCTGCAGAGCCTTCCCCCCTCCAAAGCATGACCACAGTACATGAAGCTCAGCTCCCTCCCAGCCCCACCTGCTGGCTCCCTGCCAGGGCCACTCACCTCGGTGAAATGTGACAGGCAGGGGACGGCACACTGCTGCGAGAAGAAGACACATGGTCAGACAGAGAATTCCTTGTGGTAGAACCAGGAAAACACGGAAGATGAAAAAGGGCAAAGGCTTCTCAGGCCATTCCTGGGGAGCTCAGAAGAATCCCAGGACTTGCCAGTCTTTGGTGTGGAAGAGCTCCTGCCCTTTGAGGAAGCAGCAAACCTTTGTTTTTGTGAGTAACAGCAAAACCCCTCATCTCATCTGGATCATGCAGAACCCTCACTCCCACCACAGTTCTCTTTAGGAAGGGAGCAGGGAAGTTGTCTCATCTACCTGGAAAAGGGGCAGGACCAGTGCTCTCTGAAAGCAGGAAAGCTGATTTTTGTGATTTCTTTCCCTACCTACAATTTCTGCTCTCAGACCACAGCAAACTTTACCAGTGGTATCTATTTACCAGGCAAAGTTTATTGATTTCTATAAAAATAAATTCTACTGCCTTCTGCCCTGGAAACACTCGTTCCAGTGGAACACCTCATTCGTCTAGTGGAGACAAACCCTGGCAAGACCTGTCTCTTTTGCTGCATTCCCTACAACATGTTCACTTTCACCTCAGCACCACATTACCAGGGAAAGGCTCAGCCTTCTTTAGCTTTGGCTGTATCTCACAGAAAGGATGTGGAAGAAAATTGTTTCTCTCTACATGTTAGGGGTCTGGACTAACAATTCCCCACTGCAGCTTCGGTAGCCTTTTTACGTTCCCATCTCCCCCTTATCACCTTTTCTCATTGGTGTGTTATAGGAAAAAACAAAGATCAGTTATCAGCTAAGGACAAGGCCAAAGTTCAGGTGAGACATATCCTAGACACCTGTAGCAGAGACATGAGGAAAAGAACAAAGGGCGAAGAAAACGGAGAAAGTAGACAATTCAACAGTTTAATCCTCTGGTGTCCCAAAGCAGCTCACCTATGCCTCTCTTTTTCTTAGACCCTGCCATTGTGTCCCAGGTGGCCTCAAACTCAAGCAGTGTGAACTGCTTGGGACAGAGGTCCTTGGTCTGCAAAGCTCACTACCTATCTCATGTGTCAGAGCTGGAGAAAGTTGGCAAAGGCCACGGACAAGACCTGCACAGTATAGCACCCTGCAGCTCTTTCTACAACATGGGACAGAGCAGCACTGAACTCCCCTCCCCTGGCACAGCACGGGTATCACACAGAGCCCAGCACAGCGTTTCTGACCAGAGACACTCTTACCCAGCAATGATGTACAGAGCTCGGTATCGATGCGTCCGTCCTCAGTGAGGGCCCCAAACACCAGCCCGTCAGCCCCGTGCAGCTTGGCCAGGCGGATATCGGCCTTCATCACCTCCACCTCCCGGTCCGAGTAGAGGAAATCGCCACCGCGAGGTCGGATCATCACAAAGACGGGGACCCTCACACACTGCTTCACCACCTGCAGGAGTCCTGTGGCGAGGGGAGAGAGGCAGTTCAGCACCCCGGCAGGGCAGCTTTCTCTAGGCAGCTCTAGCTCTAGCTCTTTCCACCAGGGGAGGAAAGACGAGACTGGAACCTGGGAACTCTCCGGGCAAGCAGGAGACGCACTGAGGGATCAGAGGGGCCTCTACCTCCCGCAGGGGCTCAGGCAGAGATCTGAGCAGTGGGAAAGGGTACCCGGGGCGGGGGGAAGCCATCAGGGGAGGGGACGGCAGGCGTTCAGAAGCTGCGCTGGGTACGCTGACCTCCCCCCAGGATGGGGACCGGCCCCGGGGAAGAGGGAGGACGCTGGCCGCCATGGGGCGAGGCTCACCCATGCTCGGGGTGGTCCCTCCTTCCATGAGGCCCGCGCACAGCTCGATCCGGCCGGCACCTGGGGAGAGGCACGTCAGAACCGGCCCCATCAGGACCCGCCCTCTCCCCGAGATCCCCAGGCCTTACCTCCGCGCTCGGCGTTGACAGCGGACTCCACCGAGTCCACGCACACCTCCATGAGGAAGCCATCGTCCATGCCTGGGGGGGAGCGCCGCCGTCAACCCGGCCCGGCCCATGGCGTCCGCCCCACTCCACACGGCTACGGCCCCGCCGCCGCCCCGCTTCCGGCGCAAGCCCCGCCCCCTCGCTCCCGCTTCCGGCCTCGCCCCCTCCCAGGCTGGGCCCGCGCCGCCCGAGGGCGCGAGGGCGGGCGCGCGAGGGTGGAAGGAGGGGGTGCCGGCGCGCCTCGCTCACGCGTTGCGGCGGAAGCCCCGCCCCCTGGCGCCGCAGCCCCCGCCCCCGCCGCCCGGACCCCGCCCCCGCCTCGCACGCGCGCTCACCTGCGCTGGCGGCGCGCGGGGGTCGCTGCTGGCTCTCAGTCACGTGCCCGGGGATTGTCATGGTGACGCCCAGGTGTGTCCGGAAGTGCTCGCCCTCCTTCCGGCAGCGCGCCACTTCCGGGGTCAGTCGAGATGCTGCGTGCGGCGCATGGCGGCGTCCGGCTCCTGCGGAGGGGGCCGGGACCGTGCCGGGGGCCTGCACCGGGGCCCTCACCGGGCCCCGGCCCCGCCTGGCTCCCTCCAGGGCGGCTCCTGCAGCAGGCGCTCCCACCCTCCGCCCCGCCTGCCGCCCCGCCCGCCGTGGGGCGATGGCTCCTGGTCTGCAGCGGCGCCGTGGCTGGTGCCGTGGTACTGGGCGGTGTCACCAGGTGAGCACGGCATCCCCGCCGGCACCGGTTCGCTCCCTGCCGCCGTTGGAGGGGCTCAGAGCTGAGGCCGTGTGGAGGCAACGGCCCCAGCCGGCCCCCGGTCCCCTCCGCCAGCGACCCTCTCAGGCAGCTCCTGTGTCCGACTGTGCCTGAGAGCCCCCCTCGTGACTTCCCTCCCCGGCTGCGAGGGGACACTGTGGGGTGGGGCTGGGAATACCAGAGAGGCGCTGTCCGCAGTGCATTGGTGCCAACTGGGAGTAATTTTTCTCTCACCCAATTTGGGTAATTGTAGGTCTGTGGATCACTCACAGACTCCACGGTCTCCATCCTATTTGTAACTGTGAGTTGAAGGGTTGTCTGGTGCAGCCAGGAGCTCTCGTTTCAAATTAGAGCTGCTCACTGTGAGGGAGTGAGTTGTGCCTGCTGGTGTCTCTTGTCTGCTCCAGGCTGACGGAATCGGGCCTGTCTATGGTTGACTGGCACCTGGTGAAAGAAATGAAACCCCCGAGAACACAGCAGGAGTGGGAAGTTGAATTCCAGAAATACCAGCAGTTCCCAGAGTTTAAAATGTGAGTGTGCAAAAGTGGAAGGAGGGTGGGCTGGGAGGATCCCTCCCATGACTGAGCCACTCAGGGAACTCTTGTAAAAAGGGAAATGCTTTCTGATATCACCAGGGGGGCACATGAAGAATGTCTGATGGTGGCTCCTTCACTGTCACTTCCTTTCTCTGAGGAAGGTGATCCCTTGTCCTGGGAACTAGGACTGGCCCATCACACAGTGTGGTTCTGTGTTTTACTGTCTCTCACAGCCTGAATCACGACATGACGCTGACAGAGTTCAAGTTCATTTGGTACATGGAGTATTCGCACCGCATGTGGGGCCGCGTGGTGGGCCTGGCCTACATCCTGCCTGCTGCCTACTTCTGGAGAAGGGGCTGGCTCAGCCGCCCCATGAAGGGCTGCGTCCTTGCGCTCTGCGGGCTGGTCTGCTTCCAGGTGAGACAGCTCTGTAGCCGCAGGGATGAGCAGCAGCATCCCCTAGAAGTGTTGTCTGATCGAGGGTAGTTGAGAGAGAGGGATTTGTGACAGTTTGGGGGGCTGTCAGTGCTGGTTGGAGGTGCACGGAACAAGGTGCTTTGCCCCTGATGTTTGTCTGGTCTTAGCAGCCACTGCTGCCCCATGTTGCTGTAACTCCTCTCCTGTTTCATCAGGGGCTGCTGGGATGGTACATGGTGAAGAGTGGGCTGGAAGAGAAGCCAGGCTCTCACGACATTCCTCGGGTCAGTCAGTACCGTCTGGCAGCACACCTCGGCTCCGCGCTCCTTCTCTACTCCGCTAGCCTGTGGACAGGGCTGTCTCTGCTGCTTCCGCGACACCAGGTATGGAGCAGTCACAAGCACAGGGTCGTGTCAGATCAGAGGGTGGGGGGGTGGTGTGAAGGGTGAGGAAAGGGTGTGGAGGGTGATGGTGCTTCCGTTTTTAAGTCTCTGTTCTGACTCTGATCTATTACCATGTTACAAAATACCCTTTCTGTAAACTCCTTGGTGATGGGACACTTCCTTTGACTCGGGCTGTTCCGCTCAGAAGTGATTATTCTCAGAGTTCGTGCAAGCTCAGGCAGGGGTGTTCCTGGCCAGGCTAAATGGTTTGTGCCAGTAACTGTCCAGTGGCACTTCAGCTTCTGCCCAGGGTTGCACCCAATTAGTTGTGGTTCTGAGGAACCACTGAACTGTCACTGTGCTGCATGTTGATCTCTAGATTCCTCCTGTAAAACACAGACCAGCCCCTTGGCCTATATATGCAATGAAGGCTTTTCTTACTTACTGCAAACAGCACTGGAAGTGCATTCCCTTTATTATTTTCTCTTTTTTTATTGTTTCAGTTACCCGAGACCCCTCAGCTCCTCCGCCTGAGACAGCTTGCTCATGGCACTACAGCTCTCATTTTTCTTACTGCTCTTTCAGGTAAGAGTGTTTCCTGCTACGGTCCCACCTGTGGCTCATTCCTCTGCCTTGTTTTAATTCTGGTCTGGCTGGGGCTATGAGCAACCCTGTCATGTTGTCTGGGAAAACTTTATTGCTGTCAGGGACCTGACAGTCAAGAACCTCCCTAGCTGGTCTTTCCTGAGCAAGTGGAGATGCACCTTCCAGCTTGCCTGTTGCTGTGTGATCTTTGTGTATGTTTCTGAAAGAAATTCAGGGTCAAGCTGAGTTCTTGAGTCAGAGCTGTACAGCCTGGAACGCCACCCCTGCCTGCTCTGGTAGTCTTACCCTCTGCTCTGGAATTGCAGGTGCTTTTGTGGCAGGGCTGGATGCTGGCCTCGTGTACAATTCCTTCCCCAAAATGGGAGAGCGCTGGATCCCAGATGATCTTCTTGCCTTCTCCCCCATGCTGAGAAATATTTTTGAGAATCCTACAACTGTACAATTTGATCACAGGATCTTGGTAAGTGCCGTCTTCCTGCTGTGTCTGTGCTGTCCTTGGTTGCCTCCTGCATCCCAGCTATCCTCTTTGGGCTGCGGGTCTGTCAGCTTGAGGGATGTCCAGGGTATCTGAAGGTCCTGAGAGCCTGTTACCAGTTTGTTTCTGCAGAAACAGGAAGTTTAGCATGCTTATTTATTTTCAGTGCAGTCTCCTTCCTTAAGGACATCTTCCTCCTACGCAAGTTACAGGCTTTGTTTCCTTGTGCCTCCTTTTCCATAATGTGAGCTGCAGACCAGGGCAGGCCTCGCCACTGAGATGTTGTATGAAATAAAACTTGGAAATCCCAATATTGCATGCTTCCGTTGGCATTGCTGAACTTTTTTTACACCAGTAGCACCTTGTGAAAACGGCTATTTAGAGCAATCTAGGTATTAAAAACCACTACCAGTGCTGCTGGGGACCGAGACATCGCTGAGACTAAAAAGAAAGATTAAGTGACTGAGGAGTCACCTGCATAGCAAGGGGAGCTATCGCCAAGTGGTGAAAATTACATCAGTTTTTCAGATAACACCTTCCACCTTGAGCTGTCAAGGTGAGAGAGGGGGAGAGGGCAGAAATAATCCCTAATGACTTGAAGAAATGAGGAAAAGCTATTGGAAAGTAAAGCATTGATTTGGAGAAAAAAGGAACTCTAACTAGTTAAATGTCAGGGTTGTTAACCTGATGGACATGGGAGCTCTGGGATTTGATCATGGCCATTGAGACACTTCTACAGTTAAATACCACTCACAGAACTTCTTTTACTGCATGGAAGATGCAGCTAAAGGCCATTTCTGCACCCATTTTCTTGGAACTTTTCTCCAAGGGTGGTTGTTTCCCTTCCCTTCTGCAGGGCATTGCCTCAGTCACAGCTGTCACCGCACTGTACCTCTTCTCCCGGAAGGTCCCACTCCCTCGCAGGACCAGGATGACAGTGACTTCCTTATTGGCTGTGGCTTACATGCAGGTACTGTCTTTTTTTTTTTTTTCTTTCTTCTGTTTTTTCTCCCTCTTGCCCTTCGTAGGACATTGACAAGACAGAGCTGTCCCCAGCTTGGGTCTGTGCTGGCCCCAACAGGCTGGAGCTGGTGGAGCTGCCTGGACTTGGAGCCTCACTGTACTGCAGCAGCAGTAGTCTGAATTTGAGAGTGGAAAGTCTGGCTGTGGCTGTGCGCCTTTCCATGTCATACTCAGTGCTGGGAATGAGTCTCAGTGGTGCACCCGCAGCTGCTCTTAACCCCTTCTCCCTTCTTGGCAGGTGGGTCTGGGTATCAGCACCCTGCTCCTCTACGTCCCCACGCCGCTGGCCGCCACGCACCAGTCGGGCTCCCTGGCGCTGCTCAGCATGGCATTGTGGCTCATGAACGAGCTCCGCCGCGTCCCCAAGTAACCCACCACCGGTTGGGGAGACCTGCCGGGGGAGCTGCGCCGCCAGACCCAGAGGGGTCAGAGACCCGGTCACCCCGTGTGCACGGGGGATGTGCGCCTGGCCGGGCTGTGCGCAAAGAGGAGGCGGCGGGCGTTGAGTGCGAATTTTGTAACATAAAGGAGTTTTTGCGGAGCGGCTGGTGTCTGGCTGCGTGACTCCTTTCCGGAGCGAGGTGAGGAGGGGAGCGGGAAGCCCATGCGGGGGCGGCCGCAGTGGGCGGGGCGAGGAGGGCAGGGCAGGCGGGCGGTCTCCCTTTGGCGCCCCCTGCTGTCAGTCTGGCGTACGCCTGGGCTCGAGTCTCCGCCAATGGGAGGCGGCGGTGGCCGCAGCGCGCGGCGCCCCGCCCGCGGATTGGCCGTCTTGCGCGGCAGTGGGCAGAGCGGTGGGCAGAGCGGCATCCGTTGCGGCGGCGGGTGCTGTGTTGGTGCGGAGCGGCCATGACGGCGCACAGCTTCGCGCTGCCCCTCGTCCTCTTCTCCGTCTTCTGGGGCCTCGTGGGCATCGCAGCCCCCTTGTTCGTGCCCAAGGGGCCGAACCGTGGGTGAGTTGGGGCCCCAGGGGGACAGCGGGGGCGGAAGGTCCGGGGCCGGGCCTCACCGCCCTAATGCCGGGTGTCTCCGCAGGGTGATCATCACGATGCTGGTCACCACCGCCGTGTGCTGCTACCTCTTGTGAGTACCGTGGAGCGGTCCCTGGTAACCCCCACAGACCTCCCCCCCTCCTCTGTTTGGCTTCGCCGGGCCCGGTGGATGCTGCCCAGCCTCTTGCTCGTGGATGAACGGGATAGCCTCCGGGCTGCGGCCTGCCTCCCTCCCGGGCACTGTACCCCCCGTGACAACAGCCCCTGTCAGCCCCTTGAGGCAGCAACGTCCCGGGATCCTGGGCCCTGCTCCCACGGTACCGGGACTGACCACAGTTTGGGTCTCCTTGTAGCTGGCTCATCGCCATCCTGGCCCAGGCCAACCCCCTGTTCGGGCCACAGCTGAAGAACGAGACCGTCTGGTATGTGCGCTTCCTCTGGGAGTGAGCAGTCCCTGGGAGCTGGTGCCTGAAGAGACCCCCCCAGAATCATCACTGTAAGTGGGCAGAGGGCTGGGCTGGCAGAGCTGTCCACACTTGACTGCCTGTGTCTTGCTGGGGAGGGAGCTGCAGCCTGGTCCTTGCTGGGTGGGAGATGCTTTGGCTTCTGTGCATTGTGAATGGTGAGCTAGTCTTGGCGTGGGGCTGCTGGCTCTGTGCTGGGCCTGAGCAAACTGAGCACTTCCTCCTGGGCCCATGGTTCTCAAGGTTTGTGGGGGCTCCCTTGTGGGTGTAGTTTGGTGCTAACTTTTCCTCCTTTCTCCCTCCCCCAGCTCTTGCTGCTGTTCCAGCCTCTATCCTCCTGTACCAGGCAGTTCCCAGAGGTGCTGGGATGGAGGCTGGACCTGCTGCCTCAGCGCACCCTGAGCACTGCAGCCTGGACCAATGATGACTGAGCCCCTGAGCATGGCAGGCAGCACCCCTGCCCAGGACAAGGGCCTGCTCATCCCGGCCCTGGGAGCAGCCGTGCTGCTGGGAAGGGATCCCCTCAGCTGGCCAAGTGCTGCAGTCACTGACACTGAGCACCATCCTGAGAGAGATCTGTGTGCAGTACCAGCGGATCCTGTTCCTGCAGTGCTTGCCATGCTCCCTCCAGTGTGCTCCCCAAGTGAAACCCCTGCTCCTAGCCCAAGCTGCCCAACTAGTTGCCATATCCCTGGTCATTTCAGGCACCAGCTGCCCCTTTGCCCCTCTGTGTGTGAAGGCAGGAGTCCACTGCATCCTCACTGTATGGTCAGTTCCCCTGTGGTGAGGGTGGTCCTTGCTAAGACAGATTCTGGTGTGATGGTGGTGGGTGTGATGAGGGAGGTGCTGGGGTACAGGGCAGGGGAATCACATGGTGCTGTGTCTTCTCCTGCCTCAGCAGTGAGGGTGCTGCAGTAGTGTCTAGGTACCACCTCCCCCCCAGTCTGTGTCCAGGTTCTGAGAAGAACTGAGTAGGGTGTTGTTTTTTAGGTTTCCCCTTATTTATCAGATAATTTAGGTGTTATTTATTTATTTGTCTGTGTTTAAGTTTGTGTTGTGGAAATAAATCCTTTTTCTAGTAAGTGATGCTGCAGGCAGAGTCATTCACTGCTTTTAGGCTGAGTAACAGTCTTGGCTTTATTCAGACTTCTTCCCTTCTCCACTAACCCTGCTCTTGCACCATGAGAAGAAGGCTGGGATCCTCAGCTGTTGAGCAGGAAGTTGGCAGCACACTGGTGCATGGAAAGTCCTATCCTTGATGCCACCTGTGCACTCATCCTGTGGCACCAGGGTCACAGGTAGGCGACAGCACATGCTAGAGGGAGAACTGGGTGCCTACTCACCCTCCCTGATGGCAGGCAGCCATGCTGGGGCCATCCCTGTGGCTGGGCAGCAGCTGGAGAAGCTTGGTGGCCTCTCTCCCAAGAAGCTCCGCAAGACCGGGGTGGAGAATAAGGTAAAAAGCAGGGAGCAACATCTTCCAGGGGCTTTTCATCTTAGGAGGAGAGAGGAGGAGCAGCAAAAGATGCTATCTCCAAGGGTCACAATAGTTCAGTTTCAATCAGAGCTTCCCTTGCTGCTACCAGCTCAGGAGTGATCTCAGCTGTCCTGCTGGAATAGCAGAGAACATCTGCTGGCAAGAAGCAACTCCATTGTCCCACCATGGCAACACGAAGTAACACTGTGCAGATGTGTGGTGGCCCCTGTCAAGCTCAGCCTGGAGCCATCACTGCTGGGGAGGTGTTTGCTAGAAAACAAAACCAGTGCTGGGTGGGTCAAGGAGTTTTTTTATTGCTGCAGGAATGGGAACAGCTGAGTTCAAGTAAAAAGTTACGAACTTCATGAGGTCATCAGGGGCTCCAGCCCCAGGGAAGGCTGGTGCCTGTGCACACAGCCACACAGCCCAGGCCTCCCCTGTAGCAGTGACCTGGGCTGGATTGAGGTGGTTTCCCCACAGGCAGGCCCAGCCTGCACTCATGTCAGAGAGAACCACTGGTCCTGGTGCTACTGCCCTGTTAACATGTGGGACGCCATGGGGCAGATATGTCCAGGAGGGAATGTATGGAAGGAAATGCAGCCCACTTGGGTGGTGCCTGAGGAACCAGTCCCTGAGCCCTCAGTGCTCAGCCTGAGGCATTGGCTAGGACTGCAGGGGAGTCCTCTCCTGGGGGGGAAGATGTGGCAAAGAGCAGGACACATCTTAATGAACACTGAGAGGGGCTGGGCAGGGCAGCTCAGTGGAGCTCGTGGTTCACCTGGTTCTTGCAGTAACTTTGCTGGTGATTCATAAGGGACTGCAGAAAGGCCACCCCTAGTGACAAGCTACAGCACCTCACCAGCTTGCTTTGCAAACCTGCAGCTGAGTCATGAGGTGGCCCTTTGCTTCAGGCCACAGCCATGGGTTGGCTGCCTTGGTGATATCTGCTTATCTTCAGGACCTGCTGAGCTGCAGCCTTGAGCCCGCTGGCAGCAGAGAACTTTGCTCTACACGACACAGCAGGGCAAAGGCCAGAGGCCAAGGAATGCAAAGATTAGGACTGGGGTGAGCTGGAGAGGAAAGTTCTGGTGGCTGTAGCTGCCCCAGCCCACAGGTTCTGCTGGTTCTGATGTGGAGATGATGGAGTGCAGTTGAGATGCTGTTCAAGAGAGTCCAAGCCCTCAGAGCCCAGGCTGTCAGCTAGTCCTGGTTCTGCTGGTGCAACTGGACGGTGCGTACCACCAGGGTCATGGACCATTTCCCTGGCCTGGGGGCACCACCACCTTGTCCAGCCAGAGCATGGGGAGCTGAGCTGAGCGCAGCTGCCGGCGGTGTATGCGGCGCAGCCGCAGGAGGTAGAGGACTATGGCCAGCACTACGACCAGGATGCAGGCAAAGAAGAGATAGTGGTTGTAGACAAAAGAGAGGCGCAACCAGGAGGCGTGTGCTTGCCGGATGCTCTCCTGACGGAGATCCCTGCAGAGAGGAGCCAGGACTAGCCATGAGGTGCCATGGGGTACCAACAGGGCCCTGCACTACTGCTCCCCTTTGCCAGGGTGCAGAGCCCTTGCCCAGTGCAGGAACTTCTGTTCCTCCCCAACCACCCTTCCCCAAGCGATGCTAAAACAAGCCAATGGTACCTGAGTGGCAGAAACCGTGTCTTGTATAGGATGGCTCCCAGTGTCCACTGCACTTCCCGGTCGTACACCAGCTGGACCGTGTGCAGGCTGGGGTAGTCCAGGGGGAACTGGAAGCCCTGGTGAAGGACTTGGTACATCCAGGCCGATTTGAAGCACTGGTACCTGCAGGCATAGTGTGCAGAAGCATCAGCCAGATGCTGTCACCTGCAAAAGCCCCCATAGGAGATCTGGCCATAGAACCCTACCAGTAAAGCTGCTTACTTCAGCCGGTGCTGGTCAGCATGGGCTGAGTAGAGGCCACCACGGAAGCGCTGGGTCAGCACCTCCCATCGCTGGCTGCAGTACTCCTGAGGAACAGAGAAGTTGGGGCTCAGAGCAGAGGAATGGCTCCCACTCTCTTGGTCCCTCCCAGTCCCAGGCATGGTGGCTCCCCAGCCCCCAGGCTGGGGCAGCACCCACCTGGGCAGCAGAGGTGAAGGTGGGGGCACTGTACCGGCCACCCAGGCGCAGGACATCCTCGGTGCAGTAGAAGAATTCAGAGAAGCCATAGAACTCGCTGTTGCCAAAGTCAATGGGGGCTTTGTAGGTCCCCAGCAGGGAGGCCTGGCTGCTGTTGGAGCCAGCCAGGAGGGGCTGCAACTGGTCCACACAGGCCGGCCAGTCCCCTCGCCCCCGCACGTACAGGGTCTGTCTGCCCCTGGCCACTGTGTCCTCCAACCCCACGGGCAGACAGGGGTCCAGGAAGGGTGCCTCAGGGCTCAGCCCCATCTGCTGGCTGTGCAGGCTGGAAAACAGGCCACGAAGGAAAGGTAAAAGCCTAGTTTAGTGCTGCCCCACATCCATATACTCCCTGCATTCAGACCAGGCTGTGTCCCTTTGTATCCCACGGTGCTGGCACCCGCCCTGCCACCTCCTGCCAAAGTCAGGTCTGTCATGCTGTCCTGCGGCCACGTGGCCCAAGCACCTGCAGGGTGCAACAAGGCAGGGCCACCGCCCCCAGCTCACTGGGATCTACACCCCTGCACAGCCCCTGGGCATCTGGAGGCAGTTTGCTCCTGGCACAGGAGTACCTGGGCACCAAGCCTCTTCACCTCTGGCGACAGCTTCCCGTAGCATTCTGGGAAGGGAAGGAGAGACAGGAGACAGAGAGCTCGAGGTGGGGATGCGATGGAAAGGTTCTGGAGTGAATCGGCGGTGGAGAAGGAAGTCAGAGGAAGAAAAGCCAAAAGCCACTGGAGGGCCTCCCTGCAGCCTGCCATGACGGGTGGAGGAGGAAGGCAGGGAGCTATGGCACTGATAACACCTGCAGGGCTTGGAGAAAGCAGCGCCTGTGCAATGTGAGCCAGTCAGGGCACCTGCTGCTGCCACACGGCTGCTGCCAGCGTGGCTGTGGGAGCTGTTATCACCACAGGCAGCACTTGGGGCAAATCCAATGGGAGAGGGCAGCGTGAAGGAAGCAGCACCCCATTTTTACAGCTCCTCAGACAGGACACCGCTAGGTGAGGCAGCAATACCGGTTGTGCACATAGGTCTGGTTCAGCACAAGGTCCTCATAGCGCTGGCGGGCAAAATTGCCCCCAAAGCCCAGGAAGGTGTTGACGTAGACACGGTACATATGGCCAGTGTGCTGCACATCGCAGCCCAGGTTGAACTCTGCCAGCAAGCTCTTAGCAGCCTCCTCCTGGGGACGCAGAGGTCAGTGATCAGCAGCAGCCCAGTGAAGGCAGGGGTTGCTCTTGAGGCTGGCCAGCTACATACGCACCTGCTGTGGGGAGGAGGAGGCTCCAGAGTCGGGCACTTCATAGGCGATCTGCAGGGAGGCCCCCCCCATGTCCAAGATCCCAACTGTTCGTTTCCGAACCAGGGACTCTCCTTGGTCCCCCACTGCTACAGTGATCATTGCGTCCTCCTCTGCAACCCATAGAAGCATGTCAGCCAGGGGCAGGGCCCAGGGCAGCATCTCCTCCCTTCCATCGCTACCTCCTCAGCAGCCTCATGGGGCTCCTCCACCCCTGCTGGCAGCCCCCCAGGATCACTTGCAGGGCAGTAGGTCCTCACACTCGGGGCTGCCCACCCCCCCCGGATTTGTAGGTTCTCCCAAAGCATCCACCGCAGGAAGCCACTACAGGAACACTACTACAAATCCCTTCTCCTTCTCCCAACATACTGCTGGTGTCCCCCACAGACAGGGACTTGTTCCTGTAACCCGGGCAGGTGCCCCCCCGGGTCCTAGAGAGTTTCACACACGTGGCTGGGGTCAGGCACTGCCTGGCCAGAGGGGCAGAGCTGCTCTTAGCCCCAGTGCTGGGGTGAGCTCCAGCAGGACTCTGCTCAGACCCTTCCAGCTGCTCTACAACCAGCCAGACTCACCGTCCTCATGATCAAACCGACCCAGGACAAAGTTGATGCCAATCCAAGCATAGACACCTGCACAAGACAGAAAGGGTCATTTACAGCAATCTATGAAAGGGAATCAAGCAGTGCTTTGCAGTGGCTCCTACCTTCCTGTTTCCCCGAGATCACTTCTGCATGTGATTTGGAGAAGAGGAAATCAAACTCCAGAGGCACGTTTCTCACCAAGTCCTCCAGGATTGCAGCTTGCTGCCTGCAAGGGTGCAGAAGGACAGATGCTACAGGAGCTACACCAGTGATGCTTCTTTGGGGGAGCGTAAGAGACAGTGGGAGTTCCACTGCAATGCACCCCACATCCAGCCCCACAAGCGCTGCTGCTGCACCCAAGGGCACTTTGGAGACAAGAAACCAGATCTATTAATTTGAGACTTCACTAAAAAGCGTCTCCTCTCAGCCCCCTCCCAATGTGCTCTAACCCTCCTTCCACAGCCCTCTGCACTCACTTCCAGTTACATGCCCTTTCCTTTCCCAATTCCCCCCTGGATTCCTAACTCTCTCATTAGGCTTTGGACAAGATAACTGTCTTCCTGCCTCTTGTGGCTGAGGGATCCCAGCGGGTCCTGGTTTCCCCCACGACCTCACCTCTCGGGCAGCAGCCGCATGCCCGCCGTGCACAGGACATACAGCGGAGTTTCCTTGTGCTTCTGAGCGGGGACGTGGGCTGCCGCGAACTGGAGCAGAGGGCGCAGGTAGGGTGTAGCTTGCTCCGGAGCTGCAGCCGCCACCGAGATGCCTGTCCGGGGATGGGAGCTGTGATCCAGCAGGCCCCACTGCGGGCAGCCGCCGTCCCCGTCCCATGCGCCCGGGTCGCGGGGCCGGGAGCAGAGCAGGGCAGCACCGACCTGGTTTAATTTTCTTGACTACAGGGCGGCTGCTGCGGTCCCTCATTTGCTTGATGTCTAGCAGGTCGTGGGGGTTCCCATTGTGTGGGGGCCAGAAATAGACGAAGACGCGGGACCCGCTACTCCCGCAGTCGACCACTACCCCGTAACTGAGGGCCAGGTCCTCGGTGTCGGTAGCCGTCAGCTCCTCCACCCGCGCCAGGTACCTGGGGCCCGGGGAGGGGCGGCTCAGCACAGACGGGCACCGGCGAGCCCCGCTCCCCAGCAGCCCCGTCCCCGCTCACCTGTCGTCGCGCTGGGCGGTTCGGGGAGAGGAGGCCCAGCGGCGAGGGGCGGCGGTCGCCAGCAGCAACAGCAGCCCCACGGCCAGGGCCAGCCCCAACGCGGCCGAGCGCTGCCACGGTCCCGGGCACGGGCAAGGTCCCGCGGAGCGCCACGACGGGCAGGAAACGCCGATCCTGCGGGCAGAGGCCACCGCTCAGCACCAGCCCCGGCGCGGCGCGTCCCCCCTTCCCGGCCACGCTCACCTGGCCATGCGCGCCCGCCGCCGCTCGTCCGTGCATCGCCCCGCAGCCGGCAAGCGCCGCCGGCACCGGCCGCCACGTCACCAGCCGCCCCCGATGCGGCCAATAGGGGTCCCCGCCGCTGAGCCCCACCAGGCGGCGCTCCGCCCCCCGCCACCGGGCGGCCCAATCGGCCCCGCCACCCTCGCCCCCGGCGGAGCCGCGCCCACGCGACCCGGTGACCAATCGGAGCGAGGTGGAGCGGCGCCCCCAGGCGGCCGGGAGCCGCGCCGGACTGCGTCCTTGCTCCCGCGTCCGACCTTTGCCGGGAGACGTCACCCCCCTACTTCCTCTCGCGCGCCCTATCGCGGTCTTCCTGCCGCCGGCGCCCAGCCAATCCGAGGCGCCCAAATAAACAACACGCGCCGAGAGCCGGAGTGGCGGGCGAAGCAGCCAATGGCGACTCTCCGGGCCTGCGGAAAGAAACAGCGGGCGGGCCAAAGGTCGCAAACTCGCCGTCCAATGAACTGTACGCAGGGCGAAAAGTTGAGACGGCCAATGGCCTGCGCGGGGCGGCAGGGAGCGGCCGGCCAGTAGCGGCGCCCGAGTCTCGGTGGCGGCGGCCAATGAGAGCCGCGCGCAGGGGCGGTGGGCGGTGGGCCAAGCCAGTTGGCGCGCGGCGGAGGCGGGCGACAGGAGACGGCGACCAATGGGCGCGGCCGGGAGGGGCGGGGTGGGAGCCGGGGGGCGGTGCGGCGCGGCGCGGGGCCCGGGCGGCGGCAGCGGAGGCGGCAGCGGCGGCGCCATGGAGCTGGGGGCGGGCGCGGGGGCGGGCGCGGGCCCCGGCGCGCGGGGCGGCGCAGAGTCGGGCCGTGTCCTGCTCCTGCTGATGGGCGGTGGCGGCGGCGGCGCCGGCCGGGCGCGGCGGGGCGGCGCGGAGGTGGAGCCGGGTCCCGCTCCCGGGGCCGCTGCCGGGGCCGGCCCGGGGGGACCCGAGCCGCGGTCCCCGCCCGCCCCCGACTACGAGGCGCTGCCGCAGGGCGCCGCCGTCTCCACGCATATGCTAGCGGGCGCCGTGGCGGGTGTCATGGAGCACTGCGTGATGTACCCCGTCGACTGCGTCAAGGTGCTAGCACCGGCGGCGGGGACGGGAGGGGGGCGGCAAACCGTGACCTAGCGGGGCGGGAGGCGGGGGAATGCCCCGTCCCGTCCCGCGGGGGTGACGGGCTGCCCGCCCGGGCCTTGTGTTGCAGACGCGGATGCAGAGCCTGCGGCCGGAGCCCGCCGCCCGCTACCGGAACGTGCTAGAGGCCCTGTGGCGCATCGTCCGCACCGAGGGCGTCTGGCGGCCCATGCGGGGCCTGAACATCACGGCCACCGGCGCTGGCCCGGCCCACGCCCTCTACTTCGCCTGCTACGAAAAGTTAAAAAAGACGCTGAGCGACGTTATCCACGCGGGGGGCAATAGCCATGTGGCCAACGGTACTGCTCCCCAACCCCCGGGGGTACCGGGGCCGCCCCCCGCCACGCCGGGGTGGGGAGCGGGGGGGAGAGGCCAAGCGTGGCCACCGGGAGGTTTGGTCCTGTCCTGCTTGGCCACAGGGTGATGGCAGCTGCGGGGTCGGGGTGCCATGGATGTCCCAAAGCCGTGTGCTCTCTCCAGCCCCGGTGCCGGGTGGAGGAAGCACCGACCGTGCACTGGCTGGAGCTGCTCCCGGGTACCTGGCTGTGAGCAGGTCAGTGGCCTTGGCTCGGAAGGATGCCGGTGTACAGGAGCTGCCTGCAGAGCAGCCGAGCCCGGCTGCAGCCCTATGGGTCAGTGGTGCTGGAGCTTGCCCCAGGAGCACCGTCTTGCTGTAGTGCCCAGTACTCGACCCAAGGAGCCGCCATGGGGCCGAGGGCATGGCATGTCCTGCCCTCAGCCAGTGTGTGGCCATCAGGATTCTCTTCCTCTGTGGAGCGTGGGGATGCTCACCAGCCCCAGGGCTCCTGCTTGTTGGTGGCATCGGCCTGTCCCCCGAGGGCTAGGCCTGAGTGAGTCTGGTCAGCCCACAGGACTGGAGAGCCTGTCGCAATCCTCTTCCTCTCTTTCCTGTGCTCTCTCCGGGTGGGAACTGCTGAGGACCAGCCCACCTCTTGGAGGGGAGATGGATGCCACTTTCAGATCTCACCGTCTTCCAGGGGCCTTCCCCTGTGCCTTGGCAGGGGACTCAGGGCCGTGGTGGAGCCCAGGGGTCCCTCACCTCCCCCACCCCCTCACATGTGGCAGTTCTTGTTTTGCAGGTGCAGCCGGGTGTGTAGCAACGTTGCTCCATGATGCAGCCATGAACCCTGCCGAAGGTAACGATGGTCCTGGCCTGCTGGGGAGGGGAGGATCAGGGGCTGCCCGCACTGCTTGGATCCCCTCTGGCACGGAGGGTGTTCTCACTGCTGCTCAACTGCAACAGTTGTTTGGGGGCCAATGGCTGCAGCTCCAGTTAGGGAGCCTGGGGCCTGCACATTATGGAGGGGGTAGGTAGAAGGGATTAACTCTGGGGAACACAGCAAACCCCAGCTTAGGAGGAGCTGGGAGGGCACAGTCCTTTGGCCCAGGGTTTAGACTGGGGACAGTTACCTGGAGCAGGAGAGAAGGCAAGAGAGATACGATCCATGCAGCTGAAGTCATTTTGACTGTGTGGAAGTTGGACATTGCTGTGGCGAGATCTTGGGAAGATGTGGTATGGCTCTGGGCCTGTGTTCAAAAAGAAGATTAGAAGAATGGGCTACGAAAGGCACGTTAGAGAAGTCGTCAGAAGAACATCTTATGTTGTGGAATGTTTGAAAGATACTGTTTTTGTTGAGCCTGGTATGTATGTAAAAGGCAGAGAGAGTTTGTAATTGAAGTCTGTGAATGTGGTGGGAGAAGGAAGAATAATGAGGAATGAATGTCTATTTTCCTCTTAAAACTGGAAGGCTGGTGACAGTGCAGGCTCCAGCTGATCTGGGCCCAGCAGGGCTTCTGCCTGGCTGGGGCCCTGAGGAGTGGGCAGCTGCCAGGCCAGAACATTGACATTCCTTCCCTGGAGCTTGTCTTATCACGACTGTAGCAGTTTGTAGTTGTATCATTTTTAGCTCCTTGTAGTTACACTGAGATGTGTGGAGGCAGGACAGTGGCAGGCTGTGCTCTGGGCTCCTCTGCCCCAGTCTTGGATGTGTTGCAGGGAGGGTTTGGTGTCTGTTTCTTGCCCCAGAGCAGCTGTGTTTCAGCAGCAGCTGCTAATGATTCCTGTTGGTGGGTTTTGCGATGTGCCGTAGTTATTTTGGGCTGCAGTGGGGGTGGCTGGGGAGGGATGGGCTCGTCCAGATCAGGAGCTGTCTGGGAACTAATAGATGCAGAGGTGTTTCTTCTGACTGCACAATAGCTCTGTGGTGGTACATGGGGAGATGTTGGTTGCTTGGGAGTGAGGGTGGATCCGGGGTATAAGCACCTGAGTACTGGGATGTTCCCCATGGGGTTGGTGCGATGGTGATGCCTCGACAGATCTAAATGGCTGCAGTGCTGCCTGGGGTCACTGTTGGTCCATGTTGTCTGTCATGAGCTCCTAAGCCAGTGTGACCTAACTCCAGGCACTTGGAGGAAGCCTGACTTTATCCTTACACTTTCCCTCTCTTCCCCTCCACGTCTGGGTCCTGGCTACTGGTGCTGGCTGCCACCGTCTGTCCCAAGTGGTCAAACAGAGGATGCAGATGTACAACTCGCCTTACCAGCGTGTGACAGACTGTGTGCGGGCTGTGTGGCACAACGAAGGGGCTGGAGCTTTCTACCGCAGCTACACCACCCAGCTCACCATGAACATCCCCTTCCAAGCCATTCACTTCATGACCTACGAGTTCTTGCAAGAGCAGCTCAACCCCCACAGACAGTACAACCCAGGTTCCCACGTGGTCTCCGGAGCCTGTGCAGGGGCTGTTGCTGCCGCTGCCACTACGCCTTTGGACGTTTGCAAAACGCTGCTCAACACCCAGGAATCCCTGGCCTTGAGCTCCAACATCAGCGGACACATCACAGGCATGGCCAATGCCTTCAGGACGGTGTACCAAGTGGGCGGTGTTACCGCCTACTTCAGAGGGGTCCAGGCAAGAGTCATTTATCAGATGCCCTCAACGGCGATTGCCTGGTCCGTGTATGAGTTCTTCAAATACATCCTCACCAAACGCCAGGAGGAGCGTCGGGCTGGGAAGTGAGCCAGAGCCGAACACTGTTCCAGACCTGCTTCACCTCCCCTCCTGGTTTGTCTTCTCACCCCTCTCCCTTCTGGTTTGGTTTGTGTTGGAGAGAGGGGGCAGCGAAACCCTTCGGGGTTTAGCGATGACAGTTTTTGCCTGTGGCTGCTGCAGCTCTGCTCAGGCTGCATGGCTTACTCTCTCCCAGGGTCCTCTGAGATGTCCCTGTGGGAGCTGCAGCCGAGGTCATGTCCCCTGGCACTTTGGTGGAGCTGTGCTCCTGTCCTTCCTGTAACCAAAACCTCCTCTCATGCAAAGCTCGCCCCTTCCTTGAAGGGGAAGGTGAATGAATGTCCTGTCCTGCCTCTGGCAGGGCCAAGCTGACCTGGCAGTCGCCAGGGAGGGGGTGGTGGCACTGCCCAGGGTGCTGGGGGATTTGGCTGGCTTTTGGCCAAAGCAAAGTGTAAGCCTTGCCGTTGTCTTGTAGCACGCACATGTGATGCTGACTGCCCTGCTGGTGGAGGGGGAGGATGGCACTTGAGGAGAGGGGAGCCTGTAGGTTTGTTATTGTTCCTGCTCTTGACACCTCCAATAAAAACAGTTCTGCTCTGTCCTCATGTCCCCTTCTTACTCCCACATGGCCCAGCTCCCAGGACTGCACCTTTCTGCCTGTGCCCAATGCTGAGCTCTAGATGGACGCCAGAGAGGAAGGGAAATGGGGTCTGGGGGTGGCAGTGGGAGGAGGGGGACTGCCTGGCCCGGCCACCCTGGCAAGGTGCAGGGGGGAGGGTGGTCCCCATCCCCTTTGGCCAGTGGCCCAGCCCATTGCCTGCCACTGGCATGGGCTGTGACCTGAATGGAGAAGCTGAGGTTTTTGCTCCTCAGCCAAGCAGTCCAACACCCCAGTCTGACCAGGGGCTCCTCAGGATGCCTGCAGACTGCTCAAAGGGAGGTAGTGGCAGGAGGGCCCTGAGTTGTGTATGTTGGAGGCAGCACAGGAATTTCAGCATTGAGTGAGAGTGAAGGGCTTTGTGCATCTTTGGGCCTCGGCAGGGCCTCTGCCTTCTCATTTTGAATAATTGAGCTAGTTTGTGACTTGTTGGGTATCTTAAAACTACCAACACGGTTGCTCAAAATGCTTATATTTTGTCTAATGATAGTAGAATTGCTTATTTTGTTACTTTTGATACCAAATTTTGTCTTGATACCAACTTCTTTTAGAGTCCCACCCAACTCTGGAACTGTAGGCCAGCCTCACCTGGCTGGGCACCAAAGTATCACTTTGCAATGACCTTCCCAGAGAAGAGCTCTGGGTTCCTTGAGCTGGGTCCCCAGGGTAACACCTGGCTCTCATGGGACACTCCTGTAGTGTCCGCAGGAGTGGCATCCATCCCACAGTGCCATGCTCAAAATTAACTCCCTCAAGGAAACAGACAGACTCACAGCCATGTTATGTGCTGCTGGCAAGCATCTGGGTTGGCTCCAGGTTTCTCCAGAGGATCCACCAGCCTGGCCTGGCCTGCACAGAGGACTGCTAGGTGAGCAGGGGGGATGTGCAGCCCTTGGGGGCATTTGGCTCCAGCACTGCCGAGGGGCTGGAGGGCAGAGACCCCTGCACTGCAGGGCTGGGTGCTCAACCCCCTGCCCAAGCCCCATCCTAGCTGCTGCTTCACCTTTCCCCTAAGCATCTATCTTGCTCCTGGTTCCTGAGGATGGGTGATTGAGGGTACATGACTGCTGGAGGTAATTTTGATGACTGCTTGACAGGCCTGGGTGTCCCTGGGCACAGAGCAGCCACATCTCCACAGAATGGGTTTGTCTGAGTTTTGTGTCCATCCTCTGCTTCTTGGTTGTGGGCTGCAAGCTCCTGGTCCCTGCTTTCTCTGCACAAGCAGAATGAGAAACTCCTTAAAGAAACAAAAGCCACCAGAAGGCAGGAGCCTCCAGTTTTCCCACCATTTCAGGAGTTGGGGCTTTAAGAAATAGCCTGGGTATTGAAAGATTTGGCAGCTCTGTGGCTCCTCCACCCAAGAGGAAGAAATCTGAGAAGCAGAAAAAATTGCTGGGAGAGACCAGGGGAGGATTAGCTTGACAGGCAGGGCATTAGGCAGAAGATGGGTACAACTGGGCTCTGCCAGGACAGGTTTCCCTGCCCAGAAGCCAAAAGCTGCTCACAGCAGAGCTGCAGCTTCAGCTTTAGCCCTCACCATGCACTGGGGCAATGACAGACCCTGTGGAGGAAAAGGCATAAACACAGGCTGGGGCTGGGGAGAGATTCACACTATTAAATCCATCAGCTGCTGGAAGCAGCTCTATAAATGTCAGCTTGTGAAGGCATGATTGAAGATGACTCCAGAATGTTTCCAGGAATAACTGCCCACGGAAGAGCTGGGGCAAGGGAGTGAGAACCCTGGGAATGAGGAGATGATAAATCAGCACAACACAGAGAGATGCTGTCATGTGGGCAACTGGCCTCTGTGCCCCCTGGCAGGGCCATGGCCCTTCTGGCATTCTGCCAGCTTCCCTAGCAGCAGCTGGGTGTTGCCCAGTGCAGGCAGCAGCAGGCAGCAGATGCCCTGCAGAGCATGGTGTTGCCTGTGAGGGGCCTGGCACCACAGGGACAGCAGAGCCACCCAGGGGGTTTCCAGGTATCCCTTGGGTCAGGCCATGAAAGACTGGAAAAATCCCACCCTGCTGCCATCTCTGTCCCCTGAGCTGAACCTCTGTCACAGACCAAGGGCTGGCATGTGGCTGCTCCCCAGCTCTGCTGGGATTGAGGTGTCCCCTCACCAGCCTACCTGATTCCTCTGACACCTTTGACATGATGAGATGCCCAGAGGTAACAGGTTTATTGGCTGGTTCTGCTGTTGCTGCTGCCTTTCGAAGGTCTGGTAATGCCTCAGCAAAGCCATGCTGCTCTGGGACTGTCCTGTGGCCTCCTAGGTATTTGGCTGTGCTTTGGGTGAGATCCCTCCTACAGCCTCTTCTGAGTAAAGACACTATTTTTCGCTTTCCAGTAAGAAAACCACCCTCAGCCCAGCAGTTTCAGAGACAGCCCCTTTTCCTTTTGCTTCCCTGTAGGATAGCTGGCCACGCAGGGATTTGCTGCCTTGCCTTCCCATGTCCAACTGCCTCCCAAGCCCTGTCCTGCTGCTGGTGCCAGGATGGGAGTCCTAGGTGGGAGTGAGCCCCACACCCCCCAAGCAGGCAGAGCTGGGCAGCACTGCTGGCCTTGCCCCACTCCAGGTAATAGATCTGGGGCTGCTGTGGCTTTGCTGGCAGCAGCCCAAGCTATTTCAGGCAGCCCGAGTTTGCCATTCCAGGAGCAGTTCAGGAGCCCCTGGCCACCTTCCTGGCGTAACTGGAGATGCCTGCACTCCTGCAGGTTAAGATAGAGCTGGGGTGAGGCAAACTGGGGGGGATTCATCACCCCCAGAATAAGAAAGGGAGACCCAGTGTGTCTGCCTGGTACCTTCAGCTGGGGGCTGGTGGACTCCAGAGCTGCTCCTGCCTCAGGGACCCCACATAGGGCACTGGATCCCTGCCCAAAGGAGCATTTTCCAGCCCAGTGGCAGGCAGAAAGGCCAAGGGCACTGCCCTGCAAAACTGCATCCCTGCCCCTCCTCTGTCAGTGCCCTGAGCTGCCCCAAGTTTTCCTGCTCCCCAGTCCCTCTGCAGTGGGTGTCTGACAGCCTTGCTCAGTGGGAGAAGGTAGCTGGAACCCATGGGGAGCGCAGAGGTGGGCTTCCAGCCTCCCTCCCGCCCCAACTCACCCCAGCTCTGGGATTCCTCAGAGCTCTGTCAGACCCCAATAAAGTCATACAAGTTCTCATGACCCCACAGCCTTACAGTGGTAGTAAATGCGAGTGCCAAGGCTGCCTGGACACAGAGCAGACATTGCCTCTGGTGGGCCCTGGGAAACCCTTTTCTGACCCACATTACTGCCTGGATAAAACTGCTGAGAGACAATCCTTGGCTGTGCTGGTCCCAGCCTGCCTGGCTCCAACTGAGCATCACAGCAGTGCAGGGAGGCAGGGAATACAGCCTGAAAGGTAAAATCTAGGTTGAAAACTCTCTTTCTTAGCTGTAAAGAGCCAACAGAGTAAGCAATCCCCAGGGCTGGGCTGGGACTGCTCTCAGCATGTCTAGTTTGATGGGGAGATATTGGTAACACCCATACTTAGGGCAGGGTTATGTGTGTCAAAGTCCCTCAACAAGGGGCTGCAAAGCGGCCATGAGGAGATGCTGCCTGGCTGGAGCTGGGGTGCGGGCAGCTGGCATGTCACACTGGGGAGGTGGCAGAGGTAGGAAAAGAGCCATTCCTGGGGTGGCACAGGAGTGGCAGCAGGGGCCACTCTCACGCAGACACACGGGTGAGGACAGCGGGGACAGCTCAAGTGTACTGTGACACTACTGCCTGTCCTGGGAACAGCCCCAAAAGCAGCTGAAGCAAGAGCTGTTCCAGGAGATGGGGGGCACCAGCACTAAGCTCCCCAGCCCCACACACCTGCAGGTGTGTGCCACTTCTGGTGGCGCTAGCCCTGAAGAAACCCTGCAAGCAATCCCCCAGGGCACTTAGGGCACAGGGGCTGACATAAGAGCCTCCTGGCAGCACACAGACTCAGTCTGGCACGCCTAGATGGGTGCTAGGAGAAATGCAAACCCAAGCAGCCTTCTCCTCTGTCCCCAGCACCTTTGAGTGCTCATTAGACCTGGGCAGTATGTTGGCCAGAGTATTGCCAAGGTCTATAAAAAAGGGAAGGGAGTAGGGAATTGTGCCAGAATTGGGCCGAGCAGGGATACAGCTCCCTCTGGTGAGGACACAGTCGTAACGGGCACCAGGCGCTGGGCACCACAACCATGAAAAATGTCCTTGGGCAAGGACTTGCCCGGTGTGAGTGCGGTTGCTGAAGGCTGCAGGCAGAACCAGGGCATCGCAGGTTTTGAGGGGAACTCATGGCGTTGGGTGAATTGCACCGCTTTGGGACGGAGAAGATAGTTGGAGCTAAAAATCTGCTGAATCTCTCACAAAGACGTGCTGGGTGCTTGTGCTCAGTTAAAAAAGAACAGAAAGCAAAACACTGCTCACTAGAAAGGGACCTGCAAGGTGACTAGAGGCTGGGAGGACACACTGGCCCTATCGCCAGTTCTTCCACTGCAGGGGGGCACGTGGGTGTTTTTCTTTCCCTGCATGTACGAGCCCCAGCGACGCTGCCTGGTGCAGCAAATCGACTGCGTGTGTCGGGAGATCCCTGCTCCCGCAGAGCTCAGCCGTGGGGAGACATCAACCCGCCCAGACCCGAAACAACCAGCCCAGCCTCCCCGCTGCCGTGTGTCACGCTGCCGTCCCCAGCACTGGGGACGCGATGCCAGCGGGGTAGGCAGGCCTGCCCACTGGTTCTGCAGCCCCCCAAGCCTTGCAGGGGCACTCGGGCACCCCCAAACCGAGCCAACACCAGACAGGGTCCCTGCGGCACGGGGCAGCGGGGACAGAAGGGTCCCTGTCTCTCCCTGTCCCCGGGTGCTTGCCGATAGATGGCGGTGGCGTATCTCGCTTGGGGACAGGTCCCGGGAGCAGTGTCCCAGCTGACAGCCCGGAGGACCTGGGATTCCGAGCCAGCACCCCGCCGGCAGCCGGGGGGCTATTCTCCGCTCGGGCAGCACCCGCTTTCAGTAGCCCTGGGCGCGGCGGGGGGTCGTACCCGGGAAAGCGACTGTGGATTTTCTTGTCCAGGCAGGGGAGGGCAGCAGGGCACAGCTGGGACTTGCTCCAGGTCTGGCTTTCAGCAGTGCACTGCTCTGGAAGGGATGAAAATGCAGTCCTCTTCTCCACACGGGTCACCTGAATCCCTCCTTGCAGCACTCTGCCCGGTCTCACCAGTGCAAGGAGGAGAGAATGAAGAGCTAACATACGGGAATCTCTCCACCCCAGTTAGTCATCTGTAGTCATCTTGTGATGCACAGGACAAGCTGGAGGCCTGGGAATGGTCTGTGGCCATCAGGGACTCATGCATGGAAGGGAGGCAGGTCCATGCTGACAGGCAAGTAGTGAAAGAAACCCTCGCTGGAGGCACCACATCACAAGTACCAGTATTTCAATTTAGTTACCTGATCCATGGCTGGCCACAGCTTCCTTGGCACTGGAGAATGTTTGTGTGACAACCCCGCATTGCCTTTGCCAGGGGGAGCTTCCAGCATCTCTGGCACTGGCTGCCCACCAAGCACTGCCGGCTCTGCAGAGCAGCCTCGGCAGCTCCCAGCTCCCAGCACTGCGTGGCTGTGGTGGGAAGTGCTGCAGAGCAGGAGCAGCCACTCCAGTCCAGCTCCAACACAGAGGGCAAGAGCCAGGCACCACCCCATCACACAAGGAGGCAGCAGGAGGTGGCTGTGCCTGGGTGGAAGTAGATGGGACCAGGACTCAGTGAGGTCTGTGCTCAGGTCCATGGGCAGCCTGACAGGCTTCACTGGAAACAGGCAATGAGCTCCTTGCTGCAAAGTGGGTGGTGAAGCAAGAAGCATGAAGGTCATGAGGGGGAGGGATGTCTACAGCAGGGGTGGGGGGAAGGAATGGAAAAAGATGTCAGGAAGGAGAGGAAACCAGAGCATATCTGCAGTGCTGCAGAGGGAGCAGCACTCCTGCACAATACAGGGCATGACAGAGAGGCTTCTGAACACCAGCTACCACTGGGGTTTGGATAGAGCCTCCTTAGGAACCACTGGTCTGAGGCAAGTTCTGCTCATGGGCTCCTCCTTGGCCAGGAAACCTGAATGAAAAACAGAATTGGAGCCCCCGCACAGAGCAGGCCTGAGGCCTGGCAGTCAGAGCCTGACTGCCCCCCCCAGTCCCTCCTTTGCTGTGAGTGTATTGTTTCAGAGAATCTCATCCCTGTCCGAAATCAATCAGCACCTCCCCTCTCTGACTCCCAAACAACAGTAAATCTGCTGTTTGACTGGGAAGAAACAATACGGGCCCTCTGCCCCTTGATCATGGCCCTTCCTATGCCTCCCTCCCTGATGTCCCTCTGACTGTGCCACTGTTGCAGCGGGACCACGCTGGAAGGGTTTCCACCAGCACCCTGAGCCCCTTGCCTTGCATCTCATCTGCAGCACCCTGCTTCACCCCAGAGCGCAGGGGATGGGGTACGTCACAGGCGGGCACTGCCTCCCGCGCAGCCACGCAGTAACTTCCCTCCATTGTGTCTCCCCTCCCTGGGCAGCCCATCCAATCTGCAGTCTTTCACCATCTCCCTCCCACCGGCCTCCACTGGCTGTTCCTCCTCTTTGGAGCGCTTCACTTCCGCTACCCTGCTCCGAGCCCTCCGGCACTCCCAGCCCCTTGTGCCGCTCCATCCTCCCCATCAGCTTGGGATCTTTGGGCGAGATTCTGCAGATGGGTCCCTCCCACTAACCTCCTGCCCTCCCCCCAGTCTGAGCTGGTGGGACAGCTGGGATCTGTCCCAGGAATGGAGCTTACTATGGTGGACATCTAGAAACTTCCACCACCGTGCCACATAAGCCTGCAGCCAGGGCCCTTGGCATTCCCCAGATGGGCACTGCTCCAGCTGGGCATGGGGACAGTGGGGCTGGGGAGTACACATGGTTGTCCCCAGGCATAAGTTGGGTGAACACAACACTGACCTCACACCTACAACCATACTGGGTACTGATGGTGCTTGATGATAGTGGTACTGCCCTACATTGCCTCTTGCAACAGCCATGGAGTCCCTGTGTGCCCCTTCACTGTGCTTAACTGTCCATGCTCCAGAGACTGTGGCTACGGATGTGGGCAGTGTGTTCCACGCCAGGGCTCTGGTCTTGACTGGAGCCTCTGAGTGCTACTGGGGATGCAGCGGATTTCTAACTGTACTTTGAGGGGATGTTCTATGATGGGAGCTACCTTCACACACCCTGATTTTGCAGGAGCTTGTGTTGTGGTTATGATTTCTCTGGCTTGTACACTGAGGCATGAACTCACACGGGTCTCCTATTTTTGCAGACAACAGTCTGGCAGAACATGGAGGAAAGCGCAACTCTTTTCCAGAGACAAATCTCCCCAGCCTGACTGCTGCTGCAACTAGAGAGCATTACCTATCTTTGTTCTTGGCTATCCTGTTGCTACCCACGAGACCACAGGGCCTTAACCACTCATCTCTGAAAGCCAAGAGCGGGGCCTGGGTTTCCTCTCCCGCGACACCTTGCTGCCATCCAGCAAACAATCGGCTGGGCGTGCCGCATCCTCTCGCAGCGCCGGCCCCGCGAAGCCTCCCGGCCTCGGGGTGGCTCGCAGGACAGCGGGATGCAGTGCTGAGCAGGGGCTGGGATCCCCAGCCTGCTGGTTGTCCGTTCTGTTCCCGCAGTGCTGCAGTGGAAAGAATTTATCCGGTTCCGTTAAAACAGCAAGCCCCAAGGGTGCGTGTTCAGCTCGTGTGGTGGGAAATATGCAGCATAAAACCGGATTCAGCAGCGTGAACGGTCGTTACCTGCTGCTTTTGCAGTGGCAGGCTACGAAATCCGGTCCTCTGCTCATGGCGGAGGGACCGTCGCTCGTCAGGCGAAGGGAGGGCAGGGGAATCGCCGGGCTAAGGGGGAGGCATACCGAGACCTGCGCCAGTTCCAGCGGTTCCGAGAAGGCTCCGCTGGAGCAGTATCTTCGGGAACTCCAGCGTTGCGGACGGGGAGACGTGCGGGACGGTGCGGGAGCGCTTCCCGCGCCTCCGGTCTCTGTTGCCGCCCGGGCCGAGCCAGACGGGAACTCTGCGGGTGTCCTGCCCTCCCTGGGCGCGGCTCCGGCTCCGGTCTTGGCGGCAGCGCTCGGCGGGACCCGCACGGCGTAGGTACGGCCGCGGCGGAGGGGACGGGACCTCCTCGAGAGTTCCGCAGCGGCGAGACGGCCCGGGACAGGGCGGGTGGGGTGTGTCCCCACGGCCGGTCCCGCGGGGCTCGGGGGCCTCGGCCAACCCCTCCCCCTGCAGCCAAGCGAAATGGCTGAACATGTAGCAATAATGCCCCGGCATTCAGGCTGCCCGGCCCGGCCGGCCCTAATCAGCGGCCCGCGGACCCCCCTCTTCTCCCCCTGCGCTCCCAGAAAGGGGAACAAAACCCAGCACGTTTCTGCAGCCCCCGCGCATAAAGCGCAGGGCCTGGGACTCAGTGGGGGGCAAAGCGGCCCGTCAATCTCGGCGCCGGGGCCCCTTTGTCCCTCGCCTCCCAGCCACACCTTTTGTTCCCGAATCCAATAAGCGCCTATTCCCGCTACCTTCCTCGGCGGCTCCTTTCAGCGCCGGCCCGGCGGCCACAATGGGCCCAGCTCTGAGCTGCGCGGCCCCATTCAGCGCCCTTGGCACGCTCACAAGCGGGCCGGGCCGCCCTGCCCCATGGGCACACCGCTGCGACCGCCCCGCCGCCGGGCACCGGCCCCGGCGGGCGCCAGCCGCTCGGCGAAGGAGGAGCGGGCGGCGGATATTGCACCTGGTTTATTGACTGACGCGGCGAGCTGGCGCGGGCAGTAACCGATACAGAGTAGATAGAAGGGCCGCGGCACCCCCGGGCCCCGCCGTCGGCTTTTTACAAGCAAAGCTGCTCCGCTGGCGCGGGGCGATCGGCTCCGGCCCGCCCGGCCGTCAAGGCGGCTTTACGGGCGGCGGCGCTTCGCTGCGATCTCGGGCGGCTCCGTCCTACCGCTCCGCTCCGCCCGCCGCCTTCCCCGCACCGCGGCCTGCGGGAATGCCGGGGTCCAGCCGTGCCGTCCCGCCGCTGCCGCTCCTCCGGTCCAGGGCGCGCGTTGCGCAGCCGGGCTGCGGTGCGGGTGATCACGGAGTCCCGGAGCCGCCGGGCCATCCTGCCGGTCCGCTCCCGGCCCCTCAGTGCGTGCGGGCTACCAGGCCCGGATGCCCTGCAGTGCGCCCTGGCTGCAGGAGGGCCCTGCCGCCGCCTGGTGCAGCGGCTGGCCGCCGCCGCCGAAGCCCCCCAGGCCGCCCACGTTCACGAAGGGGCCGGCGGCCGTCGCCGGGCTGCAGGCGGCTTGCATGGAGGTGCCGCCGGTGCCCGCCGGGTAGGTGCAGCCGTAGCCGGGGTTGTAGGAGGCGGCGTTGCCGTAGCCGTAGGCTGGGAAGCCGTTGTAGGAGTAGGGCCCGTTGTACGCCGAGCTGTAGCCCTGCGACCCGCCGAGGCACGGCTTGCCGTCGCGGACCAGAACGGGCACGGCCACCCTGCGCGGCGGCGGCGGGGCCGCGGGGCCGCCCAGCTCCAGCGACTTGTCCTGCCGCTGCCGCTTGCACTTGTAGCGCCGGTTCTGGAACCAGATCTTCACCTGTGTGGAAGTGAGCTTCAGGCTACTGGCCAGGTGCTCCCGCTCGGGCGCCGACAGGTAACGCTGCTGCTTGAACCGCCGCTCCAGCTCGAAGACCTGCGCCTGGGAGAAGAGGACGCGCGGCTTCCTCCGGCTCCGCTGCTTCGGCCTCTCCGCCTCCTCCACCTTCTCCGTCGCATCCAGCGGCTTCTTCAGGACGCAGCTTTCTGCACGGGAGAGCATAGGTCACGAATGCACCCCGCCAACGCCAGGCGCTCGCTTATGCCAACGGGCCACTGCGGCGGGCAAAAATCCCGCGCCGCGTCCCGGCCCACCCCGCGCAGCTGCACGCCCGTCGGGGAACCGCGGTGCGGACGGGGAGGCTACGCTAGGACCGGCCGCGTCCGGCACCACATATACTCGCAAAAGGCCAGTTCAGGCGGAGCTGCCGGGCGCGTCTCCAGGACGGCGGCGGAGCCATTGCGCCAGCACCGCGGAACCGAGCCCCGGGCCGCCCCGCTAACGGCACCGGGCACCTGCTCCTCCGCCCTGCTCCTGGAGGGCCCCGGCGCAGCAGGCGAGGATTTGGCCTAACCCACCCCGTTCCTCCCTCTCTGCTCCCTAAGTTGTGGAGCGCGGGCCTGATCCGGCAGCTCCGGATCGGGGCCCTGCGGGGGTGCTTCTCTGGGAGGCGACGATCAGGGCGCGGAGGAGCGCGGTTGCAGCCCCACGACGTGCCAGCTCCGGCTCGATGTGCCCAGGCGGCAGCGGGGACCGGGCTGCAGCGCCGGGACCGAGGCTTCGCTGGGCAATGCCCAGCGGGCTGGGAACGCACCGCGGGGAGCCAGCGCGGGCCCGTCCCGGCGGGATGGAGCAGGGGAGCCCGGCGGGGCCGATACTCACTTGAGTCGCGGACCGCGGTGTCCAGCTCCTCTCCCGGGCCGGGGGCCTCGCAGGAGCCGCGCAGCACGGCGTGCACGTAGGTGTCGCCGGAGATCCGAGCGTCCGCCTGGCTGCCGGGCGCTGCCATGGGGCTCAGGTAGGACAGCTTCTCCTCCTCCTCTTCCTCCTCGCCGTCGGAGAAGCGAGCGCCATCGGCGGCCGCCAGCAGGCAGGCGGCGGGGTGGAAGTGGTGCTCCAGGTGGTGCGGGAGCTGGGCCCCATAGTGCGGGTCCTGCTGCTGCTCCAGGTTGAGGATGTCTTTGACAGAGAAGGGGGTGGAGGTGACGGGGCTCGGTAACATCATCGGGGCAGCGCAAGGGGCCAGGCAGTCCCGCGGGCCCGGCGGCGCTCGGGCGGCGGCTTGGCGGGGAGCGCCGTGCCCGGTGCGGGGGGGAGCCGAGCAGGCAGCGCCGAGAGACGAGGGGCCGCGCCTTCTGCTGTCTAAGTTGCCTCCATTAGCCCGGCGCTGGGGGTCTGCGTTTTGTTACAGCTTCTGCAGGGACAGCCAAGGGCTCGAGAGCCTCCTCTGCCCCGGGCCGGCACGTCACGGCGAGGAGGGGCCGGGGGCCGGGGGCGGCCTCGCCATTGGAGGGAGGGGGAGGCAAAGCCGGCCCCCTGCCCGGCTCCGGCCGCCGGGCCAGAAATAGCAATGTATTAAGGCTGCGCTCGGGGAGGCTGCTACCCCGCAGAGCGCCCCGCCGGCTGGCACCCGCCCGGCGGGCGCGGGGACTGTGCACCGGGGTCGGGGTCCCCGCAGAGAGCCGCGGCCGCCGCTGCCGCGCCTCCCAGTGCTAAGCACGTGTAGGTAGGTAGGGCCCCCCGCCCTGGCGCGACCCTCTGGCCCCTGCCCGCTCCGCTGGCCCCTGTCCGAACACGGCTCGGCCTGGCACCGGGAGGGGAGAACACGTGCGGCCCCGCCGGCCCGGCCTCCCGTCCCGCCAGCACGGCCGCCCGTCCGGCCCCGCAAGTGTCTCCCGCCGCCCGGGACAGCATGCGGAGAGGAGGTTCGCCTTTGCCGCCCCACGCTCCTCCCGGAGCCGACGGCGGCCCCACCGTCCCGGACGGACCGTGCCCGTGCGACGTACACGTAGCCGAGCCGACCCCCTCCGCATCCCATGGCACTCCCGGTGCCCCCCCCCGGTGCTTCCACAGATTCCCCCCCGCCACGGGCCAGTCTGCCTCCCGCCCAGGCTCGCCGCAGCCGGTGCAACCCGCGCTCTCCCGGGGGAAGGCGCGCTCCGCCGCTGCTGCAGGATCGGTCCCCGCAGCCCCGCGACCGCCAGGCCCAGCCATGCCGGGCCGGGCCCGGTCAGGAGGACAGCTCAGGGCCTCGGCGGCCCGGGGCTGGGGCGGGGAGCGATATCCCGCGCCATTCGGTGTTTTCTTTCGTTTTCTTTCGTTTTCTTCCGTTTTGTTTCGTTTCTCCCTCTGGTAACGGGGCGGAGAGCGGCTCCACGGAGTAGCCAAGCTGCCGTGCCGGCGTGTGACGCACCGAGCGAGCCGGGCGAGCCCCCTCTGCACCGCGAGTCCCCTGGCCCCGGGGCTGTGCCGAGGATCGGCCGAGCACCCCGCTGCGATGCGGAGCGGGGTGCCCCGACCCCCGGCGGCGCCTCTCGGTCCCTGGGCCCCTCCGAGGGCTCAGAGGGCTCAGAGCCACGGCGGTGCGGGGAGCGGGCATACCTAAGGCGGGGCCGAGGGTCCCGAGCAAGATATTTCGTTGTGATTTAAATCCTGCCGCCCCGCAGGGCTCGGATCGACGCCGAGGCGAGGCCAGAGGGAGCCGGGCGAGCACTCCGGGCAGGTGAGTGCCCCGGGATCGGGGCTTCGCGGGGCCTTCCAGGGCGCTTCTTTCGGGTCGTTACCTTCCGCCGGCTCCGCCGATTACTGGCTCTGTCGGTGCCCTCGTTTCCTTGCCTCACGCTGCTCCGCATGCCCCAGAGTAAGCCATGTACCGGCGGCAAAGCCCGGGACGGGAACCCGAGTGCCGCGTACTTCGCCACGGCTCGGGTGTTACCGTTCCCGTTCGCGCGGCGGGGCCGGTTCCCATTTCTTCAGCGCGCCGGATCGATCCCATCGCGCCTCTTAAAACCCCTCGCCATAAATCGTGGTGGCTCTGTCTCTCCCCGCTCTCTCTACACGATCCCGAAGCGGGCCGCCACCCTCCTGTCCTAAGGCCGTCCGGTGCGGACAGTGGACGGGGAAAGACACTCGTCTGTAACAAGGCCTGAGCGGGGCCTGGCTCTCCTCCGTGCTGCCGGTGAGCGGAGAAGCCCGGCGCTGCCTCGCTGCCTCGGCCACAATAACAATTATCAACAATTAGTGCCTTGTCGGTATTTCACATCCGCTGCCGGCCTGGCCCGGCCCGCACCCGGGGAGCTGCAGGGACGGAGGCCCGACAGCAGCGCGGCGGGCGGCCAGGGCTCTGCTCGGCGCCGAGCTCCCTGAGAGCCCCACGGCGGCCGGTCTCGGAGGTGAGAAGAGCAGCGGCAGGGGCCGATTCCCTCGGTGGCAACGAGGGCTGCCAGGCCACAGCCCGGTGTCCACCTGCCCGGCCATCGGCGGGAGCAGAAGCCGCCGTGCAGAGGGCCCGGGCCCAGCGGGGTCTGGGTCGCCCGACGCCATAGCTCTCCCGCCCGCAGGGGGATCTCGGACGGGCTGAGCGCCAGGCGCAGCCTTCGAGCACAGGGAGCCTGGGCTGGGATGAACTGGCGGCCTGTGACGGCTCTCCGGTGGTTGGAGCAGTTCTCCCGCCGGAACCCGCTCAATCGTGTCGCCGCCGGTCCCGGAGAGTGTTCAGGGAACTCAAGCCTTGCTGCTGGAGCAAGACCCGGCCAGGTCCTACCACGCGTGGGAGCACCCCGGTGTTATCTCGGAGTTTCCAGCGGCCCCTGCGGCCGTTTCGTACTCCGCAGGTGCTCCCGATGCTGTAACCGAGCCTGCGCTTTCCCACCCTGCCGGCATCACCCCCTTAGCTGCGGCCGGATAAGGCCCACTTAGGCGGGACATGAGCGGCGATTTCCCACTTGTAGAAGCCGAGGAAGCGGGGAGTTGCTCGGGCCCAGCCGTGCGCCGAGGGGCGCGACCGTGCCGGGGCGAGCGGCGCGGGGGTGCAGCAGCCAGGGGAAGGCGCAGCCCCGGTACCTGCCGGCGGGTGTCAGCCCCGAGATGCGGCTCCGGGGCTTTCCCAAGCCGGCTGGGCTGGGGTCATCAGGCTATTAATGGTTATTTTATTTATATCATTAGCGGCGTCCCCTGAGCTCTGTTTACAGCGGGGCCTTGTTGTCCCGGCATCTCCTGCGCTCTGTTTAGACAGGGGATTATTGTAATGGATGGAGCTCGCCGTGCGGATGCTACAGCGGAGCCAAGAGCCCTCCCGGGCCCGTGGAGGGGGGAGCAGCCCTGCCGCGGCCGCGCACATCGCGGCTGGCGGGCAGCCTCCCACCTTTCCCGGGGCCCCGAGCACAGGCAGCCCGGTAGCAGGCGGCCGCGGCCGGGGGCCTCGCTCGGGGCGATGCTATCAGCACCAGGGCTGCTAATTGCTCCATTAGTCTCGCGGATGCGGAGTGCTGGAGCCGGCCCCGCGCTAATGGCCGTAAACAAACAAACACGTTAATCCGGCCCTGTCTCCAGCCCCGGTGCTCAGGGAGCCAACAGGGGCGAGCGGCGGAGTGGGCCTTGCGCGGCTGCGGGAGGCCCTGGGCCGGCGGCACCCACCGGCCCGCCGCCCCGGGCAGCCCGGAGGCCGGCGGGCCGGGGCCGGTGCGGACCCGCGCCGCCGGGAGCTGCCCCCCGCGCCCGGCTCTATTTACACAGAGCCTGCCCTTGTGTAAACGCTGCGCGCCGTGGTTTATCTCAGGGCCCGTCTGTTTCTCGTTCTCTGTCAGCAGGGCCCGGTGAAGGATGGCCCTTTCCCAGCCGCTCGGCCCTGATTTATGTGAGAACCACAGCGCGCCGGGGACGCCCCCGCACGGCGGGGCGGCAGCGGGTCCCGGGGCAGCCACCCGCCGCCTGGGCTGCCGGTGGGGACGCGCCGCTGCCCTGCGGCGCACGGCCCGGTCCGGTCCGCACCGGCCTCGCCCGCCGCGGACACCTGTTGGCACCTCGGCACGGCACGGCAGGATAGGGTACGGCAGCGCTCTGCCCGCTCCCCACACGGAGCCACGCCGCTGCCCCGCACGGTGCACAGCGGGCGGGTTCCACGGGGAGCAGGCACAGAGGGGCCCTACCAGCAGCTCCCAGCCCAGGTGTGTCTGCCTGGACACGGCGACTGGCCCGCTGCGTCTCCTGGGGTAAAGGACTGCTTTATCCCAGCCCTGCCACTTGCCCAGGAATGACTCTTTTTCACAACTTTTTGAGGCAAAACTTTATCTTTGTTCCCGCGGGAGAACAGAGGGCTTCCGCAGGTGGGGGAGCCAGGTCCAGGCAAGAGATGTTGCACACTTGCCCTGCAATGTTCTGTCTTCATCTCCCACTGCCCTGTCTCAGCCCTGCCCACGTAGTGCCGGTGCCATCCTGCCCACTCAGGTCTGCCTCCACCTGTCATGGTCCTGGGAACCCCCTGTCTTGGCTTTGCCAAGAGCTACCCACATAATGCCCATTTTCTTGAGAAACACATCACTGCAAATATTTGGGTTTGTTCAATATTTTCTTGCTGTCATTGGCTGATTTAATTTTGCTTTACAGTTGTTCTTCACAGTACATGGATATACAATTTGGAAATATGTCCTAAAACATAGCCTCAATGAGAAATGTGTTTTCTGATGGTCAGACCCAGACATTTTAGTGTCCTGAGAAACACATACATTTCAAAGGTAGGAGCTTCATTTGAAGGGTGCCAATTGCTGTATGCAACATTCAGTGTTCAGCATTTGGGGAGTTAGGAGTGGCCCATGCAAGAGTGCTGGTCATTGCAGCAAGGGGAGCTCTGTAGGTTTGGACACCAAAGAGAAGGCTGCCTTTGATGTCAGTGCCTAATGGACCTCTGAAACTGAGGCTAGCATGTTGAGCTGTCAGAGCCAACTTGCAGGAGCAGGTAAAGGTCATCCCACATCTGAAGCAATGCAAGGGAGGAAATGTCAGTGCTAAGGACCCCCTCCCACGTGCTTTTATTTGGCATCTCTTGTGCAGAAAGGATATCCAGGCTCCACAAAACCACCCTGATGCACAACACAGCCCTGCGACTGTGGACGTGCAGAGGGTAGCAAAGCACCTCTTCCTCTGGAGGAGAAGCTGTCATAAATCACAGTTTACTGCTTCTGCAGTGAGAAAGTCCTGTGTTGAGGCTTCTGCTGGAGGACACTGTGGCCAACACATATGCATCACACCACCTTGCCACTTGCACAGAGCAAAATCCACAGGCTTTCTGGGAGCACCTTTGCTCCGTGCCTTGGAAGCCCTTGCTGCACGTTTGCATCCATGAGGCTAGGAAATTGGGCTGAAATTCATCCCTCAGCAGAGCCTAGCATGAGGCTCATTCACTGCTCGCATCTGCAGGCCTGCGTACCACTTGCATCCCATAGGGCTTAAGTGGAGTCTAAGTGGACCCTGGGCCTTGCACTGGCGGCCTGCCCGGTGCTGGATTTCAGCTCTGAGCCCAGGCCTGCAGCTCTGATTCATGCATGTAATCCTGCTGAGGTCAGCGGGTTTCATCCTGCTCCCACCACAGCCTGCAGGATGGTTCACACGAGAGTGGCAGGGTCAGGCTCTGTGTTTGCATGTGCCGTAGAAAATGGAACAATCAAGATTAAACCAATTAAATTTTAACAGGTCTGGAAAGTGTTTTATTACATAATAAACAGGAGGGATTAGCTGTGTTGGGCTTTCCTGTGTGTGTGCTGGCAGAGCAGTTCCTTGCTGTCCACAGCACTTGGTGTTCCTCTGGGCTGGGGACCTCCCCGTGCTGCTGCTGGGGCAGGCCCGCTGACAAACACAGGGGACTGGGAGCGCAGCTGCACACGGGCTCCCCTTCCTGTCCAGCACCATCCCCTGAAGCATTCTGGGTGCAACGCCTTTCTTAGCCTGAGCAAAGCCTTTTCTAGAAGAAATTCTGCAAGTTATTCTGTGGCTATTTCTACAGCGTTCTTTGGGGAGAAGGAAGCCCTCATGCTTCTGTGTAGGCATGCTGGTGAGGAGTGAGTGGCTGAGCTGGATCTGTGCGAGGTGGTGACACATGTCTCGTCTTGGAAACAGAACTGATAAGTTTCTCTTGTTTAGGGCATCTGCCCGGCAGCCAGTCCCCACTTCTCTCCCTGCTTAATCAAGATTCCTCTGGCTGCAAGCAAGGCTTGTTCCCATGCGGATGAGGCCATCCTGAACAAGGCTACTCTTGGAGCTGGCAAATCTGCGCCAAAATGGCACACAGCTGCGGGTTTGCCAGCGTGGTTTTGGGGTAATTGGACTGAGAAAGGATTCAGGAAGCAGCTTTAGCAGAAACTGTGCTGCAACTTTGGCTGCGCACGCGTGTGGGACAGTGCACAAGCTATTGCCTCTTGCTTATGGCACTTGCTCAGCTCTGCTGGCATTCATCTATAGGGGCTGCCACAGGCTCTGAAGGTCACCCACAGGCTCTGAGGGGGCACCCAGAGCCAGGGGCTGTTGCATGGTTTCATCTTCTCAGCTGTAACTCCCCACCGGCCAGCTCAGCAGCCTACAGCTGGGAGCTAGGGAGGACGACAGGGGCTGAGGAACCTCATTCTTTCTGTCTCCACTGGGTAAATACAGAACAACAGCCTGGCACGCTTAGGTGAAAGGCATTTTGCACACTGCTTCCAGAGGCCACCACAGGCCAGCTTCCAATGCTATGGCGGGTTTTTCTCTGGAAGTGGAACAGTTGCTACGAGTAGGGACTGTGGCATGTTCAGGGGCAGCAAAGGCAAACAGCTCCCTGGCTGGCTACTGACCCTGGAAAGGTTAATGGTGGAGTGTGCGCTTGATCTGCACACTTCTAATAAACACCTATTATTTCGTTTTCCTTTAAAATACTTTTCGTATTTTGCCACGGCTGCTTGTGTTGCTCCTGCTTGCAACAGCTCCTCACTGGTGGCTGCTGTATAAATAGACTAGCCCCTGGATCCCGCACGCAGGCGGGCAGGTGGGAGATTTGAAAGCTTCTGGTAATAGTTTATCTCTGAGTCCGCTTAATGAATTCTCCTTGTAATTACAGTGCAGAAATTGTTAGTGTATCCTGATGATTCAGAACTTTCTAACAACAACTCTGGACCAAATTATAAACTGTTTTTCTATCTTGGAGTGGAGACTTGAGAGAGGATTCCTAATTGTTCTTGTTCCCTCGGGGCCCAGAGCTGGATTATCCCACACAGGCTTCTCTGCAGACTTGTTTTTAGTCTATCAGTGGGCTCTCTGCCAGACTGGAGGGATGGGGAACTCAGTTTTCCAGATTTAAATGCCCCCACACACACACTTCCACTCCACTTACACCTCTAAGGAAGAGCATGGATTAGAAAGGATTTGCCCTCATGGGGTTTTGGTTTGGGTTTGTGAAGATCTGTCCTTAAAAGCTTTGACTTTTTTTTTTTTAATCCCCATGTAAACCTGACTCCTGGCTTTACACTGAGACTGGGCAGGAGTGAGGCGCTGTGTTGTTAGGAGAGCAGATATCTCCCATTTCTTTTGAAATACCTGCTTTTAAATGGCATTTCCTCTTGGACACTATGGCTTAACATGAAGGTCAAGCAGGTGGAGATGGGTGAGGGTGGTGTTTTGGAAGCAGGGCACAGCTGGACCCCTCCTGCTGTGGTTACTGTGCTTTGGCCACATGTGCAAAAGGCTGGATGGGCCCAAGGTTCATCCAAAATGCATCCCTGTGCCAGCAGTGACAGGACAACCTGAGTCTTTTGATGGCAGCTCCTGGCTTGTTCCTGTGCTGCTGATGTTCTACCACACTGGAGGCCATGGCCATCCTGGCATGGCTGGGATGCTTTACCTGGGAAACATCCTGGTGCTTTTCCTCCACTGGGAATGACCTGTGCAGTGGTATCATGTCAGGTCAACAGTTGCGTGGTGCTGGGGCCACAGTGGAGGTGGCCAGTAGGTAGCATGGGCCCAAGATGGCTCTTCCCTTCCTTGTCCTCCCCTTTCCCAGGGAGGCAAGAGGCCACGCCGCCAGCCGTGCCCCATCACACTGGAAGCGCTGACGCCTGTTTGGCTGCTGGGACACCCTCCTGTCCCTGTCTCAGGCACGTCCCCCACTCCCAGCAGCAGCAAGTGGGCACCGTGCCGCGTCGTGGGGCCACCCGGGCCCAGGCGCCCTTCTCCAAACATCCCTCCCGCCGCGTGCCCGCGGGACCCCACCGCTCACCCACGTCCGCCCCGCACACCCGCCCTTGCTGACGGTGGGGAAAGTAGGAGCCGTGTCCTTGCGCTGACCTTCGCATGACCTTCCAGTAACGCTCAACAAACCCTCGGAAAGGCTTTCTCATTGTGCAGCCCCAGGGTTTCCAGGGAATTAGTCAGCAGGCTGGAATTGTGCTCTGTGTATGTGACCCCCCCGCTGTACTCCCCCCGCTCCTGCCTCTCCCATCTCTGGAGCCGGACCGGTCCAAGAGATATGTTGCCAGGGTGACAGCGAGGTGTGATGGATGGACAGAGAGTGGCTGTGGAGTGGCAGGGCCGCTGGTCAGTAACCCAGGGCTGTGTTTATAAGAAGGAAGAGGCTGTTTCCTGGAGCTAACATAATGCAGCTCTAAAAAAGGCAGGGGAAATACATCATGCGAGGAGAGCGCAGCCCTGGGAGGGGAGGGCCGCTGGGGAGCCCAGCACCAAAGCGAGCCTCCAGGTCAAGGTGCCTTTGACAGGGGCCTTTTTTATAGGCCATTTGCGTGAGAGTTCGCTGCTGTTTCTCTGCAGCCCTGACAGCGGCTCAAGGCCCAGCCGGGGTTTGGGGAGGGTCTAATCTAAACTCGCCGCTTTCCAGCCCTTCTCTTGCAGGACCCGCTGATTTATTTGGAAAATAAATAATCGTCGCTAACTATTGTTTTGTTGCTGCAGAGTGACAGTCCCCCCTCCCAGCGTGGGTCTGTGCCCTGTCCCACAGCAGACACTTGGAGGTGCAGGGGCACCCCCGGTGCTGAGGGAATGAGGGCCTGAGTCCCCATCTGCTCCCACCTCACCAGGACCCAGGAAGCAGCAATGCTTGTAGCCACGGTCCCGGCATGGGGTGGGAACCCAGTGCATCACTCACAGCACTGGGACAGAGTGACCAGCTGGAAAGTCAAAAGGAAATCTCACCCTCCTTCTCAAACACCATACAGGGCAGTTCCTTTAGCTGCACTGCAGGTGTTCCAGGTCCTCATGCCTGGTGCTAGCATCTTCCCCCCTGCTGGGTCAGGGGATCTGCAGCCCTGCATGCCCACTGCCATGACAGCTACAGGATTGTCCCTGTGCCTCGTGTCACCTCCAAGCCCTGCTTCCATGCTGCCCCGAATGCCATCCCCTCCACCAGCGGATCTGGCTGTGGGAGAAGCAGCAGTTCCCAGTACTGCAGACAAGGTTTTTCACTCCCCACCTGGCAGAGCAGGAGCTAAGACCCCTGGATTGGCTGATGCATCACTGCTCCCTCACCCCTGCTCAGTCCTCTGCCCTGCCCTTATTTCCTCTGGGCCTTGATCATCGAGGCTAATTGGAGAGCAGTGCCCCAGAAAATAGAGCCCGTTTTTTTTTCTACCAAAAAAAAAAAATCTACTTTAGGTATTTCAGAAAAGAACTTCACAAAAAAAAGGGTTTTTTGGCTGCATATCCCATTTTCTATATGGCAAAAATTACTTCTATTACAGTTGAAAAATTATTGAAATGTTGAAAATACTTTCTTCCTTCTTCTTCTCTTCTTTCCATTCTTACAGCCCTTCAATACCTGAGAAAGTGATACTGCATTTAGGGGATTTTTGTTTTTCTTTTTTACAAGAGGCACTTTGAAAAGTGTCAGCGTAGGGAAGATGAGAAAAGAGGGGAGCAAATCTAATGCGAACGTCAGGAGTTCTGCAAGCAGCTTCAGGGCAGGGGAGAAAAAGACAAGGAAAACATGAAAACACAGCACTTCCAAATTTCGAACAGTTTTCCAATTTAGGAAACTGAAATTAAAAAATGTTGTAAGGTATCCCATTGAAAAGTTAAATGAAAATGGTTTCTATAGAATAGTTTTCAAGCTCATTATTGTGGTAAGAAAGTTTTCAGTATTTTTTATACTGAATTAGCATAATTTATAAATTATTTTTCACATTGTTAATAATAATAATTCTACCTCAATATAATAATAAAAATCCTAAATTTCCATCTTTCCATCAAATACCTGGCTTCAGTCGTCTACTCAGTGGTGCAGGAGTAATTCTTTTTTTTCAAGTTGAAGCCTCATCTTTGGCTCATGTTTCTGCTTTTCCATTTTTTTCTTCAGAGGAGTGTTCTGTCTTCAGTATTGTTCATACTTCCCCTGCTCTAATTCTTGCAAATACTGCCACATGCACAAATTCCTTAGTGAGTTCAATATTAATCAGCAAATAATTTACTTTTGCAGCCCAGCCTGATCACTGTCTAAAAGCCACTTTCTAAATAAGTATATGATGTATATTTAATGTTTGCATTGTTCTAAGTGACTTTTAACATTAGGTTCTCTCACCCACTTTTGGTTCAAATTAGCACATTGACACGCACTTGCATTTGAATTTGTGTTCGTCTTGGATTTTATACAGCTGTATTGAATGACTTTCAAAAGAAACAATCCATATTTTGTAGTTACTTGGTTTTGTCTGACATATTCGTCACAGCTGGTGGTGTAGGGGAAGGCAATCCATACTCCTGGAAGTCCTTGCGCCGGCAGCCTGGGGCAGTGCTGCCTGTCTGTGGGGAGTTGGACCGTGCAGCCCCAGCCCAAGCTCTGCTGCACGGGTGTCATGGGGCTGGTGAGCTGCAGCCCTCTGAGATCAGCTGTGAGCATGTGTTGATTGTTTTTTAAAACACCGTTTATTACCGTTTCCACAACCGATTCTTGTTGGATTTGCCTTGGCAACCCAAGGCACCACCAGACATGCACTGCCTGGGGAAGAAGGGGGCTGTCCTGAGGGGCTCATCTTTCCAGCACTGCAGATTAGGGCTGCCTGGCTCCTCTGTGAGCCTCCCCGGGTGGCCATGATAATTCTAAAGGACTCTCCGTGTGCCGCAGTAAGCTCATTAGCTAATTCCCTTATTACCCAGCATCAACTGAAGCATGTGTGTTTGGGCTTCTAGGCAGCCCCCTCTTGCCTCTCTCCCCAGCTTGCCTCGCCTCCTCATTACTCCCTCCTCTTATTTATTTTTTAGCTAAGAAGACGGGTTTTTAAAATTCCCTTGGCCTAGCCATTTTGGGTACACGCTCATCCCTCCCTTGTCAGTCCCAGTCCAGGGGTACCACCAGTGAGAAGAGCTGGTGTGGGCTGGGGCTGCAGCAGGCAGGACCCTGCTTGCCCGGCAGGGTGGCCCTTTTGCCTCTGCCAAAGTGGCTTTTCGGGCCTGTTCACATTTCCGTGTCAATCTCAGAACCCGGCTCAGCGAACGTTGAGGGTTTGATTCAGACAAAGCACCACACGGGGAGTTTCCTAGGAAGGAGGCTGCGGCGTGAGGCTGCCATGGAGGCATGCTGCTCTCTGTGGGGTCACCTCAGGTTTTGAGAGGGTCAATGGGTTCTTCCATCTTGTTCGCAGAGGGACGCCGAGCCCCTTGCTCCCAACCCCAAACCCAGCAGATGCTCACCTAGAGCCAGAGGGTCAGAGCCTGCAGGGCCAAGTTTTCACCCCCAAACATGGGGAGCCTGGGAGCCCTCTTCCCTCACTGCTTGTGTCAGGAGAAGCCCGGTCAAAACCTCTGCCCGGGGAAGAGGGATGGACCCGTCATCCCACCCTCTTCCTTCTGGGGGGCCACATGCTGCAAAATCCACCTCGCGCCGGCGCTTTCCGGCCCTCTGTGAGAATGTACGGTTTGTGGCTCCTTCATTGACTTTGAAGAATGTCCCTTTATTCACAATGTTATTTCCTTTAATCACTGTGAGGTTGCAGGAAATCATCTTGGAAAATTGTTTCAGATTGGCTGGAACCACCGTACTGTCGCAGGGATGGAAAACTCACTTGAACTTGTTTTTATTTCACCCTAAAAAGTCACTGTCCCCAGAAGCCTCAGATGAATTTGGATAAACATGTGAGTTCCGAGGATTTAGTTGTTGTTGAGCAGTTTCCCCCCCCCCCCTTTTTTTTTTTCCCCAAATTAATCTCTGTGTCTTTCCAAGTTCCTGAGCTTTACACAAGACCAATGGTACAGAAGTGAGGGAAAAATGGGACATTGGCATAAACAGATTGAAGACAGGCAAATACATCATTAAGGGACACAACATGCAAGTAGAGATAACGAAGCATTAAGTGAGAGCATTGGCCACCAGCTAAGAGCCAAATAACCTGAATTTTCTTCTATTTGAGGATATCTATGCTCGCCAACATGGGAAAACCAGATGATGTGCTAAATCTTGACTTTTGTGGGACTTTAGTCCCACTTCCATATGAAATTCTTGTGAGCAATGAAGAGAAACATGGTCTAGGTAAATGTGTGGCTACAGGAAAGGACAGCTGGCTGGAAAACTCGTATTGAAAAGGCAGTTGGCAGTGCTCAGCCCTCAGTCAGGGTCTGGTCTGGGGCGGGTCAGTGCTTTCATCAGTGATTTTTACCTGCAGCACCAGTCTAGTAGGGCCTGCAAGAGTTTTTCTTGAGAAACTGGAGAAATCTGAAATAAAACTGTTGATAAGAACTGTTGATTAGAAGCTTTTTTTCTATGAGTTGGGGAAAACTAACACTGCAAGCACTGGCTCGGGAATGAGCAAGGTTGCTCTGTGGGAAAGTAGCTGGAGGTGACAGTGGGTCCCGCAGGGAGTGTGAGCCAGCAGCATCCTGAGTGAGAAGAGCAGAACCAGGCTGGGACATATAAACAAGGTGTTTAATAAGACACCTGATGTGATCCTGCTGCATGTAGGCAGTGTTAGCCTGAGCACTGAATCCCACTTGGGGATCAGTGTGTTCAAGTTGTGATTCTTGGAGAAAGCCCAGGGAAGAACGAGATCAGAAATTCATAAAACATGACATACTGGAGAAGGCTGAAGGACCAGGGTAGCTGAGTATCAAGACGAAAAGACTGCGGGGAAATAAGATAAAAGTCATTAAATGCATAAAGCCCTGCTACAAAGCTTGAGATAATGGGCTATTCCTTGTTTTCAGGGTGGATAGAAGAAGGCGGCATAGGCTCAACCTGCAATGACTGCGGTAAAGGAGATTAAAACTCGTTTTTCTTGGGAGCTGTCTTCACTACTAGAGGCCTATTTTAGGAAGAGTTTAGACAAAAGCTCCACCAGAAAGGGTTTGCCTCATCTGGGGGCAGGCAGACAGGCTAGGTGACCTTTCAAGGGCCTTCCAGGCTTATTTTTTATAATTCTGTGAATACGGATACTAAAAAAAGAGAAGATCATTTTGCCTCTAGCCAGTCTATTCAGGACTGGTCCTTGTCAGGTGTGTTTTGCTTCAGCTGCAAATGTCATCCAGGTTTCTATTATCTCAATCAGCTTTTTTGGTTATTCACTCTTAAGCAATTTTTATTTTCCATCTGACTTTTTGCCCATTTCTGTACATCCCTGTGGTCCCACTTTTCCTGAAATCGTCCTGTGCCTTTGTGGTCCTCCCCAAGCAACACACAGAGAGACCTTCTCTTCTCCACCCAATAGACTATGTGCCTATACTTGGTAACCAAGAGCATCCTGGGGCAGACCCCCATATTGCTCTTGAATTTGCCTAGTGACAGACTCCTGGAGTTGCAAGCTCATGTGTCGCTTGTGGTTTGACTCCCACCGCAAGGCCCCTGAGGGTTGTCCGTGGGACGGGTGTTTTTCTCTTCTTAAAACAAGAATAGCGACTGTCATCCCCCTCCATCTGTGGGATTGCAGATGTTGACTGTTTAGTGTTTACGCTGAGGTCGTGAGATGGGAATTTCTCTATGCGTATTAGTAACATGAAGTATTTTTCCTCACGATGTTTAAGATCACAGTTAGTCATTAGATCACCTATGCTGTTCTCCCCAACTGCCTTGTCTTGTTACCCTTTCTGGATCCAGGTAACTTGAGGTTTTGCTAATGCACAAAAGCGCATCTAGTCTTAAGGACTGAGGGAGTTCATGGTTTGGTCTTACTTAATCACTGATGATTAATTCGTTGGCTAATCAGCCTTCCTCAGAAAATGTATGTTGTATTTCTTATGCAAGTTTGTCTGGCTTTTAATTTCCAGCCATTGATTCTTGTTCTGCCTTTTTTGGCTGGAATAAAAATGCTTTAGCACATGGTATTTTCTTACTATGAGAGTACTTGTGCATAGCAGTCAAATTCCTTGAGCTTTTTAAAGAAGAAAACAGGTTGAGCTTGATTCTGTCACTGTGGGGTGCGTTCTCCTGCCCTTCGTCTTTTCTGTGGCTGTTTTCTGCACTCTCTCTCATTTTGCAGAATAATTTTGGCCTCAGGAGCTCTGGCGGTACAGCCCGCTGATCAGGCCTTGATCCATGAAATTTTGGAAATGTCTGAAAATGCAGATCCCACTGCCTCGCTGGGTCCCTGTGCCAGCACTCAGTTTATAACCCACATTCTGATGCCCTACTTCCATTCCACCCCTCCCCAGACTGGCTGCAAGGATGCTATAGAAGATGGTGAAAATGGGGAGGGAGATGGGGGAATCACACAATCACACCCATGGCTCTCCCTTCATCTGCATCTTTTTAAAATGGGGCACCATGCTAGTCACAGTATCTCAGGGCTGGCATCCCATCCCCTGCTGCATAAGACACTGCCTTGTAACTCCTGTTCACTGTGCTCCCTGCTCTGATGCTTAGGCCTGCGTTCACCCTCTTGTGCTAGCATTGAGCTCACATCCAGCTGCTCACCCCCAGGACCCCAAACCAGCCTCAATAGGCGCCAGAGCCCTGCCTTAGCCTCTGCCACCCACAGGGATAGCCCACTTTCTTTGCCAACACATCCAACTTGGAGTTCAGCTCAGTCAAATCCCACAACCAGGTGACTCTGTCCCCTCTGTCCCCAGACTGCAGCTGAGGTTGGCAGCAGGGAGTTGGTGCTGACTCTCAGCTTGCCTGTGCCTGTGCTCGGTACCCAGAGTCCAGTGCTGAGCTTTCTTGACACCGTTTCAGCAACAACTCCCTGTTGAGAATGACTTCTTGAGAGCTGTTGGGATGTAGATGATGGGTGGACAATCAGTGTTAATTAGGACAAATACTTAACTGGGATATTGTTAAACACCTTCCAGATACCCAAGTGTCTGACACCAGCAGCCTCCCTGCTCCCTATTTCTGTGAAGCCATTGCTTTTGGGCCTTCAGGCATTTGAGTCCTTGCTTGAGTCTCACAGGCAAACCTCTTTGTTTCCCATTTTAAAGGAAGATTTACTTGGAAGAGCCTATGAAGGCAGCTATGGGCTAATAAGATCTTCACCATATATGGTGCATTTCATCCTTGATCTGTGTGCAGCTGTGAATGTGCCTTGCCCTGCATGCTGCATGCAGCCAACTGCTCGCCAGCCAGTGCGTGTTACCCAGCCAGCACGGCTGCCCAAGACTCGGGTACAAAACCAGGTACATTTTGGCCAGGCTTCTGCTTTTCCTTCCATGCAACCTCAAAGCTGGACGGGTTTGGCCTGTGCAGTGCAGATGACTGCTAACGCTTACGTGTGCTTTTATAGTGGAGTATTTCAAAGGGCTGGTTGCAAGGAGGTGCATGCACATTTCCTGTACGTCTGGCCAAAAATCTGATACTTGAGAGCGCCAGGGAACCCTACAGTTTTGCAGAACATGCCATTTTGATGTTCACAAAAGGCAAAGCTTTGCCAAAACCTGTGCAATAGCATGGAAGGTGCCAGCATTACTTTCCTGCTCCTGCCTTCACTCGGTTTTCTTTCTTACTCTGCCCCTCTTTGACAATCCAGCTGGCTTGTTCCTGTACCGCACAGGTCCCAGCTCTGTGAGGGATGGTGGTGGGATGTGCCCTGCCTCGGATAGGGGCTCAGGTGTAGTCTTCATCTCTGCTGGTGACCCAGAAGTGGCCAAGGCATGAGTGACTGCACCAGTGCTGGTGTGACATGTGCCAGGCTGGGGGATGACTCTGGAGTGCAGGTATGTCCCCAGGTACCAGCTATGCCACCAGAGGCACCTTTTTGTGCAGGTCAGCCCCCTCAAACCTGCCCAAACCTGTGGGGGGCTCTTTGATGGCCAGGCGGGAGGACAGACTTGGTGCTTCCAGGTCTCCTCTCATGACATCCGCTGAGTTTCTTTCCTGCACTAATCTTGTCCTTCTATCCAAAACAGTTATGGAGGGCTTGTTGTTTTTGGCACAGTCTTTTATTTACAAATCCCATCCTGCTTATAGCCCATGGTTTCATTATCCTCTAGATGTTTACAGAGCTCCTTTTCTTAATATTTGTGCCATTATTTTACTAGGGACCCGAGTGATACTTTCCAGACTGTAATTGTCTGGCTCATCTTCTCCCCTACTAGCTCTTTCTGCAGAAGTGCACATCTCCCTGCTGTCCCTGCCTGCCTGGGGTGCCCGGTGGGGCAGGGACAGGCAGGACTGTGGGCAGTAGCAGAGGAGTGTCCAGCTCCAAGGATGCAGGGAGAGATGTGCAAAGGAGGCAGTTGCCCCACTGCACCCGGCCGCCCACACCATGTGGGCACCCTGCAGCCCCTTCTTGGCTGCACCTGGGTCATCAGTGTCCTCTCATATCCTTGACCTCCTCTTGGACACATCCTGTCCTCCTTTCCCCCACACCCCTGCACTCCCTGCTCCCAGGCTCAGGGAATGCATGTGCATTCCTGGCTGGGGGAGTAGCCCTTCGGCAGGATTTCGGCTGGCTTTGGACTGCGTCCTGGGAAGGCAGACGGTGGCAAAGCCAGCATTGGGATTTTGGGGTCATTAGCATGGTGCAGACGTGGGTCGGGCTTATGCTGTGCAACGCTCTGATGCTGGTCCCTGCCCCTGGGCCGTCTGTCACAGGGGCTTGTTTAACCTTCTTTGCCACAATTTCTCACAGTCTTTAATCTGTTTATCCTAGTAACCCTGCTATGAGGTGAAGGATAGTTATCCTTATTTCAGAGGTAGGGAACTGAAGGGATTCTTTTCAAATGTAGATCAGTGTTTAATGATGCAGAGATAAAGATTTTAAAAACACACCCAAGACAACAGGCATAGAGCATGTAACTGAGCTGGGTGTTCCTGCAAATCCCATTAAGTGCCTCTGCCTGCTTCAGCTGGTGCTGTCTCAGGGCAGAGCTGGTACGGAGACCTGCAGGGGTGCCAGGTAGGATTCAACATCCTGGCCGATGAGCTGGGCACAGGCTGGGCAGGGGGAGGCAGAACTAACCCCACACCTGCCGTTCAATTTCCCTGGGTGTGCTGGGAGTGTGCAGTGCCACAGCAGCCTCTTCTCAAAGCAGGAACTGAAACCTGAATTGCATGACTGCATAAGACCCTCGGCTGCATTTAGGGATTAAACTTACAGCCTGTTTGTGCTGTGCATAAAAGTTTAAGGTAGGGAATACGAGAGGGTGCTTGTGCAGCATCCTTCTGTCTGTGCAACACAGGCAGCGCTGAGCCCACCACCACCACTGAATGGGAGCGACCAGTAGCAACAAGCGCTCTGCTGTCCCTGCCTGGGTAATGAGTATCTGCAGTAGATCTGGTGAAAATCCTCGAGCTGTGGTTTCTGTGCAGAGATCTCGGTGAGAGGTGTAACCAGCTGCCGCTCAGGTCCTGGCCAGTGGGGTTTGGTGCAGGTCTCCCTGCTGCCGCTGCTGCTCCTGGGCAATTGTTGCTGTGCTTGTGGGAATGCAGCGGCTCGGGCTGCGCGGAGGTCAGTGCCTTTGTCTTGCTGCGGGGAGTTTATCTCTGCGGATCTTGCCTGCTTTCCTGGGTCAGGCTTCACCTCCGCTGTTATCAGCAAATGCAGGAACAGCCCGGTCCAGAGCCGGGCTGCGTAGGAACCTCTCGACCCCCTTGCAGGGGGAGGCAGCGCTCTCACATCTCTCCCACGCTAACTGGCACCCGCCAGGCCTAAGCCCGAGGGCTGGGATGGGACATGCACGGCCCCGCGGTCGCTGTTCCCCAAGCGCAAACTTCGGCAGCGTCGTTGCCGTGCACCCCGGCCGGCCGTTTTAGGCAGCGATAGAGGAAGAGGCAGCAGAGCCTTTGGGGTCCTCCCTGGTCTCACCTCCCGTTGGGTCCTCCACCCCAAACACAGAGGGGACAGATCCCCAGTGGCAGCACTGGCAGTGCTGAGTCCCTCTTCTCCACCAGGCTGCCCCATCCCAGCGCACCCTCCTCTTCCCAGCAGCTCATGCTGCACCCCTCCAGCTGTCTCCACAAGCCCAAACCATTAGCATTTCCTGCTCAAACATTTCCAATAAATAAATGGAGACATCATGCCACAAGCCCGCAAGTGACCCAGAGGCGGGTCCGAGGCTGGGATGGACATGACCACCCAACGCCCGACCCCCTGGCTGGGTGCCAGCCTTGCCTTTGTTTGAATTCCCGGGTGAGTAAGCGCTCGGCTGACGCCAGCCAAAATGCTGTAAGAAATTATTTTTTTATATTAAATAAATTGTTTTCAGTAAATCTGCTCCTACACCAAGGTCCAGAAGCTACCCGCAGCACCAGGCTCCCTGCAAGGGAGCTGGAATCCTCTTCCCTGGGCTTGTCCCACCCGTGCTGGGGCACACACCCTGCCCAAAGGGGTCCAGCTGGGACCGGCTGTGCTGCAGATGCATTCATGTGCAGCTGGGCTCCTGCAGCTGCCTGGCAGGCTGGGCATGCTGTGTTGGATCATCTCCCTGCGACACATCAGGTATCTCTGCAGTGAGCAATGAGCCAGGATTTCTGGTGAGGGGGCACAGGCTTGGGTAGCGGGTTCACTGCCTCTGGGGGTGGCAGCTATTTCCCAACATCAGACCTCCCAAAACCAGTATCTTTGGCTGTGCAAAAGTCCATGCCTTGACATAGCACTGCCTGTCCTGCCCTAGCACTGGTAATGCTTGGGGACTGAAAGCCCAGACTTTTCTCCGTTGGTCCTCTGTACCCTTGGAAAACCATCTTTAATGCACCAGGGTACTGGACATCAGTGTCTGGGCAGGTCATGGTCCATGGGCTGGTCTCCTGACATCTGCCAGTGGGTGCTGAAGCAAAAGGAAAAATGAGGGGAAAGCAGGTCTCTGAAACATGTTTTCCCAGCCCCTGTTGCTCATCCTGTAGTGAGCACTGGGACCAGTCCCTCCCTTGCCCCTTTCAGGGCCAGCACTCCTCAGGGGTTCCTATGCTTCTCTTGGGTGCCTGGGGGACAAGCATATACAGAAAAGGTGAGCATGGCCATAGGGCAGGTCATGAGTGGTCTGTGAACTGGTCTGGGACTCCAGGGACACTGGGATTAATGTGCAAAATAGGTTTAAATAGAGAAATTATGAACCTCTGGCTGTGCCCAGGCAGCACTGATGGCAGGAGAGCTTTGAGTCTAATTGGGTTGGTGGTTATGCTTCTTCTTAGGGTGCACAAATTTTGTCCTCACTGCTCTGGGTTGCTCTCTGGCTTTCAGCAGGAAGCAAAGAAGATGGATTTGGAACTAACCAAGCTCTGTCATGGTGGTAATTAGGAAAAATGCCAGGAATATTGCTTCCACTAATATTTTTTTTTTCTTTAATTATGTTTTGCTGAAGCCAAAACTTTTTTCAGGAACATGCTGTTTAAAGGCAAAAATTTGCTGTTGAAATTTACTGAAGCATTAAAAGAAGTTGAAATGCTCTTTGAAAGAGATGTAGATGTTCTGCTCCAGAAGTCTTCATTCAATGGGATGTTATGCTTTGGCATTGTAAGATTTCAGAAACTGAAATATAGTGAAACAACGTTTTAAATAATTTGTTTTATAGAGAAACAAAGTATTTTCTGATTTGAAATTAGTTTCTTTAAAGCTTCTGACTTGCTCAAGGGAAACTTCTGTTGTTCCCAGCTACAGCACATAAGAGAGGAGGTGGGGCAATGTGTCAGGTGGAAGGAGGCCACCACGGATGTGGGGCCTGAATGAGCATCTACTGAGCACCTGTGTGTTCACCTGCAGTTCAGCAGAGTGGGAACTGATTTTTTTTTTTTGTGCCAATGGATTAATTCCCTGACGCTGTGTGTGCGGTGGGGCTGGCGGGGTGAGAGGGCAGGAGGTGGGTGCTGCAGAACAGTATGGCTGGGGGCTCAGGCTCGGGGGCACCCATGGGGCTGTGCGTGGGCACTGCCCATCCCCAGCCGCTCTGGGGACGGAGGCACTGCTGGTGCCTTGGCAGAGCAGGAAGGCAGTGGCAAGGTCCCCTTCACAGCCCCTGACAGTGCCCCTCAGTAGGACCTGCGACCCCGGCTGCCACCAGGGCTCGGTGCCATCAGCACTTGCAGGCGCTGACAGATGGACCCAGCGAGGGGCTGGCAGGGGCCGGAAACTCCTGATCCCTCTTTATCTGTCCCTCGCCCTGCTCTCTCATCTCCCCATCATGCTCTCTGTCTCGCCTGGTATCTCACGCTCCTATTCCTGTGCCTCCCCACCTGCTGGGGGGCTGCCCACCCCCTGCATAACCCCACAACTGGGCACCGACCCCAGGGTCCCTCATCCCAACCGCAGTGCAGGGTCCCAAAGCCCCTGGGACCTGATGGGCTTGCTGCCTGCAAGAAGCATCAGCCCTGAGCAAGGGGCTCACTTCAGGTGCCTTTTTCTGGTGTTTGCACACTGAACAACAGCCACAGAAGCAGGCAAGTGCCTGGGTTTGGGCTCTGGGGCTGCAGTGCATTGGAGGTTGTAGTGGGACAAAAGGATCAGTCCCAGCTCAGCATTATCATGTGCACTGAGGACATCAAGGAGGCTTTCTGCTGTCTTCCCCAAATGTGCTGGCTGCTCCTGGGCCAGGTTCCAGCTGGGTACCAGCTCAAAACCAAGCATGAACCTTTCACTTGACTCTCCTGGCATCCCTGGTCCCCACTGACCCATTGCAAACCCACAGCCCCCAGCTGGGCAGGGTGGCGGCAGAAGGGTCAGGATCCACAGTTAATGTAGCTGCCCCTAAACGCACTGCCAGAGATCAGCTAATCTGATAATTACAGCAACAAAAGCCATTTAGACAAACCATGACCTGACCTCGGGAGCTTGGAATGAAAACATTTTACCCTCCTCTGTCTGGATCCTGCACTGAGAAAACATCTGTATTCGGTGGATGGCTGGGAAAACAGCCCCCTCCAGCACCCTCTGGGAATGGCCTCAGCTCTGCTCCCCGCCTGCATGCTGCCTGCACCCAGCCTCAGCCCGAGATGGGCAGTGCCTCGGGACAGGGCAGCCTCAAGCCTTGCTGTGATGCCGGGATAGATTGAGGGTGCCCCGATGCTGGGCAGAGCTCTGGTGAAGAAGAGGATGAGACAGAGGCCGCAGGGGTGCGAGGGTGGACCTTGCAAGAAGGAATGAAGGAGATGGAGTGGGCAGAGCTCATCTGTACTCTCCCAGAAAGGCCTTTTTCCAGGCCACGCAGGGCTCAACAGCGCAGGGAGGGCAGCACCTGGCCCCCAGCGGTTGCTGCATCCCTGGAGCGGCCCGAGCTCTGCAGGAGCTGAACTGGCCGCTGAGTCCCCCTGCCTCTGGCTCCCAGGAGGGGCTGAGCGCGGGGGGCCGTGCCTGCGTGCGGCAGGGCGATGCATGCCCGGGGGTGTTCCTTTGCTCCCGGTAAGGTGTGCGAGCCTTCCCTTTGAGTGGCAGGTCATTGTTGGCTGTCAGTCGGAGGCAGGAGATGAAGGGAGGGTTGCCTCAGGGCTGGCTCCCATGTTTCTCCTGCTTTTACATACATTTTGGTGGCAGCCTTTGTGTAGGCTGGGGAGATGAAAGCTCAAGGCCAGAGGGATCTTGCTAACACACAGCCACCCGGCTCGGGGGCCCGGCGGTCTGCTGCTTTGTGCCTGTCTGTCTCGTTCCTGTATTGGTTCCCAGCAGAACCCCACTCTGTGCTGCCAAGGGCACGGAACAGCAGCCGGGCTGGGGGCAACCAGGTACACACTGGCAGGCGACTCCTGCTGGGTCAGCGACCCTAGCCTCACAGCCGTGGGCAGTGGCACAGATGATGTCCACTAGACCGGCAGCACTGAGCTCATGCTGCCCAGGAGCCTCCAAGGAAGGACACCGAGACAATGCTGATTTGGGGAAACTGCGGTTTTTTTTCTTGCAACTGGCACTACTCAGCCTGCTCCGGCAGTCCCAAGCAGCAGCTTGGTGCAGCTAGCTTGGCAGGCAGCGCCCTTGTGCCTTCATGACTACCCTGCTATGCACTGGGAAAGGGCTTGGCTGTGTCCCCAAATATTCTGGTGCTCTTTGGAGGGTGGTAGGATTAGAAACCAGTAAGTGCAGTGAGAGCCTGCCAGTCTGGGGACTCCCCAGCACTTCTGTCTGCTCCAGAAATAGGATGCACTAAGCAGCCTTGGTCGGCTTTCCCTATCGCAGCACCCCACTTGTGCAGTGCTTTACTCCTCGTGAGCAGAAGACATGACTCAACCTATGGTGGGCTACCCCTCTTTACTTCTGATGGCCTTGCTCTCATCAATGCTTCTGTGCTCAGCGCTGCAGTGCTCTCATTTAATAGCATCCCCAGACCTCAAGATACACAAGTGCTCTTCTTCTGGTTGGGGCTAGAGTTAAGCTTAGGATTAGAGTTAAGGGTAAGGTAAGATTTAAGGTTAGGGTTAGAATTAACGGTAGGGTTTGGAGATGCCCTTACAGCACCTCGACAAGGTCAGGCATTTGCAGGGGCTCACCACTTTTGCAGAGAGCACATGTTGAGCCCTTTCAGGTTTCCAAGCGGCCTTTTCTCAAGGTCCAACAGAGATTTTGTCTGAGTTGGGCTAAAAACCTCACCAGGGCCAATGCTTTGGTCTAGTGCTACTGTCTTGCTCCTCTGCCGAATTTCCCATTACCCTGTTTTCTCTGAAGGCAGAAGGGTTGGCATGCTGCTATGCCGCCGGGCAGCTCTGCCTCTTCCCTGCTCTCATGCTAAGCAAAAAGTGTACTGGGTGGTTCTTCCAGGTGCTGCCCGGAGCTGGGGGAGGTGAGAGCTGCGCCCCCGGGTTCCCTCCAGGGCAGCTGGGCTGTGGAGGCACCTTTGGCATGGGAGGGAGATGAGGCGCCAGACTGGTTTTCAGAGGGATCTTGGCTGGGTTAACAAAGCGAGTGTATGACACGGGTTGTCTGCGAAAGCGTTTGGGGACAGCAGGGCCTTTCCCGTCCCGTATCCCCGTGTTTTATGTCACGAGGGGTGGGGAAGGGGGGGTGTCGCGCTGCCGGGGAAGTTGTTCGCGACGTCCCTCGGAGCCTTTCCCAGGTGCTGCAGCATCGCAGGCGGATTCCCACAAACTTCAAAAGCTGCTGGAGACAGGCGGCGGGTTCCTAACGGAGCCGGCCACGCACAGGGTGGCAGCGAGCCCCCTCCCCGGGGCTGCGCGGGGGGAGCCGCGAGTGGGACGGGCCAGAGCCGATCGCGCCTTGCGATGCCGCTCCCAGCAGGGGCTGCGGAATGGGCTGCGGGATAAGCGGCGGAGCCGCATGGGGCGGTGCTGCCGGCGGCGGTAGCGCCATGCGCGGGTCGGCTCTGCCCTCTGCCGACACCCCCCTGCACCGCCACCTCTCAGCCGAGCTCCGCCACAGCACACGCCCTGCGCCCAGGGTCCCGGGAGTCCCCGAAGGGCTGGAGGTGGGCGAGGTGGGCGGCCCGCAAGAGCCACAGAGGGTCGGAGGCACCGGTGCAAGCTCTGTGCCCGCAGGAGGGATGCAGAGGTCGGTAGCAAGGCACCGGTAGAAATTCCCTGCCGTTAAGTGCAATGCCACGTGCTCTGGTAGAAGGGTCCCGAGCTAACAAGGGACCCGAAACTGTCCTGGTGAGCCAGAACAGGGCTCGCCTTGGCGGTGGTTGCCACCGGCCAGAGGCTCTGGCTGGGAGGGAAGACACCCCTCCCCAGGTGACCCCGGGGTTTCCAGGGTCTGGGACGGTCTCAGGGGGCCACCCCACAGCGGCTGACCTGCAGGCGGCTGGGATTCGGGGCAGACATACTGGATGATTCCTATGGCCCACCCTGGAGGGGAGACACCCAGCGCCCTCGTATCGCACTCGGTCACTGCACCCCTGGGACCACCGCGCCCCCGGGCATCTTTCGGCACCCATCACACCTGGGGACCGCACTCCTGGCACCTTCCTGCACCCCTGGGCACGGCCCTCCCGGGGCTGTCGTGCACCCCGACTTTGCACTCCAGGGCTGATGTGCATCCACAGTGCTCCACCTCCGGATTCCCTACGGGGCCCGTGCAGTTCCCCCCTGGCACTGCACCCCCCAGCACTGCCGCAGAGCAGCGCTGCCCCAGGCACGTCATCCCCAGCAGCAATTGCTCCCCAGGAACCACCCTGACCCCCAACACCGCAGCTCCGGCACATTCCCCTGTACCGGAGGCTGCACCTCCGCAGCACCGCGCCCCTGTGAGGGCCCCATACACTGGCCCAGGACCTGCCAGTGCCCCCCGGCCGGGCACCCGGCCCCAGCCCAGGCGCTGCACCCAGGGTAGCCCCGCCGCCCGCCGCCCGCCAACCCGCGCGCGCAGAAGAGGCGGTGGGGCCGGGCTGGCGCCGGCCGCCAATGGGCACCGCTCGCGTCCCTGCCATGCAGACGTCATCGGGATCTCCGTCGATGCGATTGGCTACTCGCGCTCCGCCCGAGGGGCTTCAGGGTCGCCGTTGGCTGGCGGCGAGGGCGGGGTCCCGGGGCACCCGCTGATTGGCGGCGGCCGGCAGCGGCCCCGCCCCTCTGCTGAAGGTGAGGGTCTCCTCCAGGCGCTGCGCGCCGCCCGTAACGGACCGGAGCGGAGCCGAGGGGGCTGCGCCGCCATGGCCGCCTCCATCTTCACCGCCGTCCCCCGCGCCCCGCCTGTCGCCGTCTTCAAGCTCACCGCGGACTTCCGGGAAGACACCGACTCGCGGAAGGTCAACCTGGGTGTGGGCGGTGAGTCCGCGGCCTCCCCCGGCCTGGCGGGGCCCCCCTCCGCGGGACAGTGCCCTCTCGGCGGGCCCAGCGGCTGCCGCAGCGCCTGAGCGGCAGTAACTGGAGACAGGCCTGAAAGGTCACAGGGCGGCGGCGAGCGCCCGGCCAGGCCCGGGTCGGGGGGGCGGGCAGCGGGTCACTGGGTCACCGGCGGGCGTCAAGGTCGTGGGGGCGGAAGGCCCAGCGTCCCCCCGGTGTGGAAATGGACGGCTCTCCCTCTCGTGGCAGCCTACCGCACGGACGAGGGTCAGCCATGGGTCCTGCCGGTGGTGAAAAAGGTGGAGCAGATGATCGCCAACGACAACAGCCTGAACCACGAGTACCTGCCCATCCTGGGCCTGCCCGAGTTCCGAGCCAATGCCTCCCGTATCGCCCTGGGGGACGACAGCCCCGCCATCAAGGAGAACCGGGTAGGTGGTGGACAAGGGAGCACGACTATTCCTTACTGGGAGAGCTGCTGGGATCCCTGGGCTGTCTGCAGCAGACTGAGCAGAAGAGCACAAACGTGCAGAGTATTGGCAGGATCTGGAGATTTTCTCTGACGTGGTCTTTACTGGTTGTAGGTGACTTGATAAACCTGTGTGCTTGAAGCTGTTGGTGCAAGTAGTTGTCATTGTTGGGAGACTCTGAACATGGGCTGTAATTTGTTTTTTTCCTTCAACGGTTGCCCCACGGGAAGCCCTAGTCAGAAAATAGAGCACCTTTCCTGAAATAAGCTACTAGCTGGGAATCTGCTCTGTGCCAAAAAGGATCAGGAGTAACTGGAGGCTATTTATAACTTCAGAAGCTGTCAGGATGGGCCTGAGCGCTGAAGGAGGTTGAAGACCACTGGAAGGGGATGGTGTCCTGCCTGGGGTGACCCCAGGGACCATGTCTGGGATTCTGTCTTGATCTGTTCTCTGTGCACCAATAGGCAGGTTGAGCTGGGTGGGCCCTGCTGGCAACTCTGTCTGTTGCAGATTGGGAGCGTGCAGTCCTTGGGTGGGACAGGTGCTCTGCGGATCGGTGCGGAGTTTCTGAGGCGGTGGTACAATGGAAACAACAACACGGCGACCCCGGTCTACATCTCTGCTCCGTCCTGGGGTGAGTGCTGCTGCCTCCTTGCAGGAGCCCTATGGGTCAGTGGGTGAGAGAGGAACAGCAGGGGCCTGGGCAGTGAGGGAGGGGTCTTCCTCTTGTGGGTAAAGGGAGTGTGAGTGTCTCCATTGTGTATTTTGTTGACATTTAGGGAGATACTGGGGCTGGAGAAGGGGGCTTGCTGGAGGTAGGGCCTGCTTTTCTGAAAAGTGATTTCTTTCCTCAGAGAACCACAACTCTGTGTTTGTGGATGCTGGCTTTAAAGATATTAGAACCTACCACTACTGGGATGCTGCCAAGAGGGGTCTGGATCTCCAGGGGCTGCTGGATGACATGGAGGTGAGTAAAACTGGTGTAGGACAGGCTGAGCTTGGTGCTGTGCTCTCAGCAGATGGCTGAGCTCTCGTGTGCTGTGCCTGGAAGTGGATCTCTCTGAAAGAGACTGACGGTGCCCAGAGCGGCATGGGCCCTCTCCCTCTGCTGTGGGTGCCCAGTCTCATCTGTATGTGTGACTAAAACCTGCTCTCTCCTCAGAAAGCCCCAGAGTTCTCAATTTTCATCCTCCATGCCTGTGCACACAACCCAACAGGCACAGACCCTACTCCCGACCAGTGGAAGCAGATTGCTGCTGTCATGAAGGTATGGGATGTTGCTGGGGCTAAAGCAGTGCTGAGGGGACAGATAGCTCTTGAGCCAGCCAGAGTGCTTGGATCCAAAGTGGGCTGTAGGGAGAGGCATGAGATGTGGCAGAAGCTGGAAGAGTCCTGCAGGGCACTTGTTGAAGGGAGAGGCTGACAGGGTGCTGGTTGTCTCTGCCCAGAGGATAGAAACATCCCAGTTCTGCTCATGCCTCCAAGTTCTTGCTCTGAGGCATGGGCTGCATTGAGGTTTCTCATACAGGGAAGATTATCCACAGGCACCTGCCTTTCACAGGTGCTGAACAGTAGGATGGAAGGTGGTGCATCTCTTGTGCCTGTGTCCTCAATGGATTTTTTTCCTGCTTTTGACCTTTTATTGACCACTTTAGTCTTCCTATTCTTTTATCCTGGTAGAAAAAAAAAATTCCCCAGTCTGGTGTTGCCAAACCATGTTTGCTTTGTATTCACCTGGAAGCTCGATGGTCATTTTTCCCTCCTGTGGGGACAGCGGGCGGTAAAGTGAAGGTTGTGGGAAGGGGGTTCCCTCTAACGTTGTTCCTCCTTGCAGCGCCGGTTCCTGTTCCCATTCTTCGACTCGGCGTACCAAGGTTTTGCCTCTGGCAGCCTGGACAAGGATGCCTGGGCTGTGCGATACTTTGTCTCCGAGGGCTTTGAGCTCTTCTGTGCACAGTCGTTTTCCAAGAACTTTGGGCTCTACAGTGAGTGTCTGGCAGTAAGCTGGCCCAGTAGCATCACACCCAGACAGATGGGACTGGCATGCTGGGGGGTGGGGAGAGCTCTGCTTTGCCATGATGTGTGGGACCGATGGCTCATGTCTCTTGGCTTGTCCACAGATGAACGTGTGGGGAACCTGACTGTGGTGGGGAAGGATGCAGACAATGTGCAGCGTGTGCTTTCCCAGATGGAGAAGATTGTGCGTACCACTTGGTCCAACCCTCCCTCCCAGGGAGCACGCATTGTGGCAACTACACTTGCTTCCCCGCAGCTCTTCGCTGAGTGGTATGTGTTGCCAGGACTGGTGGGAGGGGGAAGGAGAGGGAAGATGCCTTCCTGAGTGCCAGGCTTGGCCAGATGGCCTCAAACCAGGCAGGTGCCTGTCCTCACGCTCTGCTTCCTGCCTGCCACAGGAAAGACAACGTGAAGACAATGGCAGATCGGGTCTTGCTGATGCGGTCAGAGCTCCGGTCTCGCCTGGAGTCTCTCGGGACCCCGGGCACCTGGAACCACATCACAGAGCAGATCGGCATGTTCAGCTTCACAGGGTTGAATCGTAAGTACTAAGTGGCTTGGTGAAGGGAGGACTGGGTGAACACAGTTTTGCTGGGGGTGAACTGGGCTGAAGCAGTCCAGGCAGGAATCTCGGGAGCAGCATGGGAGTCCTGGCATCCGTGCCTCTGTGGGTAGGCAGGGATGAAGCACCAGGCAGCATTTTAGTGTCCAGAGCTGGAAGTTTTCTGCTTGTTATAAAAGATTCAAGCAGCCCCACCTGGTTCTTTGGGCTTTTCCGAGCTTGTGGGGTCACTGCTCTGACCTGATGTCCAATTGTTTCCCCAGCTAAGCAGGTGGAGTACATGATCAAGGAAAAACACATCTACCTGATGGCTAGTGGGCGCATCAACATGTGTGGCCTGACTACCAAGAACTTGGACTATGTGGCCAAGTCCATCCATGAAGCCGTCACAAAAATCCAATGAAGCACATGAACAACCAAACTTACCTGAAGTCACCAAAGCTGTAGTGTGTAGTCCATGTCTTTCCCTGTTCATGGCTTGCCTTTGTCCCACACCTCTTGGGGTTTAATAAAGATGGGAGCAGTAGCTCAATCAGGGATAATCATCTTTCGACCTTTTTGAAGTACCCCTTGCAATATGGTAAGCCAGTGTCCCCCCGGGGGGGGGCTGCGTGAGTTGCCCTGTCTCTGGTTTAACTGACAGCAGCCTGTTCTCCAGGCACTTAGAGCTGCATCTTTAGCACATCCAAATCAACTCCATGTAACTGATCAGTTTGATCTAGGCAAAGTCGGGTGCCAGTGCAATGTGCTGTGGGATAACAGCCCAGTTGGTTGGGATCTCGTACAGCTTGCGAACTAATGTCACTTAGTAGTATTTTGGGGAGGGGTGAAGCTTTTGCTGGCTTTCCCCATCTTGGTTCTGAGCCTTATGCAAGCAAACATTCGTAATTGTAATTGCTTCTTTGTGTTGCTGACAGAAAATTAAACCTCCATCTCTGAACACTACTCCTGCCTTGTGTGATGTCATGCCTTCAGGCTGTGCTAGGCTCTTCACAGGCTGAGGTTAAAGCCTCAGCATCCTGGTTTGTCCACTGGGTCTTAGTTGGTTTCAGGGTTTTCCCCTTCTCCCTCACAGAGTGTTGTATCTCTGATCATGGTTGCTACTAATGGGGCACAGTCCTGTGGGTGAGTGTAGTTGAGAGCCCCCTGTGACTCTACATAGAATCATAGAGTGGTTAAGGTTGGAAGGGACCTTAAAGATCATCAGTTTCCAACCTTCCAGCTATGAGCAGGGACACCTCACACTAAACCAGGCTGCACAAAGCCTCATCCAACCTGGCCTTAAACACCTCCAGGGAGGTACCTTCCACAACCCTCCTGGGCAACCTGTTCCAGCACCTTACTACTCTCATGGTGAAGAATTTCTTCCTGATATCTAACATAAATCTACCCTCTTTCAGTTTAAAACCATTACCCCTTGTCCTATCACTATCCTCTCTGGTGAAAAGCCCCTCACCAGCTTTCCTGTAGGCTCCCTTCAGGTACTGAAAGGCTCCTATAAGGTCTCCCCAGGGCCTTCTCTTCTCCAGGCCCATCTTTTGTTCCTCTTTCTGCCTCCTGACCTGTACTGTCCAGCCCATTCTGTCTGTCTGTACATGCTTGCTTTCTGGATGGTTTTGTTACCAATCCATCTGGCCATTCCTCCCTGACCCAGAGATCCTGGGCTGCCACTAGTGCATCAAAAAGTGCATCTTCCCTGTTCCCCCTTCTCAGCAGCCCCCTGGTGAACCAGCACCTACTCCCCTTGGCTTCATAGGGGCCTGCCAACAACAGACTGTGTTCCTGGCACTGCAAAAGAGCTGGGACCATCTGCTTCTGCTCTCTGAAGTTGCTGCAGATCTATTTGTGACCTGATACTACCACCTTGCTAGAGCACCCTCCTGTCAAGATCTTAGTGAATAAACGGAGTGGCCCCTTTCCTTGGATCAGTTAGTGATAGTCACTGCTGCCCTGGTGGATTTTGGTTGTGCTGCAGCTTAGACAGCAATGGTGAAAATAGTGCCTCGTTCTCTTGCTGTGTTTGCGGAGACTGTGTGGGGTCTCTTGCTTGTCATGTTGAGATGAGGGTTTGTGCCATGTGAGTGAATGAGCCAGAGGCAGCCTCTCCTCTGTGCAGGTGGGGAGTTTTTTCCTCGGTGTCCATCTACAGCTGGATGATGGGGCAGTGGTTAAAGGATGACTTCTAGGGGTGATCTTATGAGCATCTGAAGGAACCAACTCTGCTTTTGTTATTTCTGACATCTGTCTACAGTTCTGTCCTTACAGACCTCTAGGTGTGGAGCCTGGCCCACCCCACATGTGATCTGTACCAGTGTTTTGCTAGCTTTTCCAGTCTTGTTTTTCCTGAGTGACCTAAATTTCTCCCTTTCTGTAGTGTAAGCTCATTACCCATTATCCATTTACCATGGCAACAGAGAACAGATTATTCCTTTCCTCTTTGCAGCAGCTTTTTATGTATTTGAAAACTTCTCTCCCCTTCACATTTTTCACCAGTTAAGTGACCCCATTTCCTTCAGCCTTTGGGGTAGGCTGTTTTCCAGCCCTTGCTTCCCTCTGGCCTCCTTTCAATTGCTGTGTGTTTTCTTAGAAGGGCAGTACCCAGACAGGGATTCAGTTATTCCAGCTGAAGTTTTATCAGCATTGGTTGTCAAATTTCTGTTCTCTGTCAGGCTGTACTCCAGCATGTGTATCCCACTATTGTGTTTGCAATGGCATGGTATTAACTCCTGTTCTTCCCCTGTCCTTGTCTGCACCACTTTGGTGTAGCTCTCAACACTGCTGAGTGCTTTCCTGGCAGCAGGAGTGACAGCCAAAGTTCACAGAGAGAAAACGAGGAGGCACTTGGTGACCTGGTCTTCTACCTGCTCCCTTCAGCAATGCCAAGCGTTTGTTACTCCAGCCACCTCCAGATGCAGGTACGAGGGCAGCCGAGCCCAGTGGGAGAGGTTGGCACGTCTTTCCCTCCACCCATTGACACAGACAGAGCATCACTCAGGGAGAGATCACTTTTAATGTTAATATCCCTGTTGCGTTCAGCCTCTACAAAAACTACTGACAGGTCTGTACCAGCCCAAAGGCTGGTGGGAGCCTCCCTGACACCAGCAGCCGTGTGGGGAGAGGAGGATGATTCAATGCAGCATGGAGTGGCTCTTCCCAGGGCGGGGGTGAGCTGGGCTCCCTGCCCTGCGCCTAGCAGACATTTGGGAGCACCAGGTTGTGTCAATGGTCAGCGTGCACAAGGTGTTATGAGCGTGCGTGTCGTTAGGCACAGCACAAACGTGTGCTGGGGCCCTGAGCTGCGTGTGGCACCCCCCCAAATAGCATGTTCTCCTCATGGTGGAGACCACGTCTGTGCAGCACCCAGCACTGAGGGGCTCCGGGCCTTACTGGGATGGGGATGGTAGCTGATGCTAAGGGCAGTTCTGGGTTGGGCCGCCCCTCCCTGCTCTGCCTGCAGGGACACCATGCCAGACACTTCACCTTTCGTTTTTCCACCTCTTCCTTGAGACCAGATGCTACCAGGGAGCAGCTGGGAAAGGACCTTTGTCTCCAGCTGGCTGGTCCAGGCCGCCTGGGTGGTTCAGCCCTGTGGGGGGCACATCCTTTCTCACCTGGGGACGGAGCTCTGCACAAGTCCTGCAGGGAGGGGCGGCACAAGCGGGCGGATGGGCAGGCAGCGAGTGAGTGCAGACCTGCTGCTGTTGAACATGAGCCTCACAGCAGGAGACCCTCATGCTGCAGACCTGGAAGATACAAGCACAGCCTGGTGCAGGTGGCCAGAGCTTCTTCCTGACCTGCTGCTACTCAAGCCTGCAACACCTTCCTAGCCAGGCTCAAGGATATTGGTGCAGACACACATTTCTAGCTGTGAAAACATGAGTTAGGGTCTCACTGTCTCTCCAACATCCATTCCTGCCCTAGGGGAAGGTTTGAGCCTGCTGCTGCATCCCTTCACCCTGCTCCAGCTCCCAATGACATGTCTGCCTGCATGGACTCCAAATCACATTGTTTGGCTTTGCTGCTTGAAACTTGGTTTTAAGCTATTGCTATTGAGCAACCTCCTGTTTGCTAGGGAAAGAATGTTGCACCAAGAGGCAGGTTCCTACCTCCAGTCTGCATGGGCCTCCAGCATTGTGCTCCAGCCACACTGCTGCTCAGGTGATTAATGAGGCAAGATTGGAGCTCTCCTCTGGCATCTTCTCGCTCTCTGGTGATGGCTGCTGCTTGCGCCCACCTGTAGCAGCAAGGGTGCCAAGGGATGGGTGCTGGGTTCTAAGGGTGCTCAGGGCAGAGATGCATGGGGTTGGGCCAGGACCTTGGCTGGCCTGAGCTAGCCGTATGTGCAGTTTTGCCTGCTGCTGGGGTGCTGCCAGAGAAGTCAGCTGCCCCCCTGCTCCAAGCCAGCCCTGTGCAGGCCGTTCCCAGGACAGGGCTAGGGAGGAGCTGACCCGAGCAGCAGGGTTCTGGGGCACAGTTCTCCCCTAGATTCTCCCTCCCCTGGTCAGTCACTCACTGAGGGATCTCAGCAGCCTCTTGCCCAGCATCTCCTCGGAGCTGCATGGTGATGAGCTGGTCCCAGCCTCTCTGCCCGGGGACTCCACCTCCAGGATGGTGCCGCAGCACTCACTGTCTGCAAAAGCCCAGCCCGGCTGCAGCACCTCGGGGCACTGCAGCCCTCGCCACCCCTAGGGTCGCATGAGTGTCCCCCACCCAGACTCACTCTGATGCTTGCTGTTCTCCTCGTTGTCAGCCAGCTCCTCCTGGATGAAGGGGATGCCCTCCATGCGCAGGAACACCGACTCACTGGGACTACGCAGCCCCTCGGAGCGGCTGCCTGTAGGGACACAGGGCAGGCATGGCAGTAGGGCAGGCAGGCGCTGTGCCCGGGGGCAGGACACAGGGGGACGCCTGCTGCAGCAGCAGGTCCCAGTGCCAGGGACTCCCAGGGAGCACAAGAGCCTGGGGAACAGTGATTTACATGCCTGCACACTTGCACCTGAATGCAGAACAGCAGCCAAAGGCGTGCGTGTGTTTAAATGCCCACGTGCCCCAGGCCATGTGCAGCTGCATCTCTGCCCGTGGCGGGGAAGGAATGCTGCTGGGTGACTCACACATTACACTGTTCCTCTCATTCAGGAGGGCGGTGGCATCTTCCTTAGGTGTCTGTGGGGTTCCTCGTGTAGTTGAGGCTTTGGTTGAATCCCTGTCGAAGGCCTCCATGTCGGGGGACTGGGGTGAGCTGTCCATGCGGCTGGCCACCAGTGCATTGTGGTACTGCTGCCGGGTGACCTGGGCACACAGACACACACACCCAGTTCAGCGAGGACCGAACTGCATCAGGACCTCCTGCGGACTTGGTGGCACCAAATTACCAGTCAGCAGGAGTGTGAGACCTCCCAACACCCACCAGACTCCTGGGGCACAGTGGGGTGAAAGCCTGGGCAGGGGTGGCCAGGGTGGGACAGCCCTTGCCAGCCCAGCCCATACCTTGACAAACTGCACGTCGCAGAGGATGTGCACGGAGTAGTCGGGTGTGTAGATGTTGTTGCTGCTGCTGTGGAGCTGTGTAGTGCTGCCCCCGTAGTCGCTGTGCTCCCGGTTGGGGGACTCAGAGCGGTTAAGCCCACTGCACCGGGACGGTGACCTGTTCACTGTGGGAGGGGACAGCAGAGAGGCAAACACTCACTTGTGGTGCTGCTTGGCTCCGCAGCCAGCACAGGGCCAGGGTGGACTGGTCATCTCAGGCAGCTGTGCCCCATGGGCACGAGGGCTGGCAGTGGCCCTACAAGGGACCTGCAGTGGGGTCCTCCTTGGTGCATGCTGGTGGTGGAGACTGTGCCATGCTGGTCCCCAAACCAAAGGGACCGGGCAGGCAGGCATCTGACATGGCACAGGCAACAGAGGTTAGGGCTGCTGTCTGCCTGTCACACCGACTGATGGTTCTCCAGCTAACACAGGCCTTCTGCACGGCATTTGGCAAAAGTTCTGGTTGCAGCTGGCAGCCCACGGGGCTGCCCACTTAACCTGCCTCGAGGGCATGCTCCTGTCCACCCCAACTCTGACAGAACAGGAGCAGAGGCTGCCACAGCAAGCTGGTTCATCACTGATGTTGACTGATAGCTTCTGACATGTGATGTGATGGATTTGTCTGGTCAGTGATTTAGTAGGGAACAAAGGCAGCTTGTTCCTTGCATGGGTGATGTCAGCATCCTGCTGACTTTGCTCTGCTGCTAAAACACTGTTATGTTACCTGGATTGTGAAAAAGCAAGGGAAGCAGGGCAGTGTGCATGCAGGGTTGTCGGTAACTGTCATCAAGCAGCAAGTAGCAAGAAGTACCAAAGCACTAAGTGCAGGAAATTACAGAAACTGCATGCCAAAGAAAAGCCCAAGTTATCCATGGCTCCCCCTTGTCCCTGTCCCATTCTTCCTGGGAGTTGCATCATACTGGGGAGGCTGCAGCAGGTCTCCTGTCCCTGGTCTGCCACCTCTGCTCCAACCAGTGAGGGACTGCCCGGTGCCGGGTGCTGTGAGTGCTCCTGTCCTGGCGCCGCCTGGCATGCAGGGTGGAGGGAGCTTGGTGCACTGTGCACAGGGAGTTGGAAAGAGCCTGGCACATGCGGAGGTCACTGCCCGAAGTCATGCCCTGTTACCTGGAGAGCCAGCCAGGGACTCCCCTCTGCTGAAGGCGAAGGTACGGGACACTGATACGGGCACTGCAGAGAGAGAGAGGAAAGGAAGGAGGGGATGGGGGAAGGTGAGAGACAGAGGTGAGGGTGGGGAACAGACCAAGAGGAAGAATGAGAAAAAAGGTTCACATGCCAGCAGCCCCAGGCTGGGCTCCCATAACTGCCTCCAGTATCTCTTCCCACCCCATTACACACTCCTGCTTCTGCTACAGGGAGCTGCTCACCAGCCCTGGGGACAGGGACACCAGCAGGGACAGAGACTTGAATGGTGTAAATCAACAGTCTGTTCTGTGACGAGGTAACAGGAGGTGGGGCTGGGGTGGACCAGTTCTGGCCAGGCCTGTCTGCAGAGCCACACATGTACCCAGAGCCACAGTGTGGGCAGAAAGCATCTTCCTCACATCAGCTGAGTACTGGCATCCTGCTCCAGCCCTTTGCCAGCCACTGCCAGGAGAGGGGATTTTTTAGTCAGCTTGTGCCACCTGAGACATGGGCAGAAGCTAAACCAAGTCATGTGCCTCCAGGCAGGTGGCAAAGGAGCATGTGCTTTGCAATAGCCCCTGCCTCCACATAGCCCTACAGTTGCAGGCAGGGGCTGGCAGAAGCCCCTTAACATGACGCAAAGGAAATGCATTTGTCCCAGGCTGCCTGCAGCTCCTGGCAAGGCCCTGGGTCTCAACAGACTTGGGGTGATGCCAAGAAGAGCCACCCACCAGGAGCTGCACCACGTGGGAACTGCAAGGAGCCAGGACCCTGCATCTAGGGCTGCCTGACCCATTGCCACAGAGAGGGTGAATCACAGGCCAACCATTCACCTTCCACATTTTATTGCCATGGAGCAGTGACAGGCATTGACTCTCCCTGTGACTTGCTGCCTGCAGGGAGTTGCCCTGCTGCCCTCCACAGCCGCCCTGGGCTCCATGGGGGAGCATGGAGAGACCAGCACACAGCATGAGCAATGCACTCACTAACACCTCCCAATGCCCCATCTTTGCTCTCATCCCTGGCAGCAGGAGATATGAGCCTGCTGCCTGCCAGCCCCCTCCTCCAGCCACTGCCATGCTTCTAGCTGCCAGCCCTCCTGCCCAGCATGTGCTGCCTTCCCTCCAGCCACTGTGCCTGCAGCATGGTTGCAAAGCTCTAGAACTGTCTACTGCCTATGTGATTAATGTTTTTAGATTGCTTTGATGGTAAAACTCCCAAGAAATTTAACCCACAGCCTCCTCCTTCTGACTTCCCTGCTCCTTCCCCAGTAACTCCTGTTCTGGATTCTTGCTGGATCAAAACATTCTGCAAATACAAGTCCAAACAAATGCACCAGCACAACAAGCTGCCCAGAACAACCTCATCCAGCTGGCAGCAAAGGATGGGTTGATAACCACTAGCACTTGCTCCCTGCTCTTGCTGCCCAACCCTCCCGCAGAAGGGCTGGCCATGCTGGGTTTCTGCCACCACACCACTGCCCTGGCTGCGAATGCCAAAGATTGCCTGGTCATAAAAAGTTGTGTAGCAACAGTTAATCAATAACAAACTGTTAAATGTCAGGGGTTAAGGTCTGAATTCTCTGCTGTGACACACTATTCACACTCTGCTGGGCTTCGCTTCAAGGAGGTGGGAGGATGAGCCCAACAGCCTGCAACCTCTGCTGCCCCCCAGCCTGCCTCCCTGCTGGCCAGGACTGCAGCACCACACACACAATACACACGTGTCCCGTGGCTGGCAGGGGTGGCCGGATGGCAGAAAACATCTCGTGACACAGCATCATGCACGAGCATGGGGAGCAGTGCAGCCCTGAGCAGCAGCATCCCGGCAGGCGGCACTGCGGACACGTGTGGCCACACCAACACAGCTCCCACTGTGGCTCCTGCCCTGCCTGGTACGTGGGCAAAACCCACTGCCTGGGCCCCTGGAGGACCCTGGGGATGGTCACTGAGGGCACAGGGGCATTGGGACACACAGGAACATCCTGGGGGAAACTGGCCACTTTATTAGTATCCTCTGTCCAAACTGAGTGTGCCACGGACACATGAGGGAGAGTTACGAGCCAGCCTTTTGAATGGAAGCAAAGCAGACAGCAAGAAATAGGTGAAACCTAGAGCTGCACACAGAGTAGGATCCACAGGAGTGACAAGTTACCTGCCCCAATGGGCTCTCCCTCTTCTCTCCATGACATCCCACTCTACACCTCCCAAAAGGTTGAACTTAGAAGGTTCTTGTTTTGATTAGGCACCCAGAGCATCCTCGGCTTACCATCTGCAGTGCAGATCCAACAGCAACATCTGGGGTTTGGGATGGCAGATGTGCTGGACTGAAGGTGGGCAGCACATCTGCCTGCTCCCAAGCCACCAGGCACAAAGTGTTTGCAGGGGTGATCAGTAAAGAACGGGAGGACCCACCGCCTCCTCTGATCAGAACTCTCTCTTAACTCCCATAAGCAGGGAATCTGCTCAGTAACCCATCAGCTCTGCAGGCAGCGAATTTGCTAGGACTGGGCATCTGCTTTTAACTCAGACAATTTCCCTATTAATGCTATTAAAGCTATTAATGTAATTGATACATTACTACATGTGAATGGCTCACAGGTAAACTGACCCATCTCTGCAGCTTCTGAGGAGCTCCTGTTCCTGGTGTGGGACCCAGGTTCAGCTCATGCTCCAAGCCTTGGGAACATGAAAGGGTGCAGAGATGTTAGGCTGCGACCCAGATGCACTGTACCAGAAGTTGCAGGGTTTAATGCTCCCATCCACGTGAGCACACTGCTGCCTATGCGCATCATCCCTTGCAGTGCCAGCCATGCTGAGATCCACCTACAGGGATCCAGTGCATGGCTGAAACCTCAAAGGGACCTCAAAGTCCCTTTGTGGGGACTTTGCTGCACCAGCAGCACACTGCTTCTCCACTAAGCTTTTTAATAGGGGGTGACCTTGCGGCAGAGCGCAAGCTGCTCTTTGCGGGGTGCAAACCCATCCCTCCTCCAGCCAGCTGGTGCTGTGGCGTAGAGGTTTTAGACCCCCAGCCTGCCCCAAAATACTTACATAGGAAGGAGGATCCAGCCAGGCTGCCCACTTTGCGCATGTCATTATCTGAAATGACAGTTGGAGGTGTAGGAATCACAGAGGAAGGGCTCCTCCCTGCCCAGTGTGCCTCACAGCAGCATCACCCCACCCCATGGCCAGACCATTCTCCTGGCAACCAGCTGGCTCATCCCCCATGGAAGCTGCCAAAGTGAAGACAGTGACTGAGGGAGCCTGCAGAGTCCCTACCTGAGGAGACAACTGCCATGATGGCAGGGACACCGTAGTAGGTGAATGCCCCGTTTTCAAACCGCAGCCCTTCCTTGCCAACCTCGACCTCCACTTTCCCCTGGAAGGAGAAGTAAAACCCGCTCAGACAGGCACCCTGTGCTCCTGACCACCAACCCACTCAGGGCTGCAGGGACCCACGCTGCCCTGTACGAGAAGACAGACATGTCTGCTGGCAGGAGCAGCCGAGAACAGCAAGGAGAGACGGGCCATCCCCTGCCACCCTCTGCTCGCCGCTGCCCAGGCACCTGCAGGATGAGGACAAAGTAGTCGACAGGGCGGTTGCGCTGGTAGAGGTAATGCTCTGCTGCCTTCTTGTTCTTTCGGTCGTACTTGAGCTCCTGGATGACGCTGGGGTGTTTCAGGAGCCGCAGTAGGATCTTCTCGGAGAGGTAGGGGGACTTGAAAGGCTCCACTTCTAGAGGGAAGGTAACACAGGCTCACTCAGCAGGGCTGGGGCTGCCAGGAACCCCTCATCCTCTGAGCTGCACAGACCCCCCTCCTGCAGCCTCGGCACCCCCTTGCATGGAGGGGGGCCAAACACAAACCCACAATGGTGGAGCAGCAGGATGCTCTGGGTGGGGGTCCAGGCAGGGGGAAACTGCATGCTGGGGGGAAGCCTGACCCAGGAACACCTCTGGGATGCCATGAGGAGCTGGCACTGCTGCAGGGAGACTCAGGGCGTGCACAAGGGCAAGGGTACCTGTTGCCATGAACCGATGGGTAGCTAGAAGGAGCTGCGGGGAGATCTTCACCTTCATCTCACTGTCTGAGAGCCTGAAGATGGAGAAGTCCTGGGGCTTGCGTCCCCGGTGGGGCACCCGCTCCTTCTTCCGATTGTCTGCTGTGGGGCAGAAAGCAGAACAGTTGCCTGGCTGCAACAGCCACAAAGCCACTGCAGCTGCAGGGCCCCGTACCACATGCACACGTATATATAAGGCATGCCTTGCTGCACCCTAAGGCAGGGCTGCTGTGGAGCAGCAGCTGGAGCAGCAGGGTGCACAAAACGTGCTGTGCATCACAGCCTTGGAAGCAGCTCCCCGGGGAGGGAGCAGGGTGGTGAAGAACAATCCAGGGTTGCCCTGGCTGGATGCATCACCCAGAGCTGGAAAGGAGCTTGGGAACCACCCATGGGCACTTTATGCCCAACACACCTGTCCCTGGGTCAGGCTCTGCCCAACCACTGGCTGCTGGTGCTGGTGCTTCTCTGTCTCAAGCATTCAAGACTCCCTGTCATCTGACCAGCATTCCTCCATCATTATTGTCTTTCCCACAATTACTGTAAATTGCTCTGGGAAAGGACCACAATTTGCTCTGGCCTATTTCCTACCCACATGTCTGTCTGTCTGGTGGGGTCCCACCCTGGCTCCTGCAACTGCAGTAGCTGCTCTGGGGACACTAACTGTACAGGTCCGTCTCATCCAGGATCTCGGATTTGATGATCTCCTCAATGACATCCTCCAGGGTGACAATGCCCATCACCTCGTAGAACGGGTCTCCTTCCCCTTCGTTGTTCACCCGCTGCACGATGGCCAGGTGGGACTTTCCTGTGGGGGGAGAGCAGAGTGGCAGTGAGACCCCCACCCTTGGCGAGATGGGTCCCCAGCATGGTGGGCTGGCAGGAGGACAGGGCTGGGTGGGAGGCACAGATCACAGCCAGACCTCTGAAGCAGCCACTATTGCCCAAGCCCACCCCAACCATGCTAGCCCAAGGAGCAGGGCTGGACACATAGTCCAGACTAACAGGACTGCTACTCCCTGGGCTGATTTCTAGATGTCACAGGACTATGCCTCGCTCTTTTTTGGGACTACTTGCTTTCTTTACCCAGGCAATCTGCTGCGAGTCACTCCATTTAGCTCTTCGACAGCCTCCTGTGTAGAACTGAAGTGCACATTATACCAGCTGCTTCTTGTTTACTCTTGGCTTCACTGGCATGAGGCAACTTGAACAGAGCAATGAGAGAGTGTTCTCCAACACAGAAATGTGAGCATGTCCTTGGGATCTACTGGCTTCCCTCATCCTCCTGGTGTTTTCTCATTCTGTTGTTAATTATCTTTCCTATCAAATTGCCAGGAACAGCTCCCCACATCTTTCTATCCATCACCGTCTGGACTGATCCTAAAGCTTTTCTTAAAATACGGGCAAAGCCTCCAGCTCCTTGGAACAGCAGCTGGTTTTAATGCAGAAATGCATATGTTTGTTTGCAACTTTCAGCCCAGCTCCTGCAGAACTCCTGGGTGAACCATCTGGATATGGAGGCTAAAAACTTTTCAAGCCATTGGCTTGCACCTGAATGTCTTCTCCAAACCCTGTCCCTGACAGCACCTCCTCCCTATTACCTTAAACAAGCACACTGGGTCCAGGACCCTCCTTCAGCTGCAATGACGGTGACTGCTACTAAGAAGTTGCAGTGTTTCTCAATCACAGTCTCAGCTTCTCACTTGTCCCCAGTAAGCTGGCAGCTCTGCTGACATTCTCAGGCTTCTTGCTTTTGGCATACTTGAAATATCACTATTTGTTTTCACATGTCCAGCTCTCTAGCTGTTTTGACTTCTTTTACTTCTCCCTTCCTTTACTGTCGCTCTGATTTATGCTTCTGCTCAGCAGTTTGACCAGAACCCAACTTCCAAGCCACAAACAACTTCTGGGTTTCTAGCTCCCATGTATTCTTGGACCTGTCAATGAACAGCACTGTTTTCTTACTGCCCCTGTGGCTCCTGCGCTGCTCAGCAGCACATGCAGGTTCTGAACCTCTTGTTTTACTTAAAATGTTAAAAATGTCTCTCACTGGCATCATTGCCAACAACTTTGTCTCCCTCTGTTTGCTCTGCATCCCTGGAGTCTCCTGTTGCAATGCCTGCACCAGCCCAACTGCACCCTGGGCATTGCAGGGAACTCTGGAAGCTGCAAGCACTATTTTCCCCACAGGCTCGGAGCTGAGCTCATTGAGCAGCATTGGTCACCCCAAAGGGGGGCAGATTCCTCTGTTATGCAGCTGTCTCTGCATCTGCTTCTCCCATAAAGTCTCCCCGACAAACCTGCCTGCTGCTCTGAGCAAAGGGATGTGAACAGGATTTATGCATAAAGATGCAATAGGGGTGGGCTCCTGCCTGCTGCACAGCTCCCTCCTTGCCCATTGGGGCCTTCTGGCTTGTTCCTGCAGTGGGACAGGGACAAGCGCATCCGGGGCATCCCAGCAGTCCCACCAAACATGGCTTGCTGGGTTCCATGCAACCTTCAAATAACCCTGCCCTGGATCTGAGATGAGCAAATGATATTTCTCAGCTGAAGATCAGCACTATACATTTCTCACAGCAAAGCTTGGGCATTTTCCACAGTATAAATTCCCTCCTCCTCATACCAAGCTTTTATTGCAAGATTTCAGACAGCAGCTCACTGCCTCCCACGCCTACAGAATTAAAAACGAGAACATAACATCACAGCAAGTAGCACCAAGATGCACTTAAAAAAGCCCCAATTTTTTTTAAAAAAACAAAGTGCCTTGGGGCACTGAAACTTCAACATGTTCTTTGGACAGGGCTATTTCACTCCTTTCATACGCGGGTTGGTGCATCTTGTCTGTCCACTGGGTAATAAAGCAACAGGACTTGAGACTTAAAAAGAAAAAAGCAGCAGAGTTGGCCAAAAGACAGCAGCAACAGCTATGTTTCATCTTAGCAAAGTCCAACTTTTGAAAATGTCTCTTTTGCCAAACCCCGCTCCCAAACACTGGGGCCATCTGGTCTCCTACAAGTCCTTGGGTGAGTGAGGCGAGGGGAGAAGTTATTTCTTTTGGCTGAAAGCTTGTTGTTAATGACATTTACGTGCAACCCAAAACCACCAAGCCCTTACAAAAAGCTTAGGTGCTACTTAAAGGCAGTCAGAGAGTAATGGAGGCAATTCTTTTTTTGGCTAAACACCTACGTTGACACTGTAATGTACTCTAGAGCAGCCTCAGAGAAATGTGATTCCATCTCCATGTTCACATAGCGGCAAATGAGATTATTTAGAAATAACCCAGCACTGTTAGCCTGGGAAGAGACCCACGGTTCCACTGCACTGGGGGCAGAGCCAGAAGGGCTGTTAGAGTGCTCAGGAGTTCTTTATTTTCACAGAAAATAAACACTTGTAGCCAGGCTATAAACCCCCAGGTTTAGGTTTCCAGGCTAACACCCACATTAGAGATGGAGCAGGTACCCAGCAGTGGAAAATCATGGCAATTCATGTGGCTGCTCATGGCCCACATCAAGTGAGCTGACCCTAGTCCCTACCCAGCCAGCTGATACCTGTACCACAAAACTCCAAGACCCACACCCAGCCCTGGCAGAGCTGGAGTAAATAATGGCCAGCCTGGGAGAGGACTCACTTGCCCTGAATTCCCACCTGAGGGATATGAGATCATTTGCAAAGCCCTGCTCCCTGACCCGGCTGGGTCCTGTGTCTCCTCCCATCACCTTTTTAACAGACCTTATAGATTTGGCAGCAGTTGTGGAGGGGGTTGCAGATGCCCTGGCTATGTGGTCATGGTTTGTTTCCTCATGGGTTGGGGGTGCTTCCAAGCTTGGCTGTACCCCCTTCTCCAGCCTTGGGAGCTGCTATACTTGCACAGAGGAAAAGCAGTGGCTTTTGTAGCAGGTATGAGGGCAGAACTTGGGCAATTTTATGAGGTGGAAGCAATGTGTAAGGGAGGGTGGCACAGGGACAGACCTGTGGACATCAGAGGGGTCAGATTCTCTTCTCCAGCTGTCACCCTGCAGATCTGCCTCAAGAGAGAGGGATAAATCACTTAAACAAAACCCCAAACTTGATCTAAACCAGCTTTAAGATCTGTAAAACCAATTCCAAAAACTGTGCTATTGTAACCGCTGCTTGATAGCTCAAATGAAATGAATTATAAGGGTAAGCTGCTTCCCCACTAGCAAGCTGTCACGTGAATTTTACAGGGCTATCGCTGATGCAGGAGAGCCCAGTGAAACACTTGAGAATCAAAGCCTTGGTTTGGCAAATGCTAGAACAAATGGGTAATTAACTTTACTTGTGCAAATAGCTCCACTGGCCTCTGCAGGACTGCTCTCGCACAGGAAGTCTATAGGTGATTAAGTGTCTGCTCAGCATGGGATACAACTGTACTAAATTCTTTATGAGCTACATGAAATCCGCTCTTTTCAAACAACAGCTTCAGTGGAAAGTTAATGCCTCAAAATGCTAAATTACAGAGCTAATATAAACAGTTGAAAGCTTCCGGATGGAGCAACCATCTGAACAGATAACTGAAGCTTTTATGCCCATTTTTAGGAGCCTTGTTTTTCACAGGTACCTAAATGACCTTGGTCTCATAGATCCACTTTAAAGCGTCCTCCCCAATGGGAGAACACGGTCTGAACACATGGAAATGCCTTTACTTGTGGGAAGGAAAGTGCTGTTGGCTGAAAATGTAGCCCAGACTATTTCCTTATTTTTTTATGTAGGTGCTCTGCCAGAGGAATGTTAAAGATGCTTTAGTCTTGTCTCTTATTCCACGGGATGAGCATTCTGAGCATGAAATTTATTTTCATCAATTTTACGGTAAGATCTTAAGCTGTTACTAGATCAAAAGTACAGGCACAAGCCATAAACAATTTACAGCTACAAAATGGAAGGAAAAGAAAAGAGTAACTGGTAAGTAAGGTTGATTTGTGAAACAACCATGATGTAACTGAAATCTGTTTTCTGTGTGCTTTTCATCAGAGCTTTTATCTGGGCCAAGAGGCTGCCACCATCTCTGTGCCCCTTTGCAGACCTGTATGTGGGGACCCTGACCTGAACTTCTTGAACTAGAAACACGTGTGTGAGTATGCTCTTGTGTTACCACAACTCTACACCAACAGTGAAACCACATGCCTGAGGAGCTGCACCTAGAGGCAATGCACATCTACATGTAAACCTGGGGGAAACAACCTGGAGAGCTGCAGGGCACCCAGCTCTGTGGGAAAACTAACTCCTAATCTAATCCAGACCTTCTGCAGAGATTGGAATCCATATGCTTACATTTCTCTCTAGCAGAGCACAAAAGTCTTTCTCCAACTTTGCTTTGATACTTTTCCTAAGCCTAAGGAATAGTGAGGGAAAGATGGGAGTATCTGGAATAGCTGATGTATTACTGTTGACAAAACAAATCAGGAGGGTAAGGGGGAGATTAGAGGGGACACTGAGTCTCATCTTCCACCTGCTGTACAACAGGGCTCTGATCTCCTGGTTATGACCCTGCCTGCCCACAAACAGTGGGTCTCCTTGCATTTCTCTTGGAGCCTAAGGAAGCCTACAAGGATGCTGAGGCTTTCTCAAGCTAAAAGCCAGATGCCTCCAAAAAGTCAATACAAAACTGTTTTCATTGCTGTCTGTAGCACAGTCTGCTGCTGGATTCCTTCCCACAGCTCAGTCTGAAGATGCCTTTGACAGGTCCCAGAAGGGAGATGGCCCTCTCCCCTGAGGACACAGCTCCCTTCTTGCTTCGTGGAACACCTCCCTGAAGCAGACCTGCTCCTGGGCTCGCTGGGCAGTGTAAAGCAGCCTGGGGTTCACACAGTAAGACTCAGCATAGTTTTGCAGGGAAAGCAAAGTAACATCTCAGGCAGAGTTGCAGCATGAGTAAGTGAAAACATCTGTTGTGTACTGGCACCTCACCCACTCTCAGCCTGGCAACCACCCTTCAGGGCATGTGTATGGGACAGTTCCTGGATAACAACCTGCTCCTTAACCTGCTCCATATAAACTGGCTACAGAGGTCATTGCTTCAGCCCATCAAGATGCCCAAAATGGTGGCTATCACACTTGCAGAAATATCTTGAAGGCTAGTTTAAATTTCAAGCCATGCTTTGCGCTTGCAATGGCTGCAGGCTCAGAAGGAGGCCTGTAAGAAAAGCAGATGGAATTGTACTGATCCCAGCTCCTGGCAAGTGTAAGCACCTTCTCCAGCTACATTCCATTTGTAGATGTCTAACAGAAACTGTGGAGTATTTTGAAAAGCAAAGGCAGACCCCAGGTCAGAACCATCCTTTACAAGACAGGCTGTTTTCCCTGCTCGGCCAGGAAGTTTGGTTTTGGAGAGTTTACTTTTAGTAACTTTCAAAAGATGCCAAACCACAAAAGTCTAATTTGAGCTGCACTTCGGCCTCTGCCCTGCTGTAGGAAAATGAATGTAAGAGCAAATTGCCACCATTTATCTGACAGAGGAAGGTTATTTGCTGAAAAGTGCCACTGCTATATATGGACCTACCAAATAATTAGTCAACAAAATCCATAAATTATTTGAGCAATGGGATAAAGCTATGAATTCCCAAAGGCACCTACAGAACAAAGTGGTGGACCTCATAGAAGATCTCCCCAGGAGGAGTGATATCACAGGACTCAAGCTGCAGCACTCATTGCTTCAATTATCTTCTAGGGATGGAGGAGAAACAGACTGCATCACCCACAACATTTCACACTGAATGGTTGTCTAAACCTTCCACCTAGCTCCATATTCCCAAGGTGAAGTCTATTCTCCTGTGCTCTCATCTGCCCCTCTACATTGCTTCAGCTTGCTAAATATGGTGCAGTTATTTCTCAGTTATTTCAGGCTTGGATGAAAAGATGGCAAACTGGGTGTCCAGACTTCATTATTTGAGTTCATTTCACTCAATTTTGATGAGGAAATCAATTGCACAAGCAATTCCTGCCTTCAGCTGGACCTGCCTCACACTGCTGTAATGTTGTTTTTCAATCTGTTTTTAGGAGCTGCCCCACTCTTTTGGGCTGAGGGTTGAAGTCCAAGACATCTGCTTGCAGGCCAGCCCCCCTTTCTGCAGCTGTTTGCAGCCTTCTCTGTGTTTTTCCCAGCTCCCATTGGCGCTCCAAATTTAACCACCTTTCTCAAGGAATTAGTGTCAAGAGACACTGAATGATGACAGCAGCAGCAGGCTTGTGAAGAGTTCGATCAGTTCTGCTGTGATGGGGCAGGGACCAGGTTTTGTCAGCCAGGAGCTCATAGCTACTCCTAGGTGCCGTAACCACCCTGGGCCACTTGCTCCCTAGGTGCTACTGAAGCATATGCTATTATTTTCATACAATTTAGATGTTTTGGCAAGCTGCTACGTAAGTGCCTCTCCCCAGATCTGTGGAGGATAATCCCATCTGCACAGGGTCCTGTTGGGGGGGAGGGGATTTGCGATTCCTCTATGGATTAAACTCAAGGCAAACATCACTGCATCTTACTGGAACTGAGCTCAAACAAGGTTAGGTGTGAGCGTGCCTAGAAACCAATGAAGGAAAACTTCCCTTCAAGCCCTGCTGTAAAAGAAGGAAAACAAGCTGATCATCTCCATAGCTAGGATAGCACAATGAGAGAAAAGAAACACATCAAGTAAACAAGTATAATACAGTGTGATACCAGTGAGTAGGAGGAGAGGCAGAAAAGGGAGAGTGCTGCCAGAGGTGTGAGCAGGAGTCCCAAAGTGCTGTATTTAATCATCCTCTGACATTTTCAGTAAGAAAGAACAAATGTTTGTGTACTGTGACAAGGAGCTCTGGCAGTGAAATTGTGTTACTTATACATTATGCAGAAAGATGACGTTATGGGTATAGTGGATGTGGCAGAACATGAATCATTAGTGAAACAGATCAAAAGTATACATTGCTATTCAGGAAAGAAGGATATAAAATGTGATGGGGATTTTGTATAAATACTGTAAAAATGAAAAGAAGTAATGGATGCAAATGCTGTTCGTGTTAATCGTAAGAGAAGGAAAAGAAAGCTGACAAGGTCTCACTAGAGTTTTGTCAGGGACCTAAGGACATGGAGATGGTTTTCAATGCTCATGCTTTACCAGAGACTTTAACTTCCTAGAAAGAGCTTGGGCCCTATCAGTGGGAGCATTTGCTGTCCTGCAGGTACCTTGCATGTGCAAAGTGATTTATGCCTTCATTAAGCACTTCACTGAACCAACAAGCAATCAGCCTGCTCTCTAATTATTAAAGGCATCACAGAAGACCCAGCCATGGAAAGCAACCTTGATTGGACCAAACAAGATACTTCACCGTAATTTAAATGGACACAGAAAAGGAGACAGTGATAAAGATTCTTAATTACAAATGGGAAATCTTTATTTTAGAACTTAAATAGTCAAGAGAATGGGGATGAAACAGCAGTGGATGGGACTGAAGGCAGCTCGGAGCAAATGTCTGTCACAGTGTGGGAGCTGGAATGGGAACCTGTATTTGGAACTGGGAAAAGAGAGTTTAGGGGGGGTTTGGGGCTGGTCTGGGGGGTGGTCATCTACAGAACAGGGTCCAAGGGTGATCAAATGCCTACAAATAGGGGAAAGATAAATCAGAAGAGAACAGCAGCACCTGAGAAGAATATTTGGGCAAAGAGCTGGAATTGCTAAACAGCAAGGCGAGTTAGATACTAAGACCAAAAGCAAGGCTTTTCAGCTATGCAATTTAAAAAACACAAGGAGAAATGAGGTGGGAAAATACGTAAGTTTTAGGGAGAGCTCTACACAGTGGCTGTAGCAAAATGGCCCAGAAAGCCATGATGGCAAACAGATGTAAAGGAGGAAGAGCCTGCAGCAAAATGCCAAGAATTTCATGGAGCAAAGCTGAAGAAGGCTGGATAATCCTCATTTGAGACAAGGATGGGCACGTGAAAGCGCAAGGCAGGTAGCAAAGCTTGTTAATACACCTGTCAGCTTGGGGAGCAACACACAGAAAGCATCTCTGTCTAAGCAGGCAGAAAAGAGCACAAGCAAAGGGCAGTGAGCTAACCAACCACAAGTCCTTTTCTATAGGTCTCTTTATCCATAGGGTACCAGGCTGTAGAAGAAATTTGAACGGGGAAGTAGCAGAATACGTACAAATTGGACAAAGTGCAGGGGAGGCTGATCAAGGGAGCCAAAGCCATCTAACATCTGTGGTAGCACCTGACTCTCTAGACAAGAGAGAGGTAGCAGAGACCTCAGGTGAACTTCAGTATCATTGTAGTATCATGCAGGAAACCACAGGTAAGAAGGAACTGCAAAACACATAAGGAATAAGGAAGAGGGGATACAACTGACTATGTTAGAAGAGACATGGGGGATTGGAATTATACTGCAGCTCATGCAGAACCCAGAGAGCAATCTTAATGCTTTTGCCAAGTCTTGGTATAAAAAACAGGAATTTGCTGATTTGCACCAAGTTGGGACTCCCAAGCCGTGCTGAGGGGCAGGGAGGGGAGGTTTTGTGTGCCACACAGAACTCCTCTCCCTGTGATCCCGGAAGGTAACGGGGACACAGTTGTGCATCTCTGGAGAGGATGCTAACCTGCATATATCTGACAATCACTTTCCTGGCACACAAGGAATGTTTTCTCCACCCCTCCTCCCAGCTCTAAAAATGAGCACAGAGATGACTCACAGAGAGGCTTTCTCTGTATTTGGGATGGACCAGGTTGGCCTTTCTCAGATGATCAGCTCTGCTTGCAGCAGCGGCCCCAGGCAGCCGAGTGCTATCCTCACGCGTTACATAATGCAGGATGTCACTGCTGCAGCCATTTCTTAAAGACTCACTCACCACGGTATGACGTATTGAGTAACACAAAGCAAAACCCAATTCCCAGTGGGGGGAAAAGACACATGCTCTGTGTGTTCTCAAGGTATAGTTAATGAAATACAGCTCTCAGCATCTCTGGGGTTGCTGGCAGCTGCTGCATTATGAATATTGTCACAGCTGCAAAAAAAAAGTACAGCTCTTTCTAAGGGTTTTGGCTTTTTTTCTTCCTTTAAACCACTTGCACAGAAACACTTTCTAGACCTACTTCTCATGGCTAAGCTGAAAACATGAGAGCTAAGTAATGAGATGCAATCTACTGCCATAAACCCCTCTGCTAAGAAAAGAACAGTGAACGCTGCCATGCCTAGGCAGGGGTGCGAGGTAGGCACCACTCCCATGCTTCCAGAATCCACAGAGACATCAGCCCTGTGGGACAGGCTCACCTGCTGAGCCACCAACTTCTGAAGCCAAAGTTTCTTCTAGTCTCCATGACATCACAAGCACAACCAGCACTGCAGGCCCTTGATCCATCTGGGGGCTGTTCCACCAGGTGACACCAGGGTCGCTGCCACACAAGCACATGCAGAGCTCAACTTCCTCCCCAGCATCCCTGGTACCTGCCAGGCCCCACTAGGAGGCCATGTGGAGTTGGCCGTGAGGGGCTGCTCACCAAGGAACCTTTGGGGGTGTGGAGGGGGCGCAGGGGAAGCTTGGGGGGTGGCGGCCCAGTGGCCTCACCCTTCTTGAATTCCTCAAGCAGTGTGTCGAGGCGTGTGTCGTTGAAGACGCAGTGGAGTGGGCGGCGGTAGAAGCGGGTGACAGTCTGCAAGGGGGTGCAGTCATCAGGGTCAACGAAGGCCAGGTCCTTGACGAAGAGCAGGTCAACAATGTTGTCACGCCGGTCACCCTCGTAGACAGGGATGCGAGTGTAGCCAGAGCGGAGAATCTCGGAGACAGTAGCGAAGTCCAACACAGCATCAGCACGGAGCATGAAGCAGTCGGCCAGCGGTGTCAGCACGTCCTCCACCACCTTGGTGCGCAACTCCAGCGCACCCTGCACCATGGCCAGCTCCTCCCGCACCAGGTCGCCGTGGGGTCCGGCAGCACGCAGTGTCTCCAGCAGCCGCTCCCGCGTGGAGAAGACGCTGAGCTCCTGCCTGAGCGCCCAGTCCAGCAGCCGGCTGGCGGGTAGCAGAGGGGGAAGGCGGCCAGCATCAGCAGCCGGGTGAGGCACAAGGTGCGGGAGGCGATGGCCAGCCCGTGCCGCGAACAGACGGAGTAGGGCAGCACCTCACCACCCAGGAATACGGCAGCGGCGCAGAGCAGCACCGGCAGCCAGGGCGCTCCCCGCGGCCCGCCGGCCGCCACCGCCGGCCCGCCGCCGGGCAGCGAGGCGCAGAGCCAGCCGGCCAGCGCCGCGTTGGCCCCCGCCTGCCCCAGCAACAGCGTGCACAGCAGGTAGGTTCCCCCGCCGCCGCGCACCGCCTGCACCCGCCGCGCCTGCTCCCGCTCAGCGGCCGAGCCGCTATTGCGCAGGACGCGGAGCTCCAGCGGGTCCAGCGAGAGGAGCGAGAGGCGCAGGCCGCTGAACAGCGCCGACAGCCCCAGCAGCAGCAGGGCGCCCAGCGCCCGCAGCCAGCCCGCCTCGGGCAGCGGCAGCAGCCAGGCGCCGAGCGCCGGGGCGGCCGGCCGGACCCGCAACAGGAAGCCGCCCGCCGCCCCGTGGTGCGCCCAGGCCTGCCCGTCCCAGGCGCAGAGGGAGAAGAGCCGCCCGCCCGGTGCCGCCGCCGCCTCACCCTTCCGCGGCTCCCGCACCCGCACCTCGGCCAGTGCCGAGCCCGCCGCCCCGCCCGAGCGCAACGGACCCACCACCTCCACGTCCGAGGCCCAGGCACTGCGCTCCCGGCACCGCTCCGCGGGGCCCCGCGCCGCCTTGCCCCCCCCCTGCCGCCGGAGCCGCCTCTTCGATGAAGACTAGCCGCGGCTCCCGCTCCCCCGCCGGCCCGCGGCTGTCGTTGCCCTCGGGCGGTGGCTGGAAGTAGAGGCGCAGGAGGAAGCGGCTTCCCTCCGCCGCCTGCACCGCACCACCCTCCAGGGACACCCGGCCCGGCGCCGTGTCCTCGGGCCGCAACCCCAGAAGCCAGGCGGCCCCGGCCGGTGGCCGCGGCGATAGCGAGAAGAACAGCAGCAGCACGGCGCCCCGGCTCCGGCCCCAGCCGCCGCCACTGCCGCCGCGCCCCGGGCCCGCCGCCATGCCGCTGCGCCGGTACCGCAGCGCCCGCCCGCCGCACCGGGACTGCAGCGGGGAGCCGGCACGGCGCGGCGGCACACGTGGGCCGGGGGGGCGGGCAGCCGCCGCGCCGCGTGCGACCGGCAGCCGGCCCGCGGCGCCCGGGTGGGAGGGGCTGGCAAAGCAGGGGACCGGGGGGTTGGCCCTCCCGTCCCGCACGGGAGCGTCCTCACGGCGGGCGGCGCCGAGCGCTCACCCCACGTCTGCTGCGGAGCTGCCCCAGAGCGCAACCCCGGGGTGCGGGGCCACCGCCGCCCCCGGCAGCTGGAGAGGGTTGCGGGCCCCGAGCAGCCAGCCCTGGCCCAGGCATCCGCACTCGCTCCCGCGTTTGTTCCGGGCTCGCTGCGAGGGCCGGCCTGGACCCGCGCCGCACCTTGCCCGTGCGCTGTGCGGGCGAGGTTTGCAAAAAGGCTTCTGTCCGCAAGCTCTAGGGTTGGGAATAGCAGTCAGGCTCTCTCTGTTATCTGTCGAGGCCCAACTCCTTAGCTTTTCAGTTCAAATTCATCTGCCCTCTTCCCGTGGGAGTTGGTTTATTTTATCGCGGGGCAGACATTCGTTAGATTTGCAGTCTTGCTGGGAAACAAATGTACCACGCTGTAACATCTATTAGCATTTACTATCTAGAACTGATCAGGAATGTGATACACACACGGGGTTTATCAGCTTCAGAATTACGTGCTGAGGCACTTAAGGATTATTGAAACGTTTGGGTCTTCCCTGGACCAACAGCCACGGCAACCTTGAAATGAGGCAGGGGATCTGGAAAAGAATAGGTTGCTTTACAACTGTTAACAGCCTTACCAATAGTGGCAAAACAGGAAGGTAGTCAGAAAATGTCATGGAGGAAAAGGAAGTGCTCAAAAACTTCTGATTATTCATTCATTATTGCACCCAGAAAAGCTCTTACTGATCTTTTAATTTCTAACTCCCCTCTAGCTCCAGTGGGGAAATACTGCCTGGTGCTCTACCTGGGCATGATTTGCGGAGGAGCAGACTGGTTGTCGCAGCCTCCTTTTGCAGACCTTACCTCAGCTTATACCACTGGAGGGACAAATCTCACAAACTGTCCTAAAGTTTACCCGGAGTGACAAGGGACAAGCTCAGTCTGCTCCGGCCTTCCTGTCTGCAGGTGGTGGAGTACATGGCTGCTCCTTCCTTATTAGGACCCTGTGAGAACTACTGCCTGAGACCATCCCACATTTTTTAAACTGCAGGCTGTCATCAGCACTAAATTTCTCACGGATTTCTTGATGCTAAGAATATGGTAGAGACAATCGGGTTCTGTGCATCACTGCCATTGTGTTTTTGATAGCTGTTTGGAATCTGTGTACCAGTACTTACTCATCTTTATTAACTTGCAGATTAGATTCCTGAGTTTCTGGTAATAAGTTTCTCAGTGTAGGAACTGAAGACTGTGAATCACAGGCTCACTTTTTTAGTAAGTAAGTACTTGGAAAGTATTATTGTCCACAGTACCGTTGTCACCAGAAATCCTCGGACAGCAGTTTGGAAGCCGCTGGTCGAGGGCAGTACAATTTTAAAAAACAAACAAACATGGCACTGCAGGAAGAGGAACCACAAGGTGGCAATCTCTCTCCGTACTTGTACTGGCAAAATAAACCTCTGGCAAAAAGGTCTCGGACAGTAACTGTGTAAAGCTGCAGACAGTTGGTCACATCTTTTATCTTCCAGAGTCGCAGCAACATTCATTTTGATCCTGGATCGATCCTGGATTTCTCTTCTGAACGCTTTTCCCTTTAGGATGAAACTCTCAGTCTTGAAGAGGTGGCATTGGAGGCTGCTCTTTGCTGGCTTTTCCATCCTGTGCCCCAAAATGGGCACCAGATGTTGCTTATTAGATTGCCAGCTAGCAGTGCTGCTTGCATGCATGCTGGCAGAGCTACTGTGGGCTTGGAGAGAAGGTTTCCTCCTGTGCTGGAGGCACTGTCTGGTTTGGAGTATTTCTAACCTCATGTTACATTAATGTACAATCCAACTGTTACGTCAAGATCCTGCTTCATGCACTGAGGCTCCTCAACAGCAGCAAAATAACCTGGATGTTAGGACTAGGCAGTGACCTCTAAGTTGAGCATAGCATATAGTCTGGAGGGAACTGCAAGAACTCAGTGATAACAGCTCTGCTCCCAAAAAGACGTGGCCAGAGGTTGTAAAGATGCAGAAAAGAAGTAGTGCTCAGTTTGAGGTGGAGACACTGTGGACCTGCAGTATCAAACACCATCTGTTGTGATGAGCTCCATCTTGATCAGGACATAGTTGTGTTCTTGCCAGATGTTAGCTTACATGTGCTACATGTAAAAGTAAACTGGTGCAAAAGCTGTGGTCTGATGTGCTTTCAGTAGGATTTGCCCTGCATAAGTGACGATGTGCTAGCCAGCCTCTCGCCAAGAGGATGCGCTCCAGAAGTTGCAGGTGTGTGGCTGGAGCATGTTCAACGAGTCAAGATAGGAAATACCTTCCAAAGCTGAAAACAAGACAAAACAAACTGAGCTTTAGCACATGCTCAATTGATAGAGTCTTTGGCAAAGTATGACATGAATTTGCAAGGCTCTCACTGAGGCCTGTTCTGGCTGTATCCTGTCTGGTCAGTCCTTCAGCAAGCATGCCATGGCTGTCCTTGTTTTCTTCTTATGCTAGAACCTCCTTCTTTTACCTGTTCTCTCCTTATGACATTGCTCTTCAGTTAGTAAAAATAAACTGCTTCCCGATCACCAGGACTGCTCAGGTGTTCTTTACACCACGTCTGTCACCAGTGAGCTTCCTCTGCAGCTTCTGTGTCACAGTCTGCAACATCCACGTCCCCTGCCAGTGGTGACATCTCTGATCATGGCTGTCCCCTTCCAGCTCTGACTGTGCAGGTCCACCCAGGACCTTGAGGAGGCAGGAAGTGTGGACATGGTGAGTTTTGTAAAGTCCTTTCACATCATCTTGCCTTTAAGGTCTGAAGCCAGGTTCTCAGAGGCTGCAGATTACAACTGACTTCCTGCCTGGCTGATGGGAGCCTAGGGGCTCTGCTGTCTGCGGGTACTCTAGAAAAGGGCCAGGAGCCACTGGGGGACTGCTAGTCAGGATAGAAATGTTAGCAGTCCAAATCATGATGGGAAACAGGAGTAAAGAAAATCTGGACATTTTTTTTCCTCCAGAAGATGGGAAGAATCTAACAAGCACAAGGCTGGCTTCTCCTGGAACATGTGTGCAACATGATTGTCACTAATGCTCTGTAGCCAGCTGAGAAAAGATACTTTACCCCAAGTAAGTGAAATAAGCACTGAAATGTGGGATATATGATAACTTCTGAGGTAGAAGGAATAAGACCCCGGGCAAGGGAGATCCAAACACTGCACTGTGACATTTTTTTCCATCTCTGAGTCTGTGGTGTTCAATTAACCCCTTTTCTCTATCCTGGCCATGGTTGCTGCAGGTTTGCAAAGCCTTTCCTAGCCTTTTAGATTATGTCATGTTAAGCGCTTGGTTTGTGACAACCAGTTTTCTCTTGAAATGATACCAAAAGTCTGCTGTTTTGATTGAAACTGTTTTCCAAGCATTTTGGTTAACAATGAAAGACAGTCCGCTCCAAGAGAATCTAACTCGAGGAAGCCATGAAATTTAATTCATTTCTGCAACTTAAATATATAATCAGTGACATATGGTAAATACTAAATACTAAATGTCATGGTTTAAGTAAAATTTCTGCATTCAGTCAAAACCCAATAGTTGTAACATCAAGCTGTAGTTTCCATTGTACAGGAAATAAAGCATAATATTTTCAGAGAAAATAGTCATGCAATTGCATGCCTATTACATTGCTTGTATAGCTTTATTTTTAGCTTTCTCCATGTTGCTGTTACTAAAGGGCTAAAAGAAGGGAAACTGTGGAGGGCGAAGAAATAAGGCAACACCCAGATCATGGTAGAAAGGACAAAGGAGATGTCTATGCTGTCAATATATGCTCTTTTCCTGCAGTTGTTCCTGGGCAATAAGCTTCGGTGCCTGGGCTAGGGACCCTGTGTGTTTCATCTCATTTCTGCAGCCCCACCAGCACTGAAGCTGTGCTGAGGTGAGGCTGCATTGCTGTAAGGGCTGTGGAAATACTTCTCTTGTAGCTCTTTGTCATCATGCAACGCTTTTCTCCTGCCCTCTTGCTCCCAAGACAGGGCAAGGAACTATTTGCTTGTTCATTGTCAGTAGGAGGGATGGGGTTTATGTTAAATTTGTGTAAAGCTGCAGGCAGACCGTGTCTTTGCATGCTTAGAGCATCCCAGAGAGATTCTCCAGATTGTGTACTTTCAGCCTTACAAGTGATGGTTGCAGATCTCTGTTGCTCCACCACCGCCTTAAACAGGAGCAGCTCAGGAATTCACTGTTGTTATTGGAGCTTGTGCAGAAAGGGGATTGCTTTTTCTGAATTCATTTGAAAGCTTTCACTAGACAATGGAAGCAGAGTGTTGTTTTAAGGTCTATCCAGCATCAGTCCACCTGTTCCTCTCTCAATTGATACAGCTCAGTGGTGTGCTGCTGGCCTTTCCCCCTCATTCAGTGGTGCTCACTTCTGATCCTCCCCATCCTCTGGGTTCATCCTGGGCATCCACTGCTTCTACATTGCTGGCATTTCACTTCATTTCTCCTCCATCTACTTGGAGTGTGATTCTCAGGCATGACCCATGGTTGTCAGTGGTTCCTCCTCTTGCTCTCTAGCTGTGAGTTTCATAGTTTGCTTGTGATTTCTCTATGCAAAGCCAATAGTTTGCAGCTTTGATGTAGCTGATTTCTGCTGTCTCTGCCTGTAGCAGGGCCATGCTCAGTTGTCTTGACAGAACTGGTGACAGAGGTGCTATAATAAAATAGATACTGAGGACAGAAGTTTACAATTTTACCATTTACCTGAAAAATTTTGGGTTTTTTTTCTGTTTTCCTCACCCCAGCAACATCTCTGACTTGAGAGCAGTTTGGCTGCTGTTTCCTCCCCTGAGCTCCATCTCTTTGTTGATCTCTGCACACAGCCCCTTCCTCTTCTTCATTATTGACTTGCTTGCTCCTCCAGCCTTGCACTTCATTCATCTTCCTATTTCCCCTCTCTGATCTACTCCTCATGTCCGCTTCCTTAATTTTTGCTGCTGGAATGTGAAGCATCCCTCCAGAAAAATAGAAGGTCTCTGTGAACTTTTACCATCCCCCCCTATATTCTCTCTTCCTTCACCTCCATCTCCTCCCAGGTGGTGGGACAAATACTTGCTCACATTCATTCTCAGGCTTCTAAAACTGGCATATTCACTTATCTTCCTTTTTCACGTGATTATGTGAAACGAGGATAATTCTACATATTTCTGTGTTCCTCAGGACTGGGCTCAGTTTGAGGAAAATATTTCTGAGGCTGTTGTGGTCTTTGGAGCACTGCAGAGCTCTGGGTCTCACTATTGTGTTTGTCCTCCATATCTTTTTGACTATGACAAATTGCTGCTGCAGTTGCTTCTATTCAAGATATGAAAAACAAAAGATAAATCAGACCCAGCCATTGATGAGTACAGAGGAGTTCATGGATCTAAAGAGCTTTCTTTGTCCAAGGGTGTTGGACACAGAGGTATTCTCAGACCTTATGTGGGGTTTTTTTCTGCTTGTGGAAGATGCTTTGAGCAAAGGGAATTTCTATCTGTTGGAACATCACCTGGTTTGACCAGCCTCCAGAGGCCTTCTCACAGCTTTATGGAAATCATATATCTCAATTTTTCAATAACCTCAAAACACCTGTTGGGAGACAGATACTTTGGGAGCTTGCTAGTTCTCTCCATAGACAAATCTGCAGGACTGGGTTATCCTGGGTTTGTCAGATTATTTTTGAGGTCATACATCAAACTAGACACATTAAGGAAAATAATAAATGCAGTTTATTCTAGTAGAGTACATGGTAGCTAACTGCTCACAGAACTGGGAATTAAGTTACAAAAATAAAAATTAAAAAAAAATAAATCATGATCAGCAGCTGCCTAAAACACAACCTAATTACCCCAGTTTCTCATGTGTCTTCTCATGGTGTGCCAGCTAGTGAGAGCCCACACTTGCAGACTTTATGGGACTGGTGCCTTCTTCTTGTCCCTGTCCCTTATTTTTAGAGGTTTCTTAATTAAGCAGCTAGTGGTACAGATTGTCTCTCTCAGGAAAGCCTGGCACCACTGCACTCTATTTTGCTATGGCTAGATTTGGAGATACCAGTTTGTGTTCCTTTCATGCTGGCAAAAAATGCAAAGACAGCATTGCTAAGTGTGCTTTTCCTGACCAGGCAGTTGGTTTTGATCGATGCCTTGCTTTTTGCACATATGGAAGGAGGAAGCGCTCTCAGTAGGCTTGCTTTCCTCCCGCTGTTGCTGAGCTCCCTGGCCAGCCAGTCCTCCTAGCCCAGACAGATGTATTTGCTTGTTACAGAACTTCCCAGGTCATCTACATTAAAGAGCAGTGCACAGATACTGTATTAAATAAAGTGGTCGTCCTTTGCTTGCTTGTTCAGGTTAGATGTGGTACATAAACGTGCTAGGAAATGATTTCAGCAGTGGAGTTCAGACTGTGCAACACCCACCTTGAGGCACTGGCGGTTTTAAGAGGTTACATTCCAGGCATTAAGGCTGTTGTGGTGAAAATGATGGACACTGCACTGTGGAAAGAGCAAAAACCTCAATAAAAAGAATCTGTCATGCAATTGTGATGACTACAGCTTTGCCACATTCACTGGTCTTGCTCCTCTCAGAAATTGTCATGCCATGGTACAGGGCAGGAATTTAAGAATCTGAAAAGAAAGTATATTTTGGTAAAGTATCTATGGATAGAGCTCTTAATTTTTGCTTGCTGAATTTTCTCCTTGCTGGCTTCTTTTAGAGCTTCCATAACTCAGGTTTACTTGACAGCACTACAGCAACAGACATGGTTGATATCTTGGGAATCAAAGACATGATGATTTTTTTTTTTGTAAAAAAGGCTGTCTAGCCTGTTTTATCCTTCCCAGCCTAATGGAGGTTTGTTTGGTACAGCACATCCTCTGATGATAATAACTTTCATCATTTATGAGCAGAAGTTTATTTTCTAGCAAGCTAAAAATGTTCCTCCTAAAGAGTTTTTCCTCGTTTTCTTTTGAGCTGATTTATACAGCCTGAGATCTCAGTTGAAATTTCCCTTGTGCTTTTGTGTGTGTGTGTGTGTGAGCTCTGCCATCCAAAGAAGTTTCCTCTCCTGAAGTCCTTCAACAACTGCTCAGATAATTTACAACAAGCATTTTCACAGGCAGTAGCTCTACAAAAGTGAGGAAAAATCAAAGTTACTACCTACAATAACGAAGTTAAATGCAGATTTAAGTGTTTGTGAGCTGCGATTGACTGAAAGGGTGCCAGACATTTTGCAACTATACACAAAAAGACAGGCCCCTGCTCTAATCGGCTTATAAATTAAAAGGCAAGTACATTGGCAAGAGCAGATGAGATGATATGACATGCTTTAAATAGTTTATAGGGAGCTGGAGGATTGTTGTTTATTTGGTGATGTTGGGAAAATATTTCATGTGCTTTGGTTCAGCTCTTTATAGAAATGCTTCTCCTCCCCCAGTTCTTTCCCAATGACTGTTTTGGAGATTAAAACCAGCAAATTTAGAGTAGATGGAAAATGTAGAAACGTGTTTCCAAATCGACAAAGCCGCGAGTAAATCTTTATGGATACTTTTTATGTGAGTCAAGCTTTCTAAAGTAATTATCGTAATATAAGAAAGGACCAGTGCTTCACCGCCCTGCGGACGGCGAGCCAGGGTCGCAGATGGTGTAAATTGAGAGCTCCCCTATCTGGTATGTGTCGCTGTCAGGGAGGTGCGCCGGGGCCCCCCCTTGCCGGGTCCCGGGCTGCCCCTGACCTGCGCTGGGCGGCAGCGGCGGCTCCCCGCACCCCCGCTGCTGCCCCAGCGCTCGCAGGTAACCAAAGCTTTTCAGCGTTTAAAGGGCTTCCATAGCAAACCTACAATTTATTTAAAAAAAAAAAAAAAAAAAAAAAGGAAAAAAAAAAGAAGCCAACCCCGACCCCCCCCAAAAACCCCAAAGCTGTTTATTTTTAGATTCTCCTTGCCATTCCTGCAGTGGGGTGCAATTGCTTTACCGAGGCCACGGCATCGGGGCAGGAAAACTGAGACAGGTAAGCGAATATTTCCTTTAGCAGCGTCTTCCCGGAATCTGGAAACTGACCCTGGCAGCTGGGAGACTTTTTTTGCTCCTTTCCCTGCTGCTTTATGTTGTTGGTGATATCTCAGAAGATAAGTGATTTCACTGCATCCGGAGTTTGCGTTCAAAGCAGAGACAAATTGTTGAGGAACGTTTCAGAATAAACACGTCTTTTCCAATGTAGTTTGTTTGTAAGGAAACAAAAAACATAAGGGACGTTAAATGGGATAATTTGTTTTATTTCTTGTCCTTTACTAATTAACGCACTAGAGTTTCGTTTTAATAGAGCCAGCCAGTACAAAATTTTGGCCTGCAACCACAACACTGATTTGAGCAACAAATGCCCCTGAAGCCTTTCTGACATCATCTGATAATACAGGAAAAAAACACCAAAAAAACAACAAACAAAAAAAAACCCAGAAAAAAAAAACAACAACAAAAATTCAACCAACCAAAAAAGCAACCAATCAAACAAACAAAAAACACACAAAAAAACCCAACCACCAAAACCCCAAGATGATTCAGAAACTCGTGTCCCTCTTTCGGAGTTGACCCAAAAACTGAGCAGCTTCTGAAGCGGAGACTTCAGGTCCTCGGTCAGCTTTAAACGCTATTGCAAACTGCGGCTGAAGTGTTTGCAGCCGAACACAAATTTCCAAGCTTAAATTGCCTTCTTCCTGTCCTGGGATGCCAGGGCTTTGCACAGCTGAAATTGCACAGCCCTTTCCCCCGGATCCTCTTCTTCCAGCGCTCAAAGCCCCGCTGCTCCGGGCACCCCTTTGCTGCTTTTTGTCAGCCTGTGCTGCTCTCGGCAGCCTCTTCCCAGGCGCGTTTAAGCCTCATCCCCTCTCCGCCTGTGAGCATTCCCTGCTAACCCCTAGCAGAGCCAGAGGTATGTTTCATCCTCCCCCTCCTTATCCCCAGTTACCGTTCAGTGCACAGTGACCGCATGTCCCCGCAACCCCTGCCTCGGTAACCAGGGGCAGGCAGCGGGGCAGGGCTATGGCCTCGAAGCGTTTCGTGGGGCAGAGAGATAAGGGGCGAGGGCATTTCCACGGGAGACGTTGCTGCCGGCGGACTTCCCCGAGCCCCAGGCCCGAGTGTCTACACTTGGTGCGCGGCTTCGCCGAGCGCACCGAGCCCCTGGGCTTGCCGTCTTGGCAGACGCCGGGTCCCCTCCCTCCGCATCCTTGGCCCTGGCTGGGGGGGACGAGGAGGGCTGGTGGCTCCGCACGGTCACCGGGCGGAGCAGGAGGGGTGTCCTGCCGCAGGGAGCCCGGCGGGACAGCGGGATGCCCGTGTAATGGAAGCACCCCTGGCCCAGGCTGCCTGGGGCAGCCGCCGTGCAGGGCCGGCCGCTCGTACCCAACCCCGGCCGGGATCCCCGAGGGCAGCGGGCAAGTACCCGCCGTCCGTCCGGTCCTTCCATGCGGGTCCTTACTGTCCGACTCCGGGGGCGATTGGTGTCTTTATCCCGGAGTCCGGCCGCTCCCCGCAGCCCCGGTACCTGCAGGCCCCCGGCGACTCCCTTGCCACGCCGGGGCCCTCACCAGCAGATGGTGCTGCGGGCGCCCCATCTCCGGGGCTGCGGGGACCCGACGGACAGCACCAGGTCCGGGTCAGCCCGGCCCGTCAGTCCTCCGTCGCCGGGCCGAGTCGTAGTACCGAGGCCTTGCGTGTCGCCTGGTCTAGGCGAATTGGGGGCCAGGGCGGGCCATGGCGGCGGGCCCAGATGCCGCGGAGCTCGCCGGCTGCTGGCGTGCAGGAGCCCGGGGTTTGCTCGGGAACTAGATGCTGGCGGGGGAGGATGCCTGGTTTATATGGACACCCCTTGAGGTAGACCATCGCTGCCGGGATGGTCGGCAGCCCCCACCGATCCCGGCCCCAGTACCACCAGCCTGCACCCAGCGCCAAGAATGGCGGCCTCTCGCAGCTCTGCAGCGCGCCGAACCCGACCCGTCCTGCCCCGACCCGTCCCGTTGGCGCCGGTCGCGGGCTGGCTCCTCTGCGGGGTACATCGTCGCTTTCATCGAACCGTGCTGTCCTTCGCACCCCTGATGCGGGTGTTTCCACACCGGGCGCTTCTGTTGCCGCCCCTCTCCGTTTACCGCTGCGAGTCCAGCACCGTCGGGCCCTGATCGAGGCCAGCGGGAGAAGGTGGCCGGCAGCCCGATTCCTCGTGCCCTGGTTCTCCGCGGTTTCCGACCGATCTTCGTGCGCCGGCCAGGTCAAGCCGATGGCTCCGGGTGACCCGAGCGTGCTTCGCCGGGGCTCCAAGCTGCCGGCGTTCCCCCAGCCCCGCTGCGCCCGTCGGGTACCACGGAGCCGTGAGCGCTTAGCCCCGGGGGCCTCGCCCAGCACCGCGGGTCCCGGCTGGGCTCGGAGCGAGCTCCCCCCCGCGGGAAGGTTTTTTTCGGGGTGATTAACCTCCCTTTCCCCCAGCCCGGGCCGCTCTCGCTGCCTTACCGCCTCGGCCGTCCCTGCAGCCGGCGACAAGCTAGGGCCGTGCCGAGCGGCCACCGCGCTCCGGCCCCGGTCCCAAGCTCCTTCCTCGCTATCTCGGTGTTCCGGCTCCGGCCAGATTTTGAAGAGTCCGGGAGCTCCCGCGGCAGAAAGCGACCGCCGGTGGCGGCGCAGCCGGAGCAAAGCGAAAGCTCGGTGCTAGCGGGGCTGTGGCGGGCTGGCGGGCCCCGAGCCGAGGGGGTTAAACCAGGAGCCTCCCCTTACCTTCAAAAAGTTAAAAATGTCTGGAGCCTGCATCTCTTAAAGGGGCGGTGCTGGCTGCAAGGAGTCTTGGCACCGGCTGCGAGAAAGGCTGGTCAGGGGCGTGAGTTCCCCTCCACCAGCACCAAAACATTGCAAAAAAAGGCAGAGCGCCCCACACTTTAGATAAGGACAATTAGCCACCAGCGAGCCCCTGCAGACAGCGAGTTAATTAGGGTTTTCCTGCTCTCCGGCATGCCCTGTCCCAGCTCCTGCCCCCCCGGCCTCTTAGCCCTGATGGCACCTGGGCTGGCTCTCATGGCCACCTTCTCGCTGCCTTCCCAGGCCGGGGACAGGAGAGCGCTGCCGGTGGAGAAAACTCCAGGTGTGAAGGGAAGAACTCTCATTCTCCTTGATGTCAACACCAAGAGCCCTGTCAGGATAATCAGTGAGAATTTCCTCTCCCTGCAACTGGACCCCTCCATCATTCATGATGGCTGGCTCGATTTCTTAAGGTAAGGCAGGAGCCCCCCGGCGCCCTCCCCACGCCGCCCACGGAGTGCCCCGGCGGCCCCGCCGCCCAGCCCTGCCGGGCTCCGCGCTGCTGGCGGCGCTTGTTGTGACGGAGGGAGCGAGGCCATGGTTTCCATTAAGATGCACATGTTTGCAATGGAGAAAGCATTTCGGAGACTTATCAGTTATGACTGCAAAAATGTCGTGCTCCCCTCGCTCCAACAACCGCTCGTCTGCAAAAAAGCACAACACGGGGCCGAGGCATTACAGGGAAAAAAAAAAATCCCCAGCAGCAGGAACGGGGCCGCCCGCCTAGCCGAGCCTCCCTAAGTCCCGACGGGCGGAGAGCGGGGGTGTCGGCCAGGTCTTCGGAGCCCTCCGCTCCCCGGACTTCCAGCCCTGAGCGGGGGACAGAGCCGGGCTGCAGCTGCGCTAGGCTTCACCGGCGGTGCGGAGCAGCCGCGGCCTGGAGGCGCTGGGACGGCCAGAAAGCCCTCTCCCTGCTGGGTAGGTCGGGGAGGGAGTGCGGGTCTCCTCCGCACGCCCGCTCCGAGGGTTCCCCCAGCTGCTGCCTCCGCCTCCAGGGAAGGAGCGGGGCGAGGAGGCGGGAAGACGCGGGCGAAGCGGAGCCGGGGCCGGCTCCCGCTTTCCTCCCCTCCCCTCTCCGGCGGCTCGGCCCGCGGCGCGGTCCCGCGTGGTGCGACCGGGCTGCGCGGGGCGCCCAGCGCTTCTGCCTTCGCGACGCCGCTGCACTTGTCCGGGGGCAGCCGAAGAGAAAAGGGCCGGGTCCTGCCGACCTCTGGGCCACTACGGCCAGTTCCCTGGTCCCGGACCGCGCCGCTCGGCCGGCGCACAGCCCCTCAGCCGGGCGCCGCTGCGGTGGTACCCGCGCCGGGGAGGGCAGCGGCGGGTCCCGGAGCCCCCGCAGTCGCCGGTCGTTGCCGGTACCAGGGCAGGGAGGGCTCGTCCCGGCCCTGGGCGTCCTCAGCCCTCTCTCTCCCCTCCCCAGCTCCCGGCGGCTGGTGACCCTGGCGCGCGGCCTGGCCCCCGCCTTCCTGCGCTTCGCGGGCAAGAGGACGGACTTTCTGCAGTTCCACAACGTGAAGAACCCGGCTAAGAGCCGCGGCGGGCCCGGCCCCGACTACTACCTCAAGAACTACGAAGACGGTGAGCTCCGGGGCCGGGGCGGGGGGCAGGCGCGGCAGCGAGGGGCTGCGGGCGCCGGGAGGTCCCGTTCCGCCTGCTCCGCGCTCCCTGAGCCCAGGCGGGGCCGCGCCCGGGCAGTGCTGCCGCCGGACACTGGGCAGGGAAGCCTCCCCCGTACCCTTTCCTTCCCGAGCGGAGGGAGCCGGGGAGCTCGGCGGAACCCGCCCGCCCGTCCGTTGCTGCTGGATCCGGCGGATGCCGGCCCCCGGGAACAAAAGGCCGGCACCGGTGACGGGGGCTTTTCTATCCCCTCTCCGCTGCGTCCTGCGGCTCCCTTCGCTCCCAGTCTCCGAACGGGCAGCGCCGGTCGTAGAGAGGGCTTTGCCCCGGCTGCTGGCAGGGACCGGGCACGGCAGCACCGGGGTTCCTGTGCACGCACCGCCCCGCGCTGCTCCCGCCGCTCTCGGGGAGCCCGGGCTTTCCCCAAGGCCCCCAGCGTCGTTCCGCGTTTCTCCGCCCGGTGCAGCTCTGGGGCTCCCCGCCGGGCTTGGTCGCGGCCGGGCCTCTCGGTCCCACCCGCTGGGTGCCTGGCCGGGGCCGCTCCCGCTCCGGAGCGCTCTGCCACTGTAGGTCTTTCCGAAGGCACCGTCTGCCCCCCCCGCCTTTCCGCTGCTCCCCTCTTCTCCGCGGCTCTGCCCTCCTCCCAGCGCTCCTCAGCTACAGAAAAGACTTTCACCTTTTGCGGCCCTTAATTCACACAAAGAAACTTAGTAGGAAAGTCAGGGCCAAGTCTCCATCCTAAGACATTTATTTTAAGAAGCAGAATACCATGTCCTCACGCAAGAATGTATTGATTTTCCTCTCTTGCTTTTTTTTTTTTTAATACTTTTTCCCCCCCGATTCAATTACTTACAAAATTAGCTGAGGATATTTCCATAAGTAATTTCGAAGGCCAATTAATGCCAGACAGATCCCAGTGGGCAGGTCTGTGGAACAGAGGAAGTTTTGCAGAGACTTAGCAGCACAGTGCTGAATGGAAAAAGCAGATGCATTTGCCAGGTTTCTGATGGCCCTTGCTCCCACTGCTCCCCCACGTTAACGTCTGATCTCACCGAGATGAATGTCTCTCTATTCCCACATGCAGGCAGGTGGGTAAGTTTGCATGCTCCATCTTTCACTTGGTCTCCTAGTCAGAGGAATCCCGATGTTATTCCTTGTTCTCCTCAGAACAAATCTCAGGCATAGGGTTTGTTGTAAGCTCTGCTTACTGAGATATGCTTTAGAAGAAAATGCTGAGCAAACCTGCTGCAGCCACCTTGAATGGAAAAAATTGAATGTAATGCATAAAATTGTGGATGGGACTCATACAAAAACATTTGTAGGAACAAATTTTTCCACTTTCAATATTTCAACAGCTTGCAGGAGAGAACTTACACTTACTAAATGTATTCACAACAGCTTTCATGTTAGGGAAGAATTGAAAGCTTTATTTTTTTTTCAGTTTTCCTCATGGCAATAAAGTTGAAATGTAGCAGCCCTTCAAAATGAAGCCTCTCATAGAAGTTGTAACCACGGGTCTTAACTTTTCATCACTTAAATATGGAACAGAACCATTGCAAATGTGGGTGAGGGAAGGAGAGGACACATGTGGTGTGTATCAAGCATCGGTGTAAATCAGAAAGGTGTGGTAAAAGGGGTTTCCTGCCTGGGAGCAAAGCTTTTGTATTTGTCCTTGAGATCTGTGTGCAAATTCCAGGCTCTCATCTTTTTGTGTTGAGGCTGCACTGAGCGCTGCACTAGAGGGATCCATTTCTCCAAAATGAAATCCTGATGCCACTGCAACTCTCGGCTCCAGTATACTGGATCGGAGCAGCCATCTTCTCCTTTTGGAGCACTGGTCCAGTTTTTGTTCCCTCATCTGTGGCTTGTCCAGGGCCTGCTTGGGATCAGGGCATGCACAAATGTACAAGCAGATGCCCTCGGTACAAAAACCCTATAGCCTGAACAGTCAACACAGAAAAAAGATGGCATTCAGTGCCTGAGCATGGGGGAAGCCAGAAAGCATCCTGTTAGGTACCCTTCTCCCATCCCAAGATATATGGGGTGGTTTGGGTTGTCTTCTATGTCTCTGGGCTTTTGTATGGCCAGCATCTATTTTCTGAAATTTCTTATCTAAGCTTTAGTGGCATGGGAGTGGGGAAGAAGCTGGGGGTCTCGATGAATTAAAAAAATCAGAAAAAGATTAAAAGATAAATCTGTGAATTTCTAAGCCTCGTGCATCCCCTTAGTGATTTTTAGTGACATGACAAGTGATAGCTCTGTTGTTTTCTGCTTCGAATGTTTTTTTGCCCATTTGTCTTGGTGCACAGATTCCAGGTCTGTCATCCCAGTGCCTGGATCCTCTTTGCAGCTCCTGTGGGTGTTCCCATGCCCTGTGTTCCCATGTGGCCTGTGCACAGATAGGATGGGAGGGCACGCCTTGCGTCCCTCCCAGCTTCAGCCACTCAGTAGGGTGCAGGACTGAGAGGTGAAGGGCAGGTGTACAAGGCTGCTCAGAGAACTGCAGTTACTAGTGAGTAACTCTGCAAGTGGTGTTCACATTACAGGCAGCTGCACTCTGAGTGCTCACAGGCCACCCCAATGTGGCTCCCTCAGGCATTTAGACTGGAAGCAGCAACAGGACTGCTTTCTTCATGGGTGCTCTGTGCTGTGGCCATGCTTGCTGGAGTTTGAATGACTCTTCGTGCAGGGATCTTTGTGCTGTAAATCCCTCTTGCCCTCCAGACCTGGTGTTCCTCACTGCTGCCTTCGATGGGCTTTTGTATCTCTGTAGTGCTCCACCTTCCTAATGATCTGACCTCCTTAGGGGGTTGTCCTATTCTTTCCCCTCCATTTAAAATAATATTTATTTCCCTTTCAGACTGTTACAGCCATGCATACCTCCACTTTCTGACACTTGCCTTTACCTAGACCTGCCTTTATGTTCACCAGATCATCTCCTTTCATCCATGGAGAGCATGGGTGCTCTCTGAGGATTATGGTAGTTGCTTTTGACTTGCATCTAAAATGTACTTAATTTTTCTGAAACAAGGTGTTTCCTTTAGGCTTCTTCATGGTCATTCTTTTCTTGTGCAAATTCTTCCTGGAAGCACAGACCTGGAAGTATTGTGTAATACCAGGTGTGTACAACGTCTTTCCTTTGTGACTCTGAACAGCCTCACCCCAGTCCAGACAAGTCATGTTTGGGCAGGTAAAGGTAACAAAGTGGTGAGTGATATGTGGTGGCAGCTCATGATGCCCTCGAAGGGGCTGCATGTGGCAACTTGTTCCAGCACCACATATGAAGCTGGCACACAAGCTTCATCACCTGGTGGCAGATTTGTCCATACCTGATAGAGCAATTACCTGTGATGAATGCTTTATCAGGTGAGCCGTAGGTTGTGCAGTCCCTGTTGATGGCTTTGTGTACCCCCTGAACTTTTAGATGGTCATCTAACCAATCTGTTACATTAACACCCCATGTATAATGTACACCAGGTTACTGCCGTTCTGTGCAGCTCATGCTTTGCACGGTCAATCCCAGAGTCCACCCTATTTGGATGTGGCATCGGCTAGCCTGAGGTCTGTTAGAAACAGAAACCAGTTTAATGTATATCAAACTCTGTGGTACCAGGAGGTGGGGCTGTGCCAGAGACTTTTTGACATTTGATGATCAAGAGGTATAATGTTTTTAGCCTGAGAGACTTTTCTCTCCCTTAAATGGTGTTTCTCTGTATGTGCCCTGCTGCTTTCATTTTTCTTCACCAGCTGTGCTGAGTTGTGCTTTGTTATTTGGAGATGTGTTTCTCTCCTGCCATAGGTATAAATCTGACCCCTGGGCAGGCACCAAGATGTAAGGTCTCATGCTCAGTCTGTGTAGTAGACCTGCTCCTCCTTCTGCTATCAGATTGTCTACCAAGCAATCCATTTGGCCTGTCCTTTCAGCTGCCTCTCATGTTGCCAAGGACCAGCTGGCTCTGAGAAATGTGACAATAAGAAACATTGGTGTCCAGGAAAACAGGCTTTAGGAGCTCCTTTTTGGAGCAAACTCAGAGCTGCTCAGGCTATAGTTGCTGGTACAAAACCTCTTTAAAAGTTAGGTTTGCTAAAACCTGACTTGTGTGCTGCCCTGAAACTTGGTGTTGGAGTGTTTGGTATGGTGTGGAGACCTGGGGTCTTTTCTGTTGTTTCAGCAGGGGGTGCTGCAGGTGCCAGCTCAGTGCCTGAACCTAGAGCCGGTTTTGGAAGCTCCCTGCTGGTGCTACCACAGGAGTTTGGTGTCTAATGTGGAACCTCCTTGACTGCCTTCCACCTTGCAGGCATACCAGCCAACTTTGGACAATCTGTGGTGGCATAAACATTACTTAGAGTTTTCCCTTGTCAATATGTGTTGTGAAGGAAAACTCAAAGGAAGAAGAGATGTCACTTGTAACTGGAGTTCTTCGAGATGCGTTGGCCCATGTGCATGGCCTCTGCAGCTTCTCCATGCTGTCCCTCAGGCTTTTTGTAGCTTATTTGGATTGTGTGGCTGAGAAGAGACCAAAGGATGTTCACTACGCACAGCCAGCATGGCCCTGGGTGGGTCCTGGGAGATGGAGGGGAAGGGGAGCACATATGCATGCTGTAGGTAGTGCATCAGAAAAGTTTCTGAGCTGAAATGCATATGGACAACACATTTCAAAAATACTCTTTTAATTGCTGGTAAGTTACTTCCTTCTATTTTATCTCCTTTTTTTTTTCAGAGAGGATACTGGGCATATGGAAAAGTGGCCAATTACCACAAAACCTGGAAAAAGACATGTTTCTTATGCTTCCCATACTAGTCAGTAGGTTTTGCCGTATAGCACAGAAAACTTTGCATTAAGCTGCGTAATGCTGGCATAGGTTTTCTGGGTGTCTCTTCTGTTTGGGATCTGTTCCTTCAGACACCTTCAAATACCTGGGGATAACGTCTGAACCTTGAGATTTGTGCAGCAGTGGGAAGAACCTGTCATTGCACAGGCAGCTTCCAGGATGATGTGCTTTTGGAGTATGTGTGAGGGTCTTCAGTATTGAGTAGAAAGAAAGATAGTGAATGGCAAAATGACCTCAGGATTCCTTTGTATGCATGTGTGGTTGCACAGGGGCTGGAGCTGACCTCAGCCAGTGCTGGTGCTTCAACTCTTCCACCCCTTCTGGTATGTTCCTGCCCCCTCCTCTGCCTGGAGCCCGAGTTTATGTGGTGAGTCAGTTCAGGGAACTCAGCTGGCCAAAACCTGGTGGTGGAGAGGTGGTTGCAGTTCAGCTATTCAGCCGCTCAAGCCAATTAATGGTGTGTGACCATGGAGTTGTAGAGGACAGTGTTGGAAAAGGAAAACCTGCAGTGAAAGGTGGGACTGCAGCAGCCTCAGCCTTGGTCAGATTAAATCCTAGAAAACTGTTTCCTGAAAGTGGTGAAGCTCATTGCTTGGGTCTCTCCTACCAAAACGGTTGGTCCCCATGCTTTTGTTTTGCTCTGTGCTGTGTCCCTCTGCTCTTTCCCTTGTATTGGCTCTGGCTCATTTTTCATGCTCTGCTAAACCAGGAATAAACTAATACAGGGAAAAAAAAGGCAACTGTTTTTTCTGCGAGTTTATTAAGCAGGATCATGAGGGTCATCATGGGGTGTGAGGATACCAGAGCAAAGGAGGGTTATTGTCATGTGGCTGGGGCTGCCTGTTTGGCTCTTGCAGGCCCTAAAACTTCACAACAGGTGCCTCTGAATGAAGAATCATTCTGTTGTCCCAGTAAAAATGAAAAAAACAAATTTTTCTTTATTCAAGGAATCACCTTCTGTTTCTGGTCTGCAGAATTATTACATATAAAATATATATAAAACAAACAAATATGATTTAAAAAAAATATAGTGGGAAATAACTTGTGGAACTTACAGTCAGGAAATTTTTCCCAGCTAAAAGAAAGGAATTATACTAATGTATCAGAAATTTGCCTATTGAAGACAGATATTATGAGGGTGCAGTTCTGAATTGGGAAGTCTTCAGGCTTTCTAAATAGAAGTTGTGTTCCCTATGTTGCAGTCACTGGACATTTTATAATAATTTCAGCAGACAAATCTGGGTTTTTTTAAAGTATTTAAAAATGTGTTGATTTTAAAAATAGGCATTTTACGAGTTCAGCAACCTGCAATTCATAAGAGTTTTTCCTGGTGATCCATTAAACATCTGTTTAACTTCTGCACTAACACCATTTTCTAATATTCCAATTTTTAGTAAGAACATTCAGGTTGTGTTGACATAAAATAGTTTGTTTTTTTCCTTTTAAATTCACTTTCTAAGACTGAAAAGCTGAAGCAAACAGTCCCATTAGGAGGATGGGCAAACTAAGCTTGTTCCGGTGCTGTGGCAGTGGTGACGGTGGCTTTTGCTGGAGTGGCAATGGCTGTGGGCAGTGCTCCCTCTCACACACATGGAAAGCTGAGTGACTCCTCTTCACCCGTCTGTCACACAATCCCTTTCACCGTAACCACATCCCTCTGCCCTGTCCACATAAACCTGAGGCTGTGCCCTTCTCCTCCCATCTTTCAGCTGATCAGCTGCAATAGCCTGTGTCTGCTCTGAGACTCTGGTGCCTCCTGGAAGGGAATTGTCTATGGGCAGATGGGGGTGTGAGCCATGGGATTGATGCCATGTGAATTCCCACATGCTATAGCTCACACTGTGGGTTGGGGAAACTGGGAGCTGTCTCCATGTGCTCTCTACCACCCTGGAGATGTCACAGCTTGGGAGCTCACTGGCCTGGTACTGGTATGGTGGGAAATGGTTCGTGCAGGTGGCTGGCAGGGAGGGACTGCTAGAGCTCAGCCGGCCCTGCCACGGGCATCTTGTGCTGGGATGGTATTGCTGTGCCTGTGTCGCTCCTGGGGGGACTTTTCTAACTTGGTCTTCAGAATTTCCCTTGTGTAAGCTCTGGATGTGCAGATCCCGAGGCAGGACAGTGGAACGTGCAGGCGCTCGGAAACACAAAGCGACCCTTGCAAAGCAGCATCCTCCGTCCAGGTTGGCAGCCCGGCCAGGGGCGAGCTCCCGCAGCAGCCCGGCGCGGCGGCCGCTCCCGGGTGGGGGCCGAAGCGAGTGCACCCCGCCGCCGGGCTTTCCCCGCCGTTCGCCGGTGTCTCCCGCCAGCCGCAGCTCACCTGGCCGCCACACGGGTGTGCTCCCGCCATACCGCTCGGCGGCTGCCGGCCCCGAAGCGGCGAGGCCCGCGCCGCTGGGGCCCGCCCGGAGCGATCCCGCCGGGGTCCGCCGGTCCTGCCGGGACCGCGGCGGAGTCTGAGCTGGCCAGGGTACTGACCCGGACCCCGGCCTCGTAGGCCTCGGCCCCTCTCGGGGCACAGCTCGTCGCCTGCCGGCTTTGGAAACCATTTGGTGTCCTCTGGGGCTCTCACATCTGGAGTTCTTCTTTCGCACTTCTGGCAAGAGCTCCTTGGTTTCGTGTTTTGCTGGGCAGCTTATTTCTTTTTTTTTTTTTTTTCTTTTTTTTTTTTTTTAATGGACGTTCAGGAAGGCAGTGTCCTGCAGCTCCCACTCAGGGGCTTCCCTGTCTGGCACCTCCTGTGGTACTCTCCTCCTCCTTGCATCTTTCTTTTTTCTGTCTCTTTCTTCAAGGTTTGAGGGCTGTGAGCTCCTTGCTGGCAGTTTCCCCTGAGTTGCCCTTGCTGTGCCTCCAGCAGCTGTGGGCTGCCACCTCTTTTCCATCGGTGCTGCTGGTTCAGAAGAGTGGTGCAGAGGTGCCCTTGCCTTCTCCCCTGCACTGAGTACAGCCTGGTGGCATGCAGATCACCAGGCACCGAGTCCTTTGAGGAGCTCCATATCCAAGACATCTACCCACTGTTTAAACTGCAGCTATAATGAATGTGGGGTCTACCTCCATTTTTAGGTCTCAGGCAAGTTTCTTGGGTCCTTCATCAATCTGAGGAGTCAGAACCTTGCATGCCTTGCCTCTGCTTCCTGGATCTCTGCAGTGGCAGCTTCCTGAGAATCCCATGAAGAAGACTGCCAGAAGAGAGCCCCCACTTTCTCTGCCCTGAAACACCTTCTCCCAGACCTCAACATCTAAGAAAAGACCAGGGACTTGTCTGAATGTGGCTTGACTTCCTTGCACTAATCCCTGTCACAGCAGCTCCATCACCTAAAGTCTGGACTCCAAACACTGCTCCTTGCCCCTTGTTCCTGGGTCTAGTTCCCTGTACCTGCCTTTTGTCTCCAGACCCAGCTGATAGTGCGAAACCGTGTGTTTGCTGTGACCTGTGGTTCACGAAGGGGGAGCTAAGGGTGTCACACAGACCTGCTGCCATGTCCCCTTTTGCACTCTCCAAGGTGCTGCCCTGGCCCCTGACCAGGAGGGTGGGGACTCTGCTCCTAGGCCAATGGTTCCTCCATGTGAGTCCACATGTGCCCTGGTTTGGGTTTTTGGGAGCCCTCCATCTCTTTTAGAAAACATACTTGTTTTGACCCAGCCTGAACTAGATTATAGCAGTTTGAAGAGACAGTGTATTGACTGTCCAGTTTCAAACCTTTCTTCTTCTCAGTCTTCTCCTTTTGATGTGTTTTGCTCCATTTTGCCTTGGGGGTGGGAGGTGTACAACTCTTGCATTCAATTCTGCAGAAAAGGAAATCCACCACCCAGGAAGGTGAATGACTTTTCAGGAGCTCCAGGTGACACCAGTCACTGTAGTAATAGCCTTTCTGGTCTGGGAGAGCAATACGGTTTGTTCCTCAACCTTCAGTTCTCCAAATATCTCACACAAAAGGGGCTCAGGATTGCATCATACATTAATTGGGCAGAATTTGAGTAGGCCCAAATCTTAGTCAAGGTCTACATAAGAGGTTGTGCAACCAAAGCACATGGTTGGGGTATGTGTGATCATTATCTGCAGAGGAACGTTATTCCTTCCTCTTGCTCCATCTCATCTCTCTGCATTAAAGCCCCTTTACTGGATGTGGAAATACTGAGCCATACCTTCTTGCTAGCTGGATGCTGCCTTATCTCCACTCCCAGGCATGCTAGCTGTGGGTGGAGGAGAAGACTCATGTCCCTAAGTATAGACCACAGGCACTTTTCTGACCTTATTGCTCTCAGCAGTCTTCTTTAGGCAAGCTTCAGAGTAGCTGTGTCAATCCCAAACTACACAGTAAAGAAACAGATAGAGCACAGCTTGGGCAAGACAAGCGTGGTGACTCTAGGATGAGGACCAGAGACAGGAAGATAGTGTGGCTTCCAGTCCTCCTCCACCCCACCTTTGGAAGGGGTTTCCTGCCAGCCCAAGACATAACAGAGCTTTGAGCCTGAGCTCTGACACCTTGAAAGACAGGAGCATGATTACTGGAAACATGTTTGGTGTTCCTTGGTATGTGTAACAATAATGGAGCTGGAGAGCGTGTGTGGAGCAAAACGTGACTCTCTTCTGACAATGAGCTCCTTCAGAAACTTCTAGCTAGATGAGAATTAAACCAAGCAAAGTGCAACTTTGTGACGCAAAGGGAGACCTCATACAGTGTGGTGGAAGAACTCCAACTTCCATCCTTTCTTATCAGTGCTGGCTGCCTAAGGTTTTGTAAGAATTAGGCACAGCATATGGTGCCTGTGGATCTGAGCATGTTAGAGAGTTTATTAAACTCAGAAAAGGACCATGCACGGACTAGTTTGCACCACTCCACTCCTGTTTAGACTAGACATATTTTACTTGATTCTTGTTCAGCCCTGCTACCCCTATCTTTCCATTTCCCCATCAGGTGAGTAGTTCTAGGAGAGGGAATATCATATTCTTATTTCACAGTATGACTTACAAACTGCTCATATGAAGAGAAAACAATTGTTAAATAACCCTCCTGCCTCCTGAATTGAATGTCAGGAGTTAGAAGGATACAGAGACCTGTTCAAAGAGTCATAAGCAATGCTGACCTAACTTTAGCTCTGATAGCTAGTGAGGATAAACAAGGAAAGAACAAGCCTTGCTTATCACTTCTTTGACAGACAAGGGTAAATGGAAGCCAGAGGTCACCAGGATGGGATTTAGTTTTTTCTCATCATTTAGAGTAAAACACAACAGTAACAAGGTTGTAATATGAATGCTGGGAGATTTTAGCACTTTCCTGCAAGGTGGGGATCATCATTGTAAGAGATCAGCTGCTAGGCATGTGAAGGATGGACGGGGTGGTAGTTTGTGTTATGATATTGAAGTCACTGACTTGACCTTTCTGTGGGAGAAAAGGAGACTTGAGCCAAGGAGGCTTAATGGATAGGTGGATCCAGGGGTTTGGACCCTTTTTTTGGGTTGCTTGTGCTGCGTGATGGTTGTGTGGCTGTCATGTTGGCTGGTGCTGATCCAAGCATCTGGTGAAAATGAAAGCTGAGGTTTGGCCATCTCCCTTTTTTCTTTCCCTTTTGCTGTAGACATTGTTCGCAGCGACATTGCCCTGGATAAGCAGAAAGGCTGTAAGATCGCCCAGCATCCTGACATAATGTTGGAGCTACAGAGGGAAAAGGCAGCTCAGATGCACTTGGTTTTGTTAAAGGAGCAGTTTTCAAACACATACAGCAACCTCACATTAACAGGTAAGGCTGCAAGACCAGCTCTGGAGCCAGGTGCTGGGGCTAGTTCTTGCTAACTCACAGGTGTGTTACAACCCTTGGGTGCTTCGCCTCTGTATGAATCAGCATCTCTCTGGCTGCCTCTGTTTCCTACCAAGATTATTGGGTGCTGGGAGGGAAAAGACCTGCAGGAACTCGTGGTGGACTCATAAGGCCTCTGCGGCTGGCACCTACGCAGACACTCCAGATTTGGTGCCCCTGGACAGAACGTTTTCTGCAGTCTGACCTAAGCAGAATACCATGGCACGTGAAGTGCTGGAGAAATCTCCCTGCTAACTGTTCACGTCGATGGGGCTGCAGCAATTACTAAATTTGGAGTCCTTTAAGCTGCAGCTGATTTTTTTTTCTTTCCAGAGCATGCACTTTGTGTGAACCCAGTAAATATTAAAGAGCAAATATAAAGGGATAATGGCCCAGACAGAGATGAGAGGATACTCTTTTTCTGGCAACTGTTTGTATTATCCAGGGAACAGAATCTCAAAGGATGGAGGAGACTGCCACATTTTGGATACACACTTAATGGTGCTTGTAAAGGACTGATGTCTTCAGGCAGTGAGTGGGTAGAAGGATGAGATCCCAGCAGCCAGCAGTGTCCTTTCATAGCTGTTCTCCTTATCACTACAGCTGGATGAGCCACAGACGATGGGAAGGAGGGAGAGACTAATAAATCAAACAAGATCCCATTCTCCTCTTGCTGAGTCCCTTTCCTGTGAAAGGCAGGGAGGCATCCAATTTGTAAGGGAGGGAGGGAAGGCCCCGCGCTCTGGGGAGGAGATGGCAAGTGGGTCCTGTGCAATCTCTCCCCCTGTGCTGCCAGCCCTAATTCAGTGTCCAGCCCCTGCCTTTAAGCTTGTTCTCTGTGTCCTCGGCAGGGACAGCAGTGCAGCAGTGAGCTCTGGCTCTCCTGGGGACATGGGCTGTGCTGGACCTCTTGGGGACCCCACAGAGGTGGGATGGTGATACCAGGGCTGGCAGAGGGCTCAGCCCTGGGGGCCGTGGGCATTGGAGCCATGAGCATGGCTGAGTCGCATCATTCCTGAAAGCCCAGCATTTAAATGGGATCCTCAGAGCCGTTTCTCATTCTCTGTAACGTAATCCACTTGGCTGTTTATTCCCAGTACAACTGCTGGAATCAACATTGTCAGCTTTTCCCCTGACAACTTGCTTACTTTCCACTAAACAAACTTCCCTCGAGAAGAGAAGCTGATCTCCCCTATCCTCCTTCCCTCACTGCTTCAAAAGCTCTCCGGCATTGCTCACATTTTTTACAGAACCTGCAGAGCAGAGGTGCTACCTGGTTATCAGCTCAGCTCTTAGCCTTTCCAAGTGTGTTTACAGGATAGTTCAGAAGGTTTTTGCTCTAACTCTCCAGGAGAGAGAGAGCAGTTTCACTGGAATATTACCCAAAGAACTATTTTAATGTCCTTTAACTCCCTTTGAATGTGAGCAGAGCAACTTTATAATTGTTATGAAGTTTAATCTTTTATTTCATAGGCATAGTCTGAGAACATGGACTCTAGACAGCTAAGCATAATATTTAACTGGAACCCTACTAACTTGTGTAAATATTTCCTTTCTCCATGATGGATCTGGTGTTTCGGGTGGGCAGAGGGGGTTGTACATCTGTTGCAGAAGGGCATTCCTTACCTTCAAAATTCAATCAGCCAGAGTTTGCTTGAGGACTTCTTTTTGTTCAGCACAGCGTTTTTGAGCAGTGCTGTAAGGAGTCCTCAGGTCAGCAGCAAGGTACACGGAGCAAGATTCAGGAACAAGGATCCAGACCTGGTTGGGGGGGGGAAGTGAAGGACTGAGCTTGCAGGGATGGAGTATCCAGGGGATCCCTGAGAAAAGGGTTTCCTCCCTCGAGGTCTGTATCCAAGAGTCACTTGGCCTCATGCAGTGCACGTACTGTGGATGACCCTCCGTCCTTGGTGTCCAGCCTAGACTGGAGGAATATTCAACCCCACACCTCTGAGAGCGGCTCCTACTACTGCTGGTTCCTGCAGCACTTTAATTATACCAAAGAAATGTAAATGGAGTATCTTGCCCAAAGTCATGTGAGAATTAAGGTGCTTTACGATGGGATGGCTACTTCAGGAGAGCTTGGGAGTCAGAATACCACCATAAGGCATCTTTACTCCCACGCTACTACCACTACCACTGTAGGGATTTGGATAAAAAGTCCCCTTCTCTTCCTCCTGCTCCCAGATGACATAGTTACATGAACAACTTGAAAAACTATGGATCAGGCCTCCCACGCTGTCTGCAAGTGTGGGCAAGTGATACGGCCATCAAATTTCCATGCAGTATCCTCCTGGCTTTAAGAATGAAAGCTCTTATAGTGCAGGGAGCATGATTCTGCAGTCCCTGTAGCATGCATGTAAATCGGGGGCTTTTTCAAATCTATTCACCAGTTGCACAGGGTTCCCAGTGTGCTCCTTATCTCAGCAATCTGGCAGGGTTGTGGTTTTGCACTGGGATTTAAACTGCTCCCAGCAGCAGGTACCTCCAAGGTAAGAGGGTGTCTTAAAATCAAATGTGTTTTTTTGTGCTAAGACACAACTGAGACTGAGTGAAACCAGGCAGTCTTTCTGGCTCTTGTTCCTCCAGGAACACATGTTAGACTCTGGCTTAGGCCACTGCAATTTCTCTAGACAAGTATGAACTTTCCTCTGCTCCTGTCTCCAGGCTTTCTCTTGCATCTTGCATTTGCTTTCTCTACGTGATCTTTTTAGGCTTACTGAGCCTGCCTCTCTGAGATGAGTGATAGTCTTTGATCTGTGACAGCATTATTTAAATGCTGTATAACATTTTGAGGCTTATTAATCTTTGCTGCTTCCCCCTTGGTGCTCAGAGATAGTTATCTCATTTCACAGATCAGCATCTCTGATGGTCTTGGGTGAGCCTGTGGTAGAGCAGGGGGAGAGTGCACAGCATCACCTGCTCTCCTCTGGGAACCAGCTGTCTCAGCTCTGCCTGTGGTGGGATAGTGGAGAAGGAGGAATTTTTCACTAGAAACACCTCTACTCCTTCCCAGTCGAGTTAGGTAGAGCAAGTGGTGATTCTTTCATAGCCTGTATCAGCAGAATTAGAAGTTGCAATCGTCACAGCAGGCTCCCCTCCTTTGCAGCCCTAAGGAGACATATCCAGATGACAGTAAAGTGATTTTGGAGCCCTGGAGCTGAGGGGTGAATGCACAGCACTGGGCTGGCAATGGGTGAGGTGTGAGGAACTGCCCAGGGCAGCAGAGATACAATGTGCATGCAGGTTTTAGGGAGGAAGATTGTGGAGAGTGGGGCAGCAGCCAGCAGAGCTTTGATAGATTAAACTGAAACCCTCCATCTGTGGTGCCAGTTTGGGCTGGGTTCCTGTACTGCATTTGTACTTTAAGAGACTGGGTATCCACAGATCTCTGCACTGTTATTAAGCGAAACCCATTGAGCCTAATAGAAGAGGGAATTGCTCAGGTCAATAGACATATGTGAAAAACTGTCTCCTCCTGTATTAACATGTTGATAAATGTAACTGAGCTTCCCAAGATACTAGGACAAACCATCAGTTTGGTTTCAGGAGTTCCCATTCTGAGGAAACAAAACAGTGCCCCACTTCTCATTCTGAAATGGAAAAATGTCTCTTCTTTCTGCTCCACCTTCTGCTTGAAGCTCCAGTGCAGATTTCTTTGCTGCATCAAGAGGCTGGTGATGTGAGCTGCCCAGCTTCTCCTAGCACATCACATCTGCACTAGAAAGCCAGTGAGAAGCGTGCAGAGTGTGTGGTGGGAGCCCCCCACCCTGTCACATTGTGTGACACAGCCTCTAAAAGCAGCATTGAAGGCAGGAGGCTCTCCCCACAGGGTACATAATGCTCCCAATTGATCCTCTGTAGTCCCACCCTTCTGAGGGTGTTAGCAAGTCCCTTCCAGCTGCACTGAGAGAGACCTAGGGGATTAAAATCAGGTGGGAGCTGCTAGGAGCAGAGTTGAGAGCTGCTGCAGCGTGCATTTCACTGCCTGCATGTATGCAACATTGCAATCAGGTGTTTTACATTGACAACCCCTGTTAAGTCATTATATAACTTAAACTCTGCTGTAACAGCAGCTCTTTATGAGGCTTTCCTTGCAAAAGGTCATTTCTGGAGATGTTAGCAACCATGAAGAGCCCTTTTTCACCTGGGGTAAGTGGTCTGTGTGTGTGCTGTGAGGACGTGGTGGTGACGATGGTGGGCACAAGTCAGCTTTTCCTAAGTAGGGATGTGCAATGGTGGCACAAGTGGCACAAGTAGACCGTGTGGGAGCAGAAGCATGTGTGTGGCTACTGCTGAGCAATTGCCCCTGGAGTGTCATGGACCAAGGGTAAGGGCAATGTGTCTATGTGAAGAGTTTGCCAGGGAGAAGCTGCCCTGCAGAAACATGTTTTATTTCTGTCCTCTAAAGACAGCAAGGGCTGTAGTCGTGCTTATTCCTTGGCAGGGAAGCACACAGCTCAGGTTGAGCACCTGTGACATTTGTATTTCTTGCACTTGAGAACCTCCCCTGGTGGTTTTGTGATTCCTGCTGGCTGCTGTGGGGTTTATGAAATGGTGGTCCTGGAGCAGGACCTGTCCTGTAGGGGGCTGTGGCTCAGAGGCTGCTCTTGCAAGAGTGTACAGAGAACAGGGGCTGGCTATTAGTGCCTGTGCAGCTGGGCAAAAAGGCTACTCTGCTTGTTTTTGTTGGGGTTTCTCCCCAATATTTGGTTTTTGTCTTCAGTTATAGCTAAGTCCATGGGGCTGGACAGGGGAGAAACCTTGTCAGAGGGACCTGGGAGGGTTGTTGGCAGAGGTAAGTGCAGCTTCCTTGCCTTTTTGATGCCTTGTTTGGGACCAGCAGCTGAAACATCTTATGGTCTGCACAGCAGTGATATGTATCATAATTGTTTTACTGGGTGCTGCACAGAGTTGGTCCATGCTGTGCTTGCTCTCCAGCTTGCCTTCAAGGACAGTGCTCTCTGGGACTTTGCAACAGGCCTGTGAGGGGCTATCGGATCAGGCTGTCTGTCCTATCCATCGCAGCCTGTTACATTATACACACTATCCACAGCGTTGTGCAAACTAGATCTGAAAAGGACCTCAAGAGGGCATCTTCTAGCCTTTTCTGTGACAAATCGCCTGTACCTGGGCTCTGCTTCAGGAAAGGTGCATAAGGAGAGGAAATATCTTCTGTGTGACTGACTGATACAGTTGGAAAAACAGGCAGGTTTGGGGGGCTTGAACACTTTGTCAGGGCTGAATAAGAAAAAGTAGCACTGGGAGCTAAATACACAGTGAAAATAATTTCCCTGAGTCTGTCTCCTTGATTAGCACAACAGGGGTGTACTGGTGGAGAAGTTGCATCAGCAAGGGGAAGACAATAATATCATTAGATCCTATGGGAAAGAGAGAGGGAGAAAGAATTGCTGTGAAACGCTGGAGGGTTTCTTGGGAGGAAAAGACCAGAAGAACTGTAATATGTCGTTAAAACAATATCTGTACTGAGCCCATAGTTAATGACCAGCAGAGTTGCCAGGTTCATTTTCAGGATGGTTTGCAGGTGTCTTCTGAGACCTTGGGATCAGAGCTGAAGGGATGATGCTGGGAAAAACCATGGAAAACAACCTCTTGTAACTGAGTATTTTTGTGCCATTAGCAGTTGTTTATATGAGCTCACTCTGAAGCAAAGTGGCTATTTGTTTTTACTACACAGCTTTCTGAGGGCATTTTGGTGCCTAGCTGAATTCTGTTGCATTCTGTGTGAAGCCAGCAGGTTGTTGGGGCTCAGTGGCTGGGCACTGGCATTGCCCAGGTTGTGGGGACATCACCCTTAACTGATTCAAATGATATGGCTTTATCCTTGTTCTTAAATCGCCCGTGATGGGAGAGATGTACCTTCCCTCAGCCATCAGCTCTAGAGCATAATTATCTATATAATTATGGAGTTGGTGTTTTTAAAATCGCTTGCTTAAATTTAAGCCCATTATGGCATGTCCTCTCCCTGTGGACATGGAGAGTAGCTTGCAGCACTCTTTTCCTCTTTGCAGAAATCTTTTACATATTTGAGGCTTGTTATCATGTTTCCCTAAAGACTTTTGTTCTCTACACTGAACAACTGCCTTTCTTCTGCTCATTCCTCATGGCCATGTTATTTTCAAGTGGAATGACACATGCATGGTTGATTCTGCCTCTTGAGGTCCTTTTCAGCCCTCTTTAAAATTTTTCGTGGTTCTGTGTTATGTTGGAGTCCCTTGTGCTTTCTCTGCTTGGTCTGGCCTGTTTTTGAAGCACATTGCCCTGCAATAAGCCCAGTATTGTAGCTGAGGCCTTTCTTGACTGAGAAGAGCAGCAGGGTTATTTCACATACCTTGTGTGTGATGCTCCTGTCTATATATCCCTGCATAAACATGGTTTTTTTGGTACAGTATTGCTTGTTCATGCCTGTGCTTTTGTGTACCATTTCCCAACCAGCTGTGCATTCCCTCTATGGAATTACATCTAGTCTATATTTTCCTAATTTTCTAGCTAAAATATTATACAAAACTGGAGGTAAAGCCTTGTGAAAGCAAAGGTATATAACATCTGTCAGCTCTGTCTCGCATACGAGACCCTTTTGCTCTGTCAAAGTGAAGGCAGGCTGGCTTCATGTGGCAGCACTATTGTTTCCAGCCCTTCCTTGCAGATGGATTGTTTGATTTCTCAAAATTCTTCCAGGAATTGAAGTTATGTTGACTAGCCTGCAGTTTTATTTCTGCAGTTTTCAACCTGTTGAATACAGAAACTATATTTGCCCTTTCTCAGTATTTTGATATGTCATTTGTCTTCCAGAAATTCCTACACATAGTTGCTGATCGACCTCAGCCTAGCTGACAACATCAAACCTCAGTAATCTTCATTCTGCTCATATGCTACTGTGCCTTACAGTCCTATTCTGCTGCTTTTAATTGCATTAACTTTGTGGTCTTAGTTATCCTTTTTCATGAAGTCTGACCCAACAAAATCATTATATGTTTCAGCTTCATCTCTGCAGCTCAGAATTGTTGGCTATTGTGAAATTGTGTCCCAATGTATACCTCTCTGCTTCCTGAGACAGCTGTGAGCCAAACCCCTGGGATCCCCTGCCTCCTCTTACCCTAATTAGTAGTTTTACAACTCGTTGTGTGCTGACAGCATGTGTGTGTGTGAGAGAGGTCAGGAAGGTGAATCTCTTTTTCAGGTGACACTGTAGTTTAAGCAACACTTTGGCTTTCTCATTATCTGATTTGGTTATTGCTTTTGTAACTGTGGGGAACGTGCCTTCTTATGAGGTGTTCAGTATTTGCTAAATTCCATGTACTGTCCAATTAAACTAGCCTCACAAGAGAAGATTTTTTATAAATTGTGTATCTTAAAATTAGTGATTAGATGTACATTATAATATGTAATGTCATTACCAGAACCAGCCAGTTCTGGGTGCTGTGCAGACAATAAAGAAAACACATAAACCTAACAGAAAACAGATTTCAGTGGTGGGGGGGGAGGGCTGACATGCACTAACAGCTTTGGAAGGGCTTGTGGTGTGTTCGGTGGCATAAACCAATCTATTAACCTTTTCTCCCTGCTCAGGAGGTGCTGAACTCTTTGGTCTGTCTCTTCCCACCAATGTAGTCATCAAATGTCTCCTTGTCACTGCTGGCAATCCCTGCTGCGAGCGGTTTCTGTTGAACACTTGGCTCTTTCACTCTGTCCCTATCTCCTGGTGCTGTTCCTTTGTGCTCATCTGCATCAGCCTGATGGAGTTTCCATTTCTCCTTCGTGTGTTCCTCATGGATGAGGCTGAGATTTACCCTTATCATACCTCTACGCTAAGATAACTCGCTTTTTTCCCCTTATCTTGCTGTGTGTTTACAAAAACACCATTTTTCCTGAACTCCCTTTTCATTCTGTGTGACAACTTGCTTGCCAGCCCTCTGAGTTTACTAAAGCCTCCCTCCTTACACTGCACTGCTTTTACCCTGCTGCTATTTTCACTTATATTCCTAATGAGCATGAACAGTCATTTCTGGCTTCCTTGCCCATGGTGCTTTCCACCTTCATGTTTTTCCCAGTTTTTCTCTGCTGTTAGGAATGAAACCTTGAGGACCCTCCTTAGTTTTATTTCTGTCTTTTCTTTCACAATTTTTTTTCTTGGTGCATTCCAGGAACTTGATGCAAGGCTGTGTCTGATGTCTTCCTTTCCCAGCAAATGTGTGGGCAGTTAAAGGTCCCTAATTACCGGTGGGTTCTGTGTTTCAGATGCTCCCAATAAGCCTGTTCTTCTGATCTCCCTGATTTTGTAGCCTAAAGCAGACCCCCAGTGTGCCAGTGTCTGGGCTCCTTCCACTCTTACATTACACAGAGGTTTTTATACCTGCCCTTTGTACTACTGAATTTAACCCCCTGCTTTTATGCTGGGATCCAAGATCATCCAGACCTTCTTGTGTGATGTTTCTCATCCTCTGATGTGCTGATGGTAATTTCCTTCATGGTCATCATCATGCCTAGCCTTGACTTTCAACCCCTGGAGCTTCCTTTGTGTCTCACCATCAGGTTAGAAACCCCTTCTCCCCACTATGAGCTGCACTCAAATCCTGTGGATTTTCCTTTCAGAAGCTGAACAGATTTGGCTCCTTTGGCTTGCCAAAGTCCCTTCATAGCTCCTCCTTTGTCCTGTGGCTCTGCAGGACAGACTTTTCTATCCTGGAGAAATGAGCTCTGTTTTGTTTTCCCGTACGTGTACTATCTTGTGCTTGGCTGAATTAAGGCACGCTTGGTTGGATGGTGGCCATTTAGCCATACAAATTGGATTGCAGGGTAAATGAGGGCTATTTTGTTCATTATTTACTAACCTACGTTTGTGCTATCTGCAAGCTGCCTCTAAGGATCCTATATTTATCTAAACGATTGGTAAAAACACTGTATCCTGTGGGATGGGAAGCAGGCAATGGAAATGTTTTTGTCTCATCAGCTATTTCTATCCATCTAGTTACACCAAATTATTTCTATTAATGCAAGCTCTTAAATCAAGCTGTAACATCAGTTAGATAGGACTTGATTCTGTACAGCATATGTCGGCTAGTAATTAGTTGAGACATGAATATAATGAATTATTGGTAGATTCTCATGTTGGCTGTTAATTACTTTGTCTAGGTCTGCTGTCAGACTGACTTGCGGTTGTTCCCTGGGTCAGCTAGTCCTGCCTGAGCACTAGCATGGGGGTTAGGGCTCTCCTACCCTTCTAGAATTACTTGGCATTCCAAGATTTATTAAAAAGTAGCATCAACGGGTCAGAGATCTCCTTAGTGCACTCAGAGGTGCAAATTATCCAGGGTGGGTGATTTAACAATGTTTATCTAAAGCAGATGTTATCTAATACATCTCTTGGTCATTAGTAAACTGTAAAGTACATCATCATCTTATGATGACTTCATCATCATATCTTTTTCCTAAATACAGAGCTTATACATGTATTTTGTAATAACATTGGTAATTTTACCATGTACACAAAATAATGGATCTGCCTGTTCACAATCCCCTTCTTTCCTCTGTATTTAAATTCCCATTATAAACTCAGCAAGGCATGGATTTTTCTGTTGTATTTTCTAAATACTTTAATAATTTTCTACACTTTGTAATTTGCAGTAGTTTCTATTTCTTTAGCTTTACAATCGTGGCTTATTGCTTCTTGGAATTGCTGTCTGTACCACTGTATAAGGATGAGTTTCCAACTGAAATCCACTTCCATCATGGTGGTGGAACATGCCAATTTTAGCCACCTAAACCATGTAAAAACACTTAAACCTTTAAATATTCGTTTGGATTCTTTTGTCCAGTATTTTCTTCCCAATAATTTAATTAGGAAATTTTTCTCAGCCTGGAGGTATTGAAGCAGGTTTTATGTGTATTTCTGACTGGGATTACAGTCCCACTAGTGTTTCTCAAGTCTAGGCTTTGAGAAGGTGGCTGCTGATGTGGACAGAGCAGAGCACTGAGTTCTCTTTTTTTAAAGATTCCTAGCAAATTGTGACATAGCAATGAATTTTGCTGCAGTTGGAGGAGTATTGCCAGCTTCAGCACTCCAGCCACCATCCCTGTGTATTTGCTCCCCATGAAAAATAACTGGAATGGTTTTTTACATTGGGAAGTGTGCAGCTGGGAACTGGGGATGTGTGTCTGTTGTGTGCAGGATACATTTCTGACAGACCTGTGCTTTGTGGCTGGGCTAACTTGTGGAGAAAACAGAGGGGAGAGGCGGGGTTGGTAAGCCTGGCTTGGTGGGGAGCAATGGGGATAATCTCTGTGGCCAGACCCTGGCTCCTGCCTGCACCACTGCTCCGTGGGGGCACTGCCTGCTGGTGGGAACACAGTGTGGTTCCCAAAGCTTGTTCTCCAGTTGCTTGCTCTAAGCCCTTTTCCATCTGTCCATTCATTTATTATTTACTGCTTTCTCTTGCTCTTTTCTTCCTTAACTGGTTCCCGATGCTCCTTCCTCAGGAAAGGGTTGTCTTATGGGGAACACCAGGGCAGCAGCCAACACTGCTGCTCTGCCAGCCTTCCTTATCGTGGGGACAGGGGCATGTGGCACACACAGTTAAATTCTTCAACATTTTTTCCAAACTGAGAAATGGGTCAAAATCCTGGAAGAGGTTCACAGTCCCACATGCCATCTACACTGCTTTTCAGAGGCTTGTACTGGGGATGGATATGCTGGCATGGGAGAGTAATGTGAGAGCCTGTGGAAATACACACTTTGTGCAGCTAGAAGTGGTGTGGAGAAGAGCAAGGTTACAAGGTGTTCAAAAGACATTTTGGTTCTCTCTTTACTTCATTAAGTTTTATATTGGGTTGCTGTGCCAAGAGACACAATCATTGACTTCCTTAAAGAAATTAAAAGCTTCATGAATTTAAATAATCTTTTTCCTTTTTTTTTTTTAAAAGGTGGCAAAAGTGAAGGTCTTGTAGGAGAAACTGAAACCAGTTCAAATATAATTCTATTAACTAATTAGGGGAACACTGGAAATGAGGCTGAGACTCTCAGGTCTTTTTTCTTCTCTTTGCTGGGGCACTCCAAGAATCAGATCACCTGGGGAAAGCATGTTTAAGAAATACCAGATGGTCTCTGCGATGCTCCAGCTGTGGACAATCACTCCCAGCCAGGCAATCTGCCTTGCTGTCGAAGCCCTCTAAAACTGTGCTGCCCATTTGTCATGCTTCTCCAATTGCAGCGCTCTGGATAGCTTCTTTTTTCCTTGTCTGGCTCTTCCTTTCCAGTTTTTATCACCCACCCCCTCCATGAGCTAATGTAGTAACATCCTTTCATTGGCTATAAATCCATTGAAGAGCCATATATAAAATATTACGTTGTTAGGGAAGATTGGGGAACATCTGTTTTTTACCCGTAAGAGTCAGTCTTGACTTGTCTCCTATGACGATGTGACTATTTATATATTTGTAAAGTAAAAAGAAGGGGGAAAGATGGGAATCCTACAAACAATTTGAGTGGAGCCTCTAAACGGAGGAAACTGATTGGGCTCTGGGATTTGTTTGGAGGCTAATGCTTGGGGGGCACAGGCCAAGAAATCACTTGGATGTCTGACAAACAGTTGTACCAACTGCAGAGGGTCCTTCTGGAAAACTTTTGATCTTGTATAACTTCCTAGGTGATCCCTGGCACACACTGACTGAGGAAAGCAGGGGGTCTAAATCATTATATATTATCTACTATACAGAACATGAATCTGGGAACAGTGACAGTTCATTTGATCAATGAGAGACTAAAGCCATAGGTGTGTACATACATAGCAGCAAAATATGTATCTATGGGGGGCTTTGCCTTTAGGTGGGTATGCCAGGACATGGTGTCTGAGCCTGCTGGTATGAGCTGCTTCTTGCTCAGCACTAGTGCCTTGCAGAGCTGCCTGCTTTTGCTCACACATCTGGCACTTAACATAAGTGTCCATCTCTGTGCAGGACAAGGACATGGATTTCTGTGAGCATGTGCATGGGGAAGGCTGGCTCTGGGCATCCCAAGTTAGCAGTGTTGTGAAAGTAGGGTGCTGGGAATGCCTGCCATGGAGCATGGCATGAGAACCTGGGGGGATATAGGACCTCTAAGCTTGGTGTGGGAAGACTGTCCCAAAGAGCCAGCCAGCCAGGCTTAAGATACTTTGTTCTTGCTGCTGGTGTCACCCTTGGAGTGAGACGCTCTGTCAGCCATGCTGATGTTGCAAGGAATGAGTCTCTCCATGTAAGGATGCTGCTTGGGGTGAGCTGGACAGCCAGGAAGGAAGCACCTCCTGAAGGCTGCCTGTGGTGCTGGGTACGTCACCTGAGAGGCAGCTGCTTTGCTAGTCTCTGAGCCCCTCAGCAGGTGAATGTGGAAGAAGGAAAAGGAGATTTCAGTGCTTGTGTGCAGGTGGTGGCAGGGTTTGCCAGGGTATCCATGCCACAGCTGTTCTTAGTGCCCTGCAAGGCTGGCATGTAGGAACAAAGTGCTGAAGCTGCTACTGATGGATGCAATTCCATGAAGCCATCCTTTCCTGGCTGGGTTTGGTGCCCTCAGTCTGCCCTGTTGCTGCACAAACATGAGATCCTGCTTTCCGTTCTCCTTTCCTCGGGGTTATGGGTTGTCATGCTGGTTTGGATCCAGTTTGCCCATCTGAGGTCGGGAATGCCTAGGAGGGAGACCTCTTCCCTCCCTCTGCCCTCCATCCTTGCACATGTAACCTCCATGTTGGATGGCTGCCTGTTCTCATCCTGGCCAAAACCAAACTCACTGTGTCTCCTCTGCTGAGCCCACTCATGCCTTTCTGCAGGGCTGTGGTTGACAACTGCATCTTCCCCATGGCCTCATAACGCCCTCATGCTGCTCCCTCTCCCCTTCTCCCCCCCTGCTAGCCACTGTGCTGCAGTCCCCTCCTGCTGCACAGGAGCCCAGCCTGTTCTGAAAGTTATCTGCCCTTGCCCTAGCCTTGTGGCCCTTCTGCTTGGCTTTTGTGGCCTTTTCTGTTCCAAGATCCCTCTTATCCTCTCTCCTGTGGTCCTGTGCCAGCCTCTCTTGCTAATCTGACTTTGAGCCCTGTTTTCCTCTCTTTGCCTGGTCTGCTGCCTGGCTGGTGTTGAGCTACACTCTAGCCTCCCCAGGCACAGGTAACATTTCCCAAGCTCCAACCAACACACACCTCCACCTGGTACAGCTCCCTGAAGGCTAGTGACAAGTAAAAGGTTATTTTTAAATTGTAACATTAAATAGATATTGCTGCTCTAACACCTGCTGTATCTTTGTCCTCGCTGTGACAAAGCCTTCCATTATCTTGCATGGCTAGTCAGGGGGCAGGTGTAAAATCTGCTGCTTGGCTTTGACAGGGTCCTGCAGCAGCAGGTTCTGTGCAGCTCTGGGCTTGCAAAGGGCATCCAATAGCTTCACAGGTGAACGCATGTCCATGTGTTTTGATGCTAAATGTGAATTTGGATTTATCAGGCTAGAATTGTGAAGTGGAAGCAGATAATGAAAAGGAAGTTGGAGATGTTGAAAACAGCTGGGTGGCATGAGCCACAGAAGCAGAGCAGCAGACAGAAGGACAGGCACAACCAGAGCCCTGTAAGGGTCAATAGGAAGCTCTGATGTTGGAAATGGTGTTGGTGAGGCAGCACTGGACACCATATCCAGTTCTCTTGTCCAGTTTAGCAGAGAAAATATGCTGTATTGTTGGAAAAGTTTCAGAAAAGAACAATAAATGTAACCAAATCCTGGAAATATGGAGCTATAGACAAGGTTTTAGTAAGTTTCATCTACTTAGGGAAAATTAAAAAGTAACTTGATCATAATGCACAAGTACCAACAAGGGGAAGAAAAAGTTCAGAGCAAATACTTCAAAATCTTAGTGAAGAAAGGCACAAAGAGAAACTATGATTTAAAGCCTAATGTGGGACAGCCTTGGACTAATAATCTGCAGATTTATAACACTGAGAATAAATGTTGGAATGTTTCTATCTAGGTATGAAGTGGATTAACAGCCACTGTCAGCCTGAAAGCCAGACTCCTGCTGAAACAGCCTCAGACAGAAGTTATAGGTTTAGTGTAGTGATTATTGAGTTAGGTCCTCCAATCCCTACCAAACAGGAGGCAAAACTATGTTATATTAATGGTCCTTTCCATCCTTACAATCTGAGTAAATGTGTAATGTGAACATTGTGCTTCCTAGAGGAGAGATGATCACAGCAATTAATTGCTTCCTGAAACCAAACTGAAGTGGTTAGCCTCTGCTTGTAATTTGGCCAAATGGACCTTTCACTTTGCTGGGAGCAAAGCTGAACTTGGACTATAGGTCCAGTTCTGTCTTGGTCAACTTAGCCCTTGCCTGGGCCAGAACCTGCCTGGTGTGATGTGCATTGGTACCAGAAGAAAGATGAAGTTTTGGTCAAGGTTTTTTGGCTAGAGGTGGCTAAATTTGGACAAGCTTAGCTGCTTCTCCTTGCCATAACCACCCCAGGGAGGAACTGATGTGCTGACTGGGATGGTGGGGCAGTCTTCACTCCCTGCCACCAAATTGTCCCCTGAAATGACATCTGGAGACCAACCAGCTGAAATGCAAGAGCTTTCCCCAGGAGGGATCTGTGTTTGATACAGTAGTCTTTATTTTCCTGCTTGACTTTAAAGCTTGTTCATTCCCCCTGAAAAAAAAAGATTTAGCAGATATTTCATTGAATAAATGTAATAGCACTACTTCTGAACTTTGGTGTCTGAAAGTTCATTTATGATCTTGCTGTATATAAATTCCCAGGTCTAGGGTTTTGACACAGAAATAGTCTTCATTTGATAGACCATTACAAATTCAAGTTTCAGAAATTATCCTCATGAGCCATCTCCGTGGTGTCTGGCACCATGACAAGTCATTAGTCAATCCTGAAATAGTCATCAAGCAGAGCAACAGCTTATTTTATATACTGTTTCTTAGAGAGTTAAATATTTCCACATATTCAGGCTCTGATTGGAGTCTTGGATCCTTTCCAAATGTTCAACCTGTAAAGATATTTGAGAACCCCAGGACTTAGGCTCTTTCCAAAAAATGACAGATTTCACTTGAATGTTCACAAATGGAAAACCACAACTCCCCATAGCTGCAAAGAAGCAGCTGTCATACCAGGTATGGAGTATGAGAAAACACTTTCTAAAAGCTTCAGGGACTTCCCCATTATCTGGAAGTTTTTAGTGCTCTTAAAATTTGTGAAGAAAACGCAGTTTTTTTCCAGCACAGCGTTGCCTCAGATAATCGGCTGCACCTGTTTGGAAGCAGCACTTCACGTTGTTCCCTTATACAAACCATTGCACATGTTGCTGTTAATTTTTCCTAGAAACCCAAGTGTCAACAAATTGGAGCCCCTGTATTGCAACTCTGCGCAACATCCCCGACTGGTGTGTTTCTGAGCACTTTGCCATGGGAAGTTGGTGGTCTTGAGTGACAACTAGCTTTGGAGCTTCAAAGCTGAAATCCTGGGGTGTGGGGATATGGGCAAAAAGCTGTTGAAGAAATCAATAGCTCCTAATTAACAGCTCCAAATCCAAAGTTCTGCTTTGTTGTTGCTGCTGCTCTTCTTTTTGGAAAAAAAGAGGCAATTTTCCAATTCAGAAATTGGGGTGGATTTTGTTAATGTGCTTCTTTCAGGAAGGGTTAATTTTTGGTGAAATTCAGTGCAGACATGCATGATGAGAAATTGGGAAAAGGGGAGTTAAGTCATAACAATGTAAATTGTTGTTCTCCATTTAAAATAATAGCACTTGGATAATTCTGATGTTGGGGCTTCTGCTTTCGTTGGCTGAGAGGTTGCCAAAAAACGTGTGTGTTGTTATGAATTGGTAAATTATTCCTATTTATAGGACAGGTGTCTTCTGATGTCCCAAGTTCAGCCTGTTCTGTAATTCCAGATCCTGTTTCTGATCTGGGTTTAATGATGTGTGACAGAAGATGGGAACCTTGCAGACCAAATCAGGCGAGAAATGTTCTGAATTTAGCTCTGCCCAGCTCTGTTTGCTTCTCTACTAAGGGTGTCTTTTCTTAAGGGACTCACCCGTCTAAAATTATTTTTTGGACTTTTCTTTCTGAAACACTTTGTCATTTATACGCAGTCTGGAGGCTGCTGAGTGTGCCAGCCTCCTTCCTTTGCACTGACTCGAGGCAAAATGCTTTCTTATGTATATTATTGTTTACGCAGCTTTTCTAATGCAGGAGGCACGGGGAGGCAGGGCTACAGGGAAGGAGGTGGTGGCAGGAGCAGCATTGAGGTACATATAACATGTATTCGCAGCCGTGCAAATAGACCCTTGTTTTTCCAACAACTTCTAAATTAAACTGCACTTTACAGGTATTGGTTCCGGCTACGCAGCATCATTGAGTAAGGATCAGATTAGTTGCAATTAGTGACGCTATTGTCAAAAGGGCTCTTTCCTGTTATCTTGCAAGCTGGTGATGGAAATGAAGACAAACCTAGTTACTGTGATGCTGATGCTTCTTTGGTCATTATACTGCGGCTTGAAAATAATTGCTAAACTAAGTAGCTCCCTTGCAGCTTGAAATGACTGTGGAGCCAATTGGAGGTGTTCGATAAGGGGGAAGCAAAAAATATTACCAAAATTCTTTTTTTAGAGCAGAGTGTAGGCTTTGGAGCTGGGGCTTTGAAAGAGGGGGCAGGTTACTGGGAGCAGGGAGAGAAATTCAGGCTCACAGGCAGAGGAAGCTCTAGATATTCTTAATTCAAGGCACGAGTTGCAGCAACAGTGCTGGGGACTGGGGCAAAGGGAGGAAGTAGTGGAATTCTCTGCTGTGTCTGCTGCACTGTTATCCTTTGGTCTGGCCACTGCAGAGCCAGGCCCTGTTGTGGTGTGGGATGTAGCATGGGATGGGAGAAACACTGAGGAGTCCCAGGTGAGCACAGGGTGGGTTGGCAGAGTGCTGAGGATACCATCATGTCAGAAAGGAACTGGGTCTGGGGGGAGGTGGAGGGAGCCATAGGAACTGGATGGGAGGTTTGGCTCTTTTTCAAGTAGTTTCTAAAGCTGGATTAGCCCACTTCACCAGCTGGTGTGAGATGTTAGGTTTGTGTTATTTCTGGCAGCCCGACAGGGACTGGGAGTAACTCCATGCCTCTTGTTTCTCTTTGTGAGGACGGGATAGTCCAGAAGCAGTGCAAGCTCTTGTGTTCCTGTCCTCGAGAGATGCAAGTGCTGGTTTGCCCTCAGGTAGAAGGTGTGAGGAGAGAGACCCAGGCTGCCATGCTTGTCTTTCATCTCTGATGCCATTAGCTTTCTCTGCTGGCTGCATCTCTGGGGCTGGGCTGCTCTTCATGTAATGATCTGTCCAGGTTTCCCCGAACACGTCCTCTTTGTCTGTCACTGTCCAGCCAGATTTGGGGGACTCAAGTGTCTACTGGCCTTGCATGCTGCTGTGCGTGCACAGAGACTCTGGCTGGACAGCCTTGTGTCTGGGAAGCCCAGATGTGTCCACAGATGCAGGAATCCTGCTGGGCTGCCAAATGTCTGGAAATGTAGGATATGCCCACATGCACAGGAGCCTTGAGCAGCTACTCATCTGGAAATTGCTAGTGCTTTTATGTGCGAGGGATTGGACACTCTTGGGGAGTTTTGGATGGGCCAACTGTACATGTCTTACTCAATTGCTTTTAGTGCACTTGAAGGAAACAAGGTCTCAAAGAGGAGTTGGTCTGTGTGTGTCCAAGCCTAGGATGTCCCTAAAGGTTTAGGATTTGGTTTGTTGCACACGCACAGACTGCTCCATACCAGTGTGCATACTTTGGGAATCTCTGCCAAACTGTCCTAGCCCTCTGTTCCCTTCCTAGATGGGGGCATTTTCTGCCAGGATCAGTAGGAAGGCCTTCTGTGTTACGAATGTGCTTTGAGGCAAGACTTTGTATTACTCCTGTGCTTAAAATTCCTTTTTCTGCTTTAGCTTCACGCTTTCTTGCTGGTCTTCTCCATCCCCTTTCTGTACGGGTTGCTGCAGGGATCTGTCTTCCCCTTCCTCTTTGCAGCAGAGAAGAGCTGAGAATGTGAGGTGTGGTGACTGTAAAATATGTCTGACATGCTGCTTCCTTGCATTTGGGACATGGAAGGACTAACTTCAGTGCAAGCTGCTGTTTGTGCTGTGGCTTTTCTGGACTGGGATCTCAGACTTTTGTGACAGGCTGGAGGAGAAGGGGAGAAGGATTAATAGCTTTCTCTCCTAGACACAGGCAAAATGCAAACAAATTAGGCTTTCTCCATGGCACTTCTTTTAACTTCCTATTTCCAGGGCCATGATATTTGGTCCTCGCTCTGGAAGCAAGTGAACCTGCTTTCCTGTCACTGCATGTGATGGGTAGTGGATACCTCCTGCCTTCCTGAGAGCTGGTGGATGACATGCCCCATGTGTGGCCAGTGCAGAAGCCACCTCATTCGCTGAGACCTTGCCCTGGGGTGACCAAACTCCCGAGATACTCCTTTCTCTTCCTGGAAAACAGATTTGGCATTCGCCGGTGTCCGCATGCTCCCCCTAGTGAATTCCAGGGTTAAAAAAAATCATGTCGGCTTTCCAGAAGAGCTGCCTCGCTTGTCATTTAATGATTCCACCTCTGAACTGGGACCCTGCTGCTTCACTGGCTGCCTTGACAATATCCCATTTGTCTTTCCTTCTTTTATTTAGCCTTTCCTACATTTTTCGCACATTCTGTAGATTCTCCTGCATTCCAAGTGTCTTATATTTTCATGCCTCCTTTTATCTCTCTATTCATTTATCCCAGTATAGACAACAGAAATGCTAAGTCCACATAATCTGCAGAAAGCATGAACTGAGTTGTTAGACATTTTCCAAACATTACACTTCATGGAAATATTTTCCTGTAAGATGTAGAAATGAAACAGCTGTCTCTTGCTCTCTCCTGGGCTGTTCCTGTGCAGCCGCTCCTGCTCTCTGAATTTATGGCACCATCCCTTGGACAAGTGACCAATGGCCAGCTCCAAGCAGTTGTGTTTATGATGGGCCAAGCAGTGGTGAAAATGATGGTGTTTATATGCTAGCCAGATGTATGTGGTGGGACTAATGTACAATGAGAAACCTGGTCATGAGGTTTCCAGCATCAGGAACATTTTACCAGCAGAATTGTTACTAGGAAGCCTGGTGCAAGCTGTGGCTAATGGCTCACCATAGACAGCTTGCTTTGCATGAACTTTTGGCAGACTTTGACACAAGCAGAGATGCTCCTCCCTCATGTGTCCTCTTTCTTCCTGCTTGCCCCTGTCGCTCTGGCTTTGTGCTTAGACAAATGATAAAAGCCTTCCAGCTCCTGCCAGGAGTTGAGTATTGGAGTTAGGAACAAAATTAATAGGTGACTCATGTAACCAAACTCACTAAAAGACAGCAAGCACCTGTCTTTTATCCTCTCTCCCTGCCTTGTGGGGTGGCATCATGTCTCAGCTGGCCTAGTGTGGATAGTCCAGGGATGGGATGGCAGCCTGACACTCTGCTGGGATACCTGCTGATGTGGGCATGGTTTGGATACCTCTTCCAAATGGAATTGCTTATTCTGTCTGTGTGCTAGTTATACAACACAGCTGAAGATGTATCGATTGCTGGAGAGTAATTATTTCTTATTCTTATGGGAATTTATGGGAAGCTTAATGCATCAGTTGAGTTGTCTGAACTGCTAAGGTAAATCAGGAAAAAAACAAACCACAACAAAAAAAAAAACAAAAACAAAAACAAAAAACTAACCCACACAGTAAAAAAAATTTGGGCTGGAGCAAGCAATCCTTCCCCTCTTACATGAAGAAGAGAACACCAGGCTTTTTGGGCAGAAGCGTGAGCATCAGTGTTAGTGTGAGCTAGTGGAGAGTGAGATCCTGAGCAGATGATGGAAGAAGAGAGAAATAGTGAAATTCGTATTTTACCATCTCCAGACTGAACAACTGGAAAAAGAGCAGGAGGGAACAAATTATTTGAAGATTCGCTTCCCCTCAGTATTTTACTGGAACTGAGTGAACAGATATTCACAGGCTGTATTCCAAGCTGAGGTTATTTCTTCAGAGCATGTTCTGGCAATGGATTTTTGGCTGCAGCCGGTACTCAACCTGAATGACTGGGTGATACCACAGGGAGGAAATTGGCTAACAGCAAATCATGGATCTAAATTTCAGGCAGTTGTTGACTATGCTACCCTTTCATAACTCTGCATATTGTAATCAAGTGCTTTTGGATTTGACATTGATAGGATAAAGCAGAACTACTCTTACCCTTCAATGCTGCTCCATGAGAAGCATGGTGCCTGTGTGCATGGCAGGATTGGATCACTGCAGAGGTGCCTGGGCCTTCTCTCAGCATGCACCACCCAAGTGTTCCATGGGGATCTCGTGGTTTGGGAGCTACTCTGGCACATGTGCTGATGAATCACTCATGCAACTGGGGAATACCAGAGACTTCAAATGGGAGCACATCTGGAGATTCATGGAGTACATCTGGAGCATCAGAGTTGCTGCATGTTTGCAGCATCCTTGTATTGTGTGTGCCACAAACTGCTTCCTACCCTTTCTGTACTCTCTGGGGTGACCTTTATCGTATTTACATAAAATAACAATTGGGAAACACCTTCCCTTCTTTGCCTCCACAGTGAGCTTTTCCATGTCCAGCCATGTGAGCAGCTGGGTTGTTGCACTGAAGGATGAGCTGTGTCAGGACTTGGTGCGAGTGCTTCAAGGTTGACTAACTGGCTGTGTTGCCTGTATGTTGTCCAGCGCTTGGGTATCCAGTGGTGTCTCCAAGAAATGTTTGACTGTGTTTTGCTGGGTAGCCTGGAGGGCCTTTCGTATCTTTGCCAAGTGTTGGTCTGTTGTATCATTTTCTGGGCATGATGCAGCACTTGGCACAGCAACCCTGCAGGCTTTGCTCTTGCGAAGGCTCCACAGTTATTCCTTGTGATGTGACTGCCTTGGAAGGGACTGTGAATGTGGACAATGTCAGGGAAAAAAATCAGGTTATGTACCAGTACCAAATTCTTCAAAATGTGCTATCCATATGCAATGTGAGCATCTTCATTCTTTTCTGCTTTGGAGTATCTTGATTTTGTTGGGTGGGAAGAAATGAGGGATGTGGGATACTCTTTTCAACTGTCTGGCTGTACAGGATGATGACTATGGCTCCTTGTACACCTGCTTACCTATCTGGAGCAATTTTTGGGATTTATGCTGTCCTGTGTGCACAGATAGACATTACTTCTCAAAGCACACTGGGTACATTAACATCTCCAGCCTGGGCAAGAGGGCAACTCTTGATCTGTCAGTCATGTTGTTGCCAAGCCCAAGCTGCCTGGGTACAGGGAGGGGAGCCTCCTTCCAAGGCCATGGTGACAGGAGCAGGCAGAGGCTTGGTGAGCACCTTGGGATGTCTGGGGATGAGCAGCAGGTACCTGGCTAAGCTGGTCCTGAAGTCCTGGGTGCCTGGAAACAAGATGGGGAGCGTTTTCATTTGCATGTTCTCTGACGGAAAGTGATCATGTCTGTAAACCAGCACAGTTTGGTTTTGAGTAAGTAAAGGAAAATAAAATAATTCTCTAAGCTTACAAGTAGGATAGGAAAATGGAGAAGAGGCAGCAGAGCTCTGGAAGCAAACATCCTACATGTTCAGCACAGTGGACATGCACAAGTAACCAGACCTGGTATGATCTGTGACTGTGGCTCCTAATGGGTCCTTGCAAGGAGGTGACAGCAGGTAAAGACAGATTTTTACATTGGGATGAGACGTGGGTCACAGATTTGATATTTCTTGTGTTCCTCGCATTTGAAGAATATATTACTAGATTTGAACAAAACCACTGTCAACTGCTATTTTAAAAGATTCTCAGAACTTCCCTGATCTTTTACTAACTTTGTAAATGTGGAGAAGAAAATGGAAGGAAAAAGTAATACATGGGCAAATTTCTAATTTAAAATAAATGTCACAATGTTTCAGAGCGTTTACGAACAATTTTAAATTTTAGTTGTTTTCTTCCTAGACAACAAAAAATGCCTTTCATTGTATACCTGTTTCATGAGTTCCTAGGCAACTCGCCTTAGCTTTGTTGGTATCAGAAATATCAAGTAGCACTGCTTTAATGTCTTTTTTCCCAATTTCCTGGATTGCCTGCAATGTCTTTGTTGAAGCAAAGGGTATTCAACTATTTGAGAGCTTTGTAAGAGAGCTAAATTAACCTTTTATCCTGAGTAGGTTAAACCAACACAGTGCTCATGGATGTTATAAGCTCAGACATGCACATAAAATGTGAAGCTACTGAATTAAGAAATAGCTGCTGCTCACAGTTCCAGCAACTTATGGTAATTATTTATTTTTCTCTGTCTTTTGCTAGCCAGAGATTATCAGAAAATTGAAAATTAGTTAAATATCTGCATTACTATTTGTGCAAAGCCCAGAGTTTCAACAGCTAAATAATAGGAAGGGAGAGCTGAACTTGAGGATGCATAATACAAAGCACATTAACGTGCTGGAAACTCGGGCAGGAGTTGTTCTTCAATACACACAGCCAACCCCTGTTTCCACTGCTTTTGGTGAACACTTGCTTGTTCCCAAATGCTTTGCCTGGTAACACTTATGAATTTAAAATCTTCTGAAAATGCTGATTTTTACCAGACACTTCAATACATGACAATGTTTGTGTATTAAATCTTGATACTAATACATTAATTAACTCAAATTTTTAAAGTCCTGTGCTGTGCTCTTTTAGGGACTGTCACAAATTCATCCTGTGCCACTGTTAAAGCTTTGCCTGTGGCTGAGGTACTACCCTGTGTGACTTGGTGCTGCAGCTGTAATGCATCCAAGGAGTGTTGGGCAAAACATTCAAGGAGAGATACATGTCAAGAAATAAAAAAAACCTTAATATAATTAAATTTTTAACAAAATAAAAATGCATGCATTTTGCAGTAGAAGTGTACAGCAGATTTCTTAAAATCAAGTGTTAGTGCTGAGCAGATTAAGACCACAATCCAGGGTGAGGACTGTGCAGCACAATAGAAGGAGAATGAAGGGACTTGTGTTAAACTCAAGCTGTGGCAGCCCTTTTGTTTTCTAACAGTGACTGCTGCTTCCACCTCCTGCAGCTTTAGGGTGAGAGCTGCTGCCAATTTGCTGGGTGGAGTCTGAAATATTTCATCAAGTGCATCTTAGAATGCTGGGGTTAGTGGGTAGAGTGACTGTCCTCTTTGGGAACAAGGGCCATCAGGAGCAGAGATCTTGATGAGATCTCTTGGCTGCTACTGTGCTGAGTCCAGTTCAGGGTTTCTTCAGCAGACTGTGGCAAATGATGTCCCTGTTGCAGACAAATGCATGGGAAATGGTAACTGGGTGTTGTGGGCCTTCATTGTAACTGGAGTACTATTGAGAAAGGATGGAGACCTGTGGTTCTGTCACCAACCTCAGGGGTCCATGCTGGTGCTGGGCCAAGGGTAGGTGCAGTAATACACCCTCTTCTTCCTTCTGCACCTCCCATGGCTCATTGGCATGTCTGAGGCTGTTTGAAGCTCAAGAGAGTTTAGATTCTTTCCCCCTGTTTGTTTCTGTGTGTCTTTTCTCCTGGATTTCAGAAGAAAGTTTTAAAAGAGACAGTGAGGAAGCGCCTCTAGTGCAAGCATGGCTGGGAAACTAGAATTGCTGCAGAAGTGACTTTATAGGTTGTGATTTTCAGCCTACATATGTCCTGTGAAGTCAGCCAGAACTCTGAGATTCTCCAGGTCAGACCCCTAACTCTTCTGAATCTCAGCACCATGTTCTGGAGCTGCAGATCTGCCTTCAGAAGGGGCCTGTGATGGACAGTATTGATGAGAAGCAAAAGCTGCTTCCTGTAAGCAGGGTTATCAGACAGAGGGGTTTTGCATTTTGACTTTGCATGCAGCTCTCCCACTGCAGAAGAGTTCTGTTGTGTGGTTGAGGCTGAAAACTGCACAGGTATCAGCACAGATGTGCCAGGGTCTGCTTCACAGCTAGCTCCCTGGCCTTGGCCAAACCAGGCAGTGCATTGTCAGTACAACTGGACGAGTTGCTCTGGTCTCACAAAGGGGCCTCCAGGGCTGGTGCAAGACAAATGAGTCACTGCTTTTCCTCCTCTCCCCCCAGAACTGCATGTATCTGTGTGATTTATGTGACTCCGGATTTTAGCTCATGTTTACTCTGTGGAGAGCCTGATGGCTTCTCTGTTTGCCTTGGTGCTTGCCTTAGTGCATTGTTCTTGCTGCTGGCTAGTAGTTTTATTTGGAGAGTAGCTGGGGGAGGTGGTGAGGAAGAGGTGCCATGCCGTGTGGAACTGGTGCTGCTGGCTGGGCTTCCTGACCCTAGGCAGGCAATTCCCACCTGCACTGCACTGCTCAATGGGAAACACAGACAGGGGAGTGTGTTAGCGGGTTAGGATCTAAACACGTTGGAGATGCTTGGAGCATTTTTGCAGCCTGACTTTAACTACATACTGACTGGTAAAAACCTGCCTCCTCCGTCCCTGGGTGGCATCAGGCTGCTACCACCTGTGGGAAGAACCAAATAATTCAAGTTGAAGCAGACTGAAAGCTGGAGGATGTGAAAGCAGCTCTTTGGATGATGTGGGATACAATCACTGCTCTGCAAAAGCTTAATTGCTTATAGGTAACATACATGGTTCTGCAAATGGGAAAGAAAGAAGCACAGGTTTGTCAGAGGCTTGTTCCCATCCGTTTGGTTTTGTTGCTCTTCGAGGGAGGATGGAGCAGGAAGAAGAGCCAGATCTTATGCAAGCCAGTGCAGCACTGAAGCTTGGAGGAATTCTCCAACTCCCAGCTGGTGGAAGAGATTTCTGGATGAGAGGGGGGCTTGCTTAGGCTCTGCTGCCCAAGACACATCTTGAAGTAATATGCAGCTCTTGGTAACACCTCCTCAACACTTGGTAAATTTGACCTCTTCTTTCATGTGCCATTGCCCTGCCTCACGTGGCTGCGCAGGCAGCTAGCACGTTGAATCTGAATTTTACACTTTCAGGTGAGGAACATGTGCTCTTTCAAATTGAACAGTGATGCTACCAATGGCTGGCTCTACATCCCATCACCTGGGAGGTGGGAGGTCAGTTGACAGGAAATCTCATTCTCTGTCATCCAGGTGACCTGCCATCCTTCACACAAAGGTGGGTTTGGTTTGGGTTAAAGCCCTTGTGTGTGGTGAGCAGCACAGGTGCTCAGCCCCTCCTAGAAGTACTTAGTGTTAAGTACAACATACCCATCCTGGGTATTTTTAAATAGCTTTTACAAACTCTGTCTGAAAGTGCTCTGATTATGTGACCTTCCCCTCTGCTTAGTGACATCTCATTAATCTATCTATTAGGTGAATAATTCTGTTTTGGGAACAGAGCAAATACAAAAATTGCAGAATGAAACACATCTAATAAATTCAAACAACTTTTTCTTAGTATAAAAACAATCACTTGCCATTCATTTTTCATGTTGTGTTGAGTATTTGCAGGCTAACATTGGAAACAGGCTGGTAATTTGGTCCTCCTTAATTCTGGCACCTGTAGTTATTTTAAAACTACAGGCTGTTTTCTGTGGCTTTACTGCTCTGTAATTCAATACCCTTTTAGGACCTTAATTCTGCCATTAGTAGCAAATTGGCCTCTATTCTGAATAAAACTCTTTACTATGTTTGTTTAATTTTTATTAGAGAAAGGTTGCCCAACAACCACAGGATATGAATTTTCTAGGAGGTACAGGGGCAGAGCCTGGAATCCCTTTCCCATAATTGTGGGTGTGAGCAGGAAATCCTGAGTTACTGTGGGGATCTGCAGGGTGCAGATGGCAAGCTCTGGGCTTCAGGTAGCCAGGCTGGCAGTGATGGTAGCATCTTCTCATAAGCTGCCTTCCACACTTCTGAGTAATGAGCTTCATTATCTAATCTGTGCACAACTGAGGGCTCAAAGTACTGTATATACTTTCTCCACTGACATGTTTTTCATTTTTCCTTCACAGGTTTTTTTCCTGTAAAGGTAGTTACTGAAATTTTAATACCTTCATCCATTTTGTTGACCCTTTCATTTGCTAGTGTAACTTGTCTGGTTTTGCCTTTTTCTGCTTGCGGTTGTGTTAGCAGGGGAGGATGAGGGCTGGAACTGGGGCTGTGTCTGTGCCCCTGCCTTGGCCTCAGCAACTCTTCTGCTCACTGGAGTGGTTGTTTGCTCCCAGGACTCTTTTCATGGGACAGAAGAGAGTGGAGCCCCTTGAGCACTGGGCACCCCAGCTCCCCTGTTCCTAGGGTAGGAGACCTGGCGATGCCTGACCAGGGCTGGTGCTGATGCACGGGGCTGGGGGAAGCATGTCTGGTCCTCCTGCATCCTTCCTGGCTGGCTTTGGTCCCCCATCTCCATGCCCAGTCCTCAGCAGCCTTGGCAGAACCAGCTTTGCACTAGGACCAGGAGAAAACACTCAGCTGTTCAGTCTTCATCTCCTTGGAAAAGGTGGGAGGTTTTTAGGAACAGCTCACAGCAGTAATGTCCAAGGGTGCCAGCCAGTGTGGCACTGTCCTGCTGCTGTAGGCCAGCAGAATTGTTGGCAGCTGTCACCTGAAGCCCCTCTGCTTAGGGATGAGCTGTGAGCAATCAAATCCAGGGAAGTTTTCCTCCCTCTCTATGTACCATTTAATCCTAGTTTCACAGGTCTGTAACACAAAAAATTAAATCTTGTTTGAGATTATGATTATGAGCATGCAATGCCCGCCTCAGCCAGTGCTGCTGAGCACAGCAAAGTGCTCAGACTTGCTGATTTCCAACATCCCTTGTTGCTTAGAGGGGAAAAAAAGACCTAAGCCCTGTATGTGGTGAAGTGCCTGTTATGCAATTACTGGTCCAGCCTTCTTCTCCCAGCAGTTGCTCTCTTTGCTGAAGAGACCAAGGTCTCCATTGCTCCTTTAAGGTCCTGAGTTCAGGTTCTGCTGCACATGTTTGCGAGTAGTCCTGTGCATTTGTGTGATTTAATTTGTTTCTCACATTTCTGTAATGAAAGGTAATCCTAAACAACGTGTCCAAAACTTTCTCTGTAAAGCTGCAGAAATCAGTCACACACAAGTTAGAAAATACCCAGGCCCATGCGACCTTAATTCAGTTCCAGTGCATATATGCATTACAAGAGTATGTGATCATGTAATTAAAAACTATTGGCTTGGCAGGACCTTGGCACACTCCTTGCACAGAATAAGATGGAGGACTGCAAGGGGAGAGGGAATGTTTACTTGTAGTTAAGGCGCTGGTGAGGGATGTGGGAGAACTGGATCCTAACCCTGGCGCTGTCACAGGGTTCCTGTGTGATGCTGGGCAGAGCCATTCCCCCCGCAGCCACAGAGGGTGTTGAACTCCATTATCAGCAGCTTGCCTACACTAGTTTTTCAAATATTCAACTTCCCAGCCTAAAAAAAATATACAAATAACCAGTGCTAACAGATAAGATATGAATCTGAATAAACAGACGTAGAAACGATTGTAGCGAAAAGATGAAAACCTCTTACGAGAAGTTTTATCCCAGATTATTTCCTTCTGTAGCCACTCTACAGCCCATGAATGAGGCTGCCTGTTTTCATGTTAGAGCTCTCAAGCTTTAAGGGCTCTCTGTGTCCAATTAAACAGTAGCATATCTCTTGAATATTAACACATTAAAAGCAATATACTTCCAGCAAAGAAATCTGATCCTAATTGGCCCTGGAATATTTTATTTTCTAAACTGAGCTGTGAGCCGTTAAGCTTCCTTTTTTAAGACTAAGCAAACATTACATTCTTAAGGGAAAGTCAGTCCAAGGAATGGAGAAAAATAGACTCTCAGACCATACCTGTCAATCTTCCATTTTCCAGTGTTTTGCCCAGAAACAAGCACAGGAACTAATTGACTTCTATCCCCTTCTGTCTTTTTTTTTTCCCTTAACATAGTGACTCAAATTAAAACCAAGATAAAATTCCAGGGGAAGCTGGCATTAATCAGGGTTTGGATTAAATTAAATTAAGTGCTTTTTATTGAACTCAGCAGTATTAGTTATTAAAACCAGAAGGCCTTTCCCAACTAGTGTAAAAAAGCAAACAATGACTCATACTGTGGCATAGATTTTATTGGGAAATTAAAATGCTCATTTTCTCTTATTCTTTCCTTTTTTCTTTTGGTTTTTTTTTTTCCCTTGACTTCAGACAAACACATGCTAACAGCTGCTGGTGAACTGATCCTGGCAGACCCCTTAGCATGAAGCCATCCATGCTACTGTGGCTGGCACTGTGGCTGGCTCTGCCTGCTGTGGCACCCAGTGGTGGCAGAGGGAAATTGCTTATGCAGAAGTGATGCTTCTGCAGGTCTCCTGTGCCCTCGATGTCAAAATGCAACTTGTAGTTGTTGTAAGAACCAGTCCTGTGTGGTGCTGGGCTGGCATTGGGTAGAGCTTAAGATACTGGGCATATTTTAATGGCAAGCAAGACTTAGCAGAAGGATTTAAAAGGCAGAGCAGGGATAACTGTCCTGTCTTTCCAAGCATCTTCCCCAACCATAATCAGCCATGTTCTCACCCTCTTTTCTTGCATAAGGCTTATTCTTCTGGAGCCTGGTTCATCCCTGCTGGGCCCATTATCAGGGATATGAACATCCTATTTATGCCATGCAATGCTGAGTCCTGTTCTTAAACCTTGAGAGAAGGATCAGTCTCATATTTTCACATTCACAGAGTGGTGGTTTCCTTGGAACCACCTGCTCTGCTCTCAGGATGGACAGAAGGATGTGGCTAAGCTGATGCTGTGACATGGCAGTGGGCCAGGTGAAGCTGTGCTGGTGTGTGGTTCTGAGGAATGGGGACTGTGCTGCAGCCTGGCTGGCACTGCCAAGGATGCAGGACATGAGGCCCTTACAGAAGGGCCCACATGAATGTGGGACATATGTGGCTGGGGTAAAACAATAGCTTAGGAAAATATTTTAGATAGTGTGTAGATAATTCAGTCTCTGTGCCAGAACAGCCATCTCCAGCCATCCATAAAGGATGGGTTGTGTCCTGGCAGAAGGGATAACAACAACCATAATCCTTTTTCTCTAAGACAGGAAGACTTGGTAATTTTAAACTGGACATTTTGACTTTGATAACGAGGAAGATGCTACAGCAAATTATGAACCAATTTAAAAACTCTTCTAGGATAATAAGATGACAAGAAACATTTCTCTAACCTAGACCAGTCAAGAACAAATTTGTTTTCTTTTTTGACATCCATTGATCTGGGAAAGTAATAGTAGTGGTGATATATTTTAACTGTAGGTTGGTATTTGTCTCAAAAGCAAACCAAGGACACTTGGTTTAGATGAAATCACTATAAAAGTAGGTGAAAAAAAATATTCAAAGAATAACTACAGCTATTTGTCAACCTGGGAGGAGAAATCACATAGGAAGCCTTAAGGGCCAAGTCCAGTATTATTCAATAGTTTCATTAATTTCATTCCTTCCTTTCAGATTCAATTTAGAGGGATTTCAAACAAGCACATTTCCGTTGTTGATTCCTAGTGGCATTTAAGTGTTTGTTAATGAAGACAGCAGTGGAGGGAGATCAGTGGGTGAGGGTGTGCAGCCCTCCCTACCATGAGGGCAAGGGTGGTGTGAGCTGCTGCAGTTACTGACCTGGACCAGCCTGGGTTTAACCCCTCCTTCCTCCCCCAGCACAGGTATAACCTACCGAAAGGGTGTGGAGATGAAGAAAGCAGCATAAGCTGAGAACTCCTGATCAACTGGCACAAATTGCTTTACAGATAGTATAAAAGCTTTGAATTTGAGGACTGGGCTGAAGCAGTGGAAAATCCAGCTATAGTTTGGTTGAAAAAAAACCAAACCCCAACACCTTTCCCTTAGGTGTTGGGCAGATTTATGTTACCAACCCAGTGGCACTACGTAAGTTATGCCATGGCTGGTGCAGCAGCACGCCTGAGGGAGTGAGGGTCAGCTATGAGTCTGGCTTTTGTGGGCAATGCCTGTTTTTTTTGTTGTCATTTTGGGCTACTCATGGCCAGTTTGTATAGGAATTACTATTAGCTAAGGAAGGACTAGCTGTAGAGGAGTGAGCCTGGCAAAAAGCCATCTTTGTGTATCTGCCTGCTCCAAGGTGGTGCATACTCGTGTGTCCCGACCGTGTACATGAAGAAGGAAAATGTATAAGAATCCCCACAGTGTGGGAATGTGGGGCACCTTGTGTCTGGATTTCGTTTGAGGGAATTAAGAGCTGATCCTTAGCTGGAATATGAATCAGATCTGATTGTGTCTGTGTTGACTATAAGAGGTTGTGTGGTGTGCATGAGCTGGAGCTCAGTCTAATGTGGAAAAGTTTGATCCAGAGCTCTGTTTAATTTAATACTTGACTATTCTACCTATTTTAGTTTTGACTTGAAGTTCAGTGCTCATTCTTTTCGGCAGCTGTTTGTATTAGCAAAGGACATGTGTGCAACCAGAGGAGAAGGACCTTTGTGCAACCAAACTTGTATGAGTCCAGCAGAAATTTGTTATTGGGCTGTAATATTTTGTCTCCACTGCTAGAGGGACTGAAGGAGTTTCCTTTCACCCTGCTGCCACATGGGGGGAGAAAATTAATATCCTGCGACATCCCATCAAATCCCCAAATGCATTTATAGCACTGGGTTAGTAATCCGTAGTTTTACAAGGTTTTAAACTGCTAATATACTTCAGATATTTTATGTGCTTCAGTAAGTCTATTGTATTATATTAAATATATGTTAAGGAAAACTCTCATGATTAGTTTTAGTACCTTCTGATATCTAAATAAACAGTGACTGAATGAGAATATCTATATCAAAGCAAAAATTTTCAGAAAAGTTGAAAGAAATACAATTTAACTCCCTTAATATCATCTCCTTTAATGGGAAACCTCTCTCATTACAATCATTTTTGGCTTTTAAGGTCAGTAGGCACTAATACAAAAATCTTGTCTGCCTTGCATAATAACATTGAACAAAAAAAATTCTTATTCAGAAATTCCTACTTAGAACTTGCAACTTCTGGTTGAACCAGAGCAGATTTTAATAAAATTTTCTATTCTTGCCTTAAAAAGATAACATGTGATGGAGAATCTTCCACAATGCAGATAAATTGTTCCAATGATTAACTGCCTTCACTGTATGTATGTATAAAAAGCAGGCTTATTTCTAGTACATACATTTGTCTTGCTCCATTCTGTCTCCAAAAATTGCCCTGGCTTTGATAAAGTGAAGTGTAACTTATAATTAAAAAAAAATAAAATCTTTTTAACGTATTCCGGTGCTTAAGAGGTGATTGACGTGCCATCTGTCAGTAGAATAAATTGAATAGCTTGAAGTTCTTTGGTATCTCGCTGTGGAGTCATTATGCCAGCATTTCTAGGAGCAAAGCCATCTTCCATTCATCTGCAAATTTCCCCTTGTTATAGCCAAATTGAAACCCCTCATTTCCTGCCCCAAGGAGGTCTAAGTGAATAAGAGAAAGTGAGACTTTTTTCTTTTTAACTAAATATATGCATATATAAACCATAGGTTATTTTTTTGTGGAACCCTGAAATTTTCCAGGGGTTTGCAGGTGGGAATTAGGCTCATATATATAGTTTCAACCTCCAGGCACTGGATTTCCTGACTTTGTGTCCCACAGAGCACCCTTAAGTGCTGCATTCTTGTGGGTGTCAGGGGCCCATGGTGGGTGTGCAGCACCCTTGTGTGTGAGGCTCTGTGTGCCCAGGTAGGCTAAATCCATTTCTGTGAGTTTGAGAAATGGACTGGGACTTGCTTCCAATTAGTAGCCCGATCCCTTGGAAAGGTTCAATGGGGAAAAACTGGGGCTGGAAAATATACAGGGGCAAGTAGGTGGTGAGAGGAAGAGGCTTGTGCAGTGCTCAGAGCAGTCTATATTGGGGAAAAAAAGGCCATTTTATAAAATTACCCCTTACTCTAGCCTACACATTCCTACCACCAACCTTCCATTTTTCACTGCTCCCATATTTGCTTTTTTCCCCATAAAACAATATCAATGTTAATAGTACAGTTTTGTTGCAGGCAGCATTGCAGCAGGCTCTCCTGGGGAGGCACCCTGTGAAGCCAAGAAATTTTTGCTCAGAGTAAGCACCCTGGTCCTAATTTCATCATCTGTGGTGCCATGACTAGTCTTCATAGCCATATGAATGGTGATGACAGAATATGCTTGGTACCAAATCACATAAAACTTGTGCTGGAAGCAGCAAGTTACTTGAACAAATGCATTGCCCAGATCCTGATGGTTTAGGATTTATGATCAAGGATATCCAGTATGGTTGTAGGCAGAGTCCTTGACCTTTCTAGCACCCACAGCAAAATTTTTCTGAACCCCCCCAATGACTGGCCTGTTTCACAGTGCCATCCTCTGCCTTTCTGCTGTCATCCTTTAGTTGTAAGCTGCACTATAGGCACTCATTAGTGGGACCTTTTCCCAAAGAATGGTCTTAAAGCAATCATGAGGGTGATGACAAGTCTCATTTGGGTGTTCCTTCAGCCTTTCCTCCTCCTGGGGATTGCTTCTCCCTCCCTTGCAGGGATTTCGTGCATCTCTTGCTTTTAATGGAGAGCCTGGACAGGAGAGTTATGGAACTGCCAGTGCATCACCTACAGCTTGGTGCTCTCGCTCATGGTGGATTTCTTCCTCTGTGTTCATCTCGGAGCACAGGGAATCCATCCAGCTTTGTGGTGTGCTCAGTGCCCTGGTAATGAGCTCCTCTGCTTAATTACATGGCTGGCACTGGTTGTGTGAGTTGGTATTGCCACCTTGCGATTTCCTGGTGCTTTGTGTTCTTCTTGTGGTGAGGAGCAGTGACCAAAGCTCCCCTGTCCTTCCCAGCTCTGCCAGCCCCTCTTGTTGCACCTCTGGTGCTGCAGCTGGAGACATTCCTCTGGCTCATCCCACATAGAGCAAGGCTCTGCTGCGGGAACCTTCTTAAGCTCCTTCATACACATGCCAAGGATTAATTTGTCTTTTGTGCTGTAGCCTTATCTTTTTGCCTCAGCCATCTACTGGCTCTACAGACTCTCTGGCAGGCTTCCTCCTTTTGATGTGTTTGAAAAAAGCTTTTATTAGTTTTTAAGGCTTTAGTAAGTTGTTTCTTAATCTTTTTGACTTGCTTTATTATGCTCTTATGTTTAATTTGCCCAACTTTATCCTTTTTCTGCATTTTTTTAGGCAGTCGGTGTGGAGTTCAGAGCAAAAAAGCCTGTTCCTTCCCCTGCAATAAGGTGGTTCTTGGTTCCTTTCCCACATAAATGTCTCAACCTGCCCTTCCTTCCCCGTGATCAAAGAGCCTGTATCCAGAAGTCTTTTCTGACAAGCGCTGTGGTGTCCTTTTCCTTTCCATCCTCAGCCCAGGACCCTGAGGGGACAGTGCAATGCAGGAAAATGTGCAATTAGAAAAGACCTCAACTTCATTGCTCTGGGTGCAGAAATGCATCCTAACTGTAGTAACAAGCCTTGCCCTAGCAAGCCTTAATTAGCCTGCTGCTTTCTCTCCACTGAACACTGACCTGGAGGGTGATTTAGTGCAGCACCAGGATGTGGAGGTCACTCCACAAACAAACCTTCAGTCATTTTTTTCTGTTGAGCTGGGCATATCAGCTGTATGTTTCTCTGATGCTGTTGGAGGCACATGAACCTTCTGGGAAACCTCTTCAGAAAAAAAAAACCCCACATGTAACTGGCAACAGCTACACTGAACTGTGAAAGCAGAAGGTGCTTGGCTGGGGCTGCGGAGGGGTTCCCCCCACAGCATCCCACTGACCCCTGCTGCAGTGCAGAAGCTGATGGGATCCTGGCTGAGAGCAAACAGTGTTGCTGCCACCACCTATGTGCACCACTGCCATGGGGCTGCAGCTTTCTGGGGTGGCTGTGGTAGAAGATCAGTGGTATCTGACTTGCCTTTCCCATTCCTGGCCTCTGACCTCCTCTGTGTTCTGATTTATCTCCTCTCAGCTCAGGACTGTCTAGCTGCAGAGTTCAATCTTCTGCTATATCAGCACAGAAGCCCCCATCACCAGAGCGGTGATTCCTAATTTAACTCCTATCCATCTCCTCCAGCCTTCCTGCCCTGTGAGCCAAGGCATCTGGGGTATCTTACCCCTGACAGAAGCCCACCTCTGAGCTAGCTGTGCCCCTCGTGCTGAGCACCAGCCCTTGTTTAATTTACTGGTGTATAGTTACTAATGCGTAAGTACATATATCTGATTGCTAATATGTAAGTATATCTCATCTTTCCTTTCAAAGATAATTATTTTGCCATTTCCTCAGTCCTCTCTGAATGAACCACTGCTGGTTTCTGGATTCATGCATGACATTTGATTACGTTTTCATAGGCATATCTTACTTAACTGTAAGTGTTATTAATGGCCATAAAATTACCCAGCCCTGAAACAAAGTAAAAATGCAATACAAGCTTTAGCTTCAGTGAACTTCTGAGAGTGCAAATCCCAAAGAGCAGCTGTGGGTCACGTAGCAATGTTTCCTTGAGGTAATCATGTCCCCAAACCCAGAGCTTAGTTACAGCCACTGCTTTAAAGAGCTCATGTGTGAGTTACCTCATGCATCTGAACTGCTTGCATTGCCTTTGTAGCAGGAAACTACACGTGCTTTTCTCCTTATTGGATTTGTTAGTAGCCCAAGCAGTAAATAGAAACAACCTGGTAGTTCTTCCAGATAGGTTTTGCTGTTAGTGATTCTCCTGCGGTCCCTCTGTCCTTGTTCAAGGGCACTGTAAGGCTGAGCTCCTGCTAAGTGAATTATCCAACTTCAAAACCAGCTGCTTTGCAGCAGCAGAGCTCATGGATGGTGTTATTAGTGTTCACATCACATTTAAGCTGCTTTAAAATGGCAGATTCAAGTTCCAGAAACACGAGGTTTGAGGGGTTTATGTTTTGCAGAAACACTGACTGGGACCTTGTAGGGCAGATCCATGTTGGTGGCTTTCCATAGACTTGGAGCAGAGCCACAAGCTTTGGCACACTGTGACATGGACACTGCCCTTCTGCCCACTGGTGCAGCTGGAAGGCTCTGGGAATGGGAACCTTTCAATGGCATGCCTTTCTTGCAGTGGCTTCCCAAGGGAAGAATGCCTCTGACACTGGTTCAGTGTGGTTTGGTTTTGTGCTGCTTGGATTGTCAGCTCTCAGCACAGAAACAAAGTTCTTGGGTAGCTCCCTCTCAGGCACCAGGTTCCCACTGATGGTGTCTATGAACAGCAAGTTAAATACAGCCCGTGTTAAGGCTGGCACTTGAATGCCCATGGGTTTCTGTCCTTGGGAGGGATTTAACTCAACAGACAAACAGGGCAATGGAAGAGACGAAGAGAAAAATAACATCAGGTGTTAATAGTGTGTCCTCGTTTGGTATGTTGCAAGTAAAAACAAATGGATTGTGTGCACCCTGAGGGTTTGGCTGGCACTGTGCATCTCACATCACAGCAGATGTGCAGGCTTTGGCTTGTTCAGCATTTGAGTGCCTCAGTGTGTAACTAACCAGAGATGGATGTGAAAGTGCATACACTCAGAAATAAGGTGGGTATCATATGCAAAGGAGCATTCCTCCCTGTGGCAGTTCAGGTGTGGCAGTATTGAGGATAACGGTGATGGGAAGAGGAGACGTGGTGCTGGTGGCTACAGTAATGGCTGGTGGCTGCTTGAGCACGTGGGTGCTGCTGTGATTCTGCTGGGTTATGATGCACATGTTGGGGGGGTTCATATTCTGGGGACAAACAGCAAGGTTTTACTGTAAGTAACTAAATGGGTGACAGGCAGTGCAAAACTTTGGACAGAACTTAGAGGGCAAAAAGATGACAGCTAGTGGAGATGTTTGTGCACCAGAAAGCCTGGGAGAAGATGAAGGGATATGGGAGGCTACATGCAAACACAAACCTTATGCTTAAGGAAAAGCTGTGCTTACTGAGCCGGAGAAAGTACCTAGGAGTTAGCTGTATCACTCACGAGAAGTCCATCCCTCTCAGGATAGTGGTGCCTCCTGGTGTCTGAAGAAGTTTTTGTTAAAGCTATGTAAGGCAGATGCCCTAAATCCTTTGGTTGTATGAGGATCTCATTGTAATCTTATTCCTTCCTTTAATTAAGTCATGCTAGAAATTAAAATTGCTGCTCTGTCCCTGCCAACACTCATGATTTTAAAATCACAGCTTTATGTCCCAGGTGCCTCCCTGTACTCCTGAGGAGGAGCTGTGTCAGGGACCCCAGGGGCTGCTCCATCCCTGGCCCTTACACCCACTCTGTAGAAAAGCAGCAAATAAAACTAGCCCTGTATCTCTTTTTTTTTTTTTTTTTGAAATGAGAAAGGTACACAGTTCTGTTGCTCTGTGACTAACGGATTTTGCACCTGTTTCTTTGGTGGCTTATTTAGGAGGTCCAAGACAGCTTGTAAAAGCTTTTTTGTTGGCAGTGAGCTCCTGATGACCCCTGAATCTTAGATACTCTCTCTGCTCTCGTGTTGTTTATTAAGCAGCTCAGGCAAACCTCTTCCAGAGATGTTTCTCATAACCTGCCATTTCATGTTACATGCTTAATGACTAAGCCCTTGTAATTAAGAGGCAGGTTGGTCCAAGTTAAGTTGGAAAGTGCCATGAAATAAAAGATGCACAGAAATAACTCAATATCCCTCTGGGGTGTACCCTTGGCAGGGAGAGGAGCCCCAGTTTCTGTGCAGCATGGGCAGAGCAGCATGCTTGCAGCCCATCTGAAGTGACTTCTGGGGCTGCAGGGCTGGTGTGGTTAGTTTTGGAGAGCCTTGGGGTCAGGTTTATCACTATGCAGGGCTTTAAGTGACACGTTAATGAAATAACCTGCCTGATCCCCTGGATTTACAATGATAGGGCAAATGTATGAAATAATAAAATACATTGTCATTTAAAGATCAAGTTTCCCCCTAAAGGCCACAGGATCTGGGGGGTCTGAGGCTGGCTCATCAGTCACTGCCACTCTCTCAGGACTGAAGTGCAGCATCTTGGTTTCTCCTGTTTTTCAAATTGCTGCTTTCAGCAGAAATAGGTGACCTGGTCCTTTTCTGACTTTGCCCCATTTGTCCAGCCCTGGTTGCCTTGGCTGGGTGCTGGAATATTGCAATCTGTATCATGTCATATTATGACCGTGTGGAGATCTGTCCATTTTTGTTTCCCCTTAGCTCTGGTCCCCTCATTAACATTTCTGCTGTACACCATCATGAGATAGGGGTAACTGGGCGAGTTATAAATCACTGTCTGCTGTGGGAATTGTGAAGTGTGTATTTTAATGTCCAAGAATCATGTCTCACACTTGATGTCTTTGTATGTTGACGGCCCACAATAGGCCATTTGTTCCAGCTGCCCCATGTCTGAGGCTCCCAAACCCTCACATCATTGCTTACAGCCTGTCCCAGGAAACATTTAACCCTTCACTAAGTGGGCAGGAGTATACAAGTAGACCTGGTGGACATTTTCCATTTCAGAAAAAAAAACGAAAATGCTCATGATTTTTGCTGTTGAGTAAAATTGAAATTATGGAGTTAAGGTGGAGGTGGCTCTGCGAGGTACCTGGCTTTTTCTATGTTGGAGGGTAGCCTAGGTGATATGATGACCTTTTCTGGCCTTCATATGGACCCAGTTGTTCTCAAGGACCACTTTCTGTGCATTGATGTGTGACTCACATGTTCGAACAGGAATGGTGCTTTGGGTGTTTGCTGTCACTGGTGACATCGGCATTTGACAGGACAGAGTTTGGCACAACCTCCAAGCTTCCCTGACCTTTCATTGCAGCTGTCACCTCTGCCTCCCTGCGCTCCCTGTGTACCTGCTGAGGCTTGTCTACTGAACGTGTTCAGTTGGCTATTTTGCCTGGATAGGTGCAGGTGGGAGGAGTGAAGGGTGCTCCATAGGGTGCCAAGAGGTACTGGCTTGCCATGTGGAGAGAGTACTCAGCTACAGGAGCCTTTGCCAAGTTGGTCATCTTAGCATATCAAAAAGAAAACCAAAATGTTACTTGATTTCTACATTCTCAGGAAAAAAAAAACATATGATCTACTGCAGTCTCTTAATGTAATGGTTAGAGGCAGAACAAGAATCGGGCTGGAAGCCAAAGTCAGAGAATTCCAATTAGAAATGGGACACAAATATTTAGCCTGCTGAATAAACTACCTAAGATAAAAAAAAAGAAAAAAAAAGAGGCTTCTTTTCTTCATCTTGTAGTGCTTTATATTCACTCTGGATGCCTTTATAGAGAATAGACTTCAGCCAAATTTGAGTTATTTGGCTCAGTACATGGATAAGGGGGTGAAATACTATAGCGTGTGATGTACAAGAGGTCGGACAAGGTGATCAGATGGTTCCTCCAGCTCTAGAGCCTCTAAGAAGTTTTAGCATGGCCGGAAGGATGGGGCCAGCTAAGGTGTGAGGCTGCGACTCCATCTGTGCTCTCCTGGGATGAGCAGAGGGTCTGCATGTGACCCTGCCTCTTGTTCCTCTGATCTCAGGAGAGGATGCTCTGAAGAGAAGCTAAAGGTTATGAGTTTTAGAAGTCATATAATAACTTGAATTCCCATATTCTTTTTTTTTTCCAACCACATGCTGGCGTGATCTAGCTCACATACGAATTTGAAAATGTTCCATTATGTTTTCTTTATTTGTTTAAAAATGGGAATTGTCAAAATCTTATGCTTTAATTACCTGACACTACAGGGCTTCAAAGTTCCTTTTTACACTCTCCAGAATGTGCCCTTGGGATGGGACAAGTCTAAGTTCTGCAGCAGATGCTTTCAGAAGAAAGTTGTTGGCATGAGTGGCTGAAAATAGAAGCTTGTTTACAAGGCTGGTTTTGCATTATCAGCTGTAGTGCTCCAGTAATTAAGGCTGTGAACCTAATTAGTTCAACACTCCATAATTCTCTTCTGTCTCTCCAGGGGCTTGTCTGCATACAGCTCTGTACTGGTTCAGCTTGTGCCAGGAACATCTTTATCCCAGGGAGGCTGCATTCACACAAGTACCACCTTAACTGCTGTGAATCCTGTGCTCCATTCTTGAGTACACAAATCCTCTCTGTAGGGCTTTCTGGAGAGCCCATCCCTGGATTATTTGGCTGTTTTATTAAAACCATACAGGCAGAAATACTGATCTCTGCTGAAGCATCAGGAGAGCTGAATGATCCCATTGTTATTACTGATTGAAAGGGTGCTTTTACACTGCCTTCAAGCTTGTGTCTGTTCTTAAGTGGAAAATGTTTCTTAATGCTGAATAATGTAGTAACGTTTCTGGCCAGTACGATCTTTTTGACAATGAAACATTGCCACACGCTCAAGAATGGACCAGGGCTGCAGCTTTCACCTCTTCCATCTGGGTTAGGAGGCTTCTAAGCAGGACCTGACCCTGGGCAGGAGACAGTGTCCTATCCAGCCATGACCTGAATTGTCCTGTTCCCTAGTGACCCCACCACAGCATGTCAAAGTACATCCCGTGGCCACAACAGCCCCAACCCTGGGCATCATCTCCCATGTGTTTCCTGATCCTCAGAGCCAACCCACACACTACTGGGAAATGTTTTCCTTTTCAAGTGCGTGAGCTTCAGCTGTTCTGACTATCCTGTGTGTGTCCTTCCTGTTTGTGCAGATACTTGATACATACACCTCAGATGGAAAGGGCTGGACATGATTAAAACATGCAGTCCAGCCACAGGCATCCCTTCTTACTGAATGCTCCCCCTTCCCTGCAAGAGATCCTGAGGGACTGAAAGGGTATTTAGGGTTTATTATGTGAAGTGTTGAGTAATTCTTTAACTATTTTAGGTGTAGAGGGACAGATGCAAGGTGCTGCGTATGGGCACACTCTGCCTGCCTGCATCATGGCTGAGATTTGCTATGTTCATGCTGAGGTACTTTCTATTTCTGCAGGATTATCTTGGCATAAAAAACTCAAACCTTCCTGATTTATTTGGAGTTAAATTTAAGTTTGTATGGAAACTGATTAGTTTTATCAAAATACTTACATTTTTAAAATTCTCTGAACTCCCAGGATAATGGATGTTCCAAGATACTAACACGTAACATTAACATTTCCCCTTAATTACAGGGCTGTGATGAAAGCCTCTCTCCCAGTGGGTGTGTAGCTCTGGAACCAGTGATGGTTCCTGGCACATGATTAACAGCTCTGAATCAAGGCAGGATGCTTCCCTTGGACGTACCGGCTCTGCCAGGGGCACTGCCATTCCTGTGGTGTATCCGACCTCACCGCTGCTCACGTAGAAGCACAAAACCGTGCTTGTTTTACTGTTTTAAAAACAGTCCTTGCATAGCTCAAATGCCTTGAAATTCAAGGTAAAAGCAAATATTAGTGTGCTGGTTTTCACAAGCCCTGTTGTTAAATGGTTACGTATGACGTGGTTGGCAGAACATCAGCAGCTAAAACAAGTGCTCTCAGACTTGCTCATCTCTCATCCTTGTTCATACCATGCACGCTGCCTTCCAGCACAAACCTGGGCTAGGCAGCCTTGTCCCCATCAGTAGGGTGGGGAATGGGACCAACAGAGTTATCCTCTGCCTTGTCTTTTGTTCCAATTCCTGAATGCTCCAGTGAGTTAATTGCTAGCAGAGGAAGGAGAAGGTAGGGGGGAGCCATAGGAAAAGAGGAGAGGGATATTTTGAGCTGGGACCAAGACAAATACACAAGCTGTGAAGGACAACGACACAGAGATGCAACTTCTGGCCTTTGAGACGCAACTTCTGGCCTTCCAATGGGGAACGTGTCTGATGGGCTGGTGGAACCATGAGGCTGGCTCACCAAGCAGAGCCGAGGGGACAGGTCCAGTGCTGTTATGCTACATAGTGTAAAGGCAAGACTTGCTGAACTTATAATGGATAATTTATGATGTAACCCTCACAGCAACAGAGCCCCTCCATTTTGTGAAACAGAATGTCCTCTACAAAATATTTGCACTTAGCTAGCACACGCAGATTCAAGGAAATTCTTTCAGGAGGGTTTGAGTCTAATAAAACGGGAATGTGTGACCTGGCCTGCACCATTATTTGCCCAGTTTTATCCTTGTTATTATTTCCAAATGTGGAATCCTCATTCTTCTACAATTCTGCAGGTGAAGCTAGGCCAAGAAAAAACAATGGTCTCCTGCAATTACAGGGAGCACCTATAATAACGAGGCTAGATGTGGGCCAGCATCCAGAACGGCATGTATTCCTGGGGTGTTGTCAAAATGTCCCTGCCAGCACCCAGAAGCCTGATCCCTGTATGGGTGAAGAGGTGCTGGGTGGAGCAGTGGGACACCCACGGGGCTGGGGGACGTCCGCTCTCAGCCCTTCTCTATGAGCAGATGGGTTGCCTCGGCCAAGAGAGTGTAGCATTTGGCTCCAATGTTCGGGGATGCAATGGCTTACAGATCATCCCGTCCCCTCCTCTTCCAGGATGTAAATCCTCTGAGACAGAGGCTGTGCCATCTCTACGTGCTCGCGTTGGCGTGTCGGTCCTTACGTGACGCGGAAGACAGAGCTGTTGTGAACACACTGCCAGCAAGCTCTGGGTCTTTTCTGTTGCAGTATTTACGATTTTACCTACCAGAAGAACTACTTTTTTAAAAATGTGAATGTTCCTACTTCTGCCTGCCAGACATTACAACTGGGAGAGCTGGATCCTTCAAGTGTCTCCTTGTTCTAGTTATAAGACCAAATTTGGACAGCAGCGTATAATATTTGCGGAGGGTTTTACATGGGCTTTGTGGCACAGACGTGGTGGGTCCTGGTGCTGGGTGTTAACCAGGGGTTGGTAGGGCTGTGGACTACAGCAGAGCTGCCGCCAGCACAGTGTGGGGACGCTGTGGCTGCTGGGTGAGGAGCAATCAGGGATGAATGCAATGACTATTTCCCAGAATGTAAACAGCCTCGCAGCTTAATGGCTCTATTTACGTTGACGGAGATCAGGAAACACACTTTGTTATTTTAGTCTGAATAAGCTCATGCAGATGGTAAGCAGAAGCAACGTGTTTGGAGTTTCTGGTGTTCTCTGACAAGCCAGGTTGCACATGAGTGTGTTAACCTTGCCTTTGAAAAGTGCTTGATTTTTATCAGCTTGTTTACCAAACTGTCACAACAAGGCATAAAACCACAGAAGGCTCACATGCTGATATGAGAAATCTGCGTGTTCTTGGTAGTGGAAGAGGAATAGGAGCTCTCTGCTCTTTGTTAAATGCTGTAACAAGCCATTTTTTTTCTATAAACCACAGAGCGAGCTGTTGAGCAAGGAGCTGGGGTGCGAGGAAGATGTTCCATGGACAAATTGCTCTCCTCTCCCGCCACCTCCACAGATGCACAGGGTGGGATTTGTCAAGTCGTTCAAAAAAAGCCATTTGCATCATATCATTTACTGGCGCCAGCGAGTCCCCTGTTCCCTCCTGGCCAGGGGCTTCCCGTGCCGGCAGGCCGGCTCCCCGCGAGCCGGTGTCGCGGCTGGGAGAGCCGAACGAGTTAAACTGCACTCGCCGTTCCAAGTGGGAGCGAAGAGCCATTGCAAAATGTTTTTCCCCCCTTTGGCTCTGCGTGTTGTTTTAAAATTGAATTGGTTCTGGTTAGCAAACAAGAACAGGACGGCAAAATTAAATTTTCTGAGGAATGTTGTGAATCCTGTGTGAAAAATAGACCCCAAAAATATTTTTTCCCTCCCGCGCTCTTTGGCTTGCCTTCATCCCCTCTTTGCCTGCCATCCCTCCCTCTCAGTTCCCTCCATGGATGTGTTGGTGGGTGGCAAGGCTGGTGTCCTTATGCTGATGTGCTGTGATGAGCAGCACCGGGAGTTAATGGGAGCTGGGGCGTCATGGCTTGGCCAATAAGTTGATTTCTTTGTCCCTTCTACTTATTGTCCCGTATCTTCTTGCTCTTTTATTCTTGCTTTCCTCCCAGCCCACACTCTGCCTGAGGGACACTGTTGCTCCTTCTGTGGTAGGTGAATGCTGTGCAGGTCCAGAGAGCACCTCAGACGCACAGAGGATGCAGTATTAATTTTAGAGGCAGAATTGGAACTATAAAGTATAATTCAGCCCTACGCAGATGACTACTGCAGGCCATCTGCAATGCTTCAGTCCTGCTGGAGTCCAGCACAGACTCTGCATTGGAGGAGCTACACCCACACAGGGCTCTGAGGTGGACAATACAGATTTCTCCCTGTCTGCTTCCATCTTCCTTATTTATTTATTTATTTATTTATGTGCAGATGGAAAATCTTTGACACAAATTGGCACTCCTTAGATTCTGTTCTTCTGGAAAGCTCCTGTGGTTCTTAAAAGCTTCTCATCCATTTGGTCAGCCCTGCAGGCATTCGCTGTGCACTTCATAAGTCATTTCTCTAGTCATTGCCTCAGTATTTGTGTCAAGTCTTCTTGGATCTTTATTTATAATTTGGCATGAGTTTGTTCTGAGGGCTCAGCAGACTCTCGCTGTTTTGTACGAGCTAGGATATCTTGCTCTCAGACCTTTAGATGGGACAGCAGGTTACTCTGAGTTGAGTTTCATCATACTCGTGGTGCACGTGCAGTGCTGGGGCTGTTATTTACAGGCTTTTGCTATTGCTTTTGCTATTGCTTTTACTATTGCTTTTACTCAGGAAGTAAGACTCCTGATGCCTTGTAATGCTTGGTGCCCTGTGCTGCTGATTCCTGGAGGTCAGGAGTGTACCCTGGGAGGTGTCACAGCATAGTCGCCTTTCTCACACACTTCTCCAGGTATCTCCTCTTGGCCATTGCTGGAGATAGGAGGCTCAAATAGTCCTCCAGCATAATGTGGAGCAACCACATGGCCTTATGTGTCTGGGGAAGGTGGACAGAGTCAGACATCAGGTCTAAGAGAAGAATAAATGTCTCTGGGGAGGCAGCATGGGTCTGCTGAAACCTCACCTCCAGGCACCATATGAGCACGGGTGCCTCATCTCTCTGAGCAGTGTTTTCTGGAGTTGGGCTGTGTGTTGGACCCTGTGTCTGGAACAGGGCTGTGGCTGTCATGGGCAGCCAGGGAGCACTCCTCTCTTGCCATCAGACCATTAGAATAAATAAAACAACTCCACTTACACTGGATGAAATCAAGTCTTCTGGATTGTGGCCTAAACACGGTCAACAGCTCCTCTGGGCCCTCAAGCTGCCAATAGCTTGCACCTCCTAGCGAGTCTGTCCTTGGGAAGGAGCCATTAGAGGCTAAGGAAATTTTACAGATCTCCATCCTTCAAGAAGTGGGAAATTATCACTGATAGGACTTGCAGCACCACTTGTGTCAGGAATAGGGTATGCAGGAAACATAATTAGAAACCAGGTCTCAGTGCAATGCCCCAGCCAATGCCCTCTTGAAGCATGGTTATCAACAGCATTGCCAAAACTCTCCAGGGTACTGCAAAGGCTGGATTTCCCTCCTACTCAGGCCTTGTGGTGATTAGGTTGCACTTGGGTGTAGAGCCATCAGCAAGCTAATGAGGTTTTCCAGGCCCCTCTGATAGTTACAGGCTTGTGTTGCATTTGTTGTGCCAGGACCTGTGTGCACTGGGGTGCCAGTAAAATTCACCAGAAGTGAAATCATAATTAACTGGGACCTAAAGCATCATTTTGATAAACCTCTCCCTGTGGCTGCCACCTCTTCTAACACAAGTGCTGCATATACGACTTCTTCATTGGATGGCCAAAAGTGCTCTAGAAAGATGTAGTCATCTGTTTCTGCACACAGGCACACAAAATATTCCTCCCTAAATGTTGATATCTACTTCTTCGTTGCCATCTTAGTCTTTGTGACCAAAGCTGTTGTGTTGCACAGCACTGCAGTACCACCATGCACATGCTCCTGGAGATTTGGGCTGCTGGGAAGCGGCTGGAGCTGCCAGGTTTTGCTGCTGCTACAGCCTTCATCCTGGGCACCCTACATCTCTCTCCCCTTTCTCTCCAGGAGGTGCTCCTGGTGTCTGACTTGTCCTTCTGGTGTCCAATCTCTCAATCCGTTTGTCCCTTTAGTGCTGATATAGCACAAGAGCATTTGTAAACCCAGGCCAGTGGTTGCACACTTGGTTTAGTGTTTATAATTTTATCATATCTCTTTAAATGGGAATTCCTTATGCTAAAGTTTCAAACAGAGAGATGGCCTGAAATCTTAGTGAGAATCTGTTGATTCATTTCTGAGTGCTGTGAGCATAAATAGACCTTCGGTACTGGGAAATGTAACGTTTATCAGCTGTGCAACCAGCCTCATTTTGTGGGATCAGGCTTCCAATGTCCAGAGCCCTCAGCAATAAATGTAACAAGGTCATTGCTAAGCTGGAAAATAAATGCTTTTGAAGCATTTCCTCCCAGGACAAGACCTAGTCTTTTTTTCCAACTGCTAACACCTTCCTCCTCACTCAGAACAAGCCCATAAACTGTCTCAGTTGTGGAAATTTTCGTGTTCCCTGCTGTCAGAAGCTTTCTGCCCTCCTTTTTTGTCTCCCTTTAACCTTCCTCAGCATGCTATGGTCTGTTTGTCTGCCTTTCACTGGGCTCACCTTTTCTTGCACTTCCCTCTTGTAATGCTGCCCACATGGTTCCCATTTACTGAAGGTGGGAGACAGTGGGCATATCTCAAGCGCGATCTGAGGGGATGGGATTCTCAGGTAGAATTATTTAATTAGAGACTGCCATGCAGTTTGGGGGCAATTTATTTTAATAAGTTGATTTTAATATTTTCCATGCATTTACTTTTTCAGTGGAGATTATGCTGTATCCAGAAAGATAACTGTTTACTTAACCAATGAGATAGATTCAGTTAAACCCTGAGAAACTGTGCTTCTTTAGATCAACCTTTATCCCCCTGAGTTGTCTCGGAAGGCTCTCTCCTCTGGTTGGGGGGCAGAATCCCTTTCAGAGGCTTAACAGTGGTTATTTGCTTAGCTGAGTCAGTTTAAAAATCTGACATGAACATTGCAAAAATCTCAGATCCCTCTCCCAGAAGGCAAGCCAATGACACCATTAGCTTAATCCAGCACCTCATATTCTCAATTTTAATATTATTCTTTAGCTCCAGAATATGATGTATTTTCAGTTGAAGGATTTGTATTCCAGTAGTAAGAAGGGAGAAGGAGGGAGGGCAGTGCTGTAGCTCACTCAGCAGTTGGGTACACAGATGTATTAAAAAAAAAAATATGCAGAGGGTCTTTCTGGAAAAGAGGTAACATCTAAATCCATTCATTGATTGGAGTAACTCAGGGCAGAGCCTTTTTCTGCAGGTTTAGTTGAGTCCCAAATACCATGAATGAGTTGTGCTCTCATCCGGCCCTTCTGCCTACGTGGCTCCTTGCATTTTTGACATCCACCTCTAGGCATGATACAATTAATGGATTATATTTGGAGCTACTGTCTTGGCAGGCTGTGTGAGCACCCCTCTCCATCTCCACAGCGACCGAGGATGTGCTAAGTATTACGGAGGAGTTGTGCTGGCAGCAGTGGCTGCAGAGTGACTGTTGTGAAATTTAACATCCATCCCATCCAAGTCCAGATATCCGCAGTGTTGATCTCCAGTGCTGGCCTGGCTTTGGGTTGTTCTTCAGGAAGATAAAGAGGTATAGAGCTCCTGTGGAGTTCACCTGAGCTGCTTTAAGTGCTTGCTTCACAAGGAGTCATGCCTGTTCTTCTCTGCTCACCTTAAAGGGATAAAGAGGAGTAGTTCAGATGATGATCTTTTCATTGCAGTAAAGCTGGAGGAGAAGTATTCCCCTGAAATGCTGGTAAGCAGTGAGGGGAAGCCAAAGGTATCAGGGAATGCGTCTGTGTCTAGGGGAGCAAAGCACTACACTCCCAGTGAATCAGGAGTAAAACCATTTCAGTAAAGAGCAGCATTATTGCAAGAGGGCATGCTGATAATGGCAAAATTCTGGGTGAAAATGCTGGAAAAGTACTGAATACATATGAATCTTCTGTGTTCGACAAAAAGATCTGATACAGATTTCATAGTGATAACTGAGCACTTTTGTGGTTTAGGTTTCCTAAGTGGTCTTTCATCTGTTCCTCCTCTCTTCAGGTCTGCTTCTGTTTCACACTGAATGTAACTAAGAGCCATGTCACAGTTAATTTTTTTCTGAAAAAAACTAAAGCAAAGAGCTGTCCCTATGTCAATACATTGTCTGCTTTTTTGCACTGAGTTATGGATTGATATTTTCCGTTTTTTTCCTCATATTTATATGTATTTGCAGTATTTTCCTGCTGCTCTTTCTCTGCTCTCTCCCCTGGACCCACAGCACAGCTGTTGCCTCTCCATGTCTCACTGGTTGGGAAATGTTGTCTTAAACTCCCTTCCCCAGAGATCCTCTTGACCTGTGCCCTGAATTTGTTCAATTTTGCTTTTTTTTTTGAAATACATTATCTTTAAGCCGTTGTTCTTGTTCCTTCACTGCCTTAAATTGCTGAACTTCATAGTTTTGTAACCACTTGCACTCAAATTTACTTCCAGCTTTCAACTATTAATCAACTTTCTATATTAATAATATCCAAGTAATTAACATTCCCTCCGTACTACTTTCCCTTTTCCAAAGCAACTTTTCCCCACGCATTCCAGCAGCTTGGTTTGTCTGCGACCTGCCCTGCTCTGTCTTTAGCAGATACCAGGATAATTTGCATTACTACCAACTCCAATTATTTGTTTGCTTCAGTTGGGTGCTCAAAAAGGCCTAATCTGTGTCCTCTTTCTGATTAATACAGCTCTGTGGGACATCTCCTGTGCTCCTTTTCTCTGTCTCTGGGGACGTGCACAGTCTGTTTTTCACCTCTTCTTGAACCCCAAAATATTCTTCCTACAAAAAACCTTTCCTTTTTCCTTCTTATTTTCCTAAAGAAGTTACATCTTCTCATATCAGTCTTCCCTTCCAATGATGTCTTTCCATGAAGAATGTGTGAGGCTAAATGCTGTAGCTGTATATGAGGGCTTTAAAGTAATCTTGTTTATTCCCTGTTCTCGTGGCATTTATGTCCAGACATATGATCCGAAGGCTGCCCTGTTATTCTCACTCAGAGTTTTTCTTCGAGCCTTCTGCAATTTTCCTTTCCCCTAGCCACACGCCAAGCCTTCAGCTGGTTTTAGGGCACCCACTAGCTTTTCTGAGGAGTTCCCTTCAGACCTAGTTTCCAGTCACCTCACTAGTTTGGAGAGGTACCAACCATCTTCACCCAGATGCTACTGTTTGCAGCCTCCTCTGTCTGCAGAAGACCATCTCACCTGCACAGCAGCAGGCACTCGGACACAGCTCTGCAACTGGTGCAGAGGAGCAGGAGCCTGAGCAGACCTGTCCTCCCTCAGCACATCAATCGTTTTGTGAGATCCTAAATGTTCCTCACAGCAGCTCTTTGTTCACATAGCTGGGTTGGGCTTGTAGGGCAGCAGAGCTACAGAATTGGTTGGAAGCTTGGAAGAACTTGCATTACCTTGAAGTTACTGAAGACCTGCAACAAATACTGCTTCAAGGAAGTGTATTTAGAGGAGGCTTGATCTTAATCTTGAGCTATCAAGAAGAAACAAAAACATAGCAGATGGGTATAGGAAGAAGAAAGCCATAACAGGTAAGTTTGGACTAGAAACCAGGTGCCTATTTTGACCACAGACATTAAATAACTGTAACATTTTACATGGGGTTAGGCTGATTTCCATCCTTGCAGCAGATTTTAAGCCAGCAGTGGATACCTTTACAAAAGATCCAATCTGTCCTGCTGGGGGACTGCATTTGACTCCTGCACTCCATGTGTGCGTCCTGGGCTGTTCGGTGTGGAACATCAGGCTAATGATGCTGGTCTTTTCCGGCCATTCCTCTGTGTCTCCAACATCAGGTTCAGACTCCACCCTGTGTGCTTTGGTACAAGTTTCCCCTGAAGATTAGCTGGGGAGAGCTCCTGCCAAAGCGGGTCCCTCCAGCTGAGCCGTATCTGCGAGCCCAGAGGAGCAGGAAGAGCCAGGGCCAGTTCCTTCAAATATTTTACAGATTAAGACCAGGGTCTGGGATCTGTGGGAAGTTGGAGGAGTTCACAGACTCCAGCGGGTTATGGTCCTTGCTGCAGCGGGAGCGATCTGCGCCAACAGTTGCTGCCTTCCTCACCCGCCTGTCTTGGTCGTTCACTGTCGTGTTCAAATGCAATGACATTTGGCCATGTGGACAAGCCCTCTGACTTTGAGTGCAGCTGGAGGCATCTACTTTAGCCTTGAAAATGCCTCTTTCTTGGCCGTGCTTTGTGTTTATTATAATGCTGTCTGTAATGTGCAAAAGTACATTTCTTTTTTAACTTCCTTCTTTATGTACTAAAGAGTGTGGTTTTAATTAAGGATTTCAGATTGAAACATTTCCGGTTTAATGCGTTGTTTTTTGGTTGGGTTTTCTTGGTTCGGTTTTTCTTTTTTTCTTTTTTTTTTCTTTTTTTTTTTTTCAGGACAGTTTTCAGTTAAAATGTTTTAGAGTTTTGAAAAATACCAGATGCCCAGCTCACAAAGTGTGTGAAGAGCCCCAGTCACTCCCTCTTCCTCCCAGGGAAATCAGCTGCAGCACCGAGTGCGAACAGGCAGGGATGGCTGATGGCGAGAACGGGGTCAGCAGGCAGGAGAGGACAGGCCAGGGCTGGGATTGGTGGATTTCAGTGGTGCGCCATTGCTGCGGCTCCTCACAGGAAAGGAAACATTGACTAGACCCATAAAATGAAGCACCTGATTTCTGTGGACTCTCGTTGACCCCACAAAGAGCTAGGGATTGTTAGAGGAGGTGGGCAGAGCCTTCCTTAACAACAGAGCATCTCCACTGCAGTGCTGGCGAGGGGTGTCAGGCATGCCCCTGCCATCCCTGGCTGTTTGCTGCAGCCCCCACCCACAGCAAAGTGAGGCCAACCCAAACAACTTGTAAAATAAAACAGTTGTTTTGCTACACATCAACCACCATTAAAAGAAAAACAAAAACAAGCCAGATGTTATATTTCCTCATAGTAGGAAAGGTCCTGAAACGTCCTGTAAAGGCACCCAAAATTTTTGAAAACAGAGGGTAATTAAAATTATGTTAAAACCAGGTTTCTTGAGCCAGTCCCATGATTTTTGGGAATTTGACTCATGTTTTTTGAATGTTGGGGTTTGGCAATGGTGAAGTCCTCAGTTTGAATTTGTTCCTGATGTGGTATTTCAGCTTTCTAGCATGACTGATCCATGTCACTCTCCTCTGGAGCAGCCAGAGACCCGGGGGGCAGGCAGCAGAGAGGTCCAGCACAAGGCGCTGCACCTTCTGCGATGCTGCTGGGTGGGTCTGGCTCACATCCCTGCATGGGGCTCTTCTGAATCAGGCCGTGTGTCTGTCACATGACAGCTGCTCAGGCAGAAAAAAACGGAGCATGGGAGCTGCTGGTCGGGCTGAGCAGAATGGGTGAACTTGAGTGCACAGCTTACCTGGGTTAAGCACTTTACTGGGATTAAATGAAAAGGTTAAAAAAGTACCTCAAACCTGTACATCTTTCCTTCCAGTTAAGCCACACAGCATGTGCACTAGGTGTTGCTCAGCCCATGCTGCCCAGCTCACTTTTTGCAGGGAAGTGCTGAAAACATCCAACCTCTTGCTGCAGCGTTAGCACTGCAGGCGCTGTCGAGAAAAAGCATTTCTAAAGAAAACCTCATAACTGTGGCACCTTAGCAGAATGGTGTTGCCCAAGCAGCAAGGGGGGTGGGTCCCAGTGATGGCTGATGTCATCTGCCATGCAGCCATGAGGAGGAGTTGAGTGTGGGGACAGGCATGGTACCTGCCCTTGAGTCTTCTCACTCTGCTTTGTGTTAGGGTGTACAGCCATACAGCAAGCCACTGTGTTACCTTGTACACGCCTGTGTGGGTTTTGGTTGCATGGGGTTTCCCACACTTGGGAGGCGAGAATCACTTGCTCAGGGAGATGTCCCCCTGCATGACTTCCGCAGCTGGGGATCAGCACCGTGCAGGGACCAAGTCAAGCCTCTCCTGCCTGGCAGCACAGAAATCGCTCATGTTTGTGCCTCAAACGAGCTTTAAATTATATAAATCACCATTCCTACCCACCCATGGGTAATGCTTTGAAGCTGCCAGGTACTCCCACCTCAAAGGCCCCCATCCTGATTTGATCCAAAGCCCTGTCCTCCTGGCAAGGCAGTCAGGGAGGGCATTTGGTCCTCCAGCTGCCTGCCTATTTGGGAGCCTGCAGATCGCTGAGTGCTTGAAGAGCTGACCACTTCTTGCCTATTTGGGAATACTTTTAAATTGTTCCAGAAACTGCTGTTTGTTGATAAATTGGGGCGATCGCAGAGAAGTGTTTTAGCTAAACTGTGTAAAAGAAGGAATGAGCTGCAGCGCAGCTCTGCCAGCTGTCACTGGATTTAAAAACACACATCATAGATTTTGTTGCTTTTCAGACAGCTGTGCTTATAGCTGCTCTTATAGCCATATAAAACAGTCATTCTGTCAGCAAACGGTCTGGCAGTGGAGCTGGGTTGTATCTGCAGCCGTGTTCCCAAGCTCGGCGCGTTCGCTCCCTCCACGTGCATAGGTGAAGTCTGGAGGAAAGCAGCTTTGTAGCACGAGCTGTAACCTGTCTTCAACGTCATAGCTTTCCACAGGGTGAAAAGCAAAATGCCGGCCTGTGCCCACTGCTCAGGCAGGGAATAGTGCTGACAGGGCTTGTTTTCAGCACCTCTGGTTGCTAGGAATGGGCAGTTGCTGCCCCGAGAGGGTGTTTTGGGGGGTTTTATCCCAAATCCGCATGTGCTGCTCAAGAGTCTGGCGGATTTGCAAACTGCAGCTTGTTACAGCAGTACCCACAGAAATCAGGCCCTGTCCTCTGTGGTCCATCCTGTTTAGACTTTGGAGCTAAAGCTGGGAGTCCCAGGGACTGCAATTAGATTTTAAAGGATTTCCTCAGGGAAGGGAGATAGTGCTGATTTATCAAATTTGAAACTTTTCAGAGGAATAGTAGCTTGTTCAATAATACCATGTCCAGGAAGGTTTTCCTATGAAACACGCCAACTTTAAATGCCCACTCAAAGTAGTATTTGAATTTTTTTATACACATTTTAATTGGCATTCCTTTGTATAAAGTGGAACGACTTCAAACAAACTAGCCTAGCTGCGTTGGGAGGCTGCTGCACAAGCGAGCTGAGTGTGGGAGTGAGTTACTGCTGCACATGCTGTTTCACACCAAGCCCTCGTGCAAGTGGTGCTAGTGAGAAGTAGCTGCTCTCAGTGGGATGAGCCACCCTCATAGTGGCCTCAAGGACACCCAGTGGTGCAGGCACTGAGGACCAGCAAGGATGCTGATGAGCTGTACCCGTGTTTTCTCTGGAGCAGTTTCCATGGCTCAAGCCCAGTGATCTGGAGTGGCCAGCAAGGTGCACAAGAGCAGGTGGTGCTCACCCTTTCTTGCTCTGTTCTGCTCTGCTCAAACCTGTAGCCCTCTGCCCGCCCACCTCCATTTCCCTCTGAAACTTTAGAAGATGCTGGATTCATTGCAATCCAAAAGGGAAAATGTCTTAAGTTATGCAGCAGAAGAAAGCAGCTTTCTTAGCTGTAATGTGATCTTGATTCCTTCCCAGGCACCAGGCTGGAACAGAGGGCTTGGAAACTGCCCCTCTGGCCATTATCTGAGCTTTACAGCATTTAGTGATTGAACCCAGATCCCACATCTCTTCTGAAGCTCCATGTCAATTTACACTTGTTCCTAGAAACCATTACTGTCCTGTGAGCTCTTTACCTCGCAAGGATTGAAAACAGAGCTATCCTGCTCAATTGAGCTCTTTTTTTTTTTTTTCCATATCAGGGCAGAGCTCAGGGTTCGTTTGTTTTTCTCACCATCTGAGGATTAAGCCCAATCCTGACTGTTATCTGACCTCGATACCATTTACACACTGAACCCAATGCCTATGGCTTTTATGTGAGCCCTTACAGCATTTGGAAGTGGGCCATGCCCCTTGTCTGGTATCAAAAGCATTATATTAATTTGGGATTCATTCCACAAAATGAGGCTGTCAGCCAGACTCCTTAGCAATTGGATATTGAACCCAGACCTCGTGGTTGTCTTCCAAGTTATATGCCAGCTGGGAACTCGGCCCACAATCCATGGCTGCTGGCCAAGCTCCTTATTGGCAAGAGATTGACACCAAGCCCCCAGCCTGCCATTTCTGTATGGTGGTGTTAAGGACTAAACCTAGCTCACGTGGTCAGCATAATCACCTCTGCATTGGCAGTGAAATGAAAAATCTAGTTAAAGACTTGAATGAATATTGAGGGTCCATGTTCAGCTGCTTAAAGACCAGGGATGATGACAACAATTCCCTTGAAACAAGGCCCCCTCGATACTCCAGGGGGAGTAGCCCAAGATCCCTCATCTGTCATCCAGCTGGATATAAAATCCAGGTTCTCATTAACACACAGCATGTAGCATTTCTTTACTGGCTGGTAGTATTAAAGCCAGTTCCTCCAACTTTCAGGTATTCTTCAGATGGGATTAAATGAGATCCCTTTTCTATAGCACCACTAGGCTCTGCCAAAGCAGTTCTTGTCACTCAGAGCAGACCTCCACTGCTGCACCTTGCCTTGGGAAGCACTTCCCATGTGCAGCACACCCCCAGCCTTTGCTCCCCTGTAGAGCAACAAGGAACCCTGGGAGGTAAATGTGAGCGAGGGGTGGCTCTGCACAACTCCATCCTCTTCGGGGGGGAAATCGGGAGCCTGACCAGGTAGAGGGAGCATTTCAGGTGAAATGTGTGTCTGAGGCAAGCAAACTTTTCCCTCCTGCCAGTAATTTTGCCTGGGAATTCTTCAGCATCTTTACACGGTGTGGTTTTACTGCATAGTAAAATGCTTCAGAAGATGGAATTAAAACCAAACCGCTTCCCAGATGGGATGGTCATCATTAGAATGCAATTTCCAGCAACTGTGTGGGTTTCTTGGTAGCCTAAAAATCTTTAAAATTCTGTTAAAGCAGCAACTTTGAAGGAATGGCTTAGCATGAAGCCAGAATAGGAAAATCTTCCCATGATCCAGTGGATCAAGCTGGATGTTATAGTGCGTACGGACAGTGTGGGATGTCCTCAGAACTTGCAGCGATGGTGAAGGCTACTCTTTGGTGCTCTTACTGTGCAAATTGTGGATGGGAGGTTCTGGTTTCCCTGACTGAAATCCCACCATGACTGGGGATGGAATCCATGGGAAGATTTCAAGCCACATTTGCAGACTTGTCCCATGGGTCTGGAGTTACTCTGATTGCCTGTTGCACATCTTCTGATTCATATTTATTTGCTAAGAAAACATTAAGTCCTTGCTGCACACATGTGGTTTTATGAGGATTTTCAGCCCAAGAGAGCCAGTACAAATGGGATTCAGCTGAGTATGGTGGCAATTTGTTTGTAAATAGATTTTCCATGTACCCACTTGTTCTTCTATAAGTGGGAATACCTTTCTTTTTCTATTTATTGCTCTCACCAGCCATCTTACTCATCTTTTGTCTGAACACTCTGTACCACCCTTTCTGCCCCCTCCTTGGAACACTTTCTTTGAGCTTCCCTTTGCTCTTTGCTGGGTCTTCTCCAGCCCGTTCCCTTTGCTATGTCCTGTGAGGTGCTCAAGGGGCAGGGGATGCTCCTGGCTTCAGGGCTGGCACCAGGAGCTGTTTGCAGGGACGCTTCAGGAATTGCTCAGAATATATGTGGAATGCAGAGTCAAGCAATACTGGTGATTAGTTGAAATTGTTATTTCTAGAGCCACATTTCTTTATTGACAGAAGGGTTCATCTGTTGTGCACTTGCTTGGTCTCTCAGCTAACCTGGGCATTTGGGAGCACGGTGTGTACTGCCCGCTCCGTGCTCAGCTCTTGCCCCATCCTCCTCTGTGCTGGCATGTGCTGTACGTGCAAGAGACAGGCGTGGTGAATGGTGGGGATGGAGGGAGAACAGGCTCTTCTTTCCTGTCCTCCTGGTTGACTTCCCAGAGTTACGAAAGCCCCCGGCACGCTATGCCATGCCGTGCCCCACCACCCCTCAGCCCACTGGCTGATCTCAGCCTTCGTCTCAGTGTGCACATGAATTTCCACTCTTTGTGCTAAACCCTGCCAAAACAAAATTCCTGAAGCAGAATAAAAAAATGTGGAAGACTTTCAAACCCAGAGTTTATTGAACTGTCCCTCTTACTAAATGGCACTCAATACTATGTTCTTTATAAAGTCTCTAGTATAATGTTTAATTCAGTGACTACAATTGGAAAGTCTTTCCAATCATTTTAAACTGCCAGAGCTGTTTTAATGTGCCTCAGATTTTGTGTTGGCATGCCACAGAGTTAAGTGCCATCCATCTTGCAGCAAACTTTAAAATTTAGTCTCGTATAAAAAGGAGAAAAATGGGAAAGAATCCCAAAGGATGTACTCATCTCATGAACTCCACCACCATTTGTGGCCTCACAGACACCTTCTCCTGCGTTTTGAAATTGTTTGCCTCCCTCTGTGCATGGTGAGAGATCCATGCAAACAGCCAAAATCTTTAATTACTGTGCAGAGCTTCAGCTGAGGGCAGGCCTGTGAGCAGATCTTTGCTGGCGGCCACCCAGCCATGCCTCACCGGGCTGTATTCCCTCTACAGATGCGTCCAAGCCTCTGCAACCCAGGCTGTAAAAGGTTGAGGAGGCCCAAATATCTTCTGATTTCTTTTTTGTGCCACGGCCATGGAGTCTCCCTCTTTGCCCACTGGCTTGAGTTAGTCCCAAACCCACCAAGGTGCCCGTCCCCACTGAACTCTTCCAGCCAGTACTGCTGCTGGGTGTGAGGAAATGGAGCACGGAGCTTTGCCATCTTGGTTAGCCTTACTCCAGCCATGTGAGCATTAGTAACTGGCAGTAGCTGACTCTCAGCATCCTTGCACTTTTTTTTAATATTTTTTTTTCTTTTTTTTTGCTTTATTCCTTCTCCCCAAGCTCAGTGGCACATGAGTGCTGAGTGTGTGCACCTCTGCACCAGGAGAAGGGAGAGAAGGTGCAGGGAGAATGTCTTATAAATCCAGTTCTGCTCTATTAAGATTCATTCTGGTATGACAATGGCTTTTTCTATTGAAATGCTTTATGAAAGCCTTGCCTAATGATCTGTTAGCTGGGGAAAGATTAAATTTGTGGAAGTTTTTCTGCATTTGATGAAGAAAAAACAGTGCAATTATCCAGAATTCAAAGTGAGTTTTAGCCAGCTGTTAATAATACTACGATTCTTCATGTTCTCATTACTCAGAAGTAATGTGGCCATCCCTAGTCATGGCAGTAAAATATTTATAGCTTTCTGTTTTGGCCCTGTTTGTACTTATAGAGGGCTGGACATCACTCAAGGTCTTCTAAATGTGCTTCTTTTTGGTGCTTTAACCACCCATGACAGTAGTCTTCTCATCTAACCACAGCTGTCTGCAACAGAAGTGTCCAGTTTAAGGCAGTCACCTCAGGAGGGATCAGACATGCCCTTTAACCACTAACAGTTGTGTGTCTTGTGCAAACTGATCATCAAGGCTCTGCTAGAGTCACTGGAGAGGCTGGTGCTTCCAGATTCACACCATCCTTAGAGAGCTGCCAAGGATAAAGGAGACAAATGGGCTTGATGCCTGATATTCTTGATACCAAGAGTGCCCATATTAACAACATGGTTTGATGCAGAGATAGGTTTATTGGTAGTTTTCTGCTCTTTGCAGCCTCATTGCAGTCTGCGAGTCGGTTTGTGTGCTGGGAGTCCTGCAGGAGCAACCCCCAGACATCTGTGTGTTTCTTCTAGCTCTGTCCCCTGATCGCTGAGGTTTCCAGCTTGGAAAGTCATGGCAGAACATGAAATACACATGGCATCTCTGTGTCCAGGCACACAGAAACAAAATAAGTGTCATGGGGAAAATATAATTTCACAGTGTCAGGCCCTGCATTGGGATAAACAGACAGCTTGTTTCCTCTGGTGGATGCATGGAAAATCAATTCCCAGTCCTCTGCAGGGACTTCTAAACATGAACCAAATCCCCTCCTGTAGTACTTAAGAACTTACAACTGTTTTGCACCAGCAAAAAGGTTTCTTTTTGAGCAGGGGAACCACAGGTAACACCTTTTTGCTAACCTCATGTTGTCATTTACATATCTATCTTGTCCTCTTTAGCAGAGTCTCATTTCAAGTGCAGTTTTTTGCCTGGAGGTCTGAAATAAATGAGTATTAAGTAACTGTATCTGTCTCTAATTCACTAAACATCCAGAAAAACAGCTAATGTGTCTGAACCAGTGGGATGAATACATTAGATTAATCTAATTCAGCTACTTTTCACTCCAACAACCAGTAGCATTTAGAAAAAGGTTGTGAAAGGGATTAGGAATTTTTCTACATTTTTCCTGTCTTTTCCTTTCTATGGCTTTGCTGCCTTCTATTAAATGCCAGCTATTCATTTAGCTTATTTCCTTGACCCTCCTTAAAACATTGCTTTTAAAATAAGTTTATTCTTCTTAGAGCTGGCTCTGTACTCACCAAGGCTTGCAGTGACTAGGAAAGGCGACAGAATAAATACAGACATAGAGGTTGTGAGCAGCTTATCCCGACTGGAGCAAGCAGCTCCTGGCTGTCACCATCTCGTTTGCACCGTGGTCCAGCAGTAGAGGGCACAGGGAGTCTCGGAGAATCACCCCTGGACTTAGGGCAATCGCCTGAGCATGCAGTCACCTTTTCTCCATCCCCTTCAGCTGCCGTGGCTGTGATGGTGCATGCTATCACCTTAGTGCCATGGCAAGTCTGATGTATGTATCCTTTGCTCCTTTACACCATTCTTTATTGGAAATGTATAAAGAGACTCAAGAGCAGGTTGCCTTGACACCTCAGTTTAACAGCAAATGACCGGTAGCTGCTCTTGGTGTGTGTATTTCTCACTGAGGTTCAGTCTAGATCAGGGTTACCTCACTTGCCAGAGAGAATATCATGTGCAATCATGTCAAAAGCCTTAGAAACCATCAAGGTATAAGACCTAAAGGGCTGCTTTGCTGCCCACAAGCCCTGCTCTCCTGTCAGTAGATTGCTTCAGTGTGATTTGTTCTTGACACATTCCTGTGGCTGTTGATCATCTCCTTATATTTTGTAAGTGCTGACAAGCAGCTTGATTATTTGTCCAAGTATTTTTCTGGGACCTGAGGCAGTCTGCCTACTCTGTAATTCCCCATTGCCTCCTTCCCCTCATCTGCAAGTGGAGCCCTTGGTCTGCCCTCTCCAGCCCCCTGGAACCTCCCTATCCCTGGTGGCTCCTCACAGTTAAGTGGTTGCATCTCCGAAGCTGCTTCAGAAAGCTTGCCGAGTGTCCTGGGATGCAGTTCAACAGGCAGGGATGATTGAAAACACCACAGTTATCTCATCACTCTCTAACCAAATCTCCTCTTACTGTCACGTGAGTTCATATTCTGCAAATGCTGGCATTAGCTTCATCAGACATTTGATTGCTTTTGAGTTTTTAGGGAAGACTGCAGCAACGAAAAGGCATTAAGTGTTTTGGCTGTGTCAGCAGTGCCCTGTGCTAATGTCACTCCTCCCTGAACAGTGGGTTAGCTCTTTCTTTGGTCTCTACTTGTGCTGCTGGCTTGTGCCCCACTGCTCATCGAGGCCACAGCACGGCAGGGGCTATGCCAGCTGGGGAGCTTTGGGGCCAGCAGGTAGGACACAAATCCTGCAAAGACCCCAGCATGGCCACCCCAGCAGCAGGGTTTGGCCAGGCTGTCCCCAGGTAGGGAGCCCTCCTGTCCCCAAGCTCAAGGGGTGGCATGAAGCCCCTCTCTTTGTGTGCAGAGCAGAGGTTAGCCGTGTGTGTGGTGCATGCCTTGGAGGCTCTGCTGGATTATTTCTGGGGCTTGGTTGCTGCACAGGGGGTTGTGGGAGCAGACAGCAGGCTGTGGCAGTGTGCAGGAGAGGTGGCTGTGAGGTGGCAGCCCTGGGGCGGTGATTTCCCCCTCTGCTCCCTAGCACTGCAGGGAGCTGCTGTGAAAGAGATGCAAGGCAGGATAAGCACAGGAAAGGCTTAACTTTCCTTGCCAAGAGCAGATGAAAAGAGATGTTATAAAGTCACTTGTCTCTGGTAACACGGCCCCTAGCTCTGACACAGTGGTGGAGGGCATCCAAGTTTCATGCTGGAAGGAGATGAGCCCACACCTGGAATCCTATCCCGGTTTCAAAGGTCAGGTGCATTTCTGTGGTTACAGATGTCGTGGGGATGGCATTTGACCCTGGCTCATCCTACACAGAAGGCAAGGTCTGATGGACAGCGGGATCATTTGAACCTCCCTGGAACTAGCTTTCATTTGAATTACAAGCTGTTTTTTGTTTCTTCCCAGCCAGGTCTCTAGACAAACTCTATAACTTTGCTGACTGCTCTGGCCTTCACCTGATCTTTGCACTGAATGCTTTGCGCCGAAATCCCAACAACTCCTGGAACAGCTCCAATGCTCTCAGCTTGCTGAAGTACAGTGCCAGCAAGAAGTACAACATCTCCTGGGAGCTGGGCAATGGTGAGTGTGGGAACAGGAGAGCCACGGGAATGGTGCTCACTGTAGCAGAAAGGTATTCCCTTTTGGAAGAGGATATTATAGGTCATAGGATGCTTTGCTAATGTAGTTTCAGAGGGATTTAAAGGCTCCTGCTATAAGGCAGCACCATCTCTAAGACAGACCTGGCATCTGTTAGCTGGATGTTTCCATCAGGTGGTACTAAGCACATTAAATATTTCTGCCCTAGCTGCTGGGTACAGCTGGGATGGGCAGACCAGCAGCTGTATGGGCTAGTATGGTGGCTGCAGTGCCAGGGGAAGTGGAGGACTCTATTAGGACACCAAGGTGCAGGTTCTTCACCCAGCACATAGCAAAAGGGTGGGTGGAGATGCTGGCACAGGAGAGCAAGCACTGACCCTCATCCACTCCTCAGAGGCTCCTTCTGCTGCTCCTCAGAGCAGGCAGGCAGCTCTGTGGAGCTCAAGCTGTGCGACAGCCTGTGAGCTGTGTGTCTCTCTCCAGAAGCACAGATGAAGGAGCAGAGCTGGCAAGCCTTGCTTGTCTATTTTTATTTTCCCAGAGCCCAATAACTATCGGACCCTGATCGGCCGCTCCGTGAACGGCAGCCAGCTGGGGAAGGACTACATCCAGCTGAGAAGCCTGCTGCAGCTTATCCGCACTTATTCCAGAGCAAACCTCTATGGGCCGAACATTGGGAGGCCCAGAAAGAACGTCATCGGTCTCCTGGAAGGGTAAGTGCTGTTGCTTTGATCAAGAAGACATGACCAAGGAGCCCATCCTGAGGCTGATGCCCTTTGCAGCAGGTAGACTTGCTCTTTGGCTTCTTGATGTCCAACAGCTGCCAGGACAGTGAGGCTCTGTGCAGCTCAGTCACTGCAGAACCAGGGGCTTGTGGACATGGTCATCTGTGCCGCTAAACTTCTGCAGAAGTCCTTGGTGGGATTTTGGGCTGGGCTGATGAACACTCTCCCAAATATTCCCAGCGTTTCCCAGTTACAGGCTGACTGAGGTGCCCACCTTGTTGCAATGTGAAGATAATGCAGTGCTGCTGATGCAGGCTGCTGCATGCCTCTGGGTCCTGGCACCACTTACCAGCAGAGATGTTGTCTCAGAGTCCTCCTGGACAAATTGCTTTGCTCTTCCCCTGTAGTGGCTTCTTCTCCCTGTGTTTTCTCCATCTGTGCAGAGGAAGAACCTGTAGCAACTTCCTTCATTGGCCAAACCCTCTGCTCCCTCCTAGGAGAATTGACGTTTCTGGGGAGGCTAGAGGCGGAGAAGGAATGGTGACAGTGAGGGACGCAGACACCTGGAGGTGACATTGGACAGCTACAGGAATCAGGGAGGTGTGGGAGCCTGCTGGCAGCAGGAATTGGGACTGTGCGGCTCAAAGACTGTGCAGCAGAGGGGGAATTCCCTGCAGGACTGTAAACAGAAACTCCAGTGCAGAGGGCTGGGCAGGGGGAGGTGTGGAAGGGACTCTGCTGGGAGCAAAGCTGGGTCTAACATTCATTAACATCTGCATGAATGATCTGGCAGAAACAATAAACAGTACACTGATGCAGTCCCTGACGGGGTAGGGAGGGAGCCAGGGCCAGATTCTCAGCCCTGCTGCAGCAGCACAAAGAGACCATAAAGCTGGTGGGACCAGCTGCGACGCCAGCGTCCGTCCCGCTGACAAAGGTGGGGGAGCAGCCCCTGTGCCCACCCCATGGCTGCTGCCGATGCCGCGCGGGCACATCGCTCGCCCGAGCTCCGGCATTTGCTGTGGCACAGGGGGGCTACAAAATGTTGTAGTAGCCTTGATCAGCAGGGAACCTATTAGCACTGGGAGGAGCAGGCTGAGTAAAGACAACAACAGGGATGAGAGCCAAGAAGCTCTTGGAGAAAGGGAAGTCCTACTGCTGTGTTTGCCCTTTGTGCACTGCAGTCGGGTCCCAGGGAAGAGGGGTCGGATGAGCTGAGTCGCACAGCCAGGGTGGTCCAGCAGCTCTGCCTTGATAAAGCTGGCTCTGACTGACAGCGACCTGGGGCTGGGCTGTGGTGTACAGCCTGATGGAAGGGATGGCAGAAACACCATCTTGAATGAAAGGGAAGGAAGGTAAGAGCTGGGGTTTGAGCAGCCCTGGGGACGGGATGGTGGGGGCTCTCCAGATCCCCACATGGGTCCAAAAGAGCCCTAATGAGCATGCCTGCTCTCCAAGCTACATGCTGTTTCTCTGCTGCCATCCCTGCCTGTCAGGGTGAGTCTGGTCCACAGGTGCCCACAGTGATTTCTCTCTCCCAAGGAGAAACCTTGTGTCCTGTACTCCAAACCCTGGTGTCTGCAGCTCATGGTGAGCAGCACGTGCCCTCATGGCCTTATAGCCCCACAGGGTCCTGTGAGACAAGAGCTGCTTGTTTTTCCACATAAAGGCCCCATTATTTTCAGACAGGGTGTAAAGAGGAGGAACAAGTCTGTTTACACAAAGGACTAAACGCTCATTTGCAGCATTTGGAAATGGAGTTGCAAAAGGACAAACAAATAAATCCCAGTTCCTAAGCTGCTTGACAGCATGAGCTTTATTCCCAGCAGCTCCCCAAGGTCTCTTCAGTACTCTTGGTTAGTGCCACCAAGAGCCCTGCCTCCTGTGGCAGCATTGCAAGGCTGGTCAGTGTGGTGTGGCTCAGCTTGTGCCTGGGGCTGTCACAGCCAGGACATGCTTCTGAGGATCCTGAATGAGCTTCACACAGTCAGCAAGCAGGAGAGAGGAGAAGGAATTTAGGAAGGTGCTCTCGATGACAAGCCTGCTGTCTACCTTGCTAGACCACCATGAGTGGTCTACATAGTGCTTGCAGTAGGATGAAGGCTTCAGAGCAAGCAAAGCGTGTGCATTTGGTAGTCCTGATGATGTGAAATATGCAAAGTTATGCTTTTATTTAAAAAAAAACTTTATGAACAGCAGAAGTCAACCAGATAGGAAGAGATATGCCAAGTGGAAGATTATGGCCCAGGAGAGGGTGGGATTGAACCCTTCCTGGGATACCACCTTTCTCTGGGGTCTGCTAGACAGGCTTGATGATGAGTGCAGATCGGGCACCTGAAGGTGTGCAGCAAGTAGAGGTGTGTGCACGCTGTCCCACTGCAAAGGCTGTCCTTAGGCAGGTGACACTGAGCTGTGCTGGGTGAAATCTCTGCTCTTTCTGATGATGGAGGTTGGACATGGTGAGGGGAGGAGGGTCCTGCCTGAAACATAGCAGCACTGTCTGTGCACACCCTTCACTGCTGAGTTACTGCTCCTGAGCTCTTGTACCACTCTGCACGGTGCAGTGGCTCAGAGAAGCCACAGAGCAGATCAGTGTCACTCTGGGCTGGCAAGTCCTGGGGACTGGACATGAAGTGCTACTGCTGATGTAAGGACAGGCTGTGCAGCGATGGAGCATTGCTCCGATGGCTGAGGCCTGCTGTGCGGGAGGCTAGAAATGGTGTCTTGTGAATGCACAGGTGCAAGAGGGAATTCCTCCAGACAAAACCAACAGTTGAGTTTGATGAGGTGTTAATTAGACCATTCATGCAGCCTGAGCTGTTGCAGAGCAGACCATGTTAGCTACCTACTGAGTCTGTGGGTACAGGAGTCCCAGAACTGCTCAGTATTTGCTTGGGGAAAAAAATCTGAGATTCTAAGGAATTAACATAGATTTTAACAGCAGATCAGGAATCAGACACAAAAGTTCATGCGTGACTGAATCACACATTCAGTGCTGGATGAGAAGAAACACAAGCGAAAGCTGTTAGGAAGGAGATGCTAACACGTGTTAAAGCTCAGAATGTTTGATACAAAACTTAGGTCAGCACATCTGGGCAGGTGTGGCTAGGGGCTCCCATTACCTGTTGTGCCTTGGCTGGTGTAGCCTAGTTCTTGCTACTGGACACTCACAAGCATTGGGGTGTTACTCCACCACGGCAGGAGCTGCAGGAGGATAAGGGCTGGCAGACACTTGTATCCACACTAGGCTGGCTGATGTTGATGCTCTGTGGCCACTTTGGGTCCTAAGCCTCCTGAAGTCACCAGAGAAGTGCAAATTTTCCTGGTCTGGAGCTACAGCCTTTCCCTATGTCCTCATCCTACAGCTCTCAGAGCCACCAGACCTCCTACCTCCTTGGCTTTCTGTCTGCCCTCTTTCCAACTCCTTGGCCCCTTCTTGCTGCTGCTGTCACCATTGCGCATCCACCCTGTGGTCACAGAGCCACAGCACCTCTGGACGGGCAGCAGCAGCAAGCAAGGAAGCTCCCACATGTGAGTCCTCACCTCACAAGGCACAGGAGTTTCTCATCCTTCATGATTTTACTGCCTCCTACTCTTGGTTTGTAGTTCTTGTGAAGAGTTAACCATCCATCTGGGTCACTTTGGCTCCTTTTGGTGATGATGTCATTCTATGGAGCCCATAAAGGTGAGGAAGAACGTTTGCCAGTGGTGATGATGCCCTTCCTCCCTGCCAGCTGTCGATATGGTAGGGTTGGGAGGGGGCATGGAGATGATGTCTCGATTACCTGCGGGCAGCCCAGATAAGGGGTCAGGTTAAAACCTATCCCAGTCCTCAGACCTGCTCCCTGCATCCACAAATCAACCCCAACCCCAGGTTCCCTGTTGGTGCTTATGTGGTAGAGGTGTTAGCTTATGGCTCCTGAAAAGGCACAGACCCACACAACCAACACAACCAGAGGCCACAACAAAATCAAGGAGCAAAAAATCGAAGGGTCTTTGGTAGTATTTTTATGATGACTGTTCATGCCTTGTGTTTGTACTGTTACAAGGGAAAAGAGGGCTGTGGCTGGCTGAGCAGGTTAGGACACAGCAGTCATTCCAGGCATTGCTTTTTATCTTTGACTTGTTCTGGAGTAGTAGCCAAAGACAGTGTTTGGACAGAGGTGGTTTGTTTACATTCAAGTAGGGAAGAGAAACAAGGAGAACCTGGAGCAAGCAGTACCTGGCAGAGGGAAGGACTCTGGGTGGGTTTCAGGGAGAAATGTAGGTATTTGTCCTGCCTATTGCTGACAAGGACTTCTGCCCTGTTTGACATAGGGGACTTGGGAAGCACTGTATTTTTAGAAGCTGTTTTGGCAGTTTGACTTCCTTCAAAAAGTACATCCTTGCTGTATTGGTCCGAGGGTCTTTAGTGATGCTGCAGAGGTGGGTGTGTCTCAGTCAGCAGAGCCAGAAGCTTCACCCTTATGTGATTACCACAAGGCTGGTGGCACGGACTGTACCAGGACACTGAATAGCTCCAGAGCAAGAAATCTGTGCAAAAAATCAAGCCACAAGACCAGCAACATTAAACTAATGATACAAAGGGAGGAAGAGGTCACTGCAACATGAACTCAGGTTATGGGAGCATTATGAATGAATCCATTAATAAATACATTGAAACGAGGTGTGAAGGATGTGATGAAGCATTTTGCAGTTAGTTATATAGCAGGGTCAAGCATCTGAGATTTAAGCAAAGGATTTAGCTATTGCTCTTTCAGGAGAAAGGGGTTAAGATTGTTGTTGTTGCTGAAACTTGATCTGGATGGCTGGAATGCCAAAACCATGGACACCTGTATAGGAAGAACAAAATGGGTAAGAGGAGACATAGATGAGATTATGCCACTGTGTAAGGACACAGTGTACCTTCATCCTGATTGCTATCTACAATCTTAGTAATTTAATCTCAGAAAAGTTGTAATAGGACCTGGAGGGTTACAAGGAGAGGAGCTGAGAAGGTGTGATGATTTCACATGAGAAGAGATTAAATAGGCTATGTCTGTTCAGCTCAGAAGACAGAGAGTTCAGAGGGAATATTATTGATGCCCATGAGCCTATGAATGGGGTGGGTTTTTCCACAATATGGAAAGTAGTTTGGAAGGAAGCTTTGGAAAGAAGGAGGAAGCTTTTTCATGTGGTATGCAATGGCATTGTAGAAGAGGGTATCGTAGACCTGGTATTGCTAGAGGAGTGTGTGCAGAAAGTGACAAGACAAATCAATGGGGGGAAAAAGCATCAGTGGTAAGATAACATCATGGTCCAAATGCAACCTCCTGAGCCCCTGGAGTGCAGATTCCCAATGCTGAGTGGGGCAGTCTGGGACATAAAGCCCTCTTTGCAAGAAGGCTTGTGCAGCCCTACTGTAGATCAGATTGGTGGAGGAAGGGTGATGCTGAGTAGAGAGAGAATGCAATATAGCAGCAGATTGGTATGTAGTCCCCACCAGGCTCTGCTCCCTGGAGTAAAATCTCTGTCTGAAATCTGGCACTGTAGGTTGAAGTCTTTGCAGCGGGTGGCATGAATTGGGTATTTGATGGTGCTACTGGAACCTGAAGAAGTTAGTAAGTGAAACCTGTGCCTTAGTCCCCCTCACCAACCTATTTGGACACAAGATGAAGCTATTTCTACCCATCACTGTTGGCTCGAAGGGCACAGATCTACCATCCAGCTCCAGGGATTGACCACAGCACTACAGACAGGGCAGTGTTGCTGCTACATTTGGGGTTGGGGGACGTCAGTTTGCTTTTGTAGTACTCCAGGGAGGAACAGGTAAAATAACGCATGTTTGGGAAGTCCAGCACCCAGGAGTCAGACAATGCTAAATGACCTGGGAGCCCACATGAGGGTAGTTGCATTCTTTGTTACAGGATCACTCTTTTTATATTTAAAGGATGATAATCTGCAATTACCTGCATGGGAAAGAGATTTCTAAATGCAGATAGCTCTTTAATATATCAGGAATAAGCCTAGGAAGCTCCAGTGGCTGGAAGCTGAAGCCAGACACATTCAGATGAGAAATAACATACTTGGAGACTAATTAACCATGGGAGCAATTTGCTTAAGGTTGCAGTAGGTGCTCCATGACTGGCAGTACTGAATCAGGACAGGAGAACTATTTCAGAGACATGCCCACACTCAAGTGGAAGTTATGGTCCTGGGAGATGCTCAGGGAAAGGTCAGATTTTAGCCATGGTTTCACAATATAGAGTTGTGGTGCCAGTACCATCTCATGGTGTTGCAGCCCTCCTGCTCCTCTCTGCCACAGCTCATTCCCTCCCAGAACCTGGGAGGTGCTGTCCCATGTTATGCCAGTATTACCATTCCTTGGACAGAGCTGTGAACTGTTTGGATGACTGATCAGTGTTAAATTACATTTTTCTCAGTGCTTATTTAAAAGCAACCAGAAGCCTCAGTTCTAGCTCAAACAGACCCACAAGTAGTAATCCTGGCATGGGCTGCTGACACATGGGCAGCTGCAAGGGTAAGGAGATGGATAAATCCAAGCTCAGTGACTTTGTCTAATCCTCAGTATCACCAACTGCCTGAGGCTCCTGTTCCCTCACAGGCCTCTGACGTGTTCAGTTTTCCCACCTAGAGATGCTGCCCCAGCAGATTTGGAGGATCTTTACGTTTGCCCAGGTTTCTGATGAGTGGAAGTCCAGGCAGGGATCCCACACAGGCATGCCCTGGGGCTGCCACCCATCTGAGTTACAGGGCATTGCTACAGTAGTTGCCCACATTGCCTGCACAGCATGGGCTCAGCTAGTACCACTGCTCCTGGTGGGGGGACTTGCTGCACATGCACTGCACTGCTGATTGGTGCTCACAGAGAAAGGCCAATGTGGAGGGAAATGGCAGATTTACTGCCCCAGCCCAGCCCATCTGTGCAGCACATGTGCAGGGATCTGAGCCCTCACGGAAGCGTCTGGTTTGCTCAGCCTGTGCCGTGCTGCACACATGGACATCGTGCAGTCCAGGAAATCCCAGATAAAAATGTGCCAGTGCTGTTCGTATGGACTGTATGGATCTTTGCTGGCCTCAAAATCTGCGGTTTGAGCAGCACAGGTGCTACAGGAAGAAAGAGATTTGTAACATCTGTATTCCTGAACTGAGGATATTGAGATACCTGTGCATCACTGCATTCTACCTGCCCTGGGCTTTCATCTCTTGCTCATGCAGTACCACTTGTTGGCTGTTGAGATGCCATAGGTCCCCTTTGGAGGGTAGAGACCATTGCCCAAGTCCTCTGGGTGCTCCAGGCACAACTCCACCATGACATTTTACCAGGAACTTTTGAATGTCATCCTGTGAAAATCTCAATAAAAGAAAAAAGAAAAAAAAAGAAAAACAACAAAAAAGAAAAACAGACATGGAAAACAAAATTTTAGCTAGATATGCATCTTTTATGTTAAAATTTGAAAATGGCCAGAACTAACTGATTTATTTCACTCTTCTGGAGACAGAAGAGGAACACTAAGCAAGCCAAGCCTTTTCGTCCTGCTTTTGGTCTGTACTACACTGCCTGAGTGATGCCTGTGTTCTAGAACAAAATTTTTCAGGAGCTTTTTAACAACAGATCAGTTAGCTTCCTGAAGACATGGGAGATGGGACAGATGGGTATCCCGCTTCTGCTGCTCCAGGGATGCTGGAGGTTATACCAAGGATTTGCTTTGCTTTTCAGTCCCTGCTCAAAGTCTATCGTAGCAGGTAAGTTTGCAGCAGGGCTGTAGGCACTGTGGAAGTGGTGGGAAAACTGAACAGCTTCTTCCAATGCGTCCAGTCTGCTCACAGTTTTGGACTGTTAGTGGAGAGTGCCAGGCTGAGCCTGAGACATGATTTAGTAAAGTCCAGGATGGTTTATTTTACAGCCAGAACATAAAGCATTTGAGGTTAGAAAGCAAGCTGGTCTAATCTTCAAACCCAATTGCAATATATCGATCTTTAAACCCAATATATATTGTGTTCATAATTTCAGTTTAGATTTCATTAGTTCACTTTTGTACACTTCATGCTTTACCTTGTAGGCAGCAGTTCCTGTATTGAGCATTTAAAACCTAGGAGCCAATTTTTTTGATCTTTTTGGCATATTTCTGCAGACTTGATTTTGTAGAACAATATTTGCAAAACCCCCTTTTCACCAGATAACCCACATGAGTTGTGGGGAGCTCGCCGCTTTCCTCCTGGCTGCACCATGGCTGGTCCAGCTAGTCTCCTTACCCTGCTCAGCTGGGGAGGAACCATCCCCAAACCACTGCCCTGGTTCTTCCCTCCCAACCTGACCTTTAGGAGACATATAAAAGCATTTCTGAAAGGCGAGCCTGGGAACTGAAGCTCACAGCACTGCTAGGCAGCAGAATCAGGGATGCATCCTTACTAGGAGGTTTTACAGCATGTTACTGTTTTTTCATTTCTAATTGTATCTCTTCCCTCCCTGTCCGCAGGGATTTATTACTGCTGCCTTTGCCAGTGTCTTCTTATGCTTCACAGGGTCCAGCTGCCCTTTTGTCCCAGTCTATAATTGACCATCGTCATTAATTTCAAGTCAGAATGGTTGTTTCTGAGCTATATTTAGCCTGAAGTTTGCTGCTCTTGTTTCAGACCTGATTAGAGGCTCATGTGCTGGAAAGCTTGCTGTTCTTCCCTGCCATGACAACTGGTTTGATTAAAGGTCTCATCTCTCCTCACAAACCTTCCTTTTCCTTCCCCACCCTAAGTTGCAGGGCTGTCCTGGGGCAGTTGGGGTTGCAGGACCCAGTGCCACTTATCCCTATGTCCTAGAGGAGACAGGACAGCTGCATGAATTCCTATTGTGTTCCCAGATCCCTGTGCATCAAAGAGTAGCCTGAGACAAATACAGCATCAGTTTCTTTCTCATCACATTCACTTGCTCAAGCCAGTGTCTCCTGTTAATGTGCGTTCATTATTGCTTCCAAAATGCATCAACTACGCAGTACATGTTACACTATGGAACAGAAAAGCAGGCCTGTCCTGTTGGGGTGTGCCTTTGGGTGTTTCCATATCTCTGCTCCTAAGCATAAGAGTAGAGTAACTGCCGGGGCTTCTTCCTGGGAGTTGCGGTTTTCCAAGGTGCAGTTTGGATTGCTGGACCAGGGAAGCAGTGAGGAACTGTCTGGGATGGCAGCAAGCCTGTGCCAGAGGCTGCTGCTGCAGTGGTCACATGCAGTCCCCAGGACTAGGAATTGCTTTGGTTTTAGCAACAGCAGCATAAGCAGATACACCTGGATAGCCTCAAGTTTGACTCAAATAGGACCTGTCTGGAAGAGGTGCGTTGTCTTTAAGATACTTGGGTCCCAAGCCATGAGGAGACTGATAGATACACATAAGTCTTTGTAACTTTGTGCATGGAAATGCTGTGGCTAGGAATAGGAACTGGACAGACTAAAAGTGCACCCAGTTTGCTAACAGCCAAGAAAGGCATCAAAAGCCGGGAAGCAAGCAGCAGTACTTGTCCAGCCTTTCCTCCCATTCTCCAATGTTCCAAGGCTTCCTGAGCTGGAGGTGGCATCTTTGCATCTAATAGCTTTGCTGTTTTTTTCTTCCAATTTCTTTCATTTTCCCACTCCTTCCTTGAGTCCAGTGAAGCAGTTCCTCAGCTTAAATACCTATTGGGTGAAGAAGTGTCTCCCTTTAAGATGAGCATTTAAAAGTTTTTCTTTAATTGCTGTTGAGGGTTGTTGCAGACATATAGTAAGTATGATTTATTGTCTCCATTTAAGGATGCAAAGGTTTCATTAGAAAGGGTCTGTGGGTGTAGTGACGGCCTTTGCTATCCTGTGGTGTAGGATGGGTATTGGTTGTTTTAGAACTCCTGTGACAACATTGGATTTACGTGGTTTCTTCCTCTGTTTCCTATAGGTTCATGAAAGTGGCTGGCAGCACGGTGGATGCTGTTACCTGGCAACAGTAGGTATTCACCATTTCTTCTACTTTCTAACACTAACTGTAGTGATCAGACTGCTCTGGGAGCAGAGCTCATGTGCTGTCTGGGTGTCAAAGTGTCAGACATGTGACAGCCATCCTGCCGCATTTAAATAGGTGAAAGCGCCTCTGTCCCTCCCTCTGGAACCTCTCGAACAAACACAGGAGGGGATGTATTAACCTTTACCACTGCAGCTGAGACACAGGCTAAAAATACCAGTGCCTGCATGCCTGGCCTGCCTGATTGCTGGAAACAAAGCCTGCGCTGGATGGCTGAGTCCAGGTGGGGGAACAGGCAGCTCCAGCAGTGGCCAGGGTGGGGACAACAGATAAGCAAAAGCCACGGGTGACAGATGTATGGGACTATCTGAAAGCCCTTTTCCTTCCACCTCCATCACTGTCTGCCTGCAGCCACTGGCCCAGAGGAGGGAGAGGCAGCTTAGCCCAGTGGTAAAAGCACAAGGCCCCATTCCCAGCTCGGTTTTGTAAGGATGTCCGTAGACATGCTGCTGTCCTGCACTTCAGATGAGGCCCCAGCAGCAGATATTGATGGAAAGGAGGTTAACATCCAAGATCCAGGCTCAAGTGGGGCTGCCAAAGAGATGCTGATACCTGATTTTCCCTGGTTCCTACACAGGAATGCGTGCTGATGTCCAGAAGAGGCAAAGCGAGCTCTGAGCTGTAGCGCTGAGTGTGACAAGCACTAAGTGGGGGGGGAAAGGTTTTCTTATTTGGGGGAAAATCCATGAACATCTTTTTTCTCTTTTTATTTCCAACTGCCCCAGTTTGTACACTGTAGCCAGAGGTGGGTTCCCCAGCAGGCTGTGACCCTCTGCAGTGGAAGTACAAATGCCCGCGTAAGGCTGCGCAGTGTGGGCGCAGCACAGCAGCGACCACCAGAATTGATAGAATATTGGTTTGTGGGGCAGGCAGGACTCTCTCCTGCCACAGAAAGGACAAATTTCAGAGACAAACATTCACTGGAGCTAAAACTATTGAGACCCTTCTGTTCCCAGGAAAAAGTGGATTTGCTCTGATGCTGGATTAAACTTCCCATGTAAATCACTGGCCTTGAGCACTGGAGCTCAACTTGGTCTCAGGTCCAAGGTGGGCTTGTGTGCGCTGCCTACAGGGCTCATTCCCCTGACTGGTCCTCTGCAGCGACCCTTGGTGGGGTGCTCAGGTTGCTTTGCTGCAGTGTAGCAGCGTGGTTTGTAAAGCCCATCTCTTGTAAAGCCCACCTGAAGACCTGCTGTTAAAAAGAGCTTGGTGAGTTTTAAGACATGAGGGTTTCTTGCAAGTGTGCCCAGGGTCTCTTTGTTGGTGTGTTAACCTTGGAGACTCCTGCAGAAGCATCTCAGAGTTGTTTATAGCCCCAGCATCCAGCAAGTCCTGTTCCTTAGGGAGCTTAGCTGACCTTGCCGTGCCTCAGTGTTGCTGGCTTAGGTGTTTGGCTCCTGGGGCTATCCTGACAGGCAGCAGCAGCTTGGTGTGATGGGGTCAGTGGGGTAGCAGAGCATTTGGAGCAGGATTTTTGTTACTTACAGGCTCACACTGCAATGATGATCTATGTCTCAGCTGGGAGTTTGCTTTTCATGATTACATGATGTGCTTGATCACATTCACTTGGTCTAGGAATTCACTTTCTGCAACAGGGCTTGATCACTGGGCCAACTCCTCAGTGGAGTTGAAGGAACAAACTTCCAGGCTTCAGAGGTGGGGTTTCATCCTGGTGTGTAGGGAACCTGCCACAAAGGCTGGTTTGACTTCTTACAGGGTCAGTGCAAAGAGCTTGGCAGCTCTAGTGTGGAGCAGCCATGCTGCAGCAGCAGCCCAGGAGAGGGAGGGCTGGGGTGGGCAGAGCTGGGACGCTGCTTGCTGACCCATTTCCACTGAGCTGCTTCTCCCCCAGCCCCGGCTTGCAGCTCTGGAGATTGCACCCGTATGCATTTGTGAGGACTGGCAATGGCCACAGCTCTGAGCTGGGCTTCTGTAGTGTTTATGAATAAATGTCAAAACAGTGTCTCATCCCTCTGCTCCAAACAGCAAAACAAAACAAAACAAGTTTCTTTGTATCCAAGAAGAAAATTATTAGCAGGAAACTAAACTGCTGTCTAACTTCAAGTATGAACATTTCTGTTCCAAACCCTAACTTTCTCCTGGGATATTGGTTATAAATTTGTCAAATCTGTAATTCCTTTGAAAAGGCTGTGCTTGATCCAGAAAGGGAATTTAGAAGGGAATACATTGCAAGGATCTCTATTCTCTGTGTGAAAACACAATATATTTGAAATACAGCTGACAGAAAAGTGACACTGGGTGGAAATAAGCAACCTTGCCAGCCTTTCTGAGCGTGGTTTCACTTACATATGTAACTCAGCATGTGTGCCTCCCTCTTCAGAAGTAATGTGTTGCTGGAAAGGGATGTGTGAATGGCTTTGAAATGCTCAGGGAATTTCCACTAGAGGAGGGTGTGGCAGGTGGGACTGACAGTGGCTCTTGGAGTTTTGGCATTTGCCTGATAATTCAGTTTGTTCATTATGTTTGATTATGAGTAAATGCTTGGTTTATTGCAGACCCCCTCAGTCTTTGGATGAGGGTTTCCACTGCTCAGGAAGCCCCACACAGCCATCTCTTGGCTTGGTGCTGCCATCTTCACACATGGTGAAGACTCATCGCCCACTTAAACCTGCAGCTGTGCCCAGTCCTGTCCTCAGGCATGCTTTCTCAGTCTGTACGGCTGGTTGTGCAAAATGTGCAAAACTCGAAGTTTTGCATATTTAATGGCCAAATCCTTATGCAAAGCTGCCTCTGAAGCACAAATCCCTATTAATTACAGGGAAAGTAACTGTTAGCATCTTCAAAGCCAGTAGGCATCTATCCTTTTGGCTCGTTGGAGAATGCCACATTTATCTTGCAAGATGGAAAGTCACCTGCCCTATGTGGCAAACCAGGGATGCCAGGCATACAGGCATGTGGGGGATGCTGCTGAAAAAGCTTTTGTTGGGCTTGGTTTGGGTGACATCTCTTCTGGCTTAGACATGTCGAGTGTGCAGGCAGAGTTGCTCATGAGGCAGGAGCTGCAGGGTGCAGAGTTGCCCAGCGTGCACACTCAACCCCAACCCCGATGTACGTACCAAGGAAATATATTTGGGCTTAAATAAGCCAGCTGTGAGTGCTCAGAGCATGGTGTCTTCTGAAGTTGTGCCTGGACAAATGGATTGCATGAAGGAATCACTGGCCTATCTTCATCTGTAAATAAACCTGGCCAGGACATGGCTTTGCCCACTGGCTTGCTGTCCTCTGCACTGCCTGATGGAGGGCACAGTCCCTGGCAGCTCAGTGGCCCTGGCCGTTGGCACAGTTCCAGGCAATGCCAGGGCATGGCCAGGGAAGTGGCATAGGCCAAAGACCACTCCCATCAGCAGGATGGACAGAGGCACTTTGTCTGGGGGCAGAGAAATCATGGGTGTGAGTTGTGCCTTTAGGGCCAGAGTGCAGTCCCCAATCATTCTTCTTTATCAGTGCATTTATTAATTGAGTGGAGGTGGGCAGTGCCTCTCCCCTGTGCCTGCAGGTCTTGAGCTGGGTCACATGCTGCCTCTTCTCTCCAGTGGAGCAGTGAGGCTGCCTGTGTCCTGCGCTGCAGATGGGGCTCTGCCCTCTCCTCAGGAGATGGTCAAGGATGGGGGCTGCCTCTGCTGGCAGAGGTGTCTCAGTTTCACGGCTGTGGTGGCAGCAGAGTATCGGGCTGATGGTGGGGATCTGCCCTGCTCTGTGTGCCCTAATTCCTAGCAGACTCTCCCTGTAGGAACAGGCAACAAAGTAGATCCGGAAATTCCTGAGCTTTGGGAAGTGGGCTTTAATGTAATTAACTGCAACAGAAGAAGAGGTCAGATAATAGAGGCAAAGGTTTCTCTTTAAAATGAAAGGGGAGGTAAATGAAACCAGCTGCCCAGGAGCCAGTGCACTGCCTTCATTAAATATGGGATGATGCTTATGGTCCCATGCAGCAGATTGTGGATCTTTTCAGAAAACCATTTTGAAGGCAGCACAAGTCCCAGAGGTGACAGGATAGAGATGTGTAGTCCTAGGTTCACCCAGATGCCTGGCACTGCCCTTCTCCAGGAGGGCAGTGTGTAGCCTGGCCTTGCACCCTGCCCAAGGGCAAGGGCATTTCTTGCTGGCTCAGCCCTGCCTCACTAGACCCTTTGGCAGCAGCTTTTGTGTGTTCCCAGCTCTTCCCTTTGTGTCTGGAGTCTCATGCTGCAGTTCCAGCGAGGAATGGGGGACCAGGAGTTGGGGTGGTGTGTTTCTTTGTGCTGGCATAAGTCCCTGCAGAGTCCTCCCTCTGTGCCAGGCTCTGGTTTGGCCACCTCTGGAGTGATGCGGTCACACTTCCCATTGCGAAGCACACTGCTCCTATCCCAGGTTCCTATGGCATATTCAAATGAGGTGTTTAGAAATGGGATAATGCAGATGGAAGGGGGAGAACTGGCTGCAGCTGTGTGTAATATAATAGGGCACCCAAAGTGGTTGTACACAGCCTTTCCTCTGAGACTCATCTGGGATTTAGTTTCTAGATCCCTCTTTTCCTTGGCTGGCTTTTCTCAAGTTCCTGTAGACTGTCTGTCTACGGATAGAGTGGCATCAAACTGGGAAACATGATGAGTCAGCTCTGCATGCAATAGCCCTTATCTATTCCCTCCTGTATTATGAGAAGTGGCAGAGTCTGTGCCCTGAAATCTCCTAGGCTTTGGGGCCAACTGTGGTGCTACATCATACTCAGAGCCCACTGGAAGATCTGCCAGTTTGTGTTGGAGCTGAATATCTTGTCCATGAGCTACATGTCCTCTGCCTCTACAGAGCCATGGCTGCTAGAGACCCCTGCCTGCACTGGCAAGGGTCTGTCCATTCATCTCCTTTGGCACTCAGACTTCACTGGCATGGGAAGAGGAGGAGGATGTGGATGAGGCCCTTTGGGCTGGCTTGGCCCGGCTGCCTGTGCACCATGCTGCTGCCTGGGGAGGTACTTGTCAACGCTGGAGCTCTCTGCAGCTGCTGCTGGCTTTTTCAGAGGTTGGAGAGTTGTGACTGTTCAGGATTTTTTTTGTTGTTGTTGAAGTCAAGTGCACTGAGTCATTGTAAATATCAGCAAAGCTGCAGCTTTTGCTCCTGGGAATAATCCACGCCTAATGAGCACTTCTCCTGCTTTAAATGCCTGTCAGTTGTTTGCATTTTGCTGATTTCTATGCTGCCTTTACTGGCAGCAAAGTTCTCAAAAGGCAGTGCCCAAATCTCAGTGGCTAAGCCTAAAGCTGGAAACAGCTCATCTGTTCCCAAGTAACCTGGTGCCAGTGAAGACCTCAGTGCCTCTCTCTTCCTTGCAAGCCTTGGCCAACTGCTGCCATTTTCCCTCTTTCCCAGTTTGGGGAAGTTGAAAGTACCTGTCGGTGTCTGGGAACTTCCCAGGCAGATCTGCTAAAGATTCTTGCCCATCTTAAAAAAGCTTGTAATTGTCTTCATGCTCTGCTTAAATACCCAAAGCCAAGGTGCTCCCCTCCTCACTCCCCCAGGACACATGCTACCAACAAGATTTCCTGATACTGAAGCAGATTTATTTTTGCTTTTCATGCTTCTGCCAGACCCCACTTCTCTGGGTTGTTAATGAAGGTGTCCAAAAAATGTGACGGTGGCACGGTCCCAGGCATTTCTTTTCCCTGCAGGTTCTCAGCCATACTCAGGACAGTGGCACCTGCCCAGGCTACCTCCACTGTGCGGTCCCTGGGAGGGCAGAGCCTCCTTTGGGGATGCTCCTGGAGACATGTTCCTCTTGCGTGGCAGTGGAGCTGTAGGTCAGAGCACACTTTGTGCTTGGATGAGACAGTGAAGAGATGCAAGCCTGCCTTTGCTTTCTGAGGGTGTTTTTCTGGGACTGTATTGGTTTGCATAGTCGAGCTGAACTCTGCAGAAAACTTGCGGAGTTGGAGGGTCTATAGGCAGACTGAGGTCTCCCTAACTCCATCTTTTCCCATTTAATAGAGCCTTATTTTTATGGCCTTTCAGCCAGTTGTCGGCCCAGGTGATGGGGTTTTTAGTCCACAGCAGTCTGAAAAAATAATTTCTGTTCAGTTCTTAAGTGCTGTGCTAAAATCCAAACATCTGCCATCCCCAGAGTCCCTTGCTTTGTAATTTTGTCTTAAAAAGTAATCTCTGTAAACCCCACCACTGCCTGCTGTTTACAGATCTGCTCTCCTCCTGGCAGCCAGTGGGTTCAATAGTGTGTAAGTGATTGGAATGATTTCGAACACTTCCCAAGTCCCCTCTTGGAGATAATCTCTGCCCTTAGCACATTCCAGTCAAGATAGACATACAGAAATGCCTTTTTTCTCCTTCCTTAGGCTACACAAGATTGGAGTGAAACTGGGCATGATCCCATGCTGTACTTGGGACACAGCAGGGGCTAGGCATCTGTGGGAGGACTGGCACAAGAAATTCTCCTCATTTAATGCATTTCTGTTCTGGGCCAGTTAGTCCTGGTGTTGCTCCACTTTCACCACAGCCCTGTGCACCCGAGCATCTTTACCCTCTTACCTGGGTAGTGACTTGGAGCAGTGAGATACAAAAATTCTCTCTGAGCACTCAAGCATGTTGCACGTGTACCGGATGCTCTGGCTGAGGTGGAGTTAATCGGCAGCATCCTTTGGGGATGCTCCTGCATTCCAGCACCCAAGTGAATCAGCCATTATGATCACTACAGCTGCTCACTGGTGTGGATGAGATGCGTGTTATGGGGAATACCATTAGCAGGATGTCCTGAAGCAATTCTGGTTCTTGGACCAGAAGAGGATCTGTACAGTCCCTCCTGTACATCAGCCATTGAATAGAGAGTGTCCCACAGCCCAGGCAGAGTGATACGATTATCCCATGGTTGAGAGTGTGAGCAGGCTCCCCTGTCCCCTCCTAGGTGTTTAGTGCAGCCATTTCCAGTGGGCTCAAACAGCATTTGCTGCTTGGGACCCTTCTCCTATGTGGTGTCTGCGTAGTGTCCTCTTGTGGCAAAGGGGACCTTTGTTTCAGTGACTGGATGTGCATCTTCCATTTTGCCATCCCATAAGAGCAACCTTTCTGATAGCAATTATACTGGGCCCAGGGCTGACTGGCTTACCTGCTTTTGGAAACAGGGTGTCCCTAAGACAGGGAATGGGTACAGATGGGATGAACTGTGTGAGCAGAAGATCTCACAAGATATCCCCGGTGGTGGAGCCCAGGTGCTGCTATCACAGGTGGTGTGTTGGAGGGTTTCTTTCCATGGTGTCTCCATGAGATCAGTGCAGAGGCTGCTGCAAAGCTTTTGCAGGTGGTGTTTTTGCTCCCAGCCTTTCAAGTTCTGCTCCCAGCATTTCACCAGGAATAGTTAAGCAAGAGCAAACTTCCCCTGATTTCTGCAGTGGAGGATGCTCAGCATTGAGGGTGCCTCTGCCTCAGACCCTCTTTGGATACTGAAAGCATCTGCCAGGAACCAGCACAGCCAGAGGGCCAGGGCAGGGCAGGGTCCAAGCAGGGACCCCTCTGGAGCAGGGGAGTTTTCTTGGTATAGGGCTGTAGCGGGATGGGAGGACGTGGTTCAGGCCAAAGCTACTCCCAGCTGTCTTATCCCTGTCTTCTTATTTTCCTTCTAGCTACTACATTGATGGCCGAGTGGCCAAAGTGACGGACTTCCTGAAAACACGCCTGTTGGACACACTGTCTGACCAGATCAGGAAAATCCAGAAAGTGCGTGAGTGCGAAGGGTCTGCGAGGGGCAAGGGGGCACTGACACGCTCCCAGGGGAGCTGGCATGGGCCAGGGATGGAGAGCAGCTGCTGGGGTTGGCTGTGCTCTCAGCCCACATGCAGCCAGCCCTCAGCCAGGGGATGGCAGGAAGGTCCAGGCAGCACAGTGCCTGGCCTGGGGCGGGCTGTGCGGTGGGTTGGGTGGAAAGCAGCTGCAGGCTGCAGCATGGTGTGGCCTGTGCCAGTGTGTGGGATGCAGGCTGAATGCATGGGACAGGGGCAGGCACTGCCATGCAAAGCCTTTCTAAACCAGCCAACCTTCTCCAGTCTCCCATCCATCCATTCTTGAAACTTGCTCCCAAGGACAAGGAGAGGAGGGAGGAGAAGAGGGGACAACCAGGAGAAAGCAGTGCCTTGCCTGCTCAGGAGGGATGTCCTAATGCAATATCTCACCACACTCACTCACAGTGCCTAAAAATGTTGCTTGTGACAGTTGCATTTCCAGCATGATTTTCACTAGTATGAATAAGTTGGTTTTTTTCCTCTGATGATCATGTTTTGACTGTGTTACAAAATACCAGCTGTCACTGGCGTGCTGTGTCAGAGCCCAGCACAGCCTGCAGCAGGCACTTCTCTCCCCACCAGTGAGGGGACCCAGCTCACATCTCTAGCAAATGGGTAGGGGATGGGGGCTTCACAGGCTCCCCTTGCTTTGGCTGACATGGGGGCCAGGGTTGTGACTGGCCCACTCATCTGTCAGTTTGACAGCAAATAAGGAACACCTAGTAAGTGGGGAAGGCTTTAGGGACTAGAGGAGATGTCTGTCTGTCTTGTCTAGGTTTTCATACCATACCAGTCACCACAATGTCTTATTGTTGTAATTCCTGCAGGGAGAAATCATAGGATGAGTAAACAACTCAGAGGCCCTGGGAAAGGGGATGCGAGGGTCGGCCCAGCAAAACTGGAGGAGAGGAGCCTCTTGCCGAGTCTTCCAGTGCAAGCTGGGAATCATCCATGCATGTGGATGATGCTCTTGCTATGGGGAGGCATGGTGGGGTGACTGGTGAGATCAGCATGGGGGCAAGCGAGGGGCACCAGCCAGCCCTGCTCCTGCAGGGGGGACACAACCCCACCAAAAGTGGACAGCGGGATGGCTGGGGAAGGCATTTGCTGTCCCAGCCGTGGGTGGGTGGGTGGTAACATCCCCAGCAGGATGTGACACCAACCCTAGGGGCTCCCTGGACCCCATTCATCCCCAGACCAGCAGCAGTGAGGAGCTGCTCTGGGTGCAGGCTGGGAGAACCCTTGCACCCATGGGGCAGGATTTGGTCCTTGCAGGGCAGAGCTGGCGAAGAGCTCTCCTGGGAATGCCAGTGTGGCTGAGCAAAAGCACAGCGCTGGGTGCTAATAACCTCCAGCTTGGCTTTGAGTCTGTGCATCCTGCCGGGGCTGATTAGAGCAGCTGGGCTTGTCCACTTCCCTGTTTTATTGCTTCCTCTCTGACTGGGGAAGGTGGCGGGCTTAGATAATTACAGGCAGAATGCCAACACCTCTGGGGCTTCAGTGAGGGATGTCGACTCTCACAGGCTGTGAGTGGGAGGCAGCCCAGAGCTGGCGTATTTAACATCTTTGAGGGATCCCAGTCCATCCAGCACATTCCAGCGCTTCTCACTAATGGGGCAGGATCCATCAGGCTGCGTGGAGTGTTCCTCGGGCCGCTGAGTTTGCAGACATCTGGTCGTGGGAGCTCATCACGCTGCTTGGAGAAGTGGGATTGCAGGAGAAAGGATGGGGTGTTGTGCAGTGTCAGAGGTTGCTCATGCTGGGAGAGGACAGCTCTGGCCATCTGAGCCCTCCCATCCCACCTGGCATCTCATGGGTGTCTGCGCTGCTGGCTGGAGCCTTGTAAGGTGTGGGCCAGCAGCCTTGGACCTGCACATCCTACCTGTGCCAGGGAACCCTTGGATGGTGAAGCAGCCCCTGCTCAGCCATGGGGTTGGTTCTGCCCGTACCCAGGGGCACCTACTGCTTTCTTCTCAGGTGCTCACCATCCCTCCACGTGGCCCCAGTACATGTTGCAGGGCTCCCACACTCCAGAGCCATTGCAGGTCGGGTGTTTCCTGCAGCTGGCAGCCAGCGTGCATGGGGATGTGGAGAGATGAGGTGACATGTTAGAGCAGCCTCTGGGGTGGAAAGCATGAGGAGACTGCAGGGTAAGAGCAGGGCCTGGGTTTAGGAGCATGAGAGCAAGTTTGCAAGAGTGTGTTTGGAGCAGATCCAGAAGATGGGCAGTGGAGATATGGCAGTGACAGGAGAGAGCAAGGACCAATCTCCCACCACTCAGACATGGTGAAGGCATCTAACGACCAAGTCACTGGACAGACACTGCTCAGCAGCAGCATTACCGAAGTCTCCTTAAGCCTTCCTGGAGCATAGCACAGGAGATGTCTGCCTTGGCTTTAAGTCACAGGGTTACAAGAGTAATTTTGGTTGCTTTCATTGTCCCATGCAGGTAGTGAACACATACACACCAGGGAAGAAGATCTGGCTGGAAGGTGTTGGTGCGACCTCAGCCGGAGGCATGAACAACCTCTCTGATTCCTATGCAGCTGGGTTCCTGTGAGTTACGCTGGCTCCCCAGTGCCAGGGCCCCCCCATGGGCTCTGCCTCCTGTACTCCCCCTTGGTACTCCCCCAGCAGCCTGGGCACTGATGCTTCCCTATTACCCCTCCTCAGCTCTGCTTTCCTGTAGGTGACCCAGTCTGGCATACTGAGAGAAGCAGAGCAAGGAGGGGAGCACTCAGGATTCCACACGGGTACTCACAGTGTGCCAGCAGGGCATAAATGTGGAAGGGGAGGTGTGATCCAGGCATGCCATCTCCAGAATCCAGGGCTGGCAACCTGAAAGGCTTTCCTTTCTCAGCAGCTCAGAATCTCCTGGGCCTTCTCCCACTCCGTGTTTTTGGTTCAGGCTGCAGCCATGCATCCTTGCATGCATTCATTCCAGGGACACCTGCCCAGGGAAGCACTTGGTGGGACTCTGCTCTGGAAACCATTTTCTCTCCTTCAAAGCCACAACCATTCCTGGCTCCTGGGGCTTGTCTACTGGCACAGCCCAGTGGCATGGGCATCCTGCTGAAAAGCCCCAGTTTACACCTTCAGAGCTGGCCGTGGGCATGAAAGATGGAGGAAGATCCTGTGGGCTTTGCAGGGAGGTGCAGGGACAGCCCTGGGATATCTGGGCTGTAGCAGACTGCAAGGGTTGAAGACTTTGTGCAGGGGGTGCGAGGAGACAGGCTGCTGCAGTGCTCCAGCTCCCACTGCTGACATGGTGGGTGCAGGGTGCTGGCAGGTTGGGGGGCACCCCAGGCTTTGGGCAAAGGGCTGCAATGCTGGGTTGTACACAGGGCTCAGGCGTGGAGTTGGGGTGTGCATGGTGGGCACAGCTGGGGCAGAAGAGTCCCCTCCCAGTGGCCTGACTCTATTCCCTCCATCCCCAGGTGGCTGAACACGCTGGGCTTGCTGGCCAGCCAGGGCATCGACGTGGTGGTGCGGCACTCCTTCCTCGACCACGGCCATAACCACCTGGTGGACCAGAACTTCAACCCCTTGCCGGTAGGTCTGCCCAGGGACATGGCAGTGGCACTGGCTTCTCCCCGCTCATTCGCAGAAGGTTTCTCTCCTTGTGGCCTGTCTGAACTCTGCTTGAAAATTAATTTTTCCAAATCTGTTTCTTGCAGTATTAATAGGAGACGTTAGTTCAAGTCAGATGCAACATGTTGGAGGCAGATGTGGGAGTGTTACCTCTGTAGCTGAAACTTCATCTAGTGCCCAGAGTTGGAAGCATGGGAGGGAGGCTGGAGCTGCCGAGGGGTGTCACTGTAGACTACGGAGCCAGAGGGAGGGATGTTGCAGGACTATGCATGGCACAGAGTGGGCAGCTGGATTGGTAGTTGTGAGCTGACCCAGGGGAAGCCAGCCTGGAGCCTCAACACCCAACTTCAGATCTCTAGAAACTGAGGTGAAGGACATTTGAAGGGCATTCTCAGCCTCACAGGGAGCAGTGGTTCTCACCAGTGCCCCGCAGCATCCCTCATTCTTAAAAAATGCCTGGGGGAATTCTCAGCACACATGGTGCTGATAAAGAAACTGTATGAAAAATCCTGTTAAAAGTAACAGGTTTCCTTATAATCTTTGGGTGGTGGGGCTAGTAAGTACCCTGCCTTGTAAGTGGAGAGCCATGCAGAGTGGCTGGGCGCTTTGGTGCTTTGCATCTCCCCTGGAAGGGATTTATGAGTGCATGACCTGGCAGACGCTGCCAGAGGATCTGCATTGGAGAGGTGTACAACCCTGCCACTGTGATACTGTGCTGGGATCTTGGGGGGGTGGCTGCAGGAGAGCAGAGGCTGAGGGAGCCACGACTTGATTTGGCCTACCTACTCTGGTAAAAACAGCATCTCCACAACAGCGTCCTGAAGGTCAGGGGAGGATGTAGGAAGTGTCTCCAACACACAGCCTGCTGGGTGGCTCCAGAGAGCAAACCAGTGAGCAGCAGAGCACTGTCCCTTGCCTCTGCTGTTCTGGGTATCTCCTTGAGCACCTTAGGCTGCTCCTGCATACGCCCCTCTGGCAAGTGTACCTGCCATCTCTGGGGCCCTGGGCTGGGGGGAGCATGGGGGCCTTTGAACTTAATTTGAGATTAATCTGAGCCTGGGGCAAGTGTTTGATGGATTTCTTCTGAAAAGCTAATTCCCCAGTCCAAGGCACATTCCCCACCCTCAGTCGCCAGGGCCTCAGGGCCCTCTGGGTTGCTTCTGGCTGGATGGGTGCAGGCCAGCTCTCCTGGCACAGTAGGGACAGCAAATGGCCCATGGCCAGCTCTCCTGGCATGGCAGGGCAGTGGGTGGCCCATGGCCAGCTCTCCTGGCACAGTAGGGACAGCAGCCACAGAGCAGGCATGCAGTTAGAAGCAGGATTAAAGCCAGGGAAGGAGTTTTAGGAATAAACCCTGGGCTGTTAAACACAGTAGAGGTATTTTAAATGGATTTTGCTGTTGTTTTAAAGATAACTACTAATAAGTTAGATGCCACCCATCTTATGGCGGTTTCCTTGCTCTCCCACATGTTTCAGTGTTCATCTATTTCCCACATCCTACCTCCGTGTTCCTCCACAAAGTCCAGTGGGTTCTTCCCCAACCCCATTCTCTCCACTCCTGTGCTTTGAGAGCCACGGACAGGTGCAAACCGACAGAAGGTTTAAAAGCTGCAAACACCAAAAAAAGCGAAGCGAGACCGGACCATGACCTGTTCCGCAGAGCAGCTCTTTTCCCGTGGGAGCTATCAGGGAGATGAAAGCGGCTGGCCATGCCTGCGCGGGGCCATGGCGCTGTGAAATACAATCTGCTCATTAGCTGCCACGACAAAGGGGTTTCCACACACGGGCTGGGTGTGAGGCAGCTGCCTGCTGAGAGAAGGGCCACACCGCCACAGCATCAATCGCAGCTCCTCAGGGAGGCAGGAGTTGGGGCTGGGCTCCCTTCTAGCAGCCTTTGCACCTTCTTCTCCTCCGTCTGCCACTGCTTGTCAGATAAGAGGATGCTGTGGCTTGGGATGCTGAGCTGAAGCTGAGCCTTTCACAGAAGCATAATTAGGTGCCAGGGAGCTGCCTGGTCCAGGGAGAGTTTCCTGCGAGGTCCAGGAATGGTGCAGCAGTGCAAATACAGCCCTCCATCCTTGTGCTAAAGAGTTTCCCATATAAAATAAAGGGATTTGTAGTCTGTCACTGTATGAGCACTGTGCTGCTGCCATGGGAGCCCTCATTCCTGTCCTTCAGCTGGGCACCTCACATGGTGCTGCTCTTGCTGTTAGTACTGTCTCTGTTAGGACATGTTACAGCGAATGGCATAAGGAAGCTCATAAAATGTGGTGTGGGTGCCACATTTGGGGATCAGGGAATGCAGAAATTGGGGTCGCTTGGTGGGCACTACTATGCCGAGTCTCAGCTTCTAAATCACTAGGTTTCTCTCTGCCTCCCCTCTGGCACTGCGGTGCTGGGAGGATTTGTTATGTGTGGGGGAAGGAGCAGGCAAATCCCTGCACTGCTCTACGTATACCAGGATGGTACCTGCTGCCGTGGGCTGTGCTGTGAGCTAGTGATGGGTACCAGTGCAAGGGGCAGGCAGAAACATGGCTGCTCTCTGACTGCATGTGCTGGGTGGCAAACCCAGGTAGCCTGGTGGGGCTTGCTCTGTATTTTCTGAGGGTTAGCCTTGGCTGGAAAAGAACCTTGTGAACTCTGACCATTTCTGTGGGAAATGCAAGAGTACCTGGGAATAGCTGCTTGTAGGCAGGGAAACCTTGAAAGCAGAGGTTTAAGATGGTCCATCCCTATCTTTGTGCCATGATGGCTTCCCGGTGCAATGCAGGCTGGCTTCTCAAAAATGGTCTCAGGTGGCAGCAGTGTGGCCAAAGGGCACTGCAGGTTGATGGAGAAATTAGGGAGATGTTCATATCTCTGCTGAGCTTTCTGCACACAGCTGTCTCATGAGATAAGCAGCATCTTGTGGCTTCTAAGGCACCTTGCAAGGAACATTTGTGCCTCCATCCAGGTCCTTCATCTATGAGAGAGCAGCTGTGGGTGCCCATCCTGACTGCCAGAATTACCTGTCTACCCTCTTCTCAGGGGTGGTGTCATCAGCATTCTGTGCAAGGAACAGGTGCTGTGGAGGGGGAGGCAAGGCCAGCTCTCTGAGCCTGCTTCCAGGTGCAGATCCAAGGAAACAAGTTTCTGTTGTTAGACTAATGGGAACAAAAACAGAAGAAACTGGGTGAGAAGAGGTTCCCTGGTCTGGGGATGATCAGGCTGGGGAACAGAAATACTTGTGCAAACCTTAAAGCATCTGAGCTCAAGCATTTTAATGCCTTGTTATTTTTGAGATAACTTTTCCATGTATCATTGGAGTGCTTTTTCTTCCTGAGTGATTGGGGCAGCCAGCTGTATCATAATCAAGGCTTGTGCTTGAGAAGCCCTTCAAATAAAGCTTCTCACAGGTACGTTGGTCTGCCTCCTGCATCCCAACCCATCTGTACATGTGTGTGGGAGTGAGGAGCAGAGGAAAGGAAGGCAGGAGCAGCACTGATATTCACCCTTCACAGAGCAGTGCCTTCGAAATGCCACTCTGCCATTTAGTAGCTCTAGGCTCATTTCAGGCATGCAGCGTACCTACTCCATCTCTCTCTCCTTAATATCACTCTGAAACAGTCCAGAGGGATGCCATACATTTATTTCATTGGAGAGCCCCCCCAGGTAAGTGTGAGCTTTCTCTTTAGATTGTTAGAGCATCTTAAAGAGCTTTCTGCATGCACTTCCAAATGGCATCACCTTTTATCTATCCTTGGTAGTGATTTCTGCTCCCTTAATGCAAAGTGCTGTAAGTTAACATCTATACATGGAAAAACGTGGGCATATTTCTAGGCAGGGCCACAGCAACACAAACCCCACAGAAAAGCCAAAGCTGAAGTCCAGACTACCATCTCCTAATAACTGGGTCTCCTCTTGGACCCTCTCCTACAGACTGTAAACAGTGAGATGCTTGGTTTTCCTGGGTTAAGTAGGTGCTGAAATTCCCCTTCTGCTTCTAAGTTCCATATGCCCAGAGGGATCACAGGGCAAAGCGATGGCAGGGGCTGCCTGCTCAGCTGTGGTAGTAGAAGACAGTATGATATTGTCTGTGGATTGATGGTGTCCTTGAGAAAGCATCACAGCAGTGCAGAGGTCTGTGCCTGATGGGGCTGTGGTAGGATGCTTGGATGCTGCAGGTGATTTTTCACCTTCTTTGCTTAGCCCAAACACACTGAGGAACTCGATAAGAAAGTTACTATCTGTCCTGGAGGAGGGAGGACCTTGGGCTCATATTGGGTCTGTCCTTAGTGATCTGTCCCCTTCCTAGCCCAGCCTTCATAAAAGCCCTTGTGTGAACGGGTTTGGTGTCAAGCTGTGGCCATCCCCAGCACCGCTTGGGGTCCCAGGGCAGAGCCATGGTGTCAGCCATGCCCTTGGGCTGCCCCTCCCCATTGCCAGGTGCCAGGGGCCGGAGTTGGTTCTCCCACCATCCTCCCTCCTGCCACACATACACGCTCCCTGGTGTGCTCATTAGCTGAGCTGACTTGGCCAGAGGTGATGCTAATTGCAGCTGGAGATTTTGGACTTGGTAGAGTAGGGTTAATGGTTGGACTCAATGATCTTGAAGGTCTTTTCCTACCTAAGTGATTCTGTGACTTTGTCCCAGCCTGGATGGTGCCTCTTGCCCCTGCACTGCACCGAAGGGGGCCCTCCCCAGGCCAGGATGGGCCCACCTGTGCCCATCCCCACCCTGCCATCACTTGCCCGGTGGCTGCCTGGCTGCTGAGCTGGGCAGTGTCCAGAGGCAAGAGGAGACCCGGTATCCATAGCAGGAAGCATACTGAGAGCCCTGTGCTGCAAACGTTCATGCTTCCACCAGCGAGCCCAGCCAGCTGGCTGTGGGGCCAGGGGAATTCAGCCCCATCTGCACACCCAGCACTGAGTCACGGCGTGGCGCACAGGCAGCTGGCTGAGCTGCCAAGGGTAGGACTGCAACTGCTGTTCCCCCTGATGGGGACCCTTGGCTTTGGGGTGGCTGTTGGGGAGATAGCAGCCAGGTCAGGCTGCAGTGTGCCCTGTGCACAGGCAGAGGCATGCTCCCAAGTCTGGGAGCAATGACGGGTGGGAAGAGGGATCAGGTCCAATGGAGCTTGCACACACATGGAAACTGTTCCTGATGACCATAAATCTGCCGCGTGGGTGTCTGGCACCCCCATCTGCCCCACACGCTGGAGCACGGGCTCTGGTGGGAGCAATGCCTGCAGATGGGGAAGGGATGGGAGAGGTGAGGACAGGCAGGAGCTGCCTGTATGGGACATTCACTCTGGCCATGGGAAGGAGGAATGAAATCCCAGGCAGTTGAGGTGTGCATATGGGAAAGGCTCTCCCAGGAGGTGTCTGCTGAACAGCCTGCTGAAGGGCAGAGTAGAAATGGTGCCCTGCAGAAGTCTCCCAGCCAGCCTGGGCATGAGCTCCTGAAGCAGGTCTGAGCAGGGCATTGTCTCCACTGCCTTGTCCTTTCAACAATGATCATACCATGTCTTAAGGACTGCAGCATCCTCTCCTTTCTGCAACCTTGCTGCATTCAGCCTTCCAGGAGCTGCTTCTGGAGACTTCTAAGTCTGCTCTGAGGCTTGTTTTATCTGTGAACAAGGAGATAGATTTAAAGCACCTAAACTCTGCTTGCTGTCACAGTGGGTTAAGGGGCCTTTCCCTCTTAGTGCACTATACAAAAACATCTCTGAAGTATGTATGCTTGGAGTCTCAAATGGATCAGCTAGCAGCTCTGGCAGAGCTGTGGGACATGTGCAGACATGGAGCCAGGCTACTCCTCCTGCATTGGAGACTGGAGAGAGACATGCTGTAGCTGGGACTGGCAGCAGAGTTTGGTACTTGGAAGGATGGGCACAGCCACTGCCCACATCTCCCAGAGGCACCATTCTAGTGACAGACCTGCCAGTCTTGGTGACAGAGCCATCCTGGGACTGTGGAGGAGGTGGGACACCGAGATCCTTCCCAGGTTGGGAGCAGAAGGAAGTAGCATTATAGTGAAAAGCAGCAGAAGAGCAGAAAACAGCAAAGAAGTCTCCTTTGGTTTCCAAGCCCTCTGATCCGACAGCTCTGCTCCCTTCCTGCAGCCTCCATCGCCTGGACCCTGTTAGGCAGAGGTGATGACAAAAGAGAGGTTTGGCTGTTCCTCCATCTGCTCAGCTCCCCAGGAAGGTGGAGGCCACTGGCTGGGGCCCAGCTTGGGAAGGACAGCAGTAGGCAGGGGACCCTTCCCAGAAGCCACTTTCCTGGTGCCCGGGCAGCCTGTCCCCTTGATGCCACCAGCGCCTGCCAGCAATTCCTGTAGCTGCTGCTCCCACAGCAGTAATTTTGCCTTAATGTCTGCATTTGGCCTTTCTCCAGAATGGAGAAAAAGAGCAGAAGAGAGAGACAAGGGAGAGGGGTTGAACAAAGGGTACAGTGGCTTGAAGGCTGGGAAGATGTGATGCTCATCAGAGACATGGTAGGTTGTGCTGCTTGCGGAGACCCTGGCTGTTGGGTGAACAGCTGATGCTCAGCCCAAACACAGAGCTTGTGATGCTACTGGCACCAGTGGTGCTCTCCGAGCCCATGGCTGCATGCATATTAGCAGGTTATTTGGGATCACAAGTGACTCTTCTGACTGTCTCCCACCTGCTGTGCTTTGGGACTTATTGCAGAGTTGTTGCAAAATGTGACCTTGTTTCCTTTCTCAAACCAAGAGCCAGCCTGCTATAAGCCTCCAGAAGCACACAGGGTGCACAACACGGCCATGGCAGCAACTGTCCTGCTCTGCAGAGCTGCTTCAGTGCTCGCTTATGTCCCATTGCCCTGCTTGCCTTCTCTCCTCTCCCTCCTTGGCCAAAAGGCACTGAGGTGTAGAACTGGCAGCCCCTCATGTTGTGCTTCAGCTGCAGACTGCTTGCCAGCAAAGAAAGCTGCTGGGAAGATGTGAAGGCGGAAGGCAATGCAGGAAAGGGTGGTGTGAGATGAGGCTTTTGCAGCCGTTAGAGCAGGAAGGAAGAGGATCAGCATGGTGAAGGCAAGGGATGCCCAGAGAAACACATCAGCAGCTTCAGGGGACTGGTGAGTGGGCACCTTCAGGGACTGAGTCTAAGCAAGAAAGGAATTGGGCAGCATTGGCCAATTCTTTCACAGGTGCAGATGCCTGGGTCAAAACGAGGGTCTGGCCTCCCCTGCTGATGCTGCTGGCTCCTGGTGGCCCCATCCACCTGAAGCCCCCTCATCTGGGGCTAGGAGGAGTGTTGTTCCCCATTCATAGACCTTCTCTCGTGTGTCCCCCGTGGCGTTCAGTCCAAGAAGCCCATAAAACTCAGGGATAATGTTAAAAGCAGCATCATTCCAGCCTTGCTGAAGGAACAACCAGCCGTGGCTTGAACAGGATGTACGGACCTCCGCAGGGAGAAAGCTTTGGATGCTGAGGATCTCTTTAATCTAATGGAAAAAGAAAGAACAAGAACCACTGATTGGAAGCTGAAGCCAGACAAATTCAAGCTGAAAATAAATAGTGGGATTGTTAGTGCGGATGTTCAACTGCTGGAACAGACTCCCTGGGAAGTGGCAGCTTCTCCAACCCTCCAAGCCCTCACAACCACAATCACTACTTCTCTGGCAGATGTTTTTGCCAAAAACAAGCCATCAGGCTCAACAGAGTTTTGAAAGAGTGAAGCGCTCTGTCCCGTGGTGTACGGGAAGGCAGAGCAGTCAGCCCTTATCTCCACACAGGTTGCTTGGACTGTGAAAAAATGCAGATGAAGATGCAGAAATGGAGCAAACTATAAAAGGCTGTTGAAACTCAAGCATGCCTGAGGGATGGAGGAAGAGCTTGGGCAGCTTCAGAAGAGGGAGGAAGCAAGATGAAGAGGAGGAGGGCAGGCAGCAGCCAGCTGATGCTGTCAGTGACAGAGCCATGGCCTGGCAGCCACAGCCAGAGGAGGCTGTGCACCGTGGGGCTGGCAGCCTGCTCATTTGAAATTTGGCTGCCTTTGCCTGTTACAGCCCCAGGAGACAGAAGGGCTACAGCTCTGTCACTGTCGTTTTCTGGTTATGGCAATGTCTTCTCGCATGTGGTGAACACGGAGCTGAACAAACTCAGGTGGGCTGTAAAGCTGCTTTGCTGCCTCTATGAGACAGCATGGGGATACACTCCTGTGCTGCTCCTAATGGCTCTGGAGACAGAGGGTCTGGTTTATAGGTCTGCCTGAAGTTCTGCCTAATCAGCCTTGTTTTGAAAAGCTGAAGTCTCTAAAAGCTCCTGCAATGAATTAAAATGTACAAAGAGATCAAGTGGGACCCTCTGGGCTTTCCTCATCTAATGGAAAGCTTGGATGTCTTCACTGGCCCCATGGTGCTCGGAAGATGTGGCTGGCCTGAGCTCCCCTGAGACAGGCACCCTCCCTGCCCATAAATCAGAGGTCCTGGCCAGGAGACCTCCTGAGGTGCAGGACAGCTCTGCTTTCAGGGGCTCCTCGCCTGCAGCTCCGAGAGCTGCAGTGGCAGCACTGCTTAATGGGTCTGCAAAGTAACGAAAACAAGAAAGCTCCCTCAATTCCCAGGGGACTAACAGCAGACCAGATTCCTGTCTGTTATTCCTCCTCCACTGCTACATCTGTATTGCTGGCTCAGCCCTCACAACAGGAGCCCTCTGTGACTCCAAAAGCCAAATCCATTCTGCAGTTGCACTGGTCAGAGCCGCACATCTCCCTGGGGATTGCTGGGGCTGTCTCCAACAGGATGCCTGGCACTGTGCTGCAAGGTGGGTGCTCTTCTTTGCAAGGGGCATATGGGCACTGTCAGCCTCAGGGCAATGCATGGACAGGGTTTGCTATATGGGAGGGGGGACAGGTCACTGATCAGTGTAAAAACCACCCCAGCTGCAGCCAAGCTGGGTTTCAAGAGCAGCTGGTTCCCAAGCTGCTCACCATTTGAACAGGAACCAGTAGCTGCAGGTGCCCAGCAGCCCAGTGTGATTTTTTCTGGGGTTCATTCATGCCAGTGGTAGGAACAGCTGCAGAGCACTAGCCCAGCTGGAGGAAGTGCCCAAATCCAGTGGGTTTGATCCCATCATGCTAGGTGTGTGTGTAATTCATCACTCAAATGCTTGGTGTCACCAGCTCCTGGTAATTTATTGCAAGTAACATGGTTTTGGCCCCTGCCGCAAGTGAGCTTGTGATGATGCGAAAAGCTGCAGCTGTCTTCAGTGCTTCCCTGCAGTAAGCTGAAGACATGGACTGCCTCAAGGCCGGTGCTGAAGGCTCCTTTCCAGCCCTGGGCTGTTTTTCTGGCCCTCCTTTGAACTCTCTTTGGTATTTCCGTATCCTTCTCAAAATGGAGACTCTGGAGCTAGCCTAGCCAGGAAGGCAATGTAAAACCTCTGCTCTCTCCTCACCTCCTGCAGATGCTGGAGGGACAGGTCAGTCCCCATGCTGCCCTGGGAGCATTGCCTGTGCCAACATACTTTACCCTCAGCTGTGGTCATCTCATGCTTTGCAGAACATCTCAGGCTGCATCACTGCTCTCTTACCTGTCTCGTGGCATCTGCACATTTTTTCTCAGAAAAGCTGTGTAGCCTTATCTGGATCAGAAGCTCACACAATGTGGTCAGTGCTTCCCAGAGAGACAAGCATCTCTCCTTGTGCCCAGCCCAGGAGATGCTGCACCCTCGCTGCCACTGAACAGCATAGCTCTACCTGTAAGCCACCATGGCAGGAGACCAGGGCTCAGCTCTCCCAGCTCTGTAGGGGAGCAGGGTTTGTTAGAGCACCCTTCGGAAGAACGTATGCTGAGACGAGAGATTTGGCAACAACTGGGGCAGGTAGTGGGATTTGGTAGCTCCCCACACCCCCACATTGCACACCTTGCTGCTGCTGTGCCTTGAGAGCAGAGAGATGCTAGTGCCAAAGCAGCAAACCCCCAGGGACCACTCTGCCTGGAGGGGCCGGTGCTCAGCCAGAGGCTGGAGCTGCTGGTGCCAGCTCCCCATCACAACAAGGTCATTGAAACTCCCTGCAAAACAGCTCGTAAGACTCATATGGAAATTTCGAGGTGGCTACAAAGTCTCTGGCCTCTACCGCTCCCAGAAGTTGTGGGTGAAAGCAGCATCTCATCAGTGGAAACATGGAGAGAAGGTGAGAAACACCAAGGAGTCTGCTAGAAAGAAGACCCTAAACTGACAGGTAGCTTGGAGTACTGAACTAATTTATTTTTAACTCATAGCTGTGGGGCTAAACACTACAATCTGTGCTCACCTTTGGCCTTGTGTAAATTCAAGTAATTACTCATCTAATGATGCCTGCTAACGAGCGTGGCTCACCAGGGAGCCAGCAGCGTGCTGGACACTGCTTCTGCTGCCTGTTGCGGCAGGGTACAGGGTTTGCAGGGAAAGCAGTTTCCAGGCTGGTGTGGCACAAAGCCCTGTGGGTTTGGCTAGGAGCAGTAAGAGGAGAGCAGGAGGTGGCTTTTCCTCCAGCACTGTGGCGAAAGCTTACCCAGAAAGTGGGAAGTGAGTTTGGATTGGCCTTTGCCAGGCCAGTGTAGTGCTGCTAGAACTGGTCAGCTTTTGCTGAGCTGGGCCGGAGAGAGGATAGGGACCTGCAGCCTGGTCTGTATTTGGTGAGTATTTGCCTCATGTTGGTTGCTGCTGCAGCATTGCTGTGTGCTTTGTCTGCTGGCCTCATCATCCAAAATGCATGTCAACTGGGGGCTATGTAAGGGCTTTCCACCCACAGGATGGGAACCCACACCTGTACTTGTGTGAGGGATCTGCACTTCCACCTGCTCATTCTGCTCTGTAGTCTGGGATCCTGGAGACCCCATTACCCCCCTTCCATGCCCCTCTGGGGTGGCAGATACATTCCTGACACTTATCCTGGCTATGCAGGCTTTTCTTGTGTCTCCCCAAGGCAGTGCACAGAGCAACAGCTGCTCTATCAGCAGTGGGTCCTTCTTACTGTGCAGATCAGATGCTGCCAAGCAGAGCAGTCTCTAGTGCCAGCATGACTATTGCTGCTGGGTGTCTGACATTGCTGAAAGGTTGGAGAGATCATACCAATTGCCCTGGGGCACACGGTCCGCCTGGGGTGGTGAGTCTGGGTTACACAGAGAATGTTTATCCAGAATGCTTGTGTATGCGAAGGTGCCCCAGCACCCAGCTGGTGCCCAGCACACCCACAGGCAGCACTAAGAGAAGTGGCACAAGAAGCTCCATCTCCCCAGCATCAGCCAAGGTGCTTGGAGCAGCAGTGGAACCAGAGCCCCCTCCTGCAGAAGAGCAGGCATTCATCTGAAACTGCCCTTTCCCTTCCCACAACCCTGCTTCATTTACTGCACACCTCCCAGCTTCTGCAGCGGATGAGGGGGGGCCCTGCCGGCAGCAGCCTCCGTCACTGCACAGCCTCGCCTCCCTCCTGGGGGCTTGAGGCCCATCCTGTGTGCCGAGCAAGGCCGTGCCCTGTGGGAAAAAGTAGTATGTGGTGACGTAATTAAAGGCTACATCATTAGTGCATGTGTGCAGGGACTGAACGTTTCCTACTCCTTGAGTCCTTGGCTTCCCTGTGTTATGTTTATGGGTGCTTAACCCCATGGGAGGCTTTAAAATGGGAGAAACACCTCTGAGAAGTGGAGCACCCGCTGTAGTCACCAAAGCCAGCATGCCATGGACAGAGCTGGAGAGCATGGGAGAGCTCTGGTGTGCCCCAGCCCTGTGTACAGAGTGGTGTGAAGGGTGACCTGCTTGCTCTAGAGACACCACCATCCCACATGCTTCAGCTGGAGCTAGGGCACAGGTCCACAGCAAGGCTACGTGCAGGTCTGTGGGAAGGCGTGAGGGCATCCATGCTGCTTTCCAAGCTCCACAGCCTGGCCAAAATCCGAGCTCCTTTGGAGAGTATCAGTGTCTCAGAGTGCAGGCAGAGCAATGTATTCTTCCCTTCATCTCTTTCCTGGAAACAGCAATGCCAATTTGGCTTGGACTGCACAATAGAAGCTCACCCCAAGGCAGACATCTGACACACAACATTTTCACCCAAAAGCCAAAATTTTGCTAGGCCGTAAGCTGTAGGTCTCTTCTGCCCGCTCCTGCTGTGAGTTGGGAGGACTGTTGTGCTGGTGACTGTCCCCTCTGCCCTCCAGGACTACTGGCTGTCCCTCCTCTACAAGCGCCTGATCGGTCCCAAGGTCCTGGCTATCCACGTGGCTGGTCTCCAGAGGAAACCCCGGCCTGGCAGAGTAATTCGCGACAAGCTCCGCATTTACGCCCACTGCACCAGCTACCACAAGTAAGCAGAGCGAGGGAGGCTGGGGGCTGCAGTGTCAGGATAAGCAGGACCCCCAGGAGATGGGGACCACTGAGAATATGCTGGGGCAGGAGCCCAAGGTTTGGCTCCAGCAGGGCAGGTTGGCTTCCCAGGGGACACACTTGGGTGCTGCTCTGACTGCTGTGGCGGTGGAACGGCGATGCCTCCGATGAAAGTCATGGCAAACCCACGCCTGGGAACGGGACTGGCCGGGGCCAGTGCGGTGGCCTTTGGGCAGCCCCGGCAGCAGAGATCAAGGGAGTGGATTTCACACGAGGGGCCCCTGGTCGGTCGGGTTACCCGATGGGCTGCGCTGCTGGGGAGCCCGTCCTGGTTATTGTTTCGCTGATAAGGTCTTTGAAAGCGCCCCAGTGAGCCGGGGGGGGTGTCCACCTCCTCCGCAGACACAAGTTGCTATTGTGGAGGAGGAGAGGCTGTTTCTTTACACAGTCCAGATGCTTTCAACATGCCTCCAGCTCGGTAGGAAACCTTGTCCAGTAACTGACAGGTGCAAAGTGCTTTATAGCCTTTGTTTGGGGCTGCCTGATTAGGCAGGGACAGAGGATCAGTGTCTGGACCTGTCAGTTAGGTGCCCAGGATGGCGGGGGCAGACGCCACTTGTGCACAGAGCTCTCCCCCATTCTCAGCCTCCTTGCAAAGTCCTGGGGGGGCTGCCAGGTGACCACCACCCCAGCTCCAGACACCAGTGTGGCACCCCCTTGATCTGTGCCAGCCCAGGCCGAGGAAGGGAGAGGGAGAGTGGGAAGGTGTCATAGTGGAACTGGGCTTTGTGATGGGGAGGCAGCATCTCCCTGTGTAGGGGCAGCCAGGATGGTCATGTCCCCTCGGATGGCTGTATGAGGCTGGTTCTTGCAGGGACCTCCAAACCTCTTCTCAAATGTGATGGTCTTGGGGCCCATGCCAATGCACCCCTCAGCTGCTACTCTCCCCTTTGCAGCCACAACTATGTCCGGGGGTCCATCACCCTTTACATCATCAACCTGCATCGCTCCCGGAAGAAAATCAAGCTGGCAGGGACGCTGCGGGATAAGATTGTTCACCAGTACCTGCTGCAGCCCTATGGCAAGGATGGGCTCCACTCCAAGTAAGTGTCATTCTGGTGGCTGGGGCTGCCTCCAAAGCCCCATCCTTGATGCCACCGACCTGACCCTCTCCTGGTCCTGCAGGTCGGTCCAGCTCAATGGGCAGCCACTGGCCATGGTGGATGACGCGACCCTCCCTGAACTAAAGCCTCGTCCGCTGAGGGCCGGTCGCACTCTTGTCATCCCCCCGCTGACCATGAGCTTCTATGTGGTGAAGAATGTGAATGCGCTGGCCTGCCGGTACCGATAGCCCGTGGCCCTGAACGGACCCGCTGGCCCTGCTCCTGCCCCGATGCACTCCCGAGGACACGCTACCTCCTTGGCAGCCTGCACAGCCTCACAGCAGGGCCATGTCGGGTGGGCACTGCGTCGTGCCCTTGTCCTCGCACCCTCCGCCTTGGCGCACACTCCTGCCCTGCGGCCGCAGAGCTCCGCTTGGCCCTGGCCAACATCCCGCTGGAGCGGTGCGACTGCAAATTTGCAGGGCCTGCTGCGATCTGTCCACAAACTGTGAGAAGGGCTTGGGGACCGGTGCCCACCGTCTGCTGGGGAGGACGGGGGTGCTGAGCCCTGGTACAGCCCGGGATAGGCACCCCGTCCGGACCCCCAGTCTTGCTGCCTCCGGGGGTGACCCCTCCAGCAGCCGGGTCCCCATTTCCTCTGCCCCTTCTTGGGCGGCGGGGGACGCAGGCAGCCCGGCGCAGAAAGCGCATGGAAGCAGCTCCCTCTGCTGCCGCCAGCCCGGCCGGAACCGGCGTGGGGATGCTGCGGACAGGGCGGGCCAGGAGAAGGGGCTCCGGGTTCCTCCCCGGGCGGGCGGGGCTCGGGGAGCCGCAGCTGGAAATGTCGGTAATTAAATTATACGGCCCGGAGCGGAGTAGAGCGGCGGGAGGCGGGGTAGCCCCGGTCTTCCCCCGCCTCGGGGAGCGGCGGTAGCCGGGCCGTGCGTGTATCCTGCTCGGGAGAGGAGCGGTGTCGCGGGCAGGAGCAGCCGGGACGCACCGAGGCGCTACCGGAGGTGTAATAAAGTTGGGCTGTCAATTGCGCTGGCGTCTTCTGTCCGCCACGGGCCGGGAGCGGGGCGTTACCGGGGCCGGATCGGGGTGCCGCGCCGCAGTGCCGCGCCGTGCCGCTGGGGGCGCTGCGGGCGCGGCGGTCACGCGCGGGCGCGACGGTCACGCGCGACGGAGCAGGAAGCGGCGCGGGGCGGGTGGAGCCGCGCGGTCCCGGTGCCCCCCGCAGCCCCCCCCCCCTCCCGCCGCCACTGCACCATGCGGTGCGTCCTGATCGGCAGCACTGCGGCCGAGCTGCTCTTCTACTGGGCCGATGACGCTTTCCTCCGCCGGCTGCGAGCACCCCATGGCGGACAGGTGGGACGGGACGGGGCGGCGCGGGTGCAGGGCCGGGAGGGTGTGCGGGTTCGTGACCCGGGAGCGTGTGCCCCAGGGCCCGGCGCTGGAGGACAGCCTCAACACCCTCTTCGCCCCCCTCATCATCTCCTGCGCCGCGCTGCTGGAGAAGCTGGGCGACACCTACACCTGCTTCGCTACCGAGCGCGGGCGGCACCTCCACGTCCTGCACATGGTAGGACCGGCACCGGGGACCGGGGCATCCCAACCGGCCCCCACCTGACCCCGCTGCTGGTTGCAGTTCGGGGACTGCCTGTACATCGCCGTGAATGGTGACGGGACGGAGAGCGAGGATGACCTGCGCCGGACGCTGTTTGTGCTGCGGCGCTTGGTGGAAGCTCACTGCGGGCTCGTCATGCTCGACTGCCACCTCATCCGCAAGGAGTGAGTGGGCACGGCCAGCCAGCACGGGTTGGCACTCCGGGGTGCCAGGGCAGCTGCCCATGGTGCCTTAATGCAGCCCCGGGAGCTGGGAGTCGGTGTCTGCAAGCTGGGACATCCCCTTGCAGTAGGAGCCTCTGCCTGCTGGGCTGCATCTGCATTTTTTGGGTGCCTGTCCCCCCCGGGGGAGGTGATGGCCGGCCGGCTCTCAGCTCACGCTGCGTGGCTGTTGCAGGTTGCGGCCGGCCGATTCGGAGCAGCGGGAGCGTGTCTGGAGCCTGCTGCGGAGCCTGCTGGAGACCTACATCCGTCTGCGGGAGGAGGACCAGAGCTTTGCAGTGGAGGTACTGTGTCCCGGGGTGTCCCTTGCCTTCAGGGCGTCCCAGGGGTCGGAGGCTGTGTGGAGTCCTGGGTTGTGGGAAGGTCTCTGGGCTGGGGACTTTGGGGCAGCTCTCCAGAGCAGCAGTGCCTGGATGTATGGGCCAGAGCAGTGGTTGCTTGGCTTGGTGTAGGGAGCTCGGCAGCCATTCCACCTTCCTGCCCCCCAGGCTGTGGAGCGGCTGATTCACCCTCAGCTGTGCGAGCAGTGCATCGAATTCCTGGAGCGGCAGGTGGTGCAGTACATCAACACCAGCCCGGAGCGTGGTGGGGATGAAGTGGGCCATGCCTTCCTTCTGGTTCACACCAAGCTGCTGGCCTTCTACTCCAGGTGCGCCTGGCCCCACCGTGCTCCCCGGGGCAGCCACGCACCCTCCCAGCTGACCTGTCCCTTCTCTGGCCTTAGCCGTAATGCCAGCTCCATCCGGCCTGCTGACCTGCTCATCCTCATCCTCCTGGTCCAGGACATGTACCCCAGCCAGAGTGCCGAGGAGGAGCTCAGTCCGCAGGTGCTCCAGAGCAGGGTGTGGATGGCAGCAGGTAGAGGTTCCCCCTCAGGGTGATGCCTTGGTGGCCAGGCCTTAATTTTTTCTCCTTTTTTTGGAAGCCTCTGCCAGAGAATATGCTCCCCCAGGGACCCAAAAGAAGCGAGAGCATCCCCATGAGCAGCCCTAGCTCCCATGGAGCTGCAGAGAAGGACTCGGATGACCAGGTGAGTCCCTGGGATTGGGAGCTGCAGGGTGGGATGCTGGCTGGGCTGCCTGCATTGCTCTCATCGCTGACCCAGCAGTTTTTGCCAGCAGGACACAGATGATCTCTCAGTGCCTGAGGTTTACTACACGCCGAAGCCCTCGCCAGGCAGGGACAGCACAGGTGAGTGCCCGGCTGGCAGCAGCCCTGCCCCATGACCCCCAGCCCTGCAGAGGCTCCAGGGCTTTGGGGGGGGCTGGTGGGGAGGGTGATCTGCCATGGTCCCTGCAGGCAGTGAGAGCTGGTTAGAGGATGCTGAGATGCTGACCACTGGAGAGGCAGATGCTGCAGAAGTCCAGGTGAGCAAGGTGTCCTGCAGTCATTCCTGGTTCCTCACCTCCCTCCTCAGCCTGTCTTGGTGCTCTTTGTGGTCTCCAGTCCTTGTCACTCATCCCTTGTTGTGCAGCTGTGGGTGCCCCAGGCTCTTATGGCTGGGGCTGTGCCCTGCTTCCCCCATCTCTTGCACAACTGTGATGGCTCTGACCACCCTCTCTGGGATATTGCTTATGGTCTCCAGGTCCAGAGCTGCAGGCACAGAGGGGCCAGGGCTGCCTCAGAGCAGGCTGGTGTCTCCCTCTGCTGCCTCTGGCCTTTCTGGGCTGCTTCCCCACCAGGTGCTGCAGAGCCTCACACACTCTCTACAAGGAAGTCCTAGTCTTGGTGCAAGGCGTTTGCAACCCATGTCTTTGCAGGCAGCTTCCTCTCTATCTGCTGCTCTTTTGGGGTCCCTGGGCACTTCCTTCCACACACTGCTGATTTTTTTCCACATGTCCCCTCCTGCTCTATCGATTCAATCATGCCTGGTTGCAGCTTTCAGGATATTGCTATGTCCTTCCAGAGTCTCCTGGGTTGGTGCTGGTTGTAGCTTTCAGGACATTGCTGTGTCCTTCCAGAGTGTCCTGGGTTGGTGCTGGCTGTCTCGACCCTGCCGGTGGCTGAGCATCTCCCCTCTCTCCCCAGATGGCAGAGGACTTGCTGCAGACCTTGGAGCCTCTGGTCCCTGAAGCTTCAAACCCCAGAAGGATCTTTCTGGATGCCAACCTGCGAGAAGGTTACTGCCCCTTGCTGCCACACACCATGCACTGCCTCCCGCTCTGGCCGGGCATCTCCCTCATCCTCCTGACGAAGGTGAGCTGCCTCTGAGGTGCGGGAAGTGACAGTGGGCTGGGTTCTGGCTGACCCACCTCTCCCCTCCCTTTCAGGGTGCCACGACCCAGGTGGCCATTACTTTATACCAGCTACTGGATGGTTTCTTGGTGCTGGAGAGGAAGCTAGAAGAGGGGCCAGAGGCAGGGGCCCCACGCTCCTACCCATTTCTGGCTGAGCTGCGGCAGCGCATGGACAAGTTTGTGAAGAAGCTGAGTGGTCAGGACATCCAGGTGGAAATGGGGTCACAAGAACCCAGTCCTGCTGTCCCTGCAGCTGGACACTGAGTCCTGTCTCTCTCTAGTTGCAGAATGCCTGGGTGGACTTGAAGAACAAGATATTCTCCCGGAGCGAGCCTGCAAGCTCCTTGGAGTGAGTACAGGGTGGCCAGAGAAAGTCTCTGGACCAGGTGGTGACCTCTCCCAGCCTGGGGGATGGCATGGCTGTCCCTGCAGCACTGAGGACCCAGGGACAAAACTTGGCACTGTCTGTGTCTCCCGGCTCAGGATGCTGCAGGCAGTGGCCAACGTGAAGCGGCAGCTCTGCTCCGTGTACCGCCAGCTCTTCCTGGCCTCTGCTGGACATAGCCTGTCCCAGGCACTGCGGGACCGTGCCCAGAAGCTGATGAGGTGAATGCCTGGGAATGGCTGGCATCCCCGGGGGTCTGCTCCATGTCTGGCTATGCTTGGATGGCTTGGGGGATCCCAGCCTCTCACTGTGCCTCTTCTTGGCAGGGAGAAGCTGCTGGACTGGCGGGACTTTCTTCTGGTGAAGAGCAGGCGCAATATCACCATGGTGTCATACCCGTCCCTGGGCAACTGGAAGCCCAGCCCAGTGAGGAGAGGTCCCTAGGGGGTAGCAGAGGTGGGAGGGGGAGGGCCTCTGTCCCCTCAGCACCAGGCCCTAGGGGAGGAGTGTCGTGGGGCAGTTTCTCCAGGGCTCAGGGGCTGTCCTGGAAGGGCATCAAAGTTGTTGGACACCCTTAACCCACCCCACATACCTGGAGGACTTTCCTGGCCTCGTGCACTTCGTCTATGTGGACCGCACGACTGGGCAGATGATGGCACCTTCACTCAGCGTGACAGAGAAGTCCAGCTCAGAGCTGGGCAAGGGTCCTCTGGCTGCTTTCATCAAGAGGAAGGTACTGCTTGTGGGGCTGGGGGTGGTATTGGGACCACAGGAGGGGGTGATGGTTGAAAGGTTTTCTGCTTAGGCTTCAAGTGCTCCTTGTCCCCCAGGTCTGGTCCCTGATTGCGTTGTCCCGGCGATACCTACAGAAGGGCTACACGACGCTTGTGCTGCAGGATGGTGACTACTGCTGCTCCTACTTCCTCTGGTTTGAGAATGAGCTGGTATGTAGGGCCAGGAAAGGGCTGAGCCCCTCTTCCCCAGCAGTTTCTGAGGGTGGGGAGCAGGACTGTAGGCTCAGCTGGCTCTGGCTCCTCAGCAATCCCCTCCTCCTGTCCTCTGCTGTCACCTCTCCCCAGGGCTACAAGCTGGAGGTGATGGAGGTGCCAGTTCTTTCAGATGATTCTCCTCCTATTGGAATGCTGGCAGGAGACTACTACAGGTGAGCAGTCCCCAGCCCTGCAGTTTGGCACCAGGGCACAGGGCTGTGCTGTCCCCATGAGTGGTGCTGTTGTTGTTGGGACATTGCTGCAGGGTGGTGACAGTGCTGTGGTGTCACCAGGGTTGCAACAGCCTGTCTCCCCAGCCTGGTGCCATGGTCAGGCCAGCAGATGGGCACTGTGTCCTCGCCAGGGACTTGCTAGGGGTAGGGTGGTTAGAAAGGAGATGTCAGGCTGTACTGTACCTGCCAAGCCCCCTGTCTTCTCCTCCCCAGGAAGCTACTGCGTTACTACAGCAAGAACCAACAGGCAGAGGTGGTGAAGTGCTATGAGTTGCTGACTGTGCACCTGGGCATCATTCCATCTGAACTCGTGGTCCAGCAGGCCTGTGACTTGGCCCGGCACCTCTGGGAGCCCTCCCGCATCCCCCTGCTCTGAGCTGACTCCATCCACCTCCCTCAGGAACGGGATTAAAGCAGGAGTGTGGGTGATCCTGGTGCTTGTGCTGCTTTCTCGGTGTCTGTGCGCCGTCAGCTGTGCCTGCAGGCAGCCACCAGCAGCTTTCCCATCCTTCAGCCTGGCCGGGGCTCCAGCTACCCACCTTCCCACTCCCTGCAAGCTTCCCTAGCACCCAGCAGCCTCCAGGGGCAGGCAGAGAGTGGGGCTGAGAGGTTGTTGGCAAATCACCACCTTGCTGAAAAGTGCATTTCCAAAGCAGGATTTATAGCTTTGGTTTGGCGTTCACCAATGGGCTTTGGCTCGAGAACAAAAGGGTGTAGCCAAACCTGCATGGAGGAATGACTGGGGGTGCATACCCCTTCTTCTTCACCCCCAAATGCAGGGGGTGGTGCAGGCCCTGGGGTGGTGCATTCCACATTTCCTTCCCTGCACCCAGGCTCCCAGACACCAGTCAGCCATGGGACCGAGCTCAAGCTGTGAACAAGGGGGTAAAGCCAAAGCAGCTCAAGTGTTTCCTGGACACATTTGGGATCAATGCACATGCAAAACCCCTGGGCATAACTGGGCATGGGGCCAGCCCTGGGTCGCTCTGGCAGCCCCTTGTCACTCTGTGCTGCTCGCTGGGGCTGGGGACAGTGGTTCAGGGAGCACTGGACCATGGCAGGGCCTTTGCCCCATCCTCCTGGGCAGGAATTTGTCCTGCCGAGACACAGCACTGGGTTTGGGGCCAAGCTCACCCCCAAGCTGCCTGTTCTCCCCCTGCTCTCAGGGCTGTGGCTGGGGCTTGTCTGCTCTGGGGGGGGCTGAGCTCCCCCTGTTTCACAGCGCTTGTTGGCCTGTTGCCCAGCCACGTGCCCCTGCGTCCTCACTAGAGCAGAACAGAGGCTGGGGGGGGGCTCTCAGGTCCCTGCATGCCTGCCCAGTACCTTCTTGAGGTACAGTTTGTGGAGCACCTGTTATCCTGCTAAGCAGCAGGCAGGAGCCAACCCCGTTGCCTTCTCAGCACTTGGGCTGGTCTCCAGCCCCCGCCCCCCCCCCCCCCCCGGCAAGTCCCTGGCAAAGCCCTGGCAAAGCGCTGCACAGAGCGAAGGGGCAGCACTTGGCATGTGTCCCTGTCCAGCCCAGCCTCCTGCAAGCCCTGGGATGCAGTGTCCGGCCCTGCGCCAAGGTGCCCCTTCCTGCCCCACCCCCCCGTCCCCTCCCCATGCCCGGAAGCCCTGGGAAAAGCTCTGCTGTAGAAACAAAGTCCAGGCTGCTGTGCACAGGGCAGCCGTGGCCCAGCTCTGTGGGGCGATGGCAGCTGGGCTCTGGGCAAGACTGGGCACAGGCTGCCTATCCCACTGGCTGCGGGGCTGGCATCTGTCCCTGGGGCTGCTGGGAGCACGGCTGGCACATACTGGGGCTGCAGACCGGCTGCAGCGGGAGTACGATGCGGTGGTGATCGGGGCAGGTAATGTGGGGTGAGGGAGCCCGTGCTGGGCTGTGGGAAGCTGGCCATGACACCCAGCTGCTCTCCCCCCAGGGCAGGCTGGAGGGTGGCTAGATGGGGACCACAGTGGTACTGGGCACAGTGCAGCAGGGTTGCAGAGCGTGGAGGGACCTTGCACAGCTGGGCACACTCTGTAGCCCCCCCAGCATGCTGCTTGTGCAGGGCACGGCTGGAGCATCTGCTTTGACCACTGCTGTCCCCCTCCCCTGTGCTGTTAGTGCCAGGAGTGTAGGGACAGGGAGGATGCTCCCTTACACCTGTATCACCATGTCCAGAACCCTGTTATTTGAGTGGTTGTAGCAGCCCTGTGTTCCAGGCAGGGCAGGGTGCCCTGTGCAGTGGGACCACCACACCACTGGGCTCAGCTCACCTCCCTCTCTCCTTGCAGGTCACAACGGGCTGGTGGCAGTGAGTACCAAGAGTGGGGTGGTGTCACTACCATCACTGGGGGACAGTGGGGGACCAGGGAGGGTCTGTGCTATGGGCAAGGGAGGGTGTTGGTGGCAGGGCCCATGGGGCTGGGGGTTCCCTTGGGGCTGTGGGAAGTGGAGTCCACCTTGGTGAGGGGGGCACTGTGTGCAAGAAGGTGCTTGGGGTGATGAGGACACATCCCACCTGAAGGGATGGACAGCATGACACTGCACTTCTCCCAGGCTGCCTACCTGCAGCGGGCAGGGGTGCACACGGCCGTGCTGGAGAAACGCCATGTGCTGGGTGGTGCGGCTGTTACAGAGGAGATTGTCCCAGGTACCCCTGCACACCTCATGTCCTCCTGCCCCTAGCCAGCACTGGGCATGGGCACCTCCAACCACCCCACATCTTCCAGGCTTCAAGTTCTCCCGGGCGTCATACCTGCTCAGCCTGCTGAGGCCGCAGATCTACACCGAGCTGGAGCTGCAGGTACCAACAACCATCCTTCTGCAGACTGTTGGAACCTCCCAGCACACTGGCAGGGTGAGCCCGCTGCCAGACTGTCCTGCAGGGAGCATCCTGGTGTCCCTGTCCTGCAGCGGCATGGTCTGAGGGTACTCCCTCGAGATCCCTACTCCTTCACCCCACTGCTGGAGGACAGGAGCCCACCCCGCTCCCTCCTTCTGGGGCACAACATGGCCCAGACCCAACAGCAGATTGCTCAGTTCTCCCAGAAGGATGCCAAGGTATTGTCAGGGCATGCGCCTGGCACGGCAAAGCCTCTGAGGGGCTGTCCTGCCCCGTGGAGCAGCAGGGATGCTCCTAGTTGGGGTATCCATTGCACTCACCATGGCACATTCCTTCTTGCCGCCTCTCTGTCCCCTTTCAGGCTTACCCTAAGTATGAGGCATTCATGGGGGGCTTGGTGTCAGCCCTCGACCCACTGCTGGATGCCCCCCCCATGGATACAGCTGCCCTGGGGAAGGGCTCCCTGCTCCAGCGGCTCAGGGACCTGCAAGCCCTGTGGCCCCTGCTGCGGGCAGGTATGCTTGGGATGCAAAGGGACCCCGATGGCAATGGGTGTTTGCTTGCACCTGGAGCAGGCAATGCTCCTTCCCAGGACCCTGGCTCCTCAGGAGCTCTAGCTGGGCTGGCAGTCCAGCAGGCTTGCCCACTGCCTGTCCCCAAACCCAACCAAGCACAGGCAGCTGGTCCTGGCACGGCTGTGCAGATCTCACACTGCCTCTGCACCCCCAGGGCTGGCACTAGGACGGCAGCTGCCCCACTATTATGAGGTGCTTACAGCCCCCATCTCAAAGGTGAGTGCCTGCAGCAGTGGTGCGGAGCCACCAGCCACCCTGCCTGCCAGGGTGCTGCGGCAGCCCCCACAGCAAGCCTGGTGTTCTCCTTTTCTCCTGGGCTAGGTTCTGGATCAGTGGTTTGAGTCAGAGCCCCTGAAGGCAACTCTGGCTACTGACGCAGTGATTGGAGCCATGGCCAGCCCCCACACCCCTGGCAGCGGGTGAGGGTGCCTTTCCCCCAGGGCTCATGGTCACACTGTACCGCCGTGCCATCCTCTGTTCTGGCAGCTCCTCAGATGTGCTGTCCCAGCACCCTGTGCCCTGCCCCACTGCCTTCCCCTTCCACTGCCTGCCTGGAGTGGCTTGCAGGTTGGGGCTGGGCAAGAGGCTGCCCCCCAGTTCCTGCCATATGGCTTTTCTGAGCAGTCCCCACTGTCCCTTTGCTGTTTTGACACGTCTGTCCCCAGGTCAGGTGAAGTCCTGGCCAATGGGTGTTCCCTGTAACTGATTTGGCATCCTAGGAGCTGGCGTGGTCCCATCTATGAGGGCTGTGGCACTGTCCCCAGCATGCCCATACAGGGGACAGATGCATCTCCTTGGCTGGTGGCTAACCTGGCATCCTGCCATCACAGGTACGTGCTGTTGCACCACGTGATGGGTGAGCTGGAAGGACGACGGGGGGCCTGGGGCTACGTGGCTGGTGGGATGGGGGCCCTTTCCCAAGCCATTGCATGTGCAGCAGCTGCCCAGGGAGCCCACATCTTTCCTGAGAAGGTACAGGGTGTCTGGGTGCGGGGAGCTGCCTGGCCAGTCTGCAGGCAGTGGGGATGGTCTTGGTGAGGTCCTGTGCCCTCCGCCCGCCCAGGCGGTGTGCCACGTGTTGCTGGGCAGGGACGGGCGGGCACAGGGAGTCGCACTGCAGGACGGGACTGAGGTGAGGAGCAAACTGGTGCTGTCCAACGCCTCCCCCCAAATCACCTTTCTGGAGCTCACCCCCCAGGTACAGGGTGCACAGGGCTGGCAGCGGCTTAATGTGGTGGCATCCCCTGGCTGGGCCTGCACCCTCACCACCAGCCTTTGCCCTGACCCCTGTCACCCCAGGAGCAGTTGCCAAACGATTTTGTCCAGCGGATACGGCAGGTGGACACGCGCTCCCCAGTCACCAAGATCAACGGTAGGTACCAGCAGGGCCACCTCCACCACCATCCCTGCTGAAGGGACACTGGCACCAGACTCTGCAAGAGGCTGCACCCTGTTTCCCATGTTCCCCCTCCCATGCCCAGTGGCAGTGGATCGGCTGCCCAGCTTCCTGGCTGCTCCCAATGCTCACAACGGCCAGCCTCTGCCTCATCACCAGTGCTCCATCCACCTCAATTGTGAGGGCACCGACCTCCTGCACCAGGCCTTCACTGAGGCCACCCAGGGGCACCCCTCCAGCAGGTAGGAGCCTGCACCAGCACACCTTGGTGCACCAGGGAAGGGGCAGGACAGTCGTGGGTGGTGCTGGGGGAAGAGGTTTGGGGTGGCTGGGTCCCCCTCTGCCTGCCCAGCTAGTGTCCTGCTCCCTCAGGCCCATGATTGAGCTCTGCATCCCCTCGGTGTTGGACCCAGGGCTGGCCCCGAGGGGCTGCCATGTCATATCCCTATTCACCCAGTACACCCCCTTTATGCTGGCGGGTGGGCGGCACTGGGACGAGCCGGCCAAAAATGCATATGCGGACACGGGTATGTAATGCATGCGTGGACATGGATAGCACTAGGAGTGCTGGTCCCTGCCCATGGGCAGAACCACCCTGGAGCTGCTCAGGGGGCAGCCACCACATCCCTACAAGGTGCCCACCAATCCCTTAATCTCTCTCTAGTGTTTGACTGCATCGAAGCCTATGCCCCAGGGTTCAAGGCATCGGTCATTGGCAGGGACGTACTAACGCCACCAGACCTGGAGAGGATCTTCGGGCTTCCCGGAGGGGTGGGTATCATGCGAGCATCACTCCAGTGCCAGTGCTGGTGTGTGCACAGCCCTGGGCCAGGCACTGCCAGCTCACAGAGAACTCTGCTTGCAGAATATCTTCCATGGAGGGATGTCTCTGGACCAGCTGTACTTTGCCCGACCAGCACCATCCTACTCGAGCTACCGGTCCCCAATTCCTGGCTTGTACCTGTGTGGAAGCGGAGCCCACCCTGGTGAGTAGGACTGGGAGCCGGGACCCTCTGGGGGGTTGCAACAGGAGAGTAGGGTGCATGGAAGAGGCGCAAGGACAGCACGGGGGATGAGGCGGTGTCCACTTCCGTCTCCGCCCTCACACAAGCAGAGAGGTGGTGTTGCAGCCCTGGGCTGCATCTCTTGGGGCAGCAGCTGCCTGCTCCTCCTCATTTCTCCTCTCTTACAGGAGGAGGAGTGATGGGAGCAGCGGGACACAACGCTGCCCAAGTGGCCCTGGAGGATTTCAGGCATCTGTGATGGCAGTGGTGACACCAACTTCACTTACACTGGGTTGTGGCTGCAATGAGCTCTGCTGTCCCCAACTTGCTTCCTGAGCACCTCAGAGCAGCAGTATCCCCTGAGAGCCAGGAGGGTGCAGGCTGTCAGGGTCCCTTGTGCTCCTAGCTGCTACTGTCACCTTGAACATGTGGCTGCTCCCAGCCCATAGCAGCCCAGCCTTGCCTGGGTGGCTCCTGGGCACTGGGCAGCCACGGCAAGCCTCACTCAGCCTCTGCCTGTGCCACCAGAAATAAACCCCGTCTTGGGCTCTGCTTTGAGCGCTTCCACCGAGTTTTTTCAGCTCTTCCTGCAGCTCCCAATGTGCCGATGTGCGGGCTACGCTGTGCCATCTGCACTGTGCCTGGTGATGTAGCCCCAGGGAACCTTCCACAGGGGATAGGCATATCCCAAAGCAGTGAATGGGGACAATCAGCCCCTTGCCCTCTCATCTGCTCATTGATGCAGGCTCAGGTGCATATGGTGCTATTTGGCTCGAGCCACCCAGCCCCGGGCTGGCCTGGACCACCCCAAGGTGCCTAGAACAAGCAGGGAAACATGGTGCTGCTTGAGAACTGCTTTGCTACCTGGAGCCCCCAAACCGTCCTCTGTTCCCCCGGCCCTTGGTGGCTGTGTGTACAGCAGTCACATACCCTGCAGCTCAGACTGCAGGGGCCAGGACTGGCACCTGCCCCCATGTCTCTCCTGCCACCTCCCCTCATTCCTCTCAGAAGCTGCCAGCACTGTTCTGGTCCCGTCCCTCCATCACCAGAGCAGATGCTCCATGCAGCCCAGCAGCTCTCGCTGGCCACCCCGCAGCCAGCGGCAGGCCCGGGGTGTGCCTTTCTCCCGGGCTGCTGCCGGGAGCCGCTTGCTGCAGATTACAGAGCTCACATCCTCTCCCTGCCCTCTTCCTCCCCCAGACAATGCTCCCAATTCAGCTGCCCGCCTCGCCTCCCGACGGGCCCTAAATACAGTGCTGCCAGGCTGAGCTGTTGCACCTGAGCTGGCTGAATCAATATTGACCGGCCAGGAATAGTCCCGCAGCCCTCTGAGAATAGCCCCGCACGCCGCCCCGCTGCCCACAGCTTCCCGCGCACGGGGCTGCCCTGCTGCTGCCGCCGTGTATTTTTAGCTGCTGCAGTTGCTGCCCGGGGCTGCAGGTGCTGGCACTCAGTGAGCCCCGAGGAGGGGGGATGGCAGTGAGGGGGGACACCTCCAGCCTGCCACAGTCACACTGAGAAGCAGGACGCAGAGCCCCTCGCTACTGTGTGCTGGGGCTGGCAGGTCACACGTATGGGAGAGTGCACTGGATCCCCACTGCCGTCTTCTTGCTGTCCCCTTCTTGCCACCTCCAGGAGCAGAGGCTGAGCTGGAACCCAGAACTCGCCTGCCCTGCACCCCTGCCAGTATCTGCCCTAGGGGAGCCCAGGGAGTGTGTGTGTGGGGGGGAGTTCCTGGCCTCACACTGGAGTAATTGAGCTTCAAAACGTCGAGACACAAATGAGTCATGGGCTCCACTGCTGGCCCCAGCCCTGCCCTTCCCCAGGACTTTCCATGGCCCCCACGTTGAGGCTGTCTAGGGACCCCCACCCTTGAGAGATGCTCCAGCATGTGCCCCAATCACAACTGGAAGATAGTGTTGGGAGGAGGGTGGTCTGCGAGAAAGTCCTGGGGCAGGGCACCCTTGCACGTCCGGGGGTGCTGGAGGCTCCCTTGGAGCGTGGCGATGAGCTCACGGGCTATTCCCGGCTGTGTTGATCCTGGCTCCTCCCGGCAGGAACCAGCTGCTTCGACTCCAAACAAATATCCCGGTAGCCACCGGCACATTCCTGGCCGGCCCCTGGCCACGGACGAGGGTACAGGCTTCCTGTTTATCCCACGGCGTGGCACGGCAGGGCGGGCAGGCAGCGGGGTGCCCCGGGGACTGGCAGCACCCCAAGCCGGAGGTTGCTCTCGGGGCAGGTCGGGGGGGGGTGCATGCCCCATCTCAGCGTCCCGCAAAGAAGGGCCCTGCCTGAGGACCCCTGCAGCCAGCCTGGCTCAGGGATGGCTCAGGTGACGGGTGGCCCAACCCCCAGGAGAGCTCTTCTTCGGGCTCCCTGTGCCACCCCACAGCCTCCTCTGGTCTCTGTCCTCCCAGGTCCTGGCGCCACAGCAGCAGCCCCTGGCACCCCAAGCCTGCGTGCCATCTTGAGCTGCTGCATGGGGTAGGAAGGGGTGAGGGGTGTCCTTTTGGGATGTCCCTAGCATCTCAGTTTGTCACCCCCAGAAAACCCATGCTCTGCCTGGCTGGAGTCCAGCCCCACGGGGCAGTCATGCTGCGGATGGGGGGACGTATCCCTGGCTGGGGACATTGGGTTCATGACAGGGGGGTTGTTCTGCCTCACAGCAGGTAGGGGCTATTCCAAGGGTGCTCAGACCCCCGAGGCTGGGGGGGGGTGGGGTCAGTGATTGGGATAGGGGCAGGTTTGCCCCAGGAGGGCAGAAGAGTACCGGTGGGGGTAGGGTGCAGGGCTGGGTACGGTGCGGGGGGGCTGGGCTGGGCAGCGTGGGCCCCCACCGGGGCGGCCCATCCCGCCGCACCATAAAAGCGGCGCGGGCGGTGCTCGGCGGTAGGAGAGCTGCTGGAGCCCGACGGGAGCCAGCGCCGCGTCCCCTCCCCGCCGCCCGACCCACGCTGCTGCCTGTCTCGCACCGTAACCCCCCGCCAGGGTGAGTGCGGGGGAAGGCTCCAGGAGGGGGGGGGGATCTGGGCATATGGGGGGGCGGGCGGCAACCCCACTAGTGCTCTGAATGGGGATGCCGGGGGAGAGATGGGGTGATGGGGGACGGGGGCTGTGTGCAGGATGGGGAGGGGACCCTGGTGTGTGGCACAGTGTTCAGGCAGGGTATAAGGGCTGGCTCTGTGGGGTGCCCACCCATGGTCTGAAGCATGGGGCAGGCAGGGAGCAGTAGGGGAAGGGTAGTTTCATGGGGGTTCCTGTGGCTGTTGGCAGCAGGGGTTGAGTGTGGGGCAGTGGGTGACTGGGGGGAGCTGTGCGAGGGCTGGGTGCCTCCCAGGGGGGTGTGGGGCAGGGGCTGGGCCTTGGGGTGGGGGATGCTGAGAGCTGTGCAGGGCAGGGACCAGCCCCTTCATCTGCCACAGCACAGGAATGGGGATGTCACTGCTCTGCTGAGGTGGCATGACATCCCTCCCATCCACCGAGCTTCTGGGGCACAGGGGGGCTGCAGCAGTATCCCCCACCCTGCTGTGGCCCCAAAAGTCTCAGTGTCGGGCTGTCCCCAGGCATCCCACCCCCAGAGCCACCATGGTGATGCCAGCCGGCACAAGCCCCGTCCTGGTGCCACTGGTTCTGCTGCTGTGCTGGGTCGTCCCCAGTGAACAGGAGCCAGCCTTGGTGCAGCTGCGACTGGTGGGGCCACGGGGCCCAGCTGGGGAGGGCCGGCTGGAGGTGCTGTACCAGGGGCGCTGGGGCACTGTCTGTGACGATGGCTTCGACTTCCACGTGGCCACCGTTGCCTGCCGGCAGCTGGGCTACACCGCAGCTGTCACCTGGACCCATAGTGCAACCTATGGCCAAGGGGAAGGTAAGGAAAGAATGGGGAGCAGGGGGTCGGTCTTGGTGAGGGCAGCATGCTTAGTGCTGGCTGGGACAGCCTGCCTGGGGTGCTGTAGGTGCTGGCAGCCCATGAGGGGCACTGTACAGGGCCCATGGTGCTGGGGAGGGAGATGGGGACCCCCAACAGTGACCCCCAGCCCTGTGTGTGTCCCCTCAGGCCCCATCTGGCTGGATAATGTGCAGTGCAGGGGCAGTGAGAGCTCCCTGGCAGAGTGTGTCCACAACGGGTGGGGCACCAGCGACTGTCACCATGGTGAGGACGCCGGTGTGGTGTGCTCAGGACAGCGCCTGCCCAGTGCATCCCCCCAGGCCACCACCTCTGGTCACCTGGGAGAGGTGAGTACCCAGCAGGATGGCTGGGGGACTCTCAGGCAGGTCTCTGTGATCCTTCCCCTTGTTCCCATCCTGCACACCCTGTCCCTGATGCTGGAGGCCCTGTGCTCACCCCTTTGCCCACCACAGCAGGTGCTGGGGCTGAGCCTGGAGGAGGTGCGGCTCAAGCCCATCCTGGCACGGGTCAAGCTGAGCATACCGGTGATGGAGGGTGCCGTGGAGGTGAAGCATAATGGGCACTGGAGGCAGGTGTGTGACGCCGGCTGGACCAGGAACAACAGCCACGTGGTCTGCGGGATGCTGGGCTTTCCCCAGGAGAAGAACATCAACACCAGCTTCTACCGGTAGGGATGTGGGAAAGCCACTTTGCAGCTGTGGGGCATGTGGGCCCGGGTGCCTGGATGGACATGCTGTGGGAGCAAGAGACCAGGGGCGTCAGGGAAGGGATGCACACATGAGTGGGTGTGCAGGGTGCTGGTATGACCTGACCACGCCTGGGTCCCCTTCTTGGGGCCTTGGTGAGGCTCAGAGCTGGGCTCAGTAGCAGCCATGGCAAGCAAAGTGTGGGTGGAAGCGAGAGGAGAGGCAAGTGACCCTCAGCCTCTCCACCCCCGCCTTGTACTGGGGCTATAAATACAGCCCGTAATGACTCCCTGCGGGTGCCAGGAGTTGCACAGTCCCGCCAGGGCACACAGCACAGCCAGGCTTGGCACAGTAAGTGCCAGTGAGGAGAAAACCTGTCCTCACCTTGCCATGCTGTGGGAGGAGTCCTCCACCTCCTGCCAGGGTGTGCTGGGGAGGGCAGGAATGGTGGGGTTGAGTGTTCCGAGCCCTGCAGGGTTGGCACAGCAACCCCACCTTGACCTTCTGACTCCATACACCCCAGGAAACTCTGGAACATGAAGCTGAAGGACCCAAACTCCAGGTAGTGCTCAGCCCTGGGCGGGGGCACCCTGAGTGGGCACCCAGTGCCTGTGTTGAGTGGAAGAAGAGTGTCCGGCACCCAAGCTGATGCCACCCTCTGCTCCTCTCCCTCGGCAGCCTGAAGACCCTCAGCCAGAAGAACAGCTTCTGGGTCCACAAGGTGCGGTGCCGGGGCACAGAGCCCCACTTGTCCAGCTGCCCCACACAAGTGGCCCCACCAGCCCCTCGCCAGCATGCCTGCCCCCATGGCATGCACGCCATTGTCAGCTGCCTCCCCAGCCCTGCCTTCCAGAAGGGTACAGGCAAGGGCAAGAGCAAGACCTCCTCAGGAAAGGTGAGCCCTGACATGGTCCTGCACCCTCATCCTACCGATGAAGGGTCTTGGAGCCAGGCGGCGCCCTGCCATCCCATTTGCACCCATGCCTGTGGTGCAGGGAGGTGGCTGTGCCCTACAACCACTGACCAGCTGCTCCCCATGCCCAGGTCCTCCCAGTGCGGCTGCGAGCTGGCACCCATGCTGGCGAGGGCCGGGTGGAGGTGCTGCGCCATGGGCAGTGGGGCACCGTGTGTGACAAGCAGTGGGACTTGGCTGCGGCCAGCGTAGTGTGCCGGCAGCTGGGCTATGGGACAGCGAAGCAGGCCCTGGTGGGAGCCCAGATGGGCCAAGGTAAGGCACATGGTGCAGCAGGGACTTAGGACATTACTGGGCATGGGGGGGCACAGTGGGGAAAGCCTCTGGTTCACTGGGTGCTGCTGGAGCATCCTGGGATGTACAGCCAGCTCCAGCCTGCACTGGAATGGATCTCCCTTAGCTGCTCCTGTTATAGGCAGCCTCTTGCTCATAGAGCAAGACCCAGACCAGGAGAAGGACTGTGTAGGTCCTACCTGCTCTGGGACAGGCACAGAGCAGGGTGTGCTGACCCTCCCTCCACTTCAGGCTTGGGGCCCATCCACATGAGTGAGGTGCGGTGCACCGGCCAGGAGCGCTCCTTGGGTGAGTGCCGCTTCCAGGATGCAGAGCGGAGTGGGTGCCGACATGAGGCCGATGCTGGCGTTCGCTGCCACATGCCCCACATGGACTTTCAGAGCCAGGTGAGCCCCTGCCTTCTCCCCAGAGCCTGTGGAGCCCCAGCCCTATTGCACAGCCCCTGCCCCCCAAGCTCTGTGCCTGGTGTGGATGTTCAGAGCAGCCCTAGGGTGGCCCAGGGGACAGGGGGGACACAGAGCAGCACACCGATGGGGAGTTGCAGGATGAGCTGTTAGCACAAGTGGCCTCATGGGGACGGAGATGAAGGTGAGGGAGATGTTCAGCTGTAAGTGTTGGGCTGTCTGCCCAATTGCAGAGCTGGGCAGGAGGGCTGGGGATCTGCCCCATGTTCCAGCTCAGCACCTCCTTGCCCACAGGTGCGGCTGGTTGGGGGCCGCAGCCCCGAGGAGGGGGTGGTGGAGGTGCTGGTGCCGGTGCAGGGGCGGCTGCAATGGGGCGCGGTGTGCGGTGCGCAGTGGGGGCTGAATGAGGCCATGGTCGTCTGCCGGCAGCTGGGACTGGGCTTTGCCAGCCATGCCCTCCAGGTGAGCCCCGGGGCCTGGGCTGTGAGGGTTCAAATAGAGTGCATGCTATGGGCATGGGGTGTCTGGGGCTCTGGGATGGGACAGCCCCAGGGGACAAGCCCTGGTGGCAGTGCTGGGGCAGGGGAGGCAGTGGGTGCTGGCAGGGGGTGCAAGGGCTGGTCTGAGCACTCTGTTCCTCCTCTGCCCAGGAGACATGGTACTGGGCAGGCAGCCCTGATGCCACCCAGGTGGTGATGAGTGGGGTGCGCTGCTCTGGTACCGAGCTGGCCCTCCAGCAGTGCCAGCGCCATGGCCCCATCCACTGCCCCAGCGGTGGGGGACGCTTCTCAGCAGGGGTCACCTGCACCGCCCGTGAGTACCAGGAGCACATGGGGTATGGCTGGGATGGGCACCCCCCTCTTCTCCTGGCACAGAGAGCATAGCGGGACTCTATAGGATGAGGATCACCTGCTCCATCCCCCCTGATCCCCTCTGTGCCAGATGCCCCGGACCTGGTGATGAACGCCCAGCTGGTGCAGGAGACAGCCTACCTGGAGGACCGGCCACTGGGGCTGCTGTACTGTGCCCACGAGGAGCGCTGCCTCTCCCGCTCTGCTGACCACATGGACTGGCCCTATGGCCACCGCCGCCTGCTCCGCTTCTCCTCCCAAATCCACAACCTGGGCAGAGCTGATTTCCGACCCAGGATGGGGCGTCATGCCTGGACCTGGCACCAGTGCCACCGGTGAGTTGCCCCTGGGCAGGGGCTGGCAGGGTGCTGCCCCCTTTCCAGACCTGGCAGGGCACGGGGGCACCCATCCCCCAGAGGCTGGCCCGCCCAGGGTAATAAGCAACATCCACACCAGCACTATCATTACAGCTTTATTTGGCTTCAAGGCTGTAATTTGCTCAGAGCCTCTGGGTGCTGCCTGCCCTGGCTGGGTGGCTGGGCCAGTGCATACTTCCTCACCAGGGATTGGCCCCACACTCAGCTCCTGTCCCTACAGGCACTTTCACAGCATTGAGGTCTTCACCCACTATGACCTACTGACACTCAATGGCTCCAAGGTGGCTGAAGGGCACAAAGCTAGCTTTTGCCTGGAGGACACCAACTGCCCGGAGGGTAGGTGCCAGCCGCAGAGCTGTCAGAGACCCTGGTCCCTGACAGGGGCCCTGCCTATGCCCTCCCTCACCTCCTCTCTTCCACAGGACTGCAGCGACGCTTTGCCTGTGCCAACTTTGGGGAGCAGGGGGTGAGCGTGGGGTGCTGGGACACCTATCGCCACGATATTGACTGCCAGTGGATTGACATCACTGATGTGCCGCCAGGCAGCTACACCTTCCAGGTACAGGAACAGAGGGACAGGGGGTGCCCCAACCTGGGGGCTGAGGGCCACCCTCCATGCCCACCAGCAGCACACCTCACCCTGCACATCAGGGTGCTGCCCTGCATGCCACAGTGCATGATGCCACAGCCCTGCCTGGCCAAGGTGTGGCATCAGTGCCCCCAGCCCTGCTCCTCGACCTTCCCAGGTGGTCGTGAACCCCAAGCATGAGGTGGCTGAGTCGGTTTTTCCAACAACGTGATGCGGTGCCAGTGCAAGTACGACGGGCAGCGCGTCTGGATGCACGGCTGCCACACAAGTATGGAAGGATGGGAGCAGAGGAGGCATGGCGGGCAGGGACAGGGGAAAGTGGCAGGGTTGGGGGTCCCACAGGTCCCATGTCCCCCCAACCTACCCACGCCATTACTCTCCTCAGGTGATGCCTATGGCGCCAACGTGGTGAGCGATCTGGAGCGACGGGAGCGCCTGGCCAACAACCTCGTATGATCCCCCAGCATCAGCGTGCTCCCAGCAGCACCGTGGGGCAGCCCGGCTCCTGCACCCTGGCAGCACCGGACTGAGATCAGGAACTGAAAGACTTTTGTATTTATTGATGCTGTCGCAGAGGATGGAGACAAGCACCAGGGCTGGCGGGGAGTGCCCAGGGGTGCCCAGTCCTGTGCTGCTGGTGGGAGCTGCGAGATGAGCCCGGGTGCCACAGCAGCCCTGACCTCCGTGGCTTCAGTATCCCCCTAAGGATTACTACCTCAGCCTGCCCGCCTGGCCCCCTGGTCCCAGCAGATTCAGGACAGGCCTTGGCTATTGCCATCTGTGCACCAGTCTTGGCCTCAAAAGAAGTGCTGTGCAATGGGAGAGGGGGTTAACTCCTTATCAACCCCACCATCCCCAGCTCCATCCCCTGCGCTTTTTCCCACCAGGACGATTGAAGCCAGTCCTCAGCCAGGAACAACTCTGGTCTAGGCAAGGTTCCCCCAGCCAGATAGTGTCCTCCCTCTGCCACCCAGGGCCACTAGCCCCCCAACTGCTTGCACGTGGCCAGTGCGAAGTGGCCCCGGCTTGCCACCAGCAGTCCCTGCTGGCCAGAGTACCCTGGCCATGAACTGGCTGACCTTGTGCATGCAAAGGGACTTGGCCAGCTCTGTGGCAGTGTGGGCTGGCAGCCAGCCGACCAGCTGCAGTGGCTACAGCCACCATTACTTTCCCAGGCTGCCCTGGCAGCTTCCCAGCCCCAGGAGCTGAGATGGGGGCTGCTCTGCCCCTCAAAGCCCTTGCTTCTGGGCACAGGATGGGACAAAAGGGACACCTGTGCTCTCTCTGTTTCTTTCTTCTTGTGGTCTCTAGCATTTTTTTTTTAAAAGGAAATAAATGGGAATACTCACCACTGACCCACGCTCTGTAATGCCCATCTCCTGGCAAGCCAGCTAGCAGGCAGTGCCACCCCTGTCCTTGCACACCCCTGCCCATCCCCACCTTGCCAAGAGACACCAACCCAAGGGTGCGGGGCTGCCAGCACTCACTTCAGCCCTGCACAGCTGGGACAGGCTGGGTTGTACCCACACGTGATGGTCCCCACACGTGGAGGAGCTGCCGGGGACAGCGGTGACGTGCTGGGTGGCCCGAGGCCAGCAGCCGTGGTGAAACACGTGCCAGCAGAGGCTCACTCTGCTGTAGTCGGGGTTCAGGGGATGCTGGATGACAGAGAACATGCTTTCCACATGAGAGCAGCTTCGCGCCCTGAAATTTCCACTGTCTGCGGCGCAGCAGCCGAGATGACATCCAGCTGGCACCACCAGTGCAGGGGCAGGCAGCCACCACCACGGGGTCGTGACCAGCTCTGCTGCCGCCAAGCTGGGGGACAGCCAGGGGACACAGGGCAGCCACACAAGCCCTTCAGCACAGGCTGAGGTGAGGCAGCCGTGACCAAAAAACACACAAACTGCTGGCAGAAATGGTGGAAAAGCACCACCCCTGTCCCCACCTGCTGTGAAGGGCACAGGAGCCCCCCAAACTGTGGCCCCAAGAGTTTGGGGGGCTACAGAGCAGGACTGCTGGGGCACAGAGAGCCGTTTTTCAAGTGCTGAGAGATTATACAAAGCAGAGGAGCCAAAGGCAGGTCCCAGCCACCCACCCATGCCCCAGCCCCAGGGCAGGGCAGGAAGCCCCCAGCCCAGCTGGACTGACAGCGCAGCCACATCACAGCCCTGTGAGGGGCTGGGAAGGCAGCCCTGCCCGTCCACCAACAAGGGCCCCGCTGTTCGGGGCCGCAGCTGCTCTGCGGATGTAAACAGGGTCCTTGCCAGCACATTCCTGCCTGCTGCCCTGCCCGACACCTCCTGCCTGTGGCCCCCACCCACCCATTGGGGACACCCACCACCTGGGAGGGGTGGACATCCCCACGGCAGCAGGGACCATGCACAGTAGCCCCTGGCATGCACACCCTCCCCCTGGCATGCAACAGCACAGAGAACCACAGCTCCGCAAGGCAAATAAAATAAATGGTATTTATTAGCAAAATAAAGGACACAAACTCTCGCTCGCAACGCCCTGCCAGTTGGCCAGGGCCGCCCCACACAGCCCCACGTGCTTGCTGCTAAGCTCCCAGCGTCCCACCAGCTGCTCCTGCTGCAGCAGGCAGCACAGGGGCTCCTGCCCTGCTCAGGGTGGGCAGCAATGCCCAGCGGCAACAGCATCTGCACAGCACCAACCAGCCTGAGTGCACCCTGCTCAGCCCCTTCAGTGAACAGCCCAGTACTTCGGGATGCAGCACAGGATCTGTCCCTGATCCAAGATGCAGGGTACTTGTCTGGAGCGAGGGGCCCAGGCAACTCATGGGTGTTCCCAGCAGGGGTAAGGTGCAGTATCCCAACTCACTCGCGACCCTCCCAGGCATCCTCCCGCTGCTTGTTCTCCAGGCGCTTCCTCTCTGCAGGGACAAGAGGAAGGTCAACTCCATGTCCCCATTATCCCACAGCCACCCACTTCTCTGCAAAGGTGGCTGGAGCCCACCCAGGCGCAGCCCCCTTCTACCGACCACCCTGTGAGAAGATGCATCCACGAGGAGGGTCCACACACACTGCAGCCCCTCCAGCCATCAAATCTCACCCCGGGCTTCTTGCAGCTTCCTCCGCTCGGCATTTCGCTGGGCTGGTGTCTGGTTGCTGCGAACCCCCAGGGCGCCGATCACCAGCCGCCTGGCCAAGGCAGCCGACGTTTCAGGGCGCTCCTTGGCCGGCTGCAGGTAGTCTGGGTGAACAGAGATGGGGAACATCAGTAGCAACACATTGGGATGGATGGGGAGGCAACCCAGGAAGGACAGGGAAGCCAGCACGGCTCCACATGGCTTAAGTGCTGTGGAGCTGTGCCGGCTTCCTCGTCCCTCCCCAGTTATTGGGATGAAGATGCTGCAGCACAAGCACCATTGCACAAGCCAGCATAGGGCAGCATCACTCACCAGCATATGCCCTGGCTTTGGCTTTAGAGGCACGGGTGCCCTGGGAGAGTGGGCGAGTCTTCACCATCAGGTGCTTGGTGCTGAGGGCATCACATGCTGCAGGGAGAGAGCAGAGACATCTTCATGCAAGGCCAGCCCCATGACCAGGATTTGGCCACAGGAGAGGCAGGGATGCTTCTCTGCTCCACATCTCCTGCTTCACTGGGAGCAGTACCTGTTATGGGGCTGGAGAAGATGCCCAGGGCATGTGTATCATCCACCCACTTAATATCAAAGCCTTTTTTCCTGCCAGAGAGAGGGAAGCTCAGCAAGGTATCGGCACTGGGTGGGCAAGGGTTCAGAACAGAGGTCAGATGGGGAACCCAGCACCAGGGATGGGGCATTACTGGCAGACTCACTGATAGCTGCAGAAGACACGCATCAGGTCCTCAGTGCGGAAATCCGAGGGGAAATCATAGATCTCGATGACGTGGGGCAGCTCGGCATCACTGAGGTCTGGTGCGGCAGGCTCGGCTCCATAGTAGTTGAAGCAGGGTGACTGCTGGCTCTCCTGGAGCTTCTTGCCCCCTGAGAGCTGCAGGGGTGGGAGAGGCACAGCACTAAGCAACCCAGGCCCGCCCACCCCATACCAGCTCCTGATCCATGGCAAGCACTCCCCAGGAAGTGATTTGGCCCCCACTCCCTGCTCCAGCACTGCAGATGGATTCATGGCATTGAGATATGAGGAGTTATCGACCGAGGATCTCACGCCACGCACTTGCTTTTCCCATTACCAGCATCCCTTTGCTTTGCTCTGTGGTCCCCCTGGGAACACAGTGGGAATGGCCACTGGTAAGACAGCATGTGCACCCCCAAGCCCATCCCTCCTTCCACAGTAACTGACCCAAAATATATTTGGGGAGCAACAAGGAGCAGGACAGCAAGGCCAGGAGGACAGACTGATGTCTGCCTGTGCACAGAAGCACAGGGCTCAGCATGCCCTGGCTGTAGCACACACACCAGAGCAGCCCGTCGGCACTCTGAATGCTGAGATGGAAAAGCCAATGCTCCCTTGAGGAGCAAGTTCTGGTGGTTAATCACCTGCGTGGCTAAAAATTTATGCCTTATTTCTCATCTGAATTTGTCTGGCTTTGCTTTCCAGCCAGTGGTTCTTGTTCTACCTCTCTGCTGAATTAAAGAGACCTCGGTCCCCAGTACCCTGCTGGCACTTAAACTAATCAAGTCCCTTCTCAATCTTCTTCTTGATAAGCTAAGCAGGTTGTGCGTGTTTAGTGTCTCACAGCGGGGCACTTTCTCCAGCTCTAAAAGATGACTTTACCTCTCCCATTTTTCAACCTTCATTTTAAAACAGAGGCAGCAGTCACTCACCCACTGCCACAACATGGGGGGCACAGGTGTCTCCTGCTCTCCTCTGCCCCACAGCATCAGTGCCAGTGGGCACCACTTGCTGCACCTCTGCTTTTCAAACCACAACATGCTGGCTGCCAAGGGGATTCACGGCCCTGCTCCAGCTGCAACACAGGGCCAGACACAGCCCAAAGCTGCCAGTGCTTTCTCCATCTCCCCCTGAAGCGTGGGGCAAGCATGGTGCTGGGGAGCAGCTACATAACTCAGCCAGGTTCCCAGCCTGATCCCCCAAGCGATCATAGCAGAACACACCACGGCTGGAAGGTTAGAGTCCATAAATCCCAGCCAGCTCAGTCAATAAAAAGTGCTCATTCCGACAATTTTATGGGGAAGATGGATTCATGGCAGGTGAGGGGGTGCTGCCAGGGCGGCTGGATGCTGGTGGAGGGGAGAGCTGAGTTATGGAGCTCACGGGACAGGCTAGCACTGCTGGCAGAGCCGCCTGCCCTGCCACCATCGCCCATTAATCGAGTGCACCCCATGTGGGGCTGCACACTCATCCAGCACCCCCTGCATGCCCAGGGACATGAAGGAGCAGTCCCCGGGCAGGATGAAGCCCTGCAGTGTCGCTTGAGGGAGCAGAGCACTGGGGTAGTGCCAGACGCCAGGAAGATGATTAGAGAGCAGGAGCACCAAGTGCCAGAGCGGTCCTTGACCTTCACAAATCACCAAGTGTGGCGGGGTAGCAAGGACAGAAGCCGTCTGGCAGCCAGGCTCAGCCACGCAGCAGGCACAGCTCAACAGGTCCCGGTGCCCTGCCAGCCCAGGCATGCAGGGTGTCTGCAGCCCCCAGCCCTGGGGCAATGCAGGGAATGGGAGCTAGGGTACAGCCTCCAGCACTGGGAAGGGTCTGCTGATGGATGGACAGACAATGACACACAAGAGGCCATGGCAAATGAAGCCTGTCCATCACACCTCACTGCTCTCTAAAGATGCATCCTCGATGGAGCACGTTAGAGGGGTCCATGGCTGCTCGCTTATGCTCTCACTTGCTCACTGAGAGTGCACTTCCAGACCTGGAGGGGACACGTGTGCTGGCACGCACACACTGAGGCCCCCAGCACACACACTCACCACAGTTCGCAGCATGCACACTCTGTGGCCCCTGGCACGCCACATCGGCTGGTGGAGAGTCCACTGAGCTTGCAAGGAAATGGATGCAAAGCTTAATTACCTTCTGCATTCAAACTGATTTCTACTCTGAATTTGTCTGGTTTCAGCTTCCAGCCAATGGTTTTTTCCTGCTAGATTAAAGAGCCGTCCGCTATCAGAAATCTTGCCTCCACACAGAACACCATAAATCTTGCTCTCTGCCAGCTATCTGCAGTGCATAAGGATTTGGTTACGAGGAAGAACGCCACTAATTTTCTCGTTCTTTTGTTAATTAACAACAGCTCCATCTCCCCAAGAGCCTGTGCCCGATCTAAGCAGCCACATCAACCTGCTGAGAGCTCAGAGGGCTCAGGAAGTACCAGGGCTGGCACAGGAATATGCAGGGGGTGAAGATGGCAACTTTGAATTAATAAATCCCTTATTCAGGTTCTTATTCACCCATTTTGGGAAGCTCACTGGAAAGCCCAAACTCTGCTTGGAGCTTGTGCATGGGGGAGATAAACGTAGATGTGCCAGAGCTGTTCACAGTTGGCACCAGTGCTCCATGGCACAACCTTGCCTGCAGCATCCTACAGCTGCATCCTAACACGGGCCCACCCTGACCTGCCGCCCCAGTGGGGTCAGGTAGCTGCTCTGCTGCACCTGAGGATGAAGCCATGCCCCCATGCCAGCCCACGGAAAGCCAGTGCCAGTGCCACATGCATCAGGTGCTGTCAGAGCAGCAGCAACATCCCCCTCACACTTGGCGCTCACCACAGCCTCCCGGCTGGAGGGTAGGGGACCACAGCTGGGGGGAGCACAGCCAGGCAGGGAAGGGGGTACCCGATGCCCCTCCATGTCCCCCTGAGCAGCCCTGGAGGCAAGCCCTGTGTGCCCCACACCCTGCCCCAGCCCCATGCCAGGCTCAGCAAGGGCACATCAGCCTGAGCACGGCCCCACAGATGAAGTGGGTACCAGTGCCCCTCGATAAGGATGCTCTTGTGTTATCTCATCCCCTCACGGAAGCTGTTATCAGGCACCATCCACCACTTCACACCCTGCTTCCAGCCTGGGGTGGATGGACACCGGCTGTAACAATATTGGTGCTGTTTGTTACTTTGGGCACATTAATGTCATTTGGAAAATTACCAGGTTGACGCTACTGATTTAAAATGCAATAAGGGATATCCAGCTTTGCTGCAGACACCAAGTTTTACTCATGAACAGCAGGAAAACGGTGTGGGTCCCGGCATTAAGCTGCTAATTGTAGCAAATTCAGCCACATGTATGCAGGAGGGGATGGTAATGAGCCACAGCTGATTAAGAAGCCATAATTTCAAGGAAACTTCCCATTGCTACTTCTATGGGAGCCCATAAGTCTCAGCCCATTTCCTTATCACCCGCCCGAGTTTCACGAGGGCGCAGTCACAGTTTACGGCAGTCAAGCAGGTTTTATCAGGTGTGCTTTAGGCATGATAGAGGAAAAATCTACCATAGCCTTCCCCAGAACTGCGAGATGGGATGGGAACCTGGCCGCGTGCCCCAGGTGCAGCCCACCACCCCCCATGCACCCTCCCCAGAGGACACAAGGACAACCAATCCTTGCTGACCCCTGTCCCCACAGCTCAGCAGTCAGTAGCCACTGCCCCTGAAAATCCCAGCAGGTGCCAGCTCACAGGACGTACCTCCTCCAGCAGGTGTGGGTCCAGGCAGTCCCCATCATCGTTGAACATCAAGTCCCAGCTCTCCTCGGCGCCAGGGCTGGTCTGGCTTGGGGTCCCGGCACTGGTCTGCTCTGCCTTTGGGGAGCCACTGTGAAGACCTCCCTCTTCCTCCTCGGCCTCCTGGCTGCATTGGTGCTTCTGCAGAGAGCTTGTGTCCTTGTACATCCCCACCACCTCCTTGGCCCAGGCCTCAGGCAAGAGCCCCTCTACACCACGGCACAGCAGCTCCAGGGGTAGCAGGGGCTTGTGGCTCTCCGGGGATGCCCCCTCCCAGGCGTTGCTTACTGTCTCCTCACCATCACCCAGAAAGCTGCTCTCAGCCTCGATGCTGCCATCTGTGCAGGCAGAGGTGCTGCCTGCCCCCCAAACAGCAGGCACCAGGACATCCCCCCCACAGAGATGGCCAGCACTGGCAGTGCTCTCATCTTTGCTAGGTGGGAGCTGGGACAGGCTGCCCATGCCTGGCCCTGGGGTGCTGTCCCCTGGGAGCACTGGTGCACCAGCCACGCCACCTCTCAAGCACCCAGGCTCACAGCTGGCATCTCCTGGGGCATCCAGGGTGCTCTCCCCAGAAATTTCAGTCATGCCTCCGCACCTCTCCTCCTCCTCCAGCACTCCAGCAGCACAGCCCTCATTCTGCCCTGCCAGGAAGGAACCCCCACACTCCCTCTTTTCCTTCCAGGCTTTCAGACCTGCGGCCTCCCACACCAGCCCAGGAACACTGCCCTGGTCATCCACCCCTGCCAGCAGCAGGACACCCTCTCCTGGGCTCTGGGAGAGGTCCCTGGCTGGATCTAGGGTGTTGCCCCCCAAATGCTCCAACACACCACTCAGCCGTGTCTGACGTGCCGGTGTTGGGCTACTGGGGGGCACTGGGCTAGTAGCATCACCCCCGGGCTCTGTGGCCTCCATGGACCCAGGCTGGGCACTCAGTAGGGATGGTGATGGAGGGTCAGGCTCAGTTATCATCTGGCAGCTGTGTCTGAGCTTCCGAAGTCCTTGATCATGGGATGCTTTGTCCTGCCCATCCCAGGGCTGGGCAACAGTCAGATCTGGACATGGTTCCTGCATGCTGGGTGATGCTCCCAGGTTCCCTGGCTCAGCGGGGCAGTTGCCTCCTGGCCTCCGGCAGTGTCTGGCAGAGGGCGTCCGCGGCTCCTTCAGGCTTGCATCCACCTTGGTCTCCCTCCTTGCCACTCTGCCTGCCTGTGTCCTGGCACGGGGTCTTCGCCTCTGCCCCTCGCCACCACCTGGGCAAGTGTCCTGCACCAGACAGTGGTTCTCAGGCTCCCGGCGGTGCACGGCCAGTGTGTCACCTGCCGCTTGTGCTTCTCTCTCCCGCCGTGCTTTGGGTACATAGAGGGCCATGTCAGGCTTCCTTCGGCCCGGCCGGCCGCCCTCCACTTCCTGCTGCATGGTGCCACCGCTGCCTGCTGAGGAGAGACAGTGTCACTGCCCTGCCTGTGTCCCAGTGGCCCCGTAGCCAGGCACAGGGAGGGCAACCCCTGCCCAGATTGGTGGATCGGGGTCCCAGCCTTGTACCCACCCTTGCTCACATGGCAGCCGGCACACAGTGATGGGAAGTGGAGCCCCAACACTGCCACCGCAAGTAGTGTCTCTGCAAACGGGTGCCTGGAGCACCCTGCAGTCCAGTCACTTTTCGTGGGGTGTATTAGGGAGGCAGGGAAACCAGCAGGAAGCCAGCATCACCGAGGCACCTGCCCCACTCCAGCAGCTGCTGCCTGGGACCCCCCCAAGCCCCAGGTTTCAGCAGCCACAGCAGAAGCAGGACACAGAGCCCTTGATGCACCATTCATGCATCAAAAACCTTGGAGAAGGTGGTGACAGCTGAGGAGCACCAGAAACCAAACCCCAGTTCAGAGACATCCCAGCACTGGACTACAGCTGCCACCCCGACATGCCACAGCCCCGCTCACCTGCTGCCCCATCCCAGCAGAGATTTATTTTTCATCATCTTTGGCAGAAGAGGCACACCGTGAGCTGCCAGGCCCCTCTGCCCCTATAAATATGCATCAGACAGGGTTTATGGAGACGGATAGTGTGGGGGGCTGCGCTGCGGTTGAGGGGAAGGCAGAGCGGGGCCGGGCCAGGGCCCAGTGATTAATCACTGCCCACTCCATTTAGGGGGATTCATCACGGGCCACTGTCAGGTAAATCACTGAAAAAACACCTCTTCAGTAATTAATGTGAAGTGACGGATGGACAGCCCCCGGGCCCATTAATCTGGACCATCAGCGCCGACCGAGATTATGAATGTCAGGATACATAAACTGCCGGCGGATCAATAGGGCCAGGAACCCATCCAAGGCTCTCATTTCCGAGGCACCTCCGGTACATTAGCCTCTCCTCCACGCAGCCCCCGGCCGAGGCGCGAACATTCCCCGCGGTTCCCTCACCGACAGCCAGCAGCGGTGCCGGGAAGGCGAGGGGAGGCCAACCGCCGGCTGGAAAGCGGCTGGGGCTGCCCGTGCCACACGGCATCACCCCCTCCTCCTGATGGATGGACAGACGGACGGTTGCCTTGGCGTGATGGATGGGTTTCGTACAGCTCTCTAGAAACCGCCGGCAAGCCCAGGCAGGGCAGTGCTCCCCAGCATCACCACAGTGTCCGTGCTTGTGCACTGACCAGCTCCACAGCATGAGGTGCAGGCATGGGCGCCATGGTGATGCTGGGCACTGTCCCGGGGCTGCCCCAACCATTTTTCTGTCTCCGCAGCTCTTGTCATTTTCTCCCCCTCTTTGATACACTAATTTTGCTGGCAGAACGATCCCCTTTATCTTTATCGACCACAAGAAAGGAACATATCCTACAAACCCTCCAAGGTCTGGATTAGTCATTTTTCAACAAGGAGGCATTATACATTTTCTCACTGAGCAGCAGCCTGGGTACCAGAGGGGAGGGGGCACCAGGAGCCCCCCTCAGCACCACTATTTCCAACCATGCAGAGCTTCCAACTGCACCAAAGCATGTCCTGCTTTTGCCAGCCCAGCGTCTTGGTCCATGGGACATCACCAAACTCCTTGGAGGGGATCACTGACTCCTCCAGGCTCTGCTTCCCAAGGATCTCCATCACGGGGAGCAGCCAGAAGAAGCACCACTCCATGCACATCCCAAGTCACCTCCAAGAAGAGCCTGTGCACGCAGGATTTATATGCTCCTCGAAAGCTTGCTGTTCACCTTGCCTCACCCTCCAAAGCAGATGGCGCAGCATTATCCACACGACTGGTGCTGGGAGCATCCCCTCCCTGCACAGCCCTGCCTCTGCCTGCTGCACACTGTGGAGAAGAGCCACTTCCCGCAGCCCAAGGAGAAGAATGGCGAGGTGGTGGCTGGCTCAGGCTGGCAGAGATGCTGCAGCACTTTCTTCTTCCCCACACAGGGCAGCACAACTCCTGCCCCAAACCTATTACACACCTCATTGGTGCCACAGCCATGCGTCGGAACCAACCGATTTCATGCTCTGGGAGGCACAGCAACAGCCCTGGCTTCAGGTCTCATTCACACTACACTGGGCAGGGCAACCCCGCCACTTCTAGGCTCTGGGACCAAAATTGTCCAACAAAGTCAGGCAGGATGGGCAACGCATCCCCCAAATGGCCTGTATTGCTTTTGGTGATGCCTCACTTTTTGAAGCCAGCCAGCAAAACAGCTCAGCATCACAGCACCAAGCAAGGAAAGGCAGCCCTGGATCAGACATGCCAGGGTACCATGGTAAAAGTGGTGGTGGGAGCACTGCCCAGCTGCTTGGCACATAATGCTCACCAGTCCAGCATATAAGGACACATGGCTCTGATGGCAAAGCCAGGGCTCCCACCACCTTGTCCCACTGTGACCAGAGGTGAGGGCCATGGACCTGTGAGGGGAGCCCGGGAATAGGCAAGCGTGCAGGGCTGCAGGGCTCACACAGAGCGTGCCAGTTCCCGGAAAAGTTTCGGTGACACCCAGTGCCCTCCCAGCAGGCTGCTGCATTTCCTGGCAGGGAGCTGTATTTTTAGCCTTTGAGGTTTCTAATTCCACTCAATCCATACTCCCGTCGATAGAGCAGATAACCTTAAAGCCTTGATGGTGAATGGGGACAGCAGCACCGGGGGACCAGGAACCTTGGGGGACCACGCGCAATCTCGGCATGCAGCTCGCACACCCACAATGTCACTCTTTACAGTCTGCTGCAGATTGGGCTCTTCATCAGGGGAAAAAAAATTATAATAACAAGACTAATAAAAAGGCAGGTACAAGGAGATTCTAAACAGCTCCACTGGGGAACATGCTGCTGGTAGGGCTCATCCCATGCCAGGCACGTGCCACAGCACACTCGCCGACTGCACAACACCAGCACCCAACACCCCAGGTAAGGATTACCTGAGGTTTTGGCTACCCTGCACCACTCCTGCTCTCAGTAGAGCTCCAGCCCACCCAGCTCATGCAGCAGGTAACGGGGCCAAGGAAGGACCTGGATACCTGTCTAGGAGAGGGAGGTGAAGGCAAGAACACAGAGCTGCTGTCACAAGGCAAAGTAAAATGCTTCAAGGAGCTGAGAGCCGAGTCCTGTCCAACACCTGTCCACTGCCTCACGGGCTTTAAGATATCCCTGTCCCCTGCTGCCAGGAGAAAGATGCTCTCCAGCAGCTGGAGGAAACACTGGCTACGTGAGCAGGAGGTGGTGAAGGCATCAAAGGCACTGAGAAAAGAGAGATTTCAGTCATGTCTTTCACTTGTGAAGCTCTTTGGAGGCACTTGGAACAAGAGAAGGGGAACATTTCAGACTGGAGTGGGATTTGTAAGCCAATATTGTCCCCTCGCAGCTGTAGGGGGGAAAAGGGACAACAAAGCAGCAGGAGTTAACCAGAGGGCCAAGGGGAATACAAAAGACTTCACAAATATACCTGGGCAGAATCAGCACAAAAGTGAAAAGGTCTATTAATAAATGAGGAGGGAGAGAAAATTAATGATGGCTCAAAAATAAAGATGACTCAAAAGGGCAAAATTACTGTTTTTAACCAGAAAAATGCAAATGAGGCCAAGGCATCACAAAAACAGCTGCAAGGAAAGCAAAAACAGCATCTCCACATAGACACGGTCACCTGGCCGGCTGGTGGCTGGTGCCCAGACAAACTGATTAACCCGCTGACACACACCCGGTGCTGGGAAGAAACCAGGACCCTGGTGAAGGGCCAAGCAAATGAGGCACTGGAAAGGATAATAAACCCAGAGCTGAGCACAGGAGAAACCCTGCACCCATCCCTAGCACAGATCATAACATTCAGAGGAAGGAGCATGCACACCCACCTCGATGGATGAAGGACATCGGCTCGCCTAGAGGGAGTTATTTAAGAAGAATCACTAGGCAAAGCTTTTGGATAAGGCAAGACGTAATTTAGCTGAGCTTCAGGGTATCATTTCGCACCATCTCCCAAACTTTCACTTGAATAGTGAATTGTAATTATATTTGTAGATGATACTGGGCAGAGAGGTGTTGCAAACACTGGCCAGAGCAGAGAAATCATTTGAAGGATCCAAGAAATGTAGGCAGGAAACAGAATAAAACCCAGCCTGGGAAAAGGAAGGGAAAATAACCCAAAGCAGCTATTTGGTGGGCAGGAGCAGCCCGGAAAACAAGGCCCGGAGCTCCGGTGCACTCAGACCAGAAAGCAGATGGCCAGGATAACCACCCCAAAATGCTGGTCGCTGGCATTGTGCCATGGGCCACCCCAGGACACAGTGGACAGCTTGCAGAGCCCTGCAGGCAGCAAGAAAGATGGAGGGGACACTGAGGGCAGGCGGGCAGCTGTGAAAAACAGTGTCCAGCACCTGGGAGCACCGGGCATATGTTTTACGAGCCATGGGAGACCAGTGCACCGAGCACTCGAGAATGCCGTATAACTCCTCTTCCCTGGAGGGCTGCCACTGCCGGCATCGCCCCGCCCCTCAGCAAGTTGGGGAGAGTTATGGGGTCTGCAGTGTGCTATGTTACCCGACTGCTCCTAGGCCTGCGTGCCACTGGGGGGGGGGGAGGGGGGGGGGAAGGGCTGGGACAGAGGGTGGGAGTTAGGGCAGGGACAATGGGGTGGGGGACAGGGCTGGGACACGGAATAGGGGTCGGGGCTGGGACAGGGGGTGGGGGAGTGCGGGGCGGGGGGCACAGTCTGCAGCCCAGGGACCGGGCAGGACGCGCACCCCAGGCTGCTGTGCCTCTGCCCCGAGCACCCCGCGAGCAGTGCCAGGCCAGGCCGGGCCTCCGCCGTTACCAGTGGCTGCGCCGGGTCCCCCGCCGCTCGCGCCGCCGCCGCCGCCGCTTCCGCCGCGCCGGACCCGCCCCTCCCCGCCGCGGGGAGCGCCGGGATCTGTAGTGTGGCCCCGGCCCCTGCACGGCCCCGCGCCTCGGGCGGTCGCTCCGCCCCTCCGCGGGGGCAGCTCCCAGCACCCCGTGGGCAGAGGGATCCCCGCAGCTGGGACCGCGATGGTGCCACCGCGGCCCTTCCTCCCCCCGGCAGCCGCGGGAACGGGGCCGAAGATGCTCCGTGGCTGGGGGGGTGATGGACACAGGGCTGCACCTCCACTCCCGCCCGCGGGTGAGACCTCACGGGAAGCTGCCGTGGGTTTCCCATGACCGGTTGATGTCACGCACTAAGCCGGAGCTGCGGTGCTTGCTGCGGATGTGCTGGTTGGGCCTGCAGAGCCCCGCTCCCGCCTGCCAGGGGGCACCGGGGGGATTGCCGGGGGCTTGGGCACCCTGGGGCCACATCCTGTCGTCCCACCGCAGGGCTGCGGGCTGGCCGCGGTTCCGGCTGCCCAGGCACCCGGAGAGGAGAAGGTGTCTGCGCCGGGCAGGTTTGCTCCGCTTCCTTCCTGGGGTTTGGCGAGGAGCAGGCCGCCTGTACCCGGCAGATAATGAACAGGGCCCCGGCGCTTGCACGCACCGCAGGCGGTGTGGGCAGCAAGGGGAGCGTGTCCAGCACCGGCGCATCCGCCAGCTCCTAATGAAGCGCTCGTGCTGCAGAGCACTCCCGAGCCTGGACCTGTGGCTGCGACGGAAGGATGGGGCGCCCGTGGGAACGGGGCTGGATTTTCCCACAGGCAGGCTGAGGGTTGGCAGGGGAGCAGGGACAGCCCAGGGGATACAAGCAGGCGTGGGGCTTGCCGTCACTGCCGGCCGAAAGCAGAGCAAGGCGGTGACCCGGCTCGCTGGGGCACAGGGCTGTAAAAGCTTTGGGCAAGCTGGTGCAGCTGCCTTGGTTTGTCTGGCTGATGGACAGGAGGTCTCTGCCCCTCACGCAGGACCAGCTTCCTAAGCCAAAGATCTCCAGTGCAATTCCCAAGCAGCTGCTTCCCAGGCAGCCCCATGGTGTGGGTGAGGAAGGAGAGATGCCCCGTAGCATGCACATCACTGACATGTGGCGGGACATGAGGCTGGTGCCTGGGCAGCCAGCAGCCAACACAGCTTCTGCAGCTCCCCAGAGGCTGTCCAGCTGTTGAGGAACCAGAGACTGCAGCAGCTCACTGACACCCTGGCAAGGTGTAACTGAGTCATTGCATGGGGCATCAGTGCTGAGCATCTTATCCCTCCTCAGGTGCAGTTACAGGGCTGGAATCTCTGATGCCTGAGGTCTGGGGTGCCCTGAAATATTTGGACATTTTTGGGTCCCGGTACAGCCACAGGGCTCAGACTTGCATAGGTAGGGTCATCCTGCCCCAGCCACAAGCCCGCATGAAGGACAAGGAAGGCTCACACCAGGCAGGGCCACCCGGCACTCCTGGGGAGCAGCCCCTACCCCAGTCCACTGTGGCACACAGGGGACCACGGTCCCTCTCACAGGTAATCGATGGCAGCAGATCCTGATCGCTTTCATTATTATTATTTTCTTATGCATGTGCGCACAGGAGATTTATCGCCATCTATGGAGGCAAAATCAATTATTCATGTTATAAATTAGAAAATGATTTATGTTTGTGGAAGGCCAAGCAATGTGGAGCCCCTGGCCACGTGGGAGCTGTGTTTGTCTGGGAATGGCACCAAACACCCCCTGCCAGCACTTCCCCAGCCTCTCCATTCCTGCTGCACTCTGGGTGTCCCACTCAGGGTTGCCCCCCATCCTGTCACAGCCCCAGGATAACTCAGGAATCTGGAAGGGAATACCCAGCCTCTCCCACCCTTTCAGGCCAGGTGCCTGTGGAAGGAGCTTGGGGAAGATGGGGGCCACAGTGGCCTGGTCGCCCTGGCCGGTGCGGCAGGAAAATGCTCCACCGGCAGTTTCCATGGCAGCAGCAGCACAGTCCGAGCGCTGCAAGGTGTGGGCTGCAGGAGGATCCCCTCGTTTTCCCCCACTAGAGACATCCACATGTGCACCCCTCCCTGCCCCCAGCAGCTGTGTCTGTGCTCCTGCCTCCCACAGGGGACAGCGTGGTCCCCTTCAGATGGCCGCTTATGGGGACAGGGACCCATTGCACCATGTTCCCCAGGAAAGAGGGGATGGTTGAGGCCAATGAAGTGGTGTAAAGACCCACTGCTTGCACCAGCCCTTGAAGCCAGATACCCAGGAGTGGGTCTGCAGGGCTTTGTTTGTCTGTGACCCACCTTGTCCGGGGCTAAGAGGGTCTCAGGGATCTTGGGAGTCTTCCCAGATGGAGAGATCCCATTCCCCAAGGAAAGACTGATCTTCTGCATGAAGCAGGGTGGCATTTGGCTCCCACCGCCCCCAGTGCTGGCTGGGGGGCTGGTTGGCTGTTGCTGTCAGATCTACCCCCAGCCCAGCCATGCCCCAGGAGCTCAGCCCAACACTGGTGAGAGCTGCAGAACCCCATGGGTCAGACTCAGCATCCTAAAACCCACTGCCCACATCATGCAGCCAGGGGGGGTGGGTGCCAGCCAACCACTCTCTGCTGATAGCTGGTGCTGCTCTTGCTCCCAGAGAATCTTGATCTAAAGCTGCCATGCCTGTGCTTCCCCAAGGAAAAGCAGAGCAGGCCGGGAGCACTGCTTGGCTCTCCTTGTCTGTTCATCTGCAGCTGCGTCAGCCGGGGCTGCGGGGAGGCATGGGCTGAAAGGAGCAGTGCAGGAGAGAAAAGAACTGTCAGTGGCCCCAGATCTGGATCTGATCACAGGCGAGCCATGCATCCAGTTCCCGCGCACATGGCATCCTGTGCTGAGCTTAGCACTGGCCCTCGGGATGGGAAGGAGAGACAGCACGGCTCTGCTCTGGCTCCCTGAACAGCCTTTTCTCCCCCAGTTCTGCCTCTGAGCCCTGGAGCCTCTGCCCAGCCTGTCACCCCCTGTGAATCCCATGGCTCTCAGGAAGCTGAGAACTTCCGAACTCAACACACATGGGGATGTGTGAGACGGCAGGGGCTTTTGCTGTCCCCCAGCTTCTGGCCAGGCTGTGAGCAGGAGGAACACTGACAGCCAGCCACAGTCTGGGAACAGGGAGCTGCCTTGTCTGGGATACTGGTTCTCCAGCAGCCACATCAGCCCCCAGCCAACTCTGGGGACCCTCTGGGACCACACTCAGGGTGTAGAGGAGTCCCTGCTTGCTCTGCTCCCTCTCTCAAGGAGCCAGACAACCTGGGGAGCTCAGAGACCTGCCAGCATGGCCCAGGACCCTCCAAGCTGTGAGCATCAGGTTTTGTGCAGAAACACTAAGAAATAGAGGAGTGATGTTCTGGGGCTGAGCATCTACCTCCTCAGGCACCTCACTGTGCCCTGGTCCTGGGGAGCCCAGTGCTGGCCCGTGCTTGTGTGAGCATCCCTCTGATTTATGGCTGTGGAGCAAATGTTTATGGAGTGCTTTTGGCAGGCAAAAGCTCTGGGGAGCTGCAATGGGCACACAGGGGTACTAAGGAAACCACCTGTCAGCTGCAGTGTGCCAGGGGCACCCAGAGCACCCACAGCCCCGGGTCTCTCCCCCATGCTCAGCTGGGGGACACGCTCAGCCCGAGAGGATGGGACTGCAGAACTTGGATTAGCTTGGATTAGATCTGCTTTGCATTATTGCACCAAACACCTGGGGACTCAACACCTCGTGACAGCATTGTATAATGTGAGGAAGCTGCCCATGGTGCGGGCAGGCGCCGGTGCTGCCAGCGGCTCAGAGGCAGGGTGGTGATGGGGCCATGCCTCTGGGAGCATGGGCTAGCTGTGGCTGGGCGAGCTGGGGTCTCTTGCTCCCAGTTTTCCTGCAGATCTATAATGAATAGGCACAGAAGGCAGCGCTTGTGCTGCAGGAATCAATACCGCTCCAAGAGCAGCCTGGGTGCTCCTCCCTGCACTCCCCCGGGAGCCTGTCCCCAAATGCCTCTCCCTGAGCTATGGCTGTTGTCTCCTTCCTGCTGTTGTCTTGCTTTCCAGAACTCTCAGCAGGACCCTACAGCAACATGGGGTGGCTGGTGACAACCCTAGCTCTGGGAAGTTTGCCACCTGGATAGCCTGGCTCCTTCAGGAGACAAGAGAAATAAGCAGGAGAGAGAGACCTCTTAGGGAGACTCAGGTTTTATCCTGACTCAAGGCACTCCAGTTGTCACTGTGTCACAGCCCACTCCATGGTGACCCATCCTGCCACAGTCCCTAGGAGGTACCAGGGCGTTGTGGTCAGCTCTGGCAGGCAGAGCTGCTGCCAAGAGGTGGTTTCTGCCTGGCAGCCAGGGCTGGGGGATGCTGTGACTGAAAGCAGCTCCCAATCTTGCCCAGCGCTGGCCGTGCCAGTACGACTGTGTCGGGTGAGAGCTGCTCCCCCACGGGAAGGAACCCAGCTGCTTGTGATAGACCATGATTTGAATTGATTCATCAGTGGGATCCACTTGGAGCTGATAAATCTTTCAAAAGCCCTGGCAGAGGAGGCAGAGCTGGGCAGGCTGGGCATCCCCCTGCCTCCTTGCAGCTGCACAGCTCCTCTGAAGCAGACAGCTGCCCTGAGCAGGTCCTGCCAGCCCCAGCCAGCTGCCAGCAGCACCCCAGGATTCCCTGCTCCCTGTTTGCTCTTCTCTAGCCAGGAATGCTGCCTAGGTGTGCTAGAGCACAGCCTGCTGCCTCCACCCTGCTGAGACCCCCCCAGTCAGGGGACCCCATCCCAGTGCTCCTTTCACAAAGGACCCCATCGTCCCTGGCAGAGAAGAGCTGATGATCTCTGGCTCCATCACAGCACCAGCCAGGTGCCTCCTCTGGCCTCCTGACCCCTCTCCTGGCATGGGCAGTCCCCAGGATGAATGCTGGCACTGGTGCATCTCCATGCCTGCCACGGAACCTAGAGGAACAAGTCCAGCTCGTCCCATGGAGCTGTGTTCTGCAGGGGATGTGGAGCTCTGTCTGCCCCCACTTCCCTATCCTGCGTCCCAGCAGGTAGTGAGGGAAAGCAGGGACGGGGACTGCAAGGCAGGAGGCAAGTGCGGGAGGATCTGGTTACAGGCAGCACGGGGCAGAGATAGGCAAAGAACAGCAATGCAGCAAAAAGAGCTTTTAGTGATAATTAATAATTAACATTTCTAATGATGTCCCGGCGACAGGAAGAGTCCAAATAGGGACCTGGGGGCACTGTGCACAGTGACAGGAGTGGCTGGGGACCATGCGGGGACTGGGGAGGCTGTGCATAGTAAGGGCTGGGGTAGGAAAGAGCTGCAGGGCTGGGAGTCCCAGGGCAGGGGCTGAGCACCCCTGGGGCCACCCTGGCTGGGCAGCACCCAGTGCCCAGGCTTCGTGTCCAGCTGCTGCCAGGGGTGTGATAAGCCTGTGATGAAGGGGACTGGAAAAGATTAAACACACCTTGGGGCTGACCTGGCCTGTGTGATGATGCCTTGCCAGGGGTTCCCATGCCCAGAAGTGCCTAAGAGGGCCTTTGCTGGCAGAAGGAGGGGCCTGGGGAAGGGTACTGGGAAGCAGCAGTTCACAAGGAGCCACTGGGATGGGTGGCAGTGCTCAGGTCACTGTCAGCCTCGGCACAAAGAACCTCCAAGTTGGAAGGTGTCCAGGCACCAGGGAGCAGCAGGCTGGCCTGGGATGCTGGACCAGGGCAGGCAGGGGTCCATAGGCAAGGCAGAACATCAGGCACTGCAGGACAGTGACAGGGAGGGGACAGCAGCGAGGAGAGGGACGAAGTGAGCAGCCAGCTGAACGTGGGAGTCCTTCACTGCAAGCCACTGCACGATAGGCATGCAGTCGTGGGAAAGGCAAGAGCAATCTAGAAGGAACCAGGAGAGTAATTTCTGGCAGGTCTGGGGACTTGTTTGCATCCTTGCATGGGTCCCAAGGGTTGGAAGCCTGTGTTGGAGCCAGCCTGGGAGGGGGAGCAGAGGCATCACAGGGCTGCCATGGGAGGCAGAGCCCAGGAAACCTGTGATGGGAGGACGGTGGCTCGTGCCCAGCACAAGGCAGGCTGCGGGGAATGGAGCGATCACTATAAACACATCAGCAGGGTAAACGCCAGGGACAAGAAGAGCTATTTCAGCTAAAAGACAACGTTAGCACAGGAATGACTATGGGGGATAAATTATCCATGAATACATTTAAGGTGGAAATTAGACCCTCTGAGCAGGGATGTCCCAGCACAGCTGCTCCAGAGAAGGAAGCAGTGCCAGGCAGAAGCCAGAGTCCCTCAGCAGCATGTGCCCTCTTCTAGTGTCAAAAAGCAGCAAGGGTGCCTGGTGCAGCCCACCTGGCTGCTGCCCTGGCTGTGAGGGTGGGTGCAATGAGCAGCAGTGCACAGGGCAGCATGCACAGTGGGGTGCCTGCACATCATGGCATGCACAGGTGAGTGCAGGTGTGTGTGTGTGCGTGTGCACGGGCAGGATGCACATTTAGGCAGCCCATTGGGTGCTCACGCACCCTGTGTGTACAGACAGAGTCTGTGCAGACAAGGCAGTTACACACAGACTGTTGCATGTGTGCACGTAGGTGCATGTGAGTGTGCTGACTGTGTGTGTGTGCTGTGCACCCATAAGACTGTGTGCAGGTGTCTCAGCCTTTGCAATGCTCTAGAAAGAGGAATGACAACTCCGGTGAGGAATCTTGGAGGTTAGTGCCTTGAGTCAGCGCTGCTCTGCTCACCTGCACCCAGTTTGTGTTGCAACATCTGGAATTTGCTTGAGGGGTCAAACTGGGTGCTGTATGAACCCAGCTAATCCTGTGCAGATTCCTGTCCTGCTGAGGGTCCCCCAGCTCCTAAAGCAGTGCTGTCCCTGTGAGGGCCATGGGGCTCGCCTGGACTGCCCCCCGCCCCCCCCCAAGCTCACCTTGGCTGGCCAGAGCACTTGGGACTGTCAGCAAACAGCCCTGTACCACCCTTTTGCCCATTGCAAAGCAAGCAATGGGTCCCCAGCATCCTGTTTCCATCTCCCCAGAGAGATCCTGGGGTGGTAGATGTGCCACCAGGCACAGGGACACAGGGAGCCAGGACTGTTGGCTGCAAGGGGGTCCCCACTCCCAAGGGGCTGGGCTGGCATGGATGGGTCAAGCACCCCAGGAACAAGGGCCAGGGAAACCTGGGACAACTCTTCCCTGGGGATGGGAAAGGGGGGCCCCAGGCATGCAAGGTAGTGGCTGGTGCTCACACTGGCCCCAGCTCAGCCGAAGAGCCACCTCCTGCCTGCCTGCAGCCCTCGGTGGAGCGCAGTGGCTCCCTTCCCCCCGCAGCGTGCCTGGCTGCTGCTCGCTCTAATTTCCTGTGCATTGTCCCCATCGCCACCGCCTTCGTCCCCTGCACATCCCCCCGTGCGCCGCACAGCCAGGCTTCCCTGCCTCACCGCCCCGCAAAGGTCCTCACATACATCCCAGCTCATTTCACTGATGCTCTGCACTCCTCTCCACACCTCCTTGCAGAGACCCATGTCCCACCCCGGGGGGCTCACCCCACCGTGCCCCTGAACAGGTGAGTGCAAAGGGTTCGGATGGAGACAGCTGAGCCAGGCTGGCCTGACACAGGGACAGATGCAGGGCTGTGGATTACAGCCACAGCAGTTGTTATCCTAAGGTGCCTCCTGGCTGCTCTTATCCCACAGACAAATGTCCAAGCTGGGTGGTGTGGCAGCATCCATGGGAAGGGCACTGAGGAGCTCCAACAGCAGGTATTGGGGAGCACCTTGCAGCCCCACAAGCAGAAAATCACCCTGCCAGTAGCATGAACTGGGGGCTGCAGTGCGCATGGCCCTCTCAGCATATGTGCCCCACATGCACACAGCATGTGAGTACCCACGGCAGGTCATCCTGCACACACACCCTGTGCCCCTGCGGAGCTGTGTGTGTGCACACCCCGTGTGCACACTTGTGCACCCACATGCATGTACAGGTGACTGTGGGCAGGGTGCTGGCGTGCTGCAGGCCTGCCCGTGTCTGCAGTGGGTGTGCACATGCTCAGGGCCAGGGCTGAGTCCCGCCGTGCTGGCACGCAGGGTTTGCAGCCCCAGGGAGCCGCTGTGCCCAGCACCATTCGCAGTCTCAGCATGCTTGAGCTGGCTCCCTGCCGGAGTTGGTGTTCTGTACCTGCTGGTCACAGGGAGGGTGGTGGGAGCCGGCTTGCAGACTTTGTGCTAATAATTACCCAGGTGGTTACTAAATACGGGATAAGCTAATGACTCGGCAGTGGAGGTTGCTTGACCTGACTGCACACATGTGTGCAAGGTTGCAGCCAGGCTCTGGGGCTGTGGGCCACTGGCAGGCAGGGCACACCCGCAGTGGGGTGCATGAGGACACGTGAGTGCAGCATTGCACACCCATGATCATCACACCAGCCTCCCAGCCCCAGCAGGTTTGCTCGGCATCCCGACCTACCCGTGGCAAATGCAGATGCCATCGTGCTGGCTGCAAGGACTCTGCAGCAGGGAGCCACAAAGCAAGCCCAGTGCTCAGCCAGGCACTCTGCCAGAGTGGGTCATCGGAAATGAAATCAAGGGGTACTTGATGGCCACGTGGAAGCACCTTCGTGGGAGACAATCACTGGGACTGGAGAGCTCTTGAATACAGCAGGGAGAGAGGAACCAGGAGCAACAGGCAGAAGCTGTAGCCAGACACATTCGAACGAGAAATAAGAGTTGTAGCAGGGCGGCTGATTATCCACTCAAAGCATCCCAAATGGCCCAGGGTCCTGTGGCTCCTACTGTCTCCCAGCATGTCACTCCTGGTGTCTGTAGCCCCAGGCTCCATGTTGGGGCACCTGCAAATGTGCTCCACTGGAGTCACCTGGTAGCCTGGTAGAGAGCTCTGTGCCCAGCCCCGCAGCTGCCTTGCAGGAGAAAGACAGGTCAGGGAAAGCTTGTGGGCTAAGCATGATCCTGCCTCGGGCATCCATCAGCTACAAGATATTGGGCAAGTCAGTGGCCTGAGATGGGGCCTTTCTCACAGTTCAGATTGGCTGCCAGGGCACAGCCATTCCCAGGGTCCTTGAAGAGGAAGGTGAGTGACCCGCAGGGTGATGGGACAGGGAGGGTGCTAAGCCCTCGGGGCGCAGCCAGCTGTGGGACTACGGGAGCTGCCCAGCTCCACTCCCTTTCCCCCTCCCGTTCCCACACTTGCACTTCTCTGTGGTGCAAATCCCCACTGCACTCAGGCTGGGGCAAGTCCCTGGCTCTGCTCACCCCTTGGCCCCAGCTGCCCTTACAGGAGGTGGGGAGCCGTACCTCGAGTGCCACCGACCCCCCGGCACCCACGGGGTGACCGCGGTGCCAGCCAGCTTCCCCGCCGCGGCTCCGGCTGCCGGGGAAGGGATGCCCTGCTCATCCCGGAACCCCACCGCCACCTCCAGCCCCAGCGTGCTGAGTGCCCGGGGTGATGCTCCCCGGCAAGTACTCCCGCAGCATCCTGCGATGGGGACAGTAAATCACGGCGCCGCAGCCCCACCTCCGCGCTCCCCATTGGCAGCGGCGCCCCTAACCCCGCTCATTGGCGCTGCTGCCGCCGCCCGCCCCTTCATAAGGCGCCGCTCGGCCGGGCCGACCCCGTCGGAAGCCGGGGAGCGCCGGAGCCGGTCGGTGCGGGATGCGCTCCCCCCGCCGCCGTGGGGGCGCAGCGCAGCCCCCCTGGCCCGTGAGTAGGGGATGGGCTGCCGCTCCTTGAAGTTTCCCGGGGACGAGGGGGTGGTTTTCAACTCCGGCACGGTCACCGGTCCGGAGAGAAGTTAGAGGCAGGGGGAGTGGGACCGGGCTCGCAGCCTGTCCCCGCAGCGCGGAGGGGATGCAGGGCGGCAAGGCGGGAGGAAGGAGGCTGAAAGATGGGATGGGAACGGGAATGGAAAGATGCTGGGCTGAGGGGACCGGGCTCAGAGGATGGAGCAGTGATGGAGAGGTGGGCTTGGACTGGGGGAGTGCTGGCAGAGACATCAAGGTGGTGAGAAGCAGTCCCTTGCCTCCTCTTTCTGGGGGTGTTTGTGCTTGGTCGTGGCTGAGCCCGTGGAGGGGCTGGGGGCAACGGGAACAGAGGTCCAGCCGTGCATCTGCCTGCATGGGAAGGGGCTGGAAGTGTGCTGGTGGGTCTGAGCTCCCCAAGGACCTGGTGTCCCTCTGGGCTGAGCTCAGAGGCTGAGGTGGCTGCTCATCTCCACACTGCATTAGCTGCTGCTGGCTGAGCCCCAGCATGCCAGGTCCGGCACCGAGGAGTCCTGCATAGGAGGGGACAGGGACAGGCCAGCTGGCAGCTGGGGAATTTGGGCCCGTTGGAAGCATCTGTGATGGGATGCATGCACAGGCCAGGCTCTGTGAGAGGGGTGTGGGAGGGAGCAGCTCTGAGCCCACAGCAGCAGCGGGCAGCCAGGACAGTGGCACCCAGGCTCATGGGCTTTGGCTGGAGCAGAGGCACTGCAGGGGCTGGGCTGCTTGGGGCTGAGGTGCTGTGGAGGGGGCACTGCTGGTATCCCTGGGCAGCTCTTCTGCTGAGGTCGAGAGGCTGCTGGGTCTGTGGGATGTCTCCTGCCTGTCTGCTGCCCTGGTGGGAAGAGCTGTGGTAGCCTGGGAATGGCAGGAATAGGAACATGCAGCATGAGGTCATGGGGTGCTACGATGTCACCATGTTGTTACTTCTCTGGGGTGCCTTTGGGGTATGATGAGGCCCCTGCGCGATGTCACGCAATGTCATAGCGGTGCTGGAGATGGCTGCGGCCCAGCATGAGATGGCGCTGCAGTAGTGGAGCATGACATCACTGGGGTGCGTGGTGTGGTGGGCAGCAATGTCACGGTGGTATGCAGGAAGGGGTGACCGCACAGAGCGCCAGCTCCCACCCTCCCCATGATGTGAGCTGAGGGCTCCGGATGTCCATGTGGGTACAAGAAGAACGCTGGGGACAGCATCTCCCTACTTGTGTTGAGGGGTCTGGGGCATAACACCCTGCCTGCCCCACAGCTCCCTTCCCAATCCCATCCCACCCTCCTCACAGGACATGGTCAGCTGCAGCCGTGTGTGGAGACAGATGAGCCCTACACGCTGTATCTCTGCCATGGGGCCAGCACCCTGTCCCTGTGCTGCCTGGCTGCAGCATGAGTGGCTGTAGCATCCCTTCCTTGCTCCCATCCTCCTGCTGCCTCTACCCCTGCCTGGCACCTTGGCTTCCTGTCACCAGGCTTAGCCATGCTGAGCAGGCACCCTGAGGTGACCGCAGCTCCTGGGGTCACCTTGCCAGCAGATGCCACAACATAAGCCAGGACGTGGCTTTGCTGGGACCAGAATGGCTGAGCAATGCCCTGTGTACAAGCAGGATCCTGTAGCCTCAAACCGCAGCTGGAGCTTCATGCTGGGGCCTCGGTGCTGTCAGCAGCACTCTGGGAACCATGAGGCCTTTCCAGTCTGCCATGCAGAGCCTGAGCCTACCTCCCTCCCCCTTCCCAAAATGGCCTGGCTCTGGGCCTTACATCCCTTCCCCATGGCACCAAGCACCGGATCTGCTGGGAAAAGCCTTTTGTCTCCAATCAGGAACATTGTTTCCTCCTGGAAAGTCTCCATCCAGCCTGGAGGGATTTTGGCTGCAGCTCGATGAGGTGGGGGGGGCACCTGGGGAATGGGCCAAGCTACAAGGAGCAGAGGAGAGGTGGAACAGGGAGAGCCTTGCTGTTGGCCTGGGGACAGCCACCTATCACCTGGCCAGGGCTGAGGGGGCACCGCTCTGCATGGGTGGGAGCTCATGTGGCAGCCCTGCACCCATATGTCCACATGTGGGTGGCTCTCCCCAGTGCTTTAGTGAGGCAGTGTGGGGGTGTGGCAAAGGCTCTCCTTCCTACTGCCTGGCACTGCAGAGTGACACCCTGGGACTGTCCCATCTCTGTGCAACCCCATCCCATGTGCCTTGAATGGGGCACCTGCACCAGGGGAAGATCCAGGCTCCTGCCCCTGGAAAGCTGTGCCAGACAGGATGGCAGTGTCATGGGCAGAGTGGCTGAAGTCTGGCTGCATGGTAAAGAGCAGGGTGTCAGAGGGGGGCTGTGGAAGGATATGGGTCAGGCCAGGGAGGAAATGGGAACAGTACAGAATAGAGCTGGGGACACAATACACACACACATCCACCCTTGCATCTGTGCCTGGGTAATGGGTGGGATTGGAGTGGGAAAGGGAGTGGGGCCTATGCAGTGGGATAGAGGGCTGTGGGTGTGTTGGGTGGTGAGGCTCAAGTTTTCCTCTACAGATGGAGGACGGCCTCTTCCTACCCAGCCAAGTGGGCAAGAATGCTATTTGCTTGTGGCTGGGAAATCCTGGCCCCCAAAGACCCTTGGGATCATTCCCATCCCCAGGGGAGGCAGCTGCAGATTGCTCCTGCAGCCTGGTGGGTCTGCCAGGGTCTAAACCACCCAACATCTTTCCTTCTCCAAGCTGGGCACATATGGCACCACACAGCTGCTGCAGCCGTCACAGCTTTCTTTGCTTCCTGGCAGAGTCTCCAACATGGGGAATCTGCTGGCAGTGTAGCTATTCTCCCCTATCCCCATGCTAATGCTGGGGGATGGTTCTGGCTCCCCAGGAAGCAGGGGCAGCCCTGCCCTGGGGGATGGCATGACCACATGGAGTAGTAATCCCTGCCTTGGTGGCTGGGTACCCCAGCCATCCCTCCAGGCTGCAAGGATGGGACAGGCCACTCTTGCTCCCATTGGAACACTGGCACATGGGTTCATGCCCACAGCCCAGGGACATGCAGCTCACTGCTGGGCTTTTCCCCTCTGGAGGGGACTGCGTGGCCTGTGACAAGGGCTGGCCATTCTGAGTGCCACCTTGCTCGTCACCCTTGCTACAGCCAGGTCAGAGCCAGCTCCAAAATCTCTGCAGCCTTGCCAGCAGTGCGGCAGGCACAGTCCTCGACAGTTCAGGTTAATTGAGCCTCTCCTCCCAGTGTCCTGTTCCTCCCACCATCTCCTTCCCATGACCACATCCCTGTGTGGACACCTGGCCAGCCTGGGAGAAGCTCACCCCACATTGCCCCTGGGACAAACAGTTCCAGCAGGGTGGGGAAATGGAGGCACACAGGAATCACCTGGCAGAGTACCCCCATGGCATTCCCAGCTCTGGAGGACGAGCCAGCTGGACAGAGGATGAGCTCCCCAGCCAGGTGACTGCCTGCCTCCTCTGGCCTGGCCAAGAGCAGTGACTGGCATTGTGACTTGCCAGGATCCTGGGTGCTGGTGGCCCTTTGGGGCAGGGCGAGCTGGGGCTGAGTCTAGCTTCGTCAGCACCCCACAGCCCTCCTGTTGCCTCCTTGGTCCCTCCCATAGGATGGGCTCTGGTGGCCCAGCTCCTGCTCAAACCTGGCTCCCTGCCCACTGTGGTACAGTCCTATCTCAAGGAAGCTTCAAGGGTGAGCTGCAGCCAGGAGGGTCCGAACATGGGGGTATCAGAGCTGTGGCAGTGCCCAGGGGTCTCAGGGCTGGTGGGGTGGCACAGGCTGGGATGGGTGACAAGGGGTGGTGGGGACTTTTTGGCACCACAGAGCATGGTCTCCTTCTGGATCTGATGGGCTGCAGGTCTCTCCCAGGTACCCAGGATGCTGGTGCTGTGCCTGCTGTCACTGGCCTGGCTCAGCGAGGGCTCCCAGCGCAGCGAGCCCATGTTTGCGGCTGTTACCCACCGTCTCCTCCCGCCTGACTACGACAGCAACCCCACACAGCTCAACTATGGTGTGGCTGTCACCGACCTGGATGCTGATGGTGACTTCGAGATCGTGGTGGCAGGGTGAGTGATGCACACAGCATCTTGATGACAGTGGGACCTGGTGGCCCCATAGGCCAGGAGCTCCTTGCTCTTCCATAGGCATGTGGCCTGCTAGGGGGCCACTCTGCACAAGAGTGATGGGGTGGGGGTCTGCATACACCCACACATCTGTATGTGTGCACTCACATAAGGTGTTGATACCAACTGGGTGCCTGCTTGAGGCCATGTGGGGTGTCCCCATCCCAGCCCCAGGGCCAGGTCTTCTCTCTGAGGGGCAGTGGCAGCTGCCCAGAGGCCAGGGTCTACCCTGCATTGTGGAGCCAGCATGTCCCCAGGCCAGCTCAGCTCCACTGACAGGACTCAGCGCTCTCCAGAGATTCAGTTAATTGGCTGGAGGGTTTTTTTTAGCCCTTTATTGGAATGATGGCTCGGAAGGGCTGGCAGGAGCCAGGGAGGCAGGGAGCTGTGTGCTGCGCTGCCAGTGCCTGAGTGGGGCTGGACGTGGAGCAGCTGTTGCCGGCAGGTCTGGCGCTGGCGAGGGACAGCAGGGACCATGGCACAGCTGTGAGCTGCCAGCACAGTGTGTCTGTGTATGCACCACCATGCACACCCCTGAGGGAGGCTTGCACAGGCAAGTGTGCTCACCTGGAGGAGACCCCTCACTCCCACAGAACCTGTCTGGGAGGGGGATGCAGGAGTCAGGGCACCAGAGTGCCAGGCAGTATTCGGCCCTGCCAACTCTCTTGAGCATCACCCTGGGGCAGCAAACCACAGCCAGCACCGGGGACACCCAGAGGGGCCCAGGCCACTACTCCCAGCAGGGCTGAGCCAAGCAGCCAGCTGGGGTTTTGTAAGCGGCCACGGTGCCCGTTGTATAACTTGTTTACTGGTGCACCGGGCAGGAGCAGACGGGGAGCCTGTGGGGAGCAGCATACCAAGAGGATTTGCCTTGTGTGCCAGTTTCCTTGCCCTAGGAAAGAGCTGCAAGCAGGGACCTGCACCCCATCCTTCCCCACTGGCTGCCTGGACCCAGCCCCTGCACTGGCATTGCCCTGGGGATGCCTGACATGTGCTGGAACAGCAGCTGGGAGGCAGGCCCACATTTGGGTGCTGAGGACAGCCTGGGGTGCCTGGCCTCCATGGGCCACGCAGGTTTTTGATGTGCCTATCATGGGGAAAACTCGGTGTCACATCTTATGTCTCCCAGAGATGGGACAGGGGCTTTCATCTTGTCCCCAAGCCTCAGAGAGCCGTCATGCTTACTCACACCCACAGGTACAACGGCCCCAACCTGGTGCTCAAGTACAACAAGGCACTGGGGCGGCTGGTGAACCTGGCAGAAGATGAGCGGGGCTCACCGTACTACGCGCTGCGGGACCGGCAGGGCAATGCCATCGGCGTGACAGCCTGTGACATCGATGGGGATGGCCGCGAGGAGGTGTACTTCCTCAACACCAACAACGCCTTCTCCGGTGAGCTCCACTGGCAGCTGTGCCCCGAGCTCCAGACTCAGGGGGAGCTACCAACATGGCTGCCTGCGACCTTCGGCATGTGAGGGATGTGTGCGGGCTGGAGTTAATTTCTCACTTGAGTGGCTCCATTGATTGATGGCAGCATGGGCGGGACACTGAGCCCAGCCAGCTGCCAAGTCAGCATTTCCAGCTGCCCACCACCCTCCCCATGGCACCCCGAGTAGGACAGCAGCTTCCCCAACATCTCTGGGGCTGCCCCTTCATGGGGACCTTGCACTGCAAATCCTAGCTGTCCCCTGCACCAGCCATGTTCCTCTGTGCCATGGCTTCCCTGTGCCGGCTGGACCAAGCTAGGTCTGTCTAATCCTGCCTTACCGGTGCTGTTCGAGCTCCCAGATGCCTGTCCTGTGGATGGGACCACAATGCGACAGCCCAGCACTGGGCATTCGGGAGCTCCCTGGGTTGGTGCTCCAGCCAAGCTCTGCTCCATGTCCCTGTCCCATTGCCCTGACCTCCACACAATGGATCTGTCTTCCTGATGCTCATAATTACCTGGACTGGTGGTACATCTGTCCCTAAATCAGGTGCTGCCATTGGTGCTGTCACGGGCAGAGCGGCTTGCTGCCTGTGCCTGGCACTGCATCGATTTTTTACCTTCCTGGGGATGATCTACGGGGCTGTGCCCTGTTGGGACACATTTTACCTTAATGAGTTGATTCTTCTGCTTGTCTCCTGGCTGCCCTTAAGGGTCACAGGGGCTTTTGCAACAGCAACGTGGCCCCGTGGCACTGCTGGGGGCTGTGGGGGACAGAGCAGGGGTTTGGGCTGCTCTGGGAAAAGGGTATGCCTTCCACAGCCTCCCCTTGCCACAGGGCAACCTCCTTGGGAGAAAGTGGGAAGCTGAAGCCCCCTGACCCATGCCCGCCCCACTCCCCCAGGTATGGCCACCTACACAGACAAACTCTTCAAGTTCCGCAACGGGCGCTGGGAGGACCTCCTGAGCGACCAGGTGAACCGAGACGTGGCCAGCCGCTTTGCCGGGCGCTCCGTTGCCTGCGTGGACCGGTTGGTGAGCAGGCAGGGCACAGCGGGCTAGGGGCATCTCCACTCCATTCCCACCTCCTGCACCCCTCCAGCCCTCCCCTGTGGGGCCCCAGGGGATCTCTCCCCTTGCCTGAACACCAGCCCCATACCAGTCCCCACCAGAGCTGGGGGTGCTCAGCTGCAGCCTGTGGCTGTCCAGGCAGGCAGCACCCCCCCCAGCAATGGGGACTGTGGGCACCTGTCCACGCTGTTGCCGCCAGCTGATAAACGTGCCTGTCGAGGTGATTTATGTTCCTGTCACCTGCTCTTTCTTCTTCCTCCTCCCCCAGTGGTTTGTTTCCAAACGATTATCACAAAATCAGGGTCCAGCTGCTTCATGGGACAAGATGGGCTGTGGGGATGGGTGGGGGACTTAGCACATCAGGGATGCTGGGGGGGGGGGGGCAGGGTGCCCTGTGCCAGCACCTTGAGCCTGCCTGGAGGCAATGGAGCATGTCCACACTCCTGGAATGCTTTTCACCATGGTCTTGCAGAGCTCTTGCTCAGCACATGGTCCCATGGAGCTATGAGAGCATCCAGCCCCACGACAGGGATCCCTTGGTCCCCGTGGAGTCGGGTTTTGGGTGGGTGGGTGCTGAGGAGGTGCTTCCGGCTGCAGGGCTCCGGCAGGTACTCCATCTACATCGCCAACTACGCCAGCGGCAACGTGGGCCCCCACGCTCTGCTTGAGATGGACGTGGCTGCCAGCGACCCTGCCCGTGGTGTTGTGGTGTTGGTGGATGTGGCCGCCCAGGCTGGTGTCAGCAAGTACACAGGTACCCGGCCGGTGGGCACGGGGAGCATGGGACCCCAGTGCAGGCAGGGCAGCGCAGGCAGAGCAGCCCGTGCCACGTGTTAGGCTGCCTGATTGCCCCATCTAGTGGCAGCCCCATCTAGTGGCAGCCCCACGGCCCGTGGAAGGGACCAGGGCCACGAGATGCTCACCCAGGACCCCTGTGCCCATCATCACCCTGCCCAGCAGCCTGGCTGATCCCCCCAGAGCCCGCAGGGTCAGCAGTGTGGCATCGGGGATGCAGGCACACGAGCAGGGCAGCAGGGAGTGTGCCAGCCTGCACGCCGTGCAGCCCCATCACCGCAGGGACCACTGCGTGCCCCGTCTACCCAGTGGTAAATTGTCACTAATTAGGAGTGTTGTCACCATGGTGATGGCAGTGATTAGGGTTGTAAATGACAAAAGCGGCTGCCAGGCCCAATTAGCTCCTGATGAGAGGGACTGAAGGAGGGAGGGGGGCAAGGAGGGAATGCTGGGGGTTCTGGGAGCACCGTCTGGGCAGCACTGCAGCGGCCATGGGGGGCATAACCCCCCTCTGGGGCAGGGTGCTGGCTGCCCCCTGACCTGTAGGCTGCTGTCCCCAGGGGGCCGTGGAGTGGCTGTGGGCCCCATCCTGAGTGAGAGTGCCTCTGACATATTCTGCGGTAATGAGAACAGCCCCAATTTCCTCTTCCGCAACTGGGGCGACGGGACATTCCGAGACGTGGCAACTGCTGTGGGTGAGTAGGGGGAGTGGGGGGAACACCCAGGTGTCAGGGACCCAAGGGGCACGGCTGGCTCTGCCTGCCTCTGTGTGCCCAGGCAGGCTGAGCGCAGGGTGGAAGGACAGCCCTGGAGACCCAGAGCCCTGCTGAGCATGGGGGCTGGATGAAGTGCACCAGGGCATCTGTCAGGGCAGGGATGCCACTCTGCATGCGGAGCAACCCTCTGGGGACCACTGGGAGCATACCAAGGAGACAGAGGCAGGGAGGGGGTCCTGTCTCCCCCTGTCCTCTTGCGGCTCCCTAGGGCTGGATGACCCCTATCAGCATGGACGTGGTGTGGCACTGGCTGACTTCAACCGCGATGGCCGGGTGGACATTGTCTATGGCAACTGGAATGGGCCGCACCGCCTCTACCTGCAGAGTGGGGGTCCTGGGCGCATCCGATTTCGGGTGAGGACTTGGGGCCAGGACCTCCACACTGCCAGCTTTGCTGCCAAGCCTCCTTGGCCAAGGGGCCTGGCTTCATCCAGATTTGGCTTCAAGCCCCAATTCCCAGGGAGGAGGACACCTGAAGCACCAAAGCAGGACTCAGTGTCCCATTCCCCATGTCCATTGTCACCTGGTGCCTGTCCCTCACACAGGACATCGCCACCCCCAAGTTCTCCATGCCATCCCCCGTCCGCACCGTCATCGCAGCCGACTTCGACAATGACCAGGAGCTGGAGGTTTTCTTCAACAACATTGCCTACCGTGGCTCCTCTGCCAACCGCCTCTTCCGGTAGGGGCTAGGGGGGCCAAGCAGCTCACGTGGCACAGCCAGGCTTAGCAGGCTCTTCTCCAGCAGTGCCACTGCTGGGGCTCAGCTAATAAAAGGCACCATGACTGGGCCCTTCCTGGCGTTATTACCAACCACTGCAATCGTGCCTGCAGCAGCCCCTGGGGCCCCTGGCACCACTGATTCGCAGCCGTGTGGAAGCTTGTTCATGGCTCCTGTTAATTGTGGGGGTCAATTCCTTGTTACAGCTATGTGGCACCTCCTCGCCTGGCATATAGGGTTGTGGGAGCTGGTTGATCACCTGGTGCTGACAGTGGTGGGTGGGTGGAGGATAGTGGCATGGTGGGGAGCCCCTGAGGTGGGGGGTGAGGAGTGAGTCTCCTGTTCCAGAAGGATGCAGCAGTGTTTGGAGATAGTGCTGCTGCTCCACAGTTCAGACCCACAAGATCCAGGCTCTCATGACATCCCTCTATGGAGCACAGATGTGAGGTGCCAACAGGCTGGGGCTAATCCCATCCACCCTGCAAAGCCACCAGAATCATCCCTCGGTGCCACTGGGGCTGTCACCTCCCTGCCAGGCTGCTCAGAGGGAACAGACACTTCCTGGGGGCTGCTGGGGACCACAGGGGCTGGTACTAATGCCCTGTCTATGCTCTACAGGCTCATCCGCAGGGAGCACTCAGACCCCATCGTGGAAGAGTTGAATCCAGGGGATGCACTGGAGCCTGAGGGACGGGGCACCGGTGGGTCTCCCTGGCCCTGGCAGTTGGAGCCTGTGCCAGTGGTATGCCACAGGACTGCCTGGCACGCTCTATGCCTGGGGACTTTGTGTGCCTGGCTAAGTCACCTGCCTGCTCCCCACCAGCTCCCTGGTGCCCCCATCGCCCAAGAGCTGCCCCATGCTTTCTACCTCTGCTTGTATCCAACTAACAGTGCTGTCTTCAGTTGCTCCTCAGGGCTTTGCTCTTGGGGTCTCCCTCCTGGATGCCCACTGTTCAAAGCCAATCTCTGTGTTTCGGAGCAGGCCAGGCAGCCTCCTGTGTCCCGCAGCCTCCTGTGTCCCACAGCCTCCTGTGTCCCGCAGCCTCCCAGGTGCTGCATACCCCTGTCCTCCCTACTGCCTTGGAAGCTGACCCATCGGATTGCAGGGTCCCATCCCTACAGGGACTCTAATAGCTGCACTGGGTCACCTATTTTCCCTGTTGCCCCAGCAGCAGCACTCCTGGCAATGCAGGGTGTAGTGCTGAGAGATGTGGGGCCAGGCCCTGGGCATTACCTGGTCCTGTCCTTGCAGGGGGTGCAGTGACAGATTTTGATGGAGATGGGATGCTGGACCTGATCCTGTCCCACGGCGAGTCCATGGCACAGCCTATCTCCATCTTCAAGGGCACCCAGGTCAGTCAAGCAGAGGGTCCTTACGTTGTTCCTGTCCTTTCTGCTTCTCCCAACTCAGCCTCCCTGTTCCTCCGCTCTTGCAGGGCACTGGCAACAACTGGCTGCGTGTCATCCCCCGCACCCGCTTCGGGGCCTTTGCTCGGGGGGCCAAAGTGGTGCTGTTCACCCAGCACAGTGGGGCCCACCTGCGCATCATCGACGGCGGCTCGGGGTACCTTTGCGAAATGGAGCCTGTGGCACACTTTGGACTGGGTGAGCCAGGGCAGGGGGGTTGGGCAACAGGTTACCTCCACCCCCAACCCTTGCCAATCCCCTTGATGGTCTTCTGAGCCCTGCATGCTCTATGGTGGGCTCTAGGGGAGGCTCTGGGCAGGGTGCCCAGCCACTGCAGCCCTGCTGCAAGGGGCAGCTGCTCCCTTCCTCACCCCTTGCCTGCTGTTTTGCCCCTGCACCGGGGCTTGCCCTGCCTGTTAACCCTCCTGTGGCTCAGCACAGCCAGTAGCCAAGCCTGCAGAGGTGTCCCTGCCCGCTGGCATTGTCCCCACATGTGCATCCCTTGGGCTGCTTCCCTGTACATGCCCTGTCGGGACAGGCACCTGGGACCAACTTGGGGAGCTAGGGGCAGTTTTGCCCTTCCATCCCTACCACCCCCACCTCCTTTCAGCCCCTGCCCATCCTGGATGCCCCCTCTCTGATGGGCTGCCCGCCTGCAGGGCACGACAAAGCCAGCAGCCTGGAGGTGACGTGGCCGGACGGCCGTGTTGTGGTGCGAGCTGTGGCCAGCAGCGAGACCAACTCCATCCTGGAGGTTCCCTACCCCCTGGATGTTGAGGAGCCGCTCATGCCTGCCCCTCTGGAGGTGAGGGCAAAGTGTGGGTGTAGGGTGGGAGGCTTTAGGAGCAGGAAGGAGGAACTGGGCTCTGCTGGCTTAGTGGCTGCCCAGGGCTGATTCCTCCCTGTCTCTGGGGGTCTCTGCTTCTCCCCAAATGCAGTGCGGGCAGGGATTCTCCCAGCACGAGAATGGACGCTGCGTAGGTGAGTGGCTGCTAGGGGCACAGGCTGCATGTGTGCTGCAGCATGGCCCCACGGGGGGCACAAGGGCAGGTGGTGAGGTAGCTGGCCATGCAGGCAGGGCTGCTGCATGGCTTGATGCAGGGTACAGCTGCCTGCACATGGCCTGGCAATGGGGGCAGCAGCATGGCTCTGGAGGGGGACTGTGGTGTCATGGGGAAGTGCAGGGGAGCACTGTGCCCAGAGCAGGAGGCATGGCTGTCATGAGGCAGGCGTTGCATTGGAGCCACAAGCAATGGAGGGCCAGCAGGGATGCAGCAGGGTGGCTATGGCCATGCCATGAGCTTCCTGGGCAGAGTGTGCATGGCTACCTCTGGGAGGGTCATCCAGCATGTGCAGGGGTAACCCAAGGGACCGTAGCCGGAAGTACCAAGCTCTCAGCCCAGCCACCTCAGACCCAGGCCCCTCTGCTTGCAGACATGGATGAGTGCACAGAGTTCCCCTTTGTCTGCCCCCGGGACAAGCCCGTCTGCATCAATACCTACGGCGGGTACCGCTGCCGCAGCAACAAGCGCTGCAGCCGGGGCTTCGAGCCCAATGAGGACGGCACAGCTTGTGTGGGTGAGTGACGGTGGGCACACCCTGACCCTGTGCCGCTGCAGCCTGGCCAAGCCATGGGCAGCAGCCCCAAAATACCACCTTGGGATGCTGTTGCAGCCCTATCAAAAGCTTGGCTTGCATCCTGCAGCCTGCTGGGTTGGCTGCCCAGCCTCATGCACCTCAGCTCTGTATCTGTTCAGCCTGCACCTCCTGCTGAGACCCCACTGACTCCCCTGATCTCTTTCTCTCTCTTTGCTCCTTCTCTCATTGTCTGTGCAGCTCAAGTGGCCTTTTTTGGGGGATATCCCTCTGCTGGGAGCTGGCCTGGGCCCCCCCACCGTGCCCTCCTCCCTCTAATCCTTGGACTCTGCCTTTGCCTCTATGCACTTTAACCCCTGCCAGAGCAGCCTTGGCGGAAGGACCGTCTGGCCTCTTCCTGTCTCTCTTTATTTTTCTCTCTTTTCTCTCCATGTCGAACTACCCTGGAAGCGCCGGCTGTGCCCTGCTGGGGTGGCCCACGACGGGATGGGCACAGAGCCCAGCTGCCTGGCTGTGGTGGGGCTCACCCCTTGCACCAGTGCGTGGGAAAGCAGCCCCGGGGCAGCACACCTTCGGCAACTCCCCGCCCCTGCGCTGCCCCCGCCACGCCGGCGCCTCCCGGGCGGTTGCTTGCTCCGTCGCCTTGATACTGTACCGTGTGCCTGCTGGTTTGGCCTGCGACGTGTGTGCTTCACCTGCCCCCTCCTCGGTGACGGGGACCACCCTCCCCAGCCCTGGCAGAGGAGGGTCCCCCGGGGCCCTGCAGGGGAAGGACCCTCCTGGTCTGTTTTTTTAACGTATTGACCCCACTGTTTGGAGTCGGACCCTGCTCAGTCTTCCAGACCCACTCCCAGAGAACCCTCCCAATAAACTATATCCTGTCTATTAGCTTGGCCTGCTGAGCTGTGTGGGGCAAGGCTGTGCCCATGTTTCTGCCCACCCTGCCCTGAGGCTGTACAGAGAGGGGGGGTGGGGAGCCCCTCCAGCATCCCCCAGCTCTCTCTGTCCCTGAGACAGGAGCTAGCTGGAGGATGCACTGTTGTCCTGAGCAGCTCTGCCCCCTGCCCAGCCCTGGGAGGCATGGTCAGATGTGCAGCACTGGAAAGGATGGGTTGCAGCAGGCAGCCCTGCCCACACAGCAGCAGCAGGGCTGTGTTGCCTTCCTGCCATGTGCTGTAACCCTGTGCCACTCTTCCCACCACCAGACATCGACGAGTGTGCCCAGGGCTTACACAACTGCAGCCAGCTCTGCACCAACACCCCTGGGGCACAAACCTGCCGATGCCACCCAGGCTTCCGTCCCCTTGACCTCACTGCCAGCCACTGCTTGGGTGAGTACTTGCAGGTAGCGGGGCTGGCAGCCTGCTGTGCCACCCACCAGCTGCTGCCAGCCACAGCCATGTTGTGCCTGGCTGTGGTCACATTACCTGGTCCCAGCCCACCCAAAACATGGGGGGCAGGATGGACAGATGATGGCTGTGCAGGAGTTGATGGTGTGAGGAAGCATGTGCCACCTAGCAGCCTTGGGAACAAGTGGTGGGAGGACCACAGCTGTGTGGGCATAGGCATTGGAAGTACCTTTTAGTTCCAGCTTCACAAGCTGCCCCATGCCACCTCTGAATGAGCTCTGTGCCCTTGGGGCAGTTCTGACCCTCTCCCATTCTCTTCCAGATGTAGATGAGTGCCAGGCACAGCCTGGCCCCTGCGACCACATCTGCCACAACAGCCATGGCTCCTTCCACTGCCACTGCCACCCCGGCTTCTCCCTGGTTGCAGGCGGGCGCTGCCAGCACAACTAGCTTGGCCTGGCACAGCCAGGTGCCCCCCACTTGCCTCCAGCCCCATGCTGCCTATGCCCACTGCCAACTGAATAAACCCTTTCCTGCATTGGTTTCCCTGTGGGTCCCTGTCACTGGGGCCACACAGCTGCCACATGGGGCTGTCCCCTTGCAGCCCATGCACTGCCCCATCCCTCTCTCTTATTTCCCCCCGTGCTCACCCTTCTTGTGAGGATCTGCACCCCAGTGTGCTGGGGGATGCCCAGCCCAGCTCTGTGTCCCCCACCATTGCCCCACTACCCACTCCAGTGCAGGAGGACACAAGGCAGGTGGCAGGGGATGAAGCATGGGGTTTATTGAGGAAGATCTCCATGCAGGGGGGCCACAGTGGGAATGCTGGGGCCAGGGCCACCCTGCACACATGCCATGACTGAGCCAAAGGGAGGGAGTCCCACGGGGCAGAGTCCTCTCTGCAGGACCCTGGGAGAGCAATGTTGACTCCATTCAGCCCTGCACCCAGGGCACACTTCTCAGCATGCTGGATGTCACAGGAACTCTTCTATTCCCCCTGATCTGATACTGGCCTGTGAAGCCCCACGCCTTGCAGCTGGGCTCAGGTGCCCTTCAGGATCCCCACCACAGACCAAGCTGAGATTCGGGGTGCTGGCAGCAGATGCATGCAGGACACGTGGGCAGGGGAGGGCTCAGCAGCAAGAGAGGAAGGGTCCTGGTGGAGCTGCTCCACCAGGCACCCTCCCTGCGTTGATGCAGGTCATGGGGCAGAGCAAGCAGGGGGATGCAGGCAGCCAGGTGCGGGAAGGTGCAGCCAGGTGCCAGGACTGGGCAGGGACCCTGCCTCGCCCATGCCGCAGCTCAGCTTTGGCCGTGCTGGGCAGTGCACAAGCCCAGCGCATGCGGCAAAAGGGCAGGATCCTGCCCAGAACTGCAGCTCCCTGCCTTGGGCACAGGGTTAGGGGCTGGGGAGCTTTTTGGGTCCAGCTGGGGATGGCACCAGGTCAGGCAGGGAGCAGAAGCAAGTGCCCAGTGTTGTGGCCAGCACTGAAGGACGCCCCTGGCATGGATGCTGGTGCCAGATGGTTCAGGGCGTCTGGCAAGGTCTGGGGAACAGCAATGGGCAGCATGTGGTGCAGGGCTGGGGCAAACACATGGCACCATAATGCAGATGAAGCGGCACCAGGGCTCAGCCAGGCTCCCTGGGCAGTGGGCACGCCGTGGCTGAGCCACCCTGCAGCACCAAGAGCAGGACGCCCAAGGGATGGGGTACAGCAAGTGCTGGCAGTGCTTGTGGGTGTGGGGCTAAGCCCCCCCTTCCCCAAGCGCTGCCTGGGGCTTTGCCAATCCCCCAGCTCCCCGATGCATGGCATGCAGGACACTGCCCACAGCAGGGCAAGCTCCTTTGCTTGGGGCAGGGGCAGCAGCACAGAGCACGCAGAGGGCTGTGGGAGCCCCTTGGCACTGTTTTGGCTCAGTAGGAAGCACCTGGGTTGCCCCAGCACCAGCCCCTGCCCGCAGTGGGTCTGAGCAGGGGCAGAGACACTGCCGGGAGCACAGAGCAGAGGGGGGTGGGCAGCCCCTGACTCCCCCCTCCCACCCACCCTGGGCTCAGAAGCGAGTGCTCTGGTAGTGCAGCCTGCGGAGCTCGGAGAGGCCACTGTCCCGGCAGTATGAGTCCCTGCAGGGACTCTGTGCCAGTCACCGGCCTCCCACCCCACCGCCCCCACCACCACTGCTGCTGCTGGAGCTGCCACTGCTGGAGCTGCCACTGCTGCACCGGTCCTCGTAGATGGAGATCTCGATCTGGGCCCTGCTAAGGATCATGGGTGGTATGTGGCAGCTGCAAATCCACTCACCAAGCACCCACTCGTGGTGTTGCCCCACCCCTCACCCTTGTCATCCCCCCAACACCTTGCTGACCAGAGGATACGACCCTCATGCCACGCTCCAGGGGGTCAGTGAGCAGCAGACCCCTTGGTGCATAGATCTTCTCATTCTGCTCCTGGATGTACTTTGAGATCTTCTTCAGGACCTGGTGGCACAGGGAGGGACACTCAGGGCCTGCCAGCCTTGATGCCTGCTCTGGCCTCCAGCCTCCCTGCTCCCTCTGCCATCCCTGTGCCCACTGCCAGGCCTGCAGCCATGACCATCCCTGAACCCTTCCCTGGGGCTCAGCACCTTCTCATAGTGTGTCTCCATGCAGAGGAAGATGAAATATGCAGTGGCACAGGCTAGGCACCCCTCCAGGTATGAGCTGCCCCCAATCTTCTCTGCCTCGGCGTAGAAGCCATTAAGGGTTTTCACTGTTTCTTCGAAGAGCTGCCGCTCGATCTAGAGCAGAAACTGGGGTGAAGAGGAGTCCCTACAGAGGCTGATCCCCTGCACTGCCCTGTCCCCCTCCCTGGAGGGGCCTGTGGAGCACTTAACCCCCTCCTCCCTGCCCAGCTGATGCCTCAGCTCCCTGGTCCCTGCCCACAGCCCACCCATGCCAAAACCTACTGAGCCTGCAGCCCTTCACCAGAGCCTCCTGGTTCCCAGGAGCACCCAAGCCCTTGCACACTGAGCAAGGTGGCTGTGATGGCCTGCACCCAGCAGCATCATCTGGCCCAGGGACATACAACACCCTATGGGTGCCCCATGAATTCAGAACCCTCTCATCCCTGAGGCCCCACAGGGCACCAACATAGGGCACCTCCCACTCTGTCAGCCTGTCAGGATCCCTACCCGGCTCTCCAGCTCAGGGGGGAACTTTGTCTGGAACTGGCATGTGGTCCCATCACTGTAATCCCGCTGCACGAAGACCTTGGTGGCCAGGGAAGCGCTGCGCCGCAGCTCCTGCAGGCTGTGCACCTGAAGGGCAGCAGGGTGAGTCGGGGGGCTGCAGCTGGGAGGTGATAGGCACCCCTGGTGGGGGCTGGGGACCCCAGGTAATGCCATTCCTGCAGCATCAGGGCACACCCCAAGCCAGGGAGACCCTAGCATGGGCTGTGTCATGCCATGAGCACAGCTCGGCTGCTGCATGCTCAGCTGTGTGTCCTCAGTGGGTCACAGTTTGGGGAGGGGACAGTCCCTTGTCCCCAACAGCCTCCTGGCATACAGCCACCCCAGCAGTTCCCAGGCAGAAGGGAAAGGAACAGGAGCAGGGGCCCGCCGGCAGCGGGTCTGCAGTGGCAACGCAGCAGGGGGTGGCTGCACAAAAGGGATCGGTGGCAGGCGCCCAGCCCAGCCCCGCCAGCCACCCGGGGTACGAGGGTCCACACCAGTCCCCCTGGACTCTGGGCTGCGAGGCAGCCGCGTTGGTGCTGGCTGTGCCAAGGACAGATGTCAGACCCCTCCCTGTGCTTCCCCTTAGGTGACGTGGGGCCACCCCCTGCTGTGTGCCCCATAGCCTCACTGCTCCTGACTCGGGTCCCACCCACGCTGCCTGCAATAGGGACCCCAGCCCCACAGCTGCCCCTCCTCCCGGGGCACCTCACCCCAGCCCCACGCTGCTCCCTCCAACCAGGGGACCCTACACCAATCCAGTCACACCCCCGCCCTCCCCGGCTTTTCGGTGCACACAGACCGCGTGCCCCTCCCAGCCCCCAGCCCCACACTGACCCACTCCCCAGCGCACTCCCCGCGGACCCCAGCCCCGCCCTGCTCTCCCTCACCGCGGACCCCGAGGGTGGTTGGGCGAGAGAGGGCAGAGCCGGGGGAGCTCCGGGAGGTGTCCGCTGCCGGGATGGCCCCACCGTGCCGCCACGCACCCACCTCCGTGGCCATGGCGCGGCGGGCGCCCCAGCCGGGCCGTACCAGAGGCGGGCGGGACCGGCGGTGTACCGGGGAACCGGCGGTGTACGGGGGCCGTGCCGAGGGACCGGCGCTGTCCGCGGTGCTGCTGTGCCGAGCCGCGGAGGCGGGCCCACCCGCCTCGTGTGCGCAGCCGCCCGGCCCCGCACGGCCCGCCCAGAGGCGGTGGAGATGGGCGCCTGCCGCTAAAGCCACGGGGCCTCTGGAGGACGCGGCCCTGTTGCTGGGGGCGGTGGTACCGGCGTCCGGCTGTCCCTGGACCGGCCCCAGCGAAGGGCTGCGGGGGGGATTGCTGCTGCTCTATGTCCCAGGTGTCGGCAGACACCTCGGGTAGCGGGGCCCGGCTGCCAAGGGGATGCGGCTGTAGGTCCCTGGGGGGGAACTGAGGGTAACCGGGGGGCGCTGGGCGTCCGTGGGGCTGGCCCGGTGAGGATCTGGGGGGGCGGCTGTGGGGCTGGCAGCCAGCCGTGCCAAGGGGCCTCGTCTGAAGCTGTTTGTTTGCAAAGGATGTGCAGCTGGCTCTGTGCTCTGGAGCGGGTGCTGCAATCCCAGCGCGGGCAGACATCAAAGTAGAGCCCTAACGAATTCCCTGTTATCTCTGCCCATTGACAGCTCAATTAGAGATGGATAAATGCCAAACGGGGGGAACAGAGGCTCTCCCGAGAGGCAAAGGAGGGGATGCTCACAGCTGGGGCTGAGGTGAGGTGGGAGGGATGCGGTGGTTGGGCACAGGGCCGTTGTCAGGCAGGAGAGCAGCCAGCCCTTCTCTCAACACCTGGGCGATGCTGAAGGCAGCGTAGGGCCCTGCCAACCCTTCTGCTCAGGCTGCTAACACAGCAGAGCCAGCCGCCTGCAGCACAGCGGCCCTGACGAAACAGGGGCAGCTCCAGCTGACTCGCAGTCCCTGCCCTGAGCACCGGCCCGGGGCAATGTGAGTAGAGGCAGAGCCCCGGGATGGTTGCTGGGCAGCCCTCGCATCCTGGAGTGTGGCAGGGTTTGGGACAAAGGTACATGTGCAGGCAGGGTTCTGAGTTGGAGGGCACATCTCCTCCATAACAAGACTTTTTGGGGAAAACCTGTGGTTCCTGGGGTCCAGAGCAGCCCTGAGGAGTGGAGTACACCCAGCGCCACAGAGCCAAAGCCCCCCCTCCCGGGGGATTTAGGGTACTCTCCTACCTACACACACACGTGCATGCACACAGATGCAGGCATTTGTGCATGCACTCAGATGCACACATCTGCTACCCCCCCACTGTGCACCTCCAGCCACGCACCCTTGAGCACATGCATGTGCTCACCCACCCCAGTGTGTCCCCAGGTGCTCCCAAGACCAGGCCCTGCATCCCGGCTCCTTCCCCTGCTGCCTGGCAGCGCCCTGCCAGTTGCCATGGCAATGCTGCTCCTGCCAGGAGATGAAGTTTGCTCTCCCCTGCGAGGGGCCGAAAGCAGCCTGGGAGTTGCCAGCTGTCCCGGCTGGCCCCGGCTCTGCCCATCTGCCGACACCCTATGGTGCTGTCCCAAGGATGTCCCTTCCAACCCAGCCCAGGCACTGGACCCTCGATCCTGGCCTCCAGCTGCCTCACAAGCCATAGATCTGCTGTCTGCAGGACCAGGGCATGTGTCAAGGACCATTCTTTGATGGGACATCCTCATCCCATTGTGGGGAGCCACCTTCTCCCAGCCATACTATCCAGGAACAAGAGTTGCCCAGTGGCAGACAGGACAGGGACAGCCTGGACCTACCCCACAGTGCTCCTCATCCCTGCACAGACCCTGGCTCTGCCTGTGATACCTCACAGTCCCTGGATTCTCCACAGCCTACCAGGGCCTGCCAGCCCCCATGCAGGATGCACCAGCATAGGCTTTAGAATTTTTTCTAGGGCAGATCCTGCCCAATGAAACCAGATCCTGCTGGTTCTCATGCAGAGGGGACACTCTGCTGCCATGCCATGTCATACTGGGCTGTGCTATGCTGTGCCATGCCATGCCATGCCATGCCATTGCTCCCTGCAGGGCAGGGCAGGGCAGAGGTGGAGGGGCTCTGGTGTAGCTGATGAGATCCCAGGCAGTAGGAGCAGGGGTAATGGGGGCTCAGGGCAGTCCCAAAGCACTGTGTGGCCCTGCTGCCCGCCCTGCACTGTGTGGGGTGCTGGCAGGGTGCCTGCAGCAACAGGGCTCTGGCCTTTCTGCTCCATCTGCTGAGCCCAGACAGGCTATTTTTAGGCTGCCTGGCAGCAGGGGTGGGCACTGCATGCATGGCTGCTGCCAGATCTGCCCTTACTCCCCTGCTTGGGTCACCCCCTGCTCCTGGAGCAAGAGGGCTCTGACCTGTTCTGCAGACAGACCCTATGGACCTCCCCTGGCCCCCGGCTTTGGCTGACCGCCCGATTCCCCTGCCCATGGCCCCACAAGACAGGCGTAGGGTACACTTGTGGCCCCAACAGACAACCCCATGCAGCCAGCACACCTATGCCCATCACACCACAGCAGCCATGCCCCAGCAACGCCCCTGGTCCAGCCCCTGCACTTGGCTTCCAGGCCAGGACTTGAGGGTGTCCCCAGCCTGTCCCCAGGTGTACAGCATCACACCCCAGCCCTGTACTCCAGTCTTCCATGCAGTCTTGGCATGGTGGCTGGGGGCCATGGAGGGGTGCTGGAGCACCACAACCAGCCCAGGACAAGCCCCTGGGGCCCCATCCTGAACCTGCTGCATGCGGAGCCCCCTCCCCTGCCTGTCAGGGCTGACAGTGACTCTGGCTCCACTTCAAAGGAGCCAAAGCAGGCCAGGCCCTGGCAGCTGCTTCACATAGAACTGAAAGGGGGGGCTTTCATTAATAGGATGGCGGGGACCATGAGCTCATTGCCCCAGCGAGGACAACAGTGACATTTGGGAGGTGTGCAGAGACAGCAGGGCAGGGTGATTAGCTGATAACCTTTCCTCAGAGACGCCAGGTGTGTACACCAGTGGGGGGGAGGGGGGGGGGCAGTGAGTGAGCTGCTGGAAAACGGCTCCAAGTGCCCCAGCCTGTACCCTCACACAGGATGAGGAGACTTTCCCAAACCAGGGCAACTCAGCCCTACAGCCTGGACACCCCAAGGATGGGCACCCTGAGGATGGGCACCCCTCTGTGGAACCTGCAGCACTGCCATGTCCGTCTGTGTCCATCCCCAGAGGTGCCAAGACTCCATTGCACTGGGGGCCCTGCAGCACTGGCAGGCCCCCAGCACACCCCACAGGGCTGCACGAGGGGCAATGCAGCACCCTCCTGAAAAGGGGTGAACAGGAGGCACATGCGGTTTTGGAGGAAGGTGCCAAGGTCCACATTTAGCAAAGGTGCTGGCTGGGAGCCAGATCTGTGCGAGTATTGCCCCTCTGCCAGGGACCCAGCTGTGCTAGGAGCAGACATGGGTGGTTTTTCCCAGCTCACCAGCAGAGCAGGGGCCAGCAGTGCTGCAGAGAGGGTCCCTATGTCCCTGAGTGCCCATGCACAGTGCCATGCTGTGAGGCAAAGGGACTTTTCCCCATAGGTGTCTGCACACAGGAGGTGCCCCCTCCCTGCCCCACAGAGGGGAGCCAGGGACCAGCAATGAACAGAGGGTCTGTGTGCAGGCCGGCAGAAGCTGGGCAGGGCCAGAAGCTGTCAAGGGGCTGGATGGGTGCCAGGGTGGCCTTGGCCCTGCAGCTGGGCCGGGAGCACTGCCAGCTGCATTCCCAGGGCTGCCGGGTGAGCTGGAACATGTGTGGGTGCAGGGCAAGTGCATGGCCACTGCTGCCCCTGCTCGCTGCCTGCCCTGCTGGTTCCATGCCCCTGGGTGCCCCCGGATGTGCCCCAACTTCCCTTGGCCACCCCCAGGCAGGGCCACCCCTGCAGACCCATGCTGCCAGCCCTGCTTTGCCCCTTGTGCTGGGGTGGTCTCTCCTGAGAGATGCTGGACACCCTGGGACACCTGTCACTGCAGAGCCATACCCAGTGGGCTGTCCCCTCCTGAGGGTCTCTGCTCCCCCGTGGCTGCAGCCTGTGCCTGGCACTGATACAGCCCAGAAGTCAGGACTCTTAGGAGCTTGGGATGGTTCTGGAACAGGACAAACAGCCAGGGAGGATGGGGGGAGGACAGGAGGATTGGAGAGAGCCAACCCAGACCTGGGGTTTGTGTCTCTGCCCACAGCAGCACCCTAAACTGTGATAGGAGAGGGAGCAGGGAGACAGCAGGAGAGAATGAGACAGAGGTGACCAGGACCCTGCTCAGTATTTAATTTCATTGGAGCCTCCCTCTCCCTTGGCTCAGACCTGCTCTGTGCTACAGCCAGGTTCAGGTTCCTGGGGAGGCCCCAAAGTGATGAGGGGTCACCCCCAAGGGATGTCCTCTTACCATGCCACCCTGGCTGGTCGTCCTCAAGGTCCCCACTGTGGAAGTGGCAGCCCCCATGGTCCTGCTTCCAGTCTTGCTGGCGTGACAGGTGACATGGGTGATGGCACAGCCAGCTCCCCAGAGTGACAGGCACAAGTGTCTGTTTCCCCAGCTGGCTGTGCAGGCACAGGATGGGGACACAGGCCTATGCAGACAGGACACAGGGAAAGGTGACAGCTCCAGATGCCCTGGGGCCACCCCTTTCCCCTAACTACAGCCCAGATCTAGCTGTCCTGGCTGTGCTCCTCCTCCCAGCCCTGTGGCATCCCGGGTGGTGAAGGGTTAAGAAAGCAATGAAGGTGCCACAGGGACCCCCGCAGCACAGAGGCACGGTCTCAGCTTAGGAACACCTGGCCAGGCAGGAGCAGGGGTGGACAAAGTCTCATGGGACCAGTCTGCTCCCCCCGGCATGGCCATGCTGCCAAGAGGTGAATCAGTGGCTCTAATGAAAGCATCGTGACAGACGGGGGATGCAGACGAGCTGGCAGGAAGCCCGTTGCTCCCCCCTGCTGCCCCCCGCTCCCATCAGCCCCCTCGTTTTCATCTGGTGGGGTGCCAGCCAGCACAGGGTGCTTGACACCCCCAGCACCTTCCTGGGAGGGAGGGTGGGTGCTAGGGGTTGGACCAGGCTGGGTGGCAGGATGGGCTGAGAGCCAGGAACCAGTTGGTGGACAAGAGCAGGATGGCACCAGAACTGGGAGTGCTGCAGGTACAGCCCAGGCACACCACACAAGCCAGGGGCAAAGTGTGCTCACACTGGCAGCTCCATCCCACACACGCAGGCTCCCTCTTGCCTCCACCTCCCTGCTCTGGCTCCCAGGCTTCATCGGCCTCAGCCCAGCTCCCATGGCAATTAGCCGAACTCCCCAGCTGCCCTGCCCCAGCCCATCCATCATGGATTAGCTATTTTCTATCAGCATTTATCTCCAGGCAATCTCACTTCTCCTGTGACAGCCTGATGCTTCCAGCACCCTCCCTCCTGCTACCGGGCAGCCCTGATAAAGGACCGCTCTATCTTATCATGCTCCCCGGCAGTTACACATTAATGGTGCCATCTCCAGAGCTTGGCTGGGGTGAGAAGAGCTCAGCCCACCCTTGGTCCAGTAGCCAGCATCCCTGGGTGATGCGGTGACAGGCATTGTGCCTGGCACAGGGGGCATGGGGAGGGCAGGCAGGCTGCAGGCAAGTGCGGGGTACGTGGGTGAGGTTCCCAGCACAGCCTCAAAGCAGATGGATCCCACTGGGGCTGGAGGGACAGTCCCTGCCCCCAGCCCAGGGCAAAGGGCAGCTGCTATCATCTGACTGCACCAGGCTGTTTGCTCTGTCGCCCATTAACAGAGGCCCTTATCCGGCGGACAGGGGCTGGAGGCTGCCCAGAGTGTGTTGGCCAGGCAAGGGCATCGATTATGGGAAGGGTAGGGAGTGCCTCAGATAACCCCTGCAGACAAATGGGTTTCTAGTGGGGTCTTGTGCCTTGCATTGCCCAGCCCAGCCCACATCCAAGGGGATGGGGAAGTGTGGTGCCAGCACTGCCCTCCCTCCCCTGGCTCGTGCTCTGGCTTTGCTGGTGCCCCAGGTAGTGGCAGTGTCTGGGGGCAAGCTCTTTGCTGGGAGGTGTAACACCAGCTATGCCTGTGCCCAGCAGACCAAGGGCTTCCCACATTGCATGCAGGCAGGGCCATCCACAAGGAATAAGGACCCCGTGCCCACAGCATCACCTTGGCACTGATGCCACACATGGCACCTGGCACGTGGGTGCCCCAGTTGTCCCCCAGTTCTGCAGCACAAAGACTCTGGGGTGTCCTGCTTCTCTATCCCCTGCACCTCAAGCACCCCAAACGCATAGGGCAACAGGGGGGACATAAGGTAGGAACCAGGGACCCCTGCCGCATGCCAGGGCATACCTGTGGGGTGCCAGGTGGGATGGGAGGCAGAGGGGCTGGTGGATAATGGGGGAACCTTGCCCCCACAACACATCCCCATCGGGCAGGCAAGTCAGCCCTTCCACAGGGGAACATGGACCCAGGGTGGGTTGGGGGGGGCTGCATGCAGTAGCCTCCTTTGGGCAGCTGCCCGGGGAGGGAGGGAGGGCTGGGCAGCGGGGTGGCCTGCCGGGCAGGCTAGCGGGTGCCGGGGGCCCAGCCCCGGGGGGGGCCGGCAGCCGGAGCAGATTGGCTGCCAGCGAGACCTCCCCGGGCTCCTTAGAAAGGGCGGCCAGCGGGGGAGGTGCCAAGGCAGCGGCAGCGCGCCGAGCCGCTCCGTCCGGCTCGGCAGCCGGGACCGGCGTCGGGCAGCGGCGATGCCGCAGGCGAGCGGCCCCTCGGGGAGCCCGGGCACGGCGCTGCTGGCCCTGGCGCTGGCGCTGGTGGGGTCCCCGGGCGGCGGGCAGCATTATGATTACTACGGCTGGCAGCCCGAGAGCCTGTCCCACGGGCGCTACTACGGGCGGGAGCCGCAGTGCCTCGACATCCCACCCGACATGCAGCTCTGCCGCGACGTGGGCTATAAGCGCATGAGGCTGCCCAACTTGCTGGAGCATGAGACCATGGCTGAGGCCAAGCAGCAGGCCAGCAGCTGGGTGCCCCTGCTCGCCAAGCAGTGCCACACCGATACCCAGCTCTTCCTCTGCTCCCTCTTTGCCCCTGTCTGCCTCGACCGGCCTGTCTACCCCTGCCGCTCCCTCTGCGAGGTGGTGCGTGACTCCTGCGCCCCTGTCATGGAGTCCTACGGCTTCCCCTGGCCCGAGATGCTGCACTGCAGCAAGTTCCCCTCCGACCACGAACTCTGCATCGCCGTCCAGTTTGGGAACAGCAAGGCCACCCCGCCACCAGGTAAGCAAGAAGGGCACTGCAATGGGATGGGGATACACACAGGGCACCGGCCAGCAGCCTGTCCCCATGCAGCCAGGGGCCTGCATGCAGAGTCCCACTAGGGAGTCACTGCACCCCCACGTCTGCACCCCTGAAGTAGGGCCTGGAGTGCTGGAGCTGGCCAAGGACCCTCTGCCTGCAGCAGGGCAGGAGTGCACCCAGTACCAGTGGCATCATCTGCCTTGGCTGGGTACCCCTTGCTGTCCCAGGAGGCAGGCACCCAGCTGCCTGCATAGAGCTGCCTAGCCCAGGGGAGGGCATAACAGGCACAGGAGCAGCACTGAGGTGAACGTGGGACAAGATGGGACCTGCTGGGGGACCTGTGGCAGACTTGTGTCCCTTGCCTCCCATTCCAGGTCCCATTCCAGCAGCAAAGAGCATCCTGCACCTGTGGGTATTGACAAGGTGTGGCTGTCCCCTCAGGCAGGGGAAGGGACATCACCCAAAGGCAGCCCAGGGTCAAGATCAGGGCTGTGACACCCTTCAGGCTGGGGCCACTCTCACTGCTGCTGCGCCCCAAAGCTTTAGCAGCTGGACAAGGGGTGCCCCCATACCTCATCCTTCCTGAGAGGGTTGCTGGGATACTGGCCAGCAAGATGGTCTATGCCCCTTGCATCACCCCAGCACAGCTGTGCAGGTAGCAGAGGGGCTGCCGGGTCCCTCCCAGCACATCCCTGTGGAGCTGTCCTGGGTGACAGGCATCAGCAGCAGGGAGATGTGACAGTGGCTGGTCTCTCACCACAGTGTCCAAGATCTGCACCCAGTGTGAGATGGAGCACAAGGCAGACGGCATGATGGAGCAGATGTGCTCCAGTGACTTTGGTGAGTGCTGGAGTCCCCTTCGTGGTCCCCTTCGGCAAATGGCTGCTCTCCCCCAGCTCTGACAGCCCAGGCAGTTGTTGGCCAGAGGGCACAGTTTTCCAGGGACAGCCCCATGGGAGACACCCCCTAAGCCATTCCCTTGGACCCTGTGTGCATGGGATGGATGCACCACAGGAGAAGACATCAGTGGGGGAATAAGCAGAATGGGACATGTGGGAGGGTCACTGGGGGCCTCTGCTGAACCTCCCCCCAACAACCCCTTCCCCTCCCCACACAGTAACTTTCCCAGAGACCCTTCTTCTGGGTCCCACCCCAGGGACAGGCTGCACCCTGTCCTGCACAGGTGCCTAGCCCAGACACACCCACCCCCCACAAGAGCACCCCAGCCATGTCACATGGCAACCCCTCTCCCCAACTGTGCCCCACGGCTGCCCCACACAGTGGTGAAGATGCGCATCAAGGAGATGACGGAGGAGAATGGGGAGCGTCGGCTGGTGGCTGCCCAGAAGAAGAAAGTGCTGAAGCTGGGCCCACTGAAACGCAAGGACACCAAGAAGATGGTGCTGCACATGAGGAATGCAAGTGCCTGCCCTTGCCCCCAGCTTGACAGCCTCAGTGGCAGCTTCCTGGTGATGGGACGCAAGGTGGGTGGCCGCCTGCTCCTCCTCGCTGTCTACCCCTGGCAGAAGCACAACAAGGAGATGAAGTTTGCTGTCAAGTTCATGTTCTCCTACCCCTGTCCCCTCTACCACCCTCTGCTCTATGGGGCCGGGCAGCACTAGGGCTCTGCCCACCCTGCCCTGGGACTCCTGCACTGGCCTGGCGCTGCACCCCTGGTTGCACCCCAGGACCTCAGCTCTGCTCCCCTTGGCCCCTTGACCATGCCCCAGGACCTTGCTCTGCAGCCCTAGGTTCCAAGCTGCATTCGTGGAAGCCTTCATCCACAGCCAGTACTCCTGCCCTGTCCTGAGAGCCCTTCTCTGCTCCCCTGGCACCCCGTTCTGCTCCCAGGACCCCTACCCACACCCAGGAGCTTAGGCTGCACCCAGCACCCTTGCTCTGCATGCTTGTGAGCCCTGATCTGTGTTCACCACCCCAAGACCTCTGCCTAGCAGCCCAGAGACCCTTGCCTGCACTTAGGATCCCTGCTTGGCCTATCTTGGGACCCCCTTGGCTGCACCTGAGACTCCTACCCTGCACCTCTGCCCAGCTCCCTGATGACATGCCCAAGACCCTCAGCCCTCCCAGATCCCTGTGCCAGCCCACAAAAGCATCCCATGCCCTCACATCATGCTGGGGCTAACACCCCAGCCTTGGATTATCCCACCTTCATAGGGACCCATCCCAGCTGAAGCAGGTCCCTCCTGCTCTGTTGTCCCCACAGACCAGCCTCCTTGAGACCAAGTGCCTGGAGCAGCACAGTCCCTGCCTGGACTCCCCCACCCTTCCCATCCCACATGGCTCACTGGGGAGGGGTCCACCTCCAAGTCCCCCAGACCATCCCTGCTGCACCTCTCACACACACCCTTGCCAAGATCCAGCCCAGGCACCCCTTCCCTCCCCATCCACACCACAGTAAATTATGTTGCCTTGGAGAAGCCTGTGTCCAGCTCCCTGTGGTTCATAGGCTCCTTGAGGCTTCCCCAGGAAGGATGGGAGGAGGCTCCCAGTCCTGACTGCTGAGTGGGATGACCTGAGGGAGCTGGGTCACTCTGTTCTCCAGCTCTAGACCTGCTCCAGGTGCCATGCCCAGAACCTAAGGCTGGGCAGCCTGGCCAAGCCAAGGGACAAGGTTCCCAGTGGTCACAGGCATCACTGGAGGAAACCTGGGAAGGTGGTGATATGAGGGTATGGGGGACAGTGGAGCCTCACAACTGGGTGTTTGCTTGAGAGGTTTCTCCCTCCATCACCCCTGGGGCACATATCTGCAGGCTGGGAGGTGGAGGTGCATGGGGGGAGCCTGGCACTGAGCATAGTGGGGGCAAATCCCAGGCCAGGAGCCCTGTCTCTATCCCTGGGCACCCCTGAAGGTCCTGTCTGCTGCTCCAGCCTGCCCTGCTGCCAGACCTGCCACCAACAGCCTCCTCCTAAAGGTTCCCTGGGAACACCCACCTGCAGCAGCTGGGACCCCCCAGCAGAACTGGGTCCGAGGCCACTCCCAGCCAGGCCCCTCTGATGGTGGCAGGGTGCTGCCCCTCAGCTCAGCTCCCCCAGAGCATGGGCTGCCTCTGCCCCAGCAGGCAAGGGAGGCAGCCGCCAGCCCCTGTTCCCACTGCAGCCCTGTTTATCCAGCGCATTCTTGTTCCTGCCCGGCCCGCGGGGTGAGGGAAGCACGCAGGCGGCCGCCGCGGTATTTACCCATCGCCTGGCTGCCCGGCACTGCGGCTTCTCACCGGAGCTGGCCCGGCCACAGGGAAGCCTCCCGGGACAAGAGGGGAATTGAGGCTGTGGGGCGTCTGCACTCACCCTCCTCCTGGCTAATGAGGCCACTAGGCACCTGCCCCCGCAGGGGTGATCCCTGCCCCTTCTGCCCCCCTTGGGTATGGCCTCAGCCCCACTGGCTGCCCCCCAACTCCCAGAGCCCCAGAGGGCACTTGTATCCTACTCCAAGTGGGGAGACATGCCCCTGCCCCACAGCTGGCCAGGGACACAGGACAGCCAACCCTGCAACAGCTTCACGCCCTCTACCCCAGCCAACATGGAAAAAAAACGGGGGGAAAAAACTCAAATATTGTTAGAGGGTATGCTCAGAGCAAGGCTGCGGAGCATGCTGCTACAGGAAAAAACATCATCAACTATGTAATTTTACTGCAAAACTTAAAGTACGCAAATAAAACCCCATCTCCCACAGCTCAGCTTTATCTGTAGCTTTCTATGTTTTGCATCATTAGCATCTTTCCTGGGCACATTTAGACAAACATGGCCATAGTGCTCACTGCCCCTAGTGTTTCCTCTAGAAAGACAAGTAAGTTCTCTCTGCCTCCCACCATTGCTGTTTGAATGCTACAGCTCAACCCCCTCAGCCCCTCACAGACACACCCCCCGCCCTTGCCCCATTGCAGGTGTACCCACACCCACAAACATGATCCTGCAGCTCCTGGGGTGCTACACAGCCCCCTCCTCAATATTACAGGTGCTTCACTGTCTCCAGCAACTGCTGAGCCACCAGCAACTGCTAAGCCCCCTGAGTGCCAGCTCCCCCCCTACATCCTGGCCTTGGTGCACACCCAGCACAGCTCAGACACCCTCATCATTCCTACAGAGTTCAGCTTTTCTACAGATTTCCATAGGGCACAGCTTGAGGAAGGGGTTAATGAGCCCACACCAAGAGGAGGGTCTAGGCTTTGTGAAGGGTTCAGGCTTTGCCCCGTGCCACCCCGGGGGGGTTGGGGTGTGTGTATGATCAGCAGCAAGATCTGGGCCCCCAGCGCCTTCTCAGGCTGGTGGGTGTCAGAGCCTGGCAGGCACTGGGCAATGCCAGCCCCCCCGAGACCTCCCCGGGCCAGGGGGAGCTGCAGCTGGCTGGCAGGGACCCTGGCCATGGTCGTTCCCAGCTGCCAGGGTCACATTCCTGGGATGGCTGGGAGCTTTGCTGTTCACAAAGGGAAAGGTCATCCTTGTGTGCACAGGCAGCTGCTGTGACCACTGCCTGGGCAGGGGAAGGAGCAGCCCCTGGAGGCAGAGAGGAAAGGCCAGCAGCTCCTGCCAGAGTTGAGCTGCTCCTCTAGCTCCAACACAGTAGGATCCAGCCCTGTCACTGCCAAGGAGGGGCAGCTGCACTCAGCCCCAAGCAGGGGGCAAACAAGGCCACAGGACAAGATGGAAACCCCGCTAAGCAAGGGGAGCTAGTGGCAGAGAAACACCATTTCTCCATGACCACCTGCAGGACAGCAAGGCCAAGGCCAGAGAGGTGCCAGGGTGACCTGGGACAGCTTTCACTGGGGCAAGACAAGAGCCAGCTGAGGGCAAGAGATTTATTGGTCACTCTCTATATACACTTATATATTAATCTGTAGTAGAAAGCAGCAGTCACTAAGTGCACAGAGCAGCACCAACTCTCACGCTGCAGCTGGAGACTCAGCCACACAGTCCAGCCCAAAGTGACCCTCTAGCCTCCCCTGGGCTACAGCCAAATACGGGGGGAAAGACTAAACCTGCAGGCAGTGAGGCCGAGGAGCACAGAAGTGACTAGCAGGGTCTCAGCTGAGCCAGGACCAAAGACCACATCTCCTGGGGACACAGGTAGAGCTCTAACTCAATCCCAAAAATACAGTCAGCCCAACACGGTGCTGGGAAAGGTAGGGACGGATCCCTGTGGTTGTTCTGCCCCACCCAGAAGGTGGAAGTAGTACCCCAAGTGGGAGGGATGGCTCCTCCATCACTGAGCCAGGCCACAGGGCCTGGGCAAGTATGTGTCAGGGTGCAGTGAGTGTCTTGAAGCACCTGCCACAGGGCAGCCACGGGGATGGGGGCACAGCTACGGCCAACACTCCACCACAGGGACCCAGCTGCTGCAGCAGATCCTGTGTAGCAAGGTGGGCTGGTCTGCCCCCAGCCTGGCACTGGCAGGAGGAGCAGTGAGCACACATGTCCCTCTGGCAGGATGAGGCCACACTGGGAACCGAGCAGCCCAGGCTCCTGGTGAGCACATGGAAGGTGCCTGCCATCCTGGTGTCAGGCAGTGCAAGGACCCAAGAGCTGGCTGGGCCTGTTTTGGTCACTTGATGAGCACCTGGTTGCACAGAGCACATACAAACACTGTTTCCCTCTGAGCTTCTGGGGCTGGAAAGGAAAGCAGGTGTCAGAGATGATTCCCTTCCCCATCACATCACCCACCACAGGCTAGGGACCCCATCCACAGAGCTGCTCCATGAGCTGCAAACCCATCACTCCTGTGGCCTGATCCAGGCTGCACTGAGCAGGTCCCACGACCCTCCCCACCACAGCTGGGGCAAATCCCTGCAGCAGACAGCACAGGTTGGAGCAGGAGCTGTGCCCTCCACCTTTCCACTCACCTGTGGCTCCCATCACAGCCTTGGGGACTTTGAAGGAGCAACACCTGGAGCAGAAGCTGTTCCCACAGTTACTGCAGCTCCGCTGTGGAGAGAGAGAAGTGAGACACTGCTCTGAGCCCACTGCCAGCTCTTCCCAGCAAACTCCAGTGCCAGAGCACTGCTAACAGCATTCCTTGCTGAAGAGGAGCAGGTGCAAACCCCGAGCCCCAACATCAACAACGAGGTCATCTGCCAACAACATGCTGGATCTGTATTCAAATATGCTCTATCACCACGGGCAGCCTGTGCCTGAGAAAGCACTCTACATACAGGCTCCAAGAGGTTTAAGGACATTGTGTCACTTCCTATGCCATAACCCCAGAGAGATGCAAGCTCCAGAGAGTCCCAGACATGTATCAGACTAATCCAGGAGGAAGGGGAGCAGGCCACAGGTCTGGAGAAGGGGAGGCAGCAGGTATGCAAGTCTGGACGGGACAAAAGATGCATCCTTCCCAGAACTGCCACGGGGACCACACACCAAGCAGCACACTCAGGGGCTCAGACAAGACATGAGGAGCGGCCTTTACTCCTCTAGTTCCCACAAGCAGCCCATGCTCTGCTTCACTGGAAAGCTCTCAGACTACAAGAAATGGGCTAAGCCAAGGCACAGGGCAGGTGCGTTGTACACCAGCACATGCAGGTTTGGCCTGAGGCAGCTTCCAAAGGAGCAAAAAGACAAAGGCTCCATAACAGAAGGGATCGCTGGCACCATTAGGTGTGAGACAACATCCAGCACTCAGCTGAGGTCATCTGCTGCTGGGCTGTGACTGAGGCCAGTCACCTGATCTGCTGCAGAAAGCCAGGGCGAGACAGACACACACAACACCTCTGCCCCAGGTGCAGGCACCAAGCTGGGGCACGAGCCAAAGACTCACCCGCTTCTTGAGCACAGAGAAAGTGGCTGCACAGCCCGTGCAGCTCCCTGGAAGAAAGAAAGCAGAGGTGAGGCAGGGCTCTGCTACCTGGGACTCAGCTACCTTTGCAAAGGCTCAGCTCAGAGACCACACTGCTGCACCCTCTCATCTCTGCTCTTCCCAGGACAGCTGGGAACACCCTCCCCATGGAGGAGGAAGGTCATTGAAGGTGTCAATACAGTCCTAGCAGGCATCACAGCACTCCATCCACTCCCCCAGTTCAGTGGGCAGCACTGGGAGCAGCCCAGCCCCTGCTCTGCTGAGCCCCCCCCAAGCAGCACCCACTCCAGCCTTACCAAAATTGTTGCTGGGGTAGCGCTTGCGCAGGCGCTCAGTCAGGCGTGACACTTTGCTGCGGATCACCTCATTTTTGCTCATAAAACCATTGTCCGGGAGGCTGAGGTCAAAATCTGCTGAGCACTGAGAGCTCTCATCATCCTCCTGCAGAGAGTAGAGCCAGCTGAGCAGAGGGGTGGCCGAGGTCACAGTCAGGGGAGGAAACACAGCAGCCCACCCCACAGATGGACATCCAATGAGCAGGATGCTCCACCTGGCATTGCCAAAAACCACCAGCAAAGGCTGTCAGCTCTAGACAGGAGGAGATGCCCCTCTTGCACAACTTGGCATAGCAGTACTCACCATGACCACCAGCAGCTGGTTCTCCTTCTCCCGCAGCATGGGACAGAGAGAGGCAGTACAGATGGAATCAGAGGCACCTAGCCCCACACCCGCCCTCCCTGAGCACCCAGCTTGCCCACCAAGGCCCTCACTCCTTCCCATGAGCCTCAAACCTCAATAGCATCTTTGAACTCTTCATCAGGCTCTGCCTCCTCCGCCTCCTCCACGCTGCCAGGGGTAAGGTCCTGCAAAAGATGCACAGAGCTAGTCCTGTTGTACCCCCAACCCCAGTCCAAAGGTGGATGCACATTTCTGTGGCAAGCTCAAGGAGAAAGGACCAGACACCCAGCAGCCCCATGAGAAAGTATGAATCCCAGAAGGTGGGGTGAGCCCCTGCCTCCCCAGGTCACATCCTCACACATAGCAAGAGGACTGAGCCAAGCCCCCAGCACAGCAGGGCAGCCCCCCAGTAACTCCAGAGGGTTTCCAAGGCTGGCTTCCAGAAAAGCTGGCAGCTGGAAGGAGCTCGTAGGTAGAGGGACATGGGTGCAGCTCCCTATCTCACCTCTGTGCTGGTGGGTGTGGGGGTCCGATCCAGGGGGGCAGCAGCTGGCAGGGGTTCAGCAGGCTCTGGAGTGGTCTCGAGGGGTTTGGTGCCCACACACTGCTCGATCGAGGCCTTGAGCTCCATAATCACTGGTAAAAGGGGAGCACAACTGGAGTGGGGTAGCACTTCCCTTCTCCCAGCCCTGCCACATAAAAACTAGCTGCAAGAGCCGATCTCCAGGGCTCAGGTGAGACATTGGCACATTAAAGCATTCACCCATTGGGTACCCTGAGCCCTCCTCCACTCACAAAGCAAAATTAGGGCAGCAAGAAACTCCCCTCCCCCTGCCCCAGCTCAGACTAGGGAACAGCAAGGGTCTTAGTCGCAGCTCAGTTACACAGATCTTCCCTCAACTCTCCTCCAGAACATGCCACAGAACAGAGCAGGCTTCCTGCTCTTCTCCTCCCCTCCAACAGCATGTTTTCAAACCTGTGTCATACATTGCCACAGACACCTGAAGTACTTCAAGTCCTGCAGAGCAGGGTCAGTGACCAAGAGGGGTGGCAATGCTCATGTGCAGGCTGTGTTCCCAGGCTCCAGTTTTCCACAGCACAGAGGAGAGCAGGAAAGAGCACCCAGGACAGGACACACACTGGATGGGAGTATTGCCTCTCACATCTGAACCCCAGAACCCCAACACCCAACCTGGGCTTCTGAGAACCATCCCCAAGACATCATTGCCCTCTGAGAGGTCCAGGTCCCACAGCAGAGCCCAACACATGACATTGGGGCTCACCTGAGGGCTCTGGGAGCAGAAGAGCACTTAAGAAGGCCCTTCCCCATCCCATCCCACACAGGCCACTTCAGGGAGGGCTCTTACCTTGGTAGAACTGGGTGTTGCCCAGGAAGAGGGTACTGTTGAGGATGGCCAGGACCCAGCAGAGGGGCAGCAGGTAAAGGATGCAGACAGAGCACAGAAGCGCCCCATAAAACCTGGGAAGGAGCAGCAGGACACTGTGGTCAAGGCAGAATGACTCACATAAAGAGCACATGCCCTCTTCCCTTGCCTGTCCTCTGCCCGGTCTCTCTGAGTACCAGCCACATCAAAGGCAGCTCTGCAGGCCGGGCTGCCCTCCTCGCTGAGCCCACCGCAAGATGCTTGACCCGGGACTACTCACTGGGAAGAGACAGTGGGGTTCTCCCAGTACAGTACACGGTACACTGCCTCGCAGCTGCAGCACATCCCACTCAGGAACCCCTCCAGCTGGATCAGACTGCAAACAAGACCTCACAGTCACAAAAAAAGGCCCCAAAAACACACACCCTGGCTCCCCCATACTCATACACTTTATGATGGCCAGGCTGGCATGAATCGCTCCATAACCACAGAGAAGCCCTCCTGGACACAGAGGCCCCGGGAAACCCACAGCCAGGCAGGCCCCAGAGACTCACAAGCTCTTGACCTGGGCGATGGCCTCCTGCCTCGAGAGCTGCACCCTACGCAGGTCCTCCCTCCGCACGCTGTGGTACCTCCTGCGCACCAGCTCCGGCTCCGAGGGCCGGGCACGGCACGTCTCCTGCAGGTAACCCAGCAGGGCCGGCACCACCACCAAGAAGGCCAGCACCGAGAACCAGGCGGCTGGAAGAGGCAGGACAGCGTCAGCCCGGGGCATGCGGGGAGGGAACGGGCCCCATCCCCCCGCACGCACCTTGGCCGAGGGTGAGCAGGAGGAAGTTGAGGCCGAGGTAGACGAGGAGGGAGCAGATGGGCCGCTGCCACCTGCGGAGCAGAGGAAGGATGAGGGACGTTAGGCCCCGGGGAGGGCTCCGCTCCCGGCCCAGCCCGCACCTACCGGAGGAGGGAGCGGATACCCTCGGCGGCGTCCCGCAGCGGCTCCAGGTAGAGCTCCAGCCGCCGGTAGCTCCGCACCAGCTCCAGCAGGTCGAAGGTGGCAGCGGCGGCCTTGGGCGGCGACGACTCCGGCGGGGCCTCACCGCTCTCTGCCCCCCCTTCGGGGCCGCCCACCGCCCCGTCCCGCTCCACCGCCTGCATGACGGGGCGACCCGCTCCCGCGACCAGGCTCGGCCCTACACCGCGTCCCGATTCCAGGAAGCGGCCAGGTGCGTCGTGACGTCACCCGCGGCGCCGGCAGACAGCCAATCAGAAGAGCCAAGATAGGACACGCAGGGGGGAAGCCCCGCCCCTGCTCGGGCAAAGGGGCAGAAAAGGCCTCGGCCCCGGAAGTGGTGGCCGTTCGGCCCTGCCCGCGGGGGCCCACTGGCGGCGGTGCCTGGCGGTGCCTGAGGCTCCGCCTGTGAGTGTATTCTGGGTCCTGCACCGGCCTGGCCGTGGGACTCGGGGACGACCTGGGGACGGGGCTCAGCCCGGTGGGTCCGGTCTACATACGGGGCTGGCCCCTGACCTGGGGCTTATTGGGGCCCCGGCCCGATCCGGAGCTTAGTCTGGGTCTGGCCCAGGGCTGGGCCCGATCCAGGTATTATCCTGGTCCAGGGCTCAGACCTAGTCTGGGCTTGACCCTGATCCGGGTCTAATCCTGATCCAGAGCTCAGTTCCTGCCTGGGTCCCAGCCTGGCCTGCTCCTGATCATGTCAAGATGCTGTGGATTTGTCACTGTGGGCTTCATTGCTGAAGCATCTCTCTGTGGGGAAAGACCAGAGACCAGCCCTGTACTGGGGGTCCCTGGAAGGGAGCAGGATGTTCCCTCCCAGCCCATCAGTGTGGCTCTGGCTGTGTCCGATGCCAAAAAGGGGGAAGCCATCTCATAATACTCCATGAAACCTTGTTAACTCTGTAACAGTCCTTGGGCAATGAGGACAGCACAGGGCTCCATGCTCTGCTGCCAGCTGCCCACAGCCTCTGGTGAGCAAAGCACACATCCCAGGTGCAGAGGGCTGTGTGGCCCGGTGACACTCCGGCTGTGGGTGCAGGTCCAAGGCTGATTTCTGTTCTGAGCGTGTGGTCCAGGGCCAGAGCCAGCCCCGGGAAATGCTGGCTGCCCCGAGCCCTCCAGGGGCCCAAGAGCATGGGCATGGCTGCCCAGCAGTGCCCTGGAACAGAGAGCCCTTTCAGCTCCGGAATGACAAAGCCTGTAGGAATGTAGCTCCATCCTGTCCTCATCGTGTCCCTGCAGCTTGTGTCCCTGCAGCTCATGTCCCTGCAGCTCCATTCCCGTTGTGTCCCTGAAGTCACACATCTCCGGGGACTTGTCTCCCCGTGCACTGCTGGCACCCAGCACCTACAAGCACCAGGTTGTGCTTTGTCTCTGGAGAGGGGAGGGCACAGCCCCTGTCCACATGACCAGTCCTCTACCAGAACTGGGGAGCCTGCCCACAACCACAGAGCACACTAGGATGGTGTGACCACAGCCAGAGGCTCCAGGCAGGGAGACCTCAGGGCACAGGGCTAGAGAGTCATGTGTGATCTCAGCTCAGACCCCATCCTCAGCAGGTCTGAGGCCCTGGCACGAAGAACCAGACACCCAGTGAGCGCCAATGTTTCTTTATTTGGAAGGTAAATCCATAGGCACTGGAGAGGGGGCTGGAGGAGGACAGAATGAGCACAACAGGCAGAAAGCCAGAGAAAGGCACTTGTGGTGACAGAAGCCCCGCTGGGGATCTTTGGCAGCCTGGGCCAGGGCTATACTGTAGCAGGGAGGGGAAAGAAGTGTCCGGGACCAGCCCTGACACAGGGTAGGGATAGCATGTCCTGCCCAGGGAAGGGGAAGATGTCCCAGGGGCTGGCAGGCCCCCGCAGCATGAGGCGGGATCAGCTGAGACAGCACATCACTATGGAAGCAGTGACCCAGTGCTAACCCCAGATCCCCCCAAGACCCACGGGAATCATAGCTGCTGCTCTCCACCCCAAATAAGGCACCAGGGAACCCCAGACAACATTCAGAGCCCATGGCCAGGGAGCCTATGCCCAGAACCCAGTCCATGGCAGGGGACACCCATCCCACCGATCTGAGCCCACGCAGAGCGTGGGACCAACTCTCCCTCATCCAGGAGTGATGGAGAGGGCCTGTCTCCAAACAGGGTGAGGAGGGCTTGTGGCAAGACAGCCCTGGCGTGGTGCTCCTCTAAAAATTCCCAGTCTCTGGATACCCATTTCTCCAGCTGGCTGTACGCGGCCTCCTCAAGGCTTGACACCCGGCAGGCTCTGGAGGCTGATCCAAGATTGGGCTAGCCCTGCTGTCGCTGTCCTCTTTCTTGTTTCCCAAGACCGGCTGTGTCCATGCAACACCTAGTCCCAGCTTCCCCGTGGCAGCCCCGCACTCCCATGCTGCCAGGCTTGCCCTTGCCCTCTGGCTCACCACAGTCTCCGGGCAGCGCCAGGCTCTGAGATAGAGCCAGAGAGTCCTGAGATGAGTATTCCACACTGATAAAACTAAGCGCTGCTGGCGAGGCTATGCCTGTCCCTACAGCGGCAGCTAGGCCCCAGCGCAGGCTGAATGGCTTGGAGCCACAAACCTCACAGCAGGAGGGCAGGGGGAGAGAACGACCTGCTGCCTTACTCCCCGCAACCCCAGGGGCACCTAGCCCCATCCCAGGGCAGTACAAACTCCAAGGATGGAGGGATTTATCCCCTTCCCAGGGGCAAAGGACCAGGCCATGGCCCTGCTCACCCTTCCTCTTGCCTGGCAGCAATGGAGGCCTTGCTGCCTTGTGCGGGCTCAGCCCCCAGACAGGACAGTGTGTCCGGGCGCCTGGGGTGACACCGGGTCAGACTGTGTCCCCACACCCCCAGAGCGCAGGGCAGGGAGGGGCTGAGCCCCGCAGGGATTCAGCAAGATCCGCGGATGTGTTCAGGCCAGACGGCAGGAGGGGCCTGGGCTGGGGAAGTGAAGATCAGAGTCTCCATTAGAGAACTGCGGAGGCGCCGCTCAGTTGGTAACAACAGGAGGGGGCTGCCAGTGGATCGGGAAGGCTGTACCCACCCATCCCTGCTACACACCACTGTCCCCTTCTCACCTACCCCAGGCCAGTCCCCTCTGCCCCGAGGACAGGTCAGCACCCACCTGAGCACGCACCACTTGCGAGGCTCGGGGCAAGGGAGCTGGGCAGACGTCCTGGGGGGTTCCCAGGAATTAAGATCCCTCTTAGGGGCTCTCCGCTTGGGTCCCTCCACTTACAATAGCCTACATCTGTCCAGGGTTGGGAGAGGCTGTGCAGGCCTGTGCAGCAGCTGGTGTCCATGCTGTCTTGGCGGGATGCAGGGGAAGCCGTGCTTGGGAAGGCTTCAGTCTGTTCATCCTTCTGCACAGGAGTCTCCAGTGGAAGTGTGGTGCAGTCAGTTGGGAGTCCTCACTGTCTCAGTGGGATGCAGGGGAAGCTGTGCTCAGGAAGGCCTCAGTCTGTTCATCTGCGCAGAAGTCTCCAGAGGAAGCATGGTGCAGTCAGCTGGGAGGGGATGAGGCGGCAGGGTCATTTTGTCCCAAAGTGAGGCTGCTCTCCATCCATAGGTGAGAAGGGGAGCTGAGGCCGCGGGGTCTCAGATGATGTCACGCTGGTCCCGGCAGCGCCGTGACAGGCAGTAGAGCCCGGAGAAGAGGTACAGGCAGGCAGTGATGCCCCCGCAGACAGAGGCACTCAGGTAGGCACCGTACAGGCAATGCTGGCTGTAGCCTGGCAGGTTGCAATAGCTTTTCTGCCTGGCCTTGTAGCCCATGATGCCGGTGGCAGCCGCATAGAGCCCCACGCCCAGCACCAGGTCGTGCACCAGGTTGGTGAGGAGCCAGCGGGAGCCCAGCCAGGGCACCAGCGCCCAGCGTCCCAAAAGGCTCAGCCCGAAGAGAGCCAGGGTGAGAAGCCAGACCAGGACAGCGGCGAAGAGGGCGAAGTGGGCCGCCCCTTCGTACCTGTGAGCTGCCACCGTCACCCAGAAAGCAGCGCCCAGCGCCAGCTGCCCCAGCCGCAGCAGCCCCAGCGGGCTCCGTAGGTAGGCGCGGTGGAGGCTGAGAGACCCGCGGGCCGGCGGCCCCGGGGGCGGCGGCACTGCCGGGGGAGCTGTGCGGGCCATGGCGGGGCCCTGCCTGCTCCGGCGCGGCTCGGGCGGGACTCAGGGCCCCGACAGCGACTGCCTCCCCCGGCCGCTGCCAAACATCTGGCGCCTAACGGTCCACCCCGCGCGGGGCCTCTCCTCCCCGCCCCGCCTCCCGCCGGCCCACCGGACACCCGCGGGCCGACGCATGCCGCTGCCGCCGGGCGGGGGCCGCCGCGCCCTTCCCGTCCCGCCGCCGCGGGAGTGGCCGTGCCTGCGGGGCGCGGGAGGCGACGGAGAGAGGCGAGAGGAGGCGGCAGGAGGAGGCGGTGGGACGGCCGGTGCCAGTGGCGGGATCGCGTGTTGAGGGGGGGAGTAGGAGCGCACTGGGACCCTGCGCGGCAAAGGGTCGCGCGCCGGGGCTGCCCTCGACGTCACCAGGGATTCCCTCTCGGTGACGCACTAGAGCCTCCGCCCAGGGACGGGGCCGCGCCCCCTCCCATTGACGCCACTAGCGCCACGTGTCCCCCATCCGAGGGGCGGAGCGGCCGCGCCCCTCGGCGCCAATTGGCCGTGGCGGCGGGAGGCGGGCGCGGATTGGCGGCGTGGTGAGGGGCGGGTGAATAAACAGGGCGCGAGGCGCGGGGTAGCGACCGAATCCCCCCAGCGCAAGGTGGCCCCGGGAGCATAGCGGGCATACGGCGGAGTCACTACCGCCGTCAGGTCTGTGCGAGGGGCCGAGGGGTGCGGCTGCGGGAAAGTAGGTCACGGCGCAGCTCAGCACTCCGGGCACCGGCGGGGCGGGACCGGACCTGCGTGCGTCGGCCACAGCCGGGCGCCTGCCGCGTTCCCGGCGGCCCCGCCCGCGCGGTTGGCCCGCTGTCCGGCCCGCCCTCTCCCTGCGGCCGCGGTGCGGCCTTTCCCGGGCCCTGCCTTTCCTCACCGGGCGTCCGCGGCGGGGCAGGAGGGAGTGGAGTCTGAGGCTGTCTCTCCGGTGCCCGTAGCAGCCGGGGCCATGGGCACACCGGCCTCGGTGGTGAGCGACCCTCCGGGGCGAGACGCGCCCGCGACCCGCGGCCGCAAGCGGGCCTCGGCCAACATCTTCCAGGGCATGGGGCTGCCGGAGCTGCGGAGCCTGTTCCTGAGCGGCGGGGCTGAGCGGCCCGAGGAGCTCGCCCGCCTCGTCTGGCGTTACGCGGGCCAGAGGCGCATGGCGCGGGCCCTGCGGCGCCTCCGGCGCCGGCGGCCGGCCAAGCCCGGAGGCGGGATGGCGGCTCTGCGGCGTTTTAGCCGCTTGCGGTAGGTGCGGGCCGGGGCGGCGGGGGGACGGGGAGAGCGCGGCCGGGCCGCACTGCTAACACCCGCCTATTCCCCGCAGGATCACTGAGAAGGAGCTAGAAGGCAGGCGCGGCCCCGAGGCACCCTCGGGATCTGTGTAGCAGCGCTGAACGGCCGAGCCGGGACATCCGGGCTCTCTGAGGACACTAAGTGTACTGGACAGAGTGCAATGGTTAATAAAAGGTGGACAGTAGTGGCTGTGTGAGGCTAAGCCGTGTTCCACCAACCCTGGCCTTTCCCCCGGGCAGCAGGATGTTGGTCCAAGCCATTGTACCAGAGCTGGTGCACAGGGAATAGCCCCAAGCTGCTCTGGGGTGCTGCAGAGACACAGAGGCTGAAGGGCAGCTCTGTTATTCTGACGGTTGCATGGTTTAAATACATTACATACATTTCTACAGTGCATTAGAACAATACATTTTGGGTCAGTCAGAGATGGAGCTGGGCCTGGCTGGGGAGCTGGGGGGGCTTGCTGCTGCCTACCCTGTGCTTGCACAGTCAATGCAGAGCCCCATACCTGCACAGGAGATGAAGGAGCTGTCCCCCCCTCCCAGGCTCAAGCAGCAGAGGCCTTTGTTCCTCCCCCCCCACCCCCCCAAAGATGGGCTAACAAGAAAGCAAGACGCATCACTGGCTTCCCACCGCAGCAGGAGAAGCTGCAGCTGAAGGCAAGCAGATGCAGGCAGGAGCCCTGGAACCGTTTCGTACAACATAAGCTCAGCAACTTCTGGGGAAAGGGGAGCTTGCTGCCTCACCCACCCACAGCAGCCTGTGAGATTGTCAGCACTGGGGCAGCCAGGAGCCCATGCTTTCCCCCCCCTGTGCTCACATCACGCCTCCCACCCCTTCCCTGGCAGACCCCTGCCCCTCGAGGCACAGACAGGGCTGGCACCATGCTGGCTGCACAGCAGCCAGGGCGCTTGCTGGGAGCAGGGGCAAAAGCCAAGCAAGAGCAGCTGTGGAGACCTAGCAGGAGGGGTGGATTCAGACAGCAGAGGGGGAGAAGATGCTCTCACCCACCCTCAACCCTCTCCAGCTAGGAGGGGGTTGCTAAGCTACAGCTCCTTCCAGAGCCACCTGCTCTTTACAAGGATGAGCCCCTTAGTCTCTAACTGCACCTAAGCCAGCCATTTGAGTCATCCCTTGCATGTCCCCTCCATGAGCCCCCAGCCAGAGAACAGCGGTTCATTGTGGTCCCTGCTGTGCCAGCAGGCAGCAGGAACTCCCCCTGAGGAAAGCAGCGTGCACAGGGTTGGGGCAGAGGAGAGACAGTGAAGGAGTACAGCACACCCTCAGAGAAAGGGAGGGGGTATAACCCTCTACAGGCCTTCCTGGCAGCCAGCATGGTGGGGGTGAAAAGGGCCAGCGGCTTGTGTAAAGGGCTGGACGGATCCTGGCCTGGGCAGCCCGCTCATCCCAGCCCCAAGCAAGGGTGCTCAGAACCACATGCAGGCTGAGGAAAGGAGGCAGAGGCAGGGTCCCAGCCACACCACAGCTCCTAGCGGATTTCCACATCTCACCCTGGACTCTGCCCCAGGCAGGGCACTGAGCTCCAAAAGAGCTGGGGGAGACTGTGCCCAACCTGCCTGGCTCCTCCAGTTCGGCTGCAGGTTCCTCCAACCGCACCCTGCTGGCTCTACCCAGAAGGTAGAGTCCCAGCCACAGGAGCCAGTGGTGGCCCAGCTCCTCTTGTAGTGCTAGTCCGAGGTGGCCAAGCCCTGCCTGCGGCTCCCACAGCTACCACCATGAGAAGAAAGGCTTGCGGCTCTGGAAGCTCTGCGTGTAGGACTCACTGGCGGTGCGCTGGTGGGAACGTGCCGTTTCCACAATCACAGGTGGCATCTGAACAAGGTGCAGGGGGCTCTTCCCGTCTTTCAGCGCCTGAGTCAGGTTCAGGATCTGTACGGCACAACAGAGCAATGCCTGAGCTGCCCCACGGGGCAAAAGAGAGCATCCAACCCAGCCCCCTTCTTGCCACACAGGAAGGACAAAGCTCCATGCCTCACCCATCTGCCTTCCCCACACATAGCTTACCTGGCCTCTCATGACAGCAATCTGCTTGTGAAACTGTCCCCTGTCAAAGCCAGGGTCTTTCTGCAAGAGAGCAGAGAACACAGTGGTATCCATCCGCTGTCTCGCACCATGCAAGAGATTCCTCAAGCAAGTCTCTCTCCTCCTGTCCCACACATTTCCTGCTTCTCCCCACACATTTCCTGCTTCTCCCCACACTAAATCATCAGCTCCTGGCAGAGGGATAAACCTTCTATGCTGCAGATCAGTCTCACTGTCAGGAGCTTGGCCGCCTTTCTGTCCTCTGCAGCCTTGACAGGGAGCTCCCCAACACCACCCCTGCTTTTCTTCCTCCTAAGCCATCCTCACCTGCTCCCCCAGCTCACCTTGAAGAGCTCATACAGATCCTCCTCCAGGTCCTTGACAAAGTTGGGGTCTGAGATCTTGGGAAGAATCAGGTCCTTGATCTCCTGTGAAAAGGGGATTTTGGCCTGAGGCAGCCATGCCCAGTAGAATGGATCTGTAGGAGGAAGCAGGAAACACTAGAGCTGAGGAAGGCAAAGGATGATGCCACATGCCCTTGGGTGCCAGATCACCTGCATCTGGGACACAAGGTCCAGCACTGAGTTGTGTGGCTTGCCAGCATGTCCTGGCACAGCCTGAGGGACTCACATGCTCTCCAGGAGTCTGGATGTTTCAAGGGAAAGGCCAAACCATTGTCTATAGCAGCCAGCTTGATGATGGGCTCCTTCACCACCACCCAGTCACTGTCCTGGAAGGAAGCAGAGCATGCCACAAAGAGGTCCCCCCAGCAGGAACAGTCCCTCTCCTGCTCCCTGTAGCCCTGCTGCTAGGCCCTGGCTACCACAGAGGCACAGCAGCCTCTTGCCCACAGTGTGGCCCCTTGTCTGAAGGGAAACACTGCATGGTTCAGGTGGGAGTGGGACAAAGCTGCTCCCCTCCAAGCCTCACCCCTAGGATTCACAGGTCCAGCAACACCAGTTTCCTACACAGAGCCCAGGTGCACCCTCACAAAGTTCCACTAGGCCATGAACCACCAATGCAGAGAACAATGAAAGACCCAGGAGACAAGATCAGGCTTCCACATGCTCGGAAACCCAAGCCAGCTGGGAAATCCTTGGCCTGCCTGCCAGGCAGGCAACTTGCAGGATCATAGCTCCCCATGCAGCCCCTGCCTGCAAAGAGCCACTCACCCGCACGCCTGCACTGTCCAGGGGACAGTCATACTTGATGAGCCAGTTGTCATTGCCCCGATCTGCAGGGAGATAAAACCAGCTGTGTCAGTGCCAGGGCCCACCTGCACCACACCAGGAAGATTTCTCCTCCTCCGACCCAGAAGTGAGACAGACCAGTTTCAGGCCCAAACTCTACCCCAGAGCCTTGAGCTTGCTGCAGGCCATGGGAAGCCACACCAACCCCACACAACCAGCCCTGGAGACTGGAGAGGCCCACATATCCCAAGCTCACAAGAGAAAGGCCAGCCTGCAAGCCCCAGAGTGCTACTCTGACCCCTTCCAGCCTGGCAGGAGCTCAGATGCCCAGGGTGAGATGGGATATAGGGCCACAGTCAGGTGCTGGATCTCCAAATGTGCCTGGATCCTTGCAGCAGTAAACTTTCTCCCCAGTACTGTGGTGGATCCAGATCTCCCAGAAGGCAGGCCAGCAGCCAGAGCAGGGCCACGGTGGCAGGCAGCCACAGAAGCTGCACTCTACCCAAGGGCAGCAACCAAGTGGTTTTGAGAGGAGTTCTGGGTGCCAGGAAGAGATGCCAAGGCTGTGCCCAACTGCCATTTCTCCAGGAGGGGGCAGGCAGGATCCCATGCCAGGCAGCCAGCCCTACCTGTGTTCCTGATGATGTAGTCCAGCACCACCAGCCGCTCGAACTGCAGCAGCAGCTGCCGGTTGGTGTTCTCCGGGAGTGGCTCAGCTTCAAACCGCCGCAGCCAGTAGTCAGCATCCTTGTAGCCTTCCACAAAGAGCTGGAAGGAGCCCACCTGAAGCAAGGAGAAGCAGTGTTACATGAGACTGCAGAGGACAGAGAAGCAACGACAGGCAAGCACAGAGGCCAGCACCCCTACCTTGGGCGGCAGACCGATGCGGTTGAAGCGCTGGCCGACTTTGGGCACCTTCTCCAGGGCCAGCCTCTTTCCTCGGGACTTCACCCTGTCGATGGCACTGTAGTTAAAGGTCTCACTGGCCAGGTACACCACCTGGGAGAACAGGAGCACAGACGTCACCAGGGGCACCTGGCAAGTCTCACAGGACTGGCTGATAAAACCAAGACAGCTTTTCCCACAGCTTCACCCAGCATGAGGATCCCCATGGCTGAGCAGAAGCAGTCCCACTCCAGAGCTCTCAACACAATATTTGCAAGGTCAGCAGTGCCACAAGACAAGGTGCAAGCAGAGCTGTGCAGAAGCACAGGAAAGCCTCCCCAGAATGAGAACCCAGCAGCTGTCCCCTCACCTTTGTGCGGGGAACAATGTTGAGTTCCAGTTTTTGGTCCACCAGGCTGGCACCCGCCTCTGACAAGTATCCCTGGTTGAGGACGAGGCAGTCTCTCCCAAAGCAGCACGGGCAGCACAACTTCTGCAGCCACTTGGTCCACTTGGGGTTCAGCTGCCCGTAAGGTTCCTCATTCTTGGGCTTGAAGACACCAATGATTTTCTGTGAGCAGAAGAGAGGAGGGTTGACTCAAGTCAGCTGGCAAAGTTGGGACACTTACCCCCAGGCCAGCCCGTGGTGGCGACACTCAGGAACAGGCCCAGAACAGCCCCTCACTGGGCAATACCCAGCCCCTGGGACCAGGCAGACCCCACAGACTAAGCAGGCAGGGGCTGAGGGAACCCTTCCCCAGCTAGTGCCCCATCCCATGAGGACAGTGTGCTGCCCAAACACCTTCATACTCAGCTCATACACCTGGAAATGACCCTGTTTGTCCTGAAAGACACCAGCGATGATGCTGTCCCCTGGTAAACACTGCAGTCCCACCTCGGTGACCTCTGAATGGCTGGGGAGAGCTACCGCTCACCACTGCTCATTATGTCCACACAGGAGAGGGAGGGAGATAGCGATTCCTGCCCTGGCTCCAAGATCCACAGAATGGAGCTGATCCCAAACTGACCAGAGGAAATGGGACCAGAACAGCTGAGCAGCTGGAGGACCCCCAGGCTCCACACTGGGGGACCCAGCTAGAGACAGAAGACGGGCTGTCCCTCTGGGTATACTGTGGGCAAGAAGCCACAGGCAACTCCAAACTGGCCACCAGCTGGTACCAGCAGCAACCCCAGCCCCTCAATCCAGTCTCACACTCATCAACCCCACAGTGGGGACAGCAGCGCATGGACCCCATTGCTACAGAGGGCATAGAAGCCTTGTGCTTAGGCCCTGCACTGTCACCAAGCCAGCACTGCCAAGCAACACAGCTGAGACAAGGGCCAGGGCAGGAGCAAGGCCATTTGCCCCTGCAAACCAGGCATCCCTGGGGGGCTGCACAGCAGCTCCAGGCTGGCAGCCTCTGCTCTAGGGTGACTCAACAGCTCACACAAGCAGCCCTCCTCCTCCCTGCAGCTGGTGCTGGCCCTGGTCTGAGTGGGTGGCACTTCCCCAAGCCGAGCTCCTGCCACCGTGTGGAAGTAGAACACAAGTCCAAGCACCTCAGCAGGGGACCCCAGTGCAATCCTAGTCCAGGAAGGGCCAGAAGCCAGGCCAGGGCAGGCAGAACCAAGCTTTTGTCCACCAAGAAGTGGGAGAGAAAGGGTTTGAGGGAACAGAACAGCCACCGCCAGATCATGCGGAAAAGCCACTTCCCCTGAACAGGCAAGAAGGCAATCCCCTTATCAACCCCACGTGAAGGCACACGACTGCCAACACATCCTTGGATATGAGCCTGCAAGAGGTTTGTCAGAAGCCCTGGCAGTATGGAGCCCTGTGCTCCATGGAGCCAGTCCCATAGAGCAAGGCCCAGCCTGTCAGGGGCAGTGCAGAAGCAGAGGCCAGAGACCCAGCAACACAGCGTCCCCTTCCAGACAGACCTGTGTGGGAGCAGCACTGGCAGGGAAAACAGGTCTGCCTGGCACCAGCACCCAGGCAGAGGGAGCCAGGCCAGCCCAGAGGCACAGACGGCAGTTGGGGTAACCACAGCTGCTGGGGCTGGGGAAGCACATCGAGGCTGGGACCCCTGGCAGCCCAGAGGGAAGCACACACAAGAAAAAAGTTTTTCCCCCAGTACCCTCAGCCCTTGCCTGCAACAGCAGCAAGCTGAACCCTGTCTTGTGCCAGCAGCAGGCGGGTTTTGGTGACCCTGGGCAGCAGCCACAGAAATTAGATACACACTACAATTGTTGACAGCAGGGCAGTCTGGGGAGCCTGCTGGTGACACAGCCAGAGGTACACGGACTTTGGCTCCTTGCACACATCCTCCAGCCATCATCAAGCTTGGGTCTCTTACAGCCAGGCACCTTCTACCCTGCCACCCCCAGGCAGCTCATCCAGCTGCCCACCCCAGCAACACTTCATATGGGGCAACAGAAGTGAGCCAGAGGGCAGCAAAGGAACTGGGTACTGCCCCACAGCCTGTCAGCTCAGCTGGGACCTGCCTGCCACAGCTCCCAGCACCCAGGCTCCACCTGGGGCATAAAAACTAGGGCACACTAGAGACCGGAGAGCCCAGTCCTGCTTCCCAGGGAGCATCCTGGCACACACGTGGCGAGGGAGTCACGGGAAGCAGCAATAACTCAATTAGGCTGGGCACTGAGGGTCACAAGACAAGCTGCCTTGTGCTGTGCACACATCAGCCAGTGGCGTGGAGACAGCTGCCACAAAGCTGACCTATAGAGGACCAGCTATATGTCCAGAACTTTGCCTCAATTATATCAATCGCACAGCCACAGAGAAGACATCTCACTCCAGTCTCACAAGCCAAAAACCAGCTCAGCTCTGAGTCGCAGCCTTAGGGCTGGACTCACTGTGGTCAGGAGATGCTGAGGCACAGGCCTGGGGCAGAAGGTGACCCATCCTTTTTAGGCACAAAAGCCACAGAAGAGACTGAAGCAGCACCTGGACACTGCTGCCCCCCTCCTGCTGCTGGTCCCGCTGTCTTTCTCCCCGGGGAAGCCCAGGGTTCTCGTACCAAGCCCCCCACGGCCCATCACCCGTTGGCACCACCGGTTCCCCCGGCAGCGCCCTCCCCCAGACGCCGCCCAGGCCTCGGGGCCACCCCGGATCGGGGTCGGCTCACCCCCTGCGGGTCCTTGACGAAGTAGCTGCCGCTGGAGCCCTGCGAGATGCGCTCGGGGAAGATGCCGCGCTCGCTGGCCAGCTCGGCTCGCCGCACCACATCGGCGAACTCGGGGTCCTCGGGGAAGTCGTTCCGCTCCCGCTGCGCCGCCGCCGCCGCCTGGGCCTGGGCTTGCGCCGCCGCCTGGGCCTGCGCCTGGGCCTGCGCCGCCGCTGGGCCCCGCGCCCCCCGCTCCAGCAGCGGCTGCCGCTCGCGGTCGCGGCTGCCGGGGGAGGCGGGAGGAGAGGGCGGCGGCGGCGGCGGCGGCTGGGGGGGTGCGGCAGGCGGGGGGGCACGCACAGCACCCCCGGCAGCCCATAGTCGGGGGCCTGCGCCCGCTCCGGAGACACCAGCGGGCTCGTCTCGTCCATCGCGCGCGCCCGGCCCCGCCGCGCCGCTCACGTCACCACCGCTTCCGTTACGTCACCGTCCTGCCCCGCCCCACCGGCTGCCCCGCCCCCGCCACGCCCCACCGGGGCGTCCCCGTGAGCATAGTGCCCGCCGCCCTGCGGTCGCCGCCATGGTGGCGGATGAGGCGGGTCTGTAGGCCCCAAGGCCCCGCACTCCGTGGGGAGTCCGCTGGCCCCGCGCCCCCTTCTGTGTGCCCCACACAAAGATGGCCGCTCGGCAGTAGCAGCGCACCCCGATGCCCTTCTCAACGATGGCGGCAGAGCGGGGGGCACTGCCCCTCTGCCGACAAGCCCGAGGAGGAGACCGCTTTGCCCCATACAAAGATGGCGGCTGGCGAGGGCGTGCTGCGGAGGTGGCCAATGAGCAGCCGCGTTGCTAGCGGTTGCTATGGAGACAGCCAACGAGGGGCGGGAATGGACGCTGGCGGCGTGGCACCTCCTGGCGGGGCGGGGGGTTGAGAGGGGAGGTGGCCGGGCCGCCGCCCCTCGGCGGGACCCCCGTGGGGAGCTGTGCGGGCGGCCAGCGCCGAGCCAGGTGAGCGGGGGGCCGCCGGTCCCTGCGTCGCCCTGGGCAGGCACCGGGCCTGCGGGCATCGCCACGGGGCTCCGGCGGGGCGAGGGTGCCCCGCCCGTGGGTGCATGGACATGGTGGGCTGTGCGTGCATCAGCCATGGGTGCATGTACATGGTGGGGTGTGGATGCATCGTCCTTGGGTGCAAGCACCGCGTCTGGGCACACTACCCATGCGGTGTGTGCATGTGTCCCCCTGGGTGCATGGCATGGACAGGGCGTGCCTGCATTGCCCGGGACTGCGTAGCCCAGCGGAGTTGTGCACCCCTCAATCCAGTGCATGGCTCCAGCCTGTAGGTGCAAGGCCCGGGCAGGTCGTGGGCTGAGAGTCGAGGTGTGCACGGCGTCGCCCTTGCTTGCTGTGGGTGCAGGACTCCAGCGTGTGTGGGTGTCAATGGGGGGACATCCAGCTGCTGCGTTGCTCACAGGGCAAATGCTGCCTGTCCCCTGGATGGAGTCGCAGCAGCAGGCAGAGGCCGTGCTGGCAGCAGGAGCTGTCCCCTTTAGCGGGCACTGACGGTCCCCAGCAGCACCCTCTCCTTCTCCTGGCACCTCCAGAGTTTCCCCCAGAGGTGCTGGGCAGGCAGCGGGCTGGGGAGCCAGCGCTGAGCTCCTGATCTCTCCCATCAGCAGAGAGCACTGTTCAGCTGCCGCTCGGCTTGGCTGGAGGCCATTTCTCCTCTGGACACAAAGCCCTTGCAAGTTCCCTGCCGTGCTCCCTGGTGCGCATCTGCCCAGTTAGCGTGGCTCAGCACCTGTCTCTCCAAGGATGAGAAGCCTGGTGCGAGCAGGCATCCCCCATTTGGAAACGATAGTTCCTTCCCATCACAGGCACTGAGCCACACCGGGAGCCACTGGAGAGGCAGCACCCAGCCCACCTGCAGGGCTGTCTCCATGCTGGTGCCTTCCCCTGGTACTGGGGAGAGCTGTGTGGCACAGCAGCGGTTCTGGGGGTGTGCAGAGCTCCGGGGGGCTGCCTGCTGTGATCAGGCAGGTTTGCAAACCCTCGGTAGCCAAGGCCCTGGAGCCCTAGGATCCTCTATCTGCTGTCCCTCTTAGGGGGAGCAACCACTCCATCCCCAGGGGATGAGCAAAGTCTACCCATCCTCCACACCAGAGCTGGGAATCCCACAGCCACTTTGCTCCCTCTGCTGAAGAGCCAGCACTGAGCACAACCCAGCATGCGTCTCCTCTCCAAATGCCTATTTCCTCCAGGGGCTTCCCCCGCCTGAGCAAGCTATGGTGCAGGCCTCAGGACCCACCGGGGAGCCATGCCGGAGGCAGCCAGCTCCTGCCACGCTTCTCTTCTGCTGCTTGCTCACATTTCACGGGGCTCTGACCCCCATGGGCTCACATTGCCCCGAGCCCTGCAGCTGGACATGCAGCAACCCGAACCTGGTGGCTGGGGTTTCAGAGGCAGGGCAGGGTGGCCGAGCTCCTGGGCTCACCTTCTCATCTGTGGTGCACCCCAGCAGAGCTGTGCCCAGGGCAGATGCATATCTCTGCCTGAGCTGAGGGGCTGTGGGGGCTCTGGGTGAGCTGGGCTGTATTCCCACATCCAGCAGCCACCTTCTGCACCTCTCCCTGCCAGCTTTTACCCTGCACTGCTGGAGGCTGTCGTCATGACCCTCACCAAAGGCTCCTTCACCTACTCCAACGGCGAGGAGTACCGTGGCGAGTGGAAGGAAGGTGAGACGGAGTGGGAGAGGATGCTGCTGCCTGTGCTGGGGTTGAGCAGACCCTGCATCTCTGCCCAGCATCACAATGGGGCAGGTCCTGCCTCCCTCCAGCCAGGACTGCCTGTTTCTGCCCTTGCCTAGGTCGCAGGCACGGCATTGGGCAACTGACATTTGCTGACGGCACCACTTACGTGGGGCACTTTGAGAATGGGCTCTTTCATGGCTGCGGTGTGCTCACCTTCTCCGATGGCTCCAGGTGAGCATGGCACCCCCATGTACCGCCCCCGGGTATCCCCCTTGCTGTGGGGAGCTGCTGCCTCAGGAGCTCCTCCCACACAGGTACGAGGGGGAGTTTGTGCAGGGCAAGTTCAATGGCGTTGGTGTCTTTACCCGCTGCGACAACATGACCTTTGAGGGTGAATTCAAAGGCGGACGCGTGTATGGCTTAGGTGAGTGCCAGGCAGCATGGTGCAGGCAGCCAAGGCCTCAGTTCGGCATGGTCCTGGCTGGTGTGTCCCACTCTGTCCCTCCAGCCGTGCTGCTCCTGCTGCTCCCCTCACTCCCAACCCTTCCCTCCCCTGTCCAGGTCTCTTGACCTTCCCTGATGGCTCCCACGGGGTGCCCCGCAACGAGGGCTTCTTTGAGAACAACAAGCTGCTGCGGCGGGAGAAGTGCCCAGCCATCATCCAGAGGGCCCAGGGTGCCTCCAAGTCTGCCCACAACCTGTCGGCGTGATGGTGCCCCTCGCCCCACTTCCACTGCGGTGAGGACCCTCCCAATGGGCACTGGCTGGCCCTGCGGTCCCCAGAGCAGGGATGCAGCACTGCTGGGTGGCCCCCTGGCCCTCCACTTGGCAGCTATCCAGCCTTGGTGGGGCTGGGGGTCCTCACCAAGCCCCCTTGCTGAACCCCTGCCAATGAGGGGGACAGACCCCCTGCTCTCCACCCAAGTGCCCTGGGGCAGCCGTGGTGCCTTTTCTCTCTGGCTGCAGCCCTGACACCTGCCGGAGCAGCCAGGGCCCAGCCCCTCTGCCCCCTCAGGAAGGCTGCAGACCACCAGGGCTGCCAGCCTTCTGCGGAGGATGGAGCAGGTGTGTAGGGGCTAGGGCTGGGCCCTGACCCCACTGCCAGGGTGCCTTGGTCGTGTGCTGCTGGCTGGACCATGTGCCCTCAGAGGGGTAGCTGCTGGCCTGCTTCGCTACCCTGGTCCCGAGGCAGGGTGGACACCCTAGGGTGCTGTGGCCTGTGCCCTCAGCTCTGGGTGACTGGCCATCCCCCCTCATGTCCTGTGCAGCGTGACATGGTGCCCCTGAAGGGCCCAACCTGCTCTTAGGGCCAGCTGTGTCCCCCCCATCCCTGTGCCAATCCAGCCCACCCACTCCCTTGGGAACATCTGCAGCACCATCTCCACCAAGGGGGACTGGGAGACGTCCAGCCTGGCCCATGTCTCCTGCACCCTGGGGGAGGGCAGGAGCGATGGTGAACAAGGAGCAGAGTCAGCCATAGCCTGGGATGAGGGGCACGAGCAGGGCTGCATGGGGTGCCAGGGCTGGAGAGATGCCAGGAATGGAGCAGGGGGCCTGGGCAGGGTGAGCAGGGTGGGGGCATATTGGAGGGGCAGGGCACACAGGGCTCTCCATCTTGCCCCCCCGCATGCATCCTTCATCTCCTTACTGCGTGCTCACCTTCACCCCCAGCACAGTCTGGCTGGCTGTAGGGGTTCCAGCCCTCGCAGCCTGGTGGTGGGCTGCAGGGGCCATGCCCACCCTGCCGGTCTCTGCCCGCACTGGTCCCGTGCCTTGCCGTGACTCTGCCTTGTGCTGCCGCCTGCACGGGCCTCAGCTCAAGTAAACCACGTTGCCAAACGCCTGGGCTGTGTCCTTTTTGCTGGAAGCAAGGACCGGGGTGGGGGGGCTGTTTGTGCAGGCAGGACTGCAGACACAGAGCAGGTCAGTACGTTTATTCCCAGCACATGGCACAGGGATCCATCCCTTCCCAGGTGGGGACGGTGCTCTGCCCAGAGCAGCCCTGTCCAGCAGGAACGAGTGAGATGGGTGGCTTTCTCCTGGCCACACCCCAGTGTCCCCACCACTTCTTCAGCTCCCAGGATCGCTGTCCCCCGTGCCTCCCTGGTGAGGGAAGGGGCAGGGGGGGAACCCTCACAACCAGCCGTTGGCACTGAAGGTGCTTCTCAGCTCCTCAACCTGGGAGGCACTCAGCGGGGTCAGAGGTGCACGGCAGGGTCCCCCATAGTAGCCAAACCACTCCATGGCCTTCTTCAGTCCCGGGATCCCAAACCGGCGGGTGACCTGTGGGAGGGAGGGCACAGGGGGGGCTTGCTGGATCCTGCAGGACAGAGCAGCATGCTCCATTCGCTCCTGCACCAGCGCCACACCGGGCTACAAGGCTGGGCAGGGTGTGGCGTGGCTGCAGCCCCCTGGCAAAGTACCTACAAGTGGGTTTGGGGCCCTGGGGAGGAGCGGTCCTTCCTTATAAATAGCCGGCAAGGCTCCTGCAGAGGGTCAGGCAGGCACCTGGTGCCAGCAGACATGCTGTTCCTGGCATGGCAGGGCTGGCATTTCCCACCCTGCCGCCTCCTGCCTGGCTGGGTTCCCCAGCCAGGTGCTGTGCCATCCCATCCCCTCAGGCCACTCCCCAGCTCTGCCATGACCTGGCACCCCCACCCTGCAGTATCCTGGGGTTGCTGCCCGCTCACCGCCATGTTGGGCTCGATGAGCCGGTGCTGCAGGTCGCGGGCCTCCTGCCATTGGCCCTCACGGCACAGATGGTCCAGCTGGCACAGCGGAGCCCCCAGGACGTTGGCGAGGGCGCAGATCCCCCCAGAGGCACCTGTGGATACCGGGACACATTGGCAGCCAGCTCAGCATGCCCTACACACCCAGCCCCTCCCGGTCATCACTGCCCATCACCTGACTCCCCCTGCTTGGCTGCCAGCTCCTGCCAGTGCCCACAGGGCAGCACCCCGTGCCCCCAGCTGAACAGGGGCAGCACCACCTACCCAAGGCATAGCTTGCCAGCAGGAAGCCAGCTGATCCTGCCAGCACCTGGAAGTCCTCCTGCTTTGTCTTGTGGACCATCAGCCCCATGCGGGTGATCTGGGGAGAAACATGCTGTGCCGCAGGGCAGGCATCACCCTGCCTCCCTCCGTGGGGATCATGTGGCATTCCCGGGTCCTGGGGAAGGGCTGCAAGTACCAGCTTCCCACTCTCAGCTCAAGGCCAGGTTTGGTGGCAGCCAGCCTTGGGAAGGCCTTGCCCCACTCACGTCCCCACCGCTGTCCTTGATCCCGATGATGTTGAGGTGCTGAGCCAGGTCGAGGACAGCCTCCAGGGGCAGCTCCAGGCCAGTGTTGGCAGGGACGCTGTAGAGCACCACGGGAAGGGGGGATGCATCGGCGACCTGTGGGCAGCCGGGCAGAGCTCAGCAGCTAGAGTGGGTTGGAGATGTGTGGGGTGCACTCCCCATCCTGCTACCCCAGCTGAGGCTGCTGGCAGGCACTGGGCATGGCTCACCTCTGTGTAGTGCTGGACCAGGGCAGTGCTGGTCATGGCCCCCCGGTAGTAGCAGGGTGTCACGACCAGTGCCACGTCAGCCCCTGCCTCTGCCATGCTGACCGTCAGCTTGATGGTGGCCTGGGTGGCTGGGGAGGAGGCAGAGGAGTGAGTGATGCCCACGGGAGACATATGGCCCCAGCACTGCCCGTGCAGGCACTCACATTCACAGCCTGAGCCAGCCAGCAGCAGGCGGTCCCTGGGCAAAGCCTGGCGCACACAGCTCACCACCTCCAGCTGCTCATGGGGTGCCAGGTAGGGGTATTCCCCATTGGAGCCCAGCACTACGAGCCCTGAAACGCAAGCATGAGGAGGGCAGGGCTTGGGCATAGGAGCACAGTGCCCACAGGGTGGCCATCCCTAACCTCTCCACACCCCACTGTCTGGTGGGCACCAGGCACTCAGAGCAGCCCTACACCCACATCCAGCAGCCCCCTTGGGCCAGGAGACTCCTGTGGGTGCCCTGAAAAGCCCTGGGCTCCCCCACGGAAGGCACAGGTGGGTATGTGCCCCCAGCTGGCAGTGCCCACCTGCACTGCACTGAGCACAGCGGTGCCGTTCTTTACCCAAGCACCCATGCGTGCTATGCAACACACCCTGTGGGCTGAGCATACTGGCTGCACCCCTCCATCCTCAGAAACTGCCCCACACAGCACTGCTAGCGAGACATTTCTTGGTTGTGCCACCCTGTCCCTGGCTGGGGCACACAGACGCCTTCCTTGGGACCCTCCCAGCACCACAGGTACAGGCAGGCCAGCTCTAGCTCAGGGGTGCCAGGCTCTGCTGCAGCATCCCAAACTCCAGGATACCAGTAGGTCTGGGCATCCCCATCAGCCTTTCTTCCTTCCTTGCCCCTGGGCACCCAGACAGAGAGCTCTGCAGCCCACAGTGTGCCCTCTCCTGTCCTCATCCCTGCAGCCGTGGCCTCACAGCCTGGCCAGAAGAGGGGAAACACCGGGGCACATCCTTGCAGCCTACAGATGCCTCCTGCAGCCCCTCTCCTTCCATCCATCCATCCTGGGCAATCAACAGATTGCATCCCGTGGCACTGAATCTGTATGAGTGTGCCCAGGTGGTGCAGAAGGGTAGGTGAAAGCCTACAGCTACATGTAGAGGATGTGTGCAAACTTGCACCAGTGTATGGTGGGGTTGTGCAAGGACGAACGCTTGTGCCTGGGCTGCCTGGGCACTTGAAGTGCAAAGGGCCCCAGGTGGGTCACCAGAGGGGCTGCCAGCTCCGGAGCAAAGTCCAGCTGGAGGCTGAACACCCTTGGGAATCCGGCAGGCTGCCTGCATGCTGCCACACAGCCCCTGCAGTAGGCAGGGATCTGGCAGGAGCCAGCACAAAGAGGGGCAGCAGGCAGTGCTTACCTCGGAAGGGGATGCTGGCGTAGTGGCGCAGGTTCCCCTCCAGTCGGGCATAGTCCACCTCTTGCATGGATGAGAAGGGGGTCGTGAGGGGTGGGAAGATGCCCCTGAGGTCAAGCGTGTGCCTTGGTGCTGGGGGGGTGCTGAGCCTCCGGTGCTGCCCAGGTGCTGCCCGATGCAGAGCTGCCAGGGTGGGCCAGAGGCGTGAAACAAAGCGGGTACTGAGCGCCATGGTGGATGGCAGCTGCTGCTGGTCGTGCCGCCCTGCTGAGGGGTTGTTAATGTTTGACAGGGCATGTGAGAGGCCCGCAGCCCTGGGCAGGCGATGTGGGGGGTGGCACTGGGTGAGCTCAGGATGGTCTCTGCCCCTCCAGGAGCTGGCTGTAGGAGCTAAGCAACCCTCTGGGTGAGCCCCAGCTGTGCTTTCTCTTCCGCTTGCTGCTACGCTTGGTAGCAATGACCCATTCTGCAAAGGGGCAGTGGTGTTACCCTGGGGATTGGCTCCAGCAGGGAAGGCAGAACAAGCTGCCATCCAGCCCTGCAGAGTGGCTAGCCAGCAGGGGCACAGCTGCTGCTCCCCAGCATAACCTGAGCCTTCAGCACTTCGTGGACTCAGGCTGAGCTGCCTTTGAGGTAGTTTTCCTCCCTGAGCTTGCCCAGGGGGACTTATAAACACTGCAAGCTACCAGAGCTTCCCACAGCAAGGAGTTCTGCCCTTGAACCACTGGTGTCCTGGACCCATGGTGTCACCAACATTCAAGTCCCTATGCTAGGAGGCAGGGCACATCTGTGCTGCCAGGTAACTCAGCTCCTCAGATAACCCAGCCTGCCCTGCACAATTGCCCTGGTGCAGACTTCCCAGCACCACAGCCCCCTGGAGCCAAATGCTGCTCTTTGCTGGCTTTTATTGACATGCACAAGTCTTGGCTGGATCCTGCTCCTTGGAGCTGAGCTTGGTCCTGGGTCCCTGCCCAGAGCCATCATGCGGGGACCTCCATCTCCACCTGTGGCTGCTCCTTGGTCTCTAGTGCCTGGCGCGTGTCCACCTGCCACTGCTGCACCAGATCCGTTGGGGTCTTGCCAGCCTGCAGTAGCAAGCAGAGAGAGGCTGGGACTGGGGTGGCATGACATGGTGGGGCAGCAAATGGCCCCAGTGCTGTCCCTGCCACTGACCTGGTTCTTGGCCATCATGTCAGCTCCGTGCAGGATCAGCAATTTGATGATCTTGTAGCGGCTGAGCCGTGTGGCATCATGCAGTGCTGTGTCGCCTTCCTGTGAGAGACAGCCTGGCTGGGGATCATGGTGCAGCTCTGGGGAGAGGCACCCCCTACCTGTCTCCAGCACTGCTTCCCGGCTTCTCACACACCCACCTCCCTATAGGCACAAGTGGAACAGCACCAGCCCCAGCTCTGGCTGCAGCTCCCAGCACCCCAGGTCAGGGACATGGCCTGCTGCAGGTGCTGGGAGCCTCTGGAGGGGTCAGCCAAGGGATGGGGTATCAGTGTTGCCCTCCAAGTGCTGGATGTGCAGCTGCAGCACTCACCCTGTCAGGGCAGTTGATGTCCACCCCACAGTGGATGAGGTGCTCCACAATGTCAAGGTGCCCAGTCCTGGTGGCCACATGGAGGGGGGTGCTGAGCAGCTTGAGGGAGGAGGAGATGGACACCAGAGGGGATCAGCACCTACCTCTGCTAGCTTAACACAGGGCCAACCCTGGCCCCCTGGGGTATGCCCATGCCATCAGCACAGCCCAATGCCCCCAGGGCTCTGCCCCACACACCTTGTCCTTCAGGTTGAGGTCTGCCCCATGGTCCTGCAGCAGCTTGACAGCATCCAGGTGCCCACCCCGGCAGGCCCAATGCACAGCAGTGCAGTCCAGCTGAGCACAGAGCCATGTCATTGACAGGGTTCACCACCACCCCATGTCTGTCCCCTGCCCCAGCTGGTCCCCATGCCTGGGCTGAGCTGAGAGAGCCCTCCCCGTGACCACCTCAACAGTGGGGACAGTACTGGCCTGCTGCAGGGACCCCAACCCTGCAGCTGCTCAGTGACCTCACCCGGTCCTTGAAGTCAACAGTGGCCCCACTGTCCAGAAGCTTCTGCAGGATGTTGATGTGTCCCTCCAGCGAGGAGCGGTGCAGGGCTGTGCGGTGGAACTGGGGGGATGAGGCGCCACATTGGTGGCTGGATCCATTCCCCCCATCCCAGCCCAGCTGTACCCCAAGCCGCATCCCGGGGATCCCAGCCCCTGCCAGCAGGCATGGCAGGGCACAGGCAGGGGACAGCCAGCAGCTGTGGGAGACACTACCTCGTCACTTGTGTCGGGGTTGCCACCTTCTGCCAGAAACTTCTCAATGACATGCATCTTGCCCTGGACAGCGGCTCTCAGAAAGGTCTCCGGCTCCACGGGACCCTCCTGGCAGTGAGATGGGCTCAGGGCTGGGGCATTGCAGGGGTGCGGGAGAGGGAACAACATGGGGTGTCCCCTGCCCTGCTTCCCCAGGCAGGTCCCTGGCTGGCAGGCTGACCCAGGGGCTGGCCTGTGGGGTCTACAGTCCATGTCTCAGCAGCCCCCCTCCCACACCCCGGGACTCCCCAAACATACGATCTCCAGGGGCTCTGGCGGTGGGGGGGGGGCTCGGGGGTGGCTGCCCGCTGCTCGCGGCGCTGCCGGCGCTGCTTGCGGAGCTCGATGAGGTGCTGGATGCTCCCCACATCGATGATCTCCCGCCGCAGGTCCACTGAGCTTTTCCGCACCCTCTCCTGGCCCTGGGGGGTACATGTAGCACCCCATTCACCTTTTCTGTGCTCAGTCAGCCCCCAACTCCCCCCACATCCCACACCATCTCACCTTGACAGCCTCGAGGCCCCGGTTCCTGGGGCCGCAGCGTTTCTCCTCCTCCAGCTCAGGTGTGCTCATCCGCTCCACAGCCAGTGGCTCCCGCACACCATCCCCTTTGAGAAGCTGCACAGGCACGGTGGGCTGTCCCAGCCAGGTACAGAGCAGCTGGCCCCACCACCTCCATCCCCAGCCCTCTGGCTAAGGTGACTCTGGGCACAGTTCACAGCTCACCCTGAGGTCTCTGGGATGCTTGGCAGCCCTCAGGCTTGTGCTTGCCCCACTCAGCAAGCTGGGCGCTTGCCTGCTGCTCAGCAAGAGCTCCTGAGTTAGCAACCTGATGCCCCTGAGAGCCCTTGGCCACCTTGCTCCATCCCCGGGATGGCAGGGTCAATGCCTTGCACCTGGACGCTAAGGATGGGCACAGCACGCACCAGGTCCTGCCACATCCCCCTGCCCTATGGGCCCACCTTCTCCTCCTCCTCCGCCAGCTTCTGCTCAATGAGCTCCTTGGCCTTTTGCACATCCAGCTCCATGTCTGCCTGTGGTGCACAGCCCCGTGCAGGATGTGGCCTCTCCTCCTCACCACCACAGGAAGGGAGCTCCCAGTCCTGACTCCCAGTGCTGCTGGCGGCTCCGCTGGCCGTGGGGCTTTATGCCGCCAGCCCCTCCGTCCCGCAGCCCAAGGGCATCAGCAGCTGTGGCTGCTCCACATGACTGGGGCAGTTTTGCCATGAGCTCACCCTCCTGCTTTCTGGTGGCCCTGGCTCACCTCCTTGGCCTCACACTCTCTTAAAGAGACCCTCCATTCCACGCCCCAGGCTGCTTGGGACCCCCACGTTGGGTGTGGGGAGCTGGCATGTGCACAGCCCACAGCAGCCAGTCCAGAGAGGGTTGGCAGAAGGGGTACATGATCCAGGGTGGCACAGTGGATCCTGTGCCTCCCACCCCTCAGCAGTCAGGATGCTCCCCATGGCTCCCAAAACCCATCCCCATGCAACCAGATGCTGCAGCATCCACAGGCACCACTCAAGGCTCCCTAGCACCCACGGAGGGGTGTTGCTGACCACCCCAAAGGGAGGCAATGGGGCCCCCCCAGACCTCTCTGCCAGCAGCATGTGATGCCAGGAGCTGTGGCCTCTCCACACTGCTTTAGGGGATGACCTCAGGTGTAGAGCATCCTGAGCAGCCCTGCCAGGGTCCCGGTGGCTGCCTGGCCTCCCCCACCGTGCACGGGCAGCCTGGCAGCAGGACCAGCCTCACGTGGGGTCAGTGGGCAGAGCAAGTAGCTATTCCTGGCAACAGGGACATTGTGCAGCCCCCCTGGGCTTCACTCTCCCCCTTTGTAAGATGAGGACAGCGCTGCCCCGTGCTGGGACAGTTAATGCGCTGGGCATGGGCCCCCAGCACAGAATCTGAGGGAAGGACAGATGGTGACACGTCACTGTCACCTTCATAGGCAGTGCCCAGGGCCAGCTTTGAGTGTCCTGTTCTACGAGTGCCACAGAAGGCATCCTTTTCACCAGGACAGGCAATGGTGGCCACAAAGGTGGTCTGGGAACTGTCCTGCTCCATGGACTGTCCTGCCCCATGGACTGTCCTGCCTGGCCCCAGAGCAGGCACAGATCCCAGAGGGAAGCACTGGGAGAGGGACACAGTGGCCCCACACCAGCAAGCAGCCAGAATGGCAATGGGACAATGCCAGCAGAACTGCTGAAGGGTTCAGGCAGGCAAAGAGCCAGGACTGGAGGGACAGAGTTGGGATGGCACTGAGAGAGCAATGATAGGGCACTCAGGCTCTTCCCAGCCACCCTGTGCCCACTGAGATGTGGGAGCAGATGTAGAAGAGGCACAGGGACTTCCTGTGACTGCAGGTGAAAGCCCCGTATCCGGCCCCAGGAAGGATTAAAAGGCTTTATTGATAAATACAGACTATGTACAGTAGGGAGACATCTCCACCTAGGCCAGCACCCCAGGGCCTCCTGGCCAGGGAAAGCCAGAGCCCAGCAGGTCATGGTCTCTCCCTGCCGGCACAGCCTGGCAGTGGGGCCCTGGCCATGCTGACCACCCCAGAGACTTTGGTCTCAAACCTCCTGCTGCAACTGCAGCACATGCCCGTGTCCTCAGTCAAGCGGGGCCACCATGGCAGCACTGCCCCTGCAAGACCTTCCTGGGGCATCACCCAGAGAGATGGGGGGCAGCCCCAGCTCTGGCAGGGCTGGGATGTGACACAAGGCACGCCAGGGATGTGACACAAGGCATGCCCCCCCCCCCCCCCCCCAACTCCCTGCCCTCTCCCCACAACCTGTGTGGGGGTGACTCAGTTCCTGGGTGGCAGGGGCTGGTTGACAATCACTTGCACAACAAAATCCTTCTGGATCTTGGTCTCCTGCAGCCGCGTGCGGTCGGTGAGCAGCTTGCCTGAGAAGAACCAGCGCTGCCAGGCCAACTCAATGCCCTCCTGTGCCTGCAGCTGCTTCTTCAGCTGCCCGATGGTGTCACCCATGCTGGCACTGAGCCGCAGGTCCTTGCCAGTGGAGAGCCGCACCTTGAGGGCGAACTCCCGGCGGCTGTTGGGCAGGGGCTCAGCCGGCTCCACTGCCTCATCTTCACTCCGCTCCAGGATCAGGTTGACAGGAGGTGCCAGGCAGTAGACAGGCAGCTGGTACCGGTTGCCCAGCTCATCGTAGCACTCCGTCAGAGACCCTGGGGATGGCAGGGTGAGATGCTGTGGGTGGGCACACCTATGGACCACCCAAGTGGGGACAGGACCACCCCAGGCAGCGGGACAAAGCCTGCCCTGCCTTGCTTGGTTGGGCTGAGCTGTGTGGATGACAGCTGGGAACCCTTCCCCACTCCAACCTGGACCCCCAAATCCCCAGATATGGGGCACTCAGCACCCACCCCATTTGCATTCCCGGTGCCGTCCCTCACCGTGGGGCAGGGTGATGCTGGCTCCGTCAAGGATGGCTTGGGCCAGGCAGTGGTCATTGGCCTCCACGGCATAGGCAGCTGCCTTCAGGGCATCCCAGATCTCCTTGCGGCCCTCAAAGGCGGGTGCTGTGTCCCAAAACTCATCCCGCTTGCTGCGCAGCTGCCCATCTGTCATGGGATAGTCACTCTTCCACTTGGGACGCTCCTTCTTCAGGGGCTCATTGCGGCCTGGGGAATGGGGGGATGCTCAGCCAAGGGGTGGGGTCCCCCTCAGGCCTTGAGCCCCCCCACTTTCCCATCCCCACAGGTTCCTGGGGACCCCTTGTTCCAAGGGACCACCCTGCCCAGCATAGGACAGTCCCCAACACAAACAAGAGGAGCACTGCTAAACCTAGGCCTGCCCAAGGTCCCAGTGGCCCCACAGCAGCTGCCCCCCACACCAAATGACATCCTTTGCCCCCAGGAGGTAAAAGGGCTCTTGCCCCCATGCTAGGGGAAACCAGCTCCTGCCCCAGAGGGTGGCCACGGGGCCCTTTGAGGCAGAGCAGTATTTATAGCTTGGGGAATTAGCCAGGAACTAAGCTGGAGAGTCAGAGTGGGAAAGGGATTACAGGGGCTGAGCTGCAGCTTTGCGGGGGGGGGGGGGGGCATGGCGTAGGACTTTACCATCCTCTCTGCCCACCTTGGGATGGCAGGGATCAGCTGTGGGCAAAAGAGCAGGCACACAGTATCCAGGGCATCAAGAGGGGTAGAGGGCATTGCTGGGGTGAGGGGGCTGCCAGCCCACAGCAGCCCCAGCAATAGGCCAAACTGAGCTGGCTCTCCATGAAACAGCTCCCAACCATGTCCTCAGGGACCCCCAGCAGCCAGCACTGCCCAGGGGTCTGGGCCATCCCCATGCCAGTCCCACACCAGGCTGCAGCCCCGTGGGAACAGCCCCATCCCATTAGCCTCACGCCTTGACAGGAAGTGTGGGCCAGGAAGAAGCTGTTGTCACTCCCAGCTGAGCTGGGGACAATGAATGACAACAGCTCCTTCCTGCCAACCCTCTCCCTGGGGTGGCCAGCCAGCACCCTTCCTGTGGGACAGGACACAGGGGATGAGGAGCCCCAGCAGGGCAGGAAGGACACCTGAGTCTGCACAGCAACCTGCCAGGCAAGGATATGCCACAATCCCAGCTACTGGGGACAGCCACCACTGCCAGCTGTGGGCTGAGCCACCTTGGCCAGGCAGCTTTTCCTGGGCAAGTGTGCAATGACACAAGGCACTACAAGACCTTTTTTTTTGTACCAGCCCTGTCCAAGACCACCGGGAGCCAGCACAGCATCCACTTTCCCAGTACTGGACACAACATGTGGCATCCAACCCAGGGGTCCCCATGGGGCATAGGAGCTCAGCTCCCCTCAGGCTGGACGCTAAGCATCCCTGATGGGCAGCATCCCACCCGCATCCCCAGAGGAGTGAGGGCAGCCAGCACTGCCGATTCAGCAGTCACGGTGTCGGGCTGGAGGGATTTGCAGCACCACAGGACAGAGCAAGGTCAGAGGCGGCACCTGCCCTGGGAGGGTGAGAGAGCAGTGCCCACAGCCAGCCTGAAGGACATGGCCAGGACCACGTCTCCACGCTGCTGCAGCCACTGGACCAGGACGTATATCCTCGCAGCAGGGACCATCATGCACATTGGGACTCCCAGCTGGCACAATTCCCCCAGCTCTGCTTGTGGCAAAGAGAAGACGGTGGCCCAGGAGAGGCAGCAGGATCAAAGCCACAGGGCCTGGCCACAGCAGTGAGTTGAGGACAGACTGCAGCTGCCTGTGCAGGCAGAGGTACCCAACAGCCTTGCCCAGGTAGGCAGGGGCTTAAGCCTTGTCTATTTATTGCTGCCACCCAGTTGGGCCCTGCAGCCTCTAATCACCTCCTGCCGCTCTATTCCTGGCCCCTTGTGCAACTCCCTGCAGCAGCACCACCGGACAGGTCTGGCTGCTCTCTGTGCCTGGACTCAAGCCAACAGGATCTGGCAGGCATCCTGCCTGCCCACCTGCCTGCTGGCCTGTGCCTGCAGCACCTTGCCCGTGGCTCAGCCCCTGCTGTGCCCGATATTGGGACCCCAGGCAGGAGGCTGAGCCCTGGAGGCTCCCTTGTTCCAGGGCTTACTCCCTGCCTGGCTGAAGCCTTGAGCAGCCCCAGCCAGCAGATCCTGGAGGCCAGAGGAAATGCCAGCCAGATGACATGCAACATCCCTTCCAGCAGTGCCAGCGGGTCCCTCCTGGTCCAGGCAGGGCCAGGATACTGTGTGCCACTGGCATCCCCTGCTCCTCCTGCTGTGGTGGGCTAGACACCTTGGGGATGATGCTGTCACCTGCTGTGGGGACCCCCACCAGGGTCCCTCTGCAGGGGGTTGCAGAGAGCCCCAGCAGGAGCAAGCCAGGCAGGCGGGTTACTTAGCACAGCCCTGAGGCAGCTGAGGCAGGCAGGCTGAGCACCCCTCCCCACAGGTCCTTGTGTGTTGGGACTTGCCAACCTGGGGCTGTGTCCCCTTGCTGCAGGTGAGGACAGCTACAGCCTGGCCACCCTGGCACCCAGGACAGTCCCAAGAAGGGACATCCTGCAAGCAAATGGATGATACAGGGGCACTGGGAAGGGACTGTGACCCATCCCAGGAAGAGTTCAGTAGGGAGCAAATAATGGTGATGAATTTGGGGGCTCTGCAGCCCACTGTTGCCTGGCACAGGAAGGGAGCACGTAGATCCAGATGTCCAGCTCTCATCCCCCCGCCAATGCCCCAAAGTGTGAGGCAATGGCCCCAGAGCCCCGCTCAGCTGACCTTACTGTCAGCTGCAGAGCTTCGGACTCACTGGCACCCCTAGGAAGGCACCTGCACCCCTGGGGGACAGAACTTGCTGGGACAGAGGGCTGGGATGCTGTAGTTCCAGGGGGAGCATCACCCCAACCCAAGTCTGCAGGAGCCCTCGGGGCAGGTGGCACACGGTGGAGACAGCTCCCCACAGGCGGCAGGCACAGGCGGACCCAGCAGCACGGCAGGCACCATCCCACGGGAAAACCTCTCTGCATCCCGTCTGCATCCCAGCTGCGGGCGAGGGCAGGGGCGCCCTGTCCCCGGGCACAGGCTTCCTGCTCCTCCTCTCCTGCCGCCCACCACCGCTTTGCCATAAACACGGTAATTACCGGCCGCGATTGCACCGGGGAGACGGGCGAGGGGAAGGCAGGCGTGATTCACCCCGCCGGCTCACGTCCCCTCCGCCGGCGGGCAACCATACCTATCCCCGTGGCCTCCCGGACCCTCCGCGGTGCAGCTTCCCGGAGAGGCGTCTTACGGCACCGGGTAACTCCGGGGAGCCGCTACCGGCTTCCTAGCACCTCCCGAAGCCCCGAAGGAGCGGGGACAGGGTTGTACCCATCGGTGTCTAGGCAGTAGTGACCCGGGGTAGGCACCCAGCCAGGGGACTCTGCCGACTCCAAACCCAAACAGCCTGCCATCCCCTCGGGACACCCCCCCCAGCCAGCACCTGGGAGGAGCCGGGAACCTGCAGGGCCAGGCGTGACGCGCGGCGCACCCCGGCACTGACCCTTCGAACCTCCGGGACGTTGGGACAGGCACCGCGATGCCTGCCCGCCCCTGAAGCCAGCACCGGACGGAACCCCCGGTGCCCGTGGACTCCCGAGGGCACGGGATAACCCCCCTTTCCCCGCACCCCCGGACCGAGCGTCCCCGGTGCGCACGCTCCCCCCGCGCTCACCACCCCCAGGGGTGCACGGGACCCCCACCGTAATCCCGAGGGTGTCCCGGTGGGACGGTCCCGCTCACCTGCTCGCTTGCGGAGGTTCCCGGCGGCGGGCCGCTCCCGGCGCTGCCGCCCCACGCAGCTGCCCATGGCGGGGCTCAGCGGCGGTGGCGCTCGGCATGGGGCCGGGACGGCTTCACGCTGCTCCCGCCCGCGGGGCCCGACACCGTGCAGCCGCACCACCCGGCTCTGAGAGCCGGGGCCGTCCCGCCGCCGGAGACACCCACGCCACGCCACGCCCCTCCCTCCCCAGGTGCGCATGTGACCGGCCGCACCGGCGCCGCCACCGGCACCGCCCACGTGCGCGCGCCCGCTGCCGCAGCGCTTTTTTGTCCCCTCCGCCCCGCCGTAAGGCACTGGTCCCGCCCCCTACCGGGTACGCCGTTCCCACCATCACGGTGAGGAGGGGGCGCGCCCACCCGCCTGTCAAGCGCCTGCGCGCGCTGTCACCGCCCGTGGCACGAGGGCCCAGCGCATGCGCACGGCGGCAGGGCCGGCGGCCGCGGCCCGGGGCGCGCGGTGTCATGGCGGCGGCCGGGGCGGGAGTTGCCGCGCTCGCCGCCACCGTCCAGGACTTCGTGGCCGGGCAGCAGGACGGCCGCGCTGCGGAGGTGGCGGCAGGTAGCTGGCGGGAGCGGCTGCGGGGCGGTGCCGGGCGTGGGCACGGCGGCGGGGCCTGGCCTGGGGCGGGCGTGGGCACGGCTGGGGAAGGCGTTGGGGCGGGTCATGGGGGTGTGGGGTGGGCTTTGAACGTGAGCGCGGGGCAGGGCGCGGCCGAGTGTGGGGCTGGCGGTGGGGCGGTGGGGCTGGCTGTGGGGCTGGGCGCAGGCCCAGCTGTGGGCAGGGCATGGGAGGGTCTGGGGCCTGGGACAAAGCATAGCCCTGGGTTGTCGGGCTGGGGCACAAGGGTGCCGTGCAGAGCATGGCTGTGGGGCAGGACATGGGGAAATGAGTAGGGCCTGCAGCTGTCAGCTGGGTACTGGGGGGGGACGGGATGAAGACAAGGGACTGTGGGGCAGCAGCTAGGGTGAGGGGTCTTCTGGGGCAAGGCAGAGGTGGGTGTGAGTAAATGCAGGGCTTTTGGGAGCTGGGGTGAAGGCAGAGCTGTGGGGTAATTCAGGGTTTGAGGTGGCTGGTGTAGAGCATGGGGTAGGACTGAAGGTGTTGGGTCTGCTGGTGGTGCCAGGGGCTGGCCTGGAGCAGGGAATGGGGCTTTGGGATGCGGGATATGGCCTGGGGTGTGTGAGCCAACAGGAGCACGAGGCTCGTGGTGCTGGAGATTTTGGGGTGCAGTGGGAGCGGCTGTGGGTGATAGGGGGTATGGCTGATTGGGGGGTGGCCGTGGCTGAGTGGCAGAGAAGGTACCAGTGGGAAGGGAGCTCCTGGCTTTGCCAAGGTGCTATGGGAGATGACTGATTCGCTGGCTTTGGTGGCTCTTGCTTCTGGGGCCCAGGCTCTGACTGCCCTCTCTGTGGTTTCTTCTCCTTGCCTGGCAGTGCTTGAGACATTTGGTTTCCTGGATAATTTGTCTTTCTGCTTGGAGCAGCGATTGGGTGACATGGTTACATTAGGGAATTTGAAGGTTCAGGAATGTGACTTTCTAAGGATAAGGCAGCGTGTTTGTGTTTCTAGGTAGTGGCTTCAGTGCATTTCAGAAAGGAGTCGAGAGCAGAGAAGGACTATGCAGGTTATATTGCACAGAAGAGTGGCTTATAGACCTTTCCCAAGGCTGATGGATGGTGAACTGATCCATGGTGTCTTGGTGATGATGAGATGAGCTGGCAAAATGGAAGGGTAGCTTGGCGGTCTGTGTAACACTCAGTGAAGAAAATGCCAAGGAAATTTAGAGGAATTCACTGAACTGTGACATTCAAGATGTTGCAAAAGAGTTGCACAAAGCATCCTACACATTTGGGATAGATGCGGGGCAGGGGGGGGTTGGAGATAACCTTACCAGTGCTGTTGTCATTTGTTACAGAAATGCTTGGAGAAAGCTTTGTCTCTTTGGAGATGTACAAAGAAAAGAGATGCCCCTGCCCCCCCAGCTCTCATCTGCTGTATGGTGCTTGTGACAAACCTACCTTGACAAGCCAGGGAGCCGAGGAGTGTCCTTTGGCCCCTCTGACCTCCTATAGAATCACACATCAGAAAGTATTAAATTGCATCACCTCTCCCTGAGTGAAAGGGGAGTTTTTTTTCCTAACCTTGTGGCCGTTGTGCAATTGTTGGAATAAACCCATTGAGCTTCTCCTATGTGTTGCTGAGTATTAAATTGAGTGTAACTTGTCAAGTGGAGGAGAGGCCTCGGTGCTGTTGCAGGCAGGTTGGGTTGCACGGGTCAGCGGGTGGCAGAAGGAGGCTGAACTCATTTTTATTAAAAGATGGGGAGAGAAGGATATTGCTGTCACAGAAATCCATCACACATTCCCCGTGATGCTATGCTCATATTTTGATAGTGTGAGGGAAATGAGCATGGAAAGCCTGCAGAAGTGATTAGTGACTAGGATACTGCATGGAAGGGGGACAAACATGTTAGGAAAGGGAACAGATTGATTCCACGTAATACTACAGCAAAGGGTAAGTGGCTTCCTTCTGTTCAGCTTCTGGGATCACAGGAGCACCAGAATAGGATGGCAGCCCCTCCTGGTAAAGGGAGTGCTGGGATTCAAGGTGCATCATTAACCTTGGGGGCGTGCTGCTGCCAGATGTGGAATGAGAAATTTGACGGGTTCACCACCGTGCCTGCCCTGCTGATGAGGCAGGTCCAATTATAGCTGTGCTTGCAATTCAGCTGTGGTGTGTGCAGCTCTGCCTGTGAGCAGGAGGCAGCAGCGCCCACAGGTCGGGCTGTTGGGGCTGGTGTGGTCACTCCAAGTGAGGTGAAGCTGGTCACAGCCCTGGGGAACAGAGCAAGGTCTCTCACTGTAGCTGAGCAAAGGGGCTCCTAACCACGGAGAGCATCGATAGCCAGTTGTGGTTTGGTCATAACACTTCAGCTCTTTCCTGTTTAGGAAACAAGCAGCTTTGTGTAGGTGCTGTTTTTGGTCTCTGAAAACACAGAAAGGCAGAGTATTTGCCCACAGAGACAGTGTTTATCTCAAATCTTCTCCACAGTGGTTCTGAGGCATGAGGACTTTCCGTGCCCTTGCGAAGCGGGATGTCAGGATGCTGGGTGTGAAGGGGCTGCACAAGCTCTCCAGCAGCCTGCTTTGCTTTGTGCTGGTGCACAGCACCCACCTGCTGTTGTGCTGTTGTTCTTCTGCAATAAATTTTGCTGGTGCCTCATGGCTGTCGCTCAAGGCACCTCCTGTTCAGTCTGTCCCTGTTGACTATGGGACCTGCTGGGCTCCTCTTCTTCCTTGCAGCTCCCATTTATCCATTCTGTTCTGCAGTCCAGGCTCCCTCTCCCTGCTTTGCCAAGCAGGATTGGAAGCTCTGTCTGATGCTGGGGCTGCCTGCTGTCAGAAAACACTGACATGCCTTCTCCTATCCCCAGACACCACTCTGATGAACAGTGTGACTTAATACTGGAATTAATTGCTTAGTAAGAGCCAGTAAATGCTTGTAATAGCATGAGGCACTTGCTTAGACAAGGCCTGGGAAAGCCCCAAATGAAACCTTCAGGCCTTAAAAGGGGGTGGGTGCCCTGTCAGTTGCATAGGCAAGACTTTGTAGTGCAGAGGGGTAAGCAGGGCCCTCCAGAGTGCTTAGAAGTGCTCCTGGGCACAGACAGTGAGTCTCTGTGACTGGAGGGTGCTTTTTTTTGTGTGGAGCAAAGAAGTTCTGTTCAGGTAGCGAGTGATGCTGCTTGTTTCCCAGCAGTGTCCCTTGCTGCCTGAGCTACAGGTCAGAGAGCTAAAAGTAAGGCAGCCTGTTGCCCCCCACCCCATGTCTGAGCACAGGCCACACACAGAGCTTTCCTGCTGGGAAGGTGCCACATTGGCAGAGGGTGGTGGAAGTGGAGAACCTGCCCTTCTGCCAAGGCTCTTGTAGGATATGGCAGGTCCTTACCAAAGCCTCCCAAGGAGTGACTCTTCCCCCAGTTGAGTTGCAAGAATATTGAGGCAGGAGGTGAATGAAGCAACCTGGTGGGGTGTCTGAGTCAGAGCTGGAAATAGACTCCAGGAGTCCCAATGCTTCATCTTCCTCTAACCACAAAGCTGCCTTTCTCCCTGCCCTCCATCTTGGAAGGAGTTTGTGCAGGTCTTGCTCAGCATAGTATGGAGGTGATGGGGCCAAGGTGGGCAGCTGACTGGCCACTAGTGTCTGGGCTGTTTGCTTGGCCAGTTCTCTCTTGGAAAGCACCTGGGGACCTGCCCTCTGTCCCCTCGTGGCTTGTTCACATTAGAGAAGTGGTTTTTGGCATCTCACCCAAGTGGAGGACATCAAGTCTGCTTCTCTTGGGAATCACGGGTTGGTCATGGATGCAGCCAGGCTGTGGCAAGAGGGCAGAGGCAAAGCACAGGCAGTCCGTCCCTTGCTGTCTGCTCTCAGCTCTGGTCCAGTCAAGGCAGCTCTCAGTCCCAGACATGTTTGGAGGCAGCTCCACCAGCTGAGTGCAAGTGGCTTCTTTGGTACTTAGTGAGGTGCTGGCACCCAGCCAGCCTTTCCTGCTGTGGTGCTGACATCCATCTCCATGTCGTGCCTGATTGATGGTCTGGGAGTCCCTTTGGTTCACTTGCTTTGCCTTCTTTCTCCAGGGTTGAAAGATGGAAGCTGGACTGTGCTGCAGCTGGTGGAAGCTCTGGGGTAAGAGAAGCCTTACACGTGTTATACATCACGCAAGGGCCTTGCAGGGGAGATTCCCATCAAGAGGAATGGTGAGAGGGAAAAGTGTGTGTGCCCATCCAGGATGAGCCAGCTGCAGTGCTCACAGGCAGCACACAGGCCTGCTCACAGCATGAGGCCTGAGTGGTGCTTTGGTCTCCCCAGGACTTGGGAGCTGTTTGGGTAAGAGCAGGGCTGGAGCAGCTCTTGATGCTCCCCCAGGACTGAGGAGGTGGCAGGCAGCGAGCCACAGGGCACTTCTGTCCTGGGACTGTCCCCAGCAGGATCTGCATGAGCACACAGTCACACATCACCATGTCACGAGTTGGCTGGCACTCAGCTTTTTCTTCTGTCTCTGAGCTGTCATGGCCCTAGACTCGAGGAGGCTACTTTCTCCCAAGCTGGTTTTCCTCACTGTAAGAGGCTTTGCCCTTTTTTGGCCCTTGTGATCCCAGGACCCTGAGTTTCAGGTGCAGAACATGGTGCAAGAGCAATTTCTCAGGTCCAGCTTGAGAACTGGGATTTACTGCTTTGTGGCTCTGGGGCCAGGTGCGTGTATGCAGCACAGCCAGGGGAAGAGGAGTCTGCTCCCACCCTGCCAGCAAGTCAGGCAGGACATTTTTGTCACGTGTCTGCTCAGGATGTGTTTCCTGCTCTGGTGTCCTGGCTCACCACAGGCCTCTTGGGCTTTCTCCCTACTTGGGCTAGGTCTTGCCTGGAGAACACAGATCCTCGGACACGAGGGCGAGGCATCCAGCTGCTGTCACAAGTCCTGCTCCAGTGTTACTCCCTGCTCCAGGAGAAGGAAGGTAAGTGTTGTTCTGGGCCCTTGAGTGGCTGCTGGCAGGTTGGGGGCAAAGCCTGTGCTGCTGGAGTGTCTGTCCTGCAGTTGGCAAAGGGATTGATTGAGTTCCTTGACAACTTTGTACGTGTCTCGTGAGAGTCAAAGTCCAAGGAGGGCACAGGGCCTCACACTGCAGCCTTTTTGCCAACCTCACCACACGATTCGGGTCACTCCCTGAGCATGCCAAAGCCCTGGGCTGCAGCTGGTGCCCCCGGTAGTGTGTGGGTGTTGCACACCCAGGTGTGTGCAGTGCCACGTGGGACACCTTGGGAACACATCTGCATGTTGGAACCCTTGGGTGGTGATTCAGAGATGGAAAACCATCCTTCACAAAGCGAGTCACAACTCAGCCCTGCAGAACCCTGGAGAGGAGGGGGAGAGCAGCGTAAGGATGAGAGTGGAGTGCAGGACTGCGCTGGGGAGGCAAGATGCCCCATTCGTGGTGGCAAGGAGAAGGTTTGGCTGTGTTAAATGCCCCGTAGCATCTGCCTGGCAGTGGGAGAAGCCAGTAAGTGCTGTCAGGCTTTGACTTGGGGCCTTGCTGATGGGTAGCTGAACCTGTGCCAGCAGGCTGGCAAGGCAATGGGCAGGCAGGTAGTAAGAGAGGTGATGGTAGGGAAGGATGGAAATAAAAGGTGCTTAGTCTTGGCATGTGGCTCTCTGTAAGTCTCAGACTGGTGCCGGGCAGGGCTGAGAGCAGTTGTACAGAGAGAATACATGTAGACGAGCCACTGGTGTAGCTGGAGACAGGTGTGATCACTGCCGTGGGGACTGGGGTGCTTGGAGAGGCAGCTGGAGGTGGGGAGGTTCAGTGGGGATGCCTGGCAGGGTCAAGGCAGCTGAGCAAGCTGGGTTAGAGACAAGTCACCACGAGCTCTGGAGGAGGGTGGGCAGAGCCAGATCCTCAGCAGAGGTGGGTGGCTGCTGTGACACCGCAACCAGTCCTGTCTCCCTTCGTGCTCCTCCTCACGCAGTTCATTTCTCAAGCGCTGCGTCAGGCTGCCTCCTGGGGGGGTGAGTTTCTGCAGCAGCTGTGGGCGCAGGATGCTGCTAGCCGGCTCTTCCAGTCTGCTTCCTGCTGCCACTCCCCAGGGCCGGGCTGTGCAGGCGCCCGTGGCTGTGACTCAGGGCTTGGGAACGCATTGTGGAGCCGGGCACAGGGAAGCCGGGGCTGCTGAGCCAGCCCTTCGCCCCACCCCACAACATCCTCCAGCCTCCGCTGAGCAGACTGCTTCGCTGCTGGTGTCTGCACCCGCCTGTCTGGACAGGCCGGGGCAAATGTCTCCTGGTAGCTCCAGCACCTCTGCCGTGGCCAGAAGTGGGTGCTGCCCTGCTGCTGTCAGACCTTGGTTGCGCATGAGGTGTGTTGGAGCCAGGTGGGCGCACCCAGCAGTGGCAGTTCATCCCATTCACCAGTGCAAAATGGGCTCACTCTTAACCCATCAGCTGCTTTTGGCAGAGCTGGGGCAGGTGCCCAGCAGCTGTGTTTTCTGGGACTAACGCACATTGGTATCTGTTTCTGACAGTGCTGCATCTGATTCTGTTCTATGAGAACCGGCTGCAAGATCATCACCTCGTGATTCCCCCGGTGCTCCAGGGACTCCGAGCACTGGTGAGCTCGTGTGGCTGAGCCTGCAGTGCTGGCATGTGCTCCAGAGTGGTGCTGGGGAGCTGCAACACCTGGGTACAGGCTGGAGCAGTGTGCTGAGCCAGGTTCAGCTGGGCTGCCAGCTCCTACCTGGCAGCATTGCTCTGTCTCCTGTGTGCTCCTGCTTTGCCCCTTGCAGAGGGACAGGAGAGAGGAGACTGCCTTGATTTCCTGCCCCATGCTGGTGTTAGGGCAAGGATTCCCTGGCTGCTTCGGGGAGCAGCACAGATGACAGGCATCTTGTCCTGTCTGGGGAGTGGGGGTGGTGAGCTCTCCCTGTGGTGGGAGAGAGTCCTGCAGGTGGCTGCTCTACAGAGGCAGGAGCTCTTTTACATGGCTGCCATCATGGTTTTCTAGTCTTGCTTTTCTTTTCCTGTCCCCAGAGCATGTGTGAGGTGCTGCCCCCAGGGCTAGCAGTGTCTGTGCTCAAAACCATCTTCCAGGAGGTACATGTGCAGGTGAGCAATGCGATTTCCCATCCTCCATCCCAGCCCACCACTCCCTGGGAGTCTGGGGATGGCCTGTCTGCCCAGAGGATTGCGCCAATTCAGTAGCAGTGCAGTGTAGCACATCCTTCAGCAGCAGTGCAGGGCTTCTTCAGGGCAGAGGCAGACAGCAGCCAAGGATCCTTTTTGGCCCTTGCCTTCCCTTCTCTCAGCACTGGGGGAATTATTTCCTTTGCTGTATTCTCCAGGCTGTGGTTAAGTGCCCCCAGCTTCTCCAATTTGAGATGGTTTGCACTGGCAGGGCCTTGGGCAGCACGTGTAGCCCTGGTGTGACTGTGATGGTGCATTTGTGCAGTGATGGACACAGTCATGTTCAGATGCCATTGCAATGGCCTGTTCACACTTTGCATGTGGCAAATGGGATCTGTGTGCCAGGGAGCAGCAGGGGGGGTCCTGACCTCTTCTCAAGGCCGTGTGCTGCCCTTGGGTGGTGGGTAGCAGTGCTTCCATGTGCAGAGTCATGTTTTGATTGCTCTGCTCCTCCTTCCAGTCCCTACTGCAGCTGGACCGCCATACTGTCTACAGCATCATCACCAACTTCATGGGCACCAGGGAGGAAGGTGAGGGGGCAGGTGCCAGAACCACTCAGGTTGTCCAGGCTGGGAGAATGGCTTGCTTTTGCCTTCTCTCAGGGCTCTGTGGCTCTGTCTCTCTACCTGGGGAGAGCTGTAAAGGCTGTGGGGCTGGGGAAACTGGGCTGATTTCATGCCATGTTGGTGAGATCTAGTGTCCTGTGCCTGCTCACACTTCTTTCTGCAGAGCTGAAGGGCCTGGGTGCCGACTTCACCTTCGGCTTCATTCAGGTCATGGATGGGGAGAAGGATCCCCGGAATCTGCTGGTTGCCTTCCAGATTGTGCGTGATCTCATTGCCAAGAACTACGCCCTGGGTGAGCCACTGCCTGCTGTGCAGAGCTGACTGGGAGACATGTTGCTTTTCTTTGGGCTGTTGGAGGGATGATTCTTTGGTCTGACTAGGGCTGGGGTGGTCCCTGACATGCTTTAGTAGCTGCAGAGCCAGTCTGTCATGGGTGCTGGGCATAGCTGCTGTGCCTCTCCTGCCCTGCACCTCTGCTCACTCCCTCTCTCCTCGCAGGTCCCTTCGTGGAGGAGCTGTTTGAAGTTACGTCCTGCTACTTCCCTATTGATTTTACTCCAGTGAGTGAGTCTGCCATATGCCACAACCTGTTCCTTCTGGTGTTTGCTCAGGGGGTTATGTCCCCTCTAGGGAATGGGAGGAGAGAGTGGGCAAGAGTCTTGGCTGGGCAGTGTTGAGCTGTGGTCCCCATACTGACAGGCTGGTGCCAGGCTGGCTGCAGTGAGGTGATGGTACTGGAGGTGATGGCTGAGTTGGGAGTTTTCCAGATTGGTGGACAACCTGCTCTCTGCTTCCTTTCCAGCCCCCTAATGACCCTCATGGCATCCAGAGAGAAGACCTGATCCTGAGCCTCCGGGCTGTACTGGCCTCCACACCCCAGTTTGCTGAGGTAGGAAGCTCCTGGGAGGTTCTTGAACACCCTGTTGTTCCCCAGGCACAGGCTGCAGTTCATAGTGCTGCAGTTCCTGCTGTAACTCTGTGGGCTGGAAACAACTGGGAACAGGAGCCTGTGGTAGGGCAGCCCTGTCTCCTGCTGGGGCTGGGCACAGGGAGGGTGTTGATGCTGACGCCCTGGGAAGGGGCTGCCTGTTGCAGTATCCCTCCACCTCTGCTTTCCTGGCAGAGGCTGAGCTTGCAGCCCTGCAGGGCCATGGGCAAGGTGGTGTGATGGGTGGGCTGAGTCCAAGTGCCTTTCTCTGCAGTTTCTGCTCCCTCTGCTTATTGAGAAAATGGACTCAGACCTGCAAAGTGCCAAGCTTGACTCCCTGCAGACTCTGGTAAGGAGAGATACCCTGCTCCCCTCAGCCCACAGCTGGGCTGTGGCAGCAGCAGCCACTGACCACCTTTGAGTCCTTCTCCCTGCAAGCCAGAGACTCTCCCTTGCAGAGCCACAATTTCCAGGGTCCTAGTTTGGCCTGCATCACTTTTCCCTCTTGCTCTCCCTTGAGTGGTTTGTGCAGTTCAGCATGAGCCTGCCAGGATGGGCAGTGTCCCTGCTCTGTGTCGTCCTGGTACTGGCTTCTCTCTGATGCTTTCTCCTGTCTCCTTCTTGCAGACTGCCTGCTGTGCCATCTACGGGCAGAAGGAACTGCAGGAATTCCTCCCCAGCCTCTGGTCATCCCTGCGCAGGGAGGTGGGTACTGCAGGGCCCCCAACAAATGCTCCTCCACAGTTTAGGCTCCTGCTGAGCAGGAGTTCACAGACAGAGCAGGTGGGCCCTGGATCTCCCAGCAGCCCCCACCTGTGGCCTTGGACAGCCCCAGCTGAAAAGTCAGGGGACAGGCCAGCTCTATCAGCATGTTCTGGGGGTTGGGATGTGCGTTCAGAGCACGCGGGAAGTGAGGCTGGATCTGGAGCCCTTCAGCCTGTGTTGGGAGTGTGAAGCCTGTGGCTGGGGTCAGCACGGAGCTTCAGCTCATCTACGGCCTCTCCTGCAGGTGTTCCAGACAGCAAGTGAGAAGGTGGAGGCAGAGTGCCTGGCCGCACTGCATGCCCTCTCTGCCTGCCTCTCCCGCTCCGTGCTCAGCTCTGACACTGAGGATCTGCTGGATTCCTTCCTCAGCAGCATCCTGCAAGGTAGCTAGCAGAGACACCTACCCTGCCCCAAGCAACCAGGCCTGCAAGCATCCTCCTAGCTAGAGGTCTGCCCTCCTCTTCTCTTTGAAGCCTCTTTCTTCTCTTTCTAGCCCTTACTGTTGGCTTCTCAAGGTAGTTTGCTGCAGGAAGGCAGGAGAAGGGGCACAATAGGAAATTCCTCTTGAATTGAGTTGCTTCCCTCGCTGCTGGGATTGGGGTGTCCAAGGCTGTGCTATGTGCTTAGAGCTGGGGGAAGCAGCTCTGCCAGGAAGACTGTGCTGCAGCTCAGAGCTGTGCCTCAGCAGCACATCTCAGCCCAGATCCCGGCTGCGTCCCCCGCACGCAAGGCAGGGGGGCTCGGCCCCTGCGGCTGACACCCAGCCTATCTCAGATTGCAGGCACCACCTGTGTGAGCCTGACATGAAGCTGGTGTGGCCAAGCGCCAAACTCCTGCAGGCAGCTGCGGGTGCCTCCCTGCGCGCCTACCACCGCGTCACCCGCAGCGTCCTGCCCCTGCTGCTGGAGCAGTACAACAAGCACCCGCAGGTGAGGGGCACACACCGAGTGTGCCCGATGGCTCTGCAAGGGCTTGGTGGGAGCAGGGTGTCAAAGTGGGTGTCCTTCCCTGGCTGTGCTGGGGACTCCCTGGGCACAGGCTCAGGCACAGCTGTGTCCCAGCAGTGACAGTGACCTGGGTTACATGTTTGTGCCCCTGCAGAGCAGCCAGAGGAGGACAATCCTGGAAATGCTCCTAGGCTTCCTGGAGTTGCAGCAGAAGTGGGGATATGTGGAAGAAGGTGAAGTTGGCTGGTCCCTCTGGAGGCACCTATATCCCAGCGGGCTGCTGGCTCTGACCTCTCCTTCCCATGTGCTGACAGAGAAGGAAAGCTCACTGATCTGTTTGTGTAACTTCCACTAAGTCCCAGGGACCCTGCATGGTCTCAGATGGCAGGGCCCCAGAAAGGGTGTGTCAGGTGCCATGGTGGTGGCTGTGTGGTGACAGCCAGGTGCAGGCAGTGACCCTGTGCCTCTCTCTCTCCAGATGAGAGCACTCTGCTGTCGCTCCAAGCCCCAGTTTGCTCTGTGGTGTTCTCGGCACTGACAGATCCGAGTGTGCAGCTGCAGCTGGTCGGGATCAGAGCACTGACTGTCCTGGGCTCCCTGCAAGGTTGGTGCCTTGTTTTCCTTGGGGGCGCAGAAGGAGGCCTCACCCTGTTCTGGGAGACACAGTGCCATGTGGCTGCTGGGACATGCTTGCCTGCTGTGCAGAAACAATGGCACCATTTTCTACCTGGGCCATGAGCTCCAGGGACACTCAGTCTCTCTCTTGCCTTTTTGAGCTGAGTACCTTGAACCTCTGGCGTTTGGCATGCTACTGTGTTGCTGCTAGCCTGGATGGGGGGTAAGATGCTGGCCAGGACACCAGCATCTTTGCCTTTGGCCACGGGCAGGGTTCCTCTATGGCTCTTATTCCAGACTTCCTGTCTCCCTCTGACCTGGAGCTGGTTGTGGATCACCTCATCCGTCTCACTCTGCGTGAGGAGGATTCCCAGAGCAGGTGAGGGGTGGGCTGATGCCACTGCTGTCACCCACACTCTGGGGAGAGGGACAAAGCCTGGCTCTGCAGAGAGAGGTTCTGTAGGCTGGGAGAAGACGCAGGAACTGCCTAAATTAAAACACCCACGTGGGTGTAAGAGCAAAGGGGTAAACCAGGCGATTTATGGGCTGGAAATTAGAAAGTCTGGGCCTGTCAAAGTAGGGGGCTCTGCTCTGCCTGCCAGTAGGGTGAAAAAGGCAGATTGCTGAGAAATGTGTTTCTGGAGGCACCTTCTGGCCCAGATCTCTGCAGCTCGTGTACAAGCAACCCTGAGTTTGCAGTGCTCACAACACCCCTCCCTCTCTTTCCTCCTGGCAGTGAAGCAGCGATGGAGGCAGCTGGATCTCTGGCCCCCACCTACCCCAAGGTTTTCTCTGGACGAATGGTACGCAGGCTTGAAGAGGAGCTGCAGTCAGGTAGGGCTGACAGCCTTGGAAAGGGAGTGATGTCTGGTTTGGGGTGAAGCCTGTCCCATCCCCATTTGGCTCCTACCTGGCAGTGGAGCTTGTTTCATATGACGTAGGTCGGTGGCTCTCCATGGGGGTTCCCAGCACAGTCACTGTGGTGGTGGCACACAGAAAGCTGTGCCTGGTGCTGGCGACCAGCCTGTGTGGGGAGGAGCACCAGCTGCTTCTGCCATGCTGCTTCACCCCATCTATGCTGGCAGGGTCTGAGCCCTGAATGCCCTTGGGCAGAGAGGCCCGGGGTCACCCCGGCACCCCTCTGAGGTGTGTTTCCTCTTCAGAGGAGGAGAGCTTCCATGACTGTTGCCCCCTGTGGCAGCGCTGCCTGCGGGCCCTGGCAGCTGTGTCCACCCACACCAGCATTGTGAGGGAGACAGTCCCCGTCCTGCTTCAGCATCTCCAGAAGGTGCAGAAAGGTAACACAGCCTGCAGCAGGCAGCTCCACAGAGGGTGTCTGGGTGGGAGCTTCCTCTGTTATTTTACCAGTGATGGCTGGGAGAGAGTGGGATGGCAGTGGTGGAAGGAGCTGGAGTGTGAACCCCACCGCTGGAGGGGGGAGCTGGGAGGGCTGCATTGCCCGGGGTTCCCAGTGTCGATTGGAGGTGGGGTGCTGTGGCTTTTTGACGTGACAGGGACTGTGCCCTGCAGGGAGCGAGGCTGGGGCCGCCCAAGAGATGCTCTCAGTGTGCCAGAGCCTGCACCGCGTGGCCCTGCAGTGCCAGCAGGACGCGGAGGGCTGCTGGTACTACCACCAGACCGTGGTGCCCTGCCTGTTGGCCATGGCCGTGCAGGCTGCCGTGCAAGGTAGGTGCGGGAGGGAAAGGGGAGAGCAGGCGGCTCCCGGGGTCCGTGGTCCCGCAGCCAGCGCTGCTGCTGCCGCCCTGTGGCAACCGCGGGCACTGCCGGCCCTGCCAGAGGCGAGGAGCCCTGTCCCGGGCCGATGTGGGTCAGGGGCTGTGCCTGCCTCCACCCTCGGGGCAGTGGGCTCCAGAGTGTCTCCTTCCTTCCGCTGCCTGCAGAGAGCACCCACCCGCTGCTGGGCAAGGCGCTGCTGGAGGAGGAGGTGCTGGCTGCCATGGTCCCTGTCATCAGTGCTGCCACCACCCACCTGAGCCCTGAGTGAGTGATGCTGGGGCAGGACACAGGGCACTCTTGTGAGGAGAGGGCTGGCTGCATCCCCCCACTGCTGTCCATGCATGGAGACTCTGCATTTCCTGGGAGGGACCTGGTGACCCTCCCAGAGCAGCACATTGCAACATCTCCTTTCTCCTAGGCTGGCTGCCCAGAGTGTGTCTCAGGTGGTGCCCCTCTTCCTGGATGGCGAGGTTTCCTTCCTGTCCCAGAACAGTTTTCCCTGCTCGTTCCAGCCCTTTGAGGTGTGTTAGGTGCCTGGGGCTGGGGTACCAGAACAGGGGTGCAGGGAATGAGGATGCTGGCACAAGCTGGCAGCAAGGACTGTGGTGACATGGATGCTGTTCTTCCTCTGCAGGATGGGGAATGCTTGGAGGCACAAAGACGCCTGGTCATCCTCCTCATGGCTTTTGTCTGCTCCTTGCCCCGCAACGTAAGTTGGTGGGGAGCAGGATGGAGAAGGAGCACTTACTGAGCACCTTCCTGCCTGGGTCCACAGCAAGCTCCATGGGCAGAAGAAGGGAGCAGCTGCAGCCCTGGACTGTAACATGCTATATGTTGCTTCCAGGTGGCAATTCCTCAGCAGGAACGGCTGCTCCGGGAGCTGCTGGCACTGAGCTGCTCCTGCAATTGCTCCTTCACAGCCACCACAGCTGCAAAGTGCTTTGCGGGGCTGGTGAACAAGCAGCCGGCAGGTAAGGGGGCTGGGCAGGCTACAGTGGGTCCCTGCCCACAGCTGGCAGGGGTGTGGCTCAGCCTGTCCTCTCTGTGTCCCCAGGGCAGCAGCTGGATGAGATCCTACAACTTGCAGTGAACAGGTTGGAGCCCAGCCTTGCAGAGGGGCCCCACCGACTGCAGGCACTCACCCTGCTGCTCTGGGTAAGGCCTGCCCTGGGTGCAGGGGGAGGAACTAGGGGGGTTGGCCCACTGCTGACTGCTCTGCCCCACAGGTGACCAAAGCCCTGGTCCTGCGCTACCACCCCCTGAGCACCCATCTGACAGACAAGGTAGGTGGTGGTGGGGCTGGGTGATGCCTGAGGCACCTGCCTGCTCCCCTGCAGCCAGCTGGGACCCCGCAGCAGGACACCCCACCTTAGGGCTCTTTCCCCTGCAGCTGCTGGGCCTGCTGGGTGACATGGAGCTGGGCCCCACTGCAGCTGATGGTTTCTCCCTGCTGATGGCTGAGTCCCCAGACGTGCTGCACAAGGGCTCCCATGCCGACGTGCGCATCATGTACCGCCAGCGTTTCTTCACTGACAACGTCCCAAAGCTGGTGCAGGGCTTCCACGGGGCTGGCCCTGGTGAGTGGCCACCTCCAGCCCAGTCTGGCCTCCTGTCACCCCTTATCCAGAGGACCTGAGCCAGTATGCCCTTCTTCCTCTGGCTGCCTGTAACCATCTCTGCTCTCCACAGACGTCAAGGCCAATTACCTGAAGGGCCTGTCCCATGTGCTCAACCACCTCCCCAAGCCTGTGCTGGTGACAGAGCTGCCCACGGTGAGAGCCAGCCTGAGCGGGGCTGGGGGGAGTGCGCATGGCTGGGAGTTACTCATGTCTCCTGTGTCCTCCCCATCTGCAGCTGCTTTCTCTCCTGCTCGAGGCCTTGTCCTGCTCAGACCGTGTGGTGCAGCTCTCCACGCTGAACTGCCTCCAGCCACTGCTGCTCGAAGCTCCCCAGATCATGAGCCTGCATGTCGACACACTGGTCACCAAGTTCCTCAGCCTCACCTCCAGCCCTGCCATGGTCTGTGTGCCCCCTCCTCCCCCCCGTGGCCCTCCCCTCCACCTCTGCCCCCTCTTCTACTCTCACCCCTCTCTGTTCCAGGCTGTCCGCATCGCTGCCCTGCGCTGCACCCACGCGCTTACCAGCTTGCCCACAATAGTGGTAAGTGCTCCTGCAGTGGTCTGCTGCCTGGTCCTGCTTGTTATAGGGGCAAAGGGGTCCCAAACTTCCTCCTGGGGGTGCAGCCAGCACCTGGCTCTCACTACAAGCCCTGTATATCCTACAGCTGCTCCCGTACAAGGGCCGAGTTATCCGGGCGCTGGCCAAGCCTTTGGATGACAAGAAGAGGCTGGTGCGGAAGGAGGCAGTGGCAGCACGGGGGGAATGGTGAGTGCATGTAGCTGGAGCTGCTGCAGTGCTGGCACATTTAGACATGAGTGATGGCACCATCTCTATCCCCACAGGTTCCTGCTGGGGAGCCCGGGCAGGTGAGCACCCCACATCCCCTCCCTGTGCTGACCGACAATCTGACTGGGCCCCAACTCACCTGCCAAGCCATCCAACCGATGCTAAGGACCCTCGGAGCCCAGTACTGCCCTGAGTGCCAAGGCTGGAGTGTGGGTGCCGGCCAGCAGCCAGAGGGAAGGAGCTGTGCTGCTTGTGGCTTGCTTAGCCTCTGCTGCAGCCAGGGACAGTGACAGACAGACTCACTACGTGTGGTGGAGCGGGCAGGCCTGTGCACACACGTACTGTGTGTGCAACCCACGTGCCAGAGGAATAAATTTATCTGTTTTGGTAATGCTGCAGGGCGTCTCTGTGCAGCCCAGGCTGGGACCCCAGTGCCCTTCCACATGCTGAGTAGCTAAAGGTGCTGCTGGTTACAGGCCCTTACTCCTCTTCCCATGTTGGGGAAACACGGGGTTCTCTCTCCTGCATCCCCCATCCGGGAAAAGAGACAGGCTTCCTTAAAAAGAAAGAATTATTTATTGGATGGTCTTAAAAAGACTCCCTGGGAGTGATCGGGGGGTGGGGGTGCCATCCTCTGCACCCAGCCCTGCTGGAGAGCAAGCTGGGCAGCACCTGTGCTAACGAGAGCAGCACCTTGTGCTAGAGCAGGGAGCAGCAGCTCTGCCACCTCCCCCTGGGGCTGCCCGCAGCCACCAAGGAGCCTACTGCAGGCATCCAGCCACTGACACTGCCCAGTGTTTCCTGTGGCTCAGGCTCTGGTCAGCCCTACATGCCAGCACTCACCTTGGCACTTGGGCCACAGGGAGCAGTGGTGGTGGAGCAGGTCCCCTGTGTACTCCCCTACCTGTGGGGAGGGACATCTGCAGCACCCAGGCCCTCAGATGGCCAGGAGTGGCGTGCGATGTTTCATCACACAGGGCGGCAGGTCCCAGCTCAGGCCTGTCCCATGGGGCAGGTGAGGAGAGGGCAGCAGGACACGGGTGAGCCAGTGCCTGTGGAGAAAAGAGTGAGGCCACAGAAAAAGCTCAAGTCTTGGTGCTTCTCAGGTGTGCAGAGCCAAGCCAGGGCTGTGAGCCCCAGTTCCTGAGCTGCCACGATGGCAGAGTTCCTCAGCCAGGGCTCTCTTGGCAAAGGGTTGCTGGGAAGGCCAAAGCTTGCCACTGGGCAGGGCTGAGGAGCCACACAGAGGAGCTGGTGCCCAGATCCTCCGTGCTTTGCAAAGCCTGGAGCAGCACACAGCATAGGGGGCATGCTGTCCTGCTCTGCCCCAGCTGCCCAAGGAGAGCCTCAGTGTCCCAGCATCCCCTCACTCCACTGAGCCACCACCTTCCTGGGCAGGGGCTTCCCCAGGGCTTTACCTTGGCAGGTCCACACCCAGGAACACCTTCCAGTTATCCCAGCCGCCATAACTGTAGGGATTTCTGAAGACCTGCTGGCCAGGGAGATGCACGTCACACCTGGCTCAGCCCCAGCTGGCCTTTCCACTCCAGGGGCTGAACTCACCTTGCCTTTCTTCTGCAGTCGCTGCCTCTCCTTCTTGTTGATATGCCGCTCGATGCTGGTTTCCCCGCGGGTGATGAGGGCAGCGTGCCACAGTGTGAGGGCACCCAGGGCCAGCGCAACCGAGCTGGGGACAGCAAGAGACAGCAGGTTGCATGCAGGCCTTCCTTCCCTGCTGCCGCACCTGGGGGGGGCTGCTCTAAGCCCCTGTGACAGCTGAAATCTCTTCTCTGCGGCCCAAGGCCTGGCAGGCCAGGGAAGTCTCTGCTAGAGCAGGTCAGCCTGTCCCCAGGAAGGTAGGGGGTGAGCAATACCAGAGTCAGGGGGCTACATGCTGCTCCACACCACCCTTGCTGCCAGCCCCTGGGCCCCATTACCTGCACAGGACCCAGAGGTAGACGATGCTCTTGTGGAAAGCTCGCTGGCGGAAGGAGAAGGTGGGTGGTGGGGTCTGGTAGTAGGTCTGAAAAAGGACCAGAAACGGATGGGATTACCCAAATTGCTTTAAACTTAGAGCCAGACAGGGGGACTGGTGCACCCCTCACTGATGCAGAGCTTGAACAGCTAGAAAGGACCGCAGCTGGAACCAATGTAACAGCCAGGGTGATAGAAACAGCCACGAGACAGACAGACACCTGAAAGCTGGCAGAGGGGAAAGAAGCAGTGGGCTGGGGGGCAGGGAGCAGCTGTGGAACTGGTCAGGACGCTGCACCACACTGCAGCTGATGCTGAGGGTGAGATGTGTATGCACTACTGCAGCTTCCCCAGGAGAGCAGGGCCTGAGCAGTGCATGCCATGCAGCTGCCACCATCCAAAGCCCCTGGAATCTGGGTGCACAGGGAAGCAGACCCCAAACTGCTGGAGGTGGTGCCTGTAGCAGAGCTACCCGGCCAGCCCCAGCTCTCCAACACATGAGATGAGCACAGGGGCTGGTTCTGGCTGTGGGGAGCTCCTCGAGAGCAGAGCCCTGAACAGGACCCAGCCTGCAGGGCAGCTCTGCCCCACACCACCTGGAGCAGATGGGGGGCAGGGATGTCCCACCTGGTTGGCAGCCACCTGCAGTCTCTCCTTCTCAAGCAGTTTCATTTTCTAGGGGGATGGAAAACAGGGCACCAGTTAGGTGTCTCAGGAGAGGGCCCTTCCCCCTCACCCCCCTGCAGGACCAGGGCAGCTGGGGACCTTGCAGGAGGAGAGAGAGAGTGGAAGCAACGTCACCAGAAGGCCATGGCTGGCCCAGCCTTGTTCTGCAAGCTCAGCCCGGGGAGCCCAGGCAGGCTGGGTGCACGGCAGGGTGAGGGCCAGGGCCCGCCCCCTCACCTCGATGGCTGCGTAGGCATCCCGGAACATCTCCCAGCCGCTGATGCTGCAGTAGATGCAGCCCATGGTCATGAACAGGCAAAAGGAGAAGAAGTAGCGGTGGTTGTAGTGTCCCACACAGTTGTTCAGCCAGGCTGCTTCTGGGGTTAAAGGTGCGTAACTCTGATGGGTCACGGGTCCAAACCCACCCCAGGGACCAGGGCGGTTCTTCTGGTACTGACACTTTCCCCTCCTGGCTGACTTGGGAGAGAAGCAGGGCAGGGAGGGAAGGGGGAAGCACAGCTGGCTTCCCCTGGGAGAGCACCGTGGGTTAGTACTGCAGAAGGATACGGCAGTGGTGGTCCATCTTCAGCACACACCTGGGAGGGAGGAGACCAGTGCTAGTGTCAATGCCAGTGCAAGCACTGTGTTTGGGAGGGTCAAGCAGCACCCCCAGCCCGAGATGAGGCAAGAAGCCAGCAGAGGGGAGGGGACTCCAGTCTCACAGCGTGGTGGAGAAAAGGAGAGGGGTCTCAGAGGCTGCCCCAAGTGCTGCAGTGGGCAGAGGGCGAAGCCCTACCTGTTGCAGATGCTGCAGTGGTGGGAGCGAGCTGGCTTGGGGGCAATGCACTTCCTGCAGATGGAGACGCCAGTGAGGTTGTCCTTGGCCTGCACACAGGTCAAAAGAGATCTGTGCACCCAAGCCCTGCTCCCAAATCTCCCCTTTGACAACCCTCCCCACTGCCCAGCCTCACTGCCCAGAACTGGAGGATGCCTCCTGCAACAATTCATAGAATACGCTGAGTTGGAAGGCACTCATCAAGATCATCGAGTCCAACTCCTGTGCCTGTGTCGGGCACAGAATCACACCATGTGCCTGAGAGCATCATTCAAACACTTCTTGAACTCAGGCAGGCTTGGTGCTGTGACCACTTCCCTGGGGAGTTTGTTCCAGGCTGGTCTAGCTGCTCACAATGATCATCCATAGCTGGTCCCCAGCACTCAGATGGGAGAGCCTGGGCTGCCAGTTGGTGTCTCACCTGTGGTGGGTGCCCAGGTGAGGTGGTGATGGCCTTGTAGTAGTGGAAGATGATCATGACGAGGTTCCAGTGTCCGTAGGCAAGGTGCCAGCAGATCCAGGCAGGTGTGTAGGTCTGCAGGATGAGGGGCAGCAGACAGATGTACACGATGGCGACAATGGAGCTCGTCAGCCCAATCACCAGTGCCACAAACACCTACAGGAAAGGGGCCTGGGTTACCAGGACAGGCAGCACCTGCCTCTGGCTACTTGGGGAAAGGCATGGAATACAGCCACAGGAAAACAATCTGAACACACGCTGAGGTCCCCAGTCCCTTCCTGCCTAGAGCACAGGCAGCCCTGAGACTCAGTTGTCCCAGCAGCATGCGCTCACTTCAGCCCCCAGGCCCCCAGATCCGGGTGCCTCCCTGCCCAGTGAGGGTACTCACCACACCAAACCACCGTGTGATGTGGTCCACCAGCCAGTAGATGGGCTCGAAGAGGGAGTCGAGCACCACGTCGCTGTTGGTGAAGGAGTTGTAGAGCAGGGAGCGGAGGCAGAGGTGCCCGTAATGCCACAGCTGCTCCGCCTGCCGCACCACCTTAAACCGACGCCGCCGTCCCAGCCGCAGGCACTTGAGGAGCAGGCGCATCACCGCTGCAAACATCCGCTGCCGGCTCCTCATCCCTGCCACAGAACGCCTGGGGGGAGAGGTGCTCAGTGTGGGCAGGCCACCCCACTGCCTGGCTGTCCCTCAGGAAGGGTCTCCTCTCCCAGACGTGCTGATGCTGGTCGTGCAGCTCCCTGCACAGCAGGGCAGGGGCCTCTCCTTTGCCCTGCGCAAGGACACGGAGCAGGGGGAGCTTGAGGCCAGACTCCTGGAGGCTGTAGGGCCACTGTCACTGGGAGGGCTCTCTGCATGGAGCGGGAGGCACAGGCCCCTTGGTGTCTGGGCTCAGACGCGCTCTAGTCCCATCTCATCTTTCCCAGCAGGGAGGGGGACAGCAGAGCAAGACAGAGTCTGACTCAGAGGAAACCAGAGAAGGCACGAGCACCCAGGACACTGGGCCAGTTCCAGGGATAATCCCAGACCCAGCCCTACCCAACAGGTTTGAGAACAGGGGAACCCACACAAGGTGTATGTGGAGGAACTGGGCCAGAGTCACTTCTCCTGCCCTAGTCCCTTCCCTCATGCACAAAAAGCAGGGCCTGCATGCTGCTTCCCTTCACCTCAACCACTAAACCAAGCCACACAGGCCACGCCACACCACACCTTTCCCAACCTCACAGCTCCTCTCTGAGAGTCCCAACACTTCCCCTTCCTCTCACCTGGATCCACCTTGGATAATGCCGCACAGCAGTGATGGAGTGGCCCAGGGGCAGCCTCAGGCCAAGGCGATGCTGCACAGTGCTCCCCTGCTCGCTGAGCCCCTTGCCCCACCTGCAAGCTGCATTGGGAGCAAGGAGGAACCTGAGCCGGCCCAGCAGCTGGGAAAACGATCTGCAGGGCTGGGGCCCCCAGACCTCTGGGCAGGCAGTGCCCATCAATATTAAGCAGCGAGGCTGCCCTGGGGTCCTGCTGAGGCACGTTGTGAGCCTGGTCCAAGCCCCTGCCTTGGTGCAGTGCCAGGCAGTGGTGTCACAACTCAGGGTCCCTCTGGCAGGGACCAGGTCCCTGTGCGGCCATGCCTGCTGCACAGCCCCTGGGTAGCAGCAGCGAGGGTAAGGTAAGGGCAGAAGCTCCATTATCCAGATGGGCTGTTCAAAGGAGCCAGGGTCTCCCCTCTGCCCCTCCAGATGAGTGTGTGGCTGATGCCAAGGCTAGGAGCAACTAGACATGAGGACACCAGACCCACCAGTCCACCCCAGGTCACAGGCATGGTTCCTGCCCAGGTTTCCTGTACCCTATTACAGGGAAGGTTGGATGCAAACCCCAGTGACACTCTCTTTCCCACATTTCCCCTTCACTCTGTCAAGAGTTTTCCTCTGAAACACATCAGGTGCAAAGTTGAGTAACAATTTCCTGCTGTGCAGCCTTTGGGTAGCATCTGTTCCCATGTTGTCAGTGTGGTAAAAGGCAAAATGCTGCTGTCAGCTGGCTATGGCTGCCCCCTCCCTCAGGCTGCCATCTTCAATCACAGAAATTTCCTTGCTTACAACAGCTGGTGGCTGCTAAGCAGGGAGCCCACAGGGCAGGCAGCCAACCTGCCCACAGTGCCAGGGACAGGGCAGGACCGTGCTCTGCACTTGCCTGCAGACAGCAGCAGAGCCACAGGGATGAGGTTCCAGCAGAGCCATGCACCCTTCTTGACCCAGTCAGGCACTAGGGGTCCTGCCACGGCCCTCTCCCCCACAGCCCAGTGGAGCATTGAGCCCACCAGCACAACCAAGACCAGAGACAACACCACGGCCCAGGGGGGACGTCCTCAGATTTGCCCTACCTACCCCAGGCACAGCTAGGGCCCTGCTCCTGCTGGGTCCAGCCACGCAGCCCTGCAGCACCCTCCAGCGGGGCTCGGCTCCACAACACCCAGCTCCCACAGCTCAGTATCACCCAATCCCACAGCGCCAAGACACCTTCCGGCACCCAGCCCCATCACGCAAAGGCTGCCCATATTAACAGCAAAAATCCCCCAGCCCTACTGCATCCAGCCCATAACCCCCGGCATCCCATGGAAGCTCCAAACCCACAGCACCCCGCCTATCGCCTCCCAGCCACACCGTCCATCCCAGGCCCTAGACACACCGTCCGGCGCCACGACCTACCCGCCGCCCGCGCTCCGTCGCCTGCCGCCTCCATACCCGGCGGCCCGCCGCTCTCACGACCCCACAGGCAGTGCCCGCCACCCCGCGCCTGCGCGGCCCCCGCCCAGAGCATGACGGGAAGTGCCCTCAGCTGGCGTTGGACTACAACTCCCAGTAGGCAGCGCGCCCCGACAACAGGGGAGAACCAATAGTCACGCCGCTCACATCGCAGCATTGACTCCGGGAACCAATAGGGCGAGGGCTTTCTGCGGTTGCACTCCCAGCAGTGAACATGGTGCCTCCCGCACGGTACTGCGTCCCCGGTGAGTGTGGGCCCGGGGAGGAGGTGATGGTGGTGGGGTGCCCAGGGTAAGAGAGGAGGCTCCTGGAGCTCAGGGGATGGCAAGGGAAGGGGCGGCTCGGGGCTGGGGGTGGCCGGGGAAAGGGTGGTCGGGCGAGGAGTACGGGAGAGAGCGGCCTCGGACCGAGTGCCCGCGGGCGGAGGCTGTGTGGAGGGGGCTCGCTCCGGGGGCTGCAAGAGAGGACTGACCCGGGGGAGGGCTGCCCTGCCGCACTGGGTCCCGTGCCCGGGGCGGTGCGGAGCCGAGGACCCCCGGGGCAGGAGCGGGAGGCAGGGCGCCATGGCGGTGCCAGTCCCTGAGCCCCTGTCCCGCAGGTGAGCGGCTGTGCAGTGTGGAGGAGGCCACGGCTGGCAGCGGGACCTACACCCGGCACGGCTTCATCTTCTCCTCGCTGGCCGGCTGCCTGGAGAAGAGGAGCGAGGACAGTGGGGTGAGCACGGCCGCGGTACCCTGCCCTTCCTGAGCCGGCTGCTGGGTGCTGAGGCTGCACGGCCCCTTGCCAAGTTGGAAGGGCCAGCCAGTGCCTGCTGCAAACCTGGTCCTGCGTGACCCTGCACTTGGGCCGTGCCTCAAACCAACCCTCCTGTCTGTTGCCCTACAGCTGCCCGTCATCTCAGTGGTGAGAGATGCAGAGTCCCAGCTCCTGCCCGATGTAGGGGCCGTGGTGACATGCAAGGTAGGGCACTGCAATGGCAGACCTCACCACTTCCACCAGGCTGACATTTCCCCCTGTGCACATATGGGGTGGGCTGAAGAAACTGCGGGCTCATTAGTACACTCCACACAGCTTCCAGGATGGCAGAGGCAGCCCAGTGGCTCCCTGGGGTTTCTCACCCACAGAGAAGCCAGATAGTGGCACAGGGGTCACCTGCCTCTCAACTCTCCCCACCCCGAGGCTTAGGTAGGTTGAGGGGAAATTATTCTTTGCTCTGCCTTCCAGAGATCTTTCTGGGCCGCCTGTGTGGAGGGCAGTGCCTGGGACAGCTTGGAGGAAGGGTGGCACAGAGCAGGGATTAGTTTCCTCATGGTCCTGATGGTGGGAGAGAGACCGGGGTCATGGCAGGTCTCAGCCTTATTCCCATGTCTTGAGTTGCACAAGGATCATCTTGCTCGCTGCCAGCTGTCCCACTGCTTTGGTCACAGGGAGGAGGCCAAGTGGGATAGGAAAGCCCTGTCCTGCCTGCACCCTGCCCTTTCCCTGCCTGACTCCCCTTTTCCTTGGACAGGTTTGCAGCATCAACTCCCGCTTTGCCAAGGTGCACATCCTGTACGTCGGCTCCACGCCGCTGAAGTCCACCTTCCGGGGGACAATACGGTAGGGTACAGTTCGGTTCCTCATGGGATAGGGTGCCAAGTGCCCCATCATCAGGGGGAGAGGAAGCCTCTTTGGGGCAGCACGGCCAGCTTCCCTGCCAAGAGCACTGGGCAGGTGTCCAGCGTGTCCTGGCCAGCACCCAGGGAGGCTGAGGCAGCTCCTGCTGTGGGCCAGAAAGTCGCCTTTGCTTACTGGTGCTAAGATTCCTCATCTCCTTTTTCAGGAGGGAAGATATTCGAGCCACAGAGAAAGATAAGGTCAGTGAGGCTCTGCTGGTGCCTCTGCTACCACAGCTGCCCCCACTCCTTCCTTCTGCTGGTGGGGGGCATTCGCCTTGCTACTGACAAGCACCCCAACATGCTGTGCGGTTTTGCTGGCTCTCTCCTGTGCAGGTAGAAGTGTACAAGAGTTTCCGCCCTGGTGACATAGTCCTGGCCAAAGTCATATCCTTTACCCACCTGGCACAGCAGGTTTGCTCAGTCCCCTTGGAGAGGCCTTTCCCTTAACCCCCATCTGACCAGATCTCCCTGGGGGATGCGCAGTCCAACTACCTGCTGAGCACGGCAGAGAACGAGCTGGGCGTGGTGGTGGCACGCAGCGAGGCAGGTAAGGACAGGCTGTGGGGCTCTGGCTCGGGTAGGTCTGCCTCATGCCTGCCAGAGGGGCAGCTGTTCCTCCTCCCTTTCCACATGGAGGAGCTGTTTTGGGAAGGGGAACCTCTGACATGTGGTGTCCCTAGGGGTGCAGATGGTGCCCATCAGCTGGTGTGAGATGCAGTGCCCACGGACACACACCAAGGACTTCCGTAAAGTGGCCCGTGTGCAGCCCCAGTTCCTGCAGACCTAGCATAGACCCTGCAGGGCAGGGGACTCAGGCCTCTTCCACATCTGCAAAAGGCTGGAACAACCGGACAGGCCCTTGCTCGCAGCATCGGTTTTTGTATTTCTGGATAATAAATATTTTTTGAGAGCTCTGTGATCTGTTCAGTTATGGGGAGGCCAGGGCTGCCTGCAGCCTGCTGTTGAGGGGCTAGCTTCCCCAGCATGGTGGCTGGGAGGAAGGATGTGTTCCCAGCCCATGGCTGGGGAGGGGAGCAACCCAGTGGCTCTGCCATAGCGAGGCCAAGGGCAGAGCTCTCCTTTGCGGCTGAGCAATGTTGGCTCCAGGCACCAACCCTCGCCAGGTTGGTTTCCTGCAGAGAGCAGCTTGGTCTCCCTGCCCTGCTGATAACCAGTACAGGCTGTGGCTCAGCCCCAGGGCGCCACATCTCCTCCAGCCACATGTGGCCTGCCTGCCTCTGGGGACAAGGGTGTGCCTTAAAATCACGAGTAACAGGGCATCACCCTCTCCGCAGGGATTGCAGAGCTGTGCTTTGCTCCCTGAGCCCAAAACTCCTGCACCCCCACCTCAGCACCCAGCAGCTGCTGCTGCCTCGCAGACACATGGCAGGAGCCTGCGGGAGGTGCTGGGCAAGGCAGGCAGAGGAGAGCATCCACACCTTGTTATTGCGCATGACTCCTTTATTGAACTGGAACGAGACACAGCTGCTATGGTTGGACAGTTACACAGACCCCCTGCAAGCCCAGGCTCCTGACACTGGCAGAGGGGGAGGCCACAGCGACAGGGCCACATGGGATGGGGCACAACAGCATCTGCTTCAGCAGCAGGACTGGGCTGGGCTTCAGCTGCGGGAAGGGTGTGGTGGACACGGACTTTCAGACAACAGGCTTCCCTTATCTTCTCCCAAGGCAATAAGTTAAAGCAGGGGCTGACAGAGCTAGGTCCAAAGTCGCAAGTACCACCCTTAGTACCACCAAAGCACAACCCTTTCAGTGTCTACGCACCACAGTCCCCATGCCACACACCCATGTGGGGACAGGGTATCCATCTTGGTCACTGCCTGCACTGTGCTCACCCCACTGCTCCCGAGATGATTAAATCAAGCAACAAAACTACAGTAACCAGGTGATGAGCTGCCAGGGAAGCAAAGCAAAGGAGGAGCCTGGCACAGCAAGGGATCATTCGGCACATCCCCCTGCAGACAGGGCCTAAGGGCTGGGATCTCGGTGTGGAAAGGTGTGCAGGTACTGCCAGGGCTCCCCTTCACACCAGACTGGTGCACAGCCCCTCGCGCCCAGGTTGTCTGCAGAGGGGAGCCTGGTCCCAAGGGAACGGGCCTAATCCTGGAGAGCTGCTCCAGCTGTGCAGCTCCAAGTTCCTACAGCTGTGGGACGTGTGCAACAGAGGGGTGGGGGACAGTGGGGGGTTCTAATAGGTGCTAGCCTGTTGCCCACCCTCACTTCTTGACCTTGCCCTGAGCAGCGACAGCCTCCATGGCCTTGCGCACTGTCTCCTCATCCCCCAGGAACTGCATGGGCTTGACAGGCTTCAGGTTCTTGTCCAGCTCATAGACAATAGGGATGCCGGTGGGCAGGTTCAGCTCCATGATGGCCTCTTCTGACATGCCTGCAGACACAGAGGCACCGATGCTTGTGGCCCAGCTCACACACTGCCAGCTGGGGCAGTGGCGAGACCCCCATAATACCCCCACTGGGCTGACGTACCTTCCAGATGCTTGACAATCCCACGCAGGCTATTGCCATGGGCAGCAATAAGGACTCGTTTGCCTTCTTTGATCTGTGGGACGATTTCCTCATTCCAGAAAGGCAGAGCCCGGGCGATGGTGTCCTTCAGGCTCTCGCATGTCGGCAGCTGGTCCTCTGTCAGATCAGCATAGCGACGATCCTGGGAGAACAATCACACTCACACCACAGTTCAAGGCAGTCTAGGATGGCAGTGGCAAAGCCTTCATTCCCCCACACCCCAAATTCTCTGCTTGGGAACCTGCTATATGCAGGCAAAGCTGAGCTTGGAAGCAAGGAAGTGCCTTTGAGCTTTGACGCTGGGCTCAGTTATGGTCAAGGCTGTGAGCCTTCCTGGGTAAAGGCCCACATTGCTTGCTCTGGGTGAAGGACCAGATCAAACATCCATGCACAGGTCACAGGACTAATGATTAACAGAGGTATTGTCCCCCTCTGCTTTCAATCTGTCCATGCAATACCCAGGGGTTCAACTCCCCAGGGAGTGAGTGGGACAACCTCAGCCCAACACCAACGCATGCACGACAGCCCTGGCTGCTGTGACAGAGACAGAGGAGATCTTGTGGAGGAAGCCAGACCACGCTACAGGGACCCGAGGGGGCTTTTAGAAGTCTCACAGCAAGGCAAACGAAGAGCAAGGGGTCTTACCTTGCTGATGGTACTGTAGAAGGGGTGGTCGGACTGCATGGGAGGCGGAGGGATGTCGTACGAGCGCCTCCAGATCTTCACCTGCGCTTCGCCATGCTTCGCCGCCGTCTCGGCCTTGTTCAAACCGGTGAGAGCTCCGTAGTGCCTCTCATTCAGGCGCCAGGTTCGGATAACGGGTAACCACATCTGATCGATGGCATCCAGGACGGTCCAGAGGGTACGGATGGCCCGCTTCTGTACCGAGGTGAAGCAAATGTCGAACTCGAAGCCAGCGTCTGCAAAAGACCAGGAAAAAGGGGGAGTGGGGACACCATGGAGGTGAGTGCCGGGCCTTACGCAACCAGTGAGAGGCCAAGGGCGGAGGCCTCACCGCGCCGCTACCCGGCGCCTCCTCGCCGCCGGCGGCCCGCCTTAACAGCGGGCCGCCGACAGCGAGGAGGCGACCGGTACCGAAGAACGGGGGTCTCTCTAGTACCGGAGAACCCGTGGCTCTCCCCTCGGTACCGGAGGGGCCCGCGGCACCGGAGGACCCCAAAACTATCCCCATTAGGCCCGAGGCGGCCGTACTAGACGGGCCCCCCCCGCCTCACAGCCTACCACCACTCTCCCCCCTCCGCCGACCCCCCTTTCACCGGTACCTCGAAGGGCCTCGCCGCCGCGCCGCGCTTCTTGTTGACCGGCGGGACTGAGATCGGCATCGTACCACCCGCTGAAGCGGTTCTCCAGGTTCCAGGCGCTCTCGCCGTGGCGGATGAGGACGAGGCGGTAGGCGGCCATGGCAGAGAAGAGGAGCTGAGAAGAGACCGGTGCGCGCGCGCTCTCTCTTCACGCTACCGCTGCCGCGCGCGACTGACGCTACCGGCGCCGCGCCGCCCCGCCCCTCCTCACGCGGCGAGGTTGGAGGGGGGAGCTGGCGCGCATGCGCAACACGGCGGGCAGGCGGAGGCGCACGTAGCACATGGCGCGGCCGCGAAGGGCGGTGCGACCTTCAGGGCGTGACGTCACGGTGACGTAGTAACCCGTCGTGGGTCATCAGCCGTGCCGGGAGCTGAGCCGGTGTGAACCGTTCCATACGGGTGCGGCACCTGCTCTCCCTATCAGACAGACACTCTTTCTGACGGCTGCTCCATGGCCCCAGTTCTCCCTTCCAAGCCCCAACGGGGGGCGACCTCGCTTAGCTTCCCCGACACCGCTCCCTGCCCGCGCCGCTAGGAGGCCGCCAGCTCTGCGGGCAGCCCTGCCCTCACTCAAGATGGCAGCGGATGCCGGAAGCGGAAGGGGGAGGCGTGGTCTGGCGGCACGTGGAGCCGGGTCCAGCATGGCGCGGAGCGGGCGGCTCCGCTCGGGCGCAGCCGGCAAACTGAAGCGGTGGCGAAAGGGCCACAGCAGCGACTGCAACCCTGAGACCCGCCAGCACCGCCTGGCTGCCCGCAGCCGCTTCTGCAGTCGCCCCGCGGGTGAGGGCAGGGGCGGGCCGGGGGGGAAGCGGTCCTGGTGTGGCCTGTGCCGGCGCGGGCTGCGGGCGGGCTGCGGGCGGGCTGCGGGGCGAGCCGCTGGGTCCCGAGGGCTGCGCCGGGGGCACGGTAGCCCGGAGCCGCTGACTCCCGCGCCGAGGGGGCAGGCAGCGGCAGTAAACCGGGGAGGAGAACCGAGCCCGGGGCATAACGAATGTGTCTTCGTTACCATCACCGTGACACAATGACAGGGGGCACGGCCTGTAACGGTGCCTGCTGCCCTGCCGGGGCCCTGCCCACAGCCGCCAGGGTACGTCCTTTCCCGGCAGCGTGACCTCACGGCAGGAGAGGCCATTTGGCTCCCCAAAGCTCCTGGCCACTCCAGTAAGTGCTGCTGTGGTGTCTGGCGCGGAGAGAAGCGCAGCAGACTCCTAAAGGCCGCACGGTGGGAAGGATGAACCTCGGAGCACTATAGTCTGCGAGGGGCCGGAGTTTCACAGCCCGGGCTGCTAGCCAAGATCTTCCTCCTGCAGAGAAAGAAACTTGTCCTGCAGGACACACTCTCCTCTTGCCACTAGTTGCATGCTGGTGCCTGGGACTCAGAGGGGTACGAAACCTGTGCCTTGGCTGTCTGGTTGCCAGTCCTGCAGGTGGAAGAAGGTAGAAGGGGCAGAGCACAAAGAGCACCTCGGCATTAAAGTCTTGGTACCCCAGGTCATGTTTGTGAGCATGTGATGCTCTTCTTCATCAGACAAGGTGGTTGAACTCTGTCTTGGTTTCTTTTTGCAGGGATGAGGAGCTCTCTCCAGTTGTCATTGTACCTTCTCCCATTGGGGGGAAGCAGCATCTGTGTCCCACGTGCTGGAGATGAGCTCCAGTCAAGCTGCTCTGGCTGGGAGGGGATGTATGGGCAGGTTTCAGGGTGAGTGGTGAAGCAACACTACTTTGCAGTTCTGAGCGTACCTTTTCACCGTAGCAGGGAAAAGTAACTTGACAGTGGATGCTGTGAAGCTGCACAATGAGCTGCAGTCAGGGTCCCTGCATTTGGAGCGGAGGCGTGACAGCACTCAGCTCCGTATGGAGGAGGACGATGCTGTGGAAGCCACCACGGAGAAGTCTTCTGGCACCTTCCTGAGCGGGTTGAGCGACTGCACCAATGTCACCTTCAGCAAAGTGCAGCGCTTCTGGGAATCCAACTCAGCCGCTCACAAAGAGGTATGGGCAGGAGCAGCATGGGGAGGGGGGTGTCTGGTGGGCATAGCCCCGTAGATACTAGGCTGAGGGCACTGACTTACTCTACTTGTTGCTTGTAGATCTGTGCCGTGCTGGCAGCTGTGACAGAGGTGATCCGCTCACAGGGGGGCAAGGAGAGCGAGACAGAGTACTTTGCTGCACTGGTGAGTGACAGTCATGGGGAGGAAGTGAGAGGGGAGCTGCCGTTGGCAGTGTGGGTGGGCTTCTGGGAGGGTTGGTGCAGGAAGGTGCCAAGGCCCTGGGTGTCCTTCAGCAGAGATGCTGCTGGGGCTGCTTCTGGTTTCTCTGCCTCCCTTCCCAAAGATTGGGGTTGGGGAAGGGCTGGCCTGGGGCAAACCTCTGCTGCCCCTTGCTGACCTCATCCTCTGTTCCCAGATGACCACACTGGAGGTGGTTGAGTCTCCTGAGTCGCTGGCTGCTGTTGCCTACCTGCTTAACCTTGTCCTAAAGCGGTGAGTGGCAGCAGAGGAGTGGGGAGAGGTACTTGGCCCCATCATGGAAGACAGGCTGGTGCTGTCCCCCCTCTCCAGGCTGGGAAAGACTGGGGATGCTGTTCCCTGCATGACTGTGACCAGCTGCCTGCTCCTCACCCCACTGACATGCCGCTTTCTCCCGGCAGGGTCCCAAGCCCTGTGCTTATTAAAAAGTTTTCAGATGCCTCGAAAGCCTTCATGGGTATCGTGTCTTCACAGGCCTGCAGCAGCTCCACCTCTGCTCTGCGATGGGTGAGTAGTCAAGAGGGGCAGCCAGTTCTGGCCAGGGGTCTGCTATGGTGGAGACTGCTGCTGTAGGGTGGTTTTGGGTGCTCGGCCTGAGGCTATTGCAGTAAGGAATGGTCTCTGTGGGGTGATGCAAATGCCCCTGTTGCTCCGTTGTCGTAGATCCTCTCTTGCCTTTCCACACTGCTGCGGAAGCAGGACTTGGCAGCCTGGAGCTACCCTGTCACTCTCCAGGTCTATCATGGCTTATTGAGCTTCTGTGTTCATACCAAGCCCAAGGTGAGCACCTGGTGCCCCTGGCAAGTGATGATGCTGCCTTTGGGGCTCATTTCTGGGGCTGGTTGTGCCCTTGGGGTCTATGGCTTCTACCCACCTGAGCTCTCCTTCCCCCAGGTGCGGAAAGCGGCACAGCACGGCGTGTGCTCTGTCCTGAGGGGCAGCGAGTTCATGTTTGGAGATGCAGCCCCTGAGCATCACCCTGTGGCGCCCTCCACTGCCAAGTTCTGCGTGCAGGAGATCGAAAAAGCTGGAGGTGTGGGGTGCTGGAGCAAGGGGTCTGCAGCTGAGTGAGGGGGGCCCTGTGGCTGTGGGAGAGTAAGAACCTGAAGGGAAGAGGGGAGGGTGCAGCATTCTGAATGGCTGGGGAGGGTATGAGACACCTCTGGGGCACCTGAGGTGTTTTGGAGGGTCATCAGCCACACGCCTGTTGCTCTGATCTTCCCAGAAGTTGAGGAGGTGTTCACCCCAGCTCTGTGGGTCAGCCCCAGTGCTGTCACAGGGGCTTTGCCTCAGGCAGGGGCTTTGCCTCAGGCAGGGCTTTGCCATGGGGTGCCACAGGCTCAGACATTGCTCCCACAGGCACCAAGGAGGCAACCACCACCTTGCACGTCCTCGCTCTGCTGCGGGACCTGCTGCCCTGCTTCCCTGCGGCAGTGGTGAAGACCTGCTGCGAGACCTTGCTCCGAGTCATGACCCTCAGCCATGTGGTAAGTGTCCCCACACCAAGGATGGGGAGGGTAGCCCCTTCGCCCTTGGCCGCACCTTGGAAGGGCTCAAACACCCTCAGCTGCTGGCTGGGAGCCTGGAAACACAGGATGCAAACATAGAGGAGCCCGGAGCAGTGGGTGCTTGCTGGGCTACCTGCTGTGGAAGAGGGAGGCTGAAGATGGGGCATAGTCACAGCAGTGCTGGGCTTCCCAGGGCAGAGCCTGCTCTGGGAAGGGTGACAGTGCAAAGCAGAGCCCCCTTCTCCTGTCACCATGTCCTTTGCAGCTGGTGACGGCGTGTGCCATGCAAGCCTTCCACAGCCTCTTCAGTGCCCAGGCCAGCATGGCCTGCCTGCCAGCCGAGCTCAATGCCCAGATCATCACTGTGAGTTTGGGGCGCCAGCATGGGGAGGGACAGGACTGGCAGTGCCACCACACCCACCCACCCACCCTTCTGCTTCCCTAGGCCCTCTATGACTACGTGCCCAGCACGAGTGACCTGCAGCCGCTGCAGACCTGGTTGTCCACCATGGAGCGGGCGCACCTCAACCTGTGCAGGTGTGGGCAGGGACTGCAGTGTGATGGGGAGAGGTGGCTGTTGGGTCTGTCACCTGCCTGATCTTTCTTCTCCAGGCTGCAGAAGGACCTGTGCTGGGCTCACCTGCCCCGGCTTTTCTCTGCTGCCATGAACTGCTTCCTCTCCCCACATTCCCAGGTGGTGGCTGCAGCAGCACAGACCCTGGAGGTACCACACATGCTGGGGGGGGCCTCTCCCTGCTTGGCTGCCCTGGGCCTTATGAGGGGCGCTGCCCAGGGGTTTGGGGCTTGCTGGGGTGTGGTGTGCCCCTCTGTGCCTGCTGGGGAATCCGTGGCCCACTGTTGTCCCATTTTCTCATGCAGACCCTCCTGAGTGACTGTGTTGCTCCCCACATGGAGGACCTAGGCACCATCTCTGGATCTGCCCCAGCCCCTGCCTCCTACCTGTGCAAGATGTTCAGGTGATGAACAGCGGTGTGGGAGAGGCTGGCCCTATGGGCTCAGCTGAGCTCTGGGCAGTCTCTGCCCAGTCCCCGATGGGGGCTGGCAGGCCTGGTTGGCACCCTGATCACTGCTGGGTCAGTCCCTGTTAGCTTGACTTTCTCCTGTCTCCTCCCCAGGTCAGTGGAGGAAGGCCTGACCTACCGTTTCCATGCAGCATGGGACAAGGTACTGCGGGTGCTGGAGGTCTTTTTCAAGACATGTGGGAAGCAGTGCCACCCCATCATGAGGAAGGTGAGCTGGGTTGGGAGGGCACAGGCTCCCTGTGGCTGTGCTGCTGCCAGGGCTGCGCCGCTCTCTCCGGCTGCGGAGTGGGGCCATCCGGGTGTCCACTGTCCTGCCCGTGTGTGGGCAGGGCGTGCGCAGCTCTGGGACTCGGCATCAGGACACGCAGGGCAGCTGGCAGTGAGTCGCACATTCAAGACCTGCCTCCATGGCTCTTCTGTAACCTATCTACCCTGTCCCCACAGTGCCTCCAGTCCCTGTGTGACCTGCGGCTGTCCCCACACTTCCCCTACACTGCTCAAGTGGACCAGGCGGTGGGAGCTGCTGTGAGCACCATGGGCCCCGAGGTGCTGCTGGAAGCTGTTCCCTTGGAGATCGACGGCAAGGAGTGAGTACAGTCCTGGGATAGCAACTTTGCAGCTGTTATATTTCTGATCGGTCTGCCTGCCGTCCTGGAGGTGTTTGGTTCTGATGAGCCTACCTGTGCCCAGCTTTGGGGCTGGGTGGAGGTGCCCTCTGCCTAGCAGCTCCCCTGACCCATGCCTTCCCTCCCCAGGGAGACGCTGGATTTCCCCCGCAGCTGGCTCCTGCCAGTGCTGCGGGACTATGTGCAGGGCGCTCGGCTTGGCTTCTTCACCAGCCACTTCTTGCCCTTGGCAGCCGCCCTGAAAAGCAGAGGTGAGGAGGAGAGTGCCATGGTGGGGATCCCAGTGGGTGCAGTCCTGCACTCCCAGGAGCTATAGGATGCTCCATGAGACCTCCCTTCCCTCCCCTGGGGTCGAGTGAGGCTTTGCCACCTCTGCTGCTCCACTCATCTCCCCCTTCTCTTCTGCAGCCCTGGAGTTCACCCAGGCAGGGAAGAGCGTGGAGGCGAAGATCTATGAGACACTGCAGTGGCAGGTAACGAGGAGTGCCTGGGAGCCCTGCTGTGGTGTACTTGTGGTACCAGGCTGGGGAGTGCTGGTCTCCCACCTCTTCCTTTGCTTTCCAGGTCTGGACACTGCTGCCTGGCTTCTGCACCCACCCCACAGATGTGCTGGGGGCCTTCAAGGGGCTGGCCCGCACCCTGGGCATGGCCATCAGCGAGCGCCCAGACCTCCGTCCCACCGTGTGCCAGGCCCTGCGCACACTCATCCACAAGGGCTGCAAGACAGGTTGGGGAGAGACAGACCCTCGTGGTGGTTCCCTGTCTCCCAGGGTGACCTGGACAGGGGAGATGCTGATCTGTAGCCCTCTGTCATTCTCTCCCTAGATGCGGAGCGGGCAGAAGTAGGTCGCTTTGCCAAAAATTTCCTGCCCATCCTGTTCAACGTGTACAGCCAGCCTGAGGAGAATGGGGGCAACAGTGCCCAGCGCCGCTCTGTGCTGGACACTGTCCGTGCCTACCTGACCATCACCAACCCCCAGGTGAGGGGAGCTTGGGGCAGGCTGGGCTGGCTTGGGCCAGCATCTCCCAGCCAGACGCAGTTTGATGGGGCTGTGGTGGATGCCTGACTGGGGAGGACAGGAAGAAGGAAGCTGAGCAGAGAGCAGCCTTTCCATGCCCTCATGGGGAAGGAAGTCCCAACCGGTGGTGTGGGATTTCCCACTCTTGCAGCCACACCTGGCACATTGTGCATGAGCCCTTTGGGAATTTGTCCAGCTCTTTTTGGACCTACTGGTCTCCACAAAGTCCTGCAGCAAGGCATTTGTCAGGTGGATTGGAGACTTCTGATAAAGTGATCCCTTCAGTCAGTTCTGATTCTGCTCTGTGCGCCTGCCTTGCAGATGGTGTGTGGGTTCCTGCAGAAAGCCGGTGAGAAGCTGACCAGTCCTGAGAGCTCTGAGTTTGCCAGGTAACACCTGGGGGCTAGTGCTAATGAGTAAAGCTGCAGCTTCCTCCTTATGAGCAGCATTAGGACACTCCTACTGTCCTGTGTGGGATGTGTCACTCTTGTGCATTTGGTGAGACTCACACTGTTCAGGCAGCGTTAGTGATGCTGCAGCTACCCACCTGTGTGTCCTTCTGTGCTGCAGACTCTCCATCCTGGACCTAGTGGTGGCAATGGCACCCTATGCTGATGAGCAGTCCCTGGGCTCCCTGTACCGCACCATCCAGCCTTCCCTCCAGGTGAGTTGGCCACCAGCCACCACAGGCACAGGGGTGCAGTGAAGCACCTTCTGCTTGTTGCCAGCTTGGACTGTGCTCTGGGAGGCTGAGCAGCTGCTGCAGGGGACATGTCTCTGCTGGGTGGCGTGGGGTGCTGTGGGGGTCCCTTCAGACATGGTGATCAGGGGCTGCCCTGAGAGTGGCTCATGTTGGTTGTCCCTGCAGAGCAAGGAGCACAGCATGCAGAAGAAGGCCTACCGCGTGCTGGAGGAGGTGTGTGCTGCTCCCCACGCACCCTGCCAGGCCTTCGTCCGCTCCCACCTGCCGGATCTGCAGGCAGCACTGCTGGACTCGCTCAAGAGCGCCGCGTCCCCGGCCAAGAGGGTGAGAGCTCAGCTCCTGCCAGGAGGGGGTGGGGAAGGGGCAGCTGGGTGTGTGTCCCTGGGTGTACCAGTGCTGGGCTGTTTCTTTCCCCAGCCCCGGCTGAAGTGCCTGTTCCACATCGTGAAGCAGCTCTCCGCGGAGCATGAGGCCTTCATCACCGCCCTGGTCCCAGAGGTATGCATGGTCCCCAGGGGAACCAGCTGATGTTGGCCATGGTGGGGACAGCAGGGTTGTGACGTGCCCGTGTGCCTGCAGGTCATTCTCTGCACCAAGGAGGTGTCAGTGGGAGCCCGCAAGAACGCCTTCGTGCTGCTCGTGGAGATGGGACATGCCTTCATCCGCTTTGGGCCCACGCCCCAAGGTAAGCTCCTGCTCTGTTTGCTCAGCCCCAGGGCGAATCAGACCCCTGCCAAAACGGGCCTGGGATGCTGCTGGGCAGGGGGCAAGAGAGGGGTCTAAGTCATTCCCCTCCTGCAGAGGCTATGCAGCGGTTCCTGCTCCTGGTCTACGTGGGGCTGACAGGCTCAGTCACCATGATCAGCTGCACGGTGCTGGCGCTGACCCGCCTGTTCTTTGAGTTCAAAGGTGAGCAGGAGGGCTGAGGGGACAGAGACAGCACAGGGGGACGAGGCAGCACCCTCTGGAAAAGGTGGCTGCTGGGAGGAGGCTGGCTGTGGTTGAGCGCTGCCGTGGTTGCAGATCACCTGGAGCTGAGCGTGGTGGAGCAGCTCCTGCAGAACATCTGTCTGCTGCTGGCCTCCCGCACACGGGATGTGGTAAAGGCAGCTCTGGGCTTCCTCAAGGTCATGCTGCTGCTGGTGGACACCAAGCTGCTGGCCAAGCATGTCCAGATGATGGTGAGATCCTGCATGGGATACCCTGAGGAGGGTGGTGTGGCGGAGCTGGGTCTGCCTTGAGTATCTTCAGCTGCACTCTGCTTCTGCCTGGAAGCCAGGGGCATAACCCTGATCCCAGTGGCTGAGAAGACAGTGAGGAAGTCCTTCTTCTGAATGCTGGCATGGGCCTGCCAGAGAATCTCCAGGAATGGGCCCTGCTGTGCAGGGAGACCCCTCACAGTCCTGCCTGGGGTGGGTGTGGGGAGACAGTAGCAGGGGGAGCAAGGTGGCTGTGCAGGGGAAGGGTGAAAGGCTGGGTGCCCAGGGCAGGGGTGCTTTGGTCTTGAGGGTCTCTGTCCTGGCAGCTGGAGGCCTTGGGGAACCTTTCGGATGACATGAGGCGCCACTTCCGTATGAAGCTGCGAAACCTCTTCACCAGGTTCATCCGCAAATTTGGGTGAGCCGGGGTCTTCTGGGTCAGACTGGAGCTGCACAGGGGCAGCGAGGGAGCTCCCTAGGAAGCGGTGTGGAGGAGTTGGGAACTGACCACTCTCTGTGTTGCTCAGCTTCGAGCTAGTGAAGGGGCTGCTGCCAGCTGAGTATCACAAGGTGCTGGTGAACATCCGCAAGGCAGAAGCCCGGAGCCGCAAGCAGCGTGCCCTGCGGCAGGCGGCTGCAGATGCGGGTGAAGAGGAGGCACCACCAGCACAGCCCAGAGGAGACAGGTAAAGATGGGCCAGGGGTGAAGAAGGAGCAGTCCTGTCAGACCTAGGGGTAGGGACATCTCCAGCATGGGGTTTGCTGTGTGCTATGGGGCAGGCTGGGGTCTGCACTCCTGGCTCCATCATCCTCTCTGCCTTTTGACCAGCATGGAGGAGATCCTGGCTGACTCAGAGGATGAGGAGGAAGAAGAGGAGGAACGGCAGTGGAGAAAGGAGCGGAGGAAGCAAGCAAGGCAGAAGGGCCAGGCCTGGCTGAAGGAAGGGGAAGAGGATGAGCCTCTCAACTTTCTGGACCCCAACGTGTCCCAGCGGGTGCTGGGTGAGGAGTGGAGCTTCAGATGTGGCTGGGGTGGTGGGACGGAGGGGGTGGGAGCTGGTGTGACATACAGGGGCCCTGGGGGTATGACTGCTCCCAGGAGTGGGTACTTCCCCAGGCCCTGATCCCACTCTCTGTGAGCAGCCACCAAGCCAGGCCCCAAGCGGTCCAGAAGAGTGAGCCACGACTTCCAGGTATCTGAGGATGGGCGCCTGATCATCCATGGAGAGGAGGAGGATGTGGATAATGATGAAGGCAAAGGTACTGCCAGTTGGGCAGGGGCACCCTACTCTTCTGCAGCCACTCTGGGGACTGGCACAGTACAGGGGCTCTCCTGCACCTGCATCCTGTACTGACCCTCTTATCCTGTGCTGTAGGAGGAGATGAGATGGCAGATGTGCTGCAAGATGTGGGTCTCCGTAGTGTGAGTACAGGGTTCATGGTCCTGAGGAGATGCTGGGGAAACTCAGCTGTGCCAAACCCCTGCGTGTGCCATGGCAGTTCTGCCCAAGAGCCGGTGGGGATGCTGGGCATGTGCCAGTTTATTGGAGGGGTGTGGGGGGCTTGCTGGGGCAAGGGATGTGTGTGGGCAGTCTGGAAGGTCTCTGGGCCCATATGGGAGATCAGGGGTCCATGGGAGGGCAGAACTAGTTGGACAAGCCAGCTGCAAGGTCCTCGCTGCATTTTTCTGCAGAAGAAAAGCCAGAAGCATCGGCTCAGAGAGGAGCCAGATGATGAGGAACCTGAGACTGGGACCTGTTCTCAGTACAGAGGTAAGTCCTTCGCCTGTGCCTGGTCCAGGGCTCCCTAGGGGTCCAGAACCACATCCCATCTTACTGGGTTGCTCCAGGACAGTTGGAGTAGAGCTCTTTGCTCATGGGAAATGGTCACCCTTCTCTGCTCTTCTTACACCTAAGAGCTGGAGGCAAAAACAGGAACGGCTTCTCCAGCCCTCATGCATTCTAGTATAGGAAGTTGGAAGGGGGAGCTCTGAGACCTCTTTTTAACACACATTCCCTGTTTTCCAGCTGGAGGCTCTGGGATCCACCGGCAGCTGGACAAGGAGCCAGCCTTTGGTGCAGAGTATAGATCCAAGGTGAGAGTGACCTGGGGCGTTGTAGGGTCTGTGTAGGGAGATGCCTGGGGCTCTGCTGGGGCAAGATTGCTGCTGGTCTGGGGTGGGGCAGGAAGCACCAGATGTTTGCTGAGGGTCTGGTCCAGCAGTACTAAGGATGGGGGAGAAATCTCTGCTCCAAGAGGAGCTGCCAAACACTCAGTACCTGTGAACTTTTTCAGCCCATCTTGGAGTGGCCAGTTGCCCCTCACTGCTCCAAGCAGGTGTCTGTAGCATCATCTGGGTGGGGAATCAGCTCCAAAGGCCATGTGGTCAGCTGGCACCTGTTACAACATAGGCTTTGGGGTGGCCAGGTGCCAGGGTTGCAGCAGAACAGGACATCTCTCCTGGTGCTGCATCTTCTTTGATGTCACTGTCTCCCACAGAAAGGCAAAGGTGATGTGAAGAAGAAGGGCCAGCTTGACCCCTATGCCTACATCCCCCTGAACAGAGCTGGACTCAACAGAAGGTGAGACTAGCTGGGAAAGGCAGAGGGTGGTGAATGGGGCCAAAAAACAGGTTTGATCCCACTTTTTATTGCTACGTTTTTTGGGGGAACCCATAGCCAGCCCCTGCTCTGCTCCTTGTGGAGCTTGGAGCATCCCTATGCATCAGCTGTGGTCAGTGCCCATGCTAACCCAGCCTTCTGCACCTTCTTCCCTCCAGGAAGCGGGCGAAAATGCAGGGCCAGTTCAAGGGCCTGATGAAGGGTGCCCAGCGCGGGGCCAAGGCTGGCCGCAGGAACCGTCTGAAAGCCCAGCGCCCATGAGGAGCCTTGGGTGCACCTGCCCAAGGACAGACAACACCCTGTCGCCTCTGGGCACGGGGGGATGGGGTCTTCGTGAGTGGAGCAGGAGGGACTCGTCTGCAGGAGATGACCTGCATCTGTCTGAGACTCACTGAGAAGCCACCCTGTCGTATTAAGGACTTTTGGCCCAAGCCCTGCTCTCCTGTGCCTGGAGGAAGGCGCTGGGTGCCTGGTGTGTGTGTGTGTGTGAGAGCAAGCAATGTGTAATGATTTCCTTATATTGATAAACACCCACTGTTCTACCCAGCCCAGATTCCTCCTCTCTTCCCCTTAAGGGCTGTGCACACCACGTCCCCTATGCTCTGCCCACTGCCTTAGTGCAGTGGGTCCTGCATCAGCCTGGGACCTGGGGCCTGAGCCCTTTCCTTTGCCTGGAGCTTTCCTGGGAGCTACCAGGAGCCCCACTGCAGTACAGAGCAGCGAGGTACAGCCTGTGTTCCCTGCCCTCCTGGCAGACATGCAGTGTGGGCTCAGTCATGGGCTTGGCTAAAGAGAGAAGCCAGATGGTGTGACAAGTCCTTTGCTACAACCAGCTGCCTTACACAAACTCCTTTTAGGCAACATGATCTCCTAGATGAACAGAGTCTCAACCTGGGGATCTGTGCCATGGGGGGAGTGTCTGCCATTTGGCTACCACTGTTTTCAGTCCTGCCTCTTGCTTGCCTGGTTGCAGGGCAGAACAGTTAGCTGCAAATTTCTTGAAATTGGCTGAAAAACTGCTACTGCAAACCTCTGTGCCTTGCCCTTCCCCTTACCCGTGAAAGCTGAGAAAAGCCCTTTCCTCTCCTCAGATCACCTCCTGCCAGCTAAGCCTGAGCAGTACAAATAATCCTCAACCTTTTTAGCTGCCCAGCCATCTCAGGTTGGTCTGAGCATCTGTTTTTGCCCAGTTACTTCTGCACTGAGCCCGATAGATGGTGTTTGGCCAAAGCATGCCAAAGGGAATGGAGCTGAGGGTATGGGTACAGGTCCCATTGCTCACACTGCAATGATTGTGTATTCGTGATCATAGCTGGCTTTCCGTTCCTTTTCTATATTAAAAAGCCTTTGGTCCTTTGTCATTTCCCACCATGGTAGCTTACATGCTGGAATTGCAACGCTTCTCAGTCTCCTAATAAGCTAAAGGGATTGTGCTTGTTTAGCCTTTTACTGCAGGCTTTTCTGGAGGCTCCAAATCTGGTTTTGTGATCCTCTCATGTGCTGTTTGCTTTTTTCTAAGATCCTTTGAAAAGCCTGGGTGTAGAGGAGGAGCTCTTGTACTGGTATTGGTCCTGCCTCGTCTCACTTGGACCCTTGAGACCCAGGGACACGTTGAGGTGCTGCTGCTCTAATCCTGCCAGGAGGGAGTCCACAGCCTGGCTTATGGGACAGGCTTCTCCAGCAGCACCTCCTGGCCATGTTCAGTCAGCAGGAGCTACATCCATCTTCCTCTGCTGCCTGCAGCCTTGGCCTGATGCCCTCCCTCCCCTGAGAGCAGGATGGGGGAAACAGGCAGCATTCACCTTCTGAGCCCCCAATGCCTGTAACACGTGGCTTCAGGCCCACCAGAGGTATGTCTTTCTGCTTTCTCTCCTTGGAGAGAGTGCCTGGAGAAAGCTGTAGCTAATTCGTTTAAAGGCTCCAGATTACTGTATTCTTCTTCATTTCCATGTTGTTGTTTAAATTAGTGCATGCCTGCGTGGGACAGAAAAGTTTTATTAGCACAGAGGATGGTGTTCGCCTGAGTTGCTGTCCAGATAACAGATTCTTTGACAACAACATTGTGTTAATCAGCTTATTAATCATGTAACGCAGTAGAAACCCTTGAAGAGGAGGTGTCATCCTGCTCATGGAGGCTGGCTGGGCCTCAAGCCTGCTCCCCACCAGCAGCTGTCCCTGAGAGGGAGCAGAGCTGTGTTCCAGAGGGCTGCAGGAGGCTGAGCGCAACTCTGCTAAGGGGCAGGCTGAGGGTGATGGGGGGTTCTGCCTGCTGCAGATGCCAGACACGAATATTTTGCAGTTACATGCAGAGAAGTACAAGATGGGGATGTGGAGTGAAGCTGGGAGGTGGCTGGAGGCTATTTTTTCACCCAGCACACCCTTAAGCCACGCACCTCCTTTTTGCAGGCAGCAGCAGGCACTGACTGTACCCCTGTTCAGCAGCATTGTGCAGCAAATGGTCACAAAAGGCTCTTAACCTTCCAGGTACCACCTGTAAAGCAGGTCTCCAAGTTGTGGGTGTACTAGGCATGCTTGAGGGGAGGCTGGCAGGACTACCAGGCTGCCCCAGGTGGCCCCTGGACTGGCTGGGACAGTTGCCCACCTTGGGCTTTAAGGCTTAAAATCAGGAAGAGAAGGAAAACATTATTGTTTCCTTATCTTAGAGGCTGCCTGTGTAGGCTGTGGCATGCTGCTGCTGGCCACACAGCATCCAGCTGGACCACCACCTCCTCTGAGTACCTTTTGGGTCTCCCCGGTTCCAAGCCAGGATTTGGCACACACCGAGGTGCAGGGATGGGAAAACCCTCCTGGGGGCAGCAGTATAAGAGGAATCTTGGTGTTTATGCTAAAATGATAGGCTGGAAGATAATTAAGTGTGGATTTTTAAAATGCCAAGGGACCACTACAGCTGAAATCTAGTAAATTAAAAAAAAAAAAGTCAGATTACTTGCTAGTCCCCTCAGCATTCTCATCTACAGTTTCACTTTTTTCTAAAAAGTTGTCTGTCTTTTCTTGTTTGCAAAGCCAAGTGTAGCAAGTGCACAGGGGCACAGTAGCCCTGACTGTGGGCAAGGCAGGTGCTTCCACCCGCAAAGGAAAAAGAAATAAATAAAACTGCTTTTCCAGTGTCTCTGTTCCTCTGATTTCCCCTTGAGGGTGAGCGAAGATAAAAAGTAATCAAGCTGAGATGTGAGCTAGGGCTTATGGTGGAACGTGTGCTCCTTGGAGCACTTGGTGTGCGCTCTTCAGGCTCAGGCAGACCCTGCTGCATCGGTGACACTTAAGCCACGTTTTAAAAGTTTCCTTGAAATAAAACGGTGGCAACTACCCTGCCGAGGGCTCCGCCGGCCTACAACTCCCAGCATGCCGTGCGCGCCATGGGCGGCCGTTCCGCCTATCCGTCACCGTCCTGCGCACGGAGCGGCAGTTGTTCATTCGAACCGGCCAGTGGCGGCGGGGTTGTGCCGGTTCCAGCCAATGGCGGTGCGCGTCGCGGCGGGGCGGGGCCGAGGGGGTGGTGCGGCGGGCCAATAGGGAGGCGGGGCGGCAGGTATGAGATGGCGGCGGGAGCACCGGAGACTGGCGGGCGGCGCGGCGGCAGGTAGGAGCGGGGCCCTTTGGGACTGGTACCTCCTTATCCACTCCGCGGGGCACCTTCCCTGGTGCGCCTTCTCCGGCCCTTCGCCGCGCTGGGGGCACCACGCACCCGTCCGCAGGCGTTGACCGGCGCGCCTCGTCCCGCCCATTGCGGCGCTTCCCCTGCAAGCTGAGCTGCAGCCGTCCCTGCTGCGGCGGGGCGGCCGCTATCCCGACTGCGGTCCCCCCCTGCCCGCCATGCCAGGCAGCCCCTGGAGCTCGGGGTCAGATCGGGGGATGGAGGTGCCGCCGTGCGGTCTCCTCCGTGTGGGTTTGGTGCCGGCCTGCCAGCCCCATGGGCTCAGCCTCGGCACCCCCCGCAGCTTCCCGGTGCTGCATTGCAGGGGAAACGCTGCCCGCTCCTTGTGCTCCGCCTTCCATCCCGCTCCAAATCCTCAGCAGGGGGCTATTCCACGGGGAAGCGTATCCCTGCACTCGCTTTAGCAAGGATAAGTGTCCTCCCCGCAGCCCTGCGCTGCTCTGGCGCAGCCGCTCGCTGCCTGCAGAGGTGCGACTCGTGCTGTGGCGGGGCTGGCTTCTTCCTCTTGCAGCGATACCGAGCGCTTGGCAGTTGCAGGGTTTGGTAGGGTGATGGCACTCTATAGACTTGCTTTGCATCCAGCCCTTCCTCCCTTGCTTTGTCCACCCCTCACTCTTTATTCCTTCTTCTTCAATATGTATACGCTGTAAGCTTCACTTAATTAATCTTTGTATGCGTAACCGTTCTGTGATTGCTGCCAAAAAAACAATGGAGACTGTATGAGCACCTCACTACAGCGGTAGTTTTGGATTACTGCTGAAAAGCTAGAACATCTCTTCCTCTTTCTCCTTTTTTTTTTTCTTCCCCCTGCATATGTGGTATAGAGCTGCAATTTGAGTATCCTTTAAGTAGTGATTCTTGTGGACTCACAAAAGAGCTGAGGGCTGATGCCTCATACCCAGCCTGATTCACAGCAGTGCTGCCCTGTTCTCTGCTGAGTGGGACCCATCCTGATGGCACCTGCTATGCTTATCTGGGAGAGTTGCTCTGGTGCTTGGGCTGAGGCAGAGCCTTGCTCTGGAGTGAAGGATGAAGAGATGATGCTCATTGTGGTTTATCTGAGCAGGGAGTGCCTAAAATGCTGGACCTAATTAAAGAATGAGTTTGCTCTGTGCAGCTGATACTTAGAACACTCTTGGATAAAGCATTTAAGTGTGGCCTGGATCAGTCCAAATTATTGGATTTGTTTGTTATAGGCCGATAGTTGTTCTTAGGATGTAATCCCCCAGTTCTTTACCCACCTCACTGCCCCTTCCCATCACCCATGATTGTGGTGGATTGATTAAAGCAAAGCCTTAAATATAAGTTTTACTCCAATGCTTCCTGTCACCCCTAGCAAATTGATCTCTTGCTTTACAGGTCTATCACCACAAAGACCATAAAGCTTGCTGCTTTTAATTTTTTTTAAAGCATGCTGCATGACCATAGTTTTGCCCCTATTTCCTTTCACATGGAGAGAAGTGCAAGTCAGGCAGTAAAGCTTGCATGCTGTGCGTGTGGTCTTACAGCATGCTGACTTGAAGATTGGTAATGAAAGCTAGTTGTCTTATCCTTCTTACCAAATGTTACTGTACATGACAAAAGATTATTTGTGTGGGTCTCCCTTCTGTTTGTGGTCTACCTAACCTCTGCCTGGTTCTTCATAACTGAGAATTATGACTGCAGTGTGCCAGAGTGCTCAATTTCAAAAGAAACATCTGTCTAATGAATGCATTTAATGTTCAATTCAAGTAGCACCTAAACACTTTGCTAGGCACACAGTGTTCACATTGGCCATTTGATATGGCAAGGATATGATGAGTGGAAGGGAAAAAGACATGGGCCTGGAAGGCAGAATGTGCTAAAAAAAGCCATAAGGCATCTTGATAAAATGGCTTGATAAGAGTGTTACTGCACAACTGGACATTCAAGAGCTCATGTCATAAACAGGCAATGAAAGGAGAGACAATTGCCGTCTATGTTTTACTGCAAATAGAAAAATGTTCACTGTAAACATGAGTCTGTGGCAAAAAGTCAAAGTGACTTGCTGAGTGTCATGCAGAAAAAATGGTTGATTTCAGAGTTAAAGCCAAGTCTGAGAGCATGGCTACTTTTCTCTGAAGATAGCCTGGAGGAAGGGACAATCTTTTCTCAAACATTCCCTTCTTCACTACTCTCACTAAAATCTTTGAGACCTAGACTTGCATTTAACTCCCTACTCAGTCCAAGTCCCATCAGGTACATATCCAGACCCAAGCTCAAGGCTGTGTTGCATTTGCAGTATTTCTGTATGTTTGCACATAACACCCTGTCCTGTTCTCGTCCAGGGCCTGTGATGGGCTTGGACAACAGGATCCTTGTTCTGTTACGCTTCAGTTCATTGTCTGTTTGCATGAAGGGGGAGCATTGCTTGCCCACATAGCCCAAAGCAGCGTCTGGGTCTCCTTGCCAGCCTAGTCATTGCCTTGTTGCTGTGTGCACATTTACATGTATATGAAAATGTCACTGGGCTTCGTTAATGCTCCTTTAAAGGTGCCTGGGCACTCAGTTAAGTCTGAAACTGAAGCTCTGAGTGCTGGGAAATCAAATTCCTTGTCCTAAAGGTCAACAGTCTCCAGCGTGTGTTGGTTTAATAAGTGGCGTGAACAGATGGGAAGGAGACAGGGCAGCATGGAAATCTTGGCTAATAACTAATGGTTGCACTGAAGTCAAGTTCTTAGTGGAAATACTCTCCCTCTGTAGACTGGTTTAGGCTCCTGGTCACAGCTTGTGGAAAACAAAGCAAATTTTCCACTTGTTTCAGAGTTAGCTGTTTCTGTAGGTTCTCATTTTTGCTTGTTACCTAGCTGAAGGCAAGAACAGAGAGCTGAGGCCCTTTCTTTAGCCTGTGTGCTGCTGGGTTCAGGCACGGCCGGCCCTGCTGTGCTGCTTTTGTGCAGAACCAGCAGGCTCTGGCCAAACCTGTCCATGATCCTGGGGACTGACACTGGGGATTCCTCTGGCCCCAAATCACAGGGGTCTTGAAGCCAGCAGGGGGAGAGAAATGAGAGGAACCCCATGGTGTGATGAATTTGGCTGCCTCTGTTTCAGAGCTTCACAGGTCTAGTGTGTTCTGGCCTCTCACCCTTTTCTCAGAGGTGCAACAGCCTCACTCCCTGACTCTTGTCCTTTCTCACCTCTATGCTAGCTAATTGCTATTAAGCTATCTAGAGTTTCCTCATAAATTTTTTCAGAAACCATCGATAGTGGGGAGTGTGGTAAGCTGCTTAAATAATTGCCTGCCAGCTGGCTTACAAGAACTTTTAATGTGTTTGCTTTTGGCCTATAAAGCTCTAATAATTTGGAGTCTGGCCAAAACATCCTTTCTTCTTCAGTGGTAATGAGGCAGCGTGGATATTCAGAGGCAGGAAGTTCTTGAGGGAGCCGGCATTAGTTTCCCTTTTTGTTTTGCTGGTGTTCAGACTTGGTGTTGAAATGTAGGGAGTTCCACGTGGGCACTCCTACAGCCCCACTTGCGAGCTGTTGTATAGCAGGAGACAAGTGTGCTAGGTCTGGCTGTGCCAGGGAGAGTGGGAAGCCTTTTAGGGAACATCCTTCACAGCGCTCAGGGGTGCCTGGAGCTCTCCTCTCCTGCACGTGCCATTCCACATTCTCCTCAGCAGCACAGAAATATATATCACTGCTCCCTGGGCTCTGCAGAGAAACTGGGTGAATCCAGACCTGTCAGGCGGGATGGGAAGAGCAGCAGTTTCTGATCACTATGGGAGAGTTGCATAAGGTGACAGTATAGGTTATCGTCATATGAATTCTAGTATCTATGTGCAACATTCCTGCTTTTGACATCCTAGCTTGCCCAAATCCATTTCAGAAGTAGTAGGCCCCCATTCTGTTCAATCTGGTGAATTAATTGGGCTGCTTTGTGCATCTCTGTCTCTCTGGTACTATGTGCTGTGCTGCTCTGTGGCTGGCCTAGCCTGTTTATCTGTGTGCCTCTGCAGCACTGGCCAGATGTCACCAGCTCATTTAAATGCTGATGTGCATCCAGGTGTGCCTCCTTGCAATTCCAGCTTGTGTAAGTTTACACATCTGGAACATGGGATGTGGCCTCTGACATACTCAGTGGTGTCTGCAGAGGATTGCTGATGAGAAAGGGGGTTGATATGCTCTCATCCTTTGCAGATGCCACCATGACACAAAATACAGATGCAAGCACATGGCTTGCCCATTGCATCTCAAGAGCAAAGAAGCGTTGTGAAGTTACAAAAAGTGTAATGAACAAAAACAAGAGCTGTGATTTCCCAAGCACCTTTGTTCTCTGTATTTGCCAGGCTATGACCCCAAAATCTCACCCAACAGCACTGTTGGAAGCTGGCTGTGGGTCCTGACCCAGGTCTTGGTATCCCCTTGGTCCAGAAAACACAGCAGCAATTCAAGTCAACCTGTGAGTGCTACAGCACATTTTACTCAAATTGCCTGAGTACTGGCAGCTGATTTTGGGATGGGATCCTGAATGTGTTCTAGGCATTAGTTGGTGCTGCCACTTTTTGGTGATTATCACACTGGGGCTGAAGGAAAACACCCTCCCTTGCTGGGTTGCTCTAACTTCCCTGAGTAGTTGCTACAGTATCTTGTTAATTTGGTTGTGCTGTTTTCATGTGATTGCTCAGTTTTTCATGTCAGCAGTAGACCTCATTGTTGTGCACCTCCTCTTTACATCTGACCTGGACACTGCCTTGGAACTACTGGACTGAGAAGCACCTACATGGTGTATCTTTGCTAGTCTCTGAACGGTATTTTTCCCTGTCTCTGAAGGATGCCCTAGGGCATCTTCAAGTGTAAGGGTGACAATGAGAGGTGCATGCAGCAATTTCTGAGTGCTAGGGGCCAAGGAGGTAAAGGTAGGACCTGGGCCATGCCTCTTACTGACTTCAAATACACTCAAAATGGGGAATTAAAGATGGTAAAGACATTTCAAAATGAGAAGAGTAAGGGAATGCTATTCTTGTTGGCAAATCTATCCATCCACACCTGGAAGATACAACAGACATGCCTGGACCTTGCAGTCCACCCATCTAAGGGCCAAACAGACAAAAGTGGGAAGAAATTTCCCAGCTGGGATATGAATGAAGTTGAAGAGCAGTCATTTGGCATAAGTCTATGGACAGATGTTCAGTAAAGAATTTTAGAGTACAGAATAAATGTTTTAGAGTTCATTAAAAGAGGAGGTATCTTTGCAGTTTCTTAGTTTCACTGGTAGTCGAAGGTTGTGGTGGGTAATTCTGCAGGGCATGGGTCACAGCATTCAGGGCAGATACCACTTGGCCCCTCAGGGTACCTCAGCTCTATGGTATGTTATTCACAAAGCAAATAGCTTAAATTAGTAAAATAAAGCAAGACAGATGCATTGTTTTGTCATTATTACAACTATATGACTGGGACAGGGAAAACTACATCAATACAGTTTCTACACAGACTAGCTTCAGGCCCTGGTGACTGTCTCCCAAGGGAGACAGCATGCCTGTCCAGCATGTTCTGGGTGGTGGGAAGTGGCTGCAGGGCTTCCACATGCTGCGACCCTGCTGCCCTGCTGTGGGGCTCTGGATGCAGCCACACAGTGCCCTGTGGTGCTGCCAGGCTCCTCTGGCATTGCTGCCTTGCCAGTGGTTCCCAGCCAGTGCCTGGAGCTCAGCTCTTGCCTCCTGAGTCCCACATCCCAGCCGTCCATGCCTGATAGCTTTCAAACTAGCTCCTTTGTGCTCAGTCCCATGTCGCCCCTCACACAGAAGCTGGATTTCTTCTAAATGTCTGCAGTGTGACCTGATTATTTTTCCTGTCCTTCCTCGCCCTCCTTTTTAATAGTGTCTACAGAAAAGCTGGCAGAGTTCAGTTATATCAGTCATGCTGACTGATAGTGCTGCCTCTCCTCTTGGGATTCCTCCTCTTTTCTGTCCCTCCAGCATTCATTTCAGATTTAGCTATCAGCCCTCTGAAAACAGGGTATTGCCTTTGTTCTGTGTTTGTACAGCATGGAGCACAGCGGAGTCCCCAGCTGTGACTGAGGTTCCCAGTGCCACAGAGATAAAAGTGAATAGATCAGTAATGAGAAGAGGCAGCTGCTGCCATCTAAAAAGATTCAGTTTTGGTGCTGGTTTCAGTGAAATCAGGATTGGATCTAAGTCTCCTCTTCTGTTGCTGCACCATGTAGGGGTTTACATTAAAATAAAGACACAAACTTTAGACTGCATTGAAAGTAATGAAAACCGGAGTGGCATTGCTATTGAATGCTGCTAGGCTGCGTTATTCTGGTGTTCAGGCAGGCACAGGAGCTTGCAGATCTTCAATATGAAATTACCGTGTTCTGGTGGTAGCTGTGCTTCTGCTTTTTTTATAGAGCCTTGGGTAGGAGGCTGAGCCATCACACAGTGTGGGATCATCCAGAGCTGGGAAGGAGTCTTGCTGAGGAGCACCGCAGTGAACATGCGGTTCCGCTCTCAGATGCCTCTTAGTTCTTTTCTGCCTTCTAGCACTAGAAGGCATCTGGATACTTCGATGTTGTGGTGATGGCTGATTGAAGTACTGCTTTGTGAACTTCAAAATATTCCACTGGCTATCATTAAAGATATCACAAAAGAATTCGCTGAGGTCAAACCTGAGAAATTTCTAGCTGAAATGCAAATGTATTGATGTTTCACATATATCAAGCTGTCTTGCTACTGCAGTTTTCTTTGACAATGGTAATGTGTTGCATTTTCAGTTTCTTCCAAAGCACACACTCCCCTGCCCTTTTATCTTCCCTGGTAGGTCTGTCTCCACAGGTGTGTAGCTGATGTTGCTGAGGTCTGCTTTAAGTCCTTTACTGAGACAGAATTTGAAATCTTATAGCAGTGACTTGGATATTCAATTTACCTGATGTTCAAGAGATGGTCAGGTGTTACCTAATTCAGGGTTGTCCAGCACAGGCTGCCATCACATGATAGCAGTTTTCTTCCCCAGCTCCTTGCTGTTTAAGTTGTGTATTATTATCTGCTACCCATAGCCAAAAGGCTGAATCATTCCATGTTGGCTGTTTAAATGTGAAGAAAGCAAAGCAAAAATTAAAGAGGCAGCATTATCCAGTATGACTCGTTTGTATTAAGTCTAGAGACAGCAGGCAAGAATCGGTACCCATGTGCTATGCACACGTGCACTCATCACAAAAGGACTCTGCCCCTTAAGACCTTATGAGTATAACCCTAGGCAAAAAATCGCTCTGTTTTTCTTGACATTTTTCAGACGCAAGTCAGTCATTCTATGAAGAGTTACTGTGCCTAGTCTGAGGCCTGAATGTGATCTTTGTTACACTATCTTAAAAGAATGTCAGTCTGAAGTACAGTCCTCAAAGCAACCTTAACTGTGAAGTCACTTCTAATGTCTCTGTTGTCCGTTCCCATTAGACTTTTGTTAAATCTTTTTGCTTTTAATGTAGGAAATAATTTGTCTTCTAGTCCTTTTGTACTTAAAATGATTCCATATAATTCCACTATGGTTCTTTCATCTCATTGCAAAATCTGGAATGGCTCCTATCTGGCTCTGGAAATACAGTCTTCAGACATCCTCATTAATTGATTCCTTACTCTGACACAACATAGGAAACGATGCTACTTCTCTCTCCCTGGGGAAACAGGAGCCTGTGTGCATCTGTCCTGTCTCCCTTTGTGCTTAGCTAGGCAAAGAATCGCTCGTGTTTTGTGTTCTTCTGCACTGCCTGCTTATTGCCTTGCCTTCAGTATTTGGTAGTAGCCTGGCTGTTTCTCACAGTCTGACGATTTTGTTATGAGAGAGTGAGATTTTCTTCCATTATCTGCCTTATTTTCAAAAGCTCTTTAACCCTTTTACTCCTATGGTAAGACTCATTTACTGTGGTGTGTCTGAAGTGGCAATATACCAAGTGTGCAAAATGGCACCAGAGATGGGGTTTGCCCACTGAATTAGGTACATCAGGCTCCCCTGAAACCTGCAGCTTCTAGCTTGTTCACTTTCCAGTTAGGCAAACACAGCTAATGCCGTGCCCCAAAGGTATGTCTTCCTTCTCTGTCTTGGCTTACTTGTGTTCTCCTTATGTTCTATTTCATGTTGCCTGAGCCTGTTTCTGCCTTCATGTGCATGGAGTTAGAACAATGTAAAATCCATAAAGGCCACTAAAACAGTTATTTGAAATGCAAGCTTGTTGTCACGAGTTAATCTGCCTGCTAGCATGGCTTTTGCACCACAGGTTCAATCACCAGGTTTTGCCAGTTAAAGTCTCATTTTTGCCCATGTTTCCAAGGCATTTCCCTGGCCTGGATATAGTTACCTTAGGGATTAATTGATCCATCATGATTTTGACCTCCTGCACCATCCACTCCCCATGAAATGATGGGGCTGTCATGCCTGAAGCAAGAATGTTGTGTGTGACAGACAGCATTCTTTGTGACTCGGCTGGGATCACAGGCTCCTCTCCTAAAAGATACTAGAATGGCAAGAATCTCAGCACAATATCAGGCCCTTTTTTTTTTTTAATCTGTCTTAATCACAACCCTGTTAGTACAACGTTTTATTATTCATTGTGATTTGATTTTATTCATGGCATTGGAGAGGAAGCTATTTATTCCTTTCTTTTGACATGTCGTAAAGCAATCTGAAATCACAGCATATAGAAAATGTAACTCTCAATTGCAAGCAAAGCAAAAAAAAAAAAGCAATAAGCTCACTGAATACATGTTTGTCTCCCCTTTGCTGCTGTTATATAAACTGTGAGTGTAGGTAGAGTACATCCATCTTCCTTTTTTAACATGGAAACAGCAGATGGGGCACATGGCTTTTTCTGAAGGTTACAGTGTGTGCAGCAGTGAGGATTGGCAGGGTTATTGTGTGTAAAGCCAGTGGGGGTTTTATCTCTGCTCAGAAATAGGGGTTTGCCTCACATTTCCATTTTGATTAGCAATAATGATACAAAGGCAAATTTTCTATGCGAGGAAGAGCTGCTAATAAAGTGACCTTTCAAAATTAAGTAGCTCATTGAAGTGCCATACCATAATAAGAGTATACAAGGCTGGTCCCAGCTGTGGCAGGCAGGGAAACTGGATGGGAATCCAGAGAAACATGGAAAGGGAAGCCTGACGTGGATGAGCGGCACATGGTGGCATGGTAATGGTAGCAAAGAGCAGTGGCCAGGTGTTGTAGCCAGCTCTGGAGAGGCCAATCGATGCTCTTTGAAAGGATCTAAAGGTGTGAAAGGCAGGGATAGAGAGTGTTTCTAGCGAGGTTTCTGGCCACTGGGTTGTGCAGTTAAGGGACTTGACTATTGTCTTGCCAATGCTGTAACATCCGTTGTGCTTGGATGCTGTTGGGAATGTGTTTGCATGGCTTTACTCATGGTGAACACAGGGTAGAATTTAGGCTGTTTTGTGGATTCCTCTTGGATACAGGTGGAGAGCACTTAATACCACGCTGGTCCTAATTCAAAACCCTGGTTTCTATGTAGGAATTATTTGCCGTTAAACTCCAGCTACGCAGCCTTTGGCAAGAGACATGAATCAATTTGTCCAGCTTTTCTTTTCTGTTTTGTCTCTGTGTGAAGGCTGATGCCCAGTGTGTGCCAAGGGGGCCTTTCAGACCCAATAATGCGCCCTTGTGTCTCATAGCATGCGTGGAATTTGCATAGGCTGTGCTGGGACAGGCAGGTTTCTTTTGTTGCTGGAAACAAGGAGCAAGTTCTTTTCCCTGTCTCTGCTTCCTAATGCCTCTCCAAAAGCTCTCAGCACTCATGTAAGAAATTTACTTTTTTTCTATTTATTTTTGCATTAAATGCTGTTAAACTCTGTGCAACTTGTAATGCTGGTGTGCGGAGAAGTCATGTCAGTCAGTTCTAGTTGACAAAATTGTTTAATTTTCTTTCTCTGAATCTAGATATCTAATTGTCAGAGGGAGCAGATAATCTGTGATGCTTGATGTAACTGCTGCAAAGTATTTGCATATCTTCTCTGTGGGGAAACAAAACTGCTAGTGAGTGAATAACAGTGCACGGATCATTGCAGGCAGGGTCACTGAGCCTATACACTTGCTATTAACCCTTCTCAGGATCTGTATTGCCACAGGATGAGTTGTCATGGGTTTCAGGCGAAGGGCTTGCTCCACATTATGGGCAGAGCTGGCACTTGTTTGTGCACTGTAGCCCTGTGCAATGAAATGCGAATATGATCAGATCGATTGGCAGTTGCTTTTTGGCAGCTGATACTGAGTTGTCGCGGTTTGGTCCTGATTTATTACCGGTAACAAACTGCTGAAAAACAGGCTGGGTGGTTCTCAGAAAAATATGGCTCCCATTTGGAGTTAGCAGCATGATCGCTAGGCCATGCTGAGCCATGCAGCTAGGAGCCTTTAAGAGCTTTCTAAAATTTTAGATGTCCTGGCAGATTGCCTTGAGCTTCCTCCCCTCCATCCTCTTGATGGAGTCTTTGACATCTGTGGAGAGCAGTGGCAAGGGGAGAAGGTTTTGTGTGGATTCTCACGATGCAAGTGTTGCTGAGAGCCTGGTTTCCTCTGATTTCAGCAAGTATCTTTCTCCTTGTGTAGCATGACGCCCAGCTTTTGTTCTCTCATTCTGATCACACACCCTGGAAATCTTGCCAAGTTGGTCTTTCAGGTCAAAGATGTGCAGCAGTAGCTCAGATGACTGTTGGGTTCATACATAATTGTGTGTGGAGGTGGGCTGAAGTTAGATGGCTTGCCAGGTGTCTTCCCCTTCCTTGCCTACTGTCGATTTACATCAGAACCATACATTTCTATTACCTGTGCACCTGGCAGCTGCAGTTGGGAAATGGTGTTCAGCAGGAGCTCACAGCTGAGGAGGAATGTTGAAACAGTGGAAAGTATTCTCTAAGAGCCCAAGAATGATTAAAGGATTGGGGAGTGTCATGCAGTGAAAGCACACAGGGTGTGTGAGCTGGGTGGGTAGGCAGCCTCCACCCAGAGCCCTGGAAGAACTGACAAACCAACTCATAGGGCCAAACCAGCACTTCCTAGCAGAGTATGACATCAGGCAGCCGCTTGTGACTGGAGAATAATTACACTAATCCTCATGTGTAAGTAAAAGAGTGGCAGGAGAAGCAAGCTAGGCAACTCTAGCCTGTGGGCTTGACTTCAGAAGCAAGTGTTTGAAACACTGGTGGGAAGATGGTAATAGAAGACCTAGAGGTAGATGGAAATTGGGATAAGCTTTAAGTGTGAGCATGAAGAGCATTGATTAGCCTGAGATATCTTTTTGATAACTCTTTATTTTTATTTTAGACATGGTAAATGTAGCTTACCTAACCTCTGGTAGGGCTAAGTATCTGTTATAGGTAACCCTTAGCAGAGCAGTGTCTAAGATGCATGTCTTTTCCCTTGCCACATGAGAAGCTATGAAAGGGAGAAAGTAGGTGTCAATACAGAATAGGGAGGTCAGATAAAGGATAGCCTGAAGAAGTAAAACTGGATGAGTCAGAAAGAGATGAATGAGGAGGAAGATTACTGAGGGATCCTCAAGGACTGATCTTGAATGGCTTGTGCTAATACTGGTGAGTTCTCTCTCTCTCCAGACTCAGAGTGCCTAGCTGGTCAATCACTGTAGCTGGCAGAGAACAGTAACCAACAGCTGGCAGCTTGTTATTTGGAAGTGTTTGACCACATCCCTAGCAGAACTGTGGGTCAGTCTAATTGTGCATTTTATGATCTTAAGAACAAAGTCCCGGGGCATGGGAACTTTTTATTTGTTGATAGGAATGTAGTGATGATGGAACAGCAATGGGACCTGATGAGTATAAGATTGGCCATAGAAAAAAAGATTGAGATTTAGACTTTCAGGCCACAGGGAGGGAATTTCTGGGGAGGAAAGGAGGCAGAACCAAACTTATCTATGATTGAGCATGGTAAGTTAATGTAAAATATTTGGTGTCATATCTTCCTGAGCTAGTAGGATGCAGATACGGTGACATTTTTTAGCTGGAAGTTGTAATGTGTTGCATATGTTACCATCACACTAAGGAGAGCTAGTCTGGGGCTGTGTTGTACAAACAGGCCAGAAATTATTTTGCTCCAAAGGGAAATGTAACTATGCTGAACACTCACTGAAGACAGACAGTGCTGATGGTGTAGGCTGGTAGCTCCGGTGTCAGCAGATGTCTCCTTCAGGGCCGACCAGCTGGTTGTAAAAAAAACAAGCAGTGAGGGGTTACTATTTTTTTTTTCTCCTTCCCTTTTTCCAGTGATGCCATCTGCAATTTCGTTATTTGCAATGACTCCTCCCTCCGTAGCCAGCCAATCATCTTCAATCCTGACTTCTTTGTGGAAAAGCTGCGCCATGAAAAACCAGAGGTGTTCACAGAGCTTGTTGTCAGCAACATTACCAGACTCATCGACTTGCCTGGGGCAGAGCTGGCCCAGCTGATGGGAGAGGAGGACCCAAAGCTGCCTGGGGCAAACAGCACAGCCTCTGGATTTTTTCGTTCTCTGATGTCTCTGAAGCGCAAGGGTGAGTTTGGCATGAGGTCTGGTGCCCACCTCAAGGGTGATGCTGACTGTCATCACCTGTTACACATAGTTTACAAAAGTTTCATCGTAGGCCTGTTTTGAGCTCATGCTGAATGCTTAGTACTGCAGGTTTAACTGGGGATTTCTCTAGAAGGGAGCAAAACAGAGGCCAGGAGGTTCATCCTGCACATGCTCTGCCACCTCTAGAGTGTTTCTGGTTGGTCTCTGTGGATAGTGCTGAGATGGAGAGGGATGCCTGAACAAGCTGCAGGTTCTTTCAATACATACCCCTCTGTCTTTGTGTCCCTGCTTGTCTGTAGTCTGTGCTCTGTTTTCCTTAACTCATTAGCTTTCTTCATTAGTGATATAACATCAATAAAAGCCAAGAGCATCAGGTTCCATGAATGCCCAGGTTTTCCAGGCCACTGACTTCACTCAGGGCCCAGTGTCTCCTTCAGTTGCTGTCCCAGCTCTCTGGAAGTTCTTGTCTGTGCAGCTCAGAAACCTGTAAGCATCTCCTGTCCAAATGCCAGTGCTGCTCTGATCCACATCCCAATCCAGTGAGTCGGTGAGAGTTCTGCAGGCTGACTCTGCTCAAGCACAGATTCAACCCCACAAGATCTCTCTCTCTCCAAGACAAGCATTCAGCTGGAGTTTTCTTCTGGTAAACTGACTATTTTTATCTTCTCTTTCAACTTCAGCTATCTCGGTTATGAAACATTAGCCCCAGGCCCCTTCTCAGAAGTCTGGGATTTGCTTTTGAGCACATTTTGTGTTCAGATGCTCTCCTCTTCACTGCCTGGCATTTACCACTCTGTTTTGTTGTAACTAAAAGTCTGTTCTGTGTGTGTGCCTTCTCTCACCTTTGCCGACACTCAAGGAGAGCCTGGTTCTCACTCATCTAGGCAGAAACTGCCTCCATCTGGACACCTCTCACATCCCTCATCCACTCAGGTTTCCTAGCTAGACTGGTTGTCTGCTGGCAGAGAAGGTGTGGGTAGCTGCCTTCAGATGTTGGCAGCCTGAGGTTGAACAGTTTTAATTAGTCTTCCCCTTCCTTTAGGCAATTCTGCTCTTGTGAGTACCTCTGAGAAGGAAGCTGGGACTGTCCAAATACAGCTTTTTTTTTTTTCATCAACCTTTATATAGCAGCTCTAAGTGGTTTTGATTCTACCCAACCTATTATTCCTTCATTGTGTTTCATAAGGACAAGCTCTGCAGTTCCACTGCTCAGGCTGAATTTTCTGGTGCTGGCTTCAGCCCTCCACTCCTGTCTCACCCAGTGGGAACCCTGGTAGGTAGACTCACCCTGGGCTGGACAGCACTGCAGGGAAATCAAGTATGGCAAATGAGTCCTTTAGCACCCTTAGGTGAGAATTATTCAATTTTGCCATTTCTTACCTTCCTGCTCCACGCTGCCCCCAAACTACAGTTAGACTCTGCTCATACCTGTTATTGCTCCTGCCTCTGTTTCAAGAGAGTAGCAGGAACACTTTCAATTCAGACACTTGCCTCTTGACGAACAGAAGCAAGTGAGTACCCAAGTTGGAAATGTTTTCTTTGCATGTATGGAAACTTCCCTGTTCTTGTCAAAACCTTCTAGGAGGGGCTCGTGAGTCTTCTGTAGCTCGTTTTTAAAAATTATCTGTACTCTGTTGGAGTACTGCTCTTATCAGACCTGACATTTCCTGCCAGCTCTCTTCTCCAGGAGCTCCTTCTTCCCCCGTTCAGACATTTCCATGGCCATGTGTCTCACTACAGCTACAGCTAGCTGATGTTTCCAAGTCTGCTGACTGCACTCCCAGGTGCAATGGCAATGACTCCCTGCATTGACAGGCACTGTCTGTGAACTCCTTGGCCAAACTCTGAGAAAAAAAATTAGTTTGTGCCTTCAGAGAAAATCAGTTTCATGTACTGCATGTTTCATCTTGGAGCCATCATTTGTTTTTCTTCATGTCATAGACCAGCTAGAACAAACAGGTTTTATTTCTTCAAAGCCAGAGGCCAAGTACCATAGAGCTCAGAGCTGATCAAACTGCAAATACTTACAACTCCTTTGAGCATTAGGAAACTCAATCTCATGCTGCTGCTTAGTTTCAGAAGCAATTGTACAATAACATCTAAGCCTTCATAACTCAGCATCCATTCTCCAGACGCTTCTTTCAAGTTTCTTTGAGAATCAAATTCTCATTCAGATATCTAACTTCTGACTTCTGACTTAAATCGAATTTCTTAGGCCCTGCATGTCTCAAGAAGATGTATTTTCCTCTCCCCTTCCTGGCTACTATTGATTCTATCTGTTGAATGTCTAATGAGTTTAGTTTTCTTCAAGGGCAAGAATCTTTTGCCAATCATTCTCTCCCTTTGCATTCAGGCCTTTTAGATCTTATATGTGGATCAAGAGGTCACACTGTCCTCCTTTCTCCTGCAAGACTGAAGCATGTGCTTTATCAGAGGGAGGTCAGAAATTTCTTGATTTATCAGGAGGCTGGAGTTCCTGGTGGCTTATCATATATTTCAGAAGTCCTGGAAGAAAGTGGAACATTCTTCAGACAGAATAAATATAGTTGCACAAGAAGGCTGCTAGAGAAGTGCGCAGGGTTAACCAGGTCTTTCCTACATGCTGTGAGCATCAACACCACCGAACAGTAAGATCTGTAGTACAATAGACCAAAAGCTAGTAAAATCAAAATGTGCTATGAAGGGGGGGGGGAAAGGCAAGAGAGAGCTTGTGGGGAAGATAATTTTGCAGCTGATACCTCAGCAATCCAAACAGTGCATTGGCTGGTCTGATAAAAGTTAAGGAGAGAAATCTTCAGCCACAGACAGCTGGGGTACAAATGCCCAGCTTGCCCTCAGAAGTGGCCCATGCTCCTGGCAGTCTGGTCATGGAGAAGGAAAGAATATTCTTTTCTTAAACCTGTTGGCTCTTTGAAGCCAAAGTGCAAGGGCAGAACAAACCAGCTCTGCACCTGGTTCCAGTTCTCAGTCCATCAGCACGTTGCAGTATGGTCTATCCAGCATCTTGTCTCCACCTGCAGTCAAAACTTACATTTATCTGAGGGAAGAAGTGGTGCTCAGGCCTCTGGCTGCTGCCAGTGAAGCCCCTGGGAGCTGCCTCAGCTTTCTGAGGGACAGAGCTTGCTGGCTGTGTGTGTCTGATGGAAGAAGCCACTCACCAGCAGGACTCTGTTTATTAGAAAATACTGTCCTGCTGGATAACCACTCTTCCCTGGGAAGTCCCTCGCTGCAATAACAGTTTTCTACATTGGTTCAACAAGTGCTTTTCAGTTAAATGGGCCTCTCATCTAATGTTTCCTTCCATGCAAGAATCTCCTTCCTTTCAGCTCAGGTGCTTCTATTTTCTTCTGGAGCTGTAGCCTATGTTGAATGGAGTTCTGGAGCTGGCAAGTCATGCTTGATCTGTAACAGCCTCTTGAGATTAAAGCAAACTCCAGGAGTCAGAGAAGCTGTCAGTGCTCTGTACAGAGAAGGACCCAGCTCATTGCTTCGCTGCTCTTTTTTTCCTAACTCTTCCTTATTCAGCTTTCTGATGCTTCATAATTTACTGTGTACAGACCAAGGCAGCTGGCATGGAAGAGAGATCGCTGCAATTAGGGAATTCCAGGGATTACCCATCCCTGAAAAGGAGGCCAGCGTGAGCCAGTTGGATCATGTCTGCTCTCCCCACTTGTGCTTGTTTTCCTTTCCCATAGTCTCATAGCTGCAGCTCTTTTTTTCTGCTCCACTTCATGTTGAGCCATGGTGAGGATTCATCTGGACATTCCTTCCCAGGTGTGGAATATGCAAATGTGGCAAGCACCTGAGCATTCCAGGCTGGCACATCTACCCTTCCCACTTTGCTGTTTCCATAAGGTCCAGGCTTGCACATGATATGTCCTTTAAAACTGAAGCACCTGTTTTGGTATTTTCTTTTCAGGAGCTAGAAAATGCTTTAGCTGATAAAAACTGTAATTAAGCTGAGGTAAGAAGCAGGATGATGAAGCCCTTGTAAGTCCAGCATGGTGAGATGAAGTGACTTATTGGTAGTGCTTGTGATACCTCACATCTGTCAGGGTCCTTGTGACCTTCACCCTTAGCGTTTTGGGGCACTGGTCTTTGCATGCTGAGATCCTGTTCTTTTGGGGACCACTCATCTCTATGGTTCTTGGACTCTGAGCTTCCTGAACACATTATCTTCTGTTCTGCAGAGAAAGGGGTGGTGTTTGGCTCCCCACTGACAGAAGAGGGCATTGCACAGGTCTCCCAGCTGATCGAGTATCTGCACAAAAGTAAGTGACTCTGTCTTTCTGTCTTCTTATCCCAAAGAGTATCTGTCTGGCCCACTTCAGGTCTCTGGTGCAGACAGTATGAAAAGCTCTGAGCTCTCCAGCAGCAAGAGCTTGGAGCTGGACTAGGTGACTGTTCCCCAGAATTGCCCAGCAGAGATGTTAATCTCTCTCCCTCTGCACATTGACTTTTTCTACTGATGGGGGACAGCTTGAAGTCGTATCTCTGAATGCAGCTCACTGAGGTTTGCTGTCAAGCTCTGGAAAGGGGAGGGAGCTGCTTTAGTAAGAAGATGGGAATCAGCTTCTGATTAACCAGTGGCCTTTTTTCTCCCCTCTGCTGAGCAGATCTAAGAGCAGAAGGCTTGTTTCGGGTGCCAGGCAACAGCATCAGGCAACAGATCCTAAAGGATGCTCTGAACAGTGGTACAGATATTGACCTGGACTCTGGGGAGTTTCATTCCAACGATGTGGCCACCCTGCTTAAGATGTTCCTGGGTGAATTACCAGAGCCACTGCTGACACACAAGCACTTCCATGCTCACCTCAAAATTGCAGGTGAGTGAGGAACAAGAGGCAGTTGTGACCAGAGGGAATGGAGACAGTCTTCTAGAAAGCTGGTAGTGCTACAGAGCTGCACACTAGGCTGCAGAAGTGTAATCCTTAAAGGCATAAAGAAGGAATCTTCCTGCCATTTCATCTTAATGGTAGAAAGATTGAAACTCAAAATCCTAAGGAATCAGACCAAGTCTGTCCAGCTCAGTCTTCTCTCTCCAGCAGTAAGCAGTACAGCCCACATTGGTTACTGAGTTTCCATCTGTTTGAAGTCTGGGGGTCCCCTGAGTGAGGTGTGGTTTCTGTGCACTTAATAACTCTTATTGAACTACCTTATGTGAACTTCCTCCGTTTTGCCTTCAACCCATAACAGCTCTTACCAACTGTGTTGTCCTGGGGGAGGAGTACCACAGATCACCACATCAGATGGGGAGCTTGGGAGCTGAGGGGAGAGAGACAGAGCCAGGAATTGTGCAGGAGTTTGGAGGAGATTTGCATGTGAAGAGGGAAGGGTAGCTGGTTGCAATAGGCCTGCTGTTAGGGAAGGTAATGTACATCCTTCATGTTTGGTTATGTATGTCCTTCTTGTTCTGCCTTGTGATTTGGTAGACTTGACACTGTTTGATGAGAAAGGGAATAAGACCAGCACTCCAGACAAAGAGCGCCAAATTGAAGCCCTCCAGCTGCTGTTTTTGATCCTTCCCGCACCCAACCGCAGTCTGCTCAAACTGCTGTTGGACTTGCTCTACCAGACAGCCAAGAAACAGGACAAGAACAAGATGTCTGCCCACAATCTCGCCCTCATGTTTGCACCCCACATCCTATGGCCCAGAAATGTAAGGAGTGCCTCCGTATCTGCTGGTGGGATATTGCAAGGTAGAAAGCAGAGGCTTGACAGACCCGTGGGGGAAGAACCAAGGTGGGAAGATTAAGCACTGATACAGTGATTTGAGGGTTGGAGGCTGGGATGGTCTGGTGGAGCTTCCTGGCAGGACTCAGTCCTGGTGTCCAGTCCAGACCTGCTGTAGGTCTCATTTGCAGCAATGCTTCATCTTTTTCAGTAAAACGAAGCACGGCACAGTCCTGCTTCTTTTAAGAATGACAGCTCTAGACAAACCTTGCAGATGTCTGCAAGGCTTCTTGTGCTGCTAGTGAAGTGTTTGGCCCCAGAGTTGTCTAGTTCTCTCAGAGTACGTTGGCTCTGTGAGCTCTGCTTGTTGGTGTGTGGTGAGCCCTGCCTGCCTGTCTCCTTGTAGCTGTGTGTGTTAACGTCCCAGAGACAGCAAGGACAGCAGAGACCCTTCCTGCTAACTGCTGCGCCTTTGGCTGTGTCCACTTGCCAGGTGACAGCAAATGACCTTCAGGAAAATATCACAAAGCTAAACAATGGGGTGACCTTCATGATCAAACACTCTCAGAAACTCTTCAAGGTAAGTGCTTTGTAGTCTTGCTCTCCTTGGCCCTTCAGCAGGAGACTGAATGCTCCTTGTCCAGACAGATCCCAGATGTCAAGTACTAATCTTGGGTGCTCTCTTCTGCGGTAGGAGAAGTAGGATTTCTATAAGAAACTGTTCCTTTAGTGACTAGGGAGGAGGTCTTTGCTGGGCAGGCAGCCCAGGAAGAGGACATCCTGGAGGGGGCTTTGCCGGGCAGGTCAGGAGCATGGTGCAGTAATACCACCCTCTGCTGGGCACCCAGCACCCGCTGCCCAGTCAGGAAACCTGGTTCCTGGAGGCAGGTAGCCACCAGGCTCCCCTCGGGTTCTGGCAGGGTAAGGAAACTGAAGGGCCTTGTCCTGGATGAGTGCTGCCAAGAGCTGACCCTCTCATACAGAGGGTAATTTTGTTGAGAACTTCGTTGCAAATTGTAGTTGACCCACTGCCATTAGAAGCACAGCCTGAAGTCTTGGGCCCCTGTCTAGCAGAGCAGGGTGCTGCCAGGAGAATGGGGCTGTCTGCAGGTTCCTCCAAGAAGGTTCTTCTGCAGCAGACAGTCTCTTGACTTCTCAGGACCTTTCTGGCCACTGTAGGCATCTGCTGTCTGCAATGAGTCCTCCCATAGGAAGTTCCTCTTCTGCCCTCTTTGTCAGGCCCCTGTTTGGCCAGCTCAGAGCTGGAGGGGGATTACTTGGAAAAAGTTCCTGTGGAGCCCTGCTCTTACTTTGTGTTCCACTTGTGCTGATGTGTCTGCATCAAAAGGAAACTGTGAACAAGGACAGCACTGGGGACATGAATCCCATCGCTGAGTCTCGGTGGAAATGGCTTGTGTGGTATGGTGGCTCTTGCTGGGGCCACTCTTGCCCCAGGGCCAAACACACTAAACATGCATTTGGCCCTTTCTCTGCTTATTGTCACAGGCTCCAGCGTACATCCGGGAGTGTGCCAGGCTGCACTATCTGGGATCCAGAGCCCACACATCAAAGGTAAGGCCAGCAAATGCAGCGCCTGCCCTCCAGGAAAGGGTAGAGACTGTGACACTATGAAGGGATCCTTGTGAGTGAAAGAGGCTGAAAACAACACGTCATGAAAGAGGATTTGTCAGAGAGCAGGAGTGAGGGAACCATATGGTGTGGTAGTGCAGGCGGCTGCATTAGGGAAATTGGGCAGAGTTCAAGCATCTGTTAATCAAAAGCACAGGGAAAGCTACCAGCCCCTGTTTAGCACCAAACCTGCTCCCAGTGCCCAGTACATGCAGCACCTGCTCCTTCGTGGGGTTATGCCTTCCAAACAGACAGATGTGCCTGCTGCTGTGGCCAGGCTGCTTGGAAGAGGGGCTAGGATAAAGGCTACTTGCTGCCACTGGGACAAGATTTGTCCGTGTCTTGCTGGCAAATGCTTCCCTGCCTCATATAGCTGCAGTAGAGGGAAGTTGCATTGCAAGGAGCTGCACTGACCCTTCTCAAGGCTGGAAGGGCTTCTGCAGCTGGCATCTGGGAGGGGAGGGAAGAAGCAGTGGGGTCACCTTTGTAGTGTTGTCACCTCTTCCTGGCACAGGGCCTGCTGGTGCAGTGCTGCTGCAGAGGGGTAGGGAAAGCACAGCCCTGTGCATTCACTGGGGTTGAGACAGCTCATGAGACTCTTCCCAGCCTGGCTCAGATGGGTGGCTCGTTTGGATTAAAGCATGGCAAGCAACTGCTGTCTCCACTTTCCCAGGACGACCTGGATTTGCTGACGTCTCCTGGCTCCAAGGAGCTGCTGCAGCCCCTCAAGTCTCAGAAGCGAAGCAGGCTGGACACTTGCCATCAGGAGGAGACCCAGCAGCGCACGGAGGAGGCACTGAAGGAGCTTTTCCGCCATGTCCACAATATGCCTGACTCTGCAAAGAAGAAGAAGCTTATCCGGCAGGTAGTGTGGGGAGGAAAGATACCTCTGGGGTGTGCTTGTCATTACAATCCTGGGCATGGAGATAAAGGCTTGAGAGCTGTTTCTAGTCCTGGGCAGGCTGGTGAGAGCGGGCTTTGGGCTGTGTAAGTGGCAGAGCTTGTAAGAAGGCAGAGGAGGATGAGGCCTATCCTGGATGTGGCTGACAGTGGGGCTTGCTGCATCAAGCTGGGCTTTGAGCTCTGTTTTCCAAGCCAGAAAACTTGACATGCCAGCCATCAGTTCCCCAGTTCTGATCATGGCCTCATTGAGCTTTCTCCCTCAGAAAGAGAAAAGTCCTGTCCCCTCTTGCCTGCAGGGAGTGGACAAACTTGTCTCATCTCATTCTGTGAGCATTCCCAGCCAACCTGCTGCTCCAGAGAGACTGGTTGATATGGTCAGCACCAGTCCTGGCTGCCAGCCTCCAACTCCTACTCAAACCCCTTTCTGCTCCAACAGTTGCTGCTTTTGGCTAACCTGGTAGCCGGCAAAAAGCAGCCTCACACTCAAGCTCCCTGTAATCCTGTGTGGGAGATGTTCCCTTCCTCTGCTTTCTTATCCCTGCAGCTCTGAGCTGATTTTCCATTTTGGGGTGTGAAAGAGAGAAACTGAGTTTTAGGCAGAGGGCAGCTGGTAGAGCAGCACACAGCAGCAAGGGACTGGTGTAACTGTACAGTAACCATGCTAACATACTGCCTTCATGTTTCCTCCTAGTTTAATAAGCATCCTACAGCTCTCACTCCTGGCTCTGAGGTACCTACATCCCCAGCACCGCGGCGCACCCGCTCGCGCTCCTTCAGTGGCCTCATTAAGGTAAGGGCAGCCTCTGACCCATGCTCTCTGCTCTGAGTTTCTGATGTTGCACTCTGCTTCTGCCTTGGCCTGGCTTGAATGAGGCCCTCAAAGGGAGGGACTGTTCAAAGTATTGGCTGCCAAAGAACACAGTTCCACTGGGGACAGAAAAGGCAGCACAGTGAAAATAAGCCTTGTTAGTATAAAGTGTAATTATCCGTGAAACGTGTCTGTAGGATCTATGCAACTTTCTGAAGGATTGGTTGCTTCCTGAGATGAGATGAGGACTGACAGGGAGCTGGTCATGTAGCCTAGCCTGTTAGCACAGATGTTAGCACACTGTAGGCTGCCCTACAGCAGCGTGTACCTGCTTCTGACAGGCTGGGCTCCTAGCCAGGCCTTGGGTCTGCTTGCAAGACCCTTATGATCAGGCAGGCTCAGCCTAGTGGCATGATATTTCAGGTGGTTCTGCTTTGCAGTCTTTCTCCTAGCTTGGCTTCCTTTTTTCTTTCCCAGCATCCAACTGCTTACCACCAGTGCATCCTACTCCTTCCCTTTCTTTTCCCCTTTCCACTCTAAGCACTAGCCAACAGGCCTCTCTTCTTATGGCAGCGGAAAGTTTTGGGAACCCCAGTTATCCTGGAGAGGAGGAGCAGGGATGCCACACCAGAGTCCGAGCGAGTCAGCAAAGAGAACATCCACCTGGTAAGAGCCACTCCCTGTCCTGGGACACTGGTTTGTGCCACCTTCTCTCTCTCATCCTCTTCCACAAGTTGTACACAGTCTGCTGCCTGTAGGGCAGTCCCATGGCCCAGACAAACCAGGAGTGGATTTGGGTGGTAGCTGCTTTCTGGTGGTACAGGCTGCTCCCAGGTACGGCTGCAGATGCCAGCTCTTTACTCCTGTTCCTCTCTCTTGTCCAGTTACAGAAATGTGGATCTCCAGCTCACATGTCCCAAGCAAAGCTGAAATCTTTGGAGGGCCGGAAAGAGGTGAGACAAACAGTGTGGGACAAGAGGTTGGTATAGCCCAAGACAGATTGTGTTTCTCCCTGTCTGCTCACTGCCTCTTGTCTAGTGTCCTGCTTCAGGAAAAGGTGTGGGAGGCAGACTCCAGGGTGGAGTCCTTGCAGGGGAAAGACAGCACGACAACCTTTTTTTTGCATGGCATTCTGTGTCTCAAGCATTCAACTGCTCTATAATTCTCTGCTGCAGGAATCCTGTAGACGCATGCGAACTCATCTGCTTTCCAAGGATTCATCATCGCTCTGAATCGCCTCACACCAACGCATGGGTGGGAATGCCCAGCCTCGCAAGCTGTGAATAATGTGCTGCACTGAGAGGGGGGTGCTGCAGGCTCACAGCAACCCCCACCAACATGGCAGCACTCTTGAAACTGGACCTTTGCAAAGACTGCAGGGACTTGTTTCTTTCTGTATATAAATTATATTTCATTATACTATGGGGCAAACCACTATCTAACCAAAACGTGTGCAGCATGTCTGACCTGCTGGCTCTGGGAAGAGCTGGAGTGCTTGCTTACAAGGAGAGCCCTGTGCATTATGGGGCCATTTGCACTCCCAGCTTTCTCTGCAGTGTTGCTAGTATTTGGTTTTTTGCTTTTCTGCTCTGCGTTTTTAACACATTGGCTTGTTTTTGCTCCTTCTCCTCTGTTAGCAGTGAGAATGATGGACTCCAACCTCCACCTGCATCCTGAAAGCTAATTTTACCTTCAGGCCTCCTCTGGAGCTGTGCCCTCCTCTGCTTCCTCTGTGCTCTGTTTTGCCCTGTTGTCCCCAAAAGGCTGGAGTGCACAAATGGTACAGAGCACAGGATGGACCTGGGAGAAGAGGAGAGGCTCTGGCTGCCATCATTTCAAGCAGGGCCAGGGCAAAGCAGCTTCCCCAATAGACTCATCCTTCTGTTTCAGCTGGAGGCAGCCCTTGTTCACTGCCTTCACATTTTCATGGCACAGCTCTGCCTGGTGAACACTGAGTGTCTCTGCTTTTTGTTTCCCCAGGGAGGCTAAGCTGAGTGGGGCTGGAGGCTGGCAAAGGACAGCCCAGCTTTTGGAAGCTGGGGTGTCTGGGGCAGGCAGAGTCCAGTGGTTGTTTGCACAGTGTAGGAACAGCATCAGCAGCATGAGAGATGATAGAGGGCTCCGGACATTTGCCATCTGCTGCAAATGGTGCCAAAGGCTTTGGCTCAAGGTATCTGGATGGCTGATTAGTCATTAAACTGGGGGAAAGGGCTGGAGCTGGGTTCAGCTCTTTGGCCTGAGCTGCAGAAATGAGATGAAACCGTCTAGATACGGGATAAACCCACATCACAGCTGGCCAGTGTCAGCTGCCTTGCTAAGCTACAGTGCTCCAATAAGCCCATCTTGCCAAGTACCTGTTTGCAAACACTCTTGGGTGGGAAACACACAGGGTTACTACTGTGAAATAAAGATTTGATCAGCTGGGGAACCATCTGAACACTTCTTAGCCCTTCTCAGTGAAGCAAATAATCTCTGAAATCCAATTATAATTGTATTATAATCTTTAAGAACCAGGAGCCGGCAGGAGTTGGAGCTCTGTCCTTGACAGCTTTCTGAGACAAATGGTGGCAGGTGGTGTGAATATTGGGATGTGAGCAGGGACTTCAGTCCAACTGGCTAGAGCTGTCAAAACAGGGCATTGGAGCCCTGCACAGCTTAGCTGGAATCTGTCACGTTTTTTTACTGTGTTTTTTGTTGGGTTTTTTTGAGATACAAAGCTATGTGCCTCATGCTGCTCTGTCCAAAGGGATGTTTCTGGTACTTTATTGGGGGTGCCTGTCCCCCATCTGACCCCAAATTGAAGGAGCTGCCTTGAAAATGTAGGGGGTAATTGGGACTGTAGATGTGAGAGTTAGGAGTTGCTGGTGTTAGGAGCCTCTGTCACAGCAAAGAAAAAGCTCTAGTTCTTCAGGGACCAGGCAGGCAAGGATGCTGTGAGGAAAGGCAGAGGCTGTTTGCTCTGATAGTAGTATGTGCTTTTTGGATGTGTCTGTAGTCATTCCCTCTGGAGGCTGAAGCTGTCTTTGTGCTCTTCTCCAAAGGGCATGGCATGTTTTGCTGACTGCACTTGTACCCTGCCCCTGCAGTCTGCTGTTAGCTGAGACCTGGGGATCTCAGCTTTGCGTCTGAACAGAGGAGTGGCAGAGCTGAAGGTCAAGCAGCAGTGCGGGGAGAGCTGTGTCTGGTCCTGCTGCCTCTGCTCTTGCCTGCATTGGAGCTGGTTGCTGGGTGAAGCATTTGTTCATCCCATCTCCCTTCTCCCTATTGCCCCTAGCTGACTTGGGCATCTCTCGCTGTATGGGTGTCTGCTTGGCAAGGCAGTCTTGTTTCTAAGGCTAAATACACTGCTCCTGTATAGATGAGAGGAACATAACTTTTCTCTCCACTGTCCCCACTTACTGATGGCTCTAGCTCAGGGACACTCTGGCTTCTGGTACAGCTGAGATGCGCTTAGCTCTTTAGAAAAATTATATAGGGGGCATCAGCCCAGCATTCTGTATGTCTCAAACGCCTTCCCTGCTGAAGGGGCGGGGGCAGTCTCTAGGCAGGGCAGTTCCAGGAGGGGTTTGGTGCCTGGGGCTGTCCTCCTGATGAACGGTGATGGCTAATGGATTCGGCCTCTAGGACCTCTGGCTGGTGTAGTCCCAATGTGTTCACACTGCCTTATAGATGAGGGGGAGTTTTAGTCATGCTTGGATGTGTCTCATTTGTCTGCCCTGTGCAATGACTCACGAGGATGCTTCTTCCCAGAGCAGCCACTAACTGTTCCCAGAGTCTGTTGTTTCCAAAGTATTTTTACTTTTTTCCTTATTTATATATGCTATGTATGTACTGTTTCAGACTGCTGCTTTTCTGTGTGTTCATGTGAAAACCCCATATTAAATGCTTTTATTTTTAGTGGGTTTGCTCAGTGGCTTAAGCAGTTTCATTGGGACAGCAAGGACTTGGTGGTGCATCCACCTTCAAAAGGAAGGAAACATCTGCTCAGAAGCCCAGAGCTGCTACCCTTAATTGTGGGGGTGCTTGGTGAGGCACTGCCCGCCTGCAGGGACAGCACTGGCCTCCCATGGCACTGGGGTTTGTTCCCTCTCCTGGTGAGAGTCAGGGTCCCTGGACAGGCTGTCTTTCCCTTGGAGGTATGAAGTTGGACTACTTCTTTTCCTGTCCCCCCTGCTGTCATCCAGGGTGATGGGAAATCAGGATTACAAAGAGCACTTTATATAAATAATGGATCAAATGAATACATTTTTCTCTGTAGAACCATTCTTCTCTTGCCACTCTTGGCTGCTGAGGGAGGATGGTTTCTGCTTGCATTTTCTTTTCCTTCTTGATAATGGCGTCTCAGATTTTATGCAGATTATTTCTCTGTGAAGTTCTTCCACGTTTGAAATGCCCTGGGCTTGCCTGCCGTGGCTCAGACACTCATTAACATCCTCGCCATGCAATTGAAAAACAAGCAGGAGAAGCAAGCAGCGCCTTACGTTTTAAACAAGCGCTGCCTTCCTGCAGGGTGAGCTTCAACCAGGCCCCGTTCTCCTCTGGGGCTGCAGTCGGGTGTCGTGGGATTGGTTCATCTTATCCCCCTGCCCCGAGCTCGGGGAGCAGGAGGGGATGGGCCTCTGTGCGCTTGGAAGTGGGCATGGGAGTCCAGAGAGCCGTTTCTGTTCTCGATAGTGCTGAACAAAGGCATGCAAAACCTCACAATAGCTATTTTGAATACTGCAAACCCAAATATCACCTCCCTGATAAGCTGTGATTCAAAGTGACAGCTTGATGTGGCTTACACAGCTTTAAAAATGAATAGTTTTTAGTCCCTGAAGCCACAACACAAGCACTTAGGCCTGGCTACAAGCAAAAGGGCAGCAGTCATTGAGACCAAACACTGGGTGAAGGTACATATTTAGAGGGGGATCTCTCAGCTTTCAGTGTGTTTGCTTTGGCCTGTTGGTATTCCCGCACAGCAGTGGCAGTACAAAGCAAACAAGCAGCACTCATCCTTCCTTTCATTAAACAGTTTTTATCTCAAATTGCACAGCACAGGCTTGCAAATAAGTTCTGCAGAGTGTCACTGCTATCTAAATCAATTTTTGCAAGTTGTCTTGATTTTTTTTTTTTAAAACTGTTATGCCCTGCTTTGGAATTGAAATAAGTTTTTTTTTTTTTCCTCTTAAATTATCATGTGTGGCTGGGAGCTGTCATGCTGCTGCTGCATCTCACTGCCTAGGGCAACAGTGTAGACAAAAACCATGAGTACTGCTAGCAATAGATGTTGGCACCAGCCAGACCAGTTATCAGGTTTTACAATCTCATTGGCTTGGATTAACTAATATTTTTTCATGGCATGAATAAATTACCATGTTTAGTTCTGTTTGCTCATCCCCCTAGTGAGGATTTCGTGCTGAAGCTCATAAATTGTGCAGGCATGTAGATGCTAGTATCTCCATGCTGTGTCCTGCACTGATCCTTCACTGTGCTGTGGACCATGGTGCCATATACTTTGGCTGGCATCAGCACTCCAGCCCCATCCTGCTCCAGCTCTGCTTTGTTCCTGGAAAGTGCCCAAGCATGAGAAATGTGATGGGGTTGTTTCTGGGCTCCTGTGTCTTGATGCAAGTAGAAGCTGCCCCCAGCTGTACATCACGTGGTGCAGTTCAGATACTTTCCAGCACCAGCCTTGGAGGTGCTGATTTCAGTCCAGGTCAGGGGGAGCAGATCTTTCCTTTCCCTGCTGTGGGCTTTACTGCGCTCCTGTTCCAGGTCCTGGATTAAACCAGGCTCCTCTCCCAGGCTGTCGTTGGGACCCTGGGAGCAGAATCATCTCAACCTTTTTCACAAAAGCCTCTGGCTCCATCGTGCCTCGCCAAGGCCGTTCTGCAGCAGCAGCACAAGAGGGGGCTGGCAGCACGCGCTGCGGGATGGGACCCCCTGACCGCCGCGCAGCACCGGGGAGCCAGGGCCAGGCGTACCGGCGAGGGGAAGGCTTGGAGGTGCCTGGTTCTTCCTCCCTGGCTGCATCTAGGGGATGGAAGGGTAGGAAGCTGGGGCTTTAAATAAGGTGTACAAGAATATAAGGAGCACAGAGGAGGCTGAAGGAAGAGGTGGGGAGGGATGGCTTCCTGCAAAGGACAAAAATCAGCTCTGCAGGGTAGTCCTAGTCTTTCAGCTCCAGTGAGAGTCCTTGCCTGCATCTGGGGCTGAGCAGAACTGCCACAAGGCATGCTAAACCCTTTCCTTCTTTTCAAGTTATTTTTGGCTACTGGCATCCTCTCGCCATCTTTCAGACCCAGACCTAGACGCTGGTAGTTGGTCCCTCAGGGTCATGCCTCTGGGACTACTACTCCTTCCTGCAGCACCTGCACCCTGAAAGTGCCTCCTCTACAGCATGGGAATGTGCGTGATGGAGGCAAAGTGGGTCTGGCACCAGCTTCCCCGTCCCATGTTGCACAGAATCGGACTTTCTTCCAGCCTCTAGTAGCTTGTAACTCAGTAAGAGCTGGAGGGGAAGGAACAATGACACAGAAACACACAACTGTGGGATCAGAAATGCAGCCTGTGACTGAGGAAGCACAATGAGCCCAAGTGGATGCACAGCTTATTGGTTACATTCCAGCATGGGACTGGCTGCCAGCTAGCCATAAATATGGAGCTGAGGCAAGCTCATCTGCACCCAGGGCATCTTCATTAATAAAATCAGAACAGTAGATGCTTCTTCCCTCATCTGTCAGGCAGAGACACTCCTTATTTCTCAGATAGTTTCCCAGCTCAAGGATGTCACTGTAATGGGGATTGCAATAAGGTGGAAGGGGTTGGTGGGAACAAGCCCGGTTCCTCCAAAAACAGAACCTAGTGTCTCTGTTCACCCCATAGCCAAGGTCATCAGTTGAATCCTGAAAACCCACCTGCTCCTACTGGGAAGCAGGGTTTTATGGCAGAGGAGCTGCGGTATATGGCACCATGGAGAAATATGTTGGATACACTTGGCAACAGCAAATGGAAAGTTAGCCTATTAAATAGCAAATTATCCCTCCAATGCATCTTAATTGAGGAGGGTTAATGAGTGGCTCCAGGCAGAGTGGGCAGGGTGTGTGCATGTGCTCCGTGGAGGGGGAACAATTGCTGCATCTGGGGACCCACACTGCATGAACAGTAATGTTTCCATGTGCAAGGCCCTTCACAAATGTGTGGTTTATTCAAACCAGGTTGTGCTGCAGAGCTCCCAGGCAGTGGCTGTGTCCAGCCATGCTGGGAATAGCATCTCCCCATCTGCATCTGGGCTGCTTGATACAAATGCTTTCCTTGTGGGCTAGAACTGAGGAAGCCAGGGTGTGGGGCTTGTCCTCTCTGCTCAGCAGCACCACAGAACAGGGGTGCAGTACTGCCCTTGGGGACTGTGGCCCTCCTGCTGCTCTGAAATTGCTCAAGGCAGCCAGGCAGGCTGGGCTCTACCTTCTCAGACAGTCCCATTTGTGTGAGGCTGGGGCCAAATCTGCCTGCCTGGGAGCCTCAGCATCTCCCATATCAATCTGGAAAACCTGATGGATGCTGTTCCTTCACTCCATCCCAGTGATGAGGTCCCCAGGCAGTGGAGCTGCCCACTTCTGCAGTCACTGGGGCAACGTTCACAGAGTGACAATGGCTGTGTTTGCAGGGTGATACTGACCCAGGGTGAAGCTGGCGGTGTTCACAGAGCAACACTGTCAGCACTGACACGGTGATACTGGCAGTGTTCAGAGGGTGATACTGGCCGTGTTTGCCAGTGAGATAGAGCTCGACCCTGGAGAGGCTGCAGACAGAGCTGCTTCTCAGCACTTCCCAGCCTTGCCTGCCACTGCTGCTAACCAGGTGAGGGTTACTGTGATCCCAGTGGCCCTGGCTGCCCACACCACTCCATAATAGACCCATCGGGGGTATTGTCACGCTGCACAAGCCCAACAGGTGCCCTAACAGGGCTGACATGCCGGCCTGCTCCCACACAATGCCTCACCCTCCGAAGCTGAGCATGTCCAGAGGGACAAAGGCAGCCTGGCCTCCCAGCATGCGTTGAGCTGACCAGGCGTTACAGATGTGGCCCTGGCTGGTGGAGGAGCAGCCCAGCAGCCCACCTTGTGTGTGGTCTTTGGGGGACACCAGGCAGCTGGAGGTCACAGCCACTCTGCTCCCAGCACATCTCTAGCTGCGTCTTGTGGCTGCTGCTCCCAACCCAGGTGTGTTTCAGTGGTGTTGCTGGTGGGAGAAACGGTTTGAAGCACAGCCCTGGTGTGAGGGGACCTGAATCCTGCCTTTGGCAATGCCTCCTCGGTAAGGGAGTTGGAGCAGGCACCATGCATATGTGCTATTTGCCTGCATTTTAAACCCTTCTGCTCTGCACCAGTGCCTCATCCTACCCTGAGAAGGGCTGAGTGCTGCTGTGGACTAGTGACAGCTGTGGCACTGCTTTGAAGTGTGGCATAACTGCTGTAGCAAGCATGGGTCAGGACACATGGTCAGGACACTCCTGTGTGCAGAGGCTCAGGGTGCAGCACAGCTGCCTCAAAGCCCAGGTGTGCTGGAAGGTGCCAAGGGCTGCCAATGGCTCCAGCTGGGACCCAGTGCCAGCTCAGACTGCCGAGGAGCTAAAAGGGGCAAGCTGCAGCTCATCCCCGGATGGGTGGGAATGCTCAGATGCTGCCCTGGGGGGCTTGGCTTAAAACTGGCAGCAATTTTTGTTTGAAGCTTTGTAGCTGCTTCGCATCTCTTTGCACGACAGGTCTGGCGCGTACCCCGGAATCCTTCCCCGGATCTTCCCATGAAAACTGCTGCAAAAAAAGCTTCTACTTCGTTTTAACCAAACCCAGATGGTCTTTCTCTATCAAGCAGTTTGGCCCAAATCCCGGTGGCAGACGGCAGGATGAGGCCTCCCCCGATGAAAAAAAGTTTGGGGTTTGTTTTTCTCAACTGCTCTTCATCCATATTCAGAGGCACCCGGGGCCTTTCCTGGGCAGCTCTTGCTCTCTAAGGCCCACATCATCCCATGTAGGGTGCCTGGTCAATTTGGGATCACCCAAATGCACCAGTGACTGAGGTGTAGGAGAGAGGTCTCAGTGCAGAGCCCATAACACTGTCCTGCTGTCCTGCCTCTCCAGGCTCACTCAGCCCTCGCTCTGTTGGCAGCCCTGGAAGGGGGTTGTTTTCGCAACCAGAGCAGCTACAGAGGGGTCAGCAGTGGCTGGCACCCCAGCTCAGTGGGATGCTTCTGGGAACAGAGCACTGGATGTGTGGCAGGAGGCAGCAAGAAGTTCCCACAGGAGAGCAGGAGTTGAGGTACCCACAGGAGAAAATGTGAATGTTGGCCTGAAATGAGGTTTTCAGCATCCCAGCCCTTTACTCCTACTGGAACTGAGCAGGCGATGGTGGCCTCCAGGCAGGCCCCTGCCAGCTATTCTCTTTGCCCCAAGACCATGGCCTGGCTGTAAAGTGACCCAGTGTTGCTGCAGCTGGACACAGACACAGAGATGGAGGAAGCCTATTTATTCTGCAGATCACAAGGATTTGCCTAGGGCAAGTGCCTATAAAAGGGAGGAAACAAGATCCTTCATCCTGCTCCTGCCTTGCTGCCAGCATCAGAGGTAAAGGGCAGGTTAGGAAGAACAGGCCCTGCTCTATGGCCCAAGGGGTGAGCGGGAGTTTGGGAGGGAGGGAAGGGAGCTGCAGGCATTGCACAGGTAGCAGCCAGCTTTGAGGAAGGCTGAGCTGCTAGGAAACAACTTTCACCTCCAGAATTCCAGCTGGGGTCTTCAGCACAGGGCTCCTTCAGATGCTCTGTGGTGCCACTGCCACCTGGGTCCCACTGGGAGCCCCAAGGCAGGCTCCAGGGCCACCTCTGCTGAAGCCATGCCAGTGAGGGGTCGGCTCCCAGAGTCCTGGGAAGCAGCTCATCTTCCTTGTTGTCAGGGCTGCTGTGTAACAACAACGAACAAACCCCTTTCATACATCTCAGGCACGGCTTCCTCCCGGGATTGGGGCCAGAGGAAGGAGATGTCACAAAAATGCAGACAGATGATGGGAGCCTGCATTCGGGATGGGAAAGGGCTGCTGATCTGGGTCAAGCTGGTGCAACCTTGTGTGTGTGTGTGAGGTGGCCCTCGCAGGGGCATTGATAGAAAAGGCACTCCTGCCCCCAGGATGTGCCACTGTCCCTGCAAATATCCTGCTTGCTAGGGGAATGAGTGCGTGGTGGGGTGTCTGTGCTCACATGTGGCAGGCTCCTACCTTCCTTCCTTCCATGGGTTTCCTCTCTGAGGAGGCCATTTGCAGCAGTTGCTGCCAGCAGCCAGGGCTCTGTTGGGCATTTCAAAATGCCTGTTGTTTTTCTTAAGGAGTCAGCTCTTGGAGCCATGGGGTTACAGCTATTTCAGGTGCCATTAATAAAACAGGTGACCAGCCCTCCTAGGGTTATATCCTCCTGCTTTGCATTTGCAGACCTCAGGGAAGAAAATGGAAGGTAATAAAATTAATTAATTAAAACTAAAATTAATTCAGTGCTCACATTTCTGAGATGTCAACCGTTTAGGGCCAAGCACAGAGGATGTCTTGTCTTCAGTTCTTTTTGCATCGAAATAATTATATTTTGCCTCATTCTTCCTGGTGGGTAAGCGACAAAGACCTTTTGGTGCCTTTGACATCAAGATGTTTCCCTGGAGTGAGACAGGACATAGCTACTGCCACAACCAGGGCTTTAGGACTTGCTGGCTGTGTGTGGGGCAGAGATGCATCCCCAAGTCCCTCCTGCGTGCTGGGGTGCTTGGCTGCTGGGTTCCCACGAGCAGACCAGGTACCATCCTGGCTGACCGGTGACCTCTTGCCGTGCGGTCCCCGCGGGGTCCCTGCACCTTGCCTGGGTTTTGGATGATGGGGATGGGGCTCCAGGCTGCCGGGTAGGAGGCAGGCTGGGGGTGTCTGGATCGCACCGGGGGATGTGAAAGCTTTCGGCACCCCCCCGAGGAGAGGTGGGAATGCTTTGCCTGCCGCCGCTCGGTTTGCCGGCTGGTTCTCCGGTCGCTGCCAGTCCCCGGGATGCCTCTGCCCGCAAGCTACCCCGTCGCCTTGCTGCACCCCGGCATCCCGCAGCCATCTCACGGAGGGTGGGGGAAGTGGTCGGCTGCTTGGGGGCACGGACCGAGGGTCCAGGGTCTCAGCGTGCGGGGACGGAGCCGAAACCCAACCTCTCTGCACGGTCGGGGCGGTGCAGAGCCTCGACGGTTCCGAGAACGCAGCCGGGGGACCACTCCTACCTCCGGCCGGTGCCGGGGGCGCAGGGAGGGGCGGTGGCAGCTGCGGCGGGGGGGGCCGTCGGGGCGGGCAGGGCGGGAAGGGGGGAGGAGCCACCGCCAAGGCTGTGCCTGGGCGGTGGGATGGGGCGGCAGTGAGTGCGGCCGGAGGGTTGGGTGGGTGTGCGCCGAAGGGCTCCCGAGCCGTATTGAGCCCAGCTGCGCTGCCCCTGGTGATGCACAGCAGCCCCGCCGCCTAACCCCGCTGCCCGCTGCCATGGTGGCCCCCATTCCCGGGGGGGGCGGCGGGGGTCCTGGCGGGGCTGCGGGCCGTTGCCTGGCTGCTGGCGTGCGCCGCGCTTTGCCGGGGCCGGGCCGCTGGTTGCCCGCCGCTCTGCTCCTGCAGCGGCACCACGGTGGACTGCCATGGCACGGCCCTGCGCGCCGTGCCCCGGAGCATCCCCCGAGGCACCGAGCGTCTGTGAGTACCCACCAGCTTTGTCCGGCCCAGCGGGGCTGCGGGCGGGCGGGCGGGCAACGGCCCGTGGCGGGGTGCGGGAGGGTGCGAGCCGAAGGGGTGCGTGTTCAACTGCATGTGCAGGAGCCCGTCAGGGGATGCATATGCAAGAGCCTGTCCGTGAGGTGCGTGTGCAACAGCCTGTCTGCGGAGGATGTGCAAATGCCCATCCAAGGGGGATGCGTATGTCTGTTAAGGGGACCACTTGTGGAAATGCCTGGCGGGGACTGTACCAAAAGATGCGTGTGCAAGAACCTGGTGGGGTGGGCACGCGTGCAGCGTCCTGTTCAGCGGGGGGGGCTGTGTGTGTGTAAAAGAGCCAGTCCAGGGGATGCGTGTGCAAGAGCCTGTCGGGTGAATGTGTGTGCATCATTCCCTCCATGAGCAGGGTGCAGTAGCCCCTCGAGGGGTCGGGAACAGTGTCTGTGCAAGAGCCTGCTGGGGCAGGGCACCCGTGCGACCCTTCGTCTCTGGGAGGGATATGCAAAGGGTCCTCCATGTGCAAGAGCCTCCGTGTGCCAGTGTGTGTGCAGACACGTGAAATGGGGTCGAGATTAGAGCTGTACGTGAGGGGTGAGTTGTTCCAGAGGGGCATTTGCACTGGGGCAGCCCAGAATGGGCTGCATGTGTGGGGCTGCCTACCCCATGGCACCCACGCACAGGTGTGTGGCCACTTCTGCTCTGTCTTGTCGTGGGGCACCCACACAGCCAGAGGCGTTGCCGGCAGGTCCCCACCACCTCTGTTCTTCCCTTGGGACACCCCCGGGGTGACCAGCCTACAGCTGTGCACACAGCCCACCCAGCTCTGCCAGTCCCTTGCACCCACATCTCCCTGCTCACCAAAGCCCCTGCCACATCCCCAGGGGCGCCGCGAGGGGATCCCTGGGTCTCTCGGCTGGATCCCACAGCCAGGCTGGAGAGCAGGGCTGTTCTCAGCCTCTCTGCTCCACTCAGGGGGCAGCAGGTGCTGTGTCCCAGGGGCTGCAGTGGAGCCTGGTGGCACAGTAGCCTTCCCACAGCTCCAGCCGTGGGGTCAGGCCGCCCCAACATCCTCCTTGCAGTGCAGGGAAGCATTGGCTGCCACCTCCTCAGGGCAGGATGCATTCCGGGACAGCCACACACATGGGGCCCCTCCAGTCCCTGTGTTGAGCTGCGCGTTCCCGGAGTGTGAGAATGCCCCGTTCCTGCAGCTGGGGACAGACCCCGCAGGCAGGGACTGCGGGCAGCCTGGCAGCTGCAGGGGCTGCACCCAGCGTGCAGTGCTGGGAGCTCTGTGGGACACCGCTTCAGTGGAGTTTTCTCTTCTATCGCCATAATTAGGCTCATTTACCCAGCACAGCAACCAGAGTCCCTCCCACAGAGCCAGTTTGTGAGCTACCAGACAGGATCTCCCCCTTTCCTTCGTGCCCAGGGTGGGGGGAGGGTTTGCGCACAGCCGTTCCTGCCTGCCCAGCCTCTTCTACCCCATAGGGAGCTCGTGCTCTCCATTCACTCGGGTGCTGGGGGAACGCAGGCAGTGAGCCAGGTGCTCAGCACCGCTCAGAGGAGACGATGCTGGAGTGGGCTGACGAAGGAGTCCCTTGGGGATGTGTCTCACCGGTGCTCCGCAGGGCACCTCTCCCCCTTTGGCAGCAGGTCCTGCTTGCTGTATACTGTTCTGCCTTCACTGACCCGGTCCTCTGTGGCTGTCACTGCTTGGTGACATTGGGTTTTCTGTGTATTCGTGCAGCTGCTGGTGCTGGATTTGCTGGCCGCGTTGAGCTAGACGTGCTGCTCCCTTGTGGGTGTTGTCTGCTGGATAACTACTTCCCGCTGTGTTGCTCACCCTTGCAGGTGCTTGAGGGTGTCTGTGCAGATTTAGGTCTATCTCCAAGCAGTGAATTCCTGCTGTAACAGATTGTGAGTTTGAGTTCCCTGTGAAGAAGCTGCAACCTCACAGTCTCCAACTTCTCACTGCATGATGGAGCAGGGTCAGGTAGCAACCGCAGGGGAGCCTGCAGCAGGGTCTGTGCTCAGGACTCACTGTCTCCAGGGGCTGGCTTTCTTTCAGGAGGCAGCAACCCCTTACCAGTGTTCTCTGCTGCCTGCCTCTTTTCCCATGCTCTGAGATGTGCAGTGTGAGCAACGCTGACCTTGCCATGTGTCCCACAATGCCGGTGAGCAGTGTTGTCCTTGCTGTTGTGTTGCCTGCCTGTTGCATGCCCACAGCCTTGCAGGGCAGCCCAGTGTGCTGTTTGGACGCTCCAGGCTTTCTCCAGCCTCCCAGCTGGCTGAGCCCCATGGTGGCATGGGTCAAACCCTTGGACAAGGCGGTGCTGCCACTGCCAAAGCCATTGAGGGGACTCAGACAGCAATGTCCTGTGGTGAGGTCTGCACTCCATTGCTTTTGAAACACACACTTTTTCTTTGAGGAAGCAGGAATTATTTGCCTCGCGGAGGCACTGCAACTTTAGGGAATCATGGGCTGGGAGCAATTGTCTTGTTCGCTGCTTGAAGGCTTCCTGTGATGGCAGTGCCATGCTGTTGGTGCAGGGTAAGGGTTGGAGACCTGTCCAAGGAGAAGCATGAGTGGTGGCTGCATGGGGTGACAGGGGACCCCTCTTTCTTTGCACCAGGGCACAGCACGTGGCTCCCTAAGTGCCTTCTAGTCTGCAGCCTGACTTAAACACCAAGCGGTGCCTTGCCCCACCAACCCTACCTGGATCAGGCACTGAGCAAAGAGGCTTATGCTGTAGCAAGGGGGGAAGCAGCAAAATCTCTGGATGCTTTGCCCAGCTGCCTTTGGTCCTGCCTAAGCCTCCTGAAGGCATCGTAGGCAGGATGAGATAATAATCCTTCAGCACTACTGTGTTATCTGCTTGCAGGACTCCCTTGGGTCTCAGCTGCCAGAGGAGAGCTGTGGGAGAAGGGAATGGTTCCCTTCCCCATTTGCTTGCTTTTCTTTCTTCTTTCCCTGGAAGTGCCTCTGAAGAGCAGACTGCCCCACTGGGGAGCTGGGAGACTCTTCCCATGCCAGCAGGATCAGTGCAAATTTGCCACCACCAAATGGCTGCTTCCAACCCAGCTGTTTGGTTGTGGGGGTTGAATTGAGCCTCATGGCATCGCACTTGCTCACGCTTTTTAAGTTTTCAGCTGACAGTTGAGAATTGCCTCACTCACCCCTTCTGCCTTCTCTTTGGTGGGCTGAACACTCCCCATCTCGCTGTTGACTGTGCTGTGCCTCTCTCCTCTCACTTGGCAGGCAGCAGAGCTGACTTTGGGGATTTCCATCACTGCATCCCCCATGGCTCCCTCTTCTCCCTCCCAGGGTCCCAAGCCTCAGCATTGCACGGGGCTCCCATTTGCCTTGCTCCCCCAACTTGGGATTTGCCTGTGCTGAAAAGGGCCCCATCCAGCTCTGCCAGCTCCCCTGTCTGCATGCTCTTCCACTCAGCATGTTGGTGGAAGGGAGGGGTGCTGAGCTCCAGCCCTTGGCTACAGGAGTTTGATGCCAGGGCGGCCACACCTGAGGCACACTTGTGCACTACCTAGCCATCGCCCGCAAAATTACAGCAGTGAGCTCTTCTTCAGCGTGTGTTTAATTCATGCACGAGCGTTTCCCTCTAGCCAGTTAATCAAAATGTCTTGGCAGCAGCACGGCTGGTTTATCGCAGCAGCACTCGTGTATTCGACACTGGTCGTTGTGCTGTGTCTCCTTGGGGTGCTTTGGGGAATGTTAATTCTTGAGAAGCACCTTGGGGGGGACAATCTCACCCTTTCCTGGAGTGCCTGGGCAAGTTTTTGGTGTTGCAGCTGAGTGGGCTGGTTGCAGGGGCAGCGAGGGAGCATGCAGGCTCTGCAGAGCTTTGGGGTGGGATGCATGACCAATTGCCAGCCAGGGCAGTGCTCTTCTGGCCCCACTGCCCTTGGCTCCTAGAAGAGGCAGTGCTGGGCACTGGGAGGATGCAGGCTGCCTGGATAAGGCAGCCTGCTCAGCCCACTGCAGTGGCTTCCTTGGGAGCCTTCCCGGACAGAGGAAATTTGCAATTCTATTCCAATTTCTCCCTTCAGCTTCGTCCAAGGCAGATGCTGTCTATATATCGCCATGGTAACGCTGCGTTCTTGCTCTCCATGGAATTGCATGCTGGAAAAATATTAGTTTAAAAAACTATGTCGTGTTTGTATTGACTGGAGCTGAGGCTGATAGCAGAGGATCTATTGTCCCCTGGTTGGGAAAAGTCACCAGTAACAGGCAATAAAGCCAGGCGGATTGGCCTCTGGTGACCACTTCTCACCCCGCATGGCAATTGCTTCCCTATAAACCCTTCCCTGGCTCTGTTTTATTGCATCCTTTAAAATAGATATTTTCGCCTTAAATGTGCTGCCAGTTTGCTCCTCCAGGGTGATACATTGTGCTGCCAGCATTTCCTTGCCGCTGGGGTGTCAGCGAGGAGGGGGAGTTGTTCCTGGCTTTAATTGTGGGTCTCTCATGTGCACCTTCAAATGCCATCACCACAGCTGCTCTGTGCTGGGCATGGCAGCAGCGGTGCCAATGAAGGATAACACCTCGTGCACGACATCTGTCCAGCTGGCTTGATGTCCAGCATGCATTTGCTTTGCTTTTCATGCTCCCCATCTTCATTGTTTCCTTCTGAACCTCTGGCCAGTAGAAGAGCAAGGCATCTATAAAATACAAAGGCTGCTTGAAAGACCCCTGCAGGGGAGCAGAGCCCACAGCCTGGGGGAACAGAGGGCACTGAGGGTGCCACCGAGGCACTGTGGGCAGGAAAAGAGTATCCCATCCAGGGAAAGAGTATCCCATCCAGGGAAAGGTGTACAGGCCTGTGACCTATGTCGAGAGGGGCTTTTCCTCTATCCTTGCTCTGGTTTGCTCCTCGGGGAGCCAGCATGGGCAGGCAAGGCAAGCGCTGGAGCGGGATGTGTGCATGTCTGCATGCACAGGAGGGTGAGGTGGGCATCCAAGGAGCCTGTCTTTGTCTCACAACCAAGTCCTTCATGGTTCCCTGCCCACTCCAGAAGTACTTAGTGTGGTGGACGCATCCCCTTTATTGCTATCGAAATAACCTTTTATAGAACCTGAAAGGCAAAGCCATGTTTCTGTGAGTGTTTTTCTGAAAAGCAATAAAAACCAGTTGTGTGTTAGCAAATGGCCCCATCCCAGGGGACGTCAGGCCCACATCACTGCTCCCCGGCAGGCTTCCAGCACAAGCAGCTCCAAAGCCAGGTCTGGCACCTGGCCCCTGTCCTCTGTCCCCGCTTGAGGGACAGCCAGGGATGGTTGTGGTGGCAGTGCCAGCAAGCAGAGGTTTTCCTGCTGTAAAGCACTGGGATGCAATTAGCAATGTGGGCAGTGAGAGGGGATGGTTTGCAGCCTGAGCATTAGGGTCGGGGCACTGCTGGAAGCAGAAAGGGACATCTTCATTGATGACCTGGATGTGGGGATTGAGTCCACCCTTAGTAAGTTTGCAGATGACATCAAATTGGGGGGGGTAGTGTCGATCTGCCAGAGGGTAGGAAGAAGCTGTAGAGGGACTTGGACAGGCTCGGTCACTGGGCCGCGGCCAATGGCATGAAATTCAACAAGACCAAGTGCAGGGTCCTGCACTTTGGCCACAATAATCCCATGCAATGCTACAGGCTGGATGAAGAGTGGCTAGAGAGTGGCCTGGCAGAGAGGGACCTGGGAGTACTGGTTGACAACCGATTGAACATGAGCCAGCAGTGTGCCCAGGTGGCCCAGAAGGCCAATGGCATCCTGGCTTGTATCAGGAATAGTGTGGCCAGCAGGAGTAGGGATGTAATTCTCCCCTGGTACTCAGGACTGGTGAGGCCTCACCTTGAGTACTGTGTACAGTTCCGGGCCCCTCACTTCAAGAAGGATATTGAGGTGCTGGAGCGGGTCCAGAGGAGAGCAACAAGACTGGTGAAGGGACTAGAGGAAAAGTCTTATTGGGAGAGGCTGAGGGAGCTGGAGTTGTTTAGCCTGGAGAAGAGGAGACTCAGGGGGGACCTTATCACTCTCTTCAACTACCTGAAGGGAGGTTGTAGTCAGGTGGGAGCTGGGCTCTTCTCCCAGGCAACTTCTCCCATTGACAAGACAAGAGGGCACAGCCTGAAGCTGCACCAGGGGAAGTTTAGGTTGGATATTAGGAAGCACTTCCTCACGGAGAGGGTGATTAGACATTGGAATGGACTTCCCAGGGAAGTGGTGGAGGCACCATCCCTGGCTGTGTTCAAGAAAAGGCTGGATGTGGCACTTAGTGCCATGGTCTAGCTGATGTGGTGATGTTAGGTCACAGGCTGGACTTGATGATCTTAAAGGTCTTTTCCAGCCTAGGTGATTCTGTGATTCTGTAATTAAATGGGATGGAGGGAACCTTGGTGTTGTTGCAGGGTTGGACCCAGGCTGTCTGGGACTGTCTCAGGCCCCTCTACTACATGCAGGTTCTGAAGCTGTGCTGAGCGTCTGCTTTCCTGGCATGCATTTTGGATACACTTGCTGCTCAAAATAGCAGAGGCAAGTGTCCTATGGGGAAGAGAGGCTGCTAGGAGGAGGAAGATCAGAAAAAAGAGGAGATTAATTTTTCAAGCGATGCAGCCAAGGAGCAGCCCTGGGCACCAAGAGTGGGAGAGATGCAAGCTCCTGGTCCTTTTTTTTCAGGAGGCTCCTGGGTATTTTTCAGTAGGAGGAAGCCCCAGCTCCAAAATAGGATGCTGCAGTTTTTCTGGGATTGAGCAGGCACCCATAACGGAGCAGTTTGGGCCCACTTGTCCTCCTGTCCCTGCTGTGAGCTGCTGCAGGAGGGATGAGCAAAGGGGGGTTGCTGAGGCAGATGCAGGGTGGATTAGACCTTCATCTGCTGAGTGGCAGGATGAAGCTTCAGGCCTGAGCTGCCTCCCCTGCCTTGGGAAGCTGAGGAGCCACAGGAGCAGTGATATTCCTTGCCGGATTAGTAAGCACAGCATATAAAGCCCAATTTTGAGGGTATCCAGGTGAATCTGAGTCTCAGTTTCCCCATTTATGAAAGAAAAAAAACCACAACTGCTGCCTTTTCTCTCTCACACCGGGGCTGAGTGAGGTTATTTATGTATTTTTAACCTGAAGGTGTCATGCTGTGATGCTGTGTGAGTGTAAAGCACTCCCTGACTAGGAGCAGCTAATGACTGTGGCAGGAAAACCCCAGAGAGAAGTTAGGAAGAGCAGAAAGCCTTCCCGATCCTCACCGTTACTCGCACAATCGATGCTGTTTGTAACACTTAAAAATTTATTGTGATGCTAACCTGCTTTAAATACCTCGTAAAACCTTACAGAGCTTCCCCTGCTCTGGAGGCCAAGGCCGTACTTGGGGTCAGGTTCCCCTCGGGCTACAGGCAGTTATTCTGAGATGAGCCCGAATAGCACAGAGCTTCTCTTAGAGCTCTCCCTCCTCTTTGGACACATCACCCTGCGGGCATTTGGTGGGTGGCACCTTCAAAGGGATTTTAATGAACCCTGTGGGTACCTTCCTCTTCGCTGGAGGGGTCTGGACAGGGCAGGCACGGGGAGGAAAAGGAGAAGAAGGTGCTGGGAACAGCTCTACTTGGGCAGCTCAGCAAGCTTGTGCTGGGATTTGATTACATTCAGGCAGCGGGGTGAAATCCTGAGAAGGCTTGAAAAATGCAATAAAACTGTAGGATGAAAGGATGCAGCTGCTCTGTCCCCCGCCACTGAGCGCAGGGGTCAGTCCAGGGTCTGAGCCTCGACCGTGTTTCCATTAGCAGTCAGCCTGATGGAACACAAGGTGCTTGTGACATTTGCAGATGCCACCAGGCTGGGAGAAATGCAAGCAGGCTGGAGGGTAGGCTGGGATTTCAAAGAGGGGTTGGTGAACAGGAGGAATGGGCTGACAAAAAGGATCCTGTTGCCTGGGAACTTGAGGAAGGTGTTTGGTGTGAGGGAATCACCAACAGCACAGACCCAGGCTAGGAGCAGGAGCTGAGCTTGTCCTGCCCCTGCAAAGGGCCCTGAGGGAGGGTTGCATTCATGGGGCTGGGGGCTTGTTGGGGGCAGCAGGACTGGAAGGGAAGACCTGCATGGGCAAGGGAGCAGCCTGGTCTCTGCACCATGGTGGATGGGACAGGCAGGGATGGGGTTCATCTGCAGTAAGAGGGGTTCAGGTCAGAGTTTTGGAAATAGTCCTTGAGGCAGGAGCAGTGACTTGCTGGAATAGGGTAAGGAGGAGTGTAAGTCCCTGTCCTTGAAGGAGCCATGTACACATCTGTCAGGATTGATAGAGGGCTACAGAGATACTGCTGTGGGGTGTGTGACCTTGTGGCCTTCATTTCTGCGCTTCCTTGATTATTATCTGGTACTGCTGGCTCCAGCTGGGGTCAGGGCTCTGGGATGAGGGCTATGGGGCTGCTGGGAAGGGGAGCCGTGCCCCTAAGGGCAGAAACAGCAGAGCAGTGGGGACCATGGAGGGAGGGATGCATCACATGAATGATGTAACTGCCAAGACACATTTCTCAGCTTGCGGGTGCAAATGCAGGGTTTTGTGGTGCAGACTTTCCTTCTGTCTTTTTGAAAGCATGAGTCCAGGGAGCACAGCAGTTAGGATTTCTGCCTCAGTGGGAAACCAAAGCTGAGCTGAGCACAAGGACAGGAGTCACATGCGTGCCAAATAGCTGAAGCTTTGCAATGGAGTATGGATAGTGGGATTGCGCTGTCTGCTCCTTTCCCTTCCTGCTCCTGATAAATCAGTGCCCAGGGCAAAATCACTCATGTTGGCTGTATTTAATAAATTACCTCTCAGCATTTGCACTCTCTGAGGTTGTTACTGAGCTGGTGTAGCTCCAAAGCCTGCAAAGAGAAAAGACGCGTCAGAACCCCCAGGAGTGGAATAAGCCATCCAAAGCTAGAAACCAAATATAAACCTAGACTATGCAAATCCAGTCTAACGAACCCTGCTGCAATACAGACATCCCATCTGGGAGTGGAACAATCTACAAGAAAAGTAGCAAAGGGACTTCTTATTTTAATGACTTTCCTCTTCCCAGGGAGAAATGGAAACTTTAAGCTTGTGAACAAAAATACACTGCCTTTACAGTGGCACTGTGAGATTTGGGGTGCTGGGGGGCAGAGGAGGGCTCCCTGGATGAATGTGAGGATGCTTTCTGGCATTAAACCCTATGGATTAATGGGAAAAGAGCATGTCCAGCATTTCTGCTTTCAAATCACAGTCTAGAAATTCAACCAATCTGCCAGGCAGCTCCCCAGACACCTCAGTTCTTATTGAAGCTCTGCTGCACAGGGCAGGGCAGGGGGTTTTGCTTCACTAGGAAAGGGCACAGAGGCAGCGGGTGAGCAGCTGAGCAGCGGGGATCCAGCTTTCTGGGCACAGCAGACTATAATTTATCTCCATGGGGAACTGAAGGGGATTTAGAGGGGGGAAAATGGCATGAAGTTAAATAGCAGTGTTGCCTCGGCATCCTTACAAATAAGCTTTACCTGCTGTTCGTTCCCATCCTGGTTGCAAAGGCCATCATTTACCCGAACAAAGGCATGGGAGGATGCTGAGAGCATTTGTGTCGCAGGAGCACGCAGGGCAAGTCCCTGAGGGAGCAGGGCTGTGAAGGGGCTCTGGGACACTGCTCTTCTTGGGGACAGCCACCTGCCTCAGATCACCCTGAGGATACTCAGTGAGCATGCAGGGAGTGGAGGATGGTGTGGGTTGGGTTGGCAGCACAGTTGTCCCCAGGATGGCATGCTCCCAGGCAGTGCCCCACATCACTGCATCCTGCCTGTGCCTCCTTGTGCTAAAAAGTCTTTGGGTTCAGCTGTGCTATCCCAGAAGGTGCCTGGGAGAGAGGGCAGAACCTGATTTTGGCATGTGGAGGGACTGGCTGTGTCCAGTCCATGGCTCTTCGGTGTTTCTGCAAGTCTATGTGCTGCTTTGTCTGTGCTCTGCCTCTGGCTAAAGCTCTGGTGTGCCAGTGCTCAGAGGACCCCAGAGGTGTCCAAGCCCTCCCTTGAGCTTTGCAGGTTGAGGTGGAACTCCTGGCTTTCAGACTGAGCAGTTTTTAAATCGAGCCTTTCTGCTCTGTCTGTCTGCAGTACTGGAGATTTGCTAACTTCCACTTACACATTGCAGAAAGAGTAGTGTTACATACGTTTAAAAGAAGGTGACATGGGGGTCCTGCTGCGGTTCTCCCTTGCTAGGAACTCGGGTGGGTGCTCGGGTGGGTTACCTCCAGCCCGACCCTTGGGAAGCTTCCCTTTAGGGGAGGCTGACCCTTTAGGACATTTGAAGAAAATCACTCCTTGAAGGCAGGGTTGCTCCCTGCCCTTAGCTGGCCTCAAAGCTGTGGTCTATCAGGAGGTGGGCAGGCGCATCTGCACGTACCGAGCCACACCTCCTGCAGTGATAAATGTCCCTAAAACCCGTGACCCACCCGAGCACCTCGTGCCCAGGACTTGCAGCCTGGCGCTGGGTTTTGCTTCCCGGGAGAGGGGTAAAACTGCATCCTTGCGAGTTGGAGCCCCATCCCCGGGAGCCAGATGTGCATGCTGTGCCCTGCGGGGAGCCGGGCCAGCCGTGGGGCTGCGGAGCCCAGTGTGGGTTTCAGTGTAATCGCTGGGGCTGGGGGACTGCTATTAATTCCCCGCTTGCATTCAGCTGTGTCCTAGTAACTGCTCTCCCCCCCCTTCTCCTTCTCAACACAGGCGCACACGGCTGGATAATGGCAGGAGCCCGGCAATCTCGGCCGCTGAATAGCGGTGTAATTACGAGGCTGTAATGGCGAGCTGGAACTCATTAGCCATTATCAGCCGTTTCAGCAGGACAATGGCAGCACCCCGGGGTGCGCTGGCTGTACCCGGCTGCCCCACACCTCCGGGCCAGCCCGCCCTGACCTCGGCCCCTCCCGCGGCACAGAGCCCGGCAGAGGGGGGCTTTGGCTCTGGATAGAAATGATGGACGTGGTACTCAGCCCCTCGTGTGACGTGCGGTTTCCCTGCTCCCCAGTCCCGCTGCCGGGGGTTATAGAGCCTGGGATCCTGCCTGGACACTGCAGCCTGCCCTGGGCTGGCACCTTCCTGCCTCTCCCCTGCCCTGGCTCCCGCAGCTCGTCCTTCCCTTGACAGCCTCCCCCTCCCGCAGTTTATTTGTTTCCTCTTTATTTCTGCACCTGCATTCAGTGCCGGCAGCTGGGTCTCCAGTGTGGGATCCCTCCCCGGGCTGTGCATTCCCGTGGCCATCCTCCAACCCCAGCGCATGCTGGGGGCAGATCAGCCCGGTGGTGGAGGAGTGCACAATGCAATGGGGTGCTGCGCAGGGAACCCCTAGTCTGCAGGCTGTTAAGTCCAAGGGCTGATGGCCCCTGTCTCTCCCTGCAGCACTCAAAGCCCCTAATGCGGGAAGACTGCAAGGCAAAAATCACTGCAGCTCCCAGCTCAATATATTTTAAAGAAGGAGAATCCTAGCAGGGGCACACTGGAGTGTATGGCAGGGGAGAGCAAGGGAGGTCTAGCCATCAGGCTGGGAGCAGAGCTCCGGCGACCTGTGGGTCTATGAGTGGGGCACACCTTGCCCTGAACAGCATCTCCCCTCTGGCTGGAGTGCCTGTCCCTGTGCTCACCCAGGGGTTTTGCCTGTGGGACCAATGCCAGGATAAACAGCCAGTCCATGCAAGTGCCTCTTGAAGTGTGGCTTACTGTCCAGGCAGATGTTCCAGAGGTGGCACAGGGTAAAGGAAGGGGTGCGGTATTGAGCACTGAACCGGTCGTGATGCATGTGGGTGACCTGCAGCTGGGTGTGTGGAGGGATCCTGCTTTTCTGGGCAACAGTTGTTCACTTTCGTATTATCACTGCCTTCTCTAAGTGACTCTGTGGTTTTAGGATGACCCTACCAGGTGTTTGCTGCATTTCCAGAGTGGGGTGATGTGTATCCAGCCAGGCAGCTGCTGGCATCACTGGGCTGCTTATTGCATTGCTGAGGGCTCTGGAGATTCTGTCCCAAGGGAGCCAGCCAGGGTGGGGATGGGGGAGCTGGGCAGCCCCTGCACCTTCCTACTTTACTGTCCATAAATGATGCCAACTTGCACACTCCTGACCAGCCAGACCTGTGTGTGCCCAGCACTGCTGACTGTTGAGGATGAGGGTCCTCCCTGGAACTAGCAGCCAGCCCCACAATTCCCAATGAGGGGCACTGAAATGCAGCAGCCACTGCTGTCCTTTGAGCCCTGTCTGCCCTTTTTGGGGAGTTACTGGGGAGCCTCAGTGCCTGGTCACCTTCTGAGCACTTCCTTGCTGATCTTTGCCTCTTGTCTCTGCAGGGAGCTCAACGGCAACAACATCACACGAATCAACAAGAACGACTTTGCCGGGCTGAAGCAACTCCGTGTCCTGTGAGTTCCTGGCGAGGGGCTGGCTGCCCCGACCTTGGCCGGTGCTGTGCGTGGCTTGTGGCCCCTCCTGGGGCTGCTAGAGATGATGCTGAGCCCTTTGCTGGACATCTGCTGATAAGGCTGGAGGGCATCCATGTTGGGCTGAGCATGGTGGGCTTCCAGCTGGGAGGGAATGGGGAGAAAGCAGCTGGGTTGTGTTGGGATGGTGGGAACAAGGTGGCCCTGGGTCTGCAGGAGCATCAGGAACATCGCCAGTGAGATGAGGGTGTGAGGAACCATCTTTCTGGAAAGCTGACCCTTTCTCTCCGCAGGCAGCTGATGGAAAACCAGATCAGCACGGTGGAGCGTGGAGCGTTTGATGACATGAAGGAGCTGGAGCGGCTGTGAGTGCCCAGGCATGAAGGCGGGTTGGTGAGGGGCTGCCAGATTTAGTCACAGAGAGCATCCTTCCCTTTTTGCCTTAAACCATAATGTATCGGTGCCACCTGACTTCAAACAGCTTCTCTGCTGCACGGCTGCAGTATTTTACAGTGTGGGAAGCAAACCTCTTTCTGTTTCTGTAGATTTTGAAGTCCTTTCTGATGCTTTTGAGGTGAGGGGCAGGTTAAACACAAATCACTCTCACTGTTATCAGCTGTGTCCTATGTGTTAGCTAGGGAGCCATGAGTTCCAGTCCAGTACTCAGTAAAATAGCTCAGCAGTTTAAAAATCCTGAGCTGCTAGAGCAAATATGAGGAGCTGAGGGAGCAGCAGGTTAACAGTGCAGTTAAGCAGCAATCGGCAGTTAACAGCTCAGAGTCCTGTTGGCAGGTAATTACAATATTGTGAGTCTATTAATGCCCTGTTGGTTGCCCCCACCTGGGAGTGCAATGAGCAGGACAGGGTTGTCCTTGCCAGGGGGGATTCTCTGCTCTAGCAGCCCCTCTGGGTGAGCCAATCCAACCTGGAGCTGCCAGCTGGGTTGCAGGTGGGGTGATTTCTTTGCCCCTAAACCCTGATCCTTTCCTCCTTCCCTGCAGACGGCTGAACCGCAACCAGCTGCACACCCTGCCCGAGCTCCTCTTCCAGAACAACCAGGCACTGTCACGGCTGTGAGTACCCTTCGTGCTGGTGGGGGTCCCCAGCCTGGCCGTGGCGTGGGCTCACTTGTGGGGCTTGGAGGGGCACTGACATCCCAGGGGGTGCTGTTTCTGGGGGTTGTGCTGGTGGTTACTGCTGTCTGTAGCAGGGAAATGCACTCTACTTCTGAGCTATCAGAGATCCTGAGCTGGAGCATGCAGCATGGCAGGGAATTGGTCTCCTTGCAGAAGACCTGAGACCAGTGCTGTTAAAGACAGTGTTAACAGCCCTTGCAGTGTCTGGGGATACAGGAGGAGGTGCTGGCAGTTTGGGCTGGGGCTCGCTTTGTGAGCTGGGCTGTGCATAGTGCCAGTTGCAAGAGACACTGCAAGCCGTGCAGTCTCCTCAGTGCTGATCACAGGCTCTGGAGCAGAGTGATCTTACTCCCTAGACCAGGTTGTCATGAAGGGAGGATAAAAGAGAATGTCCCCAGGGGGTCGCATCCTGCCCAGAGACACAGAGAGCCCCACAGTCCCACTCCAGATGTGCCTTTCTGTTGGAATCTGGGGCAGCCTGGGGAAGGAAGGGGAAGCCCTGCCTGGGGCAGATCCAGCTCGTCTCACCTGCTGCCCCCTCCATGCCCTCCCTGCCCCAGTCCTGCCTGTCCCTCTGCACGCACAGAAGCACCCCTAGGGACTGTTTCCCACTGTGCAAGCCGCAGCTCTGCAGACCCCTTTCCTTCTCTTCCCTCCTTGCAGCAACAGGATGCTGGGGAGGGCTGCTGGGGTTTTGATTAAGTAGTCTCTTTTCCATATTGGCTTTCCCTTGCCAGGGGCTGCTTTGCTCAGGCAATGGTGCCATCGGCATTGTTTGAACTGCAGGAAAGCCTCCTAACAAAGCATTTACCAGCTCTCAGCTGTTTTAGGTACCATATACATTGGGATGGGGACTGCAAGGAGTAAGAGGGTCCATGCCAAACTGGAGCTGGGTGCTCTCCATCACTTGGAGATGCTTACACATTGTGGCTGATTTGCAGTCCATAGGAGCAGGGCACTTGTGGGCAGGACATGAGATCTTTGCTTATTGCATCTTCTATCTCCATTTCTCATCTGTGAAATGAGGCTGCCACACCCCTGCTGGGGCAGGGTAGGAGTGGATGAACTAACTGAAAGGGTTGAGATGTTGCCAGGACAGGCATGGCTATGTTGGGAGCAGGCAGCCCTGCCTGTGCAGGCAGGCTGTAGCTGAGCCGTTTTGCTCAGTGGCGATGCCGGTTTCTTCCGACAGTGCCAGGGAGTCAGTCCCGGAGTCCAGCTGGAGGCAGTGCAATAAAGGGTTAAAACTCCGTGTGGGTTGCCAGCGTGGGATGTGTGAAATGGTGGACTGGAGCCAAAGATGGGCCTAGGTAATGGCAGCTGATAGCACAGGCGTTCAATTAATTATCAAATGGCATTTGTTGAGCTCAGCTGTGCCGTTTCGTGGCGCCAGCAAGGGCCCATCCTCCTCCAGCCACCCATTGCACAACAAAAACATGGTTGAGAGAATTATTTTACAAACATTAATGTTTCCCTTTTAATCTTTTCCTGGTTTTAATACCAAGCTCTTTCAAAAAGCTAACCTCAACAATTAATTGGGGAGGTGCAGAAGGCAGCCACCCACATGGATCTGGGGCTGTGTGTTCCCTCACATGGTGTACACGGGGCTGTACATACTGCTGTGGGTGAGGAGGGATCTACAAGATGCTCCTTGCAGCCACCCCTGTGCAGGGGCATTTCAGCCTCAGCCTATTGTTATCTGTTGCCTTCAGGAATGTGGTGGTTTTTTTGAACCTATTTTCCCTGGCCCTGCCTTGAAGCTGTCTTGTGACCATCTCTGCCATGATAACTCCACCTGTGCTTTTCTTGTGTGATCTGGGGCTGTGGGACCAGGCTCATGTTTTTGCAGTCCCTCAGCTAATGGCAGTGCCATGTCTTGGAGAGCTTTGATACATGCTCAGAACTGAGGGTCCCCATGAAGAGCAGTGGGATTTGGGACAGGGGGCACACTGAGCTGCCTGCCATCCTTCTCTGCAGAATGTTACCCCACACTGTGTTAGTGAGGGCAGGGATGTGGTGCTGGAGGCTGCACAGGGAGCATATCAGTGGCTGCTGCCCTGGAAGAGCCTCAGGTGCTGTGTTTGAACAGCAAAGTGCTGTGTGCCACAGGATCTGCTGCTCCCTCTCATTGTGGCTGCCAGTTGCTGAGGTGCCCAAGGATGGTTTATGGGAGGCAGCAGATCAGGGGGTGCCCGGGGCAGAGCTTGTCTAGACACAGTGTCATGCTGGCTTAGCAGGAGATGGGATCTGGACCGGTGCTAGTCCAACTGGTGCAGGAGGTCATTAGGACACTCTTAAATTGCTGCAAACCTGGCTCAGGCTACAGAGATATGAGTCAGTGGGGAGCAGGTTTTAGCTAAATTGAAATCAGCTCGCCTTGAACTGAAATCGGAGCCTCTGCACCAGACTTTGCGCTTATTTAACTGCTGAAATGGATCTGTGGTGGCCCCGCGGCTTGGTGCCCCCTCCCTGCCCCAGGGGCAGGCTGGGACCCGTGCTGGTAAGGATGGGATGGAATGAGATGGGAAGAGAGGGCTCTCACCAGAACTGTGCTTTTGCAGATCCTGGGCTCCAGACTATATCAAGCAAGCTGTGCCTGTGCAGGCTTCCCCATGCCCTGCCCTCTGCACCCCCCCACTGTGTGCTCCTTGAGCTCCCTGGGTACCTCCTAGGTCCTCATGTTCTTGACACTGGGGGGTCTTTAATTAGCAGAAACTGGTTGAACAGGTCAGGCTGAGATCTGTTTAGCTGGGATATGAGGCTGCCAGGTCTGGCAGGTGGGTGGCAGCTGAGGCAGAAAGCCAGGGGTGGATGCAGACACCACTGGGGGTTGTTTAGATGGGTACCTGGGTGGTGGCCTGGATGGTCCAGCCTCTCCTAGCCTTAGTCTTGATGCATCTTCAGCCACACATCAGTAACATGGCAGCAGGTTAAGGCAAGTCTGGTGAATGTGTGGTATGCAATACCCATTTCCACTATACCTTGAGCCTTGTGGAAATATCTCACAAGCACAGAGAGGAGGACCTTAAGCTTGGATTGGGATGGAAAGCTGTTTGTCCACCTCCTGGGTCCAAGTGTCAAAGCCTAATCCATGCTGGTGGTGCTTTGTGGGCTCCCAGCCCAGCTCGAGCTGCAATTAGTTACTGAGATCTTGGCTATAAAGAGCATTTGTGCATCGGGATAATGGAAAGGGTTGGAGTTAAACCTGATCCGTCGGGGCTTAAATAAACTGAGGAATGGCAGGAAAGGGCCAGCAGAAAGCAAACCTCAAATGAGGGTGTGGGGGAGGTGAGATGCCTGGAGAGGAATGTTTTCCCCTTGCTATTTGGAAATACTGAGCTTGTGCCTGCCCGGAGCTCGTCTTGGTCTGAGATGGGGGGTGGGGTGGGTGGTCTGTGCTAGTGCCTCTGCAGTGGGGCCAGGAGGCAGGAGGACTCTCTGCATGGCCTCCCGTATGTATATCTGCCATAATGAGCAGATAACTCATTAAGCAGTCCTGGTGGCTGGAAATGGTGCTGATCTGAGGTTTCGCTGGAGAGCGCCTGACCCCAGTGGCCCCATCTCAAACTGGGTTTAATTAAACTGTCAGCACTGGATGGAAGAACAAAGCGTCATGGGCTTGGGGGGCAGGGGGGCAGGGTTCCCCAGCAGCTCGCTGGGGAAGAGCATGTGTCCTGTGAGGTAGAGAGCTGTTAAAAAATTGATCTTTCCTTCCACTGAGGATTACCCAGGCAAGAAGGTGACCTCTGCTATTGCACTGGCCAGCACTGGTCCCTAGTGCCCTGCAGCCATGCACATCCTTGCTCAGCACTGGTGCCCTGGTGCAGCCCTGAGCTACACCAAGGGCTGGGGAGGTGCTGGTAGATCCCGCTCCAGCATCTCTCCCCAGCTGGCAGAAGTTTTTCCTCTTTGGACGGGAGACCCAAGCCCTTGAATTTCTTTCTGCTGCCTTGGGAGGGATGGAGAAGGATGGGCGAGGAGTTTTGTAGCCCTTGTCTCCCCACCTTCCCTTAAAACCTCCTCCTGAAGCTATTTTTTTTAAGTGCCTTTGGGGATGCTCAGTGGAGGGATGCAGGGAGGACAGAGGAGGCTGGGATGGCTGTAGCAGCAGGGTGAGAAAAGAAATGCTGCAGATGCATCGTCAGGGAGGCAAAGACGTGGGCTGTCGAAATGTGCTAAAGGCAGCCAGGATGGCTATAAATAAATGGTTTTCTCTAAGGGAAAGCCGAGCTGGTGAGAGGGAAGAAAGGAGCGGTGGGTGCTTAGCTGCAAGGAGCTCTGGAGACATGCTCCCACAGGGAGAACTGGTCCCAGCTGGATGTATTTCTCTGGGAGCGGCTGCCCAGAGGTTTCACTTGCCAAAAGGTGCAGCAGCTGCACAGCAGAGTGGGAGCTGAGAGGGTGAACAGAGAGTAGGGGAAAAAAGTCCTGTCTCCAGAAGGAGGAAGATTTAGGACAGGGGCCATGGCCTGTCAGTTCCTGTTGGACCTATGCCAACAAAATTGGTGGAGGAGATGGTGCTGGCAGCCAAGCCCAGGGGGAAGGGCCAACGGTCCTGCTTTCCCCTCAGTAAGGGCAGGGGCTCCCTGGAAACAGCAGTAACATCTCAGTCAGAACCAACGGCTTTCTGAGACAGAACCTGGGACACAGGGGATGCTGTAGGGTCTGGGAAAATTGTCACGCTGCTACAATACTCTCCTCCTATGGCTGGAGCCTGCAGAGGGGTAGTGATGCTCTACACTTATTTCTGTCTGGGAGCTGAGACAGACACCAGGGCTGATTCAGACCCCCACTGGATCTGAGTGATGAGGGAGTTTTGAGCTCAGTAGCAGAGAGCATGGCAGCTGGGTGTGCTGCCTGGGCAGGAGAAGTTACATTATGGTGAGACCTGGGGCAGGTTCCTCGCACCAGCACTGTGTCTGGCTGAGCTCAGCCCTAATTGCCTAATTGCAGGCAGAGAAAAATGGAGCACTGCTAAACAACTTGAGAAAATGCAAATGACATCCTTCAAGAAGGAGAGGACCACAACTACATGGGAGGAAGCTGTAAGCTGAGTAGTAGCAAAACAGGGTGACAAGTGAAAAAGGAGCTGTTGGAGAAAGGAATAACAAAACAGGCCCCGCTCGGATGAGGCTGTCTGCACGTGGGAGGTGTTGCTTGCGAGACTGTACCAGTGACTGTTCCTCTTGGCTCTGCACTGGGAAAACCCCCGGGATAGGAAATGAAGAGATGGAGACATTGTCAGGACAAAAATGCATGCTTGGTAGCTGTGGAGCAGTCCGTGCCCCCATGGTGGGTGGCTGTGATGGTGGCAGGTGGAAGGTGTGGGGGTGAGGGTGATGCTTGCTGGGAGACGTGAGTGCAGCAGCTCTGCTGCTGAGACTCGCATGCTGGAGCCCTGGTTTTGATCTGACGGGGGATTTCTGGTGCCTGCCTGTGTGTTGGCTCTCTGGAAACCCTGCTGTGGTGGTGGGTTGGCTCTCGCCGTGTGGCAGCTCTCCCATGCCAGACACCCGCCCTGTCCTCCCACAGCCACTCCTGTTGGAGCTTTGGCTGAGGTTCGCTACCTCCAGCTTGGTTTTGTGCTTGTTCTGGAGCACTGTGTGGGAAGGGGCCTACAGGCACGGCGTTGTGTTTTCATCTTTCCATGCTGGAGCAGGGTCACTTTGGCTCACTAGGTGTGTGCTCCTTTGCTGCTTTGCTCTTTGTATAGGTGTGTATGTGCTGCTTTCTGGTGTCTCTGTGTGCGGGTCTGCCATCCAGGAGCAAGGTGCCAACGTTGGGAGCAGGGAACAGCTCCCCCCAGAGCAAACCTCCTCTTCCCCAGCATCCACCGTTTCTGTCCCGGATCCCTCCTCCAGCAGCATCCCCCTCCCCTCACCAGGCAAGGGCTGAGTGTCTCTGCTGTCACCATGCCCACATTTGGGTTGTTGTCCCCTCGACTCCGGGTGCCGTACCCCCTCATGCTCCCTGACAAAGCCCCTTCTGTCAGGAATGGAGTGGGGCTGGGGGGGACGAGGCTGCGATGTGTCCCCCCGAATACCAATCAGGAGGGGGACTGTGTTTGCCCCAGTAGCTGGGGGAGGACTGTAGGGTCTATGGGCTGCAAGACCCCTCCCCCCCAGCCAGCTGGGGGGACAGGGAGGGGGGAGGGAGGCCTCGTCACAGCCCCTGGGAACAAAGAGTCAGTGTGGCTGGTGACAGCTCTAAGGAAACGCAGGGAAACAAATGTGCCACTAATAGGTGGGGAGGTTACCTAGGAAAAGATGCTGCCGGGCAGGCGGGCAGCCAGCCCCTTCCCCGGCGGGCTGGTGGGTGGCAAGGGGTTGGGGCTGGCACCCCTGGCCCCAGGGGGGGCTCGGGGTGCTGCAGTGGGGCTGAGCCAAGGCAAGTCTGTGGTCCATGCCTGGTGGGATGTGCCCTCAGACTGCTATCCCAGTGAGGACAGCATCCTTATGGGTTCAGTAAGGACATCTCTGGGTTTTTTGTGCTGGGTGTCCTGCTGAGGAACTGGCACCATTGTACCTGGAGGGGCTCACTGCCTGCTTGCTGTCTTATTCCATCATTATTGTGCCACAGAGCTCAGCTTTTTTTAGTAGCGCCAAAAAAAACTCCCTGGGGGATCCTGACTATAGCCTCATGGACTTAAACACTTGTTTAAGACCTTTTAATATTCAAGCACCTCCATAAACTTTTTGGGACCTGACTTACGGTCTCTGGAGGCACAGGAGTGCCAGGGTGAGGGTCACTGCTGGGCCCTGACCTGCCACTGAGCAGCCTTCCCCTTTGCTTCTCACCAGCCTGTGTCCCCCACTGCCAGGGCAACAGAGCAGACCCCACATGGGGGTGCCCTGGCCCCCAGCTCCCTTACCACACAGACAAGCCAGGACTGCCAGGAGCAGGCATTGCCAGACGACTGCCTGGAGATAATCTACCCCCTCCCTCTGTGCACCCCGTTGTGCTCTTGCCCCGTGGCCGGCTTCAACTTTCTGGGTGTTGAGCCGCTTCCAAGGTTTCCCTGGCAATGCACGGGGTTGAGCCCTGCTCCTGGAGCTCCCTCCTCGAGCCTCAAAGGTTTTGCTTTGGGTGCAGACTTGGATTTGGCTTTTGTAGTGTTGTTAAAGCAAAGAGGTCTGAGTCTGTAGTGAGGCACAGCTTCCAGCCCCCCACCCCTTTCGGCAAAATGCCACCCCCTACATGCCATTGCCATGTGTGGAGCATCCCAACCTGCCTCTCTGGTGATCCTTACTGTGCCAGCAAACAAGAAATTGTAACCCACAGGAAAAAATTATGGAAAATCAAGTCTTATAACACTGGGCAGCAGTGCTAATTACACAGCTATTAAAGCACCGGGGAATTATTTATTTCTTCCCCTCCTCGCAGCTCATTGCCTGCACTGTGCCCCGTTCACCCCTCAGCCACCCTTCATCCTCTGAAAGAGTTAAAAGAGCACTTGGAGAAGCTGATCCCTTTGTCTGTAAGTTTTAGGAGCAGAATAAAGGCATTTCCTTTCTCCTGTTTTCACAGCTCAGACAGTAGAAAGGTTCAAAGTAATTTTAAAGGATCGTGAGCAGAATTAGCCTTTGGTAATTTGACTTTTCAGGATGTGGAAAGAAAAAGCCTTATGTGATGTTTTAAGGGTAAGCTATAACTTGGTACCCCTGCACATGTATCCCACAGACATGTTAATGTGCAGAGCCAGGTAATTAACCTGCATTTGATGGTTTGCTCTCCAAAGGGTGGGTGCTGGACCCCCTTGTCTCTCCTGCTGGGACTGCCATGAAAATAAGCCATCAGCAGTTTCCAGCACTGCTTCTGACAGCTGCCTGCAAGGATGCCTGTGCCATGTCCCTTCACTGCTTGGGGCACCTGGGATGCTTTACCCACTGCATTTGCTGGATCATTTTCCCTGTGCTAAAGTGCCATAAAGACTAAAGATGTGAGTAAGAGTGTGGAAGATGCCCCTTCTAACACCCAGCAGAGTTCTTAGTGCGGCAAGGCTTGTAGGCATTGCCAAGGGGAAGCTGTCCTCCACCTGTGGGGATGGGCTGAGGGCATCCTGGTTTGAACACCCCATTTCCCTGTACCTGCCAGTCGGAAGAATTGGAAGAAACACGGTCAGCAGTGTGTTTGGGGAGGTGGGGAATAGTTTTCCAGATTCTCATCTGTGTTAAATTAATTATCATCCCAGGCTTATCCTCACTTAACCAGCAGATGTCTGTGGTTGGGACCCCCGCTGCCCCACCAGAACTAAGCAGCGTATGGATTAGGGGGTCTTACTGGCTGCCTCCCCTGGCCCCTCCGTGGTTCTTACACCCCCTTTTGTCCCCAGAGGCTTTGGTCCCCATTTGTGTCTGTATTTCCCTTCAGGACAGGAAAAGCTGGATTAATTTTTACTGCTCCCAAGGGAGCTGTTGGTAACCAAAGACGTCTCACTGTCTTGTTTTCTGTAAATCGGGAGGCAGGAAATAGCAAGGATGGCTTAAAATGGTTTCCCCACCCTCACCCCCCCCCTTTTCTTGTCTGGCCTTCACCGCCTCTCCAGTGGGGGATGACATTTGGGGCAGAGCTGCTTGGAGAGAAAGTCCCTCAGACATCTTCCAGGCCCTGGGGCTGGAGGAGAGGGGCTTCTCTGGGAGATGCAGCTCAACCATGCTCTTGAGTGTTTGGGAACTGATAATTTTGAGAGCCTACAGAGGAGGACTGAGGAGCATTAGCTCAGCTGCACAGACAGAGTATTAAATGTGGAAAGCACAGGAAAAGCTCCCAAAAAGTACCTCTCACCCTGGAGTTTGGAAGTCTTCCATCACCAGATGCCTCCCATAGCAGAAATGGGATGGGGACCCAGGAGTCCTGGGCCTGCATCCTGCTCTTCCCATCCCTGGTACGGTGGTCAAAGGGGCTTTTGTCCAGCTCCAAGCCCCACAGGTGGGTGGGTGCCTCATCCCCCCCCTTTTACCCCTGGGCTGGGATGCTTTTTCACAGGGGCCACTGTTGGCCCATCGCTACGTGATGCAGGCTTGCAGGTCACCTTGGCAACAGGGGCCTGGGGATGTGGGTTGGGGACCCTTTTGGGATGTTTGCCCGGGGGCTGGAAGTCCCATTTGCCATGGACGGGCATGTACCCAGGAAAACGCGTGGCCATGGCAAACATGGTGGAAATGCAAAATGGGTGCATGCCATGCTGGTGCATGCACATCACAGGGTATGGGATCAGGGTGCAGGTATCTGGCACTAGGGATTTACCCCAGGGATGCTCTATTGCAGCTCCTCTCCATTGCACAGCCAGGCTATTACAGCCCAGCAGTGACCACTGGTGTTATTTATTACTAATCACAGGGACCAAGTCAGAGCAGGGTAGCTGGAGGAATCTGTGCTGATGGGATAAATGGGAGCATGAAAGTGAGGAGCGAGGGGGAGGGCTGGCTGTATTTCTGGGGCTCGGTGGTGTTTCCAGCTCTTGCCCTCCAACTGGAGGCATTTCCACCTCTTGGTGTTGTCATACTGCTCTGGCTCGTTTGTTGTCTTCCCCATGGGCACAGCACGTTGCTCATTCCTGCGTCCTACGATTTCACAGCATCCCTGCAGCCGGGTGTTAATGAGATTAGACCCGAGCTTTAAGATGTCTCTCTCTATCCTTTGCCATCCAATTACACAGCCCGCATGGTATCTGATTGCCTGCGAGAGGGGAGGACTGGGGCTGGCTGGGTTGGGAGGATGCAGCTGGTCTTTCTGGGTATCAGCCCTACCGTGCTGAGTGGTTTTCTTTCTTTTCTTTCTTTCCTTTTTTTTTTTTTTTTCCTACTCTGCCCTTGGGTTTGAGCTGCTTCGTTTGGCTTTTTCATCACTTCTCAACGTGGTGGCTGGGCAGAATTTGTTTAAATTAACTGCTTGAATGGCAGCGTTTGTGTGCGTTGGTGAGGAGGGAGCTCAGACAGCACCAAAATGGATGGGGGGGATTAAAGGTGCCTAATGGTTTCCAGATGGGCATCTTGGTCTGGGAAACACCCCTGCAACCCTAACCCCAGCTGGGGGCTGGCAAGGAGCTTGGGGCTGGGAGCTGAGATGCTATGGTGGGTGGCTGCCTGGCTCTTCTGCGGCAGGATGGCTGCTCCAACCCGTGTGCCCATGGGACTGGGGTGCCCTGAGGCTGCCGGGGTGCTGGCTGCCTCTGCACCATGCCTGGGGCAAGCAGGCAGATGCACCGTAGGAGGAACCTTCCCTGGCTGGTGTGGAGCACGGGGTGCAGCAGGCTCTGCTCTCTCCCCTGCAAGCGCTGTAGGCTCTGGGGATGTGGGGCTGGGAAAACTGCTGGGTGCGAGTCTGGCTTTCAGAGGTGTCTGAGCTCCAGCAGTAGCTGACAGTGCAAATACAGCCTACTGCTGGAGAGGCAGTTTCTGCTCAGCAGTTGTGGTTGTAATGTGAGGAATTATAATATTTAGTCTTTGGCACCCTCCCCCTGGGCTATAGGGTACCTCGGGGTGCTAGCTTGGTCCGACATCCCCACCACTGCCAACATCAGTGTATTTTTTCTTATTTACAGGTGGAAAACTGAGTCCCAGAGACAGGAGCTAAACTGCTTGCATGGCCCTGCCAGTTGCATTTCCCAGACCTATAGGGATCAGAGACATGGTGACAGCCCTTCCTGGCTCTCCCAGAGCCTCCTACCAATGGCCATATTTCCCCTGCAGACCTTTTACATGGGTGCCAGGGCTGCATGTTCCAGGGGCAGCACATAGGCTGAAAGCACATCAGTCCCAAGTAAGATGAGGCATGCAGGAGCAAAGGGCTGCTGGGGAGTGGTATCACTGGTGGGGACTGCAGGGTTGTGGGCAGGGTCATTGCTTTTGAGTTTTATTAATGGCTGCTGGGAATATCACCTGTGCTGTAGGACAGCTCATTGTTTCATGGCAGATTTCAGCTTCTTAGGGAAGCAGGCTGCAGAAGAGCCTATCAGGTTTAATGGGAGTGAGCATCAAGTGGTACCTTTTGCTACTGAAAGCTGGAAAAGCCCTGTTTCTTGCAGGAATGAGCCCATTCACCCTGCAATGGTCTTTTTGTGAAGGCAGCAGTTTGCTCTGGAGTGCTGGCCGGTCTCCCTCACCCGCTGACCCTCATCCAAGGCTCTGTCTGCCAGCCATCCCAACCTATCCTTGGCCCCACGACCCCCCCAGCTCTCGTTTCCTTCCACAAATATTGAGAAAATAAACATCACAGCTGAAAGGGGATGTCCCCGTGTCCCTCTGCACACAACACCCTCCCTGAGGAGCTGCACAGGTGGTGACCCTGCATTCCTCAGCCAGAGGGTTAACTGAAGGGAAAGCAAATATCGGCTTCTGCTGTGCCTGTGGCTGGGGCTGCCTCTTGCCTGAGGAAAGGGGCTTGAAGGATGGGCAGGTCCCTGTTCCTAGCAAGGGTAGTTGCACAAACCTGGCTCTTTGCCTGGGTAGTGCGAGGTCCCCACAGCGGTCTGACCCTGCTCCTCGGGGCAAGAAGTGCCCCAGCTCAGCAGGGGCATTCCTGTCTCCCTTCAGCCACATACATGGTTTTGTGGCCCAGGAGTTGCTCCACTAAGTGTGGGACCTGTGTTGGTACTGGGAGCCTTTGCAAACCCCTTGCTCCCTGTGGCAGGATCTGACCCCAGGGATGCCCAGCACTGTGCATCCTCCCTCTCCTTCATCTTTTACTCCCTCCATCCTGATTTTGTCTCTTAGAAACTGCCCCTGGCCAGGACCTGGGCTGTGTAGGGAGGGATGTGACACTTTCTATGAGTCAGTCACTTTGCCGCCTTGAGAGTGACTGCAAGGTTGTTAACCCCCAGGGTGCTGGTTGGGCCGGGGCACAGCAAGCGATGATTGAGCAGAGCGTCCCCGCGACACCTCTGCCTGGGTAGCAGCCGGCTGCTCTGCCTCCAGCTTGACACTGATCCCCACTACAATAACGATACAGGCAGCAATCAGGGAGGAATTAAAGGATAATTAATGCCAATCCACGTGGAAAATTGCTCTCGTCAAACAAACCTGATATCATTTTTTTTGATGAGCTGACAAATTGGGTTGATAAGTAGCAACTGTGCTGACATGATATACTGAGACTTCTGCAAGTCATTTTACTCTTGCCTGGAGGATATTGCGATGAAAACATTAATATTCTGCAAAAATCAGTGTAGCATTTCTGACAATGTGCTTCACTTGTAGACTTTCCAGTGGTCGCCTTTCTGGCAGGGTGCAGTGGGGGTCTGATGATGATGAACTGATGTTCACCATCTCTGCAGAGCTGTGGTGATGTCGGGATCTTCGGTGGCAACACTGGCTTTTGCTAACAGTCCCCTGAGTCTCCTGGACTCTTGTTGCTTCCTCCTTCTGCTCTGCACCAGCTGAGAGTATAGGTGATGTAGCCAGGGAAGAAGCCACCTGGACCATCAAAGAGCTCGGTTTGGAAGGAAACAGACAGATATGTGAAAAAGCAGGGCTAGTGCTGCCAGCAGGATGCCAGTCTGGCGGGATGCTCTGCCTGAAACATCTACACTGGAAAACATCCTTGTGCAAGGTCATGCAGCTGGGGAAAAAAAAAAAAAGTCGGTCACAGCTACAAGATGGGGAACAGAGTCTGGGGATGCAGTTACACTGAAAAGGACTTAGCAGCCATTGTGGCAGCGCACTCTGAGATGTGGGGTTCCAGCTGCAGCTTGGAGGCTGAGGGATGCTCAGAGCAGCTCTGTGTACCAGGGGCTGGGGACCATCACTGCTTTAGGGAGCTACAGGGAGGTCTCTGCTGAGCATAGTTTCTGCTTCAAGGCCCACAGTTTAGAGATATGTTGGGAAATTAGAAAGTGCTCAGAGAGGAAGTGCAGAATAATTTGTCTGGAAAACCTGCCTTCCAGTGAAAATAATTAAATTTAGTGTATGGGAGAGGAGGTTAGGAGGGGATTTGATACCCATCATACCTGCATGGGGAGAAGCCTCATTGTAGGCACCTCATTAATTCTGTAAAAAAAGAAAAGAAAAAAGAAAAAGCATAAAATCATTCAATAGCTGGAGGCTGAAACCAGACAAATTCAGACCAGAAATAAATTTAGTTTTTTCACTATGGAGAGTGGTTAACCATTGAACATGGAGCTGAGAAGAGGTGGATTGAATGTCCTTTGAAGTTAAGAAGGAGACTGTACTTCTCTCCCCAATGGTGAGAGTAGGAAGGGACAGGGTTTGAGCAGGAATCCCAGGAAGGGCTCCATGTCTGGGCTGTGTGTGTGGAGGCATCCCAGTAGCAGTGTCTCCTTCTGAATAATGGATGGCACCCCATCCACTGTCCCTTTCTGAGCACCGGGGACATCAATCTAGCACCTCCATCCCAGGTTAGGATCTTAATTGCTTGCAAAGCCCCCGAGCATCCCTGCTCTGTGAGGCTGGCTGAGCAAAGCTGGCTATGGAGGTTCTTCTCCATCTGGAATGATGTGAGGTCATGTCTGAGCAGGCACATCTGCTGCTGAGGACAAGGCTGGTGAAGCAGGAGGCCTGCTGGGGTGGGGCTTCCACACTGCCCCCTCTGCTCTCAGCTATGCTGGGGGAGGTCGGCTGGCGCCGGTCTTCCCACGCTCTCCCCAGGGGATGCTCAGCCGTGGCCTCTCCGACCCCTGCGCTGCAATCCTGTCTGAGCGTCTTAGGTGGAGTTACATTTTACTAGTGTGGTAGAAGGGAAAGATGGCTTTGCTTTAATTTTATGAGCTACAAAGTACCTTGCCTGGTTAGGTGCTGGCTGAGCTTTGCGAGGGCTCTGGCTCGGAGTTCACAGAGCAAATAGTGGTGGTGGTTGAAGACGCTGTATCTGCCCTGCACTGCTCCCTTGCCCATCGCAGCTGCTCTTGCTTCAGGGACCTACAGAGCAGGGCAGGATCCGCTCCTGTCCTGTTCCCATCCTTTTGCTGAGAGATGCCAGCAGTCACTGTGGCAGTGAGGCCAAAACAGGGCAGTCACAGGTTATCCAGCCACAGGGTTTTCCTGTCTGCTAATCCTCTGAAATTATGTCTAGGACAGGGAAAAGGCGAAAGCTGGCTGTAGCGAGCGACGTGGCTCTGGGAAAGTCCCACTCTGGCTGCACGACTGGGGACAACACGTGCAGAGCAGGGGGATGCTGCTGGGACCCATCGGTGCCCCCGTGAGTGGGGGGGGTGGTGTGTGCAAGCGCCTGTGTGCTCGCAGCCTGCCGACCCCTGATCTCCCAGTTGTAGAAATGTCTTTACATGCTCTGGGAATCTTTGTGCTCCTGTCCTTGCAGCCTGCCACTGCCGGGCCTGGGTTTTGTGCTTTTGCTTCTTTCTTTTTCCCTTTTTTTCCATCCTCTTTCACAAAGACACATATTCTCCCCCTGCGCCCTGGGGATTTACACAGAAAGCTCACCCTCAACACAGCAAAAGAAAGGCTGGGGCGGCCCGGGAGAGGAAGCTCACACAAAATGCGGTGTGTGGCTTTTTGTGTCCCCTTTGTAATTCCCTGCACAATGAAGTACCCCGGCCACCCACCAGCCCCGGGGTACCCCCGGGTACCCATCACTGTGCCCCTGATGCAGCAGTGGGCAGAAGTGGGGATACTCCTTGATGGGCGGCCAAGAACGCAGCCTTTGTGCTCGGGAAAGGGGAAGTGTTGGCGGGATGGAGATCTCCATATTCCTGTAGCAGCAGCAAAAAGCCGTCTCACATCCCCACCGGCCCGCGGGCGGAACGCTGGGGGGGGTCTCTCCGGCAGAGCCCTTCCATCAGCCCCTCTCTGACGGCTTTTAACATGCTAATGACCCTCTCAAGGGCAGGAGCAGCTCTGTGTAAAACCCATGTTCAGCCCTCGGTCATGGACATTTGCTCCGAGACACAGTGTTAAATATTTATCCTCCCCGCCTCCTCCCCTACTCCGCAGGCATTAACAATAGCGATCCAGCCGGCCCCTTCCCCCTCGCCGGGAACATGTGGCTCCCGGACCATGACAGCGAACGTTATCGTTTGTACCTGTGAATTATTGATAAGGTATAAGATAGTTCTTGTGGTGAAAAAATAATGAGGGGGAGAGGCCATTTGCAGCCTGGCGGGGCGGGTGCTGCTGCAAGACGCCTTCTCTGGGGGCAAAATGGGCGGTAAGACCCGAATCCTGCCGGGCCCGTCCGCCAGCTGACCGTGCCAGCCCTTAGCAGCGTGCGGCGGGCACCAGGCTGCCTTTGTGCACGATGGCTCCGCTCTCAATGTGAGTCTGGCTGGTGCTTGTCCCCTCCTGGCTGCCCTTGCCCTCCCTGGGGGAGGTGGGCAGCTGCCCTCCCTCCCCAGCCCCACACTGCCTGCAGCCTCCCATGGGCTGGGGATGCTCGCTCAGGCAGCTGCCTGCGGGTCACAGAGGTGAGTGGGCATGTCCCAGCTCCACGGGTTGGCTGCCCACCCCTTGCTGCTGTGGCACGGAAGGGGCAGGTATCGCCCGGTCCCACAGACGCCGTGGCTCCAGTGAGCAGATGGGGTTTAGCTGAGAAGAGCCTCTCAGCTGGCAGGGCTGGGGGGCTCCAGAGGTCTCCAGGGGCCCAGAGGACAGAAAGCAGTCCTCGGTCCTTGGCTTTATGGCCTCTGATGCACACCGTCCCTGTGCCCTAATTTGTCTCTGGAAAAAGTGGGATGAGGCTACTGAGTCCCTGGAAAGCAGGTGGCAGCCCTGGAAGGGGTTCTGTTCCCTGGCTTAGGGCTGTCCTTTAGCCAGGAGCTGAACTCAGGGCATCTGTCCCCTGAGCTATGGAGCTGAGATCCTGTCCCAAAGAGCCAGCTCTGACACATCTGTACTTCGGCTGTGCTTTGCAAGGCTCTGGCAGCCATGTGGGAGGGTGCAGATGGCTCAGGGGGATCTTGTCATCCGTGGTGTGAGCAGCCCGATTAAAATCAGGGTGCCTCTTTAAACCAGTTCAAAGCCTGCCTTTGGTGTGCTTAGACCCTCAAGCCCGCTGTTTTGCAGGAAGAGCATTAGCAGGAGAGCCAGGGCATTAGGTTGCAGAGCCTGGCCTGATCTGGCGTTACGCATCTGTGTCTCTGGGCTGGGCAATGGGATACCAGTTTGCTGCAGCTGTCCCTGGGACAGCGAGAGGAGCTGGGATGAGGCACCCTTCTCCCTTGCACAGAATTCCCTGCTGCACCGTGGCAGCACCATGCCTGCCCAGACCCATTGTGCGTTGCTTTTCCAAAAATGTGTCTGAATCTGGTGTCCTGGACTCCAGGGATGCAGGACGTGCTGTTATCTCTGAAGATGCAGGAGTGCCTAGGAGGCAGAGCAGCCCCTGCCCATCACCAGCCGCAGCCTGGGCCATGGCTGGGGGCCAGCGTGGCAGAGCTGCTCCCCACCTCCTGCCCCATTTGTAGCTTTCAGCAGTGGCTGTGGGGCTGAGAGGATTCCCATGAGCTGCCTGCCTCTGTGTCTCTCTCTCTGGCTTTCCTTGGGTAAGGTGGAGGTGTGGGGTGCTTGTGAACACTGCAGGGAGAGGTGGATGTCTCATGCTGTTCCTCGGCATTGGCACTGTCACTGTCCCTTTCTTTTTGGCCTAAAGGATGTGGATACTGGTTTTAATTGCACACTGCAGTAGCAGAATCGCTCCCAGCCTTCGGTTTCTGTCTTCCTTCCTGCCTTAGCTCCTCAGGGTATTCCTTGGGTAGTGTACTCAAGGAAGCATTTCTGGACTCCTGAAGGGTCCATGTCCCCACCTTTGCTGCTCCTCAGGGTTCTGCTTTTCCAGGTGTGCTGGTGCAAGAGTGGATGAAGATGACACCCCTGGGGCAAAGGCTTGAAAATGAGAATTAAGGAATGATTAAGAGAAAACACATGTGCGCAGTGTGTCTGCAGCTGGTGGGTGTGTGGACATTGCAGCACATGTGCTGCAGTGTGTATCTCAATGAGAGATGCTCCCAGGCAGTGCACAAAGAGTGCCTGGTCTGAGGGTGCTCCAGCATTGGGCAGCGTTACCCCTGAGTACAAGCTGCAGCATGGGAGCTATAGCAAGGAAAGGGCCGAGTATGGGTTCTCACTCCCGCTGCAGCAGAGCATCCCTGAGTGGGTGACTGATCCCAGCATTAAAGGCTCTGGGAGTGTGAGCCCTCGTCTCTCTGCTCATCCTCCCACTCCCTGACTTGCCTGCAGTTGTGCAACAAAAACAGGCCCGGCCACTTGGATATCAACTTCGAAGTGTGAATTTCAGACGCTCCCTCTGTCCTCACCCCCTCTCCCATGTCTGATGGGAGGCACAGAGAGCAGCAGGAGCACCAGGCACATGAAACAGCCCCATTCAAAGCCCAGCATGGTGGCTCCCACTTGCAAACTGAGTTAAGTTTGCAGGCAATTACCTGGTGGTGCTCCCTGCCTTCGCTCCAGGCCTATTCCCTTGCAAACCACCTGCTCTCTGCTTTGCTCTTAGGGGAAGAGCCTGGCACCAAGAGCAGATATGAGCTGTGTTGGGCTGGGCTCCTGCCTGCAGGTTATGTTGGGGGATGCTGCAGCCCTCCTGTACCCCATCCCAGGGTCCCAATGGCTCCATCTCAGTGCTGAATTGAGCTCACATCAAGCTGGTGTTGAGGATCCAGGCACAGACTGTGCTTCTGTGCTGGGGGCAAAGCAAGGCAGTGGTGCTTTGGCCTTATTCAGAGCTGACACATGAGGACAACACCAAACTCAAGTCCTTTTCTCTCTGGCTGCTTTCTGGCTAGCAGAATGCAATATGGATGGTTTATCCCACGCTGGCTCTGAGGGTGCTGGGGCATGCTCGTGTGCTTGGCTGGACCTGGGGCTGTGTGTGAGCAGGGAGGATCCAGCCCCTTCCCTGTATGAGGCAGAGGCAAGACAGCGCGTGTGAACTCGACTTCACAAGACATCAAATGCGCTGCAGTTGGATGGAAATTGGCTCTCAGAGCTCCTTTCTTCTGGCAACAAGCAGCTCCCCACTCCTGCCTCCCGCCTTGGCAGGTGGATGGGCTGATAATATGAGGAAGTGCCTGCTCCCCTCCAAGCCACCGTTTCTGGGATCTCATCTCCAGGCTCACCGACAGTCTGCCTTAATGTTTACTTAACTAACCGGGAGCCCTCTCACATACCAGCCACCTTTGCTGGGGGGCTTACATGGCTTGTGGGGGTAGTGGGGCCAGCAGAGGCATTTCTGGGCTGTCTCCTTTGTGTTCCAGGAATCTCCAGCCCTCAGAAAAAACCCCCTCTTTGTCAGAAGAATAAGCCCTTCTCCCAATTTACTTGAAAAAAATGTCCCAGGTTTCTTCCCAGGCAGGACCCTGCATTGCTCCCAGGCAGGATCTCAGTGAAGGAGCTGGCTAATTTGCAGTATTTTACATATCTAATAAGTTGTCAGAAATGCTTTTAAATCCCTATAATATTTAATTAGGAGGCATCTTTCGGCGTATTAGGCGGGAATGGGGCTGTCTAATTAGTTATTGGCAATTTCATACCCGTGAAGGTAATTAAGTAAAAGCTGCAGGCAAGCTCTCATGCACTCATCCGCCCCATTTTGGAGCTGCTCTGGGATGCAGCAGGGTTGATGCCAGTTGTCTGGCCTCGGAGCAGCATGTAGCCATACAGGGCTGCTGCCAGGCTTCCCCCTCCATGGGGTGAGGGACAGCCATTCCACATGGCAGGGACCATGCCCAGCCTGTGGTCCTGGCTAGAGCAAGGACATCTGCCACCACGGTCAGGTGTCCAGCCATCTCCTGCAGGGCTCTGACACCTTCTTGGCCCATGACATACTTGTCTCCCAAACCTGGTATTTTTAGTCTCAAAACTGAGCTGGAATCTGACAAAACATGAATCATCCAAGAGATGTAAGAGTGGGCAAAGTCCCTGGCAGACTGAGGTGTATTTTTAGCCTGCAAGCGTTGGAATTGACTGTTTCTTAGGGGGGGAAAGAAGAGGTTCTTAGATCTGGGCTCCTAGCTGTGTCCTCACTGGGAGCTCTGCTACCAGCTCTGCATTGCATTGCCCACCTTGAAAATAAAGGTTTATGGCAGTGTGTGAAGAACATCAAGGGTCAGGCTGTGCTGCACAGCCCCTGCTCGCCTCTTCCATCAGACAGGACTGTGCTGGGGGTCCAAGCCCTGCCCTGTATCCACCACCAGGAGCTCAGGGATGCTGTCATGGCCACATGCATGTGACCAGGGGTTAGCTGCTTGCTCTTCCGCTGGCCCAGGCCAGCAGCCATGGCTTGGGGTAGCAACACTGCAGCTGGTCATGGTTGGGGCACTCCCAGGAGCGTGGGTGGCTCTGGGGGAACCTGCACCCAAAGTTGCATCTGCAGCCTGGCCATGCTGCCATGTCCTTGCACATGTGCCAGTGACAGATGGCACATATCCCTCCCCAGGCTGCCCTGAGAGAGTTCCCGCTGCATCTCCTGGAGGGGTCCAGCCCACGATGCCCCTGCTGTGAGATGGGGTTCCCTGGCCAAACACCTCCCTCTGAGGGGGCCAGTATCTGCCCAGCTGCACTAACATGGTCCTTTCCCCCTCTATGGGGTTTGAAGCCAGGAGCCCATTGTTTGGGAGATTTCATCCCCCCTTTAATCTTGGCAGTTGGAAGCTGGGGAGCCGATAATGATAAAGGAGTGTAAATGTCAGCAGGGAACCAGCTTCAATCAGAACTGTTAAAAATAAACCTGCCAGGCCTGCTCTGGCAGAGGTAATCAGCCTGGGCGGCTGCTCTCAGTGGGTCCTAGAGCACAAGCCCCAGCCCTGCAGAGCAGTGCCAGGCCACCTGAGCAGCCATGCTGGAGGGTGGCTGCAACCTTGACATATCCAGCCCTGGCCAGCAGCTCCCTTGGAGCTGGGAGGAGAGACCCCCCCAAGTCAGGGTGCAGGGTTCTGTCCCCACCCCCTGGGCACACCCTGGCTCTGCCGTTAGCATGAATCCCACTGCAATCCTGGCAGGGCTTGAGCTAAGTTTTAAACAGCACAGTGTAGCATGGGAGAGGGGCATGTTTTTCCTCAGTGATCCCCACAAGCTGTGTGTGCTGGTGTAGCATGTGTGATGGTGGCAAGATGCTCAGCCTTCGTGAAGGCACTTGTGACTATAGATGCCTTCTGGGAAATGCATAGCCTCCCCTTCCCAGCTTAGTTGGGCTGCGGCAGGGTATGTGGACATGCAGCCCACAGCTATTCAGGCACACCCACAAGGCAGAGCCAGCCATGCTCCCAGAGCCAGTGTCCCCACCTGAGGTGAGATGCACTTGGATTGGAGACAGGAGGTGTATTGTTAACCTCAAAGATAATTAACCTTGGGACAGCTTGCAAAGGGATGTGGGGCTGCTCCATCACTTGAACCTTAATGTGGAGACGGAAGGTCTTGGGGCCAGGGCTCCCTGGTCTGTGCCTCGTGGTTGGGTGCTGCTGACCAGCTCACTGCTCCTTCAAGGCTCAGTGATGTGCTGATCAGGAAAGGCAGGAGAAGCACCCAGATGTGCCTCCAGCAACTCATTTCTGCCTCCCCAAAACAAGTAGGAGCTGTTGATCCCCAGCACAGGCGAGGTCCGTGGGCAGCAGTGTTTCATGGTTATGGGGGCTGCAGCTGTACTGACTGCCTGCGGGCAGAGGCTTCCCCAGACTGGTGGTGTGGTTTTGTGCTGGGGGCTTTTCAGAGAGCCACTCCTTGGGGGGAAGCCCCGTGGGCTGGAGTGCAGCTCCCTGTCCCCTCTGGCATGGCCATGACTGGGTGCTGCTCTCCCAAACCCTCTCAGGAGCAAAGTTACTGGGGCAAGGGCAGCCCCAGCTTGGGCCCAGCCTTGTAGCAGGGCTTTTCTGTCCTGCCAGCAGTTTTTATCCAGGCTTTGATGTGTGCCACATGGGATGTAGCCTCTTTATCTGCCTGTTGGGTTTTCCCTGCTGTGCCACCCCATGCTCAGTTCCCATGCTCAGGCAGTCTTGCAGCCTCACATTCGCTCTGCCCCATTCCCCACCCTCCTTTCCTGTCAGATCCTTCGCCTATCAGGGCTGTTTCCTCCAGCCCTGTGTAAAATCACATCTCTTTTTGCAGCTGGTGGGCTGGATTTGAGAAGTCTCGCTGGTTCCATCCTGGCTGCCAACGGGCATTGATGATTTTCACCCCATGATGCATCTCCCACCTTGCATCCCACTGCCAGCTCTGTGGTTGCTCCCAGGTGCTTTCAGGAAGCCAGGCTACGAGATGCAGCCACTGCTGGGGCAAGAGTTTTGCCTGTCTTAGTGCTAGGGCTGAGTGTGAGGAACCTGAATAACCCTTGGTCATGCAATGGCATCTCCCCAAGTAACTCCAGCTGTGTCTTGTAAAGTTCAGCATTGATTTCAGAACACCCTCCAGGCCAGAGGGAGTTTGCTTTAGCCCTTCCCAAAGCTGGGGCCAGGGTTTAGAGTTGCTATCCCAGTACCTGCAAAGCTGAGGAGTAACATTGAAGATCTGCAGCATCGTTCCTTGGCTCACCAGCCTATGCCAGATCTGGGACAGCCGGGGTGCAATTCTCAGCTTGGCTCAGGCTCATTCACACCTCGGAGGAATCCAGGAGGGCCGGCAGGGCTGGCTTCACACTTATTAGCAATTAAAAGGCTCAGAGCCTGGGAGTCAATTAGCTCTGAGCTCAGCAGTGCCATAAACCCAGGGAATGAGCCTGCTAACAAGAGCCCTAGCCAGCTCCCCACAGGGCTCAGGGCTGGCTCGCCAGAAGATGTTTGCTTTTTCATTTACACCTTGGATGAGTGTTGCTGCATGGAGTTTGGGGTGTCTTCTCAGATGTGAGCTGCTGGGCAGGAGCGTGCAAGGCTTCCTGGTGCGCAGGGCTGGAGCCTGGCACCTCTCCCGGTATGATGCAGCCCTGTCACCTAGCAGGGCCCTCCAAGCATGAGGTCGTGGTGAGGTGAGGGCGGATTGACCTTGTCCTAACCATTGCAGGGCTGCATATGAGGGTCTCACAGTAGCATGCTGCTGTCTACCGGAGGCAGAGCCTCGTGTGGTCCAGCAAATACCCACTGCTACCCCCCGGCTCTGTCCTGAGCTCTGGTGCTGCTGAGTTGCAGTATCCTGCTTTGCCAAGCATCTTGGGACACGCTGGGTCTGTGAGCTCTGGGATGATCTGCCACAGGGAGTGGTTTCCCTCTGCAACAGGAGAGCAGTGGGGCAGTGAGCCATGGGTGGGTTTGGGGGGAGGCTGGTGGGGCTGTGCAGCCCTGGGGAAAGGGATGGCTCCACACCTTTGTTTTGCAGCGCTTTGGGAATATGCTGGAAATGAGCCAGAGGATGCAAATGTGAAGCAGGTAGGCATGCCGGCTGCGGGGTAGCGTGGGAGCTGCAAAGGAAAAACACTTTGGTGGAGGGTTTTGCAGGGGTTTCCCACTACTAGAGGGCGAGACAGAAGCAAAAACATAAAAGGAGGAAGGAGAGCAAGCTTGTTGAACACCAGGGTGGAGGGGACTTGTAGGTGGTGAAAAACAGGGATGGAGGGAAGCCATACAGTGATGGGACACCTGGCTGAATGTCTGGGCTCCCAGTGGCAGTGGGACACAGAGGCTGTGAGCTGCACGGTGCAGTTTTAACACACAGCGTCCAGCCAGACACTTGCTGGAGAGAACGAACCGTCATGCAGTGGTCAGTGGGAGCAGGGGAAGGACATGTCAGCCACACAGCAGGTCCTTCTGCAGACAGTGCCAATTTGGCATCGGCCTGCCCGCCCCAGACCCTGGGTCACTGGGCACAGTGGGTGCTGCAGCTCTCTCGAGGCACTTTGGGATGCCAGGGAGATGGTGGTGACGCCTTAGTCTCGCGTTGGCTCCCCTTCCCGCAGATAACGAGGTTGCAGGAACAAAGGGACAGTGTGGGGAGGGGGTGGTGACAGGCGAGCAGGGTTTGCAGCTTGTTATTGCACTTGTGTTTCCATTAAAGCCGCTGCTTTTAACTTGTTTCGGTCTCTCAAGAGGCTCCAGTGTGGGTGGCAGATGCTTTATTCCCCCTTGCTCCCACCCTCCCCTCTTTTCCTTGGCCAGCTCCCCTTCTTCCCATTGCACCCCTCTTCCCATGGAGGCTGAGTGCTTCTGCTCTGGCTTTGCAGCACAGCCCACGCAGGAGCTGCTCCTTGCTGAAGCTGGACCGGAGCCACCACACAGATACTGCCCTGAGCTGAGAGCTGCTTGGGAAAGCCTGGATCGTGCAAATGCCTTCCCCATGCAGGTCATCCTGCTCACAATGGACGTTGCATGTCCCCAACGTCCCCTGTGACCAAATATGGGGCTGCTGGTGTCACCAGCCGTGCATGCACATGTGGGTCTCTGCATCCCCAGTGCATCCCCTTGGCATACTCAGGGTGGTACCAGCTGGTGTCAGTGACTGGTGCTCCAGTAAGGACAGTGGCCTGGGTCAGCAGCATCCCTTTGAAGCTATTGAGATTTATGCATGTTCTGAAATGTTTTGCTAAATCAGCACCATCACACTGGGGCTGGGACTCTTCTCACTAACTGTTTCGTTGAGCATATGTTGCATTTTACACATGGTCTGCTCTGCTGTCCAAGCAACAAAGCTCTCCAGCTTTAATGTTTTGGGAAGCATGTGCATCTCCCAGGAGGGAAGGGTCCGGGGCTGGAGCCTGAGGTCGGCACGGTACTTTGGGAAGCCTTTCCTGGCAGAGGAAAGAATGAAGCCTTGCTCCCTGCTCTGGCAGCGTTCACCTTTACTTTTTTTGTGTGTACCCAGTGGACAGGTAGAATTTGTTGATCGGGCTCACATCGCTGAGGTCTGTGGTCTGAGACAATTGGCACAATATCATGATGTCAAGCAGTGTGCTGCCTTGCTCCAGCAAAGGTTTGCTTTGTCCTCTTGTATGTATGGGCCTGACAAGGATGAGCTCTGATACATTGCTTTTGCTAGTGCTGAGACAATGAGAAATAATTACTGCAAAAAACATCAGGTGGGGATGGGGGGCAGCTCTCCTAAGGGAAGTGATTATTTATTGTTGCTTGGACCTCAGTGGATGTGACCTGGTGTGTCATCCTGCCCACCAAGAGGGGTACATAAGCCCAGCTGGGCTGGGGTAGAGGCATACATGAAAGTGCCAAACCCCCTGTGCCACCCAGGAGCAATAAGCCCTGCACCAGGCAGGAGAAGCCAGCCAGTGGTGGTTTTCGGGCTGCTATGATGTCTAGAAGGTTGCCTGGACCACCTCATCTCTAGGGCCTCTGTAGGGACACCACCCTGCCTTTGCACAGTGCTTTGCTTTGTAACAGAGATGTCTCCTGTGCTGAATACAGATTGCTGCCACCATCCTTGTCCCCTCTGGCTGTACCACCCCTGCTCTGTGCACCCTGTCTCCATTACCCATCAAGGCCGTCTGGGTCGGGAGGCAGTTTCTGTGGCTGCAGGTTGCGGTCTGCCCCAGCATGCTGTGGGCTGCGGCACCCGGAGCCAGGAGGATAATGAGATCTTAATAGTCCAATTATATCCCATCGATTTACTCAGCACGTAATTGTTGGCGGCTGGGGCTGCCTGATGAAGCGCTCGCTCCGGCTGCCAGCGGGGAGGGCTGTGCCGCACCGCCCAGCCTGGGATGCTCCTCGCAGCAACCAGCTGTTCCCCTTTGAACTTCTGCAGGAGCAGCCCCTCCCCGATTCACTTTCGCCCCCCCAGGAGGGGCAGGGACAAGAGTGGCAGGCAGAAACTGGAGCGGAGACCCTGGCACCCTGCCCTGGCTAGGCAGGGGGTGCTGGCATCAGGCTGACCTCAGGTTGACATCCCCCACGCTGCCCTGGGGAGCAGGAGGGTTGTACATCTCCACCTCCCACTCAAACAGGCAGACAGGAGAAGTGGCTCCTGCTGGGTGACAGTCGCTGCTGGCTGAGTGGCGGCTGAGCCATCGGCCATGTCTGGCAGCCTGCACTGGCCAGTGTGGTGGCTACCAGAGGTGTGCTCAGGTGTTCTGAAAGCAGAAGCCAGCCTCTGAGGATCCACCAGCAGGTTTTCCTGGCTATAGCATGGCATTCATTGGAAGTGCACCTCTGTGCTTTTCTTCTATTAGTTTCTGATTTGTGGCTGGGAGTCCCACTGACTAACAACACCTAATTTGGAGGAGTTCCTCCTAGCTGTGATTTTTAAGCCTGCCTTTGTGATTGCACCGGTCATCCCTTGTTTTGGCACAGTGAAAAGCATTGGATACTGTTCTCTTTCCCCCTTATTGTGCTGCTTTGGATGCTGTCACACCCTCTCCCATTTACCCTTCTGGCCCCTTTTCACGATCTCTTTTCTGAGTGGCAGGGGCTCATGCTGAGCCTGCTGTGCTGCACCCTGGCTTGTTTACACCCATGCATCAGGCTCTGCCATCCTGCATTGTCCTGTGCAGACACCATCAGTCCCAGTGGCTGGGGTTGTGACAGGCAGCTTGCAGCTCCCTGTGAACTTGAGGTGGTGGAGTTAGGCAGGGGTGGAGGGGTGGGAGGTCTATCTGGTCCTTCTTGGTCAGGGTGCAGTGGTGCTGGCAGCTGGGCCAGCGGAGCCCATTAAAAATCTAACAGCCTGACAGGATGCTGGGGGCACACCACAGGAGCCTGAACCTGAGACAGGGCTGTGGGGACCTGCTTATGTGAGAGCTGGGGACCAGGGCAGGTGATGTGGTGGCAAAAACTCTGCCTTGTTACCCTGGCATCCTGCTAATGCAGCAGTAAGGCAGCTGCCCCCAATCTCCAGCAAGCAGCTCCCCTCCAGGATACCCCTCCTTAGGTGCTGGGTCCGTGCAGCATAGGGGACTCATGTCCATCACCTTGAGTGGTTCATGTGGCTGGAACGTGTGGGTGACACTTGTTTTCCCCAGCGTGGGGCTGTGGGTGCCAACGCTGGCACCAGCAGTGGGTGCAGCCACTGCTGCCCTACAGTCAGAATTGGAAGTGCAAAGTCCCTAAGGGGGAACTCTGAGCTGTCAGCCTCTAATGTGAGTCCTGATTAGTCTATTGATCTTATGTAATACAGGAGTCTTTCTGTCCCTTCAGCTCACCCCTGTCACCTGTCAGGTAGTGGCAGCAGTGGCATGAACAGCCATGCTGGCAGGGCAGCCCCAACTATGCCTGTCCCTCTGCCCTGGGCAGGCTGTGCTGAGATGAACAGCATGTGTGGGGTGACGCAAGGGACACAGGGCTGCTTAATAGCTGCTGGTGCTGTGGTCCTTGCTGGTTAGTCCCTGGCAGGCCCTTTGGCTTGGGAAGATGCTGGCTGCAGCCTGGCACAGCCTCCTGGGATCCAGGGAGCACCTATCCCTGCCTGAAATGCTGGTGCTGCCCAGGTCTGTGTGGTTTTGGTTGCAAGGGCAGCTGCCATGTCTGCTCGAGGCTTGGTGGATGATTGCTGTGGCTGAGCTGGTGCCTGCAGTGGCTATTCCTGGTGCTGGTGGAGTGGAGCTGCTGTGGGAAGCACCCAGCTTGTGAGCAGAAACCTGTAATGCATTTTCATTGTGGGAGCAGTGGCCTTTGATCTGCGTCAGTGAGCAGGAGAGGGTCTGGGAGACTACCAGATGCTAATGAGTTTACAGTGTGGAAGCTGGGGAGGAAGCAAATTAAAAAGGGGAGCAGCCCCCTGTGTTTCACCTGCCTGGAGCCAGCAGCTGGTCCTGGCTGCGCAGGCACTGCTGGGGCAGAAAGCTGCTTGCCTGCCATGGCATCTCTGTAGCGCTTGCCAGCATGGCTGGGACACGACATGGGCTGCAACTTTCGCTTGGACGGAGATGCCCTGGTGGCTGCTGATACTGGGCGAGATGGACCTCCACAGTGGTGGTAGAGCCAGCCCCGGCAGGCTCTGCCAAGCCTGGCGAGGGGAGCGCGGTGCTAGAGGGCTGCCAGGCCGTCCCAGCCCTCTTGGCAGGCAGCGGGGGGCTCAAAGGACGCAGGGCCAGCACCGCTGGGAAGCAATTACCTCCCCGCTGTGTCCGGCCCTAATCCCCTCACGCGGCGCGCGAGGAGCCCGCTCGCCAAACAAGGCTCAATCAGGTTAAAGTGTGAAGTCAGGATTAGCCGAAAGAATGAGAGCGTGGTAATAGACCCAGCCTCCCCGCCCGGCCGCCGCAGCCCTGCTGTGGCCCCCTCCTTCCCGCCCGCCCTCCGGTCCGTCGGGCTCTTGCCGGGGAGATTAAGGCTGGCGGGGTTTGTTTGCCTGAGTGGGCTCCCCACTGGGAAGCCATGTCGAACAGTTTTGCTCGGGTGCCCCGCTCAGCACTGGGCAGGGCAGCACGCTGGGGGGTTGGTTCCTGCCACTGAGCCCCTGCCAGGCCCCAGGAAGCCGTTTCTGCATGCCTGGCTCCTTGCTGAGGCTCCCCAGGGACTGGTGGCTGCCAGGACAGCCAGTGCCGCCAGCACCTCCTGACCTGCTGGTATTTAACCTTCAACCATCATGCATGCAGTGGGGCAGGCAGTGGGGTATAAGATCCAAGCAGGGAAATCTCCGAAATCTCAATCCGTGACCACCACCATCCCTCGTGTTGCCCAGCCAGGGGGCAATTGTGTTGACATAGGCTGGCCATAAGGCTTTCAGGGGACATGGAAGGAAAGGGGGTGCCCTTCTCCTCCACATTGCATAGCTGTGGGCTGGAGCTGGCTGCTGCTAATTAACAGGCATCTGCTGAGTCAAAAACCCCCGTGGGAGGTGAGGCTGGGGACAGAAGGAGTCTGGAGTGGGGCTGGGCCAGGAAATGCAGTGGGTTCCTGGGGAGCAAGCGGGGGTCCTGCTTTGCAGAATGGCTGCTGAGAGCTTCCCATTTGGGCATGCACATGTGCTACAGCCTCCATGGAGGGTCTGCCCGAGCACAGAGGTCTGGCTCTGTCTTCCAGCACTCGTAGGGTGGAGGCTGTGTGTCCCCAGCACCTGCCCACCCCTTGTCATCCTTCCCTCTTTGTATCCCCAGAACTACCAGAGCCCTCTGCACCCTGTGCCGTGTGGGGAGAAACTCAAGCTGCCTGGTCCCCATGGCGCAGGGATGGGAGAACAGCGACACAGGGGCTGGGCTGGCTGCTTGGGCATCCTCTGGATTCAATAACCAGGAACTCTTAAACTTGGAGCTTTAGGAAAATATCTGGAAGTGAAACCAGAAAAGACAGAAAGGGCAGCTGTGACAATGGGGCAGGGGCTGCTTTCTTTCCCCTTCCTCTGTCTGTGCCTGTCCGCCAACTGGTCCCTAGTGGGGCTGTCAGTGCTTGTGGTCGCCTCTGCAAGCTGGCACTCCACGTGTGATGGCAGCAACGTGCTTGTATTTGGCAGGGTGTGAGGTGGCACTGGCACAGGCATTGAGGGTGCCGCAAGCCACGTGGCAGAGCGAGGAGAAGCCGTGCCATCTGCTCTTTCTTCAATGCCAAAGTGTAAAGCAAACATAGCTGGGAGCTATGAAACACCAGGAGGGAAGAGGCCATGCCTTGTCCCAATGCTGAGGCCCAAGGAGGCAAAGCATGGGTTTGTCCTGGTGTTGTCAGCTGTGTAACTGTGCTGGCAATATAAGCCCAGTGCCAGGGCCTTGCTGAAACCCTCACATCCAGCATCTGTCCCCCTTGGCTTCAGTACCCCCAACAGCAGCACTTCATTGGCGACTGTCACAAAAAGCTGTGAAGGGGAGAAGCCTCGCAAAGTCAGTTGTAACCTTCTAGCAGCGTTTCTCTTGCGAGCTGTAAGTGAGCAGCTTGCAGACAGACGCCTGGGTTTACTCCCCGGGTGCGCTGGGACTCCCATGTGCTGCGAGCGGAGAAACACGAGCAAGATTTCGATGGAGGAACCAAACAAGCTGCAGGCAGGAGCTGCCTGGGCAGGCAGTGCTGGAGCTGGGACAGGAGTGCAGAGCATCGAAGTGTGGTGGGTGCCTTCATGCTTGGCCCTACTGTGACCAGTGTAATGTTGGAGGACAGGCAGCTGCCAAGAGGGAGTGTGATGCATTGAATGCAGTGAACTTCATCTGGGGGTCTCTTCGGAAAGTTTTCTACGGAATTCCTTCTTCTAGGAGCCAAAAGGGAAAGGGATTTGGGGCAATGCTACGTTTTTCTGAAAGGTCAGTGCAATTCCTGTGGGTCCCTGGGCGCATTGACTCCCCAGCAGAGGATGAGGAGGGGGCGTTTGCATCTGAAGGAGTGTCATGGGTTGCTGCAGGTGTCGGGTCCTTCACTTTTGGAGAGTGCGAGGCGACCCCGATCCCCCCGGGCGGGCTTGGCCTGAAGCTGGAACATCCTAGGCGGGAGCCGGGCAGAGCAGGCAGGGCAGCCTGGCAGTGCCGCCGCGTGGGTAGCGGTGAAACTGCGCCTGCTGCGCGCCCGGCTGCTGGCAGGGGAGCTGGGCTTTACGCTCCCAAGGAGCCTGGGTCCTTCCAGGGGCAGCATCTCCCTTCCTCTGCCCCAGCAATGGTCCTTTGTCACCCCAGGAACGACCCAGCGCGATGCACCAGCCCCTGCTCCTTGCATTCATTATGTTGAATCAGACCTGGTGAGCACTGGTGAACATCCAGGGAAAACCTGAACCACCTCTTGGGGCTGGGATGGGAGTATTTATCTGTATGGCCTGTGTAATGCCAAGGGGTGCTTAATCCATGCACTTCGCCCCTGCTTAGTCCATGCAGGTCGTGGTCCTCACTCACCCATGGACTTGACGCGTAGGACACATGCTGTGCTGTGCCTCAGTTTCCCTGTGCCAGGAGGGAGCTGGGGGCTTGGCCTCCTGCTGCATGGGTGGCTGGAGCAGGGCTATGCTGGTGTGGGGCCGGGCACAGGCAATGTAGGCACCTGCTGAGCTCAGAGGAGCTCCTGGCCCTCGGGATGGGAATGCGAATGGCAGCACAGGAGCCATGAGGCACAAATACAATAGGCAGATTCCCCGAGGATGGAGTGGGCTGAGCAGGTCCACCCCAACCCTGTTTTGCAGTGAGATTTTTGGTCTTCATGGTTGTTAAAAGTGAGCCCAGGTGTGGCAGGGTGCCTGACCCACTGCCAGTCCTGCAGACATAGAGCTCTCACCGGCCCCACACGCCCCAGCATTGCAGAGCAAGCAATGACACGGACAGTGCCATATAGTGATGAAGTAATTAATGACCCGATTATTTGTGCCCTCTGAAGTGCAGGGCAGGCTCCATGGGAATGCCTGCTGGAGCCACTAAGTGTAATTACCAGTTAATCAGCAGGGTCCTGTAATTACAGCAGTCACAGGGTATTTAAATGCAAAGGGTTTTCTCAGAGCTATGCCCTGCTGCTCTGCATATCAGAGCCAGAGTCAGCAGTGCCCGGGGACTCCCAGCCACTTGTAGCCACCATGGACGCAGCCAAACTTGCCTCGGGATGGACAGCAGGGCAGTGGGCAACCAAATGAGCTGAATTAGTTTCCCAGAGCCCCTCGGGGATCACTGAGTGCTGGGGCATGCCCCTGCCTGTAGGCACCCTGGTCCCACGGGGCATTGTACTTTGCAAGCACTGCTCATTTTTCTTCCTGCCTCTTTCTTCTGCAGGGACCTGAGTGAGAACTTCATCCAGGCCATTCCCAGGAAAGCTTTCCGTGGGGCCACCGACCTTAAGAACCTGTGAGTCTTGACAGGGATGGGCACAGGGGAGTTTGGGGTCGGGTCTGGTGGCAGCAGGCATCAGGAGCCACCAGTCACTCTCTGCCTGGGCTGTACCAGCAACACTCTCTCTGTCTTTCTCCCGCAGGCAACTGGATAAGAACCAGATCAGCTGCATCGAGGATGGGGCTTTCCGTGCCCTGCGTGGGCTGGAGGTCCTGTAAGTGGTCAGGGGCCAGCTGGAGCCTCCAGCCCACAGGCCCCCTGCAGGGTGGGGGTGTCCCTGGGTGCTCCCTGCTCACCAAAGTGTTGCAGGGATATGCTCAGCATGCCATCTCTCCCTTCCCCCAAGGAAGGGCTGAGCAGGGGTCTGGTACCACTGCTGTGGAGCTGTGCTCCAAAGCCTGATCCTGCCCCAGGTGTCCATCTGTCTGCAGCTGGCTGTGGTGGGGAGAAGCCTGGAAAGGACAGCAAGCCCTGCCCAGGGGTTTGCGCTCCCTCGCCTTTCTGTCTCTCCATCCTGTGCTGGGGAAGGATGGATGCTGTTGCTCCCAGGGGTTTGGTGCCACCGGGACCATCTCAAGCTCTCATTTGTGGCCTGGCCACCCTCATCTGCCCCCCTCTGCCTTCCTGCAGGACCCTGAATAACAACAACATCACATCCATCCCCGTGTCTAGCTTCAACCACATGCCCAAGCTGCGGACGTTGTGAGTGCCAGGGCTGTGGGGGTGGGAGGGCTGGAGTGGGATGTTCCCAACCCTGCTGCTGGTGCCAGCAGCTCAGCAATGCCATGACAGCAGCATGGGAAGGGGATGAAGGGGACACCCTTGCAGTGCATCCCCAATTACTGCTAAGTAAGGTGGCTTTGGCAATTGCCACAGGTGCTCTCGGGCTCCTATGTGTCCCCGTTTGTATGCCTCCAGTCTTTGGGATGAGCTGGAGGGCAGGGGGGGTGGGTAGGAGCTGTCCTGTGGCCCCTGACTGTCCCATCTACCCACAGCCGCCTGCACTCCAACCACCTCTTCTGTGACTGCCACCTGGCCTGGCTCTCACAGTGGCTGCGCCAGCGCCCCACCATCGGACTCTTCACCCAGTGTGCTGCTCCGGCCCAGCTCCGTGGCCTCAACGTGGCTGAGATACAGAAGAATGAGTTCAGCTGCTCTGGTGAGGGGAACAGGGAGGTGGTGGGAGCCAGGACAGGGACATAGGTCAAGGGAATAAACCTGTCCCATTGATGCAGCCCACCTCCACTGCCTACCACATGCCCCAGCTCAGAGCCTGGATGCACACTGTGGGCTCAGCTCAGGTCAGCACTGTCCCTGGTGTGCAGACAACATGTGGACAACACCACCCTATTGGTGTGACAAAGGGTGCATCAGTCTGTGCCCTTGGAGCTTTTGTGCCTTTTGCATGAGGTTGGGGTGTACCAGGACCTTGTGCACCCATGCAAGGGTGCCATAAGCTGTCCCACCACACTGAGCTGTCACCAGGGTCCCTTCCTGGGGGTGCTGCCACCGACATGCGTGGCCCAGCTCCTTGCAATTCCTATGCTGGCTGCTTTCCCGGCAGGACAAATGGACTCGGCACGTGCCCAGCTCTGCAGCTTGTCCTCTGGCTCCTGCCCAGCCATGTGCACCTGCAGCAATGGCATCGTGGACTGTCGGGGCAAGGGGCTGACAGCCATCCCAGCCAACCTGCCTGAAACCATGACGGAGATGTGAGTATCGCCCCACACCATCACCGCCAGGCTCTGAAGGGCTTGAGGCACTGGGAACATGGGGACAAGTCCCATAGCTCAGCCACCCTATGGGATGGCAGGCCTTCTTTGCCCTTCTCCCATGCTGCCCAGATTTAGCCCTGGATTTAGCTGCATTAAAAATGTAAATAGATATCTAATCTCCTTAGGGGAATCCAATTATGGTGCAAAGCCCCTGCTGGGATGGTGCACAAAGCACATGGGAGGCAGCAGGGGCCCCCAGGGTGCTGGGGGAGAGAAGGTGCTCCCCTCACCCCAGCCAGCACAGTCCCCCCACCCGTGGCACCCCTCCCTGATGGAGAAAGCCCAGACCACAGGATACAACTTGTCCCTAGGGTGAATGGTGCCACTCTGGTGGGCTAATTTACTGCAAGCCTGGGGGTCTTGACAGACCCCTAGTGCTGTCAATGGGGCGTTGGAGCTTGGTCAGCCACGCAGCCCTCATTTCTCTCCCTTGTCTTTGCAGACGCCTGGAGCTCAACGGCATCAAGTCCATCCCCCCAGGTGCCTTCTCCCCATACAAGAAGCTGCGGAGGATGTAAGTGTGCAGCCCCCACCAGCCCATCCTGAACCTCAGCACCCTTCACCTTGCTGGCCACTGCTGTGAGCCCACAGCCCCCCACTCCATTGGGTATGGGGCACTTGCAGTGACATGGGTGCCCAACATGGCAGCACTGGGATGGGGTCTTGGATACCCCCAGTGGTGTATATCAGGTGCTGGGGGTGGTCCCCTGGACCCAGTGGGAGGGTGGGAGGCATGGTGTGGGAGAAGAGGGGACCAGGCCACCTTCTCTTTTTGGGTTTCAGAGACCTGAGCAACAACCAGATCTCAGAGATCGCCCCCGATGCCTTCCAGGGGCTGCGCTCCCTGAACTCACTGTAAGTGCCCATGCTGGGGGGTGTGGGGTGAGGTGGGGTGGACGTGCACCCCCTGAGCTATCCCCCACACTGCTCCCCTCATCTCTCTCACACCAGCCTTTCTCTCCCAGAGTGCTGTATGGCAATAAGATCACGGACCTCCCCAGGGGCGTCTTTGGGGGACTTTTCGCCCTGCAGCTACTGTAAGGCACTGGTGGCTGGGTGGGATGCTCTGTGGGGACACCGGGAAGTGGGGCTGAGGTGCCCAGTGCCCATGGTGTATGGAAGGGAGTCCTCAGACTCAACTCCCTCCCTCCCTGCTAGACTTCTCAATGCCAACAAGATCAACTGCGTGCGGGCAGACGCCTTCCAGGACCTGCAGAACCTGTCACTGCTCTCGCTCTATGACAACAAGATCCAGAGCCTGGCCAAAGGCACCTTCACCTCCCTGCGGGCCATCCAGACCCTGTGAGTGCCTACACCAGCTCCAATGACCACATGGGTGGGCACCTAGTGGGAAGAATGTCAGTGGGTAGCTGGGGCTGGAGCTGGTGGTGACTTTCTGGCCTGGGTGGTGTGTCACCTGCTGTCCCTGACACAGGCACCTGGCCCAGAACCCCTTTGTCTGTGACTGCAACCTGAAGTGGCTGGCAGACTTCCTCCGTGCCAACCCCATTGAGACCAGTGGTGCCCGCTGTGCCAGCCCACGGCGCTTGGCCAACAAGCGCATCGGCCAGATCAAGAGCAAGAAGTTTCGCTGCTCTGGTGAGAGCTGTCCCCGTTGTTCCCAACACAGGTGCCTTGTGGCATGGTTGTTCTCAGCCCTGCCCCATCCCAGTGTCCATGTGCTCAGGGTGCTGATATGCTTTTTTCTTCACAGCCAAAGAGCAGTATTTCATCCCAGGTAAGAGGAAGAACCATGTCTGTGGGTGCATATGTGGGTACATGGTGCCCTTTTGGCCAGGCTGCCTGTGGGTGGTTGTGCCAGAGCCCTGTGGTCTGGCCTGGCAGGACCACACTGAATTTCCCATTGTTTCTGCTCACTGAGTTCCCAGGTGCTGCAGTAACAAATGCACTGGGTGCCATGGTGTGCCAGCATCTCCCACTGTGCTATTATCCAGCTGGGCACAAAGGCGTCCCTGGGGTCTGGCTCTGGTTGCAGGAGGGGAGAGGGTGACGGGCAGTGCAGCACCTCGTGTACCCAGGACAAATATCCCTTTGGATAGTCTGCTGTGGGAACACAGAGGGGTAATGTGGCTGTGATGGGAGTAGCTGAGGAAGAGTTGGAGACCAGCTGGAGATGTGGAAGGATCAGAGGAGGGGAGGTCAGGTGCAGCCCCCCCATACCTTGACTCTGGGAGCCCACGCTGCCCTCGCTGGTGTGCAGGGACAGAGGATTACCAGCTGAACAGCGAGTGCAACAGCGACATGATCTGCCCCCCGAAGTGCCGCTGTGAATCCAGTGTGGTCGAGTGCTCCAACGCAAAGCTCACCAAGATCCCAGAGCGCATCCCACAGTCCACGGCTGAGCTGTAAGACTCTCCTACCCTGCTTTCCCTCCTGCAGCTGGAGTATCACCAGCACTGGGATTTGGCTCAGGGCTTGGTCTGTGCCAGGCCCTTTGCAGCCATCTCCTGAGCTATTTTACCCGCTGCCCACCCCAGGCGCCTGAACAACAATGAAATCTCTATCCTGGAGGCCACTGGCATCTTCAAGAAACTCCCACATCTGAAGAAAATGTGAGTACTGGGCGAGCACAGCCCCATCAAGAGAGCCTGGGCGCTGGGAATGCACATGAGATCCTGATGCCAGGGCAGCCTTTGGTGTGAAATGGGGGGGCATGTCCTGACCCAAGGGTCCCCTGAGGGACTGGGCATCACGGAGTGCTTGGTGGGGCACGGGGAAGGCCGGGCTCAGGGTGAGGCCTGGACAGAACCCCTCATACCAGGCTGCTTTCCCTTCTCCGCAGCAACCTCAGCAACAACAAGGTGTCGGAAATAGAGGATGGGGCATTCGAGGGGGCATCCTCCGTCAGTGAGCTGCACCTCACCGTCAACCAGCTGGAGTCAGTGCGGAGTGGCATGTTCAGGGGCCTGGATGGGCTGAGGACCCTGTGAGTCCCCTCTTTGCCATGGGCTCGGGGATGGGAATGTCCCTGCTCCTTGATTCCCTGTCCTGCCTCAGCTGTGGAGCTGGTGCTGTCAGCTTTGCTGTGGGGCCAGCTCAGGAGCATCATACCCATCTGGCCATATCCAGAGCTGGGGCAGGGGATGCCTTTTGCTGCTGCTTTTTGACTGGCTCAGGCTCATGCTGCTGCCCAGCAGCAAGGTGGGCAGAGCCCTGGCACTGCCTAGGTGGGTTTCCCCCATATCGCCCACCCAGTTTGTTAGGTGCCCTTGTCCCCTTCCCTCCACAGGATGCTGAGGAACAACCGCATCAGCTGCATCCACAACGACAGCTTCACGGGGCTGCGCAACGTCCGCCTGCTCTCCCTGTACGACAACCAGATCAGCACCATTGCACCGGGCGCCTTCGACACTCTGCAGTCCCTCTCCACACTGTACGTCTTGGGCCCCAGGGGTGGTGCTCCCAAGCTGTTCCCAGCATGGCAAGGGGCTGCAGGGTGACCCCCTTGCCCAGTGGATGCTCAGGTGATGCCCTCAGACTCCCTCCCATGTGCAGGAACCTGCTTGCCAACCCCTTCAACTGCAACTGCCAGCTGGCCTGGCTGGGGGACTGGCTGCGCAAGAGGAAAATCGTGACGGGGAACCCGCGGTGCCAAAACCCTGACTTCCTCCGGCAGATCCCGCTCCAGGACGTGGCATTCCCCGACTTCAGGTGTGAGGAAGGTAACTCAAAAGCCCCGTGGTGTCAGGGGTGAGGGGGGAACTGGGTTGCTTTTTCCAAAGCCAGCACCACACTCCCTGTACCAGCATCATCCCGGGTCCCAGGATGTCTGGCAGTGCCCTGTGGCAAGCTGGTAGCTCAGGGTGTCCCTCAGCCCACTAATACCCTCCCCTAACAATGCACAAGTTTCCCTTCATGGTACCCAGCCCTTAGGGCTGCGACCAAATACCCAGGAGCTGCTCTGAAGCCAGGAGAGGTGTTTACACCCACCAAACTGTATGTCCCTTATACATAGGCAGGTCTGTGCTGGAAAACACTGTGCCCTGGGTGCTGGCAGGAGCAGATGTATAGGCAAAACCCACCAGAATTCATCCTGCTCCTTCCTCCTCTTCCCAGCCCCACACACACGCCGGAGCTGGGCAGACGGAGCTGGCGGAGAGTGCGCGTGTTGAGAGAAAGGCCTTTATTTATTTATTTTTTTAATTTAGAACAGCTTTTTGAGCCCTCTGGAGAATATTTGCAAACAAATCATCATTTCTTCTGCTTTTCCTCCTCCACCACATCAAAGACTGAAGGATTCCATCCTGCTCCTTTCCTAGTGGTGTGAGATATCATACGGTTGTCCCAGGGATGCCTCTCCTGCAGGAGCCTGGTGCTGTGGCAGGGAAGAGGGAGCAATGCTGGCTCCTCTGGCTGCTTGGTGCAGGCACCTCTCCCTCTAGCCTGGGTCTGGGAGACAGGTGAAGGTCATTTCAGGATAACTTGCAGGGCTGAGCCCCTTCTTCTGTGCCCTCCTTTCTGCCACCCCTGGAACTATGTTTTTGCTTGAAAATGGTGAAAAACAGAGCAGCTTTGGCTGGTTGTATCCATCCCGGTGGGACAAGTAGTTTCTGGATGCAGGAGTGATTCCTGTGGTGCTGGCTGTCAGCCAGGCTGGGGCTGTCAGCAGCACCCTGCTTTGGGGGCATGGAGCAGAGATGGTCAGCATGGGAGGGGAACAGTTCTGGGAGGGCACAAGGCACTGAGTCCAGCCTCATGCTGTGCCAAAGGGCTGGGCCCCAGTGACTTTGTGTCTCTTTGTGCCTGGTGTAGGTCAGGAGGAGACTAGCTGCATCCCCCGGCCCCAGTGCCCACAGGAGTGCACCTGCCTTGACACTGTCGTCCGCTGCAGCAACAAGCACCTCAAGGCCCTGCCCAAGGGGATCCCCAAGAATGTCACAGAGCTGTGAGTGGCGGGCAGGTGTCCAGGCTCTCCCCTTGGTTTCCAGCAAGCTTGTGGCTCTGAACGTGGGTTCTCCAGCTGTGGAGAGCCGTTAGGGCAGAGATGCACCCTCCCACAACTCCATCCCAACTGAGTAGTGAGAGCTGGACCCCCACCCAGCCAAGGGACCCTGCCCATCCCTGACCCCAGCGAGGGGATCAGCGAGACCCTCCTTGCAGACTCAGGGCTACCAAGGGTGATGTGTACGGGGTCTTGTCACAGTGACTGGGTCCTGCTCTTCAGCCCTTTGGAGGGGGCAGTGCAGGACAGCCACCGTCTGCAGCTACACTTCCCAGAAGCTTGCCTTCAGCCACATGGATGGGGCCACCCTGCCCCTGCCAGCTCCCAGGCCCTTCTCTGCTGTCACCTCTTCCAGTGGCTGTGGGGATGCTCTTGGAGCACGTGCTCTGAGCACACAGGGATGCAGTTTGTCAGGGAGACACCCAAGCAGCTGAGCTGGGTCTGGCTGTGCAGGGACAGCATGATGCTCACTGCACCCAGACTCTGCACCCGTCTGGGGTGCAGCAAGTCCTTTGTGCAGGGGATATAGGCACTGGTTGTGCACACGCATATGTATACCACCCCCTCACACCCCTGTGCTGTCTCGCACACCCCTCCTCTCTCCATATCCTCCACTCTCTCTCACACATGCCTTGGGAATGGTTACAGCCACCCACGCTCATGTTGGATGTGTAAATGCAGCACATGGCTGGCTGTGCTCACACACACAGGCTGCTGAGAGGCTGCCCCCAGAAACCCGCATGCAGAGCCCCTGGGCGTGCTAATGTGCTTGCATGCCAGGCCACGGACCTCCCCTAGAGCCCTGTGGGCTCTGGGCACCAGGAGGGAGGTGATGCTGGAGATACTCCTCGCAGCCCAAAGTCTGTGGGTGTGCATAGGAGAAGTGGGAGGACAAAGAGAAGGACATTCTGCTTCTCAGCCACTCCAAGGTCCTTTCATTCTCCCTTGCAGCTACCTGGATGGAAACCAGTTCACTCAGGTCCCAGGGCAGCTCTCCACCTTCAAGTACCTGCAGCTTGTGTAAGTAGCTGGGAGCAGGAGCTCAGGCAGCCAGTCCCACTGGTGGGACCTGTGAGCGAGGACAGGGGCTGTTCCCTGTGGTCTGTGATCCTTAGGAGGGACCCAGCAGTGTGCAGGGACCCCTGACATCCCTCTGTGTCTGCCCTCTGCACAGCTGGCTGGCAGCAATGCTCAGTCCCTGGGTGCTCACAGCCTCTGCTGGAGTTGGGCATGGGGCAGAGGGGGGACAGTGACATTGCTGCCATCACCCTGTGTGACAGCCCTGCTGCTCCCTTGGAGGCCCTGCCGTGCTGCTGTTCAAACCCCACTGCAGCTGAGGAGGCGGGGGAGCAGCGAGGGAGGACAGGGCCCAGCTGGCTCCAACCCCTGGGGTTTCTGTTTTCCCAGCGACCTGAGCAACAACAAGATCAGCTCCCTGAGTAACTCCTCCTTCACCAACATGAGCCAGCTCACCACCCTGTAAGTGAGATTTCTATGGCATTGTTCCTAAGCGTCCCTGAAGATGAGGGGTGCTGGGGACACCAGGGTCTCCCATGGGTGAAGCTGTGGTTTGAGCTGGAGCTGACCTGTGGGGTGGGGAGAGTATGCAGCGATGCCTATGGCAGTGCCCCCAGCGCTGTGTTGCCTTCTCCTTCTTTTCTGCAGGATCCTCAGCTACAACTCCCTGCAGTGCATCCCTCTGCTGGCCTTCGAGGGCCTCCGCTCCCTCCGGCTGCTGTAAGTACCTGCCCGTAGCCCTGCTCCCAGCCCCATTTGACCCCTTCTCTGCTGCCTGTGTCCTCATGTCCTCTGTGCCTGCTTGGAGCTGGTTGCCGGCAGGCGGGCAGGGTACAGGCTGCAGGGGGAGCAAGGGGAGATGCTTCTTCCTGTCGCAGCAAACGGGGCATTTGCAACAGTGACAGTGCAGTGGGGTCCAGCTCTGCCACCCATACCTGGACCCAGCTGGCTGTGGTCCTTGCTGCCCAGCCTGGACCCACGGGGATAACAGGACCCTCTGTTCTCTGCAGGTCCCTCCACGGCAATGATATCTCCAGCCTCCCTGAGGGCATCTTTGCAGATGTCACCTCCCTGTCCCACCTGTGAGTATCTCCCACTCTATATCTCCCAGGTCTGGGTGTGCAGCTGAGCCTCCCAGTGCTGCTGGGATGACCTGTGGTCCTTGCTGGAGGTGGCAAAAGGTCTCTCCACATCACCCTAGGGTCCCCTAACATGTGGGTCAAGCCACGCAAGATGCTGGCACAGCTGTGGGTCAGTGGGGCTGCTCTGACCAATGCCAGTATGTTGTTAGCCTCCTGCCAGCATGCTTCCCTGCAGCAGCCACCAAATCTGTCATCAAGCATCTGCCTGCTGCTGCAGGTGTTTTAGCCCCAGTTTGAGGGAATCTGTACCCCAGGAGCACAGCCCCATACCCCCTGCCTGAGGCAGGTTTTCAGCTTTGCTTGTGGTGACTTTCTGGTCTCTTCCCTGTCCCTGCTAAACTGTTCCCACCCTTCTGCCAGTTGCTGATCCTGCTCCTGGCATCCTGAAGATCTCAGGCTGTTCCTCCAGCCTGCAGAAAGCATCTTGGTTCATGATCCTGGCCCCCCTGCATTTTTTGGGAGCAGCAGTCAGACTGCTTGGTCTGTCTTCCCTGACTCTTCCCTGATTTCCCCTTCCAAAGCGTGGCGCTGCTGGTTCCCGCCGGGCTGAGCTGTCACCAGCCGGCGCTGGCGGTGCTGTAGGACCAGGTTTGTCAGCCCCAGCGGATCCCTGCCGTCTGCCTTCTGGGCTGCCGTCTCCTCCCCTCCTCACAGGTGTCGATCACGCTGACCCTTCATCAGTGCTAACCTTTGCAGTGACGGAAGATGCAAAGAGGCATCCAACCCCTATCCTCCCACATCGTCCATTGCAGAGCAGAGCAACACTCCCTCCCTTCTCCTCGTCTTCCTCTAGGGAGCAATTCCTGATGCTGTCCCCACGAGCTCTCACTGTGACCTGCTGCTTGTCCCCAGCAGCCTGCTCCCATGTCCCTGTCCTGCATCCTTGCGTGGCAGAGCCCGGGCTGGCCTCCCAGCTCCCATGCAATGGTCCTGTTGTTTCTGCAGTCTCAGGGTGCTTTGCCTAGTTGGCACTGGGCCCAGGCAGCTTTGCCTGAGTGTTGGGGAGGGACTCCCGAGGATTTCCATGTGAGCAATGGAGAGCCCCAGCACAGAGCCACAGGGCACTGAGCAGACTGTGGGGCTGGCAGCAGGGTGGTCTAACTAGGCAGTGGTGTGGGGCTGTGTACCCCAGTCCTTCCACTGTGGGCAGCATCTCTGGTGGGTCCAGAAATGGAGGAGTACTGGATCATGCCCCCATCACATGGCAGCCCAGCCAAGTGACAGAGCTGTGTCCAGTCCCAAGGTCTTTGAGCGTGATTCCCTGTGTGGGGCAGTGGGTGCATTTTGTCCTTCTTCCCCCTGCAGAGCCATCGGGGCCAACCCCCTCTACTGCAGCTGCAACCTGCGCTGGCTCTCCAGCTGGGTCAAGACAGGGTACAAGGAACCAGGCATTGCCCGCTGCGCTGGGCCCCCTGACATGGAGGGCAAGCTGCTGCTCACCACCCCTGCCAAGAAGTTTGAGTGCCAAGGTGAGAGGTGCCTGTGCTGTCCGTCTGTCTATCCATGCCTTCCTCAGGCAGGGCAGCTGGCGTGACAAGGAGCCAGGCTGCCTCCTGCCCCACACCCGGCAGAGCGATGCTGCGTGAGTCTGGGGGACTCCAGCATTTCGTTTGTTGAGCTGCCTTGTGGAGGAGGGGGGCTAGGATGCTTCTGTCCCCTTAACTGGTTGGTGGTGTGTCTCTGGTGACCAAGCAAGCATGTGGCTGTCCCATTGCCTGGTGCACAGCCCCTTGGTGGGGCAGGCTCTGCTTCCAGCTGTGGCTGGGGCTCTGTGCCCCATGTCGGTGCCCATACATGGACTCCTCTCCATCGATCCCTGCACTGATGGGCACCTTCACACCTCCTGTCCCACAGGCCCGCCTGCCCTGAGTGTCCAGGCCAAGTGCAATCCCTGCCTCTCCAGCCCCTGCCAGAACCAGGGCACCTGCCACAATGACCCCCTTGGCTTCTACCACTGTGCCTGCCCCAGTGGCTACAAGGTACCCTGGTCCTGAGGGTCCCCAGCCCAGGGGGACCCATCCCTGCAGCAGGGAAGGGGGTGGCATGAGGGGTCTGCTATGCCCCCTGGGCTTGCTGCCTGTGGGACTATGCCTGCTCCCTGCACACTGCAGCGTCCTGCTGAGTGGGACAGGGCAGGAGTGGGACATGGTGCTGTGGCACCCTCCTTGCTCCCACCTCTCCCTCCTTCCCTAGGGCAGGGACTGCGAGGTGGCACTCAGCAGCTGCTCCTCCAACCCCTGTGCCAATGGAGGGACCTGCCAGCCCCAGGAGGGGGAAGGAGCCAGGTTCAGGTGAGTGCTGGAAGGAGACCCGCAAAAGATGGGTGTTTGGGCAGTGGTGTGGAGCCCTGACATCCCACAGAGACAAAGTCTGGCACTTCTTTTCTGTCCTGCATGCTCTCTGGGGCATGTAGCTGGGATACTGCATTTATCCAACAGCTCCAGCCTGTGCTGCCTGCTCTCTGCAGCCCTCCCTGCACCTTCTGCCAGCACAGCACCAGCAGGGCTGAGCACTGGCTCCTTTCCCCTGCCCCCCAGCCCTGCAGGGTCTGCAGGCACAGGGGCCGGGGGGAGAAAGGTTTTGGCCACCATGGGAGATGTGGGGAAGCAGAGGGTAGCGGGTTTGGGGCTGGGATCCAGCCACTGCAGCAGGGCTGACTGTGAGATGGGGCAGGATGTGGCCCTGGGGTAAGTGCTGCTCCCTACTGGGCTGCTGTACCCCCGGGCAACCCTCACTACCCCAAACGCTTCAGGCTATTCCAGGAACCGGGACGCAATTAGCGGCTGAAAACAGACGTCAGGCTGGGGGCGAGGAGGTGGGTTGCACAGCCGCCTGACCCCCCCAGTGCCGAGTGGCCTCTCAGCCCATTGTCATGGCAACTCAGCATCCTGCCTGCTCGCGTGGGGCTCGCTGCCGCCCTCCCCTGCCCCCCCCCGTGCCCCCTCTTTGGCAGGGGGGCAGGGAGCCCGCCTCCCGCAGCCTCTCAGCATGCACATGTGCTCTGCGGCCAGGATCCTGTGCTGGCGTTTTGGGGTAGCCACCCTGAAATGCTCTGTTTCCCATCCCCTGACACTGTCCCATGCGTGCCCCGTGGCAGGTGCCAGTGCCCAGTGGGCTTCGAGGGCCCGAGCTGCCATGCTGCCAATGACCCCTGCAAGGAGCACAGCTGCGAGAACGGGGGCTCCTGTGTGCCTGGGGCCACCAACTACACCTGCTTGTGCCCTGCCCACTACACAGGTACCCGGCATTAGGGCTGGCCAGCCCCAAACCTCACAAGCTTGGCTGGGGGATCTGGCCAGTCCTTCTCCCCTCCCACTGCTGAGGGCTAGTAGCTCCTCTGCCTGCTATCCCAGTGCCCATCACTGTAGCCTCTGGGCTCCTCTGGGCCCAGCCACTTCAGGCCCTGCTGAGCCCCCATGCCCCAGGATGCTCTTGCTACCTGCCTGGGGTGAGAGCAGAAGCCTGTGCCCATGGGGGTGTTAGCTGGGGGCTCAGCAGCTCCCTGCCCTGAGCTGAGCCCCCCAATGGGCTCCCTCTGCCCCACGGGGTCCAGAGCTGCCCCTCTGGTCCCAGAGCTGTTTGGCACTGCCTGACACGGCCTCTTCTGCCCCACAGGAGATTTCTGTGAGCAGTCACCAGATTTCTGCTCAGCTGAGCTCAGCCCGTGCCAGCACAGCTCCACCTGCGTCTCCACCAGCCAGGGGCCCAGGTGAGCCCCTCCTCCCCAGCCTGCTTTCTCCTGGCTGCTTGTCACGGGAGATTTGCTTTTAGAGGGCTGCAGCTTGTGGGCTGGTGAGGGGGCATGAGGGAATGCCAGGAGGAGCAGGTGCCCACCGGCACAGGGGGGGGAAGGAAGGGGCAGCCATGAAGCCCCTGCCTGCCCCAGGTGCGAGTGTGCGCCCGGCTATGTGGGGAGCAACTGCAGTGAGGACTTCGATGACTGCCAGGACCACCGGTGCCAGAACAATGCCCGCTGCCTGGACGAGGTGAACGGCTACTCCTGCCTCTGCACTGAGGGCTACAGGTACCGCCGGGGAGGGCGGGGGGAGACAGAGAGACACTGGGGACAGCGGGGATGGTTACAGGTCACTGTGAAGGATGGACTCACCCTGGCTACCTTGTCCATCCATCCATCCATCCATCCATCCATCCATCCATCCATCCCTAGTACAAGAGGAAGGATGGGCCTAGGCATGTGGGTCCCCGGGAGTGGAGGCTGAAGGGAGCCAGTGTTTCAGGACAGGGCTCAGCATCCAGGCATCCCTCTGACACCACTAGCTGAAGAGCCTCCTCAAGGACCCCAAAACAGGGGTACTGTCAGAGCCCCATGGGGTGGTGGGGAGCGGGTAGGGCTCTTTCCCAGCCCTGTGACCAGCAGCACCCTTGGTCCCACAGTGGCCAGCTCTGCGAGATGCCACCCCGTGCTGCCAGCCAGCCCAGCCTCTGCGAGCTAGCCGAGTGCCAGAATGGGGCCCCATGTGTGGAGCGGGGTGCCCGTGCCCTCTGCCAGTGCCTGCCTGGCTTTGGTGGCCCCAAGTGCGAGAAGCTACTCAGTGTCAACTTCGTGGACCGTGACACGTATCTGCAGTTCACTGACCTGCAAGACTGGCCCCGGGCCAACATCACCCTGCAGGTGAGGGCTGATGGGGGGAGCATGGGGGCCTCGGGGGGGGTGGCATTGGGGTTCTGCCCTGGGAATGTGGTTCCCACCTCTCCCCCCGCCAGGTCTCCACAGCTGAAGGCAATGGCATCCTGCTGTACAATGGTGACAGTGACCACATGGCTGTGGAGCTGTACCAGGGCCACGTCAGAGTCAGTTACGATCCTGGCACCCACCCCAGCTCAGCCATCTACAGGTACCTGCCACCCCTTTCCACTTGCTGGGGACCATCACCCTCATTGCACGGACTTGGGGGGGGGGGTCCCTGGTGACCCAGTCCTTCCTGCCAGTGCTGAGACCATCAACGATGGGCAGTTCCACACCGTGGAGCTGGTGACCTTCGACCAGATGGTGAACCTCTCCATTGATGGTGGCAGCCCCATGACCATGGACAACTCGGGCAAGCAGTACACACTGAACAGCGAGGCCCCCCTCTATGTGGGAGGTAGGACAGGGGACTGGGGGAGGATGGGGGGACTCTGGGCATGCTGATGGTCCTGCTCTCCTCAGGGATGCCTGTGGACATCAACTCGGCCGCCTTCCGCCTCTGGCAGCTCCTCAACGGCACCAGCTTCCACGGCTGCATCCGCAACCTCTACATCAACAATGAGCTGCAGGACTTCACCAAGACACGGATGACGCCAGGGGTGGTGCCAGGCTGCGAGCCCTGCCGCAAGCTCTACTGCCTGCATGGCATCTGCCAGCCCACCGGCGCCCAGGGACCTGTCTGCCACTGTGATCCCGGCTGGGACGGGCCCCACTGTGACCAGCCCCGTGGTGGCCCCTGCCAGGGGCACAAGTGAGTACCCCTGCCCTGCTGGCTGCCCCACAGCAACAGACTTGGCCCATTGGCTGCCCCACTGTGCCCCACCTGCCCCATTGGCTGTCCTGAAGCAACAGCACCGCCCCATCGGCTGCCCCACAGTGATCCACCTGCGCCACTTCATTGGCTGCCCCACCACAACTGCCCCACCCTATTGGCTCATTGGCTGCCCTTTCCTCATTGGTTACCCCACCACATTGGTTCATCGACTGCCCCTTCCTCATTGGTTGTCAGTTGCCCTCCCCTGGGACTGGGTCGTGTTGGGTCGTATTGATGGTGCCAGGCTGTGCTGGTGCCATACCATGGTTGTGCTGTGCCATGGCAGTGCCATGCCATGCCACAAGCACTGGGTCATACCAGGGTTGTGCTGTGCCAGAGCCACACCAGTGCAGTGGCAGTGCCATGCCACAATGGCTGTGCCATACCAGTGCTGTGTCATGGCAGTGCCATGTTGTTCTCCATGCAATACTGTGCTGGTGCCATGCTGGTGCTGAGCCATGCCATGCTCCGTGCCATGCATGCTGCTGCTGCACTGTGCCATGCTGGCAGGTGCCTGATGGCACTGGTTGTCTACAGGTGTGTGCACGGGCTGTGCTTGCCCCTCGACGCCCTCTCCTACAGCTGCCAATGCCATGAGGGCTACCAGGGTGCCCTCTGCAACCAGCCCGTCGAGCCGCCTGACCCCTGTCACCACCGGCCCTGTGTCCACGGCCACTGCCGCCTCACCCCTGGTGGCCAGCCCACCTGCGAGTGCCACAGTGGCTATGCTGGAGCCCTCTGCGACCAAGGTAGGCACCAGGGGGGTAGATGCCCGGGGTGGGCAGCCCCATGGTGGGACACTGGGCTGAGCATTCCTGTCCTGCAGAGCTGGAGTGCCATGGGGAGCCGGTGCGGGACTACCACCAGGTGCAGCGGGGCTATGCCATCTGCCAGACAACGCGGCCAGTGGCCTGGGTGGAGTGCCGGGGGACCTGCAGTGGCCCCAGCAGCAGCTGCTGCACCGGGCTGCGGCTCAGGCGCAGGAAATACGCCTTCGAGTGCAGCAACGGTGCGACCTTCGTGGAGGAGGTGGAGAAGCCCAGCAAGTGTGGCTGCAGCCAGTGCCTGTGAGCAGCCACTGGCCCCGGAGAAGCAGGGGGCCGGCGGGGAGCCCCCCCGGAGCCAAGGACCTGGCTTTGCCCTGCAGCCATGGTGCTGCTGTCCGGGTGTTCCTGAACTGCAGCTGCATCGGAGGAGCCCAGCGGAGGGTAGAGCTGTTGCATCTAAACGGTTGGGGGAAAAAAAAAGAAGAAAAAAAAAAACAAAACGCCCACAAACAAAGCAAATATGTAGATAGAGAATTTTTTTAAGGAACTGCAGCTTCACAGGTGTGTGGATACGGGGCAGGTGCTCTGCCCAGCTGCTCCATGTGGTGCTCTGCCTTCCCCCCCCAGCACAGCCCCACAGCTGTGAGGGCAGCGCCTCTGTCCCTCTGTGTGTCCCCTCCTTGGCAGCCCCGTCCCTTGCATCCAGCCAGGTGAGCCGGGGGCTTTTCCAACAGGTGGGGCTGGAGCAGAGGGGCCTGGCAGAGCCAAGCCTCATGGGCCATGTCAGGCTGTGGCTGACAGAGGGGTGGGCGGTGTAGTTGGCATTCCCTGGTCCTGGTGAGCCCAGAGCCCAGCTCCATATCCTCTCTTCGGGCAGCCCTGGCCTCCCCACTGAGCACCTGCCATCGCCCCGATGGCCTCTGCAGCAAGCAGCTTCCCGGTGCCATGCCAGGGGTGCTGGTGCCCAGAGCATCCCAAATGTCACTGGCTCCACAGCTGCAGCCTGACCCACCTGTGACATCCCTGGGCTGTGCTTCCTGACCAGGTTCTGGGGCACACAGGGCAAGGGTCCAGACCAGTGTGGTGGTGTCAGGGCCACACTGGGTGCAGCAAGACCAGGATAGTCCCCAGAGCACTGAGTGGGTCAGGGGCAGCAGGGCACAGATGTCCATGGCGGTCCCAGTACCAGCCCTGGCCCGTGCCACAGGGGCCATTAATGGGCCAATTAATTAACCCCAACCCAGCCAGTGGCTCTGCTCAGAAGTGGGAGCCACTCAGAACAGCATGGGAGTCCTGTTCCTCCAGGGCTCTGCAGCTCGACAGAGGCACCCTGTGTCCTGCTGGCCCAGTGAGCCAGGACAGGAGGCTGCTGGGACAGCCAGGGGGTGGGGTTGCTGTGCCCATAACTGGGGCTTGAGCCTTATGAGTGCTTGGACCACTTGAAGCAGCTGAAGATGCCCAAGCCTGCAACCCTGGAGCTTACACACCGCTGCCCGGGCAGGTCCCACCAGCTCCTGGACTCAAAGCCCACAGTGGATTCGCTGGGCTGCTGTGGAAGCAGGGGTCATGCCACTGCAGCATGGGGAGCCCATGCCAGGGTACTGCACGCACCCAACCTCTGCAGCATTGCTTCTACACCTGTGGGGATCAAGGATGGTGTGAGCCCAAACTAAGACACTGCACACACCTGGACAGTGCCTCACCATGTCACCTGGATGGACAAATTCATCCCAAGGCTGCAGCCCCGGGTCCCTTCATCTCACCACTCCAGCCCATTGGCTTCAGGTCAGCACCGCTGGCTGTGGCCAGGCTCCGGGCATCTCCGCCGAGTGCAGCCAGCTCCTTGGCTGCCATCACCATACCTGGTCACCACCAGCATCCAGGAGATTCTCACCACCACAGGGACATGTTTCTGCCATGAACATTGTCCCCACAGGAGCCCCCCCCTCTGCCACACAGAGGAGCTAGGACACATCTCATTTTGCCCATGGCCCGGCCAGGGATTGGTTGTGTTGTGTTTCTGTTCTTGCTGTAAGCTAACCGCTAAAGTATCTCTTTATACAGAATACTTACAGATTCTAATATATATTTGTATTTCATTTTGTTATAGTATTTTTATATGTTCGGGGTCAACAACTGATGTTTTCTTTTTGTTTACAGATGCTACTGGGCAGGAAAATGACGGTGGCTTTGTTTGGCCCGTGGGGTTTGTGTGTGTCACTGTTGAAGACGCTGGTTTGTACTAGGCTGGCGAGGGAGGCACTGAGCATCCTTTTGCTGGCAGAGGCTGTATTGTTTTAGGAGCTGTTTGGTATTGTCTATGTTGTCTTCCATGTGAACATGACATTTATTCATTCAGAGGCTTGGCCTCTTCTTTCCTGGAGAGGAGAAGGGGGCAGCTGGTGCTCAGGAGCTGCTGGGCATATGAGGAGGTGGCACAGGCTGGGGAGAAGGTTGCTCCTGCCATGGGTGATGACCTGCTACTCTTGGCACAGGCCCAGCCACCTCTTCTGGCCAGAGCATCACCCACGTGGTGCACAGATGTGCAGCCCCAGGGTGATGGCTCATCTCTGGGGAGAGCCTGGGTCACCCTTCCAAGATCTTGCGAAAGGAGCCTGGGGCGTGCATGGGGCAGCGTGGGATGCCAAAGGGCCAGGCACCTGCTATGGGGATGGAGCAGCTGTGGGGAAAACTGGGCACCTGTAGCTCTTTGGGGAAGGGGAGGGGGTCCCTGGGCAGCACTGAGGGTTTGCACTGTTCATGCCACAAACACAAATCTGATGCAGAAAGTGGCACCACCAGCTCAGACACTGGGGTGGGAACACTCAAATTGCACCCAGGCATTTACATTCCCCCTCCAGAGAGCAGAGGTCCCAGGTGCCAGCCTGCTGCCACCCCCTTGTACACTCACTCACCTTTGCCCTCCTCCAGTTATCACACCAAACAAACGCTGATATCAAAGAAACGTTTAATAAGCTGCAATAAAATATGGACCTTTAGAAAGCTCATAGGGTGAATATCGACAGTGGAGGAAGAAAAGAAAACAAGGTGGTGGGAATCCTTGAGGAGTTCAGATCTGAGTCAGGGACCTTTTACCTGGAACAAGAACACAATTTCTTCCATAGGCTAGGATGAAATAAAAGACAGGAGCACAGAGTTCACAAAATGTCAACATTTAGAGAGTCGATACATATTCAAAGTTCAAATGACCCAGCTCTTATAGCTATACATATTGATTTAAAGCAACTTAATATAATTTTATTTTTTTTTATATATACACTTTCAAAGGTTCGTCAGGTGAGGTATGTAAACATTATCTAATGGAAACCCCTCTCCACATTTCCAACTGAGAATTCACAGCAGACAGTTCATTTTCCCAACTTGCAACGCAGTACTTCCCACTCCCCAGAGCAGCCAGGAATGCCATCCCAAGCCACGGCTCTCCCAGGCACAGTCTCTGGCTCCCATTTCCCACCACTGGTCTGTACAGTTCACATTGCTTAGGCTCAAACATACAGTACCGGACAGGAGGACTTTTCAGCTCAGTGTCTAAAATTCATATAGAAACAGAGAAACAAAACTCTCCCAGGGAAGCAGACACAGATGAAGGAAAAACATTTGCCTCGGGTTGGAGAGAATATTTAAATGCTGAGCATCTTTAGAAAAAAATCACTGGGTTGTTTTTCCCTTTTTTCCTTTTTTTTTTTTAATTTTTAATTTTTTTCTTTACACACCTGTTTGAAGGGCAAAGGAAGCATGGGGCTGGCGAGGGGTACTGGAGGGCTGGGACCCAGCAGCACCCCTCAACTCCACCCTCCAAAGTCAGGGACCCATCACCATAAGAGGAGCAATGATCCAGCCGTAGCTGCCCCACACAGCCAGCCAGGCTCGAGGGGGGGGCAGGGCACTACCAGCAATCACTTCCAAGAAAAAAGGGGTAAAAAAAAAAAAAAAGATTAAAAACCAAACACACTTAGGATAAAAACAGCCAAATGACTTGGAACCTCCTAGAAGGAGAATAAAAATTGCAGAATGGCAAGCAAATAAGGAAATGACCTTCTGGAGCCAGCACTGGGATTTGAGGGCGACAGTGGTGTATTCCCTTGGGGCACTTATACCTGCGGGAAGTGCAGGATTCCCGAAGGAAGCTGCTCACTGCAGTAACTCACTAGTGGGAGTTTGCTATCAGTAACTACCTACCCTACCCCAGCCATTTTGGGGGGGTTCCCTGGGGGTGACAGCAGCCCCCAACTCCTACATCCCTGGGGATGCTTCCTTGGGCATCCCCAGGCCAGAAGACCGCCCCTATCCCACACTACACCAAGTCCCTACTGGGAGCAGGATTATTCCCACCCAGCCCTGAGCCCCGAGAGCCCCTGCCTCGAAGCAGACATTATTACTACAAATCTTATTGCTTGCAGTGCCCCCCACCCTGGGGAACGGCCATCCTGGCCAGCCACAGGAGCTCACTGCCCCCCTGGGGACCGTGGCCTTTGACCAGGTCTGACATCATCAAAATGAGATGAAGAGTTAATGCTTCAACTTTGATGTGACAATAAAAAACAACCCAAACACCACCACTGCCCCCCCACCCCATCCCATCCATCCCTTCCTGTTCACACACACACCCCCCTGCCCCCCCCCCTCCCCCACAATAGCCAGCCCTTTGGTTGTGGCATACTGGGCAACACAGCCCCACCAACAGACACACCAGTCAGAACAAGAACCTGTGGAAAGCCCATGAAATAAATATTAAAAAAACCTATTTACAATATTAGATCTGTGAGCATGAAGTGAGAGAAAAATGCTTTTTCCTGCCCCCAAAAAAGCTTAAAAAGTAGGTTAACAACCTGCCACCTAGCACAACACTATCTTACATGGCACCTACACATAATATATATTCACATTTAATTTTAAAATTAGGTACTCTTACAAACAGACTTAGAAAACATTGGCTAGCAACACGGCCCGAGGGACCACCCGGCCTCTGGACCCGCGCCGTGAGCGCCGTCCGGCTGCACCCCAGCTCCTCCGGCTGCCCTCAAGCTGCCAACGTGCCCTGAATCCAAACTGCCAGCTGCCCCTCGCCGCCCTTTGGGGAGGGGGTGGAAGTGCTCGTGAAGGAGAGGGCTTGTCCACAGGGAGGGGAGGAGAAAGGATGGGGACCATGATTTCTGCTAAGCCTAGGGGTGAGCTTAATACAAACAAGAACTCCTGAGAACATCTTAGAACAGATGGATTCATTTCACAACCACCAAGCTAAAGGATGGGCCGAACGGACACTATGATACACGGAGGGGGGATGTGCGCGGTACGGGGATGTTGCAGCCTCGTGGTTTGCTCAAAAAAAACCAGCCCTAGGATGTGGACCAGAGGACGCTTTGGCTGGGGCTCAGCCCTCTTCCCCAGTGTGACTGCCAGCGGTGGAAAGGTGAGAGCCCAAGCCAGACGGCAGCCTGCACCTCCCTGCTGCTCCAGGCACTGCCTATGCCTATGGGAGGCTGCGAACCACAGCCTTCCCAGGTGCCTTCAACTGGGAATGCAGTTGTCAGGCTGAATGAATATGAGCTGGAGAGAGAAACTGTCCATCAGCAAGTCTTAAAAACAGGGCAGCAGTACATCCATGTCCATCTGGGAGATTACTAGGGGCTGGCAGAGCTTCTGGAAACAGGCATTTCCAGAGGTGCAGTGCGAGCAGCTGGAAAAATGGCTGGGCTGCAGCTTTGCTCATCTGCACGCTGGCAAACAGTGGCTCTGGCAGCCTGCTCTGCACAGCTCCCCTTGGCACTGGAGGGATGGGGACGCAGAGAGCAGCAGGACCTTCATCCCACTCTCCCAGCTCATGGAAGATGACCAGCAATGGGGTGGAGAGTTTCCTGAAAGCACCGGCTAACCAGCTCTTTGGAGAACGTTTGCTACCAATGCATCTCACTAACGTGTTGGCAGCTGAACACAGAAACACCACCGCACACAGCAAACACACATGGAAAGGACCTAATAAATGATGAATTAGTGATGAATACAAACATGTGCACACCCTGGATATACTGCACACACCCTGTCAGCAGAGGAACTCATTCCAGAACTAGCATTGCCTGACAAGAACCTAGCAGCAACAGATAGAAGGAGCCATCCTGGGCGCAAACTGCTGTTGCTGCAGCCCTCAACCCCTGACAGATACATTTTAGGTAAGATGGGTGGTTCCTGACCATATGAAGTGTGAAGACCCGGAGCTGCCAATAAAAAGGTGAGAGAGGAAAAGGTAACTACGCATATGGAAGAGGGGGGCTGGAAGTGAAGGGACAGTGAGGACATCTGTGGAGATGCAGAGCTAAGAAGATGCTGCTCCTGGTACATGGACTGAGGAGCTGGGTTGGAGACTAGTTTCCAGATGAGAAAGATGCCAGCAAGGAAAGCCAAAGTAACAGAAAGAGGAGAGGTTTCTCTTGTGGGACACAGTACTTGTGTTGAAATCCAGAGCTGAATGAAGAAGCAGAGCAGAGAGCTGCGGGGTGGCCCAGAGGAGGAGGCATGCAATGAGGCTGTGGAGCTGCGGATGGCACTGTGGTAGTGCCAGTGGGCACCTCTGCACCAGAACGAATGGAAACGCACTCAATGCCCATGTGAAACAAGGCAATAAATTGTTTTGCTTGTTTCCTTCCATTCCTTAAGATCATCTGCAGCTCCCTGTGCATCACCTGCATTGTGTAGAAGCTGCATTTATTGGAAATGGGCTGCTCTAAAGAAGGGCCAATGCCTCAGCAGCACTCCTCACCATTGCCAGAACAAATAGAAGTGAGTCGTGCATGTCCCACATCATTAACAAAGAGCAACAGGTTATATATACGGTATTACCTCTACTTATTTTTGTGTCTCTTATGCACTGTTCTAGCTGAAAAGTGGCTGGGTGGAGAGAGAAAACTTGGAAAAAAGTTGGGAAGAAAATAAAGCAGCACGAGGACTGATTGGGGAAAAAAAAAAAAAGGAGAAAAAATTCAAACAACTGAGCACTGATAAAGAAAATAGACCTACCCAGGCAATACCACCCTGCCAGGCAGTCATCTTGCATGCAGGCCCTTTAAATTACTAGCAAATTAAATTGAAATTTAATATTCTAGCAAATTACAGCATTCCTCCTTCTTGACTCAAAATAAAGCACTCACAAAAGCAGGTGTAAAGTACTTTAAAAGCAGGTCTTGTAGTCTGCAAACCTGGCAGCTACTGCTGGTGTCAAGTGGAGAATGCACACAGGAGAGGCAGAGGGGCCAAAGATGGCATCTCCTGGAGCAGTGATGGCAAGGAAAGGAGCTTGGCAAGGAGCTGGGGGTTGCCTCAGAGCAGAAAGCCTTAATGCTTTTCTAGAGATGACAATCACCCCTGCTCAACCTCACCCCTGGGGCATCCTCCCCTGGGGTGACCCAAAGGATTGCACAAATCTGTAATTCTGAGAACTTGTACAAAAGCACCAATATTCCCACCTCAAGGTGGGCTGGAGAGATCATGCCCAAAGTGCTTGCTGCAGTGACTCAGCCAGAGACGATGGCTTCACCCTACCCATCCCTTGGCAAACAAGCCTGAACTCTGTAAAAACTACCTGCACATGTTAAACCCACCACCCAGAGTGGCTGCAGCCAGAGGAAACGCTCCTGCCATCTCCTCACAAACAGCATAATGTAGAGAAGAATCACTCGTTTTCATTAAAATTCTAATTTTAAATAAGGGGGAGTTGTTGGGAGGAAAGGCGAACCCAGACCATTTCACCCTGGGAACAGCCCAACTCTGCACCTCTTCCAAAGCCCCTGCTCCCTGTCCCTGCAGATGACCACAGTCCTGCTCTGCCATCTGCCCACCTGAGCCAGGCGCCCATAAGGGACATGCAGCACATGCCTGGCCCAGGCTGGTCCCAGGCAGCAGTCTGGGACAATTGTATTTAAAAATTGTTTTCTTTAAAATAAAAAAACTCAGAATTATTTGCTTTCTTTTCATTTGCTTTCTGAATAATATTATTTCTGAAGAGTAACAATCCACAGCCCTGCTCAGAACCCTCTTTTCAGCCCCATCCTGACAAAAAACAGACACTCTACCTTTCCTCATTAAAGGGTGCTAAAATTCAGATTTACACCTACGAGGCACAGCCCAGCTCCTGCCGAAAGTCAGTAGGCTCTTTGCGCAGATTTTGTAAGCGTTGCTTTTTGTGCAGGACATACCAGGCCCAATGTGGGAAAGACAGCGAGGGACTGAGGTGCTGGAGCAATGGTGAAGGATGGAGAAAGAGGGGCTGTGAAGGATGGGGAAAAGCGAGTTTGCTGCCAGGGAGCAGCATGAGGAGCAGAGGTAAGAGGGGTTCTGACACACATGCCCGGCCCAGAGGAAGGACGGGAAATCCTGGGCCCACGTGCCTGCAGAGAGGCTGCCCCAGCTGGAGGTTAGAGGAGGACCTTAAGAACAGATGGAGAAACAAGAGGGAAAGACAACCTGTAAGAAAGGTAGAGATCAGTCATTTAACTGCCATCTCTGCCCTCCTGCCTCACACGTCTCCTGAAACGCTTTTAAATCTTTTCTGATGGAATGTTTGACGTATTGAATGCATGCAGTAAAAATTAAAGTAATAGATAACTTCATATTAATCTGTACAGGGATTGCCAGGCTAGATTTAATCACTCGATAGCTGTACAGAGAGTTAACTTATTCTAGCATGATTCAAAGGAAAGGTAAAGGATTACTTTTTTTCTAAATCAGCCATTTCAGAGTAAGAAAAAATTGTGCCGCAGCCTCGTGTGCGTCAGCGCTGGGGGAAGGGAATACCTGCAGGAGAGCCAGAGGCACTCTGCACAGGGCGTGCGGATCTCAAACACCTTGTTTCATCCTCTATACTAAACAGGAACAATGAAAGACTTTAAAATTATTATCTGCTTTCCACCTCCAGTCCATGGGCTTTGGGATTTGAGGTTCAATGCTAATCGTGAAAAGTAATTCCCATTGTGGCCAAGCCCTCTCTAGCCTCTGCCCTTTGGGCAGGCATCTCTCAAACCCGTGGCCTCTTCTGGAGCCTTGCTCTGAGCAGGGACAAGGAGCAGAGCAAGGACCAGCAAGTGGCTGTTAAAGGTTGGGCGACCCCTAAGCCTGCACAGTGTCCTCTGGGCATTGCTGCTTTCTGCACAGGAGGAGGCTTGCATGGGGATTGATGCAAACAGACTTTGTGCAGCAATATGGAAGTGAAGCTGAAGAGATGAAATGGCTGAGCAGGGTCCTTTCCCCAAGCACAGACCACAGCAGTTCCTTCCCAGCCGATGAGCATCCCTGCCCAGCACACCCAGCATAGCCACACTCTATGCACTGCTAACAGGTTTTTCTCAGAGGTGCTCAGAACCATGACCCTTTTCTGCCACTGCAGACCCCCCAGCTGGCTTTTAAACGTGCTGCACAGGCTTGCAGAAGAGCCCTGCAAAGGCACCAATGCAAGAGGGCAGAGGCTTGGCCGCTTTCAGACTCCACAGCACCAGACACAAGCAAGGATGAATCAACTGCACCTTGCTAGTAAAAGGATGAAAGGCAAATGATGGTAAAAAAAATCCAAAACTTAATTCAGTCACTTATCCCAACCCTATTCCAACTGCAAATCCTGCCTTAAGGAGGGGGCTATGCAAGATGTGCACAAGAGCACAGGGAGAAAGCCAGGGCTCTCCTGCAGAGCACCAACATCGGAAAGAGCTCAAGCCTGTAAAAAGGGAGAGATGCAACCTTCAGCGAAGAGCTGCAGAAACTGCTTTGTTGTCAGAGACCACAGAAATCACCACCAGCACAGCAAAATGGGAGAAGGAGGTCTGTCCAAAAGCGGGGCACGGCAGGACTGATTCATCCCTGAAGCCAGCAAGAAATAATGAGGGATACAGCCCAGTGGGTCCAGCTGGCAGCAGCATCTCCCACCTCCACCTGAGCGGGACCTCCCCACCCCAGGGGCTGCGTGACAGGGCAGCCATCAGCAGTACACACACCAGTAGCTAATTAATACTTTTATGCAGGTAACACACTGGGACATCAGCAGCTACTACTAACAAACCAACAAAGGACAGATTCACCTTTCTCTCCCTCACTGATGGGAAATGGTTTTGGTTTTGCTTTGAATGCCACTAAGAAGACAGACAGGAGGAGGACTCTGAAGGAAAGGGAAATGTTTGTGTGCACCCAAAGGCTGCCAAAAGCTACTTCATGTGCACGAAGGTGGTTTTCTTTCTGCTACAGTACAAGTGCTTGTGCCTCAAGTATAAAACGCAAGCCTCCAAATCACACAGACGAGCTTCTTATTTTTATTTTTAAAGTGATAAATAAGGCACTGTACTTTTAACTAAAACTGCCTGGTTCCAAGTTTTTTTAAAAAAAAAACAAGGAACATTCAAACTGCAGAAACTTCCTTCCGAACAGCAGAGCCAGACAGGCCGACCTCTTCTCTGTCCGAGACACATCTGCTGATGCCTAAAATCACGGGCGTTATCCTTTAACTGCGGATTTTTAAAGGCTTGCTACAGCTTATAAAAGCAGCTTTAGTTAATGCATGGTAAAGGGTTACTACTATACATCAGTTTTGTACATGGCTACCGGTTCTTCGCTATTTCGGGTCCAGTCGCGAGCGTTTGCTGTGAGAACAGTCCACTTTTGCCCTCAGTTTCCTCTTGCCCTGCGACCCACTACTCTCCTGCATCTTCTTCATGGACCTTGTCAGGGTCTTCCCACTGCTGGGCTTCTTGTTGGCCATCTTCTGCGGACGCGTGGAGGACTCCTCCAGGGGCTTCTGCTTCAGGGACTTGGCCAGCTCCTCGTGGCTGGGGGGCAGGACGGCCCGTCTGCTTGTGTTCTCTTTGCCCTTCCGCATGGGGAGCCGCATCTTCTCCAGCTGCCTTTTTGGGACTCTCTTCTCTTTCAAAGACATTTTTCTAGCCAGCTTATTGCTCCTCTCCACGGCAGCCTGCTTTCGGGTGGCAGGAGCTTTCACACTGACCTCCAAATGCTTTATTTTACTGGCCTTCTTGGCAGGCAGCTTGTCCTTGGCGGAGGAACTGGACCGCTCCTGGGTGCTGCCACTCTCCCTCAGCATCCTCTTCTTCCTGCTGAGCTGGAGGTCTGCTTTGGGTGAGTTGTCCTCCTGGGACCTGCTCTTCCCCTTCCGCCCCTTTCCCATCCCATCTACTGATGGACATTTAGCAGGGAAGGCATCTGCTTTGATCTGCAAGGCCAACTTTGGAGACATCAACGGGTTGATGCACACACTCTTCCGGCTCTGCTTGCTCTCCAGGGACAGGTGGTCCCCTAGGCCATCACTCTTCTTCTCCACCTTCACCACACGGTGCTGGGCTCGCAGCTTGCCCCGTAGATTGGAGTACTTGCGCAGGATCCTGGTGCTGGCCTGTGTGGGCAAGCTGGGGGCAGGCTGAATGGTTTTGTCTTCTCTCAGGTCCTCGGTGTCGGAGTCAGTGGGAGATGTCTGGCTGGGAGTGGTGGCTTCTTCAGCCTCTGCTTTATCAGTGTTCTCCCGAATTTTGGCCCAAAGCTTTTGGTTCTTCAGGTTATTCCGAGCTGGGGCAGTGGCAGCGAACTTCTTGAGGTGTTTTTTCAAACGTTCAGCTTGCAGTGAGCTGGGGTAGAGACTGGAGGAGGAATATTTCTGCATGGGGATTTTTATGGGAGGGATCTCCCCTGGGAGACGGGTGTTGAGTTTCTTCACGATCACTAAAGACCTCGTTTCAGTTGTCTCCAGAAACCACTGGCAGATGTCGGACAGCTTAAAGGCCTTCATAAACAGCATCTGTACAGGAGAAAGCTTTTGTGCTTCCAGCGAGCCTCTACTTTTCCGTGTTCTTTTCTTGCTTTTCCAAATCTCTTTCAGTTTGTCAGCTTTGTTCTTTACCTTGGGGGTTGGCTGCACCTCCTTCTCCAGCTGGATCCAGCCTTTCTGAACTTTCATGTACTGGGCGTTGAACTCGGCAATAAGCTCCTGGTTCTCCTCTTCAGCACACCACTCCATAAACTTTGGTTTGCTGTCAGCCATGTCTAAGTCCTCCAATGCCAGGGAGTCATCATTCCCTGAAATGCTTTCATCCCTCAGTTTGGGTATCGCTTGCATAGAGTCCTTCCCTGGTGTGCTCTTTTTTGCAGTGTCTACAGGTGCAGGTGCATGTCTTAAGTTATAAAACTGCAGAGCAACCTTTTTATGTTTGGCAGCCTTTGCTGGAAGATACTTACTTCCACCTCTGCTGCTGGGACACTGAGGTGAATTGGCCACCAGCTCGTAGCTCTCCGGCTTGCCCGTGTCCATGGCACTATCAGAGCTCTCCTCATCCTTTGTGCTGGCATCGCCTGGTTTCATATCCACTTGCTCGGCATAATTTGCAGGCACGCTTCTCTCCAGAGGGAGGAGATTGCCTCTCTTCTCAGAATCCTCTTGGATGCCAATTTCCAGCATTTCATCTGGTTGACTTCGGCTGTCATTAGCAGAGGGATCATTTTTAGAGGAATTTTCTCCCTCTGCTGCAGTCTCTTTTGCTAAGATGCTTTTGTAGGCTTGTCTGGTAGTGACACCATTCTCCTCCCCTGGCTGCTGCTCAGCAATGCTCTCAAGAGCCTGGCTGGTGTCTGGCCCCTCACTGGTTTTGAGCAGCGCATTGGGGAAGCAGTCATTTGGGAAGTGAATGGATGCTGCCCCGTCCAGGTGCACTTCTTCTCTCTTGAACCGTTTAGTGCCAGGACTCTTGGAGAGTTTGATCTCAAGGCAAGGAAGCTGCACAGAACTGGAAGAACCAGCATCCTCAGCTCTGCCCTTGGCAGGTGACTGGGATTGCTGGCTTCGGAGACACCGGTCAGATGCCACAAGCACCCTCCTGCCTTTCTTTCGCTTCTTGTCTAGACTGTCTTTGGAAGAGACAGAGTCTTTTGCTGCAGTGTCTGAGCTGTCAGGTTCAAGCGGCATTTCCCCTTCAATGGGCTCTTTTTCACCCACTGGACTGTTATTCTGCACTGTCTCCCCTTCAGAGATTTTGGGGAGCACTATGCTGGCTGGCACAGCCTCCTCCTCCAAAATTTTGGGGAGGGCTATGCTGGCTGGCACAGCCTCCTCCTCCAATATTTTGGGGAGGGCTATGCTGGCTGGCACAGCCTCCTCCTCCAATATTTTGGGGAGGGCTATGCTGGCTGGCACAGCCTCCTCCTCCAATATTTTGGGGAGGGCTATGCTGGCTGGCACAGCCTCCTCCTCCAATATTTTGGGGAGGGCTATGCTGGCTGGCACAGCCTCCTCCTCCAATATTTTGGGGAGGGCTATGCTGGCCAGCACAGCTTCCTCTTCTGAGATTTTGGGGAGGGCTACGCTGGCCAGCACAGCCTCCTCTTCTGAGATTTTGGGAAGGGCTATGCTGGCTGGCACAGCCTCCTCTTCTGGGATTTTGGGGAGGGCTATGCTGGCTGGCACAGCCTCCTCTTCTAGGATTTTGGGGAGGACTATGCTGGCTGGCACAGCCTCCTCTTCTGAGATTTTGGGGAGGACTATGCTGGCTGGCACAGCCTCCTCTTCTGAGATTTTGGGGAGGGCTATGCTGGCTGGCACAGCCTCCTCTTGCTCAAGGGAGCTGTCACTCACCATGCCCAATAATTCAGCTTCTGGTTCAGCACTGATGCTTTTGTTCACATCCAGGCACTGCAAGGTGGAAGTGAGCTCTGGGGCGCTCTCTCTGTCCATGGTGGCAGGGGGGACATCAGGAGCCTGGTGGCCTGGCGAGTGTGGGGAGGGCTCTGCTGGATGTACCCTGCAGAGCTCCAAATCTTCTGTGCCTGGAAGCTGGGCAGGATCCCTGGCACCATCATGGGCCAGGGGTGCTGCGTCTGCAGCAGCAGAGGGCTGCAAGGGGAACTTTAGCTCTGGGCTGGTGGGGAGGTCAGGATCAGTTTGTGTGTCAGAGTGTGGGCAACCTTCCTCCCCACCAGGTGCTTCTGAGATAGGAAGGGCAGCAAAATTGGCAGCCTGCCCACTACTGCTGCCATTCTCAGTGGAGCCCAGGCTGCTGCCAGTCTCCCAGGGCATGGTGCTGCCTTCTCTTGTCCCTACTCCTTCAGCAGGAGGGGAGCCAGGGGGTGGTGAGCCAGCCAAGCTGTCCTCTTTCTGGGGGCTGGGTGGAGCAGAGAGGGAGAAGAAGGGCATGGCCATGGTGGCTTCCCTCGACCGCAGTGACCGGGTGTTCTGGGGCGGCACCAAGCTTGTTTCAGCTCTCTCTTTCGTTTCTCGGCTGGTTGGTGCCCCTTTAGCTAGGAGCCTCAGAGAAACCCTCTTCTCGCCTTCCCATCCTGCTCCCGCAGACCCCCCCACTGAGAGCAACAGGGGTGGCTTAGTGCTTACGAGGGTCTCTGTTCGTAGTGCTGGACTGCTCCCCCTCTCCTCTGCCCGGGAGCTCTTGACCAGCGTGCGGACGGTCGGGAGCTCACAGCACTCCCCGTTGAAGTAGTACCCTCGTGTGCTCTTCCTCGCCGTCTTGCGGGATGACACCGACCGCTGGCTCTCAAAATGGCACTCGGTGATGGGCTGGCTGATGTAGACCACGTCGCACTGGTTGTCGTAGTCGTTGATCCGCAGCCCCGACGCCTTCTTGCTCTTCCGTGTGGATCTGAGGGAGGCTGCCTTGGCGCGGGGGTGCCCGCCGGGGGTCCGGTGGGTGGCTGGCACGGTGCCAGTGGGCAGCCACCCGTCTTTGGACTTGTCGAGTGGGCCCTTGTCAGCCGGGTGGAGGTGGCAGCTTGCCTTGCCCTTGGCCACAGCGTGCAGGTGGTTTTCTTGCTTTGGTCTCGCATCTTGTTCTTTTGCGTCTAAGTCCTGGTGCAAAGATGCTTTTGAGCTGCACTGCAAAGTGTTCTCCTTGTCAGCTCTGCGAGGGGGGGTCACTGCAAAGCTGGGATCCCAGGACTCTTCTGGTAGAGCTCTGAAAGAACTCTTTTGGGACCCCAGACAGCCGTCTAAACTGTCTTCACTGCCGTTCACATTTGCCACTTTGACTGAGATATAACCTTCCACAAGAGTCTTACCTGCTAGTTGCTCTTTATTGTCCTCACACTTTCTGACGCTGGCTTCTTGCTCATGCCCAGCAGCTTGCTGCCCTTCCAGGCTCTTTGCGGCATGATGAAAATTCAAAGAGGAAGAGTTCAACGTGCTGAGGTATCCTTGGGTAGAGCTATCCTTTGGACTAGCAGAACGAAGCCTGGTGACAGGGAGCTCAGAGAATTCCCTTCTCAAAGCAGGACTGGAGCTCTCTGCTCTTTCCAGAGACTTCAGCTCCACCAGCTGCTTCGGGGTTTGTCCTGTAACATGCAGGAGGCCATCAGACCCCGACAGTCCTGGGTCCAAGGAAGAAGGGAGCTTTGATTCAGTACAAGTAGCACCCTTATCCTGATTTTCAGTGCTTCTCTGGCTACAACTAGAGCCACAAGTAGAGGCCTCCATGCTGTCAGATTCAGACAACTGCTGGCCTTCAGAGTCTGGTTGTACTTCAGTGTATATGTCGTTTAGCACACGAATGAATTGCTTCTGGTGATGTGTACACAGTCTGACCATAAACTTTTCCAGTGGAGACTTCGGCTGATTGTTAGAGTCTATTGCTATTGTCTCTGCTGCATCCTCACTAGAGAGACAAAGAGAGAAGCAATCAGTAACAGGTTCCAGGGAATAAAAGTTTATGCTACAAAACTGGAGTAAGCCTTCTCCTCCCACTCAGGCAAATCCCTTGCCTGCCCTCCAGCTGAGATCAAGCATCCTGTTGTCACGGGGCTGGCAGGTGTCCCTCCAGTCCCCAACGTGCACACTTACGTATGTGTTCTGCTGGCAGGACATGATCTGGCACTGTTGTTTGTCTCCCACTGCCACAGCAACCAGAATTACACTTCTGCCTAGAACATTCTGGTGTATAGGCACCATGTGCCATGTTCAAAGCAAACCTACATTTGCCAGCAAGAATCAGATTTAGTATTTGCACGGTGCCCAGTGTAGAAGGCCCAGCATTTTAGGGACCCACCGGGACGATTGCACACATCTCTGCATGCTTGGCCTGCACAGCCAGGCTGGGTGGGAGTAGAACAGCATCCCAGCTGGACAGACAGATGCCAGAAATCTTGAATGGCTCTAAGTCTTCAAATTCTACTAATATCTTGGTGGCAGAAGAGGATGAGTCTAGGGCAAGCTGAGCAGATCTGAGCCTCTTCTGTAATGGCTGCAGAAGTTTTGATGAGCTCCCAGCCCACAGGATGTGCGGACAGCAATGCACCTTTGCTTGGTGCAGAGCCTTACCATTTGCACTGACCTTTGATTTACTACCATCTAATAAAGTGGCTCTGCAGCTGACAGGCTGACTGTTAACATGCAGTGGTCGCCCAGACAGGTGTGCTTCTACAGCACCGTTGGCAACAGGAGCATTGCCTCCAGCTACCTCTCAAAATAAGGTGATTAAAATTTACCTGCTTAGCAGAGGCAATTAATTAGGACTTATTGGTGGAGAAGTTAAGGGATAATTACTCAGTATTCATATGAACTCATCAGGAGTGTCACACCAGGTGCTGTTATTGAGACCGTATCTGTTCCCAATGGCAGCATGGAACACCCAGTTCCCATGTCAGTCTCTGCCACACCAAGGGAGCTGTGAGCCTAGGCACCCACACTGCCTGGCACAGGATCTTTGCCAGCAATGCCAGGCTGCTTTGCAGTAACAGTTGCACTTTGTAGCTCTTGGCCTTGTACTGAAGGAGTTAAAATAATTTCCATCCCCTACAGTCTTGATTCCCCCCCCTCAGCATCAGATGCCAACCTTGCTGGCTTGGCTGGGTTGAGGGGGCAATGCTTATCGCAGGGTTTGGGGCCAGGGTGGGGAAAAGCAGCTTCATCTGGAGTGGGTTTTCCCTCCCCACGCTGCCAGGAGCAGGGTTCAGCAGGCAGACGGGGAAGATGAGCCCCAGCTTGGAGGAGCCATCAGCAGAGAGGAACAGGAGGAAAAGCCATGCCAGAGGTAGCCCTGGGTAACCTTCACCTGCCACTTACTTACTGCTTGCCGGCTGCTTTCTTTGAACTGACAAGCACTGGGAAGGCATCTCCAGCAACCTGCTTCCCCCGGCTCATGGGGTCTGCTCCCAAACTTGTCAAAAGGCAGGGAAAGGTGCCCAGGGGCTGCTTTGGGTTCCGGGCTGGTCAGACAGCACCCGGGCTCCTTCACCCAGAAGTGCTAGGCTGCAGCCAAGCCTGTCCTGAGCTAGCCAGCCCATTGCTTTCCAGTTTGCCCAATTTTTTAAGCGTAAAGAGGATTCACCTCTCAATCACAGCCACTCGGTTTCCTTAAAGGCTTCTTGGGCAAGATTCTCCCAAAGCCACCCAGAAAGGCTGAGTGAGCTCAGCTCACTGAATGTGCTCCAGCACCTCCAGAACATACTCTGAGGATTAGCGATAAACAACGTACTTCAAGACTGCTTTACTACACCCGGGCAGGAAAAACGCCCTCCAGCAACTGTCTCAACTGGTTCTACCTGGCGCTGCGATGACTTTCAATTTGCAACACCTGGGATTAAATAAAAATGTTCAGGTACAACCTGGCCCCTCTCCAGAGCCCTACATGGGAAGGTTATATGAGCCAGAATCTCTTACACAGCCCAGCTCCTCCCCTTGCCCAGCTGAATAACAAAGGGGATAAAAAACCTTTCACCCCCACCCCTGCAAGAGGAAGGCTTGGATATGGGGGCTTTGTGAAGAGGCAGAGCTCAGCACAACTTTGTTTTCCACCCTTGCAAAGAGTGTGGTTGCTTTCCTCTTACCTGCCCGCAAGCCCAGCTCCTAAGAGTGGCAGCCATCTTCCCCCAACGAGCCTCAATTTATAACAGTGGCGGCAGAGGTGTGGCCCAGCCCCGGCCCACCCCAGTGCCACACTCCCCCAGCAGCCTCAGGAAGCCTTTAAAGTGGCAAAACAGCCAATCCCTGCCTTACCAGGGCACCTTTGGGTGCTGCATGCTAAAAAACAGCTGTGAAGGAAGAGCCCATGGCACAGGTGAAGTGGTTGCCTGGATGGTGGTGAGGAGGAAAGGATGAGCTACAGGCTGGGTAAAAGAAGATACTGCAGGTCTGCAGTATCTGAGTCCCTGGTTTGGGAGAAGGGAGCAGAATGGCTGGGTAGGGTCCTTCCTCACCCTGCAGTCACTCAGCACGACGTCAAATGCAGTTGCAGGTCACACCATTTTTGTACGGGTATGTGGGGCTGGAAAAGACCTACAACCTCCTCGTGTGGTGGAGGGGACCTGGGCTCCCTCATCCTAAAGGCTCCAGGTGGCATTTGTGTCTTGCCTTCACCTAGTTTCTTCCTTTGAAGTGTGACTGGGGCCATGGTGCTCATTTTCACCCTATTTGTCCCACTGTACTCAAAGGAGTCAATCTGAGATACGCAGAGCTTGTCAAGCTATAAATTTAAAAAACAGAGATAAATCTTTTTCCTACTTGATAATAGAAATAAATCCATTCAGCCTTGCTGCCCTTTGTCCTTAGGAGACCCATCTCACGCTCAGCAATGCAGTTCACCTGCTTCTGCAGGAGCGATGCATTGAAGGTCCTCTGCTTTCACATCACTTTGGCTCAAAGGTGAGCGGCAACTTCTCACCTTGAGCTCATCTGCTCCTTCCCCAGAGCACCCCTGTTGGGTGCTGCAGGCAGCATCTCTTCTCTGTTTCAGAGGATTTAATGGAGACAGAGCTCTTCCCACCACCTGCGGCTGGGCTCAGAGCACAGCTAGATCCCACCTCTGTCCTTCCTCCCTCCATATCCCATAGGTGCTGAGCCACAGCCTGTGCCCCTCCATTCCCAGATCTCCCAGACATACACCCCTGTGCTCACCAGGACCTGCTGATCTGCCCAGCCTTTCCCACACTTCTGTCTGTTCTGGCTATTACTACTTACTAAAATATGCCATAGCCATTCTTTTGCCCAGTAGCTGATGAATGCAGGATAGGCTGCATCCTCACCACTTAAAGCAGTCTCAGAGAAGAACTTGTTTCATGTTCAGGTGTAATAGAAGAGGTTATTTCAAGTGCCCCATGGCTTCAGGCAAGGTTGCTTAAGGACAGTGTAAACTGTTGCAGAGAAACTATTTCTTTCTGTGGCTTACTAGAGAGGAGAAGTGAGCTGATTGCAGAGCCAGAGTGCCTTCCCAGAGGAAGGTGCTGGGTACTAACAGCCTGAGCAGTTCCTCAGCCTGGCTTGCAAAGGCACAGTGGGAGCTGAAGACCAAGTGACAAAAGCCGAGGATGGGAATTGGGAACACGGTTTTTAAGAGGAGGAAAAATTTTTCTCAGGAGGCAGCCACCCCTGCCTCTGAAGAGCCTGCTGTTTGGGAGGCACAGGTCATCTTGGCAGAAGCTGCTGGGCTCAGTGGACAGATGAGGAAGCCCAGAGCTGCCCACACTGCCTGCAGCCTTCTCCTTGGCACCTGTGTTTACCCCTTCCCACAGGTCTTGGTTTGATGCTCTCCTAGCTTTGAGTGTGCATGAGGAACATATAATCTCTCTCCAGGGCTGGAGAAGCCACAAGCCTACTGCAACTCTGTGGCTGGGGTGAAGCGACTTACTGGGGACCTTCTATGCCTGTAGCCAAGCTGCAAGGGTAGTCACAAACCCCTGTGGGGTATCCAGAAGGATTCCCTGCAATGGGAGAGACAACCCACCTGCCAGTAAGCTTTCCTGCAGAACCTGAGACATGGCAGGTCTGCCCTTTCTGGCTACCAGCCTTGAAATCTGCCTACACAAGCCTGGGGCTGCCGGGGACTCCTCTGCTCCCGCACCACAACCTTCCGCTCCCAGCCCCGCTGCACGTGTCACCCCTCACCAGCAGAAGGCACTCCAGTGTCCCAGGCAAATCGTATCAACTAAGCCCCTCGCTACCTCCTGGCCCTTCCAGCTTTCCTAGGGCAGCCCTGCTCTCTCCTCCCTCCCTGCCTGCCGCAGAAGGTGTCAGAGGCATCAAGGGGCAGGAGCTGTCAGAGGCACAAGCGGAGCTGTTGCTATGCAACGCCGGTGGTGCAGCAATTAACGCTGGGGAAAACGTGCTGTGCTCTAAAGCTATTTGCATAGCTGTGTGCTGCAATACATTTGTTTGCATTGTGCCTCTACTGTTTATGGAGTTTGAAATCAACCCTCCCCCAGGCTCTTGCTGGAGGGATCCTGGGGCTTCCACCAAAGGCCAGGAGGTTGGGGGATGATGGGGCTGGGGGAAGGCAGGGGACTGTCTGTCCATAACACCTATAGACTGCACAGGTATAGGATTTTCAGTACGGAGAGGAAAGGCCACGTTATCTGGATTTCATTCTGTGCAGCCCAAGGTGCTTTGCCCTGCTTGCAGAGCCAGCTCCTGCTGTGCCCCTAACCTGCTGGTGAGGTTGCCACATCTGCCTTTTTCTGGGTGCACCAGGGTGATGCTGCGCTTGTTCTGCCTGTGAATGCCAGAAACAGAACTTTAGGGGCAGCTCATCCTGCCTGTAATTCAAGAGTGTATTTTGGAGGGGAGGGAAGGGGGAGAAGAAAGAGAAGGAGAAAGAAATCAACCAGTTCATACCAACATACCTGTGATGCCGGTCTCCAAAAACCTGCCGATTGCCAACTGCAATCTTCTTGTTTGCCCACCCCAAGTTTCTCACTATTGAACATGAAGCCTGTGCCCTTTTTGGGTTTCTTTTTTTAGCCCTTGAACATCAGTTTAATTGATTATAAGTTTACAGGTATGTTTTGTACCTCAGAGGCACAAGAAGCAGCAGCAGAACAAAAGTTCAAGGCTAAGTGTTTCTGTTCCTTTCAGACCACTCTAAGCACCAGGATTATAGTTCTGTAAAAGAAACAAAACATAGCTATAAACTTATAAAATCCAATTTAGTATTTTTATGGGGATGACCTCTCCCCTCTCTCTCCTGCTGCCACATGGCTGACTCCATACGAGTCAGTGGAGCGCTGCCTCGCACCACCCAAAACCAGAGGTACCACTGGAGTACCTCACCAAGCCAAAGGGTGCCCTGGAAACCTGTCTAAAAGCAGAGATTTGACAAAGGTGAATGACTAAGAAGAAAGCCTAGCTTGTGAGCAATGGCCTCCACCAGCTGAACTCAAAGCACTGACCATGCCCACTTTGACCCCAAGGTCGGAGGCAGCATGTTTCACTGCCCTCAGGGGCAGCTCCAGCTCTGCTAGTTTCAGCCACTTCCTTTATTTTTCAGGGTGAGTAGAAATGCCATTTTGAGGGATTGCAAAGGAGGAGCAGCCTCTTAAAAGGAGCTTGCTCACAGCTGGCAGGCAGGTGAGCTGATCCCAGCCCCAGGGGCAGCGTGAATCCTGCGTTCTAAACGTGTCTTGGGAAGCAGCTGTGGGTTGCTGAAGGTGGGCTTGCTTTCCCCAGTGCCAGGGGGCTGCACACAGAGTCACATGGGGGTCTTGTCCAGTGGAGGGGGGAAATGAGTTCTCTGCCAGCCCTGGTTCGGCTTGCAGGAGTGGCTGTGTGAAAGCCAATGCCAGCAGGGAAAGGCATTGGACCAAGGCAGGAGGTGGCACCACGTTTTTCAGCAGCAGCCCGCACCAATGCCAATGTCACCCCAGTGGACATGGAGCCACAGCTACAGCCAGCTCTCTGCCTGAAATTATTAACCCAGGGCACCAAAAGGTAACCCATGCTGCATCTTCCCTGCTTCATTTGACACGCAGTACTGTGTTCAAACCCATCTTCACTCATAGCTGCAGCAAAAACATCAAGCTGTGAGAGGTGGAGGTGAGAGAACACATTTCCTTCTCCCGGAACAGCTCTAGGATGTGGCAGTCCCTTGCAGGCAATGGGCAAAACAGCCATGTAAGCCAGGGCAGCCAGATTTTCTAGAGCTCATCTATAAAAGCCACAGTTAAAGGCTGACACTGGATGTACCAGTTCAAATGCCTGCATTTCAATCCTCAGAAATATGCCTGGCACCTAACACTCCCCACACAGATGAATGAGTCCCTTCACACCTCTGTGGGTGCTACAGTAATTCTCTCTTGCTGCACTGAAAAAAAATAGAAAAGCAGCACAGAAAGAGCTGAGGCTCCACATAAATGCTACCAAGGAGAAAAAGCATTTTTCTTCTCTAAATTAAAAGACAAAGTTGTGCAATGCACAGCCAAAATAACTATGGAAATATTGCTGCAGCATTCTCAAGGCCTCTGAATTTACACCACCCTTGGTGACGCGCGTGGGGATGGATTGAGCTTGCATTTCAACTGAAAGCAGGAAGAAACAAGTTACGGATGGGTTTTGTTTGGTCGGGGTTTTTGTCAGCTGCATGTATTTGTCAAGTTGTCCAGGTTCTACAATAAGCCAACTGACTGCATAAACAACAGACATCCATTACCAATTCAGAATTTTAACCCTTCAGAGTAGTGTCTTTTATCTGTTTATTAATTTTTAAAGTAGTTAAACATTAAAAATCACCTTCTCCCCACCTGTAGCCAAATAAAAATCAAAACATAGTTGGTTTCACATTAAAAAAAAACCACAATAGCAACCTCAAATAAGTTTATCTTTTTTGTATTCCTGTCATAGCTTCCTCCATTCCCACCTTCCCCAAGTAGCTAACCCAGCTGTATTCTATACTAGTTTATCATCACTTGTGATACTTCTAATACAATATTTAATGACTAATTAAAAACCTTACCACTGAGCTATTGCTTTAAAACCAAGGGAAATGTATCATGTTGGAAACATTATTCTACATACTGGCTTTCAAAGCCTTTCAAGAATTGTCCTTGCTAATTTTTCTAATTATCAAGGACATTTGGGATCTTCACTTTAAGGGGGAAGAAAAAAAAAAATTAAAAAAAATTACCATGAGTGTTTCTGTGAGGCAGTACTCAGCATCTTCCCTGAGCTAGATGCTCCAAAAGAACAGATAGCATCAGAAGACCAGAATAGACAGAAAAACAGATAGCACTTGAAGACAGATAACAAAAGCATGCAGGGTGAAAAAAAGAGTTCTTACAAGCCTTTTCACAGCTTTGCATGTTTTAAAAAAGCAGCACCCACTTAAGGCAAGAGAGAAGCACAGGGGCCAGTCCCATGGAGGAAGGAGGGCTGCCCTGAGTATCTTGAACAATCCTGGGTGTGAGCTGGGAACGCACACTGGCTCTGGCCCCAAGGTGAAGGAGGTTTATGGTCTCTTCCCTGCTTCCGAGTCCACCACTGCTGAATCCCTGTCCATCCTGCAGTAAATGGGGACAGAGCTTTCCCTACCCAGCCCTTGGGCATGCATGTGCAGGTCAGATGGAGCGAGAGACGTTCAACCACAGGCGAACTCTCCACGAAAGTAAAGTAAATTACCTGACTCTGCAGTAAATTAAGGCTTGTGAGCTGTGAGAAATCCCACCTTCCCCTCCTACACTGCACCTGTACTGCGGGGATGCGACTATACTGGGCTGCGCCTCCGGGGCGGAAGGAAACCCAAACACAGCAGGTACCCTCTCTGCAGACAGTGCTGGTCCCAGCTCCAGCAGGCACATTGCTACACACAGCCACTGTCTACTACTACAAGTCTTCAAGGATATTAAAGTCTGCAAATATCCAGGATATACTTTTTTTTCCCCAACACGGGTATGAAAAAGCAAATGTAGCAGCTAGGTAGAGTGCTTGCTAGAGCTAAAAACCCTCAGCACAACCCGGTCGTCAAAGCTTGGGAGGGGCCAGTGGAAGACATGTGGAGAGCAAAGGGTATCTTGGGTGTAATTAATAGACACTGGGGGATACGACCCCATTTCAGATAACCTGGAGGTTCAGATAATTGGGCCTCAGATAATCAAGGCCACACTGTTAATAGAAACAGTACCACAGCTCCTAACTGCAGCGTTCCTCACATGCTGACACTACAGCTCCTTGCACGAAAATGCCAAGTGAAATAGGAACTAACGGTTTGATACATGTCTGTATTCTCTGTCAACTGCCAGGCTGAGCAGCAAACCCTGCTCCTGATGCACCACTTTGGCTGCCTGCTTGGGAAATAGGTTAAGGCAGAGAAGTGGATTGCAGCCCCGGATGCCTGGGGACGAGGCTGTCTCAGAGCTGATAGGCTAGGTAAGCTCTATTTTGAAAGTGGGTTAATTTAACTGCCATTCAACTACCAGTAAATTATGTAGGTTAATTTTATAGTCAGATAACTATTAAGAAACGAAAACATAAGGCAGGAAATGTCTCCATGCATTCCAGTGGAAAGAGGTTTCCTCTGTGCTAATGCACACCCCTCCCCTTCAGCTCAAACCTCTCATCCTTCCATTTCTGCACATCCCTCACATTATCTTTTTTTTTTTTTTTAACCCTTGTCATTACACACTATTGTCCTTCCTCCCCCTCTTAAGAGAGTCCATTCTCCTCTCAACAATTCACCTTGGTATCCTGGCCCACAATTATTTTTCTAATTCATTTACATCATCACACATCTCAATGCTAAATACAAACCTTCTCTGACCATTCATCCAATAAAAAAGGTCCCATCTCCCCCACATATCCGATATTTCTCCTGCTGCATGGCAAAATGAGGCAGGGAATTACACCTTGCTTAGCATGTAACATGCCATCACCTCTAATAGACCCAGTTTTCTTTAGGGTTATTTACCATATTTAAAGCAACCTCAATTCTGGCAGTTTACCCTTCATAATTATCCACAACAGCTTAGGCCTGCAAAGGAACAGATCCCCTGGGAAAAAAAAAAGCAAAAGGGACTCATCACTCCTCACACACAGCGAGGAAGGAGCAAGCACCACAGCCGGGAAGATCCCCCCCGAGATGCCATCACAGATTGCCTCCCTCTGACTTCTGCACCTCCCTGATCCCGCTGCTCCCACCAGCAGGAAAATGAGTCCCTAACCTTCGCAGAGGAAACTAAAGCAATGATGGCCCATTAGCACATGCTGCCCATCAAGCACTCATGGATCTCCTCTACCACAGATGTTTTTGATCATATTAACACTAAGTGCACTAGATGAACCTGAAAGCTCGGAGGAACGAACTCATGCTTACTCACATGGTGGTAACGAGACCACAGCACTAATGGGATGTTGGCATTTTTACTACACTTTATATGACCGGAGGAATACAGAATGGGCCCAGCCCCAGGAATCACAGCAAAACCCCCTCTGAGACCCCCCCCCCCCTCCTCACAGCAACTCGTGCATTCAGATGGCGAAGCCAAGAGCCCAAACCACGTATGCCGTGGGGATTTTTGACTCACAAAAGTCCAAGTGCCAGATTCCCTATTGTCCTGTGGAGGCCTCACTATTCCTACTAATCTTGTGAGGAAAGTATTTTTTGCTCAGGAGCTAAAAACAACATGAAACAGCCAAAATCCAAACCTCCTCAACCTGCTCTTTGCCAGCACTAGCCAATACATTTGTCATTTTGGGCTAGGTTACACTGACTTTAAGCTTTACTACTAATTATTATTCCTCATTTAATAATAATCTCATTAATGGAGTCACAAGGCATATTTATTTTAAATCCAGAGTTATTGCTTTTAGCAATTAGCAATCCAGCCTACAAACAAAAGTAAAGGCACCAGCATAGGATTTAAACAGGAATAGGCAAGCAGGCTAGAATTAAGGAGCAGTCAAGCAGTCATCCTTACCGTGCACACTTGTGCCTGTCTATTAGTGTAAAGCCAACACAGGTCTTGAAACAGGAGGAAAAATGTACTTTTTTTTTATGCATCAGCAGAAAAGCGCACTGACTTACAGCTAGGCAAACCTCTAGAGAGTCAGTGGGGTTAGGTAGCTGCCACCATGGTCCAACAAGAACTTTGTGATTAGTGAACACACTTCAGGTACAGAGCAAGCTGGTTTAGTGTTTGCATCTCGGGCTGTTTGACGGTTAGAAATAAGAAGAAAATTTCTATTTCCATACAAGCACAGTATATTCAATATGAAAGCTTCTTAGGCAAAACCAAAATCCCACAGCATCTTTTTTTTTTTTTTAGTCTTCTTTAAAAGTCAAATAGTGTATTTTAAACCATTGCTAACACCTCACACAACACTACTTGCTTTAAAGACCTGAAAGAAATCCAAGGAAGATACCACATGTGGGCACAGCACACCTGAAAACATGAAAAAATATACCACCACCTTCACCTAAAATGAGAACATGGTGGAAACTACTGGAGTCTCCAAGCAAGCACCTCAGGCTTGGATTACAGCAAGGGCCTCAGGACACATACCAGTTGTAGGAAAACCCCTTCACATGTGTGGGGAAGCAGTTCAACTTCTCCAGGTGTCAGTTTTATCCCTACAGAGCAACTTTCAACAATTGGTGTCAAAGCCTTCTTCTAAAGCTCAGTGAGAAGAAAAGCACAGTCAAAAGCTCAGCTTCAAGAAAGGAAACCTTAAGAACCCTTTTCAAAGTTAGGAATGTCATTCCAAAACAAGTTAAGCTTTATTAGCTGGGCGGGAGGGACGGGGGACACATGATGATGGGATCTTGGTGCATGCCAGCAAAAAAATAAACAAACCACACCTTAGCAGGTGTAACAAAACTGCCTATTTAGCACTCTAATTTTCACTAACAGTTTGCTGATAACCCTGTACAGAAAAACCACTCCTCATTTTGGCACAAGGCTGGAGGCAGGAGTCCAGCAAAGTTAGGCATGCAAGCTATGACTGGGTGAGCCCAGGGAACAGCAGCAAGGGAGACAAGGCAGGAGCCATGGCACAGGCTGGGAGACACGTGTGGCTGGACCCACCGCAGGCTCACAGCGGCTGCAGCTGCAGCCTCCGCCCAGCCCTTCACTGCGGGAACTCGGTAGGTCACAGCCCAACACCCTGGTGGGTCCCTGGGGAGATACAGCTGTATTTTCATACAGGCAACCTTTACATTTTTAAGCAGCAGCGCTTACATTTCTATGCTCTGCAGTATACCTTAAGCACTCAACATTTTAGCTAAGCTTTTAAACAGTTTCTGGAGATTTGAGCTGTAGCCATCTCCTACAAAAATCTGCCTTTTAGTCAAGTGTGTACTCAGCAGACCTCCTCCAGAGCTGCGTGACACCTGCAGAGGAGGTGGATGGAAGAGAAGACTTTAGAAATTTCCTTTCAAACACAGCCTGTAAATTCCAATACTTTAAACGTGACCTGTAAAAATAAGACAATTGTTTTGCGCTGTCTCTTCATGACACTAAAGGAGAGCTTTTAAAGGTTGTGTTGTCTGGGGTTTTTGGGGAGGAGGGCAAGACAGAACTTAAATTCAGTGAAGTAATTCAGATTTCTTCTGAATTTCCTACTTGACAATTGAGAACATCTTGGATTTCAAGTCATGGAGGCTGCATCACAGGTACCAGGATCAGGGGAAACAGTACTCCCACAAACAGTGTTACTTGGGATCCTTCCAGCAGTGTAACATGTATTAAAGTGTCTTCAGAGTAACTATATTAAAAAGATCAACTTTCATTTTTATCTCTTTGCCATCTTCTTTGTATCAAACTCCATATTCCTGGATTTGCCCCTAACACTTCAAGTTTTGTTTTTGAAATTGCTTTTGGTCTGTACCTCTGTTCCTCTGTGCATGAATCACATTCCTAAAAAGGTCCAAGAACTGGCTACTCACTACTGGTTAAAATCACAGTTCAGCCAGTACCCATTGCTGGGTATCTGCCAGAGCACATGCAGCAGCAGTTTGCAGAACCTTCAGGTCTAGTATTAATCCCCAGATTTGCAAGTAGCTTCACATGAAGCTTTCTGCCCTTCCCTTCACAGATACACACATTTCCACAAGAGAGCAATCAGCAGAGCCTCCCATTTCACATCTGCTGGAGTATCCAGACTGTTGAAAGTGACCCAGGGGTATGTGGGGTACAGTCCACTGCTACTCCATGAAGGACCTGTTACTTTAGAAGGTGACCAGATATGCACCTACAGGTTCAGAAGAGACAGCTACCTCTTCCAATAACAAATGTAGCAGTTCAAAACCCACTCTGAGTCAAAACAAATGGAGGCAATTAGCAGCAGGCTTTTTATGATGCCTAACAGAGCTAATTAGGTTTCTTTTCTGCTTCTAAAACAGCAGCAAGGGTTGCTTCTTTCTGAGTTGGGGTGCAACATCCTGTGCACCCTCATATGATACACATTACAAAAAACAGCTTTAAAAGAATGGGACTATGTTCCTTTAAGTCTGAATAACTTCAGCTTAACAGGGAGAAACAACCAGCAAGTCCTGCAGGGAAGTCAGAAAAGCTTGGTATTTCTGATAATCACAGGACTAAAAGTGTCGATTAAAAATGTTCTGGGAAAAGCTTGCAGGGTGTAATACATCCTAAAGAATAGCAGATGGGAATATGGTTTGTCACTTTCAAAGGCTATTTTCATAGATTTCACAGATGTATTCAGACATACAGAAAAAAAAATATAAATGCTAGTTTACAGCACAAGGCTTTCAAGCTATTTACACATAATTCCTGAATAAGTGCAAGATGTAGTCTCTAGTCAAACCAACTTTTTTATTGAAAAGAGATTTGCCCAGTTAAGCTAAACCAATGACAACACCTAGTGTAATGGGTTTACCATTTCACTTTGGTTTTAATACCAGTTCTAGTATACAAGGAACTCGATAGTTTGTAATGTAACAGTTATTTTCGGATCTCAAAAAAACCCCAGAAAGGCATTGAAAAATCCTGTTAGCAAATGCAAACCCTAAATTACCTACTTTTAAAGCACAAGCTGAGAAAGTCAGTTTCTCAAGAGAAAAAAACCTGGGCTAAGCATTGTGCAGCATTATAAATTTTTCTAAAGCCAGGAAATCCCTATGCATCACTCTCAAAATCATCCTAGGACTGAACACGAAGGTTGGCAGAGATGCCTAAACTCACGTGGGTTCCATTATACACCACTTACTTACTGTAACCTACTTTTTAGTATTCAGCATTTCAGTATCAATAATGCATAGCATCAGAAGTAGTTCAACCCAAAGTAGTCGCGAGAAAGTAAACGTGGGTCTCAAACCAGGGCCAGCTGAAGCGTGGTCACTGTGTAAGAGGACAGCAGGACAGAGTTGCTGGAGTTTTCTTTAAGTTAACCAGGCACTGAGGACCTGCCCCCTCCGCAGAGGGAAAGCTGGTGGCTACAGAATAAAAGCAACACCAAGTGCCTACTGGTGCAAGCGATCAGCTAAGCAACCCCCTAGGCCAGGCCTGTCTCCTCTGGTGGAGGTCCCAGGTGCTCGGGGTGGCACAGTGCCCCACACCCACCCTGGCACACGGGAGCAGAGCCAAGCCCAGCCACACAGGGTGAGGGCTAGGGTCCCCACTGGGCTTTTATGACCCCTGTTCCTACCTTGACTCATTACTGAGTGCTCAATGAACAAGCCTACATCACTTCCCCCCCCCACCCCAAGAGACTGTTCTTCACCAGATAAATTATTTACCATGAAAGAAATTAAGGTGGCCAGCAGGGAAGAGCAAATTAGAGTATGGGAGTTCACAAGACTGGGCTGCTACAAGACAGAGTTTCAGCTTTCACATGTATTCCCTGCCCAGCTGCTAAAGCTGCTTTATCACCAATCCTATTTAGGACAAGAAACAAATGGAGTACGGAGACTCCAAGGCTTGATCCTTCGGCCAGAATTTGCTTTACCTTCTATTTTTACTTCCTTCCTTGCTTCTCTCAATTGGTGATAATTTGCATTTCATAACCTCAGGTGATCAGTGTGGGCATTCAGAAAGCACACTAGAAACAACAGAATTGGAACCCCTTAAAGTTTTTCACAACAAAATTTATTAGAAGAATAGTGGTTTTGAAAAGTCTAGCATCCAGTGAAAACTACCATACACAACGTTACAGCTGGGAATGTGTTTCCAAAATGACATGGTCAAATAATACAATGGAGCCATTAAATCTTACACATGCACAACAAGAGAATTAGCGCTTTGACATACAATGCAAAAAATAAATGGACCACATGAAATAAAAATTTAAAAGTACTTATCACATACATTAAGACACAGCTTATTTAGTCCAGTCAAAAAATCAGAACTGCATTAAAAAATTAATGTAGTGCAATCAAACCAAAAACCTTAATTTGTGATCATAAGTGCTCTACTACATAAAACATTGATCATAGCAAGGAACAAAAAATTCAAATCACACAGTACAAAAAAAATCTGTAAATAAATATAAACTACAGTACAAGAGAAATATTAAATTATACAATTCCGTCAAACTGTAAACAGTATATTGAAATGAGGTCCATAAGAGTAAAGGGGGGGGGGGTTCCTGTTTTTTTTTCTTTTTCCCATGACACTTGAACTTCTAGAGGTCAGAGAGAAATGCCATTTTCCATACTCTTCAAAGACTATGGGTTACATAAATAGAAAGAGAAGACTTTTTAGATGTAAAGTGTCAAATAATAAAGCAGAGGTGTTGCTGACTTGCGACTGCCAACAGATCACTGCGAGAGCAGAGCAGCAGATTTTACTTTAAAGTTCTGCCTCCCCGCGAGCGTGGCGCGGGGGCCCGTCACTACAGATGTTAAGTGCCAACACATTCTGAATCAGTGCTCAGCATCAGAGAGGAGGCACCTGCTGAGGGTCAGGTCCTGCCAGTTAGGTGGAAGCGATTATGTACACCGTTACCAACTTGGACCTCTGCTGATTATCTGACAGGTTTACACGCTTGTCATACAAACACCAACTTTGGCAGAACAATTACTAATAAACTCAAAGCACTCCCGGCCCATTGGTTTCCATCACAGTGGCCAGTGCACAGAATTCTCTAAGGACATTGCATAACTAGAGTGTAGAGGTCAGACAGCCAAGGACCCGTGCTTGAGGTTAGAAGTAGTTATGGTGAGAGAGAAGCAAGAGCCACGTTAAGAAGCTGCCTCTGCGGTGCGCAGAAGCGGTTGGGAATGTATTTCGTTTTTAGCTGCGCTGGCTAGTAGTGGCATTTTAAAATATATAAGTTTAAGATAACATATATACTATATATGTATATAATATAATACATATTATATAATATACATAGGAATTTCTTACAATACATAACCAGGAACCCCCACGCGATCTGCTCAGTAGTAATAACTGAATATACAGAATGCCACTATAAGTGTCTGAGGCACTGTGTGCTGGAGAGTAAATATGCAGCTTTAAAATCCGTTTGGCTGAGTTATACCTGGATACCTGAACTGAGTTTTAAGTTGACATTCATCAAGGATGTGCTATCAGCACGTCAAAAGAAAAGCAAAACAAAATACAAGTCACTGCTAGGTTTAAGAAGAGAGTACAAGTACCTGAATTGAGTGAGGATAGTGTGTAAACTGTCCCTGAGGGTTTTTAAACAGTGTGTGTACAAGTTGGATTCCTAAGAACATTAGTTCAAACTTACATTGCGGACTGATAAAATACCAATGTCTGACAATTTAACAAGTGGAGGTTAGAAAGAGTTATGAGCAAACACTCAAAACATATTTTATACATTTTAAAGCAGCAGTAAGCTGCTGTAAGCATACATCCCATCAGTACAAGCAACACATGGGACTCAGATAAAGGTTTCTATTTGCAAAAAGCCCATCATATATCGATAAGAATATTCACCTGCTAAATTAGAATGCACCTAGTTACAGACTAGCAATTCAAGATTAATTTTTTTAATCAAATACTTTGCTATACTTTGCTATTACATACTAAAATTCCTTAAGCTCACTAATGCTGGTATTCTAATCTATTTTTTTAAATGTTCCCCCTTCATTTAAGAAATATACCATTCCACAACTTAAACATTGAGATCCATTTTCAGTCCTCAGATGTAAAAAGCATGTCAATGAGTTTATATTAAAAATTTACATTGTAAAAAGGCTTGAATTTCAGCCAGAGATTCTAAATACTACTCATTCCCTGAAGGCATAAGGGAGAAAGAATCCCATTTTTCTTGTGATATAGTTTTCAAACTGAACATTAAACAATGGTCCAAAATGATTTTTCAGTTTGGGAAACTTCCCTTTCCCTACCCATCGTCCCAGATTCCAAATGTCAAGCCCTGAAACAGCCTACTGAAATGATTTCTTTAAAATATCAGGCATGTATATATACATCCCCTGCCTGAACTTCAGAATATTTTGTTGAACTAGTCTTTAACAGATTAGTATCCCAAGAGAACCTGTGATCTGACCCGAAAAGCCATTAATGATCCTAGATTGTACATTTAAAATATCTCATAACCTGAAGACCAGATTTAATTAAGACTCTGGCATTGTAACAGAAAAAGTGCTGCAGTTATGTATCCCTTTTCTGGTACTTTATAATAGGTCAGACAAGTGCTTTTTATAGTGACAGTGAAGTTTACATGCTTTCAAGCAGGCATAAAAAACATTATCTGCAAAAATATTTGAGAAATGTAGCACCAAGTAGTTGATAAACTGTATAAGTAGTTGCAATAGTGTCTTATTATTTCCAAGTAGGAAAAAAACATTGTTTGACTGTACAAGGTGATGACTATAGAAATCGTTCTGTGACATTAACTTCTCCTGCTCGAGTCAAAATGAAGTCTGTGTCCTAATCCCTGCTCCATCAGCTAAGAGTTACCATCGTGAGTCCTTCTGAATTATACTTACCAATTTGGTAGAGGCAAGCATGGGGGCAGAGGCAGGGATGTTTGTTTTTAAGAGAGTGAATGAAATGCCCTGGACAGGCTGAAAGAAATCCTTCCTCCTAGTACACTGCCCAGGAAAACTGATTTTGCAACCAGGCTAAGAGATTTTTGTGAGGATTAAATAAAGCTCTCTCAATATGAAGGTTTTCATGACAATACCCGAATATAGGCAGAATTGGGTAGGACATGAAGTCCTAAACAGCTGCTGTAATACTGGTGTAGAGACTTGGCCCCAGTCAAAGCAAGAACAGGAGAGAGGGAATGGAATGGACACTGGAATGCTGTAACTACTTCCAGGATTTTTTTTTTTATATATGTGGAGTGCATCTACAGGTAATTTTGAATCCACAATATCTCCCTGCTTAGTGATCACAGTACATTGTGTTTGTGTACTGAATAATTAGAAATTAATATCTGTAGTGGTTACTGTATTTGCTACATCCAACAGAACCACATATAACTAGCAGCACAAATTTTCAGGTTTCTGAAGGTTCTAATTATGGAGCTTTTTATGTAATTTGAGACCAAGTGGAAACCTTTATAATACCAAGACTAGTCTCTAATTTTTTTTTAGGTACAGCTTTTTAAAGCAGTATTAGTCAACATTATCTACTGGTGCCCAGAAAAAGCAACATTGACCTAGACTGAAATTACGTTTGTTTCTGAAACATTTGCAGAGAAAACCTAGAAGTTTCTGATCCTCATGAAAATGAGGGAAACAACCCTCCCTGTTCTACCTCTAAGATTTGGCAGAGAACTTAAGATATTTCAAATATTGTGACAAAGCTTTCAGTACAGGTTGGTACGTTTGCCTTCGTAAGAATTTGGACTGCAGCAAGTGTATGCATTCTTATACTGAAGAGTTAAAACTTGGTCTTCACTGAGGAAAGGGCTCTTTACATTACAGATGTAGCCACAGCGTTTTTGAGAAACAAGGGAATGTTACAGCATTCCCTTCACTCCTTGGACACTCCATTCTTCTCCTAAGAATCAAGGAGATCTTAAGAGCATTACTTCAAGTTAAACTGGAAAGTAACACAGGATAATTCCAGTTTTGCCTGTATTACAATTGTTTCAGATGATACAAAAAGCAATTAAATCAGAACTAAAAAGTTGTTTCAGTCTACACAAAGCTTACTCAACCCTGAAGCCCCTGAATCACTGTGCCAGTTCCTGTGAGTTTCCAGGGGAAGGCAATGTACCCTCAGGTACTCATGAAAGAAATATTTAGACTCAAATGTCGGCTGGCCACAAGACAAAGCACAGACTATTCTGTGCCTGCTCTCAACCAGTCTAAACACATGTGCAGTTGCCTCCCATGTTTAGGAATATCCTTGAGCACTGGAAAGTTCTACAAAAAAGGTGGTTGGTTATAGGAGCTGCTTGAGAAGCTGAGTGTGTTCCCTGTATTAGAGGCACTATCCTACCTGTACACCTGCATTTGTTAAAAAAAATTTCTTTTCCAATTGCCATGAAAATTCAGAGTTGAAATTCAGGTCTAGCAATAGGGTTGGTAATGCAAGCATCAAATTGTGAGTTCTGCAACCAGAAGAAAGTAAAGGCGTAACTGTGTTGCTTATGGAGCAACTTCTGTGTAACAGGGAAAAATGAAAAATTCTAAAGGAAACTGTCTTGAGCCTTTAAAAAAAAAAAACAACACCAAACAACCAAACAGACAGGGAATGACTGGGAAATAAAAGAACTTTTGACAGAAGTAAAAACAAGTCCAGATACGTGTCCCTACAATATCTAACTGGAAACGTTCAACTCTATAGCTGTACTCAAGCATTATGGCCACAATAATGCCTACAACACTGTGGAATGAGGATCCAGCTGGCTGAAAGTGAGGTAATAGTTTGTAATAGGTCAGAGTTCTAAAAAGCACTTTCACATCTTACAAGTCCAAATAAAAAAAAAGGACACATTTCATACATGTTGGGCTTTCTCACCAGAACTGTACGATAATTAACTCCACACCAGGACCCCTACCACACTAAGCCTTACTCATCTTCAATTATATGCTGCAGCAAAGATTTACCAAGCGACACCTAAACTTCAGTACAATATGAAACTTGATTCTTCAAACTTTATACACACAAAATATAAAATTACTTTTCTAGGATGGGGTAGGGGAGAGGGATTCTCCTTCATGATACTTGGACTGAAAAACTAGTTTTCAGAGACTGCCACAAATATTATTCACAGTTTCTTGCTGTCAGGCTTTTTCAGCTACATCAACGTAGTACACAACAATAGTGTTAAGTCCAATAACTACATCAGATGGACATTCTCGGGAGTAAGAGAAAACTAGTGACAAAAAATGCCCGAAAGGCCTCCTGCTAACGACGTCTCGATTTTTACAGGGTTGCAGTTTGTCTATGTTACACGTTAATGCGATCTCAAAAGAGCAGCAGAAGAAAGATTTCAAACCTTCTCTCCTGTCCAAGTGATCCAAGTAACATAAGCATCCACTTACCAGAAATAACATGAGAAACAAGGCTTTTGTTACAAAGACAGCAGTGAACCACACCTTCCCACACCAAAATATGGTCAACCAGGGATTTTGGCCATGCAAACTGCTGGTCAGCAGAAAAGTAAGCATGCTAATGGACAAACATTAATTCCAATCATATATTTAAAATGATCCCAAATACTACTAGTTAGCTACACTGAAAAGCGCCTGTAAAAAATACGTAGTGAAAAACGAAATAAAACATTAGTGATCACTGCAGCACTTAGAGTGATACTAGTCTTATGTGATGAATCACCTCAGAGAAAATACATTAGATGGGACTTTGAAACAAAAAGTTAACATTAAAGGTGCACCTGAATATTACAGACTAAATTTACAAAACCTACAATAAGGTAAAATATATATCTTTTGAATATTCAGCAGCTTTTTTTTTTTTTAAATTTGTTTTTATTTTTTGAGAGGCTCATGAAATTTTAAAAAGGGACCACTAACTAATCTCAACCATGCTTCACAAAACAATAATGGCTATTTTATATTGCAGTTACCAATGTAATGCAATTAGTGCTTAAAAAATAATCTACTTTTTTTTTTTCTTTTTTTCCTTTTTAAACAGAGACCTTTGGAGGAAATACAGTTGTTCAAAAGCTTCTCGACAAAGAAAGATTACCTGAATATTAAGTTATCACAGATCAAGTGTTGTGTTTAAAAGCTTTGCAGACATGAGTATTACAATCTTCAGGTCTCAGGACATTTAAACTGAGAAAGTTACACGTTTGGTTTGTTGTTGGTTTTTTTTTTTTAAATCCACTTTCTAACCAAAGCAAATAAAGAGTACTCAACTTCTCACTATCTATTTACAATTCTTAGCCTACAGTCTGAAATGACAAGACAAATTCTCTTTTAAAACTGCAGCATTAAAGGGTAGGCACACCATTCTTCTGCTGCACGATTGTCACCCACTTAAACATACACATACAAAATATTTAGGTTAGTAAAATGAGCACTCCACATACACTACAGTGACAAGTTTTATAAAACTCAACTCATGTTGCTTAAATAAAGACAACTGCAAAAGGTTAAACCTCTCTGAACAGTAAAACTGTGTTACTTTTTTTTTTTTAACTTGCAGCAAACTTTCTACCATAACCTCCAACAGCAGATGAAAACCACACGTTTAACTGCACCTTTATTGCAATCACCAGCTAAACTGGAACGTATTGCAGAGTTTATATACTGCTACTGAGCTTAAACTGCTTTAAATGTCGAGATGACAACTAGAAAGCTATGAGGAACCAGGATTTTGAGTACTAAAATATATTAAATAAACAAAAACCAAAATATACTTGGGGCCAAATGCCCAGTCCGTTTCAAGAATGAGCAGTGCATATTTAAAACAGCAATGGTGTGCCTAACCTTTGAAAATATGAAATTGCTGGGGAGGGGGAGAGGCTAATAGGATCAACTGTTCCAGAAGTCATTCAGCATCCCTAGGGCTATCTAGGCCCACCCTCCCATGAACTTTGAGAAACCACTTGCAATCATTGACATCACTTAATGCTCTCACACAAAACTCCAATGCTTCTTTTGGTTGTGCAAACGGGGAAAAAGAAAAAAATTATATCTACCTTTTGTACAGATTAAGACCAAACTGTTTCTACCTGAAGAACCAGCAATTCCGATTTGGTCATATTCTACTAAGTCCAGTAAGCTCCATCTAGTCACTGACCACTCCCACAGAAAGTATCAAAGGTAAAAGTTCTGTACAAAACTTATCCTGGATCTCCACATAATGATAACGATATCATCATATTGAAAAAGACTGGAGTTGTGGTTTATGGAGTGCTTTTACGGTGTTTAAATGCTTATTCTAGCATGTGCTAAACCACTAGCAAAATAGATTAAATAAAAACAACAAAAAAGCAGGATTTAGATTAACTCCTGCTACTGGCAACTGTAATATTAAAAAGGAAACACCCAATCATTGAGTGTTCGACCCTGACAGTATTACAGATAGATATGATGCAGAGCCTGAACTAGATCAGGCTACCAGTGTTTTACTTCTTCCCTGAACATTAACAAGCTCCTTCACTAATGTGGATATTTGGGCAGACTACTGAGGTTGTAACGTTTGAGATCACCGCTTTGTGGGCTTCTTTTCCTTTTTTTTTTTTTCTTTTTTTTTTTTCTTTTTTGCAATATCACAGTAGTTTGTTACACAAATCCCCCTTCCCCGGATTAGAGTAATTTAAACTAGTTGTTGGAACCACATAGTTCAGTAAACTCAGAATCAAGTCTGTAAAAAGCATAAAGGTCACGAAGAACCCTAGTTCTGCTATAATGAGGCATACCCTAATACATCATTTAGTGTACCCTGACTGCTCCTGACTGTGAGAAGCTTGTCTTCTGTGAGATAAGGCTACATCCTCAAGCAGGTGAGTCTAAATATCACCCTTCAAAAATACCAAACAAAATTACAGCGAAGGTAGTGTTACAAATAATTAACTGACATATTCTGAAGGTAGTGTATCTAAGTTTTCCCTCCCCTCCCCTCCGGGTGAGCACTAAGCAGACAGTGAATGGTAAGTATGTTTAATTTAGAAAGAACATAGTGGAGAGCCTAATTAGACCCAATTGATTATCCATCTAATAAACAAATCTCTGAGTTCAAGAGAGGTACCACTCCTAAATAACTTGATTTAGCTGAGATCTTTCAATCAACTGGATCAAAGAAAAGAAGGGGGAAAAAGATTTCTGAAACATTTTGAAGAATGACAGTCTGATTCTCATTACAAAAAAAAAGCAAAAAAAAAAGCCTGGTTTTAAGAGAGTGTCAGTTTAACAAAGTGGACTTATTTCCATAAAGGCAGGCATGAAAAATCCAACACCAGAAGTTCAGGCAGGCTCTACAGGCAAGATGTCCACTTCCACAGATCTTCATTCTTTGTGAGGTAACTCAGCTCTCTATTGCAGAGAAACATGCAAAAGGCAAAAGGAAAAGACCAAAGAAAAAAAAATAAGGGGTAGTGGGCAGGTGAAGGAGGGAAACTGGAAACTGCACCACACCAGGCTAGAAAAATTTACAAATGTGACATTCAGAGCACACCTTTTACCTGTGTCCACACAAGTCTATGCTAAACTGCAAATGAAAGAGCATTGCAGTAAATAGGAGACTCAGGTGCACTCAGAGGTGGTTGAACTATGCAGTAGTGCTCACCCAGTTTGCAAAGTAATTGGCACTCTACAACACCCCTACTCATCTTTCAATTCATTCGCACTTTGTGCTGCTTCTCCCTGGGGATCTAATTCAATCTTTACTGAAACATCCTGCCCCTCCGACCTCATTAATTTCATTTTTTTCTTTGGAGGGTTTTTCAAAGTGCCCAGCCTCTCTTTAACTTTGTACTCCAGTGTACTGTGGGGGATCCCATAAATACTCTGAGCTTTGGAAACACTCATTTTCCCGCTCATAACCACAGAGATTGCTTCCTCCAGTATCTCGCTGTTGTACTGTCTGTATCTCCCTCTTTTCTTCCTAGGTTGCTTGGAGCCAGGATCTCCCTCTTGATCTGAGGTGGGATATGGCTGTCCAGAGGTAGACTGCTCAGCATCTGAGCCCCAGGAATCTGGTCCAGCATCCAGCAAACTTCTCCTGTTTTGTTTCGGAAGGATAGCCCTTAACTTTTTGCTAAGCGCGCTCTCCGTTTGTGAACCCATTACCAAAGAGCCATAGCTGTACTGGTCACCAGTGCGGGACTCCCATGAAAGGTCCATGCCTCGAACTTGTGGTATCTTTAAATCCACAGGAGACGAATGGCTCACGTCCTTTTTCCCATCCTGTTTAGTTTGAAGTGCCATTTTTTGAAAGGCAGAGTTTTCTGTAAGAAAAGGAAGGTCACTGATGTTGCTGAGTGCACCATTTCCCCTGAATTTCATGCGGCTGAAATTGAATTCGTAGTGTGGTTTTGCCCAAGAAGCCTCCCTGGATAATATTAAGTGCTGTCCATGATTCTGTAGTCCAGATGGCCCATGGCTGGCAGCTGTAGAAAACTGGTTTCTGCTCAGCAGTTCTTCACTAATCTGGAGTGATCGAGCCAGTGGTACTTTAAGAGATGTGGAGTGGCCATAACCTTCCCTGGTTCCATCCTGCAAGCTTCTTGGAGGTACCCCATCACCACTCTGTAGTCCCTCCGGATGGTGCTGGCTGGGTCTCCCAGGTCGCCTAATTGGATGGAAGGAAACTGATGTGAGCAGGACTTGCACAGGTAGGGAGGGATGGGTGAGGGGGCCACTCCTTTATTAGAAGGCCTTGCTTGGGTAACATCACTTTTTGTGTTATTTATTTTTCTCTAATTTTTATTTTTATTATTTTTTATTTTAATTTTGTTTTTTAAAGTCTCAGCATCAGTCAGTTTTAAAACTTGTTCGCAAAAAAAGAGAAGCTTTTTGGGCAAAGAAAAATGAAACCTGTTGGCTGGTCTCTGGTTGGGTTCACAAATTCTCGGAGTAGAAAAGACGTCGCGCAAGCGTCTGAAAATAGCACCTTAATTACAAAGTAGTAATCAATCGCCATAGAGCTACAAACTGTGTTACTGGTGTGACGTTACCACTAAACAAGTACAGTAATAAAAGAGTAAGCCAAAGTGCAACATGTTCAACATGCAAATATGACTGCCACCTGCAGTACCTACACATAGGTGGAAACCTTAGATGAGGTTCGCTTACATCATATTGAAGAATTGCTGCTCAGGATGAAAAAAAAATGCTTAGCAGGTCTCAAAGGTATTCGCTTGACTTTAATTAAGCAACAAGTAAGAAAGCACTGCATTACGCCAGACTTACCAAATTGCTCTCTGAACAGCTGACTGCACATATACATGTCCCTGATTCTCATTTGACACACAGCATGGCTACAGAAAAAGACGATCTAGGTTCCGACTTCCATCCAGATGAAGGGTCAATAGCAGAAAAAGCTGTGTGTATTTTTACCATATTCCTTTTGTCACAACTGTTCTATGACACAAAGTGCTACTACTGCAGATAAACACGTGTATTTTCATATTTTGCTTGCTTAGCCCCCTGTAGGAACTAAGTCACACTAGTTTCAAAATCTGTCCCCAAACTTTTCCTTGTTCAATGTACAGATTAATGAAGACACTACTAAACTATTCTATTTTAATTCTCTGGGACATTATAAAGCCCTCTAGCTAAGTCAGCACTATTTAAGGATAGGATATGTCCTGCTGAAAGGCTACATTATTCTTTTTATCATCATACCGGGATAAAAAAAAAAAGTTATTTAGAGAAAAAGACATCCACTGAAAGGACCTGGCGCGTAACGCACGCAGTGCTCGATACGTACACTGACAGCTTCTCTCCAGGATGCTCTAGGTCATAGTTGAAGTGGGTAACAAGAGTCAACAAGGATTCAGAACAAAATCCAGAGAAAGGAATGAAAGTTTGCTATTCCAGACAAGTCTCAAGCAATGTGCACTCTCTGCCCCTTCACAGCATGTATCAGCATCAGAATGCGCACCAGTGATTCTACACCTAGATAAAGGTCATATTGGTAGCTCACTAGGCCAGAAGGTCACACTTGATTTCACTGATGCTCAACAGACTGCAGCCACCTTCCTTCACCACACGCCTGTACAAGTAACCACAGATGCCAGTATGCTGCATCCCCTGTTGAACCTCCAGGACAGTGCCAGATGCTCGCCCTGTCATCCCGGTGTGTTGGACTTTTGCCCTCACTTGATACACAAACAAAGGAACAAACAATACACAGCCTCAGTGGCTTCTACTGCCTTCCTAGGAAAATGAAGCTGGAAATAACTTGTTCAGAATGTGAAGAGAAGAGCTGGGAGAGGTTTATGCTAAATAATTGTGAAAAAACATTAAGACTAACTTTTAAACAAAGATTTAAGTATTTTATGAATGGAAATATTAAATGGAAATGTAATCTTGAAGGGAGAAATCTGAGACAGTAATATTTTTCCAAAGAGAAATACAAAAGTTAAATCAGTTGTTAGCAGTACATGGGATTGGTGGTGAGTTGTTAGTTTAAAATTCCAAGTTTATCAAAGGCTATTGTAGAGCTAAATCCAGCAACTAATTAGCAGTGTAAACCATATCCTGCTTCTCTACTTTGCTAAAAAAAAATCACTTGTTCACAGTAGCTTCAAGATAAAATTCTCCCATCAACAAACACCCAAAATCCCTCTTATTCCCAGTCAAGCCTCTCCAGTACAATTAACTCAATCCTAGCTAAGAGTAAAGGGTTTCTAAGTGCATGCAAACAGTGACCACTAGAAATATGAAAACTAAAATATTTTTTTATATATATATAACATTCTTTGACACCTGGAACTAACAGTGCACCACATTTTATAATTTTTTTAAAACCCTGTTCAATGCTACAGTACAACCGCAAATCCAAAGAGCCATATTTTAAGTTTTCTGAACAACCAGACGACCCCCTGCCTTTTTAAGTTGTGGTTTATGATAGGAAATATGAACAAAGAGCATGCAGTGATTTAAATCTAATTCAGCTTGGATCATCACTCAAATCATTGCTACCCCTAAAATAAGCCTTCCTGTTAGCTAACTTCCCTCTAAGTAAATGATACCTAAGTGAACTTGCATCTCCACAGACATCACATATCATTAAACCCAAGAAGGAGGTAATGGAAAGATCTTTAAGTATTAAATTGGCCAAAATAGCAGATATTAGAGTTCTTAACTGCCAGTTAAACCTGTCTCATTTTGCAACAACTCTTATTTGGCAGGTGGGGTGAAGGTATTTGCCAAAGGTACATGTTGAAAAACACATTACTCCAAAGGGTTAACACCAAAAATAAGTTAAAATTAACAGGACGTAAGCACACATTTTTAGTTAAAAAACAGTTTTAGAAGGTCACAGAAAGTTGGTTTCTCTTACCCATTTCCCGGAGTACTGGAGCACCCTGGAGAATGACTCAGAGAGGAGCTGCCGGCACAAGGACTCTTCTTAGTGGATAAATCAAGCACACCGTCTGTGGAGACAAAAGAATGACTTCAGGGTTTGAAGAAGCAGGATCAGCCACGTTGTCCCTTGACAAAACAAGTGTTTTGGGCTAAAGTGATATTTAGTACACTGCATTTTCTATTTTATTTCCTTTTTTAACAAACTAAGGCTTGGATCTGTTTGCAATTTGGCTTACGAGTGACTTCAACATAGTCCTCAAAAGTCACAACAAAATTTGGCAAAATTAAAAGTACATTTGTTACAGGAGCCAGAGAGTAAAAGATGACCTACAAATGACAGTTCAGGATACAACACAGCCCATTGCATAACTAACCCTCGGTGATCCCAAAAGGAGACAATCTTCAAATTCCTGAGATATTTCACCGATTAAAGGGGGGCTTTAAGCCAGTATTTGATTATTTTTTTAATCCAAATATCTGTAGGAAAACTAATTGAAAATTTAATACTGAAAACTCACTTTCAAATGAACACACTACTGTGAGACTCCTCCTCACCTGGCAGCTAGCTTAACCCTTCCTTCCATGTTTCCAATGGGTCTCTGCTGGCAAAGCTGTTGCCTTTCCACTCTCTATTGTGCCATTTTACTCTCTTCTTTCATATACCACATTTTTTTCCTGCTAGATTGCCTCTTCCATTCTCACTAATGGCACTTCCTCACACTCACCCATGCTCCTCTACAAGTCCTTACGTAAACTCTGCATTTCTAGGCAACAGAAAAAGGAGTGCTTTTTGCTAGAAAATCATTGCTCCCACTGCACTGAAACAACTTGAAATTCTAGTCGTTTTAATAAGGGCAACATTGTCATAGAAGCAGCACAGCCATCTGAAATTCCTGGAAACTCTGAAACAAGGAATTTATGAGGCAAACATAAATGGAACCTGTTGGCAAGGTAAACCAAAGAACGAGCAAGGAGCTCTGATATGTCTATCTACTCAAGGAAATACCACCCAAGACAAGAACAATGTAAGATGGCTTTCAGATTGCTTAAATTTTTCATCTGGCATATAGAGAAAAAACATGACTAACAGTGAACTAGAATTAACGTACAGAAAGCTGTTCCACCCACTACATTTGGGAACACACCATAACCCAAACTTAAACAAGCAGAGAAATCCCATCTTCCTTTTGAACAACACTTAGGCAGCCACAAGATACAGAGACTGGATCACACAGCACCTCCTTTTCAAGAGGCTATAGCAAAGAGCACAGGCTGCTACCAGAGGCACTTGCATCCCTGCTTCCTCTGTCAGAAGGGTCATTACGACCTACAAGTCTTCAAGGGCAAGTAGGGCCAGCCTCATACCACCAAAAACTATCTGGGTTCCTCTCAACCCGCTACAACAGAAATACAACAAAGAGCACCACCAGCAGTCTTTCATGACAGCCTCTTAAATCTCTCATTAACAAGTTTGGCAAAACCTCTTCCCAATTACATTAAATGTAAATTGGAAAAAAATAATTACATCAGCAAACAGATTACTGTATAAGTTAATATGAACGTGTTCTAATTTCATAACAAGCGTTATGAACATTCTAAGTGATCTTACAGCTTTTGCATCATATGGGAGCTAAAAAACAGTTCATGTTTATGCATTCCTCTTCACCATACAATCCTCTAATTAAAAAAAGAAAACAAAACCAGAAGCAAACCCAATTCTTTCCCTCTCTCTTTCAGCAAAAAGCTTCACAGTGAGAAAAGTTTATAAAATTATAAACATATAAGCAGAAGTCACTTGTGAAATACATTTATAATAAAATTAGCTAGAAACCAATGACTGTCAGCAAAATGTACATGTCCTCACTTCAAGACACCACACAACCTTTCACTGCTGTTTTGTAACTGAAGTGCAGCAACAGCTTTCAGTAAGTGCAATAATTGTCCAGATGCCCACGCTGCGTATTGTTGGGACACAAAAAATTAACAGTTTTACAAAACTTACATTCATAAATGTAAGTTCAAAGAATATAAAGAGAGACCTACAATTCTGTACTAGCTAGGCAAAAGAAAAAAAAAACTTTTTTTTTTTTTTAAAGGCACCTTCTCCACTTGAGGATGGACAGACTATCTTGTATTTGGTAGTATGATTTCAGACACAAACACATTTCTAAAGAAGGGTAAAGGGGACAATTTTATCAGTAGGACACACTGATGATAAGCTCTATTCAACAGTTTCGGAAAAAATACATTCACATACTATAATCACTCACAAAATTTGCTTGTTGAAACATTTTTGATGGAAAGCAAAGTTTTCAAATTAAAACAAGCTCTGCAACACTGTTACAAGTTATCCAATCTGTGCTCTGCAGAGCACATCTATTTTTAAGGTAGAAGAGAGACATTTCTTCCAAATGCATAAACCTAGAAGTTTTGTACAGTTCATGGGAATAATTTTTACAGCCTTCACAAAGCGATTTCTCACAGATTTTTAGAAGATACTGTTTTTACACTGTGGCCAGAGAGAAAATAAATGAGTCCTTCAGTCAGACTGTGTACTCATCTTCAGAAAGGAGACATTAGGGTTTTCACGACCATATGAACTTGTCTTATCAGCAAGTGTAGAGTCTATTTCAGCAGACTGTTTCTTGCAGCTCCCAGCAGGAACCGCACACTTGTCCCCAGAGTCTGCAGCACGTTCATCCCCTTGGCCCTTCTTCAGAAAAAGAACTCCAGTCTATGGCCTACATTCTTTCAAAAAGTCTCTTCTCTCCCAGCCACATCAAGCTAGCCATTATTTATTTATTTATAATCATCTACTGCTTTTCCACTTTCCATTTTATGTACAGGTGCAAACTTCTAGTTGTCTGGTTTTGCAACAAGAATGCCACTAATGAATTGCCACAGGACGCAAGACACTGAGAAGAGTCCTACCTTGTTCACTAGGTTCTGACTGAGACTTTCTGACAGTAAGGTCCAGAGGTGAGTCTTGGTCAGCCATGAGAAGTTTGCTGAGCACAGGGTTCTGAGCAGTTGCAGCCGTGGGAGAGGAGGCGACCAGAGATGCTTTCAGCAGGCTTTGGTTCTTTGTGCTATTGGGCTGGCTGGAGTCCTGAGTAGAGCTATTTTTTGAGGTATATTCAGCAGCAAACTGTCGGATCATTCGCTGCATGATCTCACGGGCCACTAGGGGAATATTTGGGTCAGAGACCCTAGGACTGTCTGTAAATATTAGAGATTTTTTTTTTTAAGAAAGCACTTTAAGTAAAACAGCTTTTATATTAAGTCATTGTTTACTTAAAAACAAAAAGGCCAAAGATAAAATATTTTCTGTAGAAAATGTACCTTAGTCTTAGAATACCTGAATAAGAACCATTACTGATTCTGCTATAACCTTCCCAAAATAACAGCTTCCTAAGAGATATATGCAATCTCATCTTCTGTTTTCAAATACAGATATGCTTGACCAGACCTTAAGAGGTATGGAAATGAAAAGAAAAACTAGACTCATAAAGTACCTAGTAATGAAGCTTGTTCCAAAAAAATTGAACAGGTTATTCAGTGGAAGAATTTATTAACTTACCTGCTGCTATGGAAGGGGATAAAAGCCAAGGTATTTGGGGATGTGGACAACCCAAAAATGTATTGGCAAAAATCACCACTTTAGACTAGTAGTAATTTGTGATGTCAAAGCAGGTCTGTAAGTCCTAAATTACAGAAGCCAAGTCCTGTCACTTCACCTCAAACGCTGCTGGCCAAATCAGATTATTTTTCTTAAGACCCCAAAAAAAACCCCCAAAAAAACCCCACAACTCCAGAAATAGCTCAAAAGGCTTGATTTTCTGTTTCTGAAGAAGTATTCAGAGAAAATTGTGCAGTAGAAGACCAAACAAATCTTTAAAAGCAGCTCTCAAAACACAACTATAGCAAAGCATTTACTTCCTCCTTAAAAAAAATGTGCCCAGGTTGAAAGGTAATTTATTGAGATTGAATTATTAGAGGCATTAGCAAAACCTTCTGTGGGACATTTCAGCATTAGATTTGCCTTTTAACACAATTTTTGACAAAAAAGGCATCAATCAAACAAACCAGCTTTAGAGTATCTGTAAAGGTTGATTGATGTGAAAGTTTGAGCATGTAGCTGCCCCCAAATCAGAAAGCAGCAGCATGCAGCTACTGCATTTCTTGATGAAAAACCATATTGAGCTTTAAAGACTTAATCAAGCCCAAATTCCATCTTGTTAAAGTACAGCTTTCTAAATAGAAGAACTTTTACAGTCAACATGCATCTTCTTATAGGGGTACAATAGCTTTAGAATTCTGAGACATGTAAATACTTAATCATTTTGTTGTAAAGTCTACAGGATGTTTATTTGTTGCTAAGGACAAGACCCCAGAGTTTTAAGAAATCACAAAGAGATGAGCCAAACTTAAATTTAGGTACATTTATATTCTCACTCTCTTCCAAATGGTCCACAAGGACACAAGCCTGGAGGCTTTTTTCTGCTATGGTGAAATTTCTTCCATTTTCTAAGCTCTCTACTATAACTTGCTGAAGGACATGCAAAAGGCTCTAGGAAAGCCCAGAGGGACACAAACTGATGGCATGATCACACCAATGCCAACAATTGGCCATGTGCTTGTAGTGTGTACAAGTGGGGCTGGCAGGAATGCAGAGCTCTATGGCACCTACATTTTCTGAAGTATCGTGCCTTTACTGTGCACCCAGGTTCATGTGTAAAATTCAGTAATACTTAGAGCTGAATGAATTTCCAAATTCAGAGAGAATATACTGTATATGCCTACTGCCATGCATCTCTAATCTGAAACTTCAAAGAATCACCACAGAGTGACTACTGAGAGCTTTCTAGTGCTGCTCAAGATAAACATTCTAATGCAGGACACAAAACTCAATTTTCAACCAGAAGGGTAGTTACCTAGCACATTAAAGGCTTCTTGCTTAATATAAAGCCTGAATCCTAAGGACTACAGCTAATCGAAAGTGAGGTCAAAGTATTTGCTGGTGCCTCTTCAGCATCACTTGAAATCAACCAAATGTTTATTTTGATTCCAAGTCTCCAGGTTTTTTGAAAAAAATAAAACTAAAATTAACTACAACAAAGAGATTCTCAGGGAAGAAAACCACAGCAACTATTTATCAGCTATAAATAGTCTAAAGCAGCACCTCTGACCTTTAAAACCTTAATACCTTTTGTGTATTTTATCTATACTGAAATCTTAGAAGGGCAATATCAAACAAAAAAAGGTATGATTTCACTACAGCATCAAAAGAAGGTTCTATTCCTGCCACAGTGTAGAGGTAATAGATAATGAGGTACTACCACTCTGTTTTCACTGGAAAGTATGAATATTTGAAAGAAGCATTACTGAGTCACAGTACCACGGGCACAAAGCAGAAAGTATGTAAGATTAATGGACAGTAAACCTGTTCAGAAAGTTTGCAGATCCTGCTAATTACCTGTGTACATTAAGTGCATGAGTGCACGTCCTTGACATGCGACAGGCATCTGTTTGCAGAACATCTGCATCTTCTCTGATCTGCCTGAGCTACAAAATACCAGTCTCAAATGTTACTGGCAGTGAGGATGGAAAGAAAGAACAAACTAATTGCTGACATGAACCAGGAGAGCCAAGCATGTCTGAGCAAAGCAGGAGCATCAGAGTTCTGCCATTCTGTGTGTCCTCTTTGGTATGACAGTGCCTGAAGATCTTATGGCAGCAGCATGAGTTACAACAACCTTTCAAGCAATCTAAATACAGCCAAGCTTGACAGTGATGCATTAAGGATTCAGAACTAACTTCCTGCCAGGCATCTTCCCCCCCCTTATTACTCGTGCACCAAGCACAGATCTGCCAGAGAAAGGAAAGCAAGAGTGTACTAAAAAAACATCCTCAAAGATTCTTAGACACCTTATGTGATTTCAGTATCTTCATTCTGTGTATCTGACCATGGACAGAATATTAAACCCCTCAATTAGCACACTGTAATTTTTGCCAGTAGTTTTCTGACAATTAGGGAAGTATGCATTTCTAATAAGACATGCACACAGGTCACAAAAAATTTTAGCTCAATTATAAAAAGATGAAGTATTTAATAAACAATTCAGAAGTGATGGAACTGCATCTTTTTCCTTCTTACCAGAAAAATAATATGGGAAAAAGTAGATTTTCTCTAGTTTTTTGGTTTTTTTAAATCCCTTCTCAACTTAAAGAGATAGAATAAATCTAAAAGCAAAATGAAACCTTAAAAGAAAAAACAAACAAATAAAAAAACACTTAAAAGGAAGACTTGGAACAAAAGCATTATCTGATCTATCAGTAGTAATGCAATAACTATCCTTCCTACCATCCTATATGCTCTATACTTTATGCAATACATCATAATGTATAGTTTGTATTTATCCATTTGAGTCATAAAAGAAAGGCTAAGATACTGTTATCTACTTAAAACACCTTTAAATATTTTGGTCACTGGGAGGAAGGGTTGAGGACTAGCTACAGCAATTTCTAATTTGTTAAACTGAAGCCTCGCATTGTCCCCCAGCAGACAGGTTGGAATTACTGATTTGGCAGATTTTCTCACACATGGGTTAGACTGATAAGTACAATGTACTTAAATTTAGAATGCATTTGGAAGCAACCTCTGGATTCTTGTTTCTCAGATCAATAGAAAACAGTGAAATGAGTTTTGTGCCTTCTAAGAGCACAGTTTAACTGACATAACTCTCCAGAAGAGATCTACAGTATTTTCTAGCATTGAGCTACTGTTTTTGTTCTCAGCATATTCTACAGTACTGATTTTCCAATTCTTTTCCTGATCACATTTCAAATTCTCTATATATCCCCCTCAGCACTATTCCAACAATATTTTATACTGTGGATTGCTGGGGGTGGGGTGGGTAGTCACTACAGACCACAGTGGGAAGACTGCTGACCTTTAAGAAAACCTGCATTAGTACAGATACCATTAAAAATTAAAAGAACTGGAAGAAAAAAAAACAACACCACTGCCACTTGCCCCTCCCTTCAAAAAAAAAGCCCACTCACCTAAACACTGGTTTCAGGGGAGCAGTTCTGCTGGGTATGAACTGCATCATTCCTTCAAAAGTGCAAAACACCAGTGTTCTCCTGGAAAGACTTGTTCTAGAGTTAAATGTTATAGTCTCTTCCCACACTGTTGTATTGCTACATTATTTGAAAGCCAATTTTTACTCTTGATCAATATATAAGACAACTGAAAAATACTGAACATACAATGACAGCTTGAACGTCAGACATTTGATACCTGCATTGCATGCAAAAAGACCAGCAAGAGACACCATTCCCCCCCATTAAAACCAACCTTTTCTGTAAAAGACTGCATTGAGGAACTCTTCCGCTTGCCTTTCAAAACGAATGATTTTTGCTTGCTCTTGTCTAAGCAGAGCTTCTTGTCCAGCTTCTGAGGCTGGCTCATCCAGACTGACTAAGTGTTCCTGCAAAGATATTTAATATTTGTAAGATTTTCCTGACTCCAAACCGAAGAGAGTTCCTTAGACATTAAATATTTTACTAAATTGAAAACTTTGTTAGGTACTCAGCACAGAGTTGAATCTATTGAAACGACAACTTCATTTTTGACTGCTCCAGAACATTGTACTTTGTCCTGTTTTCTTGTTGTAAAAGCAGCAGAAAAGCCTGTAAGATTTGATAGCATTATGGGAAATAAGAGCCCACTATAAAGAAAAAGATTTAGATATTTAACAACATTTGGCTGCAAATCTCGTATCTAGCACTTGTTCTTTGGCCATTACTTTCAGATCCAAGAAATAACTGCTGAAAGCAAAACACAGAAAGCTTTCCTTAATTTACACAACATTCATGCAAACTGAGCGATAAAGGACCAAGCACTAGCAAAAAACAAGTAATTTTGTGAAAAGGCTCAGTAGTAGTTACTTTTAAGTGAAGTAAACTTAAGTTAGCTGCTTACAACACCCATAAGGAATTAAAATTCATTTTATCTCTTACAACTGAGATTATCTCAGGAATATTTCAAAAGTGTTTTAACTCGGATAATTAAATTGTGTGAAATGCCAGCATAAATTATTAATTTTAAATGAAACTCAATAAACTAGAAGACAATGGTTACAAAAATACGACATATAAACGCTTGGATTCCAACCTCCTCTCCCTGCTGACACACCCCACTTATTGTTGCTTTCACTTTAATGCCTTTCTCCTGTTTAGGAGAACAATCTCCTTCCTGGCCCTCTCCCTCCACTTTCATTTTAAGCAATATTAAAGTTACCTGTATTTACCTACTGCAGGAATGCACACACAACCACTCTTTGTGTTTTGGGAGTGTTTTGTTTTATTAACCTTTATGAAGTATCAGTTACCATATCATCTAGGCTACATCTGTTTTTTTGGCGTCTACTATACAAGTTGATTTCAGGCTCATATCCTCATGGGAATAGAAGGGAAGGAAAGAACCCGTAATTCATTTATAATTCACAATAAATGAAAAGAAGTAATTCTTAAGTTTCCATGGTCTCAACTTCAAGAGGTTTAATGAAGCAAGGTTACATAACCAGCCCACAGTAAATTAACGAACACAGTTGTCACACGAGCTGCGTGCAAAGGGTAATAGTATGAAATGCTGTGGACTCTGGCCTGAACAACACAGGCTCTCACCTTCACATTTGTAATTTAACGGCTTCCAGAAGCTCTCTATCAAAACTAAAGGGGGATAATACCTCAGACAGGGTATAGAGACAAAGCAGTATTTTATGCTAAATCAAAGGTAAGGACCACACGATGACAGAGGTGACAGGTGAGTAAAACAACACGTTTGCTGTGAAGGTAAGAATATCCAGAAACAAAGACCTCACAAAGCGACTGATGCTTTTTTCCCACACCAGAGAGATTCCAGGCTTGCTCTCAAACCTGCTGGCTCTCGTAAGAAAGACTAGCACTTTTGAGATAGCCTTAAAGAATATGAATTTGAACTCATGGGTTAACCATAATAAAAGCATTCACCTCTGTGCCAGGTACTCCCATACCAGTGACCGGTAGCAGTGGTCCCATGGTTCACTGGCATTTTACAAACACAATGAAAATGCACTTTTACTTTTCTAATACTTAAAATACATGAAATGTCTGTACAGGATTTCACAACAAAAATGTTTGCAGAGAATAAGTCCAATATTTTGTAAAAGTCACTCTTTGGGTGAGACTTCATAGAACATCATGGCATGCTCTTTTAGAAACAGTGTTTCTGCATCTGACCAAGTTTAATGCAGGATCTGTCCCAGTTCTTGACATTCTGAGTCAAGCTCCATTATCTTTTAGGCATTATCAACATAATAATAAACCCAGCTTACCAGTTTGTGTAAAAAGCAGACATTTGTGCAAATTAGCTAATAACTGAAACAATCTAGGCATATAGAAGTGTTGGAACAATCACTGGAATATCTAAGCATTTACAGGCAAAATGCTTAAAGTTTTACTTTAAAAGGAATCTCTGCAAACTGATGCACAGAGTTTTGGCAAGAGAAGCTCCATTAGAGTTAATTAGCATCCCCTGGCTCAAGTCCCACAAGCCATTGCAAAAAAAACTTCCTTTTAATTCAAAGGACAAACAGGTAATTCAGAATTGAAGGAAACATTGTCCCTTCAACCCAATCTGATACTCTGCCCTGTGACAGACAGTAGCTCTGGAAGAAGCCTAAAATAAAAATAACCCTTGCCCAACACAATGCATTTCAAATCTTCCCTGTACTTTTTGCAACTATGACAATACATGGTAAGTGCTAGCCTAGCAACTTGGTGAAAAGAGTTCAGTGGCAGCATGTCACACCGTAAACAGAGTGTATTTTAATTTATTCATAAAAAGGTAATGTATAAAGAGTACTATTTAATCTAGCTAGGCTAACTAAAGCTGTACATTTTCTACAAAGAAAAGGAATGAAGAAACAGGGATCAGCCAGAAAAAAAAACCTCCTAAGTGGCTTACACTGGTGCACAGCTGAATAGAAGATCATTTGATCTGCATTCAGGAGAAGAGGGGAATAGCAAGGCAATGGCAGTGCTTAGTTCTTAACCCTCAAACTAAGGAGCATGCATCTCTTCACATCATGGTCCATGCTAAGACATCAAAATGTAAAGAAATACAGTTATATAAAAGAGTCAGATTTAACCTTGTGCATTGAAAATATTTTCAGCTATTTTCTGGCATCTGCAGTAGAGTACTGACTTCATGAGACAAAACATACTGGTGAGATTTCTCTTTATTGCAACCTTCTATTATTTTCTTATCAATTGTGTCACAATTATTCCAGCAGTCTTTGCAGTTGGTTCACCTTTCGAAGGAAATTTCCACGTTTCCACACTAAATATTTGATTGTGATTGCTATTCAAAGTCAACCTCCAAAAGTAGAGGCTTTTGTTTGTTTGTGGGTGTGTGGTTGGTTGGTTTGGGGGGTTGAGTTTTGGTGGGTTTTTTTACATTTTTACATTTTCCACCATTTCTTCCCAATAACCATTATTTGTATCATTTATCTGCAGGCTTATCCACTCACTTTACGGTCCGAAATCACATCTAACTTTTCAGTGCCAACATGCAGGTAGTGTTAAAAATAAAAAACTATTAATACTTAGATAGCATTGTCATTGGCTACAAATACCCTGGAAAAAAACACAGCGATCAGTTACTTTACATATTATTTATAACACAGCAAAATTTTATTCTTTGTGTGCTTCTCTTCAGGTGGGAACCGTGCCCCAGAGCATCCCTGGAATCCCATCAGTGAACATGCAGTACCACTATGCTGAACAACAATGCTTCAAAAAAAAGATACTTGGAGTGGTTTGCACATGCTCCCAAAGGGCTAAAGCTCTTTTTGTACGTTAAGATATCGAGTACAGCTACGTAATTAAGTCAAAGAGCCTTAGAAATACAGGGTTCAGGTTTTCAAAATGCAAGGTCAACGTCTGACCTTGAGAGACCACCTAATCCTGGACAGCTCAGCCTTGTCAGCACTACTGCTGGATCCTCACCGAGACCCTCCTGGTAGGAAATGATGATACAGCAATTCCAAATGCTAAACTGCTGCCATGAAGAGAAAGGTACGATGCAGGCTGGTGTTGTATACATATGGCAACAGCAGCTTCATGCTCGAGCTGCACAAAGATGGAGCAGGGAGCTCCCACAAGCTAGAATAGTGTGAGGTAACTTCTCTCCATCTTTGTGAAGAAAACAGAGGGAGGCTTCCAACAGACCACCCGTGACTGATCGGCCAACCCATGGACCCTAGGGGTAAAATCCAGCCTCCCACCCCAAGGCAAACTAGAAACAGTGAGCAAGACAGGAATGTTTCAGCATCCCTAGGTTGTCTTCTCCAACACTTCGTTTTTCTTAAGACTGTACAGTCTTTTTAACTCTTAGGCAGTGCAAAGGAGAATAATCTACTATTTTCTGTAGACAAGCCTTAAGGTCACCAGAGGTTGCCTTCTTTCCTTCTCTTCTATCTACCTTCAAGACGAAGTCATTCTTGTTGCTTTCATGTCAATGCTCTTCGGTTGGTTTACATCTCTCTCAAAAAGCTACACCCAGCTGAGGCTTCAGCAGCATGTAGGTAAGAGAAGAAATGTCCTCTCCAGGAGGAAAATTTCCTCTCTTGATACAGCCCCAGAAGTAGTTTACTACTATTACAATGCTATCACTTTTCAGACATCTGTAACTTGGGACTTGACAAAAAAAGTCTGTATGTCCTGCTTCTGAAATTTATTGAGATAATTTTCAATTCTGAGTACAACCTTTAAAACACCTAGAGTTGTTCCCAGCTTGGCAGCAACTAAAAATTCAGATGGTTTAATAAGCTTTAAGACATCCCTCACTTACTGAACATACATACTTTAATATTATTTCCTTATTAACCAAGACAAGTCATGTCAGATTTATCAAACTCAGAACAAATTTAACTTGACTGATCCATAGCTATTGGGTATCATTTGTTATCTATAGAATGGGAAGAGAAGAAAATAAAAATCAGTAGAAATACAACATGCTTACATTCATATTTATGCACAAGCAAAACTGTAACTCTGCATTACTACTAAATGCAGCTGGAAATTATCACAAACTGCCTCTTCAGGTTTTAGCATCCATATCAAATTATTTTAAAACCACCCAATAGAAAACTGACAGTCTAAATGCTGGAGTTTTTTTAAGTGATGACATCCATTAAAGATGTTTTAGAGCATCTTCTAGCACACTTCGGATCCCTGTACACAGTTTAAAGACATTCTAAAGCCATCAAAAAATTTTAAGAGTTTCCCAACTTCAAGCGATTTGCAGATATTTCCTTTGCCATCTTCAATTATTCTGAGTTAACACTTTAAATGATAGTGGTAGATTCTCTTTGGTATTATTCAGACACTTACCACACTTTATTTCTTATTATGTTCCTCCATAGTGAAAGGACACCAGATACAGAGGCTGTTTATTATGATTAATCATAATCTAGTAATGGCATGATATTACCTTTTAGACATTGGTGTAAAGCAGTTACTTACATACTTTTAAAAATATTCAAATCATATCAGAGTAACTTTGACTTTCAAAATGACACCTTCACATGCAGTACCCTACCACACTTCTTCACAACTGAAGGAATCATTACAGGTCCTTACAGTGAAGCCCAAGTACTTTATGGTACTTCGAAGACCTGACTCAACTTTCTGCCGTCAGCAGCATGAGACCCCAGAATATGCTCCTAGAAGTCATCTTCTCTCTTGCTATTTTTGTAGCTTGAACATATCTATAAAATAGTTAATGTGCTTAGGAGTATTATCCTTCTTGTTCTGCTCTCACCAACTAATGAGATTAGCCCTGTTTCACCCCCCCGTTTTTTAATACATATGAATTGCTTTCTGTAGCTTTAGACAACAGTGTTTTCTTTTGTATTGAACTGAATTATCTTTAAGGATTCTTTTTCCAGTTCCCCTCTTACTACTGGTGCTTTTTTCTGACCTTATCTATCTGCATATTTTTTTAAAAATAAATCTGAAACTAAGTTTGAGCTCCAGCTACGAGCAAGCAACAGCAGAGACTATCTCATTTGATACAAACATCCTACATGGAGCCACAGATTTCTTCTGTAATGATAGCTCTGTCAGTTTGTTTAACAAGCCATTCTGAAAAATTAAGAACCATAATATTAAAGAGAGGTAAGTAAAGTACACCTAAAGTTTAATTTGACTGAATTGATGTGTCTTCTCTGTACCAGAACCTTTTAGAAGGAAAAGCTTCATTAGAAAAAACAAAAAACAAAAAAATCCAATCCCACAACTACCTTGAAAACTGTATTACCTTAAATCTTCTCTGTGAAGGATAAAGCCCACAAGGAATTGAGAATTGTCACATTTACAGATTGTCCACATGACTATTCACCAGGTTTGGTCCCACAGAACCTGATTTACTTCTCAGTATGAGTGGGCAGCTAAAGCTGCTAACTTTGCCATTTTTTGTCTCTTGCACCCATCAGTGTACCCATGCATTTCTGCACACAGGCACCTGTGTTAATAACCTGGTAGCAGCTCCATAGGTAACTAGTTGGTCTCTCTGATCATACAATGCTGAAACAATTGTGCATTGTGCATTATATGATGGAAGAAAAAAAAGTCCATTTCTAAAAGCTTTACATTATTGTACATAACCCTTTGGATTTGGGAAAAAATGTCTGGGAAGATTTTAGCTCCCTGCTTTGTCTGTATTTTATAATCCATTTCAAATGAAGACACTTGAGTACACTTCTCTATCAAAAACTGTCTTGTATTTTGACTGCCAAAAAATCCATGCATTTGCTCAGTATTTGCAAGTAGAACAACTGCTACAAATAAATTAATCTTTTCAGAATACTTCAGCAGATGGTTCTCCACCCTTTGAAACATGCATGTAATTGAATCCGACTGCTTGTAAAAGCAAGAACCAACATCACTGAAACGGGTGGGAGAGCAAGTGTAGGTTTTTCCCCTTAATCATCTCTGCCAATAAACTAAACTTGGCCTCCAATTCTCATCCTGCAGTCCGGAACTCAATTCTCCCTAAGCACAACTACTGGTCTCCTAAGTTACAGGTAATTCTTAAGGGCAAATGAAATCCAGAAAAACACATTGAAGATTTTTCTCTGTTTTGAACTTGTCAGACCAGGTACCTAATGTCATGCAAAAGGTCAAAATCAAGTACGCTGATTAATTATACCACTAATCATTGTATTGGGGTATTGCAAGAGATGTACTAATTGGAAAAAAAGGCCAGCCATAGCTTCACATGGTTGTAATATGTGGTCTGTGGCTATCTTGCTCCCACCTACATCATCAATTACACACCTTTTAGGTCTGTACTCACCCGTACACAAGCACAAACCCAAACCAATGCATCCTGCTCAGTTCTCTTCTTAAAAAAGGTAAATAGATGCACATCAACAATAAAAAAAAGCAGAACAGAGGATGTGGCCCAGAAAGCACAACTGCTACCACATTATGTAAAGGAACAGACAAGTTTTAGCAGTTACAAAAAACTGAGCCTGCAAATCCCTAAACAGAAAAATTAAACGGTATCATTACAAACATTGAATGAAAGAGATTTCAAATAAACTGGTACCATTTCTGTCCATCAGCTGAAACGACAGGTCAGTCCATCAGCTGAAGACTGTCTATCATTTGGCTAAATACTAAATGAAGTTACAAGCTTTTTTGTAACAATTAAGTCTCTGATGTTTTAATTAAAATTATGATGTTGTTCAATCCACACTCCTTGAAGGCTCCTATAGGAGAGTAATACTTAATTTTGTATTGCAAGCTAATGGCATCAGCAACAGCCAGCAGCACAGCACTTTGGCACACCCACAGAGAAAAGGAAGCACTCCCACCCTGACATCTCTCTCAGCTGACATACAAGAACTCACCAGGTATAAAAGCAGCCATATTCTTCCCTCAAAAACAAACAAAAAACTCCAAACCCAACAGAACTAATATAGAGGCTGGGGGACAGGAAAAAAAAAATAGAAAAACCCTAAAAAAACCTACATACTCTGAAGAAGCCCCGTGCCAAGCGGGAGGAGAATCCACCAGGATTAACAGAGAAGTCACAACTCTGATTTGAATGGACTGGTTCACCCTCCTTGCCCATTCCCCAAAACAGCCAGTGATCCTGGGCTATGTAGCAAACAAGCACGTGTACAAAGCTCTCCGCTGTCCCTGGTTATCAACCAGCTGTAAAAAAAAATGGTTTAAACAAGTATTTTTGGATTCTGAAATGTAAAGTGACAGATATTGCTTGGGTTTTATTTATAAGAACTATTCTACCCAAGCCCATAGGCTGTGGTAGTGTCAGTCAGCCACTTTCTTAACTCCCATTGCTCTCCAGCCTGCTCAGAACTCACAACCTCCTTCCCCTTCACTTAGTGCCTTTGCCTAGCAATGCTGCACACCTCTGCTGCATTCTGTGTCAATTTGTACACAATCCTAAAACCTCCTTAGATGCCTGATGCCAAAACACTACAGAGCACACCAGATATGACCACATCTGCAACTATTTGTTCCCCCATTTAAAAGCCACCACACAGTACAAAAGGAAACTATGTGAGGAACCTTAACCTAAATGCTAACTACCAGCAGCAGAAGGAATACACTGGCAGTTTTTCAGTGATACTCACAATCATGGGCTACACTTTACTGTGTGAAACTAGAAAAAAAACCCCTAGCAAAATACATTAAAATATAAATAGATATCAACTTCTGACTAAGGGTTGCATAGAAGCTTGAGAAGGACAAGATCACTGTGCCTAATGAGCACACTTTATGGTAGACATGTGTGTTCTTAGTTTTTGTCTTCACCTAACCATCACCAATTTTCAGGAGCTTTATTTTAGTTATCATGGATCTATGAGGACAATTAAGATGTAAACAACCTTTTTTAAGATCTTCTCATTCACTCTTAGATTCTCTCAGACTACAACCAGTCTCTGACCACACCACAAAATTAATTTCTGAATCAATTCAATGGCTTAACTCGAACTGTGCTAAACTCCCAATTTTGTCTTTTATGAGATGACTTCAGTCCAACAAGACAGACCTCCTTCCAGCACAAGTGTTCATACAGCTTACCTGCTGTCAATATTAATGAAAGTATCATGCCTTACATCTGTTCTACATACAAGCATTCCTAACCCTCCTACCCATGCCTTAACAAAACCAAGCATAAGCAGGCAACATGGCAAGTATCAGTGTAAACAAGGTATTTCCTTTATGAACAAGCCATGTGGCCCTACATGTTAGCTGCTGCAGAGGGAAAGGTACTTTTGTTTCACTTCAAAGTTCATAGAGATCCACTCTGCACGTTATCTTACATTGTGCAAGATAAAGTAGTAGCTAAAAGTTCCAGCAAATGAAGTTTTGCCAACACAGATGAGCCTTCCTTCCTACACTACAGAACAATCTTAATTTCAACACATGGGCTGAACAACAATCACATATAGCATGGCAGCCTTTGTTTCATATACAGCTATCATCTCGTTAAGAAAACAAATGGCAAGTTTATTATGTTGGCAAAGCTGACTTGTCCACGTTTAGGCTCTGACTTGGTTATAAACAAGCACTGTATAAAATCGACCATGCATAAGAACCCTTTAATAAAAGCACATGGCCCAAAGGGAAAGAGATTCCAAGATACAGAACGAGGCTCTAAAATGGACCACATTTCCATACTGCAGATAAGCCCAGTGTCTGACTGTAGTAAACATGTAGAAGGTAAAGTCTGGCTCCCTTGGGAAGGGTTACATGATCCCAAGACCTCTTACAAAGAACTCAAAAAAAACCCCGAACAAACAAAAAACACCAAACAGAAAGAGCCACTAGACAGAAAACTGCATCACATACTACAAAGAAGAAGTTGCAGAGAAGAAACAAGTCTCTTCATTAACTTGCATTATTTTAATTCAGAAAGCCTTTTTCCAAAGGAGGGGAAATGGGCTGGAGGTTGCAGATTTTCTATGTTATGTTAACTAGGAGCAGCGAACTCCCTCCCTTTGTCCCTCCCCTACAACTACTAGCTTCACACATCTGCATTGTTACCTTCACTTTTTCTCTTCTCAGGCAGCAGAAAAGACAATTTTCATCAAAAGACCAATCAGAAACACCTTCAGGCTCACAGTCTGTAAATCAGAGGAATAGCAAATTACTTAATATTCATAAACGATGACACAACTGGAGCCAAAAGAGAAATGCCAAATTAAATACCTGTTTCACAACATTCTTGCCTGCATTCTGAGGATGCAGGCTTCATTTCGGCCATTTTTCTAAATCCCCAGATTACCAAACTGTATACATTTTATCTGTGCACAACAAATCTGTTTTTCCAAGCACTGCCAAATACACTCCCAGCCACATAAAGATGAACACACACTCATTAGTAATTTTAGCCAATATGAAACTAACTGTGAGCACTGCCTGGGGGAGGGGGAAAAAAGCACAGATCACCACGGTAACACACATTTTCTAGAGGCAGAGCTGGGGCTGCTTCTGTCATTAGAAATGCAGAACAAGATACAAACATAGAGATTGAATACCTTTAAACAAACTGAGATCTTTTAATAATCCAGGTCCAAACAGGCCTTCTAGAATACTTTCAAACCCTAAAAGCAAATAAAAGAATTGTTAGCTTTCTAGATCAAGTACGTCACTGCAAGAATATTCACAATAGCAGTTCTATATTTATCTGTTCCAAGAACAGAGCTCAACGTGTTTTCTCTAAGTATTACAAGATGCATGGGTCAATTGTGATGACTGAACTACTGACAAATCATAGCACAATCTAGACTCCACCGACTCCTGTACTTTTGTAAATAGCTAGGTTATAAACAAAGAACATTACGACATTGAAATAAACCATTTTGAAAAGAAAATAGGAAGTTGTAGGTTCTATAATGTGACCAGGTAATTTCTGTTCAGTAAAAATTATCTTGCTTAAGCCTCCAAAGTGATATAAGGGACATTTTCCCAATTAAAAAAAAAATACATTCTTCCACCCAAGTGGCATTCAGTTACTTTTCTTAATTTCAGCAAACGTCAGAATCAGTGTTTCCTGAAGAGTTACAGGTTTGAAGAGAGAAAATTCAAAGGAAAGGGATTCAGCAGTGCCATGCCACTAAGGAACCAAATTCCAATCACAGATCCACACCTAAGATACACAGTCTGATTTACTTCAATGCCATGATTTATGCCTCACTTAAAATAAATCTAACCAATTTTATTTTATTCCAAAGGAGGAAAAACCTTTACCAAAATCACTACCATTATATGGAAATGTTAAATCAATATTAAACTAAACCCCTGCTGGCAGTAAAATCTACAGAACTATTAACTAGCCAATACTGTGAGAAGACAGGTTAGCAGAATGAATACGGAAAGTAAAAAGACTACTTTAAGGGGACAGACAAATTCCAACTGCTTATAAAAATTTATTCCCAATATGACCATAAAACTCAAAACTACAATTTATTGTGTTTTTTTCCACCATTAATACTTTTGCTTTGCAGCTCTAATAACACTTTGTATGTAAGTGAAAGCAGCTTCTCTAACTTGCCTGGATCATTGAGAGGCAGAAGAAGAAATGAAAAAAAAAAAAAAGACATAAAAACGTGGTTTTAAATTTAGAGAAACTTGCATGGGTAAATTTGGGACAGATAAACTACCTGAAACAACCATTTTAAGAAACCAGTCAAAACCTAAATGATCACATGCTATGAAGGAAATCACCTATTACATTGCAAAAGAACAATAATTCTGCAGTAACTCTGACTTCATACAAACCTAATATGAAAGTTGTCTTTAGCTCAGCAATCTTCAAAGGAAAGGACAAGTAGCAACACACCTCTCGGTGTCAGCAAGAGTGTCAGTGCACTAACAGGTATCAGAAGCAGGACCCTACAAACTTGCAGCCTGCAACACAACTTAGATGGCCAAAGCATTGTTGGGGTGCAACACCATCCTTATCTAATGCCTACCAGAGGCTGATATTAAAATCTAATCTCAGAAAGGACTGAGTGGAGAAGAACAACAAAAACAACAACAAAAAAAAATTAAAAAAAGGTGGAAGAGTGACAGTGGAGTAACAGTCAAGAGCAAAGAGAAATAGGGGAGAGATCAGAAAACAAGGTGGAAGAGGAGAAACTGGAAAAACATCCCGTTGAACAGCACCTTGTCAGGCAGAGAAGTAGCACTGCCTCCAAAAAAAGCCAATTCAGGCTTCAGGAAGTGGCAGGAACAGTGGGAAAGGGCCGACCAACCTGACCTAGAAGAAAAATAGGAGAATCAGGGTATTGACCCTTAGGCTTATAACGTTGACTCTTCTATGGGTAGTGACCCCTCAGAATTTGTATCTAAAATGAAACCTTAAGGAAAACAGCTAACCAACCTCATTCTTTATCTTTTTAAAACATTGTATTATAAATAAATATATAAAAAACAAAATCAGAAGAGCTCAGAAATTTTACTCAAACTCACCACTCTTAAAATAGTAACTGCCAATGACTCATGCCCCACAGTTTGCCATGCATGCAATTGCACACTGAAGTCCCTGCCAAGTTTTACAGCTTGGATATTGTACAATCATAGTTTGCTAGCCCACTGTTCTCAGTGATGCTAATGCCACTCGGTTTTTATTAATATTAAATATTGGATTTAGCAGTTGCATAGCAACAGCAGAACATCTTATGTGCAATGCTTGACATTAAAAAAGGCAAATAAGGGAAGTATGAATGTATTCAAAAACTATATTAAAGACCGGCAAAACCGCCATGAAGATGAGCCCTATTCCCCCCCAAATGCAGAGTGCAATGCAGTAAAGACAGCATAAGCCCTGTGATGTAGTATTCAGTCATTCAGGACTCCAAAAGAGCAACTGTGTACAGTTAATCATGCATATAATACATTGAAAACAAAATCTTGAAAAAGGAGCTGCCTACTTTTTATAGTATTTTTTCTCTCCATTGTCACTGCTCTTAGAAGCTTGAAAAGAACATTTCTTTTCCCACCGACTGTCCTTTTCCATTTGGCAGATGATATTTACCTGCATTTCAAATGGAACAGAAATTAACATGGCTGCCTCTGCTAAATTCCAGTTTCTATATTTTCATCATCTATATTTCAGTGTCTGACAGTTCACAGCAGCTGAAGAGCAGGGCCAGTGGAAAAGTTGCAGTAATAACAGAATTGTAAGGGAGAAAAAGGGACAAATACCCCGATATTTTAGAGCTTTGTCTTAGATATGCTCCTCACAATTAAAGCAGCCATACTTTTAACCCTTATAATGTTACTGGTGACCTACACAAGGAAAAATGTCTTTTGGGTGTTAGTGTAAGAATTTAGAAAAAGCTGTTCTCATTTTTTCATAAATACATTTAGAAAGTGTAAAACTCTATCTCAGAAGGCTCTCCAGCCAGTGAATAGGAAAAAAAACCCAACCAACCAAACAAAACAAACCCAGAAAGAACAAAGAAAACCCTTTTGTATTGAAGCATAGGTGGAATAACTTTAAATGCAGAGACTGTTACTCATTTATTACTATTTCTCAACTGTTAGCTCTAAAAGTAAAGCAATATTTAAGAAACATTATTCTCTACAATGTCTTCTGACACAAATCAATTATGAATGTGCCTTTTTTTTTTCTTCTAAGAGTAACAAGCACAGAAATTAAAACAAAAAAAAAGAGTTGACTACGCAGTTTTCAGCATGGTCATATTTCACTAGTTTTCTCTCTGCACCTAAGTGGTTTTATTTTTACCTTTTCTGGTATTTTCATTCTCCCTTCTGTAATCAAATCTTTTAAATCCTAAATTTAAACTGCAATTACGGTTTGTTGGTTAACAGTTTAGCAAAACAGTTTAACTTCAAGCCTAGGAAAAAAAAAAAAAGAAAAATCTAGTTAGATCCTCATATTACCTTTTGCCTTAAAACTGAGAGCACTTGTAATGATTAAGTAGCTACCAGGCTCCTTGAGATAACACTATTAAAGAAGCTGAGAGGTCCAAGACAGAACTTTACTGGCTGATCTCTAGCAATGTGGATTAGCCAAAGACACGTTCTCCCCTTTTAAAAAACAGCAATGCAAGATCCTCAGAAGCAGACAGGGATGCATTTCTGGACTGTCATTGACACAGAGACTAGCATTTCAAACAATGCTTTTTTCCCTGCAACAACACAGCTCAAACATACCCTTTAATACTCAGTATGTAATTCAGCCCTACACAGCCATCTAGTCGAAGCAGGAAAGCTTGTGCCACTAAGTAGAAGTGAAATAATTTTGAGGTAGTAAAGAAAGGCTACAAAGCCATCTTTACGATTCCATAAATTGTTAAAGAACTCCAGGAAAAAAAAAAAATAAAAAAATCAACATAGCAAGAGACCTGAAGGGGAAAAATAAAAACCAACATACCTAGTTACTATCCCTTCTGACCTAATCTGTGAATATCAGCTTAATCTGTGGATATCAATTTGTAAGCTAGATCTCAATAGACAAAATAAGTACTAGCCAGGGCAGTAGTTCAGTAGACATTGTAGACTAATTGCAATAGAAAATAAGACAACCGATTAATCAGCATTTATTTATAATAAACAATCAGACTAATACATAGCAATTTGCTCTTTAGAAGAACAACTTCAAAAAGTTGGAAATGGAGTAAAATCAATTCAGACAATAGTTGTCTGTATAATTTGTTTAAATTTCTAAAAAATACCATGGGGAAAAAAAAAAAAATCTCACCTACTAAAAGACCCAAACAAAACCAACATGAAAAACCCAACAAAACCCCAAACCACAATGCAACAGAGTGAAAGCGCAGAGGAGACAAGGGCTTGGAAGAGGAGCAGGGGGATTCAAAGCAAAGAAAATAAATAAAAATTCTTAAATGTTGCAGAGGTCAGAGCAGAGATGCACACAGCTTTGAAGTAAACAAAGATAAAACCAAAAAGGTGGCCCATACACATATTACCAAAAAATTCTATATGAATATGGCAGTGTGTTAACAAACATTCAATAAAATGGCATACGATCGTTCAGCAAAATCCATCAAGGTGATGTCATGTAACATTTGTAAGTTAACAGTCTTAAAATGCCATGGAAGTTGTTGGGGGTTTTCTTGTTGTTGTTTTTTTTTTTAGTTACTCAAAGCATGTTTGCAGCAGTGTTTCATTACAGAAAGTCTTGGAATATTGAGAAAGTTCTAATGGGCTTGAAAAAACCACCCCTTTGAAATGTCAAAACAGTAAACAGATGAGTACTAGGGTCTCAACTTGCTAAAGGTTTCTGAAAACAAGAAACAGCTCAGAGGACTACTGAGGAATTAACAGAATAATAGTGTCAATCAACACAGGATTACAAAAATTATCTTATTTAATTTGACTTCTAAGAAAATAAAAATTTTCACTAATAGGTTTGATACAATATTTTTAAATTTACATAACATTTTTGGGCTGGCACAACACATTTTTACTAAAACCAGCTGGAAAAACAAACAAAAATCAGCCAGATACATATAAAACAGGTTATAAATTGATTAAGCAGCAGCTCTTGAAATGTTGATGTCAATGGGAAACCACTGCTAGTGAGGTTCATCAGCTACTGGTTATTGGCCCTATGCCATTTAACATTTTAGTCGGTGACTTGGAAGAAAGCAGTCACTAAATTTGTAGGAGATACAAAGACAGAAAGAACAGCAAATAACAAAAGGCCCAGGTCACAGAGGCTGCTTACCAAAGAAAATGCAATTGAACACTACTTCGAAAGGGGGGTGGAAAGGAATGGAGAAAGCCACAAAACACACATCTAGGAACAGAAAAAACAGCTTCTCAAACACATACCCAGATCCAGCAGCTGCAATTGGAAGCTGATCAAATTCAGCCAGATATAAGACACTTTTAATTTTACATGGGTCCAATCGGAAAAAAAAAAAAAAAAAAAAAAAAAAAAAAAGACATGCACTCCAGGACCAGACCGATGCTTTCCCTACCCTAGGATTCTGGAAGTGTTATTTAGGGAAGGGTGGGCTGGCTGCTAAGATCCAATCCCCTTGTACTCTACCCCAGCACTTATGTTCATCATGTTAGGAGTCTCATTAACTAGTAGGAAGCAAGAGCCACCACCATCACATCAGGGTTTTATTGGATTTCTCATGCCTAGATTTTCTGGTCAAGATTGGATATATTTATCCACAGCTATGGGATTTGAAGCAGGAATTAATTCAGAAAAATCCTACAGTCTATGTGTAACACGGGAATTCTGTCTCTTTCAGGACAAAAATCTATTAAACTTGAGTGTTTCAGTCACAGGCATCTTAATAGAAAAGCAAGACCAAGCAACAAGGGAAGGGAAAAAAGTCACAGGACAGTTATTAATATACACCAAGTCTCAGGACATGCATATAATTATAAGTTGTGAATATTCTTTTATTCATGTAACAAAATAAAAAACTCCCATCCACCTAGGATGAGAGATGTCATTATTTGAATGCAGCCCAGTTAAGTACTCCAACTACAAGTTAAGTCAACTTTCTCTTAGCTTCCTCATAAACAAAGAAAAAGCTGTGCATCTTCAGCAATTTTTCCAAAGTTTATGCTTCTATATCCTTGCTAATGAAACTGCACTGCTCAGGGACTTACTGCAGACATCCCTGCTTCAGAGACAACAGATGCTTTAGTAAATTCCAAAGACTTTCTGGGGACCTCAAATATCAATAACTTGGTTCTGTAAGAGCAATACAAACACATATGGAAGAAAATAACTAAGGATGTTAAGACAGGTACTGTTTAAAAGAAGCACAGGTATGACCAAGTCCTATATAGCAATACAATAGCTCTTCTTTGTTTTTTTTTTTTTTACTAGAACACCTTGTGGTCCCAAGACAAAATGTAGTATCAGCTGCTGAGGTCCCTAACAGGCCCTTGAAGCTCAAGATAAAAATAATCCTTTGGCCTTAGACTAATGCTTTATTCACTGTAGAATAGCATATCCAGTAGAGAAGTTTCATGTGAAGCACTCAGGAAGCCCACAAGGTACACATTCTGTCAAACAGCCATTTCACTGTTACAGCAGTTAGCTGTGAAATCCAAAAAGGGACAAAGAAAAAGCTACTATGGCAGCAGACAAGCACTGTTGGTAGGACTTCTAACCATCCATCCTGAAAGGCTTCATTAAAATTCCACTACTGATCTGTAATTTTAATAAAGAAGCAGCAGCTACAGCAGGCCATCCTGACTCTTCTCTCGAAGCATCTCTTACAACCAAGCAATTCCTTTTCCTCTGAGATCAAGTCTAAGCATATTTTCTCTGATGCAATACCAAACTCATGGCAAGGCATTTGAAAGTTAATGAGCTAAGATGACAGAAAACCAGCTACATACCTGAACAACAACCTGCCTTCCCAACAGAAAAGAGCACTGCCAGATCCCCTAAAAGCAGGTAGATCTCTCACCTCTACAGGGGAGAACGGAGGGGCAAAAAGCAAGTTATCAGGCTGTTGCGCAGTGTGAGAAATGGAAACAGGCCTCCCTGTTCTATGTTAGCACTCTTAACTGGCAGATTATCTCACTGTTTACAATGAAAAGTCACCCTCAAAAAAACCAAAAGTGACAATTTATAAAGCTTATTGCTAGGGTAGAGGGTATAGCAAGGCAAAAAGTATAATATGGACCATCTCCTGCTCCCCTCCCGCGAGTATTTCTGTGTGTGATCTGATATCAAGAAGAGAATGACAAAGGCATGCAACCTTCTTATCTCTAATCAAAAGCCTCAGCAGCAGAATTCAAGTCAAGCCAAGGACTCTCTGCAATGGCTCTCTCAACATCACCTCAAGATACACCAATTGCTCTGGCAGACTGAGCTGTAATCTCCATGTGGATCTGTGGGGGTGGGAAGATCCTCCGAGTAGATACTGCATCACTAATGTGGCTAGTCATTCAAGTCAGTGGTTGTGGGCTTTTGTTTTACATTTTAACTCAAGATCAGGAGGTTTATTGTACGACTATCTAGTTTTCTTCACAGCCAGTTTTCTTCACCACCAATACAAGACCTGACTGGGATCTTCTCATGTAAATACTTGCATTTTATTACTTTAGAAAATAAACCAAAAAACACAGACATCACAAAATGGCAAAAGAATGACAGTGAAGAATTTCAATAACTACCAACTTTATATGTATCCCTAAAAAGGTAGTTTTTACTTAATGGTAGAATAAGATATAATTTTAAAAATAAAAATAAAAAAATAAAAAGAAATAAAAAAACAACCAAACTTTAACACTAAAAACTGAACTGGTATTTGTTTTTCGGTATATCTGTTCAAACGCAGTGCTCTTATTTGTTCAACCCCAAACTGTTCCAGCAGGCAGCCAGGTACAACTTTCACTGAGAAAAAACTATACCAACTAGCCAGAAACTTTACGAACAGATTAAAAGAGCCAAATAGCCCAAGACTGAGAGTGCTCAATAGTGCAAAACATCACGGACCAAAAGTTCTTATATAGAGAACCAAACATTTCTCAAACTTGAGGGAACTTTTTCCATATCCATTAGCGTTGCATTATTCATTGCAGCAAAATAAAAGCCTTGAAACTTTTTTCCTGTTGTAGACAACCTGTTAATGCTTCACTCCCAAGCAAAGTTAAGATGACATTCATTAACTACCAGTGTTTACCCCCATTCCCCATGCTCCCCTGGCATAAGCATAAGAATCACCCTGCAGTAGACAGAACTGATCCACCTGGAAAATGCCTCCCACAGAAGAGATAGGATTTCCAGCAGCATCAATTCACTGCTCCTCTAAATTTCATGGCCTCAATAATGCTCATACCACTGAACAGCCAGAGTCAGGTGTGCTGCCAGATCAACTTGCCAAAAGTATGTGTAGCAGAGGATCAAGACAGTTTAAATCATGGAGGAACCCTCCCTCTCCCTCAAAAGTTGTTTATGTGGAAGCACAGGATACCAGTGATTTCCACCCCAGCCTCAAGCAATATCTATTGGCATGGTGCAGGAGCATGTTAGAGGTGTTGCCTTCCTCTGTGAACTCAGTCTTGCCCCACATCATGCTCTGTCTGCAACAGAACCACCTACTGAAACCAGACTAGGTGAAACAGTTGAGCTAAAAAAGAGCCCAGAAAGGGTAGGGACAAGCTGCTGAATCCACTTAAACAAGGACTGCAAGCAGAAAAAAACAAACCACATCTTTCATCTAGCAAACCCTTGGAGTATGACTCAGTTTCACCTCCTTGATCACAAGAGGTCAGCTATATATCATCATTCATTACTGAACTCAAAAGATCACTCTCTTCTTTTTGGATCTCAAGCTATAAATATCCCTTTAGCCATCTCTACAGAGATTTTCAAATCTATACAGGAGTCTGCAAACGGGAATGAAAATGTGATCCAACTAAGGAAACTGAATGTAGTTGTATCACCCATCACTGATAACCTGATGATGTTCAAGAAATAGCACAGACCTGTGAAAGTTTATTGAATGTTTCTTAGTCAAGAAGTGAACTCAGTACACTGAGTGTACTTGTAAGGTAAAAACTGCCAAGAGCGTTTTTATTCTGCTATTTGTGATTCTAAAAGTCTGTGTGATATTAAACAAACCTCCACTATAAGCCATTGCTTAATTGCCACTATGACAAGAGAATGCCTTCTGACTCCAGCTAGCTAACAGCATCTGGAAAAATCTTAGGAAATGCAAAGACAGAGCATTTATTAAGTCAAGTGATTATTTCGCTAAAAAGAAAAAACAAGCAGTATATTTGCATTCTGATTAAGAAGCTAAAAGAATAAATCTAGATCGTGGAAAGCAAGCTGAATCATGACTACAATAAATATGAAGCCCACCTGATGTTTTCAGAAAGCTTCTCAGAAACTCTGGAATAGTATCCTTAGCCTTTTCAGATGAACCGTTCAGTTCTGTCTCAACAGAAAGGATGATCTCTGTGAAATCATTAGGCAATACAGCCAGCTACACAAAAATAAAAGGGTAACTGAATGCAAGGCAGGGGGCAAAAGTTATCCACCTTAAACAAAAGCCCCCAAAACAGATCAGCACACAGACAGAAATATCTTAACGTAGAAAGGCATGAGCACAGAACTCATGCTAGCTATAGGGCAGACTGCAGGGACTGATTGTCATCACTGAAGTCACATTTGAGAGCATATCTCAAGTGAGGCCTCCGTGAGTCTACAGCACAAGGAGCAAACACAGAGGGAGCACAGATAAGCCTACCAGCCCCCTCCAGCTTTATGGTCATTTACACAACAACAGTATGAAGAGCACAATGGTTCAAAGTAAACACATGTAACTTCTGCATACAGCATGGAAGACACAGCTGTATTACTATGGTTACTCTTGTGCCAACAGAACTAAGTATTAGCAGAAACGTTCTTTCCTATCCTTCATTCACACCTCAGGTTATGCCAAGGGACTGAAGAAGATGAAAGCCCTGATACTCCTCTGGAAACAGAGAAGCATAAGCACAGCTACTGACAACATTGTAACAAAAGATTAGAGCAGCAAAACAATTTGGTGCAGAAATAAGTTGTGGGAACTGAAATTGCCAGATGCGATGAAGCGTTACTCAGCGTAGACTAGAAGCAGTGAACCTTCTTTAAAAAAACTACACACAGATACAAGAAGCTTGCAGTAAACAGCTATAATATAGCTTGACCTTTGGGACTTAGTGTAAATTTTCCCAAAGAGCAAGTGACTGATAAATCCCTCTCCCACTTCTGATGTTACGTAACGTTTGCCACCATTTCATGTAGCAACTCTTTCAATCTTACTATCCTTTTAGTGTCAGATACATGTCATAAATTCCATAAGCTATGCCTGCAAATGTGCTTCCTAGGAGAAGCACCTAGTTTCTTTAGGGTATTTGGTGCCCAACTACAACTAGGGTTACACTGAGCTATTCTTTTTCCTCCTTGACAGCACCATGGGACAGAAGAATGTCTGCTTAACATCAGGCACTTCCATTCACTGGCGCATATATATATATATTTTTTTTTTATTTTTTTTTTTAAACATCTGCAGAGGTGCATAGGGAAGACAATGAAAGAAAATAATAGTTTTTGCTTGCCTCATTTCTAGACAGGAACAATTTCCTGGCCAAGTCCACCTATGTCAGCAGGAACAAGTGGCAGGACCAGGGACAGCTTAGACAGCAACACTGCTGAAATCAAGACCTGTTCGACTTCATCACGCGCTCTCTCAGATTGCTTTCCCGTTATTCAGGTTTGAGACAGACATCTGAAGTAGATACTGGCTCAGAGCTGAAGACTATAGTCAGAAAAAAATAAAATCCCTTGGGATTTGGCTGATGCAAAAGTAATATGATAGAGAATACATCTTTTTTGACTGCCATTCAGGATTTCAAAGTTATGCCCAAGTATCTTTTCTGGGAAGCTACAGTGAATTTGGTGTCCACAGGTATATTCAACAGTTTACATTGCATGTAACTGAGTTATATACACAGTGATTTCAGCTTCTATCATCATCTTTAAGTCTTCCTCAAGCCAAGCAGTTCTGTGTAGCTCTTTTTGACATTGCCTAGTCCATCTCATTTACTCCAGACCATCTAGGATTCTGGAAGCACAGCATGTTATGAGCCTTTCATAATTAAGGAAGTCAAACATTTAATCTACTGTACTTTGGCTGAGGCCACTCTATTCCCTCACAAGTTTTGTTGAAGTTCTTTTCTTTAAAGCAGCACCTTTGATCTGAGCTTGAGAGAAGACAGCAGTCACACACTTTCTGTATGCTAAGTTTCTCAATGTCATTGAATTACAGCACAATCTCATAATATGCTCACAGTTAATAAAATTATGGGCTTCTAGTCAAGAAACTCAAAACTGTTACAAAGGCAAACATCTGGAGGTCTGCCTTCTAGAACAGCCAGCCTTGCTCCAATTTTACTGTTAGTACCTCAATAAAATGGTCTTAGCAGACCTGTCACTGCCTCAGGTCTGCTTAAAGAATGAAGTCCCTGTTTAGGTTGCTCAGCAGACCTATAAACAATTATTTGGTGCTAAGTGAAGAAATACTGGGAGAACACTCAGGCTTCTAAAAAACTGTTTACCACAGGTTCTTTGTTCAAAATCTGAGTTAAATTTTCCAGGTAATCTACACATAAATCTTCTCAAGCATGGCAGTAGTGCCCAGCAACAGGACAAGGGGCAACGGGTATAAACTGGAACGCAAGAAGTTCCATCTGAACATGAGGGAAAACTTCTTTATGGTGAGGGTGACAAGGCACTGGAACAGGCTGCCCAGGGGGGTTGTGGAGTCTCCTTCTCTGGAGACGTTGAAGACCTGCCTGGATGCAGTCCTGAGTAATGTGCTCTAGGCAATCCTGCTTTAGCAGGGGGTTGGACTAGATGATCTCTAGAGGTCCCTTCCAACTCCAATGACTGTGATTCCACACTATGTCATATTGCTAATTCACTGGAGACAAGTATCTGTAACATTCTCTATGTAAAGAAACAACAGAAACACATCACAGTTTTGAGTGCTGCTTTGCTAGAAAAGCAAAGCAGGTCACTGTCCACTTATATCCCAAACAGCTCTTTTTATAATTTCTAAACGGTCCTTTCAGAGCAAAATCTCAGAAATGGATTTCCTAATCCATGGCTAGGAATTGCCAGCAGTACAGCCATGTAAATAGCAAAATAATTTGATCCAAAGCGTCCTTCTGCAGGCTACTTGCTCATAGTGTGATCCTATGGGATTTAAAGTCTAGAGCAGCACTAACAGATACTCAAGCTTACAAAACAGGCTGATTCCTATAATACTTTGTAAATATCACCTCTTAAGGCCATTTTTTCCATATGGAAATCTTCATACATGTTCTCTAAAAGAAAAAGAATATATCATGCACATATAGTGAACAAAGTATGGCATGAAAAGCCCACAATAAATTGCTGAAGACAGTGCATGCAAAAAGCATTAATAATAATTTCATCTAAATGCCTCGTTCGCCACTACTGTCAATTTTATACCTTAAATCCTCTGAAGGTTCTTTCAGATATAGCTGGCTGTTTTAAAACTGTTTTTTGACACCAGAAATATTTTCAGACTTCAGGAGTATTAGACTTCCAGAACACACTGTGCTTTAGCAGATTTCATAAAACTGAAATAAACAAGAGTATTGAATGAGACTCAAATTCCCTTGAAAATCTTGTAAGCTAGTATAAAAAAAACCTTGCTTTTCTATAAACCCACAGCAATAACACAAGAGGTGAGTGAAGGAATCAGCCACTGAAACAAAATGCAGTAGGCAACCACAGCAAGTGTTGCAAAACACTTCACTTCCCTAGCACTAGTTCTTCTGAGAACATCTGTCCAAGTAGCTAAGTCAAAGCAGAACTGCAATCTTACCTAAATTTATTACTTATGAACAGAGATGGACAGCAGCAATGAAAATCCAAGCAGAGAAACTATAATCAACTACTTCAGAACATTAGCCAAGAAGATCAGCAACAGTTTTAACAAAAAAAAAGTAAACTATGAAGATAAGGCTCCTTTCATTTACAAGGGAAAAACTAAGGCTGCAGAGGAACATGAAAAATCCACAGCTACACAATCAACATTGCCATCAGCAATAAATTCACTTCAGTAATTTGAACAGTTGCTTATAGTACAGTTTCAATAAGTAATTCAATTAAATATAGTAGTAGTTAAATACATGAGACACTCCAAGAGGTGGCTGAGCCAAACATACGTTTTTAAAAATAGCACATTAGATTAATGCTGACTTCTTTATCTTTGCACTGCTAATTACTGCCAGACAATTGCTTACATAACAGAAAACATGCAATATCTCATTTTGCAACAGCTACACAATCCAAAACACATTCTAAAGGAAGCTGCATTATCAAATCTGGAAAAACAGTTTATCATATGGTTTGCTCTTCCAAACAACTGGTTACTTACAAGTACCTGAGTAACAAAACCTGCAATGCAGGGATTAAAAAAACTTCAGTGTGCAGTTTTAGTTTATTCTTAACACTCATTTGATGCAGGTATTTGCATTGATACTTGATAATGTCAAGTATTTAAAAATCTCTCCTAGGGCCTGTGTTCATGCATTCAGAAGTCTGAAGTGGTCTTTAATACATATCTTGAACACAGTCTAAAGATTTTATATTCTCTTGGATTAACCTACAGTTAATCTTATTAGACAAAAGCCATGATTTTCAAGAATGAGAGCTACAGCTATAACACTAAATAAGCCTGGCTCATTTAAAAAGCAGCCCTGAAATTCTGCCCACTCCTGCACCCATTTTAAAATCACCAATAAGCAGTAGTCAGACTGCAGAAAAACTGTTTCTAACAGCAGGCTTCTGAATATGCATAATGCCAATAAAGCTGATTACATTTCAAAATAATAATCTATGTGCAATTAAGATACTGGCAACATTTCAATGCAAAAAATTGTTTAAATATACTAACATCCTAGTCTTGGGATATCCAGTCAAGCTACGCAAAGAGATGCGTTTGTCCCTTGCATACTCCCAAATGTGGAAGTAGGATCAGAAACTGGATCTGGAAGAAAGGGTAAACAGCATGTTAGTTAAATGCACAGAGGATACTATGTTTGGAGATGTTGCAAACATTAGTGAAGACAAATACATAAATGACCTAGAGAGAAAATAAAATTAGTTTGGAAACAAGTGTGTTTCATGAAAAATAACTTCAAACACTCAATGTAGAGGAAAAACAGGGATAGGAAGAGAAAGAGTAAAATGAAAGAAACCTAGAGGCAGCAACAGTGGACAGTCAGCTGAGTATTTGAATTGAAAAACAGTTTATAGTTGCAGAGGCATCAAACAGAGCAGGGAAATTAAAGTTCTTTCTATAGTCTTTGAGCCAGTAACAATAGCCATCTCCTTGCACAATTGTCAGGGACTGAAAAAATTCCTCTTCACTCCCAGCAAGTAGAAAGCTCTTCTCAATGGCAAATCAAGTTCTGCAGGAGGTAGGGTTTAATTTTTTTTAAGCAAAGTTAACATACGGTTAGCATAAGCCTACGCAGCAGGTTCTTCCAGTACTTCTGCTGCTCGTGTCTTTGTGCAGAACAGGAGGAAGCTAACAAAATGAATCCATTTTTTACAGGTGCAACTCAACCTTGCATTGTTCAGATTTATTCATGTGGTCTTTGAGAAAAGAAACCAAAACAGCGATTTCAACTACTAACAAAAAAAAAAAGTTACTTTCCTGAGAATGGCATCAACTCATCCATCATGGTAGATGTCTGCACTATTCAGCTTTAAGGGCAAAGGCAACAGGAGGAAAGAACTGACTCTACCTTTAGAATGGCTACAAGAGAATCCCAGCAACCACCTAAGTATAAATGCAGAATTTTCAGTAACCACACATCTTCAAGGATTGTCAAGCCTTTGTCCTTCAGAAATACTTTCAGGCATAAACTAAGAACCATTTCTTCTGCTTCATCCCCAATTAATAGACTAGGTTAATTTTGCAGGTTTGGTACTCTCAGTTACAAGCCTTCAGTGAGGCAACAATGTAGATGCTTTATACTCAGTCCACACATCAAAAAGGAAATGAAAAAAACAAAAACCCTTTTAATAGAAGGCATCTTGCTGCCTATCATGTTGCTGGATCTTAGGGCAATTTCCAGTACGCAGACTTGTGCTTCAGTTTCTGCTTATCATCATCACATGAAAACAGGAGAATGAAGGTTTTCCCTCCTCTTGATATCCTCTAAGTTACATGATTTCTGAAATAAGTCATCCTATGAACATCTACAGCTTCTTATGTCACAGCAAGAACAAAGAAACAGTTCCTACCAGTCTCCTTCAACAGAGGCTGGTTAGTCCAGCCTATTTCAGTGAAGATTCAAATGACAGATTCCCAGGCACCCCTCAAGCCAAAGGCACATGAAACGCAGCTTTCAAGGGTATTGTAGTACCATTTTAAAGTAGTTCAAACCGTAGGGACCATACAGAACTGAGAACCACATCATCTCACTGAAGAACTCAATGCATTTTAGGACAATGTGAGGCTTTGGACATGACAAAAAATAATCTTTGCTTTTCTGCACCAGGGGACATGGGCAAAGTACCTTTTGCCCCTTTTGAAGGATCAGTGCTAGCTTGAAACAAAACTCAGAGGCCAACTCCAAATAAGCTTACGAGTTCAAAGCACACTCCCACAGGCATATCTTTCAGCAGTAACAGCAGGTTTTGCAGCCCTTCCCTCCTCTGCTCCATCACTCATTCCTATGCCTGCACTCCATCAATTACACTGGTATGAGTTCTTGAGACTGTATAGGAGGCAAGATCAGTGATTTTGCTCCCCACCAGCCTTTTTTAAATTATTTGGGTGAAAAAAAAAAAAAGTAGTAACTTCTTAAAGTTCACCTTGCATAAAAAGGACTGCTCAGTGTCAAGACAAAGGTTTAACCAGCCTAGAATGCCAATTCCAGTAACGACAAAGCATAAGTGGCCACACAGGGGCTGCCTTAAGCAACACCATCATGAAAAGTGTGCCCAGCAAATCCCAGAGTACATCTTCTTAGGAACCAGAAGTGTAGTGACCACTTAAAAGTCTGTTTAAGAACAGACCATGCACTTGCTCAGAGTTGTTAGAAGTGTAACTGCCCTGGACTCCTTACAAGTGAAAAAGATGGGAGATGTGCATTGCAGTGAAGATGCTGGAGAATCAAGACACAACAGAAAGGAGCTAGGGCCTGATGCACAGGCTTTCACACAGTGTGCTGCTGAAAACAGCACATACAGGAGCAGCCCAGATTCATGCTCCTGCAGGAGAGACCACCACATAGATCACAAAGCTCCAATGGAAGGTAAAGGGATCTACTGCTGAATGAGCAAATAGATGTGTTCTGGGAATGGTTCTTATTCCAGCTGTCTCTCCCAAATATAATGCTGCTCTGACATAACCCTGTTGTGCTCCTTGGTTAACCATCAGAGTTGCTGGCTGACAAATCTCAGATTAATTCAGCACAAGTGCTGAACAGCCCTTAGCTCTACCTGGTTGTTTGGAAGCAAGTCCTATGGTGGCTTTCAGCTGTGTGTGAAGGCAAAATCCCTCAACCAGAACCTACGCCGAATATTCCTCCTGACTGGCTGACCACATAGAATGCCCAGCCCAAAACTGCTTGACTCATACATCTTGTGATCAACACAGGTGTCCCTCTGTGGAAGGGACTGCTTCTTAGAAAAGAGAAGATACTGAACTAAATCAAGTATGCTTCACAGTGGGCTGGTGCAACCAGAGGTCAAACCCTCAGGAGGCTTTCATGGCTTGAAATCTTTTGCCTCTGCCATTCAGGAGAGCATTGTCTCTGAACAAGATGATTCAGCACCAGCTCATCTCCTCAGTTGACATCCTAAACCTAAAGGTATATGGTGCCCTAGCAGGGATTGTCATCTCCTTAAAGCCCAAATATGCAGATCACCCAAATGGGTAAACAGAAACCCTTTCTTTAAGCTAACATTCCAAAGTGTGCTGACTCTCATCCAAAAGGAGAAGAATGAAGATTATCATTATGCTGCAGGAACCAGAACCAAGAAATACCTATGAGAAACACAACTAGGGGATATAGAGAGATTCAGCTCTTTTGAACTCTGAAAACCACCTTTTGCTAACAGGAACCAGTGATGACCCTAATGTCTCCATAAAAGCATCAGTTTCTCTGTAATGTTCTGTTAATTTTATGAAGAACAAACACATTGGATAGAAGATTTTTTTCTACTCCCTGGAGACATACTGCAACTTAAGGCATATTCACTAGCAAGGCAGCATTCAAGAGCACAATGAAACTTGCCTGACTCAAGTGCTTCAAAGGAGGGAGAACAATCCAACAGCAGTAAAAAGCATGTGCATGTAAAATGTATGATTTAAAAATACACTGTGTAAATTGCTAATTATGAGAAGAAGAGTAATGAGACAAAAAACTCCACAACTCAATTATCCTGAGCTACTACAAGACAGATCATTGCAAGCTGAAGGTTACTTGAAAGAGGGAATTCTGCTCCGCAGTGTCTTCAGTGTTTTGAAGCTATGACTGCTGATTACCTGGCACTTTAATCCATGATAAATCCAAGTCTCCACTGAATGGGCTGATCCCACTCATCCTCCCCACCCCCTAGATGCTCACTCATCTTGCATTTGCACAGTAACACGACAAGATAGTTCAGGGATCAGTTTCCTGACCCCAAACACCATGCACCTACACAAAGTGAGGGCACTAGCACTAAGGGAGTGGGTATGATCACCCCTCTCTACAGTATTTTAAATCAATACTAGATTTAAAAATCCTGTGTAACCATTAATTGTGTTTTTACAAGAAAATTCACTTCCACTGCTATGCACACCCTGGATCTGTATTGTATTTTCCTGTGGAATCAAGACCTTTCCTGAAGGTTACTCTATATTGGCCAGCATTAAACAACCATACTCTTCCATACTGCTTATTTAGGTTAAATGAAGTAAAATCATGATTTTTCAGGAATTATCATCAGAATTACTGCCCAAACCTGTATCTACTATAAATACAATGCAAATTCACAGTTTGACAAAGTCTGTAGGTGGATTTCCAATTTCTTCAAAGTCAGGGTGAAATGCTTTATTAGAGCTGCTGTAGCATAACCTCTCCTTTATTTAAAAGATGGGGAAAAGGCTATTGAACATATTCTGTAGCATCTTCTACACACACTAGATGTAAAATTTAGGATATATCAACTATAATCAATACATTCCAATATTTTCCACTAAAATAGGGATTTTGCACAGAGAATAAATTCACGCCTTTTCAGAAATCTGACCCTCTACAAGCTTGCTTACATGACTGTGATGCAATATAGTTTAAAAAAAAAAAGGATAGCATAATATTTAACTTTATTCTGGAAAAAGAATAACTCATGGCTCATAAGCCAACAGTCATTCTATTAAACATTCTTGAGGACCATTTTCTGATGTTGATTTCCTTAAAAGAAAGGTTCTCAAATTAATACATCTAGGCAAATATCTATGCTGTCCTAATCCTTAACTCATTAACTGAAAACAAAAAGCTTTTAGAATATCTTTTTTTTTTCCAGATAACCTCTATTTGGCTGAGTTTAAAAAAAAAAAGCAAACAAAAGACCACAGAACCTGCCTACCTTCTTCTGCCAGTCTCTCCCCAAACATTATCCTCCAAGTTTCACACTACAACTTTAGTAAGCAAAGGCTTCACATGAATATGGTTCTCTCTCTCTTGTGGGAAGATGACAGATACATACTTACCTGAAACTGTGTTTCACCTAGAGTGGGAAATATTGTGTCCATTTACCAAAAATGCTTTAAAATGTATTAGAAAGACTACTAGAATTTAGTCTGTAAATAAATAGCCATTATTTCCCTTCAGATAGATCTCTTAGTTATGTTTACTTCCACCTCGTCAAATAAAATAAAAAAAGAAATTAAAAAAAACCCCGCATGCCAAAAAATCCCCAAAACAAACAAAAAACACCCCAACCACCACACCATCTGAAGCAGCTATTTAAGGCTATATTTTAATGCAAAAATTATTTCATTGCTCTAGCTGACCTTTCATCTTTCTGTCAAACTAAACTAGCTGTACCATTTAGTATGGCACTCACTGCCCACTTAATCCAGACATAGAACAACAAAAACTTTCCAATTCTTTGTTTTAGATTCACCTTTCCTTCAGTGGATTCAAACAAGGTAAGTCATACAGCTATTAAAGTTTATTATCTCCTTTTCTAAAAGCATTCTTTGTGAAGTTTGACCCTCATTTACGCTAAATCGGGATTCTCAAAAAGACCTAGTTTTAGAAAGATACTCATTTTCCTTCACTGGTTCCAAGAGGAAAGACTGTTGGGATATTTCAAGGCTACCATGTCCCAGTAGCTCATATTCGGCTCTATCTTGTCCTGACCTAACAGGGAGGAGCCACCTGAGTAAAAGAATGCATTACCAAGGAGATTGAAAGACTGTAGACAAGAATTCTGCATGTCATTTTGAAAATGAAAGTAAGCTTATGCCTCTGTGAGCTCACCTGAAGCAAAAGATGGTATTTCCAGGACCATCTGACTGATTCAGCTTTAGCCCCAGCCCTACACTGAGCACAGACTAACAGCAAAGAGTGAGCTAGTTATTGCCTTGATAGCCATTCGCACACTGGCTACCAAGCTGACAGCACAAATTTGTCCACAGGAGACCTTTACTTGTCACACCTTGCCACAAGCTGCTCCAGCAGGCACTAATGCCCCTTCACAAGCACTGGGAATTAACAGTTTGTAGCTCAGAGGCACAGGACACCACCTGCACAGATTCCTCCTACACACAGCTAAGGTCCCACGCACCCTGCTCAGCCTAACCTAGGACCTCTCATTAAAGCCAAGGCTTATTAAACCTCAACTTCAGGACCCAGCTTATAAAGAAACCCTGATACAGCTGCACTGGCAAAACTATGGGGTAGCAAACCAGTGTTCAGAGCAAGAATTCCTTTTGCTTTGTACCACCAACAGAACCTCAAAACTACGCAATAAAATTGAATATTCTCAACCCTGCAAGTCTGCCAGTACAAACCAGCTCTAAAATACACTATCTGCTGCTTACAGGCAGAATAATGAAAACCCTCCTAGGCCACACCATGGCCTGAGAGCAAAGATCTATTTGCCTTAAGGATGAGATCAGAGAATCACTCATCTCTTCCATCAAACTGAACATGAACGAACTATTTCTTTTCCCTTACAGAAATGGAAAGCCCTCCAAGTTCCAGATACTAGAAGGACAGATAGAAAAGAACATCAAGCAGGATTTAGGGTTAGGATGCTGAAATGCCCATTAACATGATAAGCAGAAGGTGATGGTTTCTTGGGAACTAGTCTTTTTGCATAGACTTTTTTTTTTTTTTAAAGTAGGTTTAGTAGTTTTAGTCCGGGGGGGGTGAAGAAAGAAAAGTTTCCAAAAATAACTGCTTACTTTCTGAAGTTTGTGAGGTGTCATCACAAGCACATTTAGCTGCTAAAGTTCATCAACATGCCAGTAAGTGTAGACCAAAGTAGCTGTGATCGACTTCTCCCTACATGCCTTCCTCCCCACCCCCTCCCATTATATTTAAAGCTGCATAAGGTATTCCCTATCCTAGGGGCAAGAGCAGTCCTTGGGCTATGAAGGGTTGAGACAATTTAAAGTCCTATCTGCTATTCTTATTTAAAGCACAGAATTCAGTTCAAAGTACAAGCAGCAAGAAGATACGAATTCAAGATTAGTCACAGGCAAAACAGATGATTTAGGAACAAGAACCAATCTGTTTGTTACAGGGAAGAAGTGCAGCCTCCACGGGAAAGTAGACTACAGCTCTGCAACATCTTTAACTTACGAAGTCAATTTTTAATCTAATTTGAAACTGAGTAACTTGTTGAGCAGAGTAACCTCTGAACTCTACATTCAATTTTGAACCAACAGCACTCTCAGTCTGTGACCTCAGCTATGGTTCTAGTAAAGCACAGTGAGCTGGAAGAGTGGTCAGGATGAAGGCTACTTGGGCTTCAATACCCAGCAGTGCAGCTTAGTGTCCATTCCATACTTCAAACACCTTCTAGTCATTTAATTAATAAATACCTGTTTTCTTGAGACCAGAAAGTTGGTGTGTCTGTTGTTTCAGGGTATCTGCCAACACATCACATTGAGAATACACCAGTTTACACTCAAGTCTGTGTATTCAAAGCTCCCTTTACAACCCATTTAAGAGAGGAGTACTAATGAAATCTTTAGATACAACACAAACTCTATAGCAGGATTCTGGCCTTCACAGCAAGGTTCTTGGAAGGGAAAATACAGAAGCTCTGAGTGTAGAGAGTGCAGCACTTAAAACAGACCTACTTAATGCCACTATTTCCCACAGGTTAGCTTTCAAGCTGAATTTTTCCAGGCTTAACCTCGTCATGATACCCATTTCTGGATAAAATATACTTTTAAATAGCTAGGTATGAGAAAAGAAAGATAAAACTCAATCCTAATCTAATAAATGACTAAATATCAGCTTAAATATCCTCCTTAACACCTACAGCCACTTTGGAAAGGAAAAACAGTTCCTTGTTTACAAATCATTTAGAGCAGTAATTTCCAAACTGCAGGCTCCCAAAAAGCAAAAATACCCCACGCAATTTAAACTATTGGCAATAGGCTTGTTTTTCCACAGTTGCTTCTTGCCAACTCCAGGTTGAAAACCACTGATTTAAGAGAGCCCTGGCAAAACACAGTTCTTCCCTCAATGAGTTTGGCTTGTTCAAGAAATAAACAGGGCATTCCTGCTGAATTCAAAAGACCATATGCAAAATGAACCTCCTCATGGCCTGTCAACTGAGCACTGAAGCTGTTCCCTCCCAAATTGCTGCACATCACTAAAACAACATTGCAGACGTGAGGCCAAGGGATTAGATTTTGTAGAGTTTGCAAAAATACTCCTGTAAGATATGATAACCAGGTTCTCATAGCTTCTTACCACACAGTACCAGATTATTACATTTGTATTTCTTTGTATGATTGCATAGGAAGACAAGGAGGACATAAAAGTATAAAAAAAACCCAAAAAAAACAAGAGGAGTGTGCGGGCAGTAGTTGGGTATTGAGTCAGGAATACCAAAATTAGTGTTATGCTTGCTATGAGTTTGTTCCCCAAGTCTAAGTTCGAATAACCTAAACATTAATTGGAAAGATGAAACACAGAAGCCCCTCCAAGAGGCTTTGACATTTCATTTTCACAAAGGCACAGTACACCTGTCTTACGCAACTAATTTCGAAGCATGGAAACTCATCTAAGCCTACATACAACCTTTATTTCACACTTAGTTTTTCCCTCACAATTTTCTCTCCTTTACTCAATCTTGTAATATTTTTGAAAAACAGTAAGCTACAGTACACAGATGTACAATAGCCACTAAGGTCAGCAAAACGTTCCACTGTCAGTTGAACAGGAATACAACTTTTCCAAAGCACATTTAAAACCAGCAAGGGGAATGCCCCTTACTTAGCAGTGAGGTCAATTAGATCAAGAAATTCTCATTGAAACAAAAGTGCAGAAGTTTTTTCCAAGAGAAGTTTTCCTTGCTGCCTATTTTGGAAGTGAAGACTATCAGATGACTGTTTTTTCCATAAAAAATATGCAAGACCTTTGTAAGAAGCCCCAAAAGAGAGATTATAGTATCATATAAACTTACATTTCACTAATCACTTCAAAACATAAAAGGGAAAGCTAGGGATAAGACAGCTATGCTCCTTTTCTGAAGAATATAAGTGGAATACTTGCTTTAAGAAGATTGCTTTTAAGTTTTCTTAGGTCAGAAAAGGGAAGTACGCCCATGCTTTTTTAATCTGTCTTTTGCAGAGCAAAATGGAAGTTATTAAGCATCCACCTCTCCACAAAACTTTTTATTCACACAAAGGATACAATGCCACATTTTCAGAAACACGTCTAGAGATCATAAGACATCACCTAGAAAGCAGCTTTCATCATTTTTTCCACAGTAATAAATTAGGAGATTACCAAACTTCAGACAAGGTCTGCTGTAACACTAGTTTATCCTCAGCTTGTTCATGAAAAGGACAAAACTGCCAAATAAGTCAAGAGCCAAGCAAGCCAGCTTGCTACCAGCATTTAAACAAAGCCAGTACAGTCTAATCACAATCCATTTTGTGTATTCCAATATATTTATATTTCTTAAGAGAAGCAAGACTGCAGGGCACAAGGCCCAGGCTAAGCGAGGGCTCTTTTAGCCACAAGCCTCCCTGGCTGAAGCATACAAGCACATTACTCTGGCTATCCCACGACAAAGTTTCAAAACTGACTGACCACATATTAAGCACAGGGAGAGCACACAACAGCTTCATGCGTATGAATTGCTGCAGAGAGTTCAACACCTGCAGGACAAGCCTGTCCCTGCAGGGAAGGAGCCTGAACTCGAAGAGTCTGTAACCGCAGGTAACATAGTGAACTGCTGTCTGTAACAGACACAGTAGCAAAGCAGCACATTGCTAGAGCCAGTAACTGACACCAGTATGTGCTCAGAAGAAACAGGGTGAAGAGCATTAGCGTTATGTACTGGCCTGGAAGTATTTGAGTGGGAAATTGCTGGCTGTGGGCTAAAACTTTCACATCCTTTTGTTAGTGTAACCAAAGAAAAAAAGAAATCAAGAAATTAAGAACTCTGTAGCTAGACTACCTGTTCCTCTTCCTACTCTGACAGTTACTCCACTTTTGAAACCACCACCCTGACCTAGTAACAGCAGTGGAGGGCAAAAGACCACAGCAGGTAAGACTCAGCTAGATAGTTCTCCAGATAGATAGTGAAATGCCTGTACTATAAGTGTACACAAAAAGTGATCAAAGAGAACCAGGAAAATTTTCATTAGTAAACTCAACTCAAGAGTTAAGATTTCCTGGTAGCCTCTGATGTCCTTCCACACTGCTGGATTCAGCTTCTGAAAGCTTTCTTTGTTAGTGAATACTAGGCTCTTGTCCAGTCCTCTTTTCTCCCTCTCTTCTCCCTCCCATAAAATATCATGGTCCTCAGGGCATAAGGAACATCCTTTGTCTCCCTGCAAGTCTTCCCTGTGCAGCCACTTTGCCAGAGCTTCTGGAAAATGCAACAGGAGTACCATCTTTTCTCTCCTCTGTAAGAGGAGTGGAAAAAACAGATGGAGACATCACCTCATAGCAAGTTTACTACGTTCTAAGTGGTGTCCTGCAGAAATGTTGAAACACCATGACCCACACTCCATCTTCCATGTGCTGGCAGTGTTGATGTGTAGCTTAGACCTCCCACTCAGCTTTGAGAGGTGAATTTTTTTGTCAACTCACCATAAAAGAACACACAATACTACACAGCATACAAGACAAACTAAATCTGAGGTAAAAGGTAAATGACTCAAGTAACAGTACACCATTCTCCAAGAAAATAAGAAAGAAGCTGAAGCTCTTATTTCCCAAAAGAAGCTGAGGCCACATGGATTTCTCAAAGAGAACAGAGGAAACCCAGAGGCCTGCAGACATTCTGGGGAGAGGTGGTGTAAAGCTGCAACTTATTAATGGGGGTACTAGACAAGAGCATCCAACATGGTTGAGAAAGCAAAGCCCACAGTTCGTTACCAGGAAGACAGCATGGTAATAACCCACAGTGCTTTGGAGTGGGAGAATGAAGCAATCTTCCTATTACTGTAAGTGAACACACTACATGCAGAAATTGGCACTTATTCAGCAAAAGACAACTTGGATTTGTGCATGTGGGACAATACCAGTTGAATAGCCTCAACTCTTCATTCTCTGCCTCTCCATCCCTGGCAGATGTTGTAGCAAAAAAAATAAAAATTATTGTTTTCCAGTCAGATCTCGTCAGGGAACTGATTCACCAAGCTGCTACACATAGTTGTGGCAGCACAGAGGGACTATTTAAGCCAGCTTAGACAGTACTGCTGTCAAACATAACCACAGTCGGTAGTGCAGTTACAAGACAGAAGATGCAAATTAGAAAGGTCCCTGTGTTTGGAGGAGAATATGGTGTTCTTCCCCTTTCCCTTCACTCCATGGATGTGATCCCATCCAGTGCTTCAGATGAGCTCTTCTGCTCATCTCACTCCTAGCTAGGATGACTCCTGTTAGTAACCATCACCAGAAGATTAGCTGGTTTTGCAGAGGCTTCTGTCAGTTTAGTAAAAACAAGCACTATCACCAGCTGCCCAGAGGTAGAGCCCAGATTGATTAAGCCTATGCCATCCAACCCTGCCCTCAGAAAACACTGTATATTTCATATTTCTCAGAGAATTAGAAATACCAGTAACCTTTGAGAACCAAAACATATATACCTAGAAGGGTGAGGAAGAGGACTGGAAAGTCCCTTGTAAAATACTGCAGTAGCATCCCCTCCACCTCAATCAGTACGACTGGTCTATCTTTCTTTAACTCTGTTAAATGCCTGTTTTTCATTAAACCTCTCCTAAACTGACTTTTAGGAAGTACTCTATTTTTTATTTTACATTAGCCATGAAAGAACAAAAGTTCTTAGACACGCACACACAAAAAAACCCTAAATCAAAACCAAACAAAAAAAACAACCCACCACACATGACTGCTTATCTGGATGTAAGATCACAGAGCATTAAGCCATCTAAGTGCTATGCAATAAGGATTTAGACAACTGAGCACAAAGATTGGGATTTTGTATCATCTATTTATTCTTAATTGAAGTGCAGTTATTGTATTTCTGTACATAATATTGTTTAGAGTATCATGAATATACAGCAAACTGTCAAAAATGGCTTAAAAATATGAATAGTCCTTCAGGTACTCTATTAAAATAGTGCCATACCACAAAGTTGTAAGCCTGTAGTATATATATCATAATATAAATACTACAAAGATTTTATCAAGGTGGATTTGGACTGTTTCCTGCATGCACAGAAAGGATTACTGTAATTCATTTTGCGAAGTTCTATTAGAAGTGGATGAACTCTGAATGTCATTAGCTCTTTGTTAAAAGCCAAAAAACCCTATACTTCCTGCAGGATGAACATGTCCCAAGAATAAAACCTCCCACCTTGCAGCAATACTTATTACTTCACACAAAATTAATTTTTGTTGAAATGCAAAACAAACCAAGTGATTCGGCCTATTCCAAAATTTCACGTTGCAGCCACCAGAAGAACTCAAGATGGCATAACACAAAGTGATTAGCAATATTTTTTTTTTTAGCCTGCTTTTGTTTGTTTGACATCATCCTTGTCAGGATGGAAGCTATTCTTCATTTGCAAATAGGGAAACAAGGGGCAAATCTGAAGTGATTTATGGAGAATCCAAAGAGATATTTAAAACAGACCTAGATTCATCCCCCACAGTTCAACTTCTACCGTTCTTCAGATGCATACCATCCTTCCATACACATTTAAAGTAAAGCTAAATATCAAGCTGTGAATTCCACTCCTTAAAACTAAAGATTTTTATTTTTAAATGACAGCTGCCTCATTTTTTTTTTTCCTGGCATAACTGTCATAAAAGGGCAGTTCTCCCTCCCTGTATCTATCCTGCCAACAGGCAAAAGTGTTTGTGTGTAGACCAGATCTTCTCTAACAAGCCTTCAGCTACTATGCTGTGAAGTTTTTGTACAATGGATTTATATTAATAATAATAAAAAAGCCACAAGCTGCATCTACATTACATGCAGGTTGAAATAAGGCAAATAGTACCATTTGTACATTTGCTGGGGACATGGCTGGGGGCGTATCTAAAACAGATACCAGTTTAGAACAGCACTACGTTTAAACTTTTCCTTTAACACAATTTCAGCTAATTTGCTTTTTATTGTTATTTTTCATCAACATCAGGGCTACAGAAAGCTTTCTCATTTTGGAACACAGAAATACAATCTGCCCTTTGAACTAGAACTATGTCAAACACTTGGAGACTCAAGCCTACTTCCCAAACAATGAGATAACACAGCTAACTGTTTGGAAGCAGCAACTAATTCATATCATATACAGGCTAGAACTATATCCAAGCAATAATCAAGATAAGAAAATGTAATAAAGATTTCAGAATTATTCAACTGTTATACACCTCCTCTTAATGTTAGCTTCTAATACTTCCTGATGTATCATATTTCTCCCACAGGACCCACACTTTAGTACTAAGTATCTAAGGTCACAGAAGAACACCACTATCCACCAAAGTAGCACACAGAAACAGATCAGGTACTTGGGTTGCAGTATTTCACCAGCAACTATCATTAAAAAAAGAAAAAAAGAAAAAAGGAAATTACTTCTGCTCTTTTTTACATCTTAAGATTGGAAATCTTATTAGAATGCTACTGGTTTTTCCTCTAAATAATCATTTCGCTCCCAAAACTAGGATGACTGCTGAAGAGAACTAATGCATTCCCTCCCTGCCCCAGCCCCCAACACAGGCTGTAATTCAGTCAGGGAGTCTCTGAGAGTGCAGCTAATATTTAACAAAGGGCCAGGCATCACCAGCTAGTAGAAATGCATGCGACCACCTCTAACTATCACTCCACTAACCACACAGCATTGCAATGGTATTACTGCCTGTACAAAAGGTGTCAGGAGGGTTTCTGGGATCTGCTAGTTATCTCCTCCCTCAAGCTTGATCTGATCTCATCTACCATTTCCAATTCAGCAAGTGCCTGACCAGCAAGTGGCTGGGAGAGAAAAGAAAGAACGATTAAAAAAATATAAATAAACTCAGCGCATACATTTGTCTCTAGGTATCTGCTTTTGGCCACCAAGAAAGATGCTAACACTCAAGGTTGGTACAGATAACATATATGGTAGCACCAAATAGTTCTCATCTGGCATTTCATGTGTCTAGAATCACTGTCCTACCAGGGCACCAAGACACTCTGCACCACTCCTGGCTCCCCCCCCTGCACTGTGGTTCAACAGCCCAATGCATCTCACTGCAAAGAGAGCTTGGACTCGCCTTCTCCATGCTTCCCTCCACCTCTGGGCAACAGCATGATGCTCCTCAGTTGCATCACCGAGCCAACAGAACTGCTCACAGACCTGACCCCCACCAACTGCACCACCTCCCTCCCCTCAAAAAAGGGGCTTAAAATGCACCACAAGGAAGGAATGTTTAAGTCAGATCAGTTCCCTGAGCTACTTCCCACAAAAAGCATACTTCCCACAATGGCACACCTGAAGGTGCAACTCTGTGACAGTCCAAGATGATCTGTGTCTCTGCTGCTGCGTTCTCACTCTTTTCCTTTTCCACCAGCTACACATTCTCACCCTCTTCCTTGTGCTAGCACTGCTATTCACTTGACCTGACAGTAAGCCAGTTCCAGGAGCTATATACTATCAGAAAATTATTCTCCTCCCCACAAAATATGTTTTCTGCTAGCATAGCTCCCCTGAATTGGCTCCCTGTGGGCAAAGGTAAAGAAGATCCTTCAGGTCTCATGTTTGCCTCCCCTTGAGAGCCCAAGTGTAGTTTGACTAACTGTCATGAAGCCACAGCCCAACAGAGGAGACTACTGCAGAAACAAGAAGGGAAAGTGAATTACTGAAGCCAGATTTATGGCCAAATGCACTAGTTCAAGCCACAGGCTTTATTTTTTCAAACTACCACACTGTGTTGTGTTAAGAATGACTTTTCAGGGAAGTACGCTAACAAAGAAAATCCCACACACCTCAGATTTAGTTTCAGAACTTACTATGAACAGGTATTTCTGAAGTAACAAGGATGTTCCCATACTCTGCTTCCCCGTATTTCTCTATCAGTATTTATTTACAGGAAACAATTCTTAAAGACTTCTACAAACAGCTGAGGTGAAACAGAACATCATTTAACAGGTCAACTTTCAAACCTCAAGGAACATTGCCAAAATTCACCTAAAAAGACAATAGAGATGTATTTGGGGAAAGGGGTTAAGATCACAGCATAATTTCAGCTGGATATCCTAGGACAGTGCAATAAACCTTTTATAATTCTATGGAAAAATATCAAAACCAAAAAAAGGTAACAACACATTTATATGACCCGACAATTTATGCAAGATCCATACTTGGAACAGGGCAGGTCCCGAGATCTCATAAAGTTGATCAATTTGAGGTTGAAACTATTTATGACAGAGTGCCATCAAGATAAAAGTCACATAGCATTGTTACACTTTGGACTTTTTTTTTTTAATGGTTTTATACTTCACCTCCAAAAAAATCCCAGTCAACTCTGTGCTCAACAGCGTTCACAGAATCTTTTGTTAAACACAGAGGGACTTTCACAGAGGGAAATCTTTTAGAGGAATAAAAAATATGTCAAATTTAAGAATGAGGAAGAGATATGGAAGGGATACGGGAGAAAGCAACTTATCCAGGAGCTGGCAATGTAAACGGCTTTAGGGAAGTGGAACAGGGTGTGTATGAATGGGGGTAGCGGGGAGGGGGGGCGGTGAGGGTGTTTGTTTTAAGTTTTAGCACTTAGGGTTGCTAAGAACTTTAATAACGTAGTGCTTTCCTTGAGTCTGTAGATAACACAAACTTCTCTGGCTATCCAAGATTTTCCCAAAGAGCAACATAATGAACAGACACAATTCTTGCACTTCACACCAACATAAGATTTTCAACAGCAGCTTTGAAACTGTTTGGTTTGTGTTTTTTTTCCTTTATTCCCCCCCCCCCCCCCCCATTTACTCCTCACAGCTATCTAGTAAAACTGAGCAACAGGACAGCTCCACTGCAGGACTGAAGGACCCAACGACAAAGCAGCAGGAACTGAGAGGAAGACAAGATGAAACGCTGCAAATAGGGAGTTTAGAAAGGACTAGAACAGGTGATCCCCAGCAGCCAAGGTAAGAGATGAGAAAAGGAGATAGAAGCAAAATAAATCCGGTTCAAGCAGAGGTGGAAGCAAACAAAATGTTCCTAATATAGCAAAGCTAGAAACAAAATGAAACCCCATAAACTGGATCTAGAAGCATCACTAATTGGTTGGAAAGAAAACCCAGCACTTTTGTGTAAAGTCTGAGTTTCTTAGCAATGCATTGCCCTGGAATCACTTAACGCTTAAAACAAGTTAATTGCTCATATTAATCTGGAGTTAACAAGCACCTAGAGCACGTTTTTATATTACAGAAATTTAAACGAAACCAAAGATATACAAAGCAGCAGTTGCAACTCCTGGTGTAGCCAAAAATGGTGTTTCAAATCCCTGATAATGAACTAGGATGCTGAGCTAACTGACAATAAGAGGTTTAACTGTGCACACAAGGAACTAAAGTGAATCTATGAACGTTATTGCAGATTACCTACGCTGAGCAGTCACTGGCAGATTATGGCCATATTTGCATATTTAGAAATAAAATGTGCTCAATTAAAAGCATGAGGCCAACCAAGAGGAGACATACCAGTGCTCTAGTTAAAGATTTTTAATGTTATGCTGGAAGTTCATAGTCTACTGTTGTCAAACCTATTTTACCATCCTTGCAGACACGCACCAAATTCCTGGGCTAGAGCTGGTGTTTATGAGTATTTTGGGACCTATAGAAAAGGCCTCGATTTCTCACTAGGGAAAGAAAAAAAGGGCAAAATCTGTGTTTTGAATGGAAAGTTACTCAAGATGAAAGGGCGTCAGGGACTTATTTTAAAAAAACAAACAATATTTGATTGCAAGGAGCCTGCATAACAACAAATGCGCACGAGAGAGGAGGAGGGGGGAAAAAAGCGGGGGGAAGGAGAGAAAAGCAATCACACATCCTTTTAACCCCCGCGGCCTCGCTCGGGATTCACGGCGTCAATCCGGCACCCCGATCCACAACTTTCCGCCGGCCCTGCCGCCCTGCTCCTCCCCGAGCCCCCCCCGCCCCCTCCCCCCGCCGCTGCTGCTCCCGCTGGGGCACGGGGCGGGCGCGCTGCCGGCTCCGCGGCCTCCCCCCTTCCCTCCCTCCCTCTCGCCTCACGGCGGCGGGCCGGGGGCAGGCCAGGCCGGGCCGGGCCGGGCCCGCCTCACCTCCCGCGGTAGCGGGTGGGCAGTGACAGGCCAGCCGCTGCCGGCCGGCGGGCGCGGCCCCGACCCCGCCGTAAACAAGTTTGAAGGGGCCGCGGCCGGCCCGGGCGGGGAGGAGCGGGCGCGGCGCTGACAGGGGCCGCACAAAAGGGAAGGGCAGGGCAGGACCCCCCTCCCGGCTCCCTCCCCGGCGAAGGGCGGGGCCCGGCCCGGCGCCGCTCTCCTCACGGCGGCGGGGGGAGGGGGGCGGGCTCGCAGGCCGCGGCGCCGCTGGCCTTACGGCCCCCCACCCCCACGGCGGAGCCTCCCCCCTCCGCCGCCGCCGCCACAACCGTGGGGCCCGGCCCGGCCTCCCCGCCGCGCCGCCGTCCCTCACCTACACAGTGAATGAGCTTGTGTCGCCACGAATCGAGCTGGTGGCGGACGCCGCGCCTCTCGATGGAGCACTGCTGCCGCCCGCACGGGCTCGCCATCTTCTGGGCGGCGGGCGGGGGTGGGGGGTGGGGGCGGCGGCGGGCACGGCCGGGGGGGGCAGGGACGGGAAGGAAGGGCCGCGCGCCGCGCCGCGCCACGCCCACCCGCCCTCAGCGCCCGCCTCGCCGCGCCACGCAGGCGCCGCCGGCGCGCGCCACGCCCCGCCCCGCCCCGCCCGCCGCCGGTCCCTTTCCGCCGCGCGCCTGCGCTCGCGCAACTGGCCCCCCCCCACCCTGCCGGTCGCCACCTGCCCGCACGTGCGGCAGCGCCGCACCCCCCCTGCTGCGGGACGCTGCTCCACCCCAAACAGCCACCGCCTGCCGGCCGGGCCCGGACTACGGGGCCTGAGGGGATGTCGCACCCCTGAGAGGTCAGCGTCCTCAGCGGCCATCCGTCCCCTGAGACGGATCACCATCCCTTGAGCAGCCATCCTCCCCTGAGGGCACGCTGCACCCCTGAGGGGTCTCAGTCCCTGAGAGGACATCCCACCCCTGAGGGACCACCATCTGCTGAAGGGACATCCCACGCTTGAGTGATTGTTGCTCAGGGAACATCCCACCTCAGAAGGGCCACTGTCCCCTGGAGGGAACATCGGACCCCTGAGAGGACAGCTGACTCGCAGGGACCACATAGTTTTCTGTCAGGAAGAGTTGAAATTGTGTCCGCTCCACAGTGTAGTTAAAAACACCGGGTCTATTAGTGGCCGTGATGAAGAGGAAAGACACTTAGCTGGGGTGGCCAAAAGACCTCCTTCTGTGGCAGTTCGACTATTGCCCAGATGGTATTAGCTTTCCTTCAGACCTCCTGATGGGTTCAGAACATACTTTCCTTGAGCAAGCATGAAGAGAATTACGTATGCTTTTCCACAAAGCACGCCCACCCTCTGGAGAAAGTACCTTACCTGAAAGTCACATCCTACAGCTTTGAGTCATGAGCCTTGGTGGCTTTAACTCTTCTGGCTGTGCCCTGCAGCTCTGTCACCTGCCCTGTGGCTGGAGGTTAGTGCTTCCACAGCAGAGCTAGCAGGAAGGAAGTGTGCGCTGGCTGGCACATCTTGCTGTGGTTATGTTGTCTCTAATCTTGAGCCCCCCAGCACTTATTAATAAAGACTTACAGTTTTGTTATTCTCTTTTTCGCAATACTCTGTTCCTAAACTGATGTTTAGATAGCAAACTCTTGGAGATAGCCCCACTTCTCTATCCTGTGCTGGTGCAGCACCCACCAAAAATCTTCTGATCTCCATCTGGGGTGCGTATGAGGTAAAACAGTCAGTAGGTGAGTATGATAATTAATTCATTTTCCATACCCTGCTGCCCACCCCAGGGCTAATCAAAACTATTAGTGTGATAAATACCAACAATTTGCATTTCTTACCCACCACTAAAGCAGAAAAGAAGAGAATGAGGAAAGCATGAACCAGAGGATCCAGTACATAAGGCAGGAGAAAGTGCTTGAGAGCTAAAGGAAGGGAATGGTCCTGTAATCTAAAAATGGTTTTATTCCACAGGCCTCCTGTGAAGAAGGGCAAACAGAGGGTAGAGGTCCATTTGAAAAAAGGGCAGCAACATCTGGAATGGCTAGTTAAAACTTTTGTATTCGGAGGGATGGAGAAGGGTGTAAAGAACATTGAGGCTGGCCTGAGGACACCCAGGAAGAGCAACAGCTAAGTGAGCAATCCCCAACATCCCAAGGCAACATCCAACAGCAAATCCGACTTGATCTCAGAATTAGGCTGGACTGGGTCTGATACATCAAAGCCTGCACCATGCTGCCACCAACACCATCGGATAGTTTTTTTCAAACCAAAATGGATCCACCATTTTCTTGGCCAACACCATCAGGAGGCCCTAGCAGCCACTCCTCCACTTGCTCCTGCAAACATCTCACTACAAACTCTTTAACTGGGATAGAGCTTCAGCCTCCCCCCGCTTCCCCACCAGCCATGAAACTTGCTGCAGTGGGAGTGTTTTTCCCTGTTTCACAGTGGCTCCCCCTTTGATGTTAATTGTTTGCAGGCAAAGCTTAGTAGAGAGCATAGCTGTTCTCTGGTTCATCCGCTGGTTACTACTGAGCTGCCCAGACCAGTGGAGAAAAGGCTTTGATGTTAATGAGCTGCAGACAATTTCACTTAACACCAAGCAGGGCCTGGCATCTCAGAGGTAAAACTTTCAAGGCAGATTCTACAGCAAACCTCTCTAACATGCATTTTGCTATAGGAACAGAAAATACATAGAAGGACATTAGAGCAGAAACCTGTCTTCTCACCCAGTCTTGCACCACACCTGGTATTGTTACAGTCCCAGAGATGCCAGAGGCAGGGAAGTAGCAGGAATAAAAAATGGCCCCATCAAATCACATGATCTTTGCAGGATTCTAGTGGAAGCATGATTTACCCGCACACACTGCCCATAAACTGCCTGCCTCTCTGGTCCTGCAGCCTGAACACACAGAAATAGGAGAAGGGAACAGACTATAAATTGCTGATTTGCAAGAGTCTGGTTCCGGTGTGGCTGGTGCTCGCAGAAAGCCCATTCTGAAAGTGGCACCTTCAGCACAGCAGATGTCTGAATGAAATGGGCAAGGTGCAGTGAAGTGAGACTGTCCTCTTCCTTAAGTGGATTTCCCAGCAAAACACTTTTCTGTAGGTGTGCTACAGGCAGCAGCACACTGCCAAGTGCACGCAAACCCATGGCTCAGCAATGGGTCCCCTCAGAGGCAGGGTACAAAAGAGCACATAGCTGTGTTGCAGCTTTCCTGAGTTCAGTCAGCCTTTCTGGTGTACCCCTGACAAGGAGGTTGGGATTCCTCTTTAGAGTAGCAGGGAGAGCCCAGATTAGGCAGAGCTCCTGCTGTGGAGAGATGGTGTGGGAAGCAGAAAAAGGCAAGAAAGAAATCTGCCCATTGGGAATCTGCCCAGAGAGGCTGTAGATGTCCCATCCCTGGAAGCGTTCAAGGCCAGGCTGGACAGGGCTTTGAGCAACCTGGTCTTGTGGAAGGTGTCCCTGCCCATGCAGGGTTGGAACTAGATGATCTTTAAGGTCCCTTTCAACCCAAACTATTCTATGATTCCATTAATGGAACCACATTCTTAGGCAGGCAGCATTGAATCACAAGTATGAACAAAGCCAAGTGACAAAAAAGGCACAAATTCAGTTTTGTAACCCTCAGCCAGTCATCAGTAAATTGTATTTATCGTATCACACAAAATCTGCTTCTGTCCACACACTGTGAGCTTTTGAATGAAGAAGCAGCGACCCAGTCCTCTGGGGAGCCCCAGCCAAGCAGAACCAAACGCAGACTATGTTCCATCAAGTAGAGAAACAAATGAGATCTCACTGAAGGTTAAAGAGAAACATATTGTCTTCTGAGGAATCTGGCTTAATTCCAATATATTGCCTTTATCAAATGATTTATAGCAATGAAAGAGAGATATTATGTTCTCAGTTTTCTTGCCAGGACAGGATTGTTCCCTGCAGCAATCTTTGGATCACAAAGGTAAAATAATACAAGCAAAGACCCAATGCTTGTCCCAGGTCCATTCCAGGGAGGAGCTCATACATATGTGAACTGAACACCCTAACACTTAAATAAACCCTAACACAGCAGTTAGGTTTTTTTGCCTGGAATTAAGAAAATTTTTTGCCTGGAATTAAGTTATGTCATAGAGGACACCATGACTGATCACAGGCCAAGGAGACAACACTGCAGTGTGGAAAGTCTACCCAAGTCAATGGGAAGAGATACTAAATTAACCTTTGACAAAGCATTCAGCATTTGCTGAAAAATTGTGCAGCAAAAGTCACTCCATCCAAGCAAAGCTTGTGTGCCTTATTTTGACACTATAGATGGAACTGCACCTCCAAAATCCTGCAAGAGATGAGAAGGCAGTTGAGAGGCAGTCAAGCTGAGGACAGCACAGAGTGATGCATGCCATGATCCACAGACAGTGGGAGAGGAAAGACTGGGATCTACACTGCTAGGCAGTAGTCTGCAAAGCAGCATGGAGTGCGTGCAGGATGGATGAAGAGGGCAGCAATCAGATCCCTTTTTCAGAGGGTGTGCAAGAGCAGCTTCACTAGAGGTGGACAGACTATCAGCCTGAAAGCAAGAGAGGTATTCATTAAGTTTAGGATGGATTTCGGAGCATAAGACAATGTGTTGCCAGGAATTGTAATATTAATGTAAGTAGAAAGCAACAGATTTGGAAGGTGGACAGGAATAATCTGGGGTTTACAACAGGGAGTTTATCCCCATAAAAGAAACAGGAAAGCTTGCATGAAGCAAGATGAACACTAGGTCAACCTGCAACTCTTTTGAGGGCCTAGGAGACATTCAGCTAAAACCAGGATAGAGCTGAACAGCCAAGCTGTCTGCAGCAAATTTGAGTTGAGATAGCTGTTTTTTTCTTTATCAGAGGCTAAAAGTATACCATGCTATACCTTCAAAAGTCTCAGGATGGGTTTAAAAACAAACAAAAATATCAAGAATAGGGATATTGTGGGAAGATAATAGATAAAGCCCTTCATTGACACACAGATGCCCTCCAAATCCAAATAAATACACACAAAAGCCTCAAGATGAGAGTTGCTGATGAATACAACACTGAATATTTTTCCAGCCTGAATGTGTCCACAAGGTTGTGCAACTGCCCTTGACAAAGCAAAGCATGAGATTGCAAGATACCTTTTCCTTCAGCTGTTGCTGAGGCTGTGTCTAGCACCCACCACGACCCAGAGAAAGGCAGACTCTGTCCCGTTCTGTGTGCTTTGCTCCAGTGCCACTGTCCCTTGCACATACTAAGCACATCTCCTCTGCACAACACACACATCCGCACGAGGCAGCACAGCTGGTCATACCTGTCAGTGATGGATGAGCCATTTTGCTGCTAAAGGAACAGTTAACGACTGGGTTCTGCTTTTCCCACACTTGAGAGGAGAGGGTCAGCTACCTTTTGCCAGTGCTGCTGCCGACTGCCAGGAAATTGGCAGGAACTTAATCAGCTTCGGTCTGATTCAGTCAAATTTGCAAGAATGGTGGCAATATCCGTATAGTTCCAAATCTCATAGCAGGGTGATTAGCAGGCAACATGGTCTTGTGGGTGTCAGTTCATTAAGGAGCTTGGCTAAAGCCATAAATGCTACAGGAACAGGAGAGAAGCAAGGGGAGCAGGCAGTTGCACCTTACAAGCTTTCCATGCCAGCAACCTGACTGGTGCAGTGTCCCCAAAATGAAGGATACAAAAAGTTCGAGAACTTCAAGTTGCTCATGAAAGAGCCTCAAACCTGACATGCTGCAGCAATAAAGGCAACACTCAAGAATGGCTTCAGATGTTGGTGTCCTGCACTCACAGCCACGTTCAAAACTATGCTCAGCGCTAGATGTGTTTGCAGTTGCTTCGAAGGTGTGAGGGAGGTGCTGAAGGCTCAGTGACAGATGACTAATTTGCCCAGTAATTTTAAAGCCTTTCAGATATTAAACCACTGAATTATTTGATGCAGTGTACAACATTCTGCTTAAGCTGGCCTTAGTAAACAAGAAGTGAAAAGTGGCAAATGTGGTGCCAGTTTCTGAATAAAGACTGAAGAAATTAGGGAATTATTACCATACCCATTATGCTAACAAGAACTCCAGTATGGGTATAAAAACCTGAATGTTTTTGTGCACAGTAAGCTGACCCTAACCCACAATGACCATAAAATGCTTCTTGCAGAAGATGAGGGGAACACATGCAGCTAGAAAATATTTCTGCCTTTCTTCAAGGGGATAAAAGTTTTCTTTTCAGTTACAAAACGTACATTCTGCAAACTGAAAAAGGAGCTGGTAAAGGAAGACATTCTCATGGTGCAAAGCCTGGAGCTAGGCACTGAACATGAGAATTTTATTTTTAAAAAAAGCTGCAAGAACAACCAAAAACTCAAGTCAATGTTAGATCTTGTCTCATTTCAGTAGGAAGATGATTGCCAAAGCAAAAGCTGGAGATGTGAAGTCACATAAAATTATTCAGGCTACCAGTACAGTATTTGTTCAGGTTTCAGAAAGAAAAAAAAAAGGAAAAAAAAAGAAAAATTTAGAAAAGATAAAAGACAAATACGTTTAAAGAAAAAAAAAAAAAGGGGAAAAAAAAAAAGCACCTGGGATTTTGTTTAAACTACCAGAGAACCATTAATCTGTTGACATGTATCTAAGGAATACAGAGCATTTACTATTGACCACCTGATAAGGATAGTGGAATGAAAAACAGCTGGAGAACTTTAAGAGGTTGTCAGGGGAGAAAACATAATGATAATGGGAGATATTAATTACTGCCATATAGACCAGGTAGGTACCTTGTCAAAGAGTGATGCAAAGACTGTATTTTTAGCCCTCATAAATGAATAGTTCTTAGAATGACCACTCAGAAGATCCAAGTGGAGGATGAACTCTTGATTTAGTCACAAGTAGTACATAGGAGGGAGTTTGAAATGTAATAGTGAACAGTCACTTTGTCATAATGAACACACTGTGCTCAAATTCAATATTACTGCAGGAGAGGAAGAAGCAACAAAGTACACTCCAGTGCAATGTAACTTAAAAGGGAGATGAGCACATTCTCTTTCAAAAGGAAGTATAAAATTCAGGAGAGTAATTAAGAAGAATTTTAAAGTAGTTGATGAAAGGACAAGAAGCTTGCAATGACATTGAGACCCCGTATTTAAAGCTTTAAATATGCCACCATTCAAAATGTGCTGACAAAAAAAAAACAATGTCCAAGCATGGCACAGTTTAACAGCTGAGCAAAGAAGACATTTAGAAGTAAAAACGCATCCCTCAGAAAGTATAGGTTATGGCCAAAGAAGAAATAGAGAAAATAATGAATTCTGCCAAGAGAAATAGAAACAAAACCAAAAAAACCCAACCCAACACATTCACATTTAGGCCAGCCCAAATAGTTTGTGAACAGCAGCTTGCTAAAACCATGAAGGTTACTAATAAAAGCACGTTTTGCACAGTAGGAGAAAGCCTACAGGGAATCAAAGGCCCAACAGCAAGCTTTAAGAGAACAGTCAAGAAAAATGACCTTGACTAGAGGCTACTGTCACCACACACAGTCGTGCACATCCAAACGTGTTTTGCTTGGTATTGAGTATCCCGCACTGCCCCCCAGGCAGCTGCAGTTCAGCAGCAATGAGTATATGTATAATTTCTACTGAACTTTGGGTCCAGCCTTGTAATTGCCCCACTCCATGATGTGTTTTCCAGCAGGCTGAAGAAAATACCGCTGAAATAATCAGGTGGTGACTGATGGTTTCATACTGGATGTCGGTCCCTGTTAACTTACAGACATTTTGTTAACAGATTACTCCAAAGTGAATAGTCAAATGGGAAGCACCGGAGTCTGAGGAATTAGCCACTAGTCAAAGCACAACGAGACAGAGGCAACAAAGACAAAGCTGACCCCAGCTTGTGGTTTAAGGGGGGGTTACTGCTTCACCAACCTTGCTCTCACATGGAGATGTTTAGAGATGTTGATAGAGACGGGGATTAGGAGAACAGCTGTCCATAGCAGTAAGTGGCATTGGCTGCTGTCACCTTTTTCCCCGGTTGCTATTGACACTCCAGAGATACTGTCCTGCTCTGACCTATTCCTTTTATCCAGGCCATTAATAGCATTACATTCTCTGGAGTCCGCCTCCACCAGCATCTGGAGAACTCTGACTTACTCATTTTCCTTCAGTGGCAGCTCCAACTCGTGAGTAGGTACATCCTGCAGGTCTCTCCCACAAGACTGTCGGGAGCAGTCTTGTCCACTGGTGAAAAGGGACTAAAGTGAGGTCTAACTGTCCAGTAGCCAAGCTTCAAAGCCTGTAGAAGCCCAAGAATAATAGTCTGAACAACTTCCTTAGGTGTTGTACCATGCATTTCCCCAAAGGTTATGATCTTCTGTTATACCCTTAATGTGTAGCCTTTTATTTAACCAGTTTAGTACTTTGCCTACATGCTAAGTGTAACCCCAGGTCTTGGAAGTTCTGATTCACAGACATTTCCCAGTCTGCACATCTTCATTGCACAGCATCCTAAACATCCTGTATGTACTTTACAAGACCTTTGATAGACCACAGACATCTTGCTTGTTAGCCTTATCAAGCCATTTGAGTCACACTGTCAGGTATGCCCACTCTTGGTCTGCATGGCTAGAGCTGTTCAATTCCTGTTTTCCAAGCCTGTGTAGCATCGCTCCAGTGAACAAGTGGTATTCGGGAATCCCTTTGCCCCCAGGTGCTTGAAGAAGAGCTTCTTTATTTAGGGGCAAGTTCCAACCATCTCTAGGTAACAGAGAAAGTGTATTTTCTTCCATAAATCCTACCTCTAAAAATAAACTAAGGATGCAGTTTCCAATTCTCACCAGTTCACCTGGGAACAGAGCTTGTGCACAATATTGATATCATACAGTTTCACAACCTAGTAACTCACCCATTGACTAAGCCTTCTAGCTACATTCAATTTACCTTGCTTAGCGTTTTCACATGGACTTGTGGGTCTCCCTTTAATTAAGCCAGGAGGTGTTAAATCCATTTGCCCTAGCGGTGTTATCTCCTAAGGCTCAGTTGTCACCTAACCAGTATCTTTGGAGTTTAAACTAGAAGCACCATGTCCTTTATCTCCCTCATCCATTCCTGGTACAATTTCTTCTCCTAACATTTTGCGACAGCCTGTGGCAACTGATTTTGTAGCCTTCTCCCCAAGTTCTGCCATTTGCTGTGGTCACATCAGGCTAGCCAGAATCTTGGCAAACTGGCAATATGATGACCCAGAGGATGGTGCACCCCAGCATGTGCTGGGATGCTCAGTGGGATGCCTGGCACAAGGCCACAGAGATAAGCACACGTGGGAACTGACTCAGAGCATCTGGTTGGTGAGAGCGGAGCAGAAAGTTGTGAAGCACTGTGAGCAAAACAGGTCATTGAAGGATATAAAAGGGGATGACATGGATAAGATATATCTTGAGGAGGTGTGAGAAAGGGTGGTAAAAATGGGCCCTGCACAGGTATTCTCAGGGATTGGCTACAGATGCAGCAGATGCAGCCTTGAGTAGAAACTGTGCCATCTCTAGGGCTACAAGAGGAATAAAGAGCAGAAATTGCACAATTATAGGAGTCCTTAATTTCCCAGTGAATGCCAGGCGATAAACAGCATCAGAACAGCAGGGCTCAGGTATCCTCTGACAAGACAGAAAGCAAATTTCCTTATTGATTCATTATACTGTAAAACACAGCATTATTCCAGATGTGGTTTTAGTGAGTGTTGAGGTTGCTCTATCAGTCAGGCAAGAGAGCTGCAGGCACCCAGTGTAGGCAGAGCCTGCAAGGAGAGAGGTGGAGGAAGAGGAGACATGAGACAGCTGTGGTCAAAACCCAAAAATGGGGTTTACTCTGTTTCAGTACAGGTGATTAGGGGAACACAGGGAGTGATGTGATACTTAATGAAGCAGGAAGAGGGTGATAGAAATTATACTTAGATGAGGCTGCCCATTTCTTAGATTCAGGCACTCAGTTCAGAGTTAAAGATGATGCACTATGAACCAGGAGAAACTGCTGCTGAAGGTGAAGATGAATCCCAAGGTTGGTAAGGAGAGACTGCCCAAGATGCATCAAAAACAAGCATGACCAGGCTGCGGGAAGGATATTAACCATTAACTTGGGAATAAAATTCAGGTTAGTAAATCCATTGGGAATTTCAGAAGAGCCAAGTGCAAGCTCCCAAAATGCAGAGGCAGCACAGGGTTGGGAGGGATTGCAGATGCTGAGGGAAGTAGTTCCTCATAGAGGAAGAAGAAGAGGACCTTGACCTTGGTCAAGGGATGGGGAAAGTAGGGTGAAATATAACAGCAGAAAGGGCAAACTGAAACACTTGAGGACCAGCAGGAAGGACATTTGCTATAAGCTGATGAAATGGAGGCACTGAAGGAATAAAAAGACCTTACTGGACTGAAGGATGAATGTGAAGCAGCAGTGTGATGCTGGTGTGAAAAAGGAATGGCATGATGCTGGGATGCATCGGAGTAGTTAATTTTAGCAGAGACGGAAACATTATTGCTGTTGCACAAGGCATCACGAGGCTTCTTCCAGAATTTCCTTGTAGCTCTGCATCCAGGAAGGATAAATCACCACTGCACAGAGAAAAAAATATTTGGATACTGAGACAAACAAGCACCAGATGATGAAGATCTGCTAGAAGAGTTTGGCTTGTTCTGGTCAGACAGAGGCTGAGAGGGGACAAATATATTTCTGAAGAACCACTGAAAGAAAATTGTAAATACGAAAATGTTAAGAAAATACTTAAAGCATACAATAATGGCACAAAATAATTAATAAGTTTAAATGGTGAATTGGAGAGTTTCTAACTCTGCCAGGAGTGAAGTTCTAGGCCACCCTTCCAAGAAGGGTAATGGGGCAGAGAAACCCAGATCAATTTAAATTACAATTTAAACTTAAATTAAATTGACATTGGTCACTCCTGTGACCAATGACAGGACTCGGAGAAATGGCAGGAAGCTGAATCAGGGGAGGTTTAGGTTGGATATCAGGAAAAGGTTTTTCACCCAGAGGGTGGTTAGGCACTGGAACAAGCTCCCCAGGGAAGTGGTCACAGCACCAAGCCTGCCTGAGTTCAAGAAGCGTTTGGATGATGCTCTTAGGCACATGGTGTGATTCTAGGGGTGCCCTACACAGGGACAGAAGTTGGACTCGATGACCCTTCCAACTCAGCATATTCTATGACTCTATACAGTTTTATTAAACTCTCTCCATAAACTTCTAAATGGAGAAGCCCTGGAGATGAGCAGTCCAGCCTGAGACACAGCTCCTGGCTGGCCATAAGGTCACTTGGAGGAGGGGCTGCTTCAAACCCAGGCTTCCAGGTTTCTGCTGGTCACTGTGAAGATGAAGAAGAAACAATTTCCCACCTTAGTTCACTTCTAAAGGTACTGAGGTTTTCCTTCTTATGGAGCACTAAAGACAAGCTTTGGACCTCATGCATTGGTGCTCCCAGCATTACAGTCCCAGAGGTCTGCTCACACATTAGGCTTAATGCTATTGCCAGATTAGGGTCAGGAGGGAATTTTCCTGGACTAATAGAAAAATTGTGATTGCATTTTTTGTGTGGTTTGGGGATTTTGGGGTAGATTTTTTTCTTTTTTTGTGCTTCTCAAAGTTCATGTCTATTCTCTAGATCCTATGAAATTTTTTTCACAAATTCTATGCCATCACCAGGCTGCAGACCTGGTGGTCCCTTAATCTTTTTGCTTGCTTCCTTTGGCATGTTACAGCTGCAGCTTTTTTGCTGAGGAGTCCCAGAACATTTGCAGTGCCTGGTTGGCGTGGTGAGCAGAACACGTGTCTGGTTGAGAGGCAACCACAGAACATTCACTGCATCTTTACTCACAACTACAGAGCACTTGACTAAAAGGTGACCCTGGAGGACAGTCCTGATGTGAACACAAGTACACAGGATGACTGCAAAAGCAGCTGTAAGAGGGAACATGGGAATTAACCCATGGTCTCATCTGTACAAGCACAGATTTAAAGCACGCACAAACGCTGTTTGGCCTCCAGGACAGGCAGGGACTGGGGACGAGGGATGTGTAAAAGCAGAGACGGCACGAGAGTGAGGGAGCCCCCCGAACCTGCAGGCCCTCTGTGGTGTAGAGGGATGAGCATCTCTCCCAGCTGTCAGGGACTCCTCTGACACAGCATTTTCAGTGATCCCAGCACCAAACTCCCATGGCCCCTATCTGCAGGTACGCTGAAGCTGGGTACCCCTGTGAGGCTGCCAGTGCAGGGGGCCCAGGCCATGACACAGCAGCAGCCTCTGCTTTGGCTCAGAACCTCTGAGCTCTTGGGTGTGCTGACCCAGCCCTGAATCTCAAGGGCTGGTGGTCCCAAGGAGGGGAATGGGTGCAAACAGCAAGGAGTATTGAAGAGCCAGGTTAGTGCCTGGCACCTCTCCCCATGGGCATCCCTGTGAGCTTTCAGGATGAGCATGTTGAACATATTATGTTGGATCTGAAGTCTGGAAGGTGCTGCCATCTGACTTTCCTGCTGGCCCTCTGCCTTTTTGCACATGGTGTCCAAACAATCTTTTGCACAGAGAAAAATAAATAATTGCCATGTATGTGCAACAACTCAGCTGAAGCACTTGTGGTCCATGAGACCAACCCCAACCCCAAGTCCCATCAGGTCACCCCATTACTGCAATTCCTCTTGCTCTAGTGAGAATGTCATCCCATGTCACCAAGATGACAGCTATTGCAGACCCAGGCACAGGCCCCTCATCTTCCATGATGAAGGACCACTCTGGATGCCCTTATAGCTACTATCTAGCTTGGCCATACTGATGCAATAGAGAATGAGAGAAGGTATGAAATCAGCATCAGTCCCTTGGAAGTTTGTTCCAGCAGAAGGGTGCAGACAGCAGGGCCTACTGCAGGGTTAGGGACAACCACAAAAGAGTGGAGTCTGCAGCAGGAACAGAAGGGGAAAGGTTGAGAGCAAAAGAGAGAAAACCCGAGCTCTGGTAGGTGACCTGCTGCGTAGCCCCCAGCCATGGGCTGCTGCAGCTCAGGGCAGAGACACTCAGACAGGCAGCAAAGGATGCTGAAGGATACTGCAACTTGTAGGAAGAAAGTCGGTTGTCCTACATGCACTGTGTGCCTTGGGTGAAGTGGATTTGCTTCCAAGAGACTCCACATAGGAGCTGGGGTCCCTAGAAAGCCCCATCTCTGCCCCTCACCTCTGGCAGGGGAAACACCCATGGGTACTGGTGATGCCAGCACGGCAAAGGCTGTGCATGAGCTGCACCCCAGCCTCTTCCAAAAGGCACCTGCAAGCCGAGGGGGACTATTCTGGGCCAGCCACACAGCCACCAGTAGGACTTACCTACTGGTATGCACAGAAGAGAGTCAAGGTATGGCTCTGCCTGGGGAGCTTCAGGTCCAAACTCCCAAAAAGGGCTGTCTGCAGTGCTGCAGGCTGGTCCAACTGGCATGGGGATGCACACAGAGCTGCCAGCTGTCAAGCCAGAAGCCAGCCATACAGGCAACAACTCCAACAAGAGCCAAAGGCAGGCACACCCCACCTGTGTTAGAGCTCAGGGGATGCATCCATGCTGCCCTGCCAGGACTCACCTCTGCAGCTGCAGGTCTGAGTGAGAAATGTGCTCCAAGTGCTGCTCCTCACCGTTGTCCCCTGATCCTCTCCAGACAGCTCCCGCCACACTTCCAGAGCTGGCTGTGCACTGCTTTCTGCTCTCCTGCTTCCTCTTTGCAACTGCACCTTTGCTGCCGGCTGGGCAGCAGGAAAACACCTTTCTGCAACTCTCACACCCTCCACAGCAGACCTTAAATCAATAACCCCAGAACACAGGGCCAGGTTACTGCTAACGGAAACCATTAAACTGTAACACGGGGGGATAAAGCCAGGCTCTAACACTTGAAAGATTTATAGGGCACAACAGCAGAGTGTTAATTCTTCGGCAACACAAATGCTTTCACACTCCCTGCCTTTCCTCACCCGCAGGAACGAGGAGAGGGGACCATGTGCCACCCAGCCCCAGGAACACAAGAACACAGCTGTGCTGGTGCTGTGGCCAGCAGCACACACATTTGGGGTGACACCATATTCACAGGACTGCCCAAATGCACACACCTCAGGTCCATGGGGTTGCACATCCCTGTGGGTCCCAGGGGTTGTTCTGCCAGGGTAAGTCCCCTGCACCCAGCTTCAGCTTCCCCGTGACAGTCCCAGCTCTCACCTGCCTCCACAGCTGCAGCAGAAGTTCAAGGAAGGGCTATGAAGAAACTCTGAGACCAGCTAAAGCAGTTGGAGAAAGCAACCCAGCCTTTGGGCTCACAAGCCCTTCTTCAGACCTGAACCAGCCTACAGCTTGAGGGTGTTTTTGCAGCTGGTTGAACACGTGCTCTTCCCTGCAACACTCTTGCTTGGATCCACACACCCCCAGCACTGCTGCGGCAGCTCAAAGAGCAGGAATGTGCTTGTCAGCACAGCAATTGGCCCAGCTGCCCTGGGCTGGAGAGGGGCTGCATGTGTGCAGCAGCAAAAAGAGATCCAGAAAGGGTTACTTGCATCCTCTCCCCATGTCCCTGCTGGGCACTGGCTTTCATACCTTTCTGCCCAGCTGATGTCCCCAGGAATAGCTGCATTACTGATTAACAGCCCCCTGCTTGCCTCCCCCCATCCCACTCACACCTTTGCCTGCAGCCACCTCCTTGGACCCTCCCTTGTGCAAAGTCCAGGGCCAGGCAGAAGAGGACAGGATGAGAGCTCACCCCACTGGCAGCCTCACCGCACCCACATACCTGGGGTACTGTGGAGGCCGCCCGGGGCCGAGCATCAGAGCGGCACGAGTCACCCAGCATGGTGAGCAGTCACCCAGACAGGAGCAGGAGCATCCCTCTCCATCCAGGGGAGCAGAGGGCACAGGTGAGCTCCAGACACCGTGCTAATCCCAGACCACAAGATGGCCGCAGCACACCCCAGGCGCACCCCCAAAGAGGCATGAGCATGATCCGAGTGGCATCATCAGCTTGGCTGAACCCCCTACTCTGTGCCACACCCAGTGGACAACACACCCTGGGTTTATTGCTGCTGTTCTCCTCCCTGCTCTCCTACCAGAAGAGTGGGCAGTCTCCATCAAGCAAGGGGTCTGGGGAGGACATTGACCAGCCCCCTCCAAATTTAGGCACTGTGAGGAGCTCTGGAAGGATCCAGCCCCTGACCATCCCTTCCCCCCATACTCCCCAAGCTCTGCAAAGCCCAGCTGGGTGGCTGCAGGATCCCCCACTCCACCATGTGCTGAGGAGGCCCAACTGGGCACCACCACACCCTGTCCAACCCTGTCCCAGTCCCAAAGCCAGGGTGCTTGACACCATCTTGGGAGTTCCAAGCCAGCACTGCCAGCTCAGCCCCACTCCAGTGCTGAGGACCCTTGGGAATTGAGCCAGACCAGGAACAGCCTGCAGCAGGGGATTTCTCTGGCTGCTGGCACAGGAGTAGGGTGCAGGGCCCTGGCACTGCTGGCTCAGGGAGAAGTGCAGGCAGCAGGACCAAGCACACTTCCTTGGGCACTGCCTGGGATCACCCTTCTCCTCCACAAGCCCCTGCACATGGTAGGGCCTGGACAGCTATCCTGCATCCCCTCCCCAACACTGTACGTTCTTCCTCTGCCAAGCACCATCCCGCTGTGCTCTGCTTACTGCAGATGCCTGTGACCTCTCTGCAGTCACACCAACATCTCTCTCGGGGACACCCAGAGATGATATGTTAGAGATCCCACTCCTTCTGGTGAGCTGAAGCAAAACCAACCAGCAGGCTCAAAGGGGACAGGCAGAAGCCGCGGTTGCACACGCTGCCCCCAGAGCAGGGAGACCCCCCCCCGTCCTCCTGGCGGGGGCCAAAGCCCCCCGCCCAGGAGCTCGCAGCAGGGAGCGGCGGTGGAGGATCTTGCACTGCCCCTCCGTGGCCGCCACGGGAGGTGCAGATGGCCCCAGGTCCTCACTCCAGCAGAGCCCGAGAAACGGCCAGAGGGGTCCGCAATGCCTGTCCTCCAAGGCATATTCACCTCGTGCCAGCCATTTGGGGGCTGCTACAGACCCCTCAGAGCAGCTCGGTGACCCCGCTGCGGCCCCATGTTCCCCTGACACCCCAATCCTGCACCTGCTTCCCATCCCATGCTATCTTTTATGGGGCCAGATCAAAGCACAAAGCCCTTGAGGAGGCACAGCCCAAGCCCACAAAAAGGAGGAGACAAGGCAGCGCTGCTGTTTGGGCATCCACATTTATTACATGGCTGGGGCAAGCCTGGGGCTGCCACTCACCTGGACCCCTCTGGTCGAAGGTAATTGACCCGTCCTCCTTAAATATTGGTTATAAAACAAATATCTTTTTTCCTTTTTCTTTTCTTAAAAAGCCCATCTCTCTCTCTCTCTCTCTCTCTCTCCATACTTTTTTGTCTTTTGTATTTTGAGTATAAAAGTGGGGGCGGGTGCTCCGCCTCACCTGCCGCTACCTCCGCAGGCTGCGCTGTGCCTGCCGCAGCAGCGTGTCGAAGTCCAGGGAGTCAAACTTGCTTTTGACGGGGGCTGGGTCGAAATCCTCTCGGTTTGAGTCTGCAAGACAGGAGGAGAGGCTGCCTTGAGTCACAGGGACACCAGCACAGTTCTGGCCATCCCTTGCAGCAACTCCTTCCCATGCCAAACTCCAGAACTATGTCTGGGCTGATGGAGGACTAGACCTGGCCTCCACCACGGTGCTGGAGGGACAGGGAAGTTCTGTCCAACCTGCCCTCGCGGCAAGAATATCCCTGGAAGTGGCCCTGCCCAGCCAAGCCTGACTGACCCCAAGGATGGGGACCTCCTGTAGCGACACCCCCTCACTTCTGGGAAGGAGGGTGGATCAAGGTTGTGCTTCCCCTCGCCCCCAGCTTAAGGGCTGCACAACTCACCCAAGTCAGCATAGTTCCTCCTGCAGAACTGCCGGCGGCCACCGAAGCACAGGTCGAAGGGCTGCTCGTCTGGGCGCCGCAGCTTGTGCCCGCTCTCGATGGCAGCAAAGGCTTCCTCGGCATAGCGGTAGGTGACAAAGCCATAGTTGTCCCTGGAGCCAGAGAAGGCAAAGGAAGGAGATCAGCAGCAACACAGTGATTATCCCTCCCTTGGTCTGCACTGTCCCCAGGAGGAATGGGAAAAGAGGAGCTGCCCCATGTCCCTGCTTACCCCTCGGAGCGGAAGTGCAGGGTGCACTCCTCGATGTCCCCAAACACAGAGAAGCGGTGCCGCAGCTCCGACCGTGTCATCCTGCTGGGGATCTTGCCAATGAACACCACTCGCCGCTCCTCCTGTGGGCATGGATGCACCGTTTGTGAGATGGGAATGGGGGGACTCGGCACCTGCGAGCCCTCCTGGTGAGCAAGACCTCCCGTACGGAGCACCCTCCCTGCATCACCACCCATCACACCATGCCCTGCCCAGAGCCTCCCAGCAATGCTGCCTGCCAGGCTTCCTGAAGCAATGGAGGAGGTGGGGAGCCCCGAATCTTCAGCTTCCCAGCTCTCCAGCACTCACTATTGCACGTTCCTTCTGGAGGATCCTCTGCCTTTGGTAGTGGTCCTGTGCATCGTAACTGTATCTGGCAGGGCAGAAACCAGACACATGAGCTACAGGGTCATGGGGGGTGCCAGGAGAGAGTGATCCCGGATACAGGGGAGATACTGAAAGAGTGGATCCACCCCTGTCTGGGACCCAGGAGGCCAGGAGATGGGTCCAGGGGACCTCACATCCCTCCAGGGTGGCCGTACTCACCTTCTCCGCCTGTTACTCCTCCTGCGGGGTGAGGGGGAGTGAGATCGGGACTGGCTACAGGACGTGGACGTGGATGAGTAAGAGGATGTTGATGATGAGGATGAGGACCTGTCCCGGGACCTGCCACATGACCCACAGCTGGAGTGGGAGGATGAGCTGCGGGAACATCTTGAGCGATACCTGGAAAATGGAGAGACATAGCTCAGTGCCCAGCCCTCCTCATAACCAGCACCACGAGGCTCCAGAGAAGAAAAAATCTCCATCCTCCCCAAAGAACCCAGCACCCCACTTGGACAGGACCCATTCCCAGGGTGAGCTGGGCTATGGAAACCTCTGCCCGAGTTTGCTGGGCAGTAACAAGGCTACAGAGATGTTGCCTCCACACGGCTCCAAACACCACAGTGAAACGGGAGCAGGCTTACACCAGACACAGCCTCTGAAGAACAAGACATAGTCATGGGTTAACCATGCAGCACATGGCTGCAGTCAGGCAAGGGCCCAGGAGGGGCTGGGGCTGCTGTGCTGAGCCCCACGTTGTGCACAAGATGACACTGGAGCCATCACATCTGCGATGTACTCAACAGCCATGCGAATGGAGGCTGAACATACCTCCAAACACACCAAGTGCTGTGGCATGCCCTGGGACAGGGCTGGGCTTCTGTGCCCACATCCTCCTGCCCACAAGAGCCTCTCTGGCAGGGCCAGGCAAAGCTTAAGGGCAGCAGGACTGAAAGGCCTCTGGGATCAACCTGTGCTGCCCCCAGCCAGTGGCATGGTTCCTCTCTAAACATGCTGCCCACAGGTGGTCTGCACCACAGGCCCAGAGCAGGATGTGCTGCCTGGCACTGCCACATATTCTCCTGAAGGACATCAGGTCAGGGTGGCAGAGTCTCTTGGGACGTTTCCCAGCAGAGGGTCAGCTGCATTTGCTGGAAAGCCAAGCCAGACAGGGCAAGTCCCTGAGCTACATATCCCTGGGATATGGCACTATATATGTGTCTATTCCAGCTCCAGCCTCCACACCTATTGGCCAACAATGGAGTGGCCTTGAATGGAGAAGTCCCTCACACCTGGTGACCTGGGATGTCTCCAGAATTGGCCAAATACCCAGGGAAGGGTGGATGAGTGATCCCTCGCCACCTCCAGTGCCTCCCACCCCAGCTGAGACAGGCTCTGCTTGGCTCAGGTGCACAAGGACTCCGAAAGAAAGGCATCCCACAGAGACCAAGCTGCCCCACTTTCCTATGCAGCCACCTCCATGAGGAGCACAGGGAACCCCAGAGGCAGCCAAGCCAGACAGGTTTTTCTCTGCTTGCCTCCGGCAGCTCCCTTAAGGGCTCCATTGTGGCTCCTCTCATTCCTACACCTCGGGCTGCACCAGCCCCACAGCACAAATACCAACACCCAGAAGCAGCATCCAAAAGCCAAGGTGCATCCAAGGACTTTTACCATGGCGTTCCAGGAGGAGTCAGGAAGCCTGGCTCAGTGGTGGCTTTGTGGGCACACCTGTCCAGACATGGGATTCTGCCAGACACCCACTGGCAGGGTGTTGCAGCAGCTCCCCCAGTCTCTGCAAGCCAGGCACCTCTTCAGAAGGACCCCAAGGACAAAAAGATCAAATACAAACATCAAGTAGATCCATAAAAACGTGTCTGGCCACCCTCACAAAAGACTGGCCACCAGATAATGGCCCACAGAGCAAGCAGACAGATGCTCCAACACTTACCTTCGCCACCGCTTGGGCGGCGGGGAGAATGACCGTGACCGGGATCGGGAGGACGAGGATGAAGATGAAGATGAGGACTCACTAGCTCCATCCGAACTGGAGCTGAAAGAGCGGCTGGCACGGCTCCGGCCAGCCCTCCAGCAGCTGGCAGAGGGGCTGGGTGAGTCCCGGGGTCTCCGATAGCAGCGCAGGGACCTCTTGGCAGAAGCACTGCTGGGCTGGGAGCTGGGAGTCCGCATCTCCTGGTCCCGGCAGGGAGATGCAGCTGGAGACAAGAGCACTGAGGTGGGGGGGCTGCTGCAGTCGGCAGTGGCCTTGCTGGGGACACTAGTCCGATAATCCAGGGGGGCTACACAGGCCGAGCCCAGGGACTCCTGACTGGACCCCATGGTGGTGGTGGGGGCTGGCGGGATGGGCTCAGGCTGCTCCAGCGTCCATTTGGTTAAGGAGGAGATGGGTTTGATAGTGATGTCCCGGTGGTGTTTGACATTCCAGCGGGAGCCACCCTCGGTAGGGGGCTGTGTGCTGGGGCTGCCGTTGCTCTCCAGTCGTGCCACACCTGGGATGCAGTAGTCATGGTCTCCAGAGCAGACGTGGCTGGGGGCTGAGCCCACAGGTGCCGGTGCCAGGTCCTTCCCCTGGAGCTTGCTTGGGGGCAGCGGCTTGGCTTTTGTCAGCTTGGTTGTCTTCTGGGGCCCTTCCAGGGGCACAGACCCAGGTGACTTGGCCTTGGCCAGCAGCGAGACAGCGGGCAATGGCTTCCAGAGCTGGTGGGGGGGAGTCGCTGGGGGGGTGAGGCCTATGGGAGTACCAAAAGTCTTTCAAGAGCAGCCCCTCACTGCAACCCACCCAGTCAGGGTGGCTCTGGCCCACCTCCCCTCAAGCCCTGAGGTCTCCTCCAGCTCCATGACAGCCACTGCCCAGACACAAGCATTACCTGCCACATTGGCCAGCTCAGAGGACTGCAAGCTGTCCAGAGGCTTCCTGTCCTGCTGGATCTCAGGCCTGAGAAGGGGAAAGGAGCTCTGTCAAACCCAGCAGCCAAAGCCCAGTCCCCGTCCCCACATCTGGGGCACCTGCCTAAGCTGCCCCCCAGCCCCGACAGGGGGAACAGAAGATCTGGGGAGAGCTGCAAGGATGGAGCTTGCACAGCGTGGTCATGCCCTTCACTGCTTCCCCTAATTTTTCCTTCTTGGTGCCCCCAGTCCAATGAGGAACTCAGCTCCTCCTAGGCCAGTGGATGAAGCTCCTGGAAAAGTCTGGATGATGCCAGAACAGAGAGCTCACCCATGCCCCCCACTGAAGGCAGGGCTCAGCCTTTTGTCAGGCTCCACGGTAGGGCACTGGCTGTGGAGGTTCTCAGTACTTACCCAGAGCTCGCCACAGGCCGTCTGTCCTCAGGAGGCTGCACGGGAGCCTCCTCCTTCTTGCCTGAAATGAGAGTGAGTGGGTGAGGGTGAAGAAAGGCTGGGCTGAAAGGGCAGGGGACAGACCTTGCAGATCAGGACAGACACAGAGCACCCAGGGAGAGGTTTCACGATGCTCCAAACCAGCTCCTTGCAGAGAGCTGCTGCAAGTTCCCTTTCCTTCCCAGGCTCTTTACCACGCCCTTCGCCACCTCCGGGACCCCTGAACACTTTCACAGGCCAGGAAAGAGATGGGGGTAGAGAAACCCCCAGGACGAGACACCCAGGCAGGGTAGCGCCAGCCCGCAGGCAGCAGCATCCCAGCTCCCCCACTCCCACCCCACTGCAGGGAGAATGGGCAGCCCGGGTAGGCCAATGTGGCATGAAGGGAGCCCCATGGGGATGGCACAGCACATCGCAACCGCACCTTCAGACTTCTCGAACTGCTCCAGCAGGCTGGACAGGTCGGTGGCTTCGATCCCTGGGCCAGGGAGAGAGCACGGCAAGTCAGGTCAGCCAAAACCCTCCCGGCACCACAGGGATGCACCCAGCCCCATCCTCCCTCTGCATCAGCCTCCCTGAGTGATGCGCTGAGTGCAGAGCAGCAGCAGCAGAGCTGCAGCAGCTCTGCATCTCCTGCAGTGAACACAGGAGCACCCAGCTCTGCAGCTCCAGGAAGGACCAGTTTGGGCACAGCCAGCCCAGCCCATCCACTGGAGGCAACATCTGGGCAGAGCGCTGGGAAGAGACTTAAGCCTGCAGGTGCAACTTTGCCGCCCTTGTTCCCAGAAGTGCCAGGAACCGGTCCCACTACCTGTGGCCACTGGCAGTGCCGGCAGCCTCCCCAGCTGGTGATGCTCACCCACTGTCATAGCCCTCCTGCTCACCGATCTCACTGATGAAGGCTTGCACGATGTCCTTGTTGCTGTTGCTGGGCTGCACTGGGCTGAGGAGCGGCTGGTGCCTCCACAGCCGAGCGGCGGGTGCCTTGGTGGACAGGTTGCTCTCTCGACCCACTTTTGGTGGTCGTGCCACAGCCTGGGAGATGGATTTGTGGGTGGGCAGCTCTGGCCCAACAGCTGCCCTAGGCTCTGGCGGTGCTTTCTCCTCTGCCTCCTTGACTGGCCCTGCAGCCTCCTCAATGGGGTGTGTGCCAGGGGACTCCCCAGCAGGGCCAGCAGCAGGGGACACCTTGCAGGGCAAGAGATGGCAGCTGGGGGAGCCTTTGGGAGCTGGGTAGGGGCTGCACCTGGGGGCTCCTCTGAAGGCTGGGTGGGGGCAACCTGAGGGGCTATGTGCTGAGGGACACTGCTGGGATGGGCAGCAGCAGCTGATGGGGCAGGCTGGGCAGCTGATGGGGCCTTAGGGAGGGAGCTCTCCCCAGCCAGCCGAGCATGCCTCCTGGGGTCCGACACCCTGCTGGTCACCAGCCTGGCTGGGCCACCTGCAGCCCCCATCTCGCTGGCTGGGGCAGCGGGTGGCTGGGTGTGGAAGGCTGGTGGCTCCGAGCAGCTGAGTATCGGGGCAGCGGGAAGCTGCCCGTGCAGAAGGGCTGCATTGGGGTGGCCACCAGATGGGAAGGCAGCAGCACCCTGCAGCCCCACTCCAGGGTCCCCATACCCCAGGGGAGGCACCGGTGGTGGCATAGGGATTCTGGGCCAGTAGGATGGTGGTGCCCACCCCACAGGGGCATAGGGACCTCCTGGGCCAAAGGGTGGTGGGGGAGGCACAGCTGGCGGGGGCCAGGCCATGGCTGGAGGCGGGAGGCCAGGCACCATGTGAAAAGTACTAGGGGAGCAAGTGCTGGGTGGTGGGGGCAAACCATGGCAGCCCACAGGCTGCGGGTTGAAGCAGGGCCAGGAAGGCACTGGTGGGTAAAGGGCATAAGCACCAGCAGAGGCTGGTGGCATCCTGGTGAGGGCTGCCCCAGCAGCTGGGGGCATGTTCGGCATGACAAAAGGCATTGGGTTGACAGGGGTGGTGGAGCCATGGCAGCTGGCACAGCTGTGGCAGGTGCCAGAGCTGAAACCAAAGCAGCAGGAGCTTTGCCAGCAGAAGGGACAGCAGCAGGGCTGGCTGGTTTCTCTGGGCTCTTCTGAGTGCTGGCTGCTTCGGTGGCAGGGCACATGGGTGACACCAGACAGGGGATCTCTGCCAGCTCTGTTGGAGGCTCAGGGATGCTGGGCCACTTGCTGGCTGCTTGATTCTCTCCATCCTTCCCACCGCTTGGGCTGGGTTGGCGGTGCAGCATGCGGATGCGGTATTCCCGCAGGCTCAGGGCCTTGGGCTTGGCTTCCTTGGGCAGGCTCTTGCTCGGCTCTGCTGCAGGTAGGCTTTGGGGGCTTCAGCCCAATGTCTTGCTCTGGAAGCGAAGAGGGAGCCTCCAAGACCCCGCAACCCTGTCTGGCAGCTGGCTGTGCATCCCCTTTGCCCTCAGCCAGGTCCGCTGGGCCAGGACAGCCTGCTGCTGCTGGCTCCTCTGCATTTGGTGCAGTCTTCTCTTGAGGCACCACAGCTTCAGCCTTCTCTGAGGCCACACTCACAGTTTCTGGCACTGGCTCCTGCTGCACTTTCTCAGGCAGGAAGGCCCCTTCCATGCTTCGGGGCCTGCCCTGGGGCTGTGGCACTTGCTCGGCACGCAGCTCCATCTTCCCCTCCTTCCGGGCTTGCTCCAGCTGCCGCGCCAGGAAGTCTGAGACCTGAACAGAGGGACGTGTTGCCCGCCGCTGACTGCTGAGTGGCTGGCCTGAGGGCTGCCCAGAGCCAGCTGACTGGGGGCAGTGGGCCACGCAGTCCCTGCCTGGCCTGGCCTGCTTGCTTTGGTCCTCCTCTGCTTTCTTTTTCCGACTCTTCCTTGCTCTCTCTCGGCCACGTCCTTTCTTGGAGCCCTCACACTTGCCACCCACCGGGGCCTCTGTGCTGTGTTGGGAGCTGCTGTTGGGTCTCCAGGCTCCAGGCACCGCTGTCTCCGGTTGGGATGTGGTCTCTGGGCTAGTGCTGGAGGACTCCTTCCCCAGTGGTTTCTCCTCCTTCTCCTCCTCCACCCGATTTTCCTGGGCTGAAGCTCGTGGCATCTCCTCTCGATCCTCTGGGATTGTCCCCCCAGTACCCTCCTCTGCTCCCAGGAGCTGGGACTCAAGGTCAGGGAAGCTGGGGGCCAGTGGCTGCAGAACTACAGGGATCTCCATGCTCTCTCCCTGACCAGGCACAATTTCCAGTAAGACAGGACCACTCAAGAGCTCCTTGGCCACTGGCTCGGTCTCAGGGTCCAGGCACACAGTGAAGGTGGGCAGGCAGTACGGGTGCATGGACCTCACCAGCTCACTCAGGGACACATCACCCGTGTTGATGATGCAGGGGTCTTTGTGATCCTCAGCACCGCCCTGGCCCCACTCATGCAATACTCCCCAGCCTGCATGCTCTTGTCTAGCTCTGGGCTCAAGGCAGCCTCCTCCTCCTCTTCCTCCCCATCACTGCGCTGCGGCAGGGGCTGCTCTCGGGCCCAGTGCCGGCCCAGCTTCCTCTCTACCCTTGGGGTGCTGCAGGCTTGCTTCTTTGACAGTGCCAGGTCTTCAAGGCTGTGAGCAGCATGGTCCCAAACCAGGTCCGTGTCAGCCTAGGAACAGGAACCAGAGCAAGTGTCAGCTCCTCGGTTTTCACCAGAGGCCCCCCCAGGCACACGCTGGGGCTGCTGCAATTCTGCAGCAAAGTCCCCAAGCAGTTGAAAAGCTGGAATACGTTTGACCCTCCAATAAGACACAGCAGAGCTGGAAACCCACCAACTCTATGGGGGCACCCACAGCATTCCCAGTCCCGCAACACCCACTAGCCACGGTAGCCCCTGCTCCCACTGCTGCCAGCGCCCTGCAAAAGCATCACTTCTGGGTGAGGATGCCTGTGCCAGGCAGGCAGGCAGTGGTTGAGGGGCAGCAGCAGGGACACAGTTACCCCAGAACCACCCTGATGCCACTCTCTCAGCTTCCCCTACTCACCTTCCCAACCACAGAGACGCTGCTGCTCAGAGGCCTGAGAGCCTTGGACTGCTCCAGGGCAGGGCTCTCACACTCCAGCAATGGACGGGATAAGCTAAGGAACTTCTGAAACTGGAGAGATGGACAGAGGATGAGGCAGAGGCAGGTTTCTGCAGCAAGAGGGGACAGGCCACCTCCAGCCCTGCAGCTGCCACAACCTGTCACCCCACAGAGCCTGAGAGCAATCGCAGCCCTATTTCACCCACGGCATGTGCAGGTCTGAGGAGAAGGGGACACACTGCTTCCCAGAGCCTCCCTGCATAACTCTGTCTCTACTCCAAAACCCAAGGTGAAGACACGGCCCCCTGAGCTAACACTGGAGCCCCAGGGATGTCCAGGGCTGATTCAGCCCTTCTGCCACATCGCTGGTCACGGGAACCATCCCAGGGTGAGGGTGCTGGGGGCCAGGGTCCTACCACTTCAGAGCACCCCAGTGCCAGGATCTGGCAGAGCTCTGCCTGATCATCTTCCCACCTGTTTTGGGGTTGGGCTGGCTCTGCCCCAGAACTCACCGAGGGATTCTCCCGCTCCCGAGGCGAGGTCAGCAGCTCCACATCCATGATGGTGTCAAAGGGAGACAGTGTCTCATCATCTGTGCTGTCCAGGATCTCTGTGATGGCAGTCAGCAGGGACAGTTCGTTCTGCGCATCCAGGCAGGCCTTGCTCTGCTGCAAGGGCAGAAGTGGTCTCAGAGGGCGGTGGGGCACAGCCATGGGGGATGCTGCTGCCATCCCCACCACAGCTGGAGCCAAGCCAGCCACCACTTCCCATGCCCACCTCACTCAGAGAGAGGTCCTCGATGATGGAGATCACAGACGAGTCGAGATAGTTCTGCATCGTCCCCAGGATCTCTTCAGCTTCCAAGATGGTTTGTGCATCCAGTGACATTAAATTCAGGTTGTCCTCCTCGAGGGAAAAGCACTGTCGAGGAGCATGGGGAGCCAGGTAAATGCTTTGTGAAGCACCACTACCAGCGCTATCTCCTCCGCAGCACACACGGGTTCCCAACAGCTTGTGCTGCAAACAGCTGCCAAGCTCACTGCTGCACCCCCAAACATGCAGGGGGGCAGGCAGGACATGGCCACGCTGCAGTTTAGAAGATGGCACAGGGGACCTTTCTGCCTTGCTTTCTGGGAGAGGTTTGGACCAGTCCACCCCACTGCACAAGGCCCTGTGCCACTTTTAGCCCAAGAGCTTTCCGATCACCAGAGATGCTGCCACACTGAAAACTCCCACCCAATTTGCTCCACAGCTGTAGGATTGGGAAAGATGAATCCATAAATCCCCAGCAATTCCCATGCTCTGCCTGATACCATGCACGCTCGTGCTGGACAGGGAGGGGACAGCAGGCTTCCCCCACCCCACCGACTGTCACGCGCTCCTCTGACTCTGGCTGTTGGCAGTTCAGATAAGCCCAAAAACATTACGAAATTCATAACAAAAGCACAGGAGTCAGCAACAGGGATGCAGCCAGCTGCCACTGCCAGGGCCCTATCCCGACACCTCTGCTGCAGGCTACAACAGGACACAGGCTGTGTTCACAATCTGGGATCAAACTGGCTTTGCTGCTGTTCTTCCTTCAAATTCCCAGCGCCACATCCTTTCCAGACCAACAACCAGCTTCCAGGGATGTTTGGGTACCACCTGACAAGTTTAGAAAGGTCTTTGCACCACACTCTACTGTGCCATGCAGCCCAGGGAAAAGCAAGGGCAGCCAGGAAAAGCAAGATGTCAGACAAGGGCAGGGGCTGCAGCCCCCAGACAAGCAGAGCTGCCAGACACGCAGCCTCTGCCAGAAGCAGAGCAGCAGCACAAACGTGTCGCCAGCAAAAGACAGGATGTCAATTCCTGTTTGCAGATGGACTTAGGCAGAGATAATGCAGGCGGGAAAGATACGGGCGCCAAGGACGTAGCCCTGGGAGAGCACATCTCCTTCCCAAAGCTGACGAGGAGCAGACAGCAACACATTCTCCCCCCACAGCAGCATCGGCGGAATTTGGCTGGACTGTGGGGGACGCGCACCTGATGCTGCTCACCTGCGTTTCTCACAGCCATGCAGCTTACACAAGCCTGAGCTCACGCAGGACAAAATACCCCCTCCCCTGTACAAGACCTGCCTGAACTTTGAAATCTGCACCAGACGCAGAGCAGGCATTTCACTAAATAGGCGTTTCCTAAAATATGGCAGCACCAAAGCCATGTGCCCTAACCCCTGGTCCCAGGGGCTCTTCAGAGACTTGCCCTCATCAGACAGGGCAGGCACCTCTGGCCACAGCACAGCCAGCAGCAAACCCTGTGCAACCCTGGAGAACAGACATCCCAGGACCAGGCTGGACATCAAAGCCAGGACCCCCACAGCAATGCCCCGCAGCCACCTGGCCCAAATCCCCACAGCCTGTTACTGTGTGCTGACACGGCAGTGCCAAAGAGCAGGAGGCTGCAGTGCTCTGGGGCTCAGCAGGCAGCCTGGGCACACTCTCCTAGGGCTCTCCATCCAGAAGCAGAGTCCACCAGTGACACTGGGGCACCGCTCCACCTTGCTGTGCAGATCAGGCTACCAAGCAGTTTTACCGCCCAGCATTCCCAGACCCCTCCTTCAGCCAGCACTGGCTGCCACTCAGAGCCTGCCTGGCAGTCGTCTACAGAGCAGCCTGTCGCGATTCCCAGCCAATCCTCCTGGAGATACGGGGAGAAGCGGGAAAACACATCCAGGCTCACATGCCCAGCACCAGCATGCAGCCCTGAGTCAGCAGTGATGGCTGGAGGAGCCAGCGGGACGGATCTCATGGAACATGAGCAGCCAAAGGACACAGAGTCTGGGTCACCTCTTGCGGGCTGATGGGACAGGGATCCAGGGGATGCTCCCACCTGTCTAGCTACAGGCCTGGCTCTCCCCAAAGGAAGCGAGCTAATTAGAAGCTTGCAGCCATGATCCATGCTGGACATTTGGAGGGAGGGAAGGAAAATCCTCCCACGCAAATGGCCTCTTCCTGCAGCTCCTGCCCACATCCCGGGAGGGAGGGAGGGCAGACGGGTGATCTCCCAAGCCCTCCTCGAATCCTTTGACTCAGCACCTTGCAACAAGGAGTCCCACAGCCGTGAGTCACCAGCAAATGAAGCTGCATTCCCCCAGGACTCCCTTTGATCCACCTGGGGCCGGGCATCTCCTTCAGCCCTGGCTGCCTGTGCGTCAGGACAGGGGTATGAACCAGCCCAGCCTGCTCCTGCATCCCTGCCCGCTGTCCTTCTGGACAGAGACTCCTGTCCCCCCCAGCTCAGGGGGAAAAAGAAGGATGCCCACAGCCCCAGACTGAGCTTCAAACACAAGGGAAGCTGGGATTTGAGCCAACAGCTTGACAGAGATGGCCTAAGCATGGCCACCAGCTCCTGTGGCACCCAACTGGAGCAGGCAATGCTGTGCTCGCTGCTGTGGTACCCACACCAGAGGCCCCTGCCCATCCGAGCTGCGGCAGCAACGCGTGACACGTGTGCTTGGCATGTCGTGCCGGGGCTACGCCCCAAGCAGAGGGCGGCCATCCTCCCCACGGTGCTCCGGCTGGATTCCAGCTCCTGGCAGAGGGGCCAAGGCAGCTCGCACCTGGCCAAAACTGCCGTCATGGGCACGGGGCTGCTGCCCGTGGGATGGGCCTGGGAATTCGGGGGCACCAGCTGAGGATGCTCTGTGGAATCCTCAGCTGCTTTTGAGAAGTGTCAGGTGGGAACACACCTATCCTCCCCAAAAGTAGATCACTCCACCTGGGTCAAAGAGCGGCAGGAAGTGCTTAATGTCCCCCTGCCGGGGGTCTCCCCCACAGCGACCCCGGCCAGGCAGAAGCACCCTGGGAGGGGCAGAAACGTGGGGCTCCCCGAAATCCCAACCAATACACAGCGCAGGTACCCTCAGGTGCCATCCAGGGGTGCTACACCCCTCGCACCCCGTCCCGACAGCAGCGCACCCGCACCGGCAGGGTCCCTCCGGGGCTGGCGACACCGCCGGTGGCAGCACCGCGCTCTAGACCTGCCTCGGAGTGAGAGAAGCTTGTCCCGGGATAAACCCCCGTTTCCCCCGAGGAAAAGCGCCCGCTGCCTCACTCCAGAATACCGTGCGTCCTTGCTCCACCCGGAACTATGGCCACCAAAACCGGCGGGTGTCCCAAACCGCCCCCTCCGCTGCAGGTGGCGGAGGGCGGCGCCGGGATGGAGGGACGGCAGGGCAGAGGGGGGACACCCGGCCGGCGTCTCCGTGGCCACCACTTCCCAAGGATTGAGTGTCACCTTCCGCGAGGGACACCGAGACCCCCCGCCCCGGCGGGTCCGGGGCCATACCGCGGCGCCCCCACCCCGGGGACCCCCACGGCCGATGCTGCCGGCACCCTACCCCGGCGGAAGAGCACCATGCACTCCGCTCCACCCGCGGGGGGGGCGCCCCCGGCACGGACAGTGACCCCCGGCCGCCGCCGGCGCGGCAGGCCCGCTCCCGGCACACGTGGTGCTGCCGCCGCCGCGGGAGCCGCCCCGGCCTCCACGTGTCACAGCGCGGCCCGCCGCGCCCCGCCACCGCCTACCTGCAGGGGGCTGCCGGCGCGGAGGGGCGGCTCGCGCAGGGCTCCGCCGCCCGCTAGCCGTCGCGGAACGGTCCCGGCAGCGGCGCCGCCGACCCCGGCCCCGGCTGCAGCGGGTACCGCTCCGCCCCGCAGCGCCGCCATCTTGGCGCCTCTGCTCCCAGCGCGGCCACTGCCGGGCGCGCCACGTGATCGCCGCCCGCCCCGCACTACAGCTCCCGGCAGCCACCGCGCTGCCCCGCCCGCGCGGGGCAGGCCGGGAGCGCACCCCTTCGCAGCCGCCAGATCGCCAAGGGGCGGACGCCAGCCTACGGGGGTGGCCGGCCGCGGAGGCGGGCGGCCATCTTGAGGGCGGGCAGGCCCTTGGGCTTTGCCGCCATCTTTGCGACGGGCGAAGGAGAGGAGACCGGGCCCCGCCCTGCGGCGCGCGGTGGGCGGGGCGGTGCGGACGTCACTGGCGGGAAGCGCCCAATGGGGGCGGGGCGGCCGCTCGTTTTCGCGCGGTGCCGGCGGGCCCCGCCCCTGCCGGCTCTGCCGCACACGTGGGCGCGGCGGCTCCCCGTGTCTCCCGGGATGGAGCCTCCTGTCCGCCGGCCGCGAGCGGTGCCTGATGGAGCCGAGCCCGGCGGGGGCTGGTGGGCGACAGGCAAGGGGTGAAAAGGCAGGATGGGCACCGTGAGCTGCCCCGCGGACACGGGGCACAGCCATGGGGCAGCACCGGGTACCACGTCACAGCCTGTGTCTGGGCTCGGGCGGCTCTCCGGAGCTGGCAGGCAGAGCACATCGCCTAGAGGACGTGAGGCATGGGAGGAAATAAAACTGAGCTCGTTTGACGCAGATGCGAGTCAGCGCGGTTTGCCCAGGACGAGCAAGGAGTGCTGGTGTGCCAGGCCATGCACTTTTACCCCCCATTCAGTAAGCCCAGAGTCCTTCTGGGTGCTGTCACTTCCCGTGGCCGTTCCTCTGGCTCCCAGACAGCGGGTCTCGTGGGGTGCAGGGATGTGTTCACAGAAGCATAAAGCACAGCCTGGACGTGATGGTGGGAGCTCTGTAGTGCAAGGTTCACCCAGCAGGAACTAATTGGTTCCAGCTTTTCTGTCGGCCTCTGGGGCACAGACCTGCCCAGGCCCAATTCCCTCGGAGATCCAGAGGACAGAGCTGCTTTATTCAGCCCTGTGCGCCTGGCCCCTGAGCCAGGGCATGTCAGACATGTGGAGCCTCATCTTGCTGCTCTCCTTCCTTCCGCCCCTGCCACGAGGGACTTTCATCTTAGATCGCTTGTCCCGTGTCATCTCCTGCCTCGCAGGAACTGCTCCTCCCTAGCAACAAACAGGCTTTGGTCTAGGAGAGCTGCTCCCTTCCTGCTCCCCCTACAACAAGCCTGTAGCACCTTCCAAGTGTTTTCATTGACACTCTTGTCTGCCCAAAATGCCACCCTGGCAGCTGGTTCCTCCTCCAGGGCCATGGACCCATGTGTGAGTACCAGAGGCACCTGCTGGGTCGTGCACACATGTTGGTGAGAGGGGGATGGAGTGAGCCCACCCCAGGGGTGTCAGGTGCGGGAGGTTGTGTTGGTTGTAACAACAGGCTTCTAAGGCTGGTGCTTGCCCCTGGCACTGTGGAGGAAGCAGGGAAGTAATTCAGGTTCTATCTCCAACCCAGGAGAGGTTGCCTCTCTGAAAAACACTGCTGCTCCCGAGCTCAACATGTGTAAATCATGGAACAAGTCACTTTGGAAAAGCTCATGCCTCTCCACCAGCCTGAGGAGAAGCTGGCCGTGACCCAGCACCCACGGACCAGCCCACAGATGTGGAGTTGTTTTGCGCTTGGAGCCCCGCAGCTTTCCTCCCCTGCTCCGAACCCTCTCCCTGTCTTTTCTCTGGGGCACATCCAGGGCATGCAGTGACCTGCCTAATCACTCCATCCCTGCGTTTGGCAGGATTCTGCAGCACTGCAAGGCTGATCCCCCACAGAGCATGTCTAGCCTGATGTAAGCCCTGCATGTATGACCATATCCCTTCGCATGGGGTCCCTGGGAGGCAACCAGAGGAAAAACCACGTGCAGGTACCTCCCTCCCCCAGTACGACCCACAGCAGGGGGGCTCACACTGGGGCAGCTCCAGGCATTCCTGCTGGTTTAGAAGGAAAAACAAACTACAGGCAGAAAGGAAAATGCACAAACTGTGTCCCAGCTCACAGCTCCCCTCCCTTCACACATAGACACAGTGTCCCTGGCCATCGTGGTGCTGCCCATTACCAACCAGGCTCAGCCTTGCAGCACCCTGTGTAGACAGCTTGCTCAGGGCTAAGGGGAGCAGACTGCAAAGGAGAGCTCAAACCTGTGTGAACCTTACATTAGAGTGCAGAGGAACATGAATCCCACCTGGGCAGGAGCAGGTGGGTTGCTGTTGGCCCGACATTGGCCCTTCAGTGGGCACAGGGGATCCGGGCTCCCTCAGGCAGTGTGCTCTGCCAGAGCTGCTGCTCCCATTGCAAGGCTGGGGCCGCATGGTTGCAGGGCAGCTGAGGGATGGCACCTGCTCCTGCAGAGGGGGCCCTGCAGCCAGGGTGTTGCTTCCCCTAGGGTGCACTGGGGAGGTTTTGGAAAGCTGGGCCCTGCCAGCAGTGGACATGCAGGATCCTGCAGAGCTGTGCATCTGTGCGGCTGGAGGAGGATCCTTGCTTGCAGGGGCAATGCTCATGGGGCAGACGTCCTCGTGTCCTCAAGGAAGCCCTGGAGGGATGGTCATACCCCTGCATGGCACAGGCTGCAGCAGAGATACAAACAACTCCCCAGCCTCCTGCCTGGCACAGCCCCTGCCATCTCAGCACAAGGTGCAGCAAACCCCAGCACGACCTCACCGACTGTGCAACACGCTGCTGCAAACCCTCTTCCTTCCTGCCCTCAAGCTCTGTGGCTGCCTGGCCCCTTCCCTCTCGCTCGCCCTCCTCCAGCCTCCCTGGCACTGGCAGCCCCACAGTGTCCCAGGCTGGGGGGCTGTCAAGGTCCCAAACAGTCTGTACAGTGCAGCCACAGCCTCCCAGGTGACAGTCACTAGCTGTCCGGGGATCTGTATCCCAGCCAGGTGCCGCTGGGCTCCAGGCTTGAACGGGTAGGTGGTCCCTCCTCCACCTTTGGGGCTGGGCAGCTGGGGAGGAAAGCTGCTGGCCTCCTGCCGAGAGCTGCAGCCTGGGGCCTCTGCGGGGCCCTGGGGAGAGGTGCCGAGCTCCTCCGGGCCGCGGCGAGCCCTGAGAGAGGCTCAGCCCCCGCCACCTCCCCGGGGAGAACAAGTCCCTGGAGGTTATCCAGCCCGCGGCACTGGGAGCCTCCGCCCACGGGTGTTTTGGGAGCTGGGGTCCCCTCACGATGGCTGCAGACCCCCGGGGTAAAACGCCAAGGCCCGGGCGCCTTCTCAGGGCCAAGGGGCCCTTGTTCCCCGAAACTCCCCTCACGGCCCCCCAAAGCCCGACGGGAGGACGAGGTGGCCCCTGACATGGCGGCGCCCACCCGCCCTCGGGCAAACGCGGGGAATGAAGGGGGGGCGCGCGCTCGCGCACCGCGCCGGGTGGAGGGGACGCGCACGCACGCACGCAGGACGCACGCGCCCGAGGCGGGGGGGGTGGGGGGGTCGTCCCGCGCACGCGCAGAGGCGCGCTCGCCCGCCCGCCGCCGGCGCAGCGCCCCCGCTCCCACTCCGCCGCCGCGGCCCCCGCCCCACCCGCCCCCGCCGCCGCCGCTGCTGCTGCCGCTGGTCTACGGCGCGCCCGCCTGGCCGTGGCCGTGCCCGCGCCCGCGCGGGGCTGCCCGCCGCCCTCCGCGCCGGAGCCAGCGGCGCGCCGCCCATGCGAGACCCCCGCGGCCCGGGCAGCGCGCAGCGACTCCCGGCCGCGCCAGGCATGTGAAGATGTCAGTGGGCTGTGCATGCCCTGGTGAGTGCCGCGGCGGCGGGGGGCCGGGGGCGGGGGACTGACTGCCCGCGGGGCTGGTGTCCCCGTGTCATTGGGGGTGGCTGTGGGGCTGCGGACCGATTATGGGGTGGGGGCCCCAGTGGTATGGGGCAAGGGTCCCCACGGCATTGGCGTTGGGATCTGGTTATGGGTCCCCAAAGCATGAGAACTGTCGTCTGGCTATGGGGCTATGTCCCCGCTGCATTGATCCTGTTGTCCAGCTATTGGGCTGTGTCCCACTGCATTGGGCTGGGGGCTGGCTGTGGGGCTGGGACCCCAAAACGTGGTTGCTGGGTCTAGCCATGGTGCTAGGATCCCCATAGCATGGCTTTTGGGAGCTGACTGTGGGGCTGGGGTCCCTATGGCATTGGTGTTGGAGTCTGGTTATGGGACTGGGTCCCTGTGACTTGGCTGCTGGGAGCTGGCAACAGGGGTGGGATCCCCATGGCATTGGTGTTGGGGTCCAACTATGGGGCTGGGTCCCCATGGTGTGGCTACTGGAGCCAGCTGTGGGGCTGAGATCCTTGTGGCATTGGTGCTGGGGGTTATCTATGGGACTCTGTCCCCACAGCATTGATGCTGGGGGTTGACTACAGGGCTGGGGTCTCCTCAATGCAGATGCTGCAGTTTGGTCGTGGAGCTGGAGTCTCCATCGCATTAGTGCTGGGGTCCAGCTATGTCTCAGGGGTCAGCAAAGTGCAGAGATTGGGAACCCAGCCCCATGGTGTTGTCATCGGGTCCAGCCATGGAGATGGGGTCCCCATGGTATGGCTACTCCATCCAGAGTCCCCAGTGCATGGGTGCTGGTGCCTAGCTAGGGGGCTGGGACCCCATAGCATGTAGGCTGGGGTCGCTGTGACATGGATGCTGAGGTCTGCTCACGGGACTGGTGCCCCACATCATGGATGCTGGTGCCAGCCCCGGGACTGGCATCTTGCAGGCAGAGTTCCCCAGGGGTGCTGGGCAGGACCTTGGGTGGCACTGCAAGGGGTGACCCCAAAGCAGGCGTCATGGGTGGAGCAGTAGCTCTGTGTGGTCGCCCTGCTTCCCAGGTGGGTGTGGGACACAGGGTCTCTGGAAGGGCTTGGTTTGTACAGCTGCTGGGTGTGGGTGCTTGGTGCCCCCTTCCCACAGCCACTGTGGGATGGCTGCTGGGGGGCTCCTTCCCCATCCCAGCCCCTGCTGGCTGGTGGGGCAGTGCTGCAAGAGTACCCCAGGGAGTGTGACGAGTTGGCAAAGTCTCAGCGTTTGGTAGGGTGCTCCCATAGGGATGCTTATTAGGATACCCTGGGTCTGGGGCAGGCTTGGGGCAGCTGGTCTGTCTGCATTGCCCGCTGCTGAGTGCTGGATGTTGCCGTGCAAAAAGCAAGGCAGGGCAGGGGTCCCGGAGGGCCACTAGAGTCTGCTCCAGCACTGGGTCCCAGTGGAAGAAGGAGGGAGCCCTGCCCAGGGGCACATGGGGGGTGGGAGTCCTGGGGAATAGGTTCTGCTGTTTCCCTGGGCAGCTGCCACCCGGGATCCCTGCGGGGGGACAGCGGGGCTCCTCGGCCCAGCTCGCAGGACAGCTTTTCAGTGCCCCCGTTCTTTGAGGAAGCCCTGCATTTGGGGGGCTGTGGGAGACAGCAAGACACTGACAGCACAGGGTTCCTGCACATCCCCTGGGGGGTTTGCAGCTGGATCCCCAGTGGGAAAGGGGGTGCCTCTGCTCGGCGGCCCCCCGCTCCTGTGCTGCCAGCACCTCTCCACCGTGTTTCCATGCAGGCAGGCGGCCCCTTCCCCCATCCTCCTCCTCCTCCTCCTCCATCTCCCACTGGAAGCTGCCAGAGCGCTGCTTCCTCAAGCAGAAAGTCACGTGAACCTCCCTGCGAGCCAGGCCGAGCAGCCACAGCACCCGCCCCACCAAGGCACCCCCCGCACCAGGGGCCTCGACACCCCTCTCCCGATAACCAGCTTTGGTGGGGGTCCCGCCTAGGTGGGGGCGAAAGCAGAGCAGCAGCTAACGGCAGGGCCCCAGCATGTCCCCTCAGGAAGCTGGCCCTGTGCCACCGGGAATGTCATCGCCATGTTGGTGGGCGCAAAGAGGGGGGCTGTCCTCCCCCGATGCACTGGTGGGGGGCTGTGGGGTCACCCCGTGGCTGGCAGCATCCCTGTGGGTGGCTTCATGTGTCTTCATGTTACGTTGTGCCCCCCCCCCCCAGCTGCTGCTGCTCACCCACAGTGGGGAGGACACGCGGGTGTGTGAAACGTGCATGCACACGCATGTGTGCCCCCTGTCACTCCCCCCGCTCCCCCGCCGGGGCTGGGTGGCACATCCAGAGCCTGCGCCCCCCTCCCCCTTCCCCTCCCTGGACTGTTTATCGGAATATAGAAAAAACAAGCTCTGCTGCTGGCCTCCCGCCAGCCAGAAACATTTAATGAGCCGCTCTGCCCAGGCTGCTCTTAAGGGCTGCGTTAACTTGGAGGAGTTTCCTGCCTGGGAGCTGCTGCCGGGGGGTGGTCTCAGCCACCCCCCTTCAAAATCGTGCCCTCCCTGGGGGGGGTGACATGCTCCCTGCCATCCCTGGGGATGTATGCTGCCCTGCTGCAGCTCCTCTTGCACCCCCCCGGGGATGTTTACCCTGCTCCTTACTCCTCTCTGCCAGAGGTTTGGAGCATGGGGGGGCTGCTCAGCTGGGAACCGCCCCAGGTCTTGTGCCTGAAGATGATGGGAAGCTGCTGGCATCAGTGGAGGGCTGGGGAGGGGGCACCTTTAGCCCCTAGCCCAGAAATGGAGGTGTGAGCAGGAAGAGCATGCCAGGCTCAGAGTAGAGCTGGCAAAAGCTGGTCAGCAGCTGCCTGGTGCTGCTGTCCACTTGGAGCAGGACTGACCTCCTGGCCACTCGGCTCAGCCCTTCGCACTGGGTGGGTCTTGGCATCCAGACCCCAGTGGGGTCCTGACCCCTGGGACCACCGCTCTCCCAGCATGCACCATGCTTTCTTTTTTAATTATTATTATAATTATTTTTCCACGTGTAGTGATAATGTTGGGGCAGAGAGGGGTAGGAGAGGAGTGGAGCTGTGCTGCGTCCCTGTGGGGCTGGCTCTGGCTTCATGGTATGGAAGTGATGTTCCTAAGGTCAGTACCCTCCCTGGGACCCCTTGCAGGGCGCCTGCCTGTGCACCCCTCTGGCAGGAGGGAGGACTTCCCAACCCATGTGCTTTCGGTCCTGGGATGGATGTGCCCAGCCAGGGGACAGCCCGTTGCCATTTCCCTCTCTTCTGCTGAGCTGGCGCCGTGCGTCTCCCACCGTCACAAGGCCAAGCTGTGCCACGTGCCTCCTGCGACAGATGCGCTGGGAGAGGGACGGCGGGGAGCGGGCTGAGCACCGCGGCGGGGGGGTCGGCAGCCCACGTGCCTGGGTTCTGGCTCTGAAACACTCCCTGGCACTGCCTGGCACCTTAGGGTGCTGGGGGGGAGGGAGCGGTGGGGGTCCCAAGGCCTCCTCCTGCATGGCCACACTGTCTTGTCCAGGCTGTCTTCTTGTTGCCAGCGGTGCTTGGATGGAAGATGCTGGTAGCCTTGTCCCCCTCCCTGCAGCAAAGCGCCTGTCTGGTAGATGCCACGTGTGCCGTGTTGTCTGGCACACTCCAGCAAAGGCAGGATGGGGTCATGGCTACCCAGTGCTTGGCAAGGCAGTTTCCTTGGGATTTTGGGTGCTGGTGTGAGGGTGGACACATGGTGGCACTCCTTGAGGCCAGAGCAAGCTTGACCTGCTGCCGGCTTGGCTTTGCCCGGAGAAATGTGGATGGGTTAGTGCCGTATCAGCAGGCTCAATGCTGGGTGTCTGTGACTTGCTCTGAGTTTACTCCAGAAATGGTGGTGTCTTTTCAACACAAAGCTGCTGTGCAAGCTGCTCCCTTGGGGATTGGGTAGGTGCCAGGCAGCGGGATAGACCACCAGGGCAGGGAGGTGTCCCTGCCATCTTGAAGTGCTTGTGGCCGGCAGTGCACTAGCTGGGTGCCTACATGCCCCCAGGCAGGGCAGAATCAGCATCGGCCCAGGCATCCCCTGCTCATCCCCTGAACTTTTAGCTCACCCAATTCATGCCACCCTCTCCACTCTCTGCTGTGGGATTCCCCAGCCACATGTGTGTTGCTTGTACACAGAAGGCATGGGGTTGTGTGATGTGCAGGGACCACACGTGCCCATGCATGATGGCTGCCAGTGCATCCTAGGATGCACTGAACTGCCAGCACAGCCGTTGAGAGCCTCCAGCTCCCTGCGGGGAGACACGGGTCCAGTGGGTCTGCCATTGTGCATGGTGTGGGTGTGCCCCTGCTTTACTCTCTGCCTCGGGAGCAGTGGGTGTTGGGGCTGGGTGCCCCCTCCTGGGGCAGTGGTGCGCGCCGGCAGGATGGGGCTGGGTGACCGTTATCAGCCTGCCTGCAGGCTGAGGCTGTGGTTTCCTGCCAGTGCCAGGGGAGAGGGTGTTGGGGAGCCGGCGGGGCTGCTGGGCCCCACCTGGAGTGAGGGTGATGGCAGTCATCTGTCCCAGGGGTCTGCTGGGCAGGGATGGAGTGGCTACAGCAGGGGTGATGCTGGTGGGTTTTGGGAAGTTCACTGTAGTGTGCTTGTGGGGTATACCCCTTGTACAGGGGTGCCAGTGGGCACCGGGAGAGATGAGACCCCGCAGAGCTGTCAGACCAGCCCCCCATCACCCTTTGCTCCCTTCCCTCCCAGGCAGGTCACTGATGGGGGTGAACGTTATACCGGGGTGTAATCTCCCCTGCCACAGGCTCCAGCCCCTGCCCAGCCACAACCCCACCCTGCCCATGGGGCAGCTGATAACAACCAGCCCGCACCCCACTGTGGCCCCTTTCTCAGGGGGGCCTGGGAGGTGCAGCTCCTGTGCCCCCCTTTGCAGGGTTTCGTTCTGTCCCTGGCTTTTCGTGACCAGCAGGCAGGTCTTGGAGGTCCTCCTGCACCAGGGTGACAGTGCCTGCCCCCCGGGATGGCCTCGCAGTGTGAGGGTGGGAGGGGCCTTGCTTTCTGGAGGAGCAGCAGCCCTGGCCCCCCTTCTACGCGCCAAGGGACTGGTGCTGGGAGCACAGCCAGGTTTCTGCAGCGCAGCCCAGGTGGAGCTGCCACTTGAGCCAGCCGGGGAAGCCCGCCATGCCGGGGACAGAGCAGGCAGTGGCAGGGTGTCAGTCCCCCACAGGGTGTCAGCCCCCTGCAGTTTGTGCAGCCCTCCACAGCGAGGCAGCTCTTGCAGCAGCTGGTTCCCCTGACCTCTGCTCTCCCACATGCATCTTCCTCGGGCCAGGCTTTGCAGAGCGCCAGGGGCTCCCTTTGAGTGCAGGGGCTGCAGGCAGCTGCCCTCCCTCACTGCCCTGCAGGATGGTGGGTGCGAGCTCCCTCCCACTCCGGCTCCTGCCTCCCTGCCGGCGAGAGCAGGCAGCAGCACACCAGCACGCAGCTCTGCCGAGCACGGGGCAGGCCTGGGCACCCCAACCTGCCTGCACCAACCGGCCTGGGGTCAGCCCGGGGCAACTGCGGGCAGGGGCAGGCAGAAGCAAAGCAGCCAGAGCTCTCTCCCTGACGGGGATGGTGGTGTTGGTGCTGCTGGAGGAGCCCAGCAGTGGGGCTGGGGTCAGGAGTGGGGGTGCCGCCAGAGCACTGGGGAGGCAAACAAACTGCCAGAACTCCTTGTGGAGGGGCATTTCCATGCTGAAGTCAGGGAGATGCCGTAATGCTTCTCCCAGCTTGGCAGCCCCTGCCAAATCCTCTGGGTAGCCACCGCATGCTGAGGCGTCCTGCTTGCTCCCAACGCGTATGCGACCGGAGGCTTGGACTGGCGGTGAGGTCCCCCCAAAACCCCAGGCTGCCCCCAAGCAGGGTGCGTGGGGCTGGAAGTCTGCTCCCAGTGGGCGCTGGACCCCAAGCCATGGGAACAGCAATCCCTGATCCATGGTGACTGTGTCCCTGCTTGGCCTAGCTGGTGGGGAGGCGGTGGCCACTAACAGGAAGGACACACACGTTAGCAACGAAAACACGGCAGCAAGAGGAAGCAGAAGCGATGCATTATTGATGCAGCTACTTGATGCTGCTATATTCGGAGAGCCACTCTGGAGTGCTGTGCCAGGGGTGGCAGGGGGGTGGGCTCTGCTGGTGGAGACTTACTTGCTTCAAGGCAACCGCATGTGGCTGTGGCCCTGGGAGATGTCCCTTGCCTTCTCCCAGAGAGCTTCCATCACAGGAGAGTGCAGTGACATGGGGGTACCAGTGAGGATGCCGGCCCTGTGCTTATCCCTGGGGGGTGGGGGTTTGGTGGGTGGCAGTTCCCAGCTCTGCAGATCTCTGTGGGGCTACCAGGGGTCCTGTGGCTTGAGAGGCAGAGGTGGGGGAATGGAGGGAGAGCAGCAGGTCGGGACTGGGGTGCTCTCCCAGCTGGAGTGCGAATCCTTAGAGCTGTTGAGAGCTGTGCCTTGGTTTCCCTTTTAAGCAGCTGTGCCTGCCCCTTTAGAGATGAAGGTTTTCTCTGGGGGGACGACATGCAGGCACAGGATGCTAAGGCTGCGCAGCCGTGCTGGATGTCACCCCCTCCCCACTATGAGATCCCAGACCTAGCCAGGCTGCTTTGGGAACCAGCCCCAAGCCAGGAAAAGGGCTGTAAAACGAACCGTTCTTGTAACATGAGAGAATCCACCTGGAGCCTTTGGAGGAGCCTTAAAAGCCTGTGGCTCTGGCAGGCTGGCCCCGGGCTGCTGCCAGAGGGGCCAGGGCTTGCTGCAGCGGGTGGCCATGCCGGGGCCGAGCTCTTGCAGGACACACGTTGTGATGTCTCAAGGACAGCATGGGAACACTGCGAGGCATTTCTCTGGTGCTGGTGCCATGGGGAAACCCCTTGCCAGCAGGACTTGCCAAAGCCTGCCTGCAGACTGCACCTTCCCTTTGGAGCCTGTGGCCAGCATGGCAGTGCTGCGGCCAACCCATCGTGCCAGAGCAAGGCATGATGTGAGAGTGAACACCCTATATGGACCCTATGCACTTCAGGGTCCTGCACCCTTCAGTAATCTTTCTCCACCTCCTCTTGTTTTGGAGGGGATGGGCACAGATGCATGCACTTGATTGCTGCTCATATCGCTGCTTGTGTACTTGGATCTTCTTCTCTGACCCCTGTGGGATGCTTAAGATGTAACCTCGTAACTTCTTGCCCTGCCCTGGCAGCCAGCTATTCCCCCAGCCCCTGGATGTTCCTCCTGTCTCTGGGTGTCTGGAAACACTTCTGGTTTTGAAGGGTTAATCCCTGGAGCCCCCAGGATCTGCATGACTTGCTGTTGACTTTCCAGCCTCCCCCAGGCCTCTCTCCTCGGGAGAGATGGAGCCATGCCTTCTCCAGCTGAAAAAGGGGGCCCCCTCCTGCCCCAGATCTGCCCTTGGTCTGGGCATGCATTGCTTTAAGGGGGAGAGAAGCTCCTCCCTTGAGAAACAGGGAAGCAGTGCATATTTTTATTTGAAAGGTGGGAGGACTTTGGGGGGGGCTGTTGTCTTGCTGAAAGTGGGGCTCTGGGGGTGCGTGCCACGCTGCACAGCTGCAGGCTGCGTCTGTGTGCGTCTCAGCGACGGTGCCTCAGTCTTGCCGTGATTTAGAGAAGTCTGGGGCATTTGGAAGTGCCACACCAATCCGTGCCCCTGTGCAGGCTGTGCTGTTTGCAGGGCTAGCAGATTTTTATTATTATTTTTATGTAAGTGTTCATCCGTGTCCCTGCTCTACCTCTGCGCCTGCTGGGGCCCCAGCCGGGTGTCAGTGCAAGCATGCCCTGCCTCTGCGGGATCCCTCACGCACGCTCTGTGGGCACACTGAGCCCCAGCCACAGGGTTCAGAGAGAGCCAGGCATCCCCTGACTGCCGCGATCCCCAGTGGGCTCTTCCCATCCGCCTCTCTGGGATGCATCCCTGTGCTCTCTCCGGCTCCTGAAGTGCTGCTGGTTTCCTGGCCAATACTGGGTGTTGGAGCAGGGCTGGGCTTTTGGGAGTGCGGGTGGATGTTAGGCCCTTGCTAGAGGAGAGTGGAGGCTGGGTTGCAGGGGATGCAGTGCCCTATCACAAAAACCCGGGGAGCTGGAATTGCCCTCGGCTCCCCCCCCGCACTGCGGGTGTGAGCACGTCGCGAGGAAGGGGCTCCCCCCACCACCGTCGCCACCACACACGCTTCCCAGCTGCATCCCAGGCCTTCTGCTCTCTATCCAGCATCTATTTAATTATTAACTCGGCTATAACCATAAACAGCTGGGGCTGCTGCAGCCACGTGGACCAGTCCAGCGCTGTCGTCAGAGCCGAGCAGGGACACGTGAGCAGTCCCGGAGGGCTGCTGAGCCCCGGGATAAATTGTTTGGGGCATATTTGGTATGGATGTGCCAGCCTATGTAGCCTGGGGAGCAGTGGGGGCTCCTCTCTCATCCCCCTGGCCATGGCACTGGTGCCAGGAATCGCTGGTACAGGGGCAAAACACCCCTTTTTGCAGCATTTTGCAGTATTTGGCAGTGTTCAGTGCTGATGTTTGGCTGTGCCTCGTGCATCCTTGAGCCCTGGAGCAGGAACATGGAGTGGGTGGGCTGTATTTAGTGGCCCATCTTGACCCAGGGGTGCTGTGCTATGCTGTAGCGATCACCAGCATTAGGTGGGTGGCAGCCTTCTGCAGCCCCATCTTGCCTGGTGCCACACAGGTGCCACAGGCTGGCAGGGGGACAGGCAGCAGTGAGATCACAGGTCAGGTCGCAGCATCCACCCTGCCCAGTTTCTGCAGCACCAACAGCATGGGTACCTCCAGCTGCGTGTGCCTTTTGCAGAGCGCGCTTTCACCAAGGTTTCGGGGTTTACAGTGAATTTTTCTCTCTGTTTATCTGGGTCTTACAAAGAGTTTTGTTTTGTTTATGCACGTGACCCTGGAAAGTGCTGCTCACTGCAGGTTAGATTGCAAGGGGAAGGGGAAAAATTAGGCACGATGGCATGATGGGCAGCAGGGTGGGGATGGAGCCTTACTCAGTCAAGGGGTGCAGGGGACAGCAACAGAGGATGCTGCCAGCTTGGGAAGCAGGGGGATGCTCCCCGTCCTCATGTGAGGGGCTTTGGGGATGCATGCGCATGGAGATGAGGACACTGCTGATACCTCGTGGCTGAGGTTTTGTGCTTATCATGTGTGTACTGTTGGGGGGACAAGCATGCTTGGCAGGACCTGACCTGTTGTGCCTGTGTTACCCCACGGCTGCTGTTTCAGGGAGGGGACAAGGTGTGGGCCCATCCGTGTGAGCGAGGGGGTGTGGGAAGGTGTGCGTGCCCCGGGCGTGGGTGAATACGCGGCCGGGGGTGTGCCGGGAGGCGTTTGGGAAGACGTGCAAGCGCATGCTGGCCCATCAGCATGCACGCCAGCCTGCATGTGCGAGGTAAGATGCTCCAAAGCCTGCGTGTATGTGTGCTTGTGCCAACCCCGCATGCTGAACCTGGCTCTCCCACCCGGAGCTGGGGGCTGTTGGGGCTCAGGGGGTGGGACCCAGGCTGGGCTCTGGGGTCCTGGCTTGTGTCCCTGCTGCCCACAGGCTCTCCAGCTGGGTTGGGAGCACAGGTCTGTGCTGGTCTGATTTGCCAAGGCAGTGAGCTGGAGCTCAAGGGACAGGTGTGGCAGAAAGGGGAGGGAATGGTAAAAATGGGATTTTTTGGTAACTGAAATTTTTGTAATGGAAGTTTTTTATGAAAATAGACATTTTTGTAAAAACTCCTAATTGGAAGAGGTTGGAGTTTTGTCAAGGAAAGGAGACCTTTTGGGTCTGCTGGCAGTGGCAAACCAGCACGTTTTATTTTTAATACTCCTAAACAAAACGGTTGCATTTTTTTCCCTCACCAGAAGCTGGGGGAAACAAGTTCCAGAGAGAAAAATGCTGAAAAACTTCAAAGAAACCCCAAACAAAACTAGGGAAAAAGTGTATTTTAATTGAAACTTTCGCAGGGGGGGAGGAAACCTTTTCCCGGCTGGTGCCGAGTTCCTCAGCGGGACCTGGCTCCGCATCCTACATCCCGGGGAGCGCCGGTACGGGGAGGAGGGCAGCTTTCCGGGGACCCTCTTTTTGGCTCCGTGAGCACACCCGGCAGCGAGGGGCCTGGGTGGGGAGGGGGGAAGGCCGGGGGGGATGTCGGTGTGGGGGGAGCGGTCTCCGCTGCCGCCGCAGCCATTGTGGTCCCGGCCGCGGCGCAGACAAAGGAAGCGCCCCCGCCCCGCCCCGCGCCCCGCCCGCCCCGCCCCGCCCCCGCGGCGGCCCAGCGCCCGCCCGCCCGCCGCCCGCGCCGCCGCCGGACCCCCGCCCGCTGCCGCTGTCGTGAGTCACCCCGCCCCCCCCCCGAACCATCTCCCCCCCCCCGGCGGAAGTTTCCTGCTCTCGGTTTACCCCCCCGTCCCTACGGTGGTGGCCCCCGCTCGGGCGGCGGAGGGGAGGGCCGGGGTCCCACCCGCGCCGCCCCCGCGCCTGCGAAGTTGTGCGCGACCGCACCGCGCCGCCGCTCCCCGCCCGGCCCCCCCGTGCGTCCCGGGATCCCCGTGGCAGCCCCCGGCCTGCCTGCCCCTTCGGCTCCCCCCGCCCCTTCTCTCCCGGCTCAGCTCCATCCCTGTCCCCAGCTCCCCTCTCCATCCCTCTCCTAGTTCCCCCGTCCCTCTTCTCACCCTCACCTCCCCTGTGCGTCCCTGGCCCCCCAGCTTGTTTCTTCCCTTGCCTGTTCCCCACTCCCTGCCTGTCCCCCCAGCTTCCTCTCCATACTCCAGGTCTTGGCTTTCGGAGAGGCATCCCCAGCCCTGCGAGGCGCTGCCGGCAGCCCCCATGCCCCACCGTGCCCTGCTCCATCCCAGCCCGCAGCTCCCTTTGTTCTTCCCCTGGCTCCTTCCCCTGTCCAAGCCCCCTGACAGTTGCCCCACGCCCTCCCTGTCCCCCCGCGTCTGCTGTCACAGGGGCCATGGGACTGATGCCCGGCTCCGAGGGGTGCACACCCACCTTCCCTTCCTGCCCCCTGCAACTTCATCCTTGTCCACAGCTCAGAAGGTCCCACTAGCCTCCCGTGAGTGCCGTGGACGCAATGAAAGGTCCAAGGGGTGCAAACACAGCGGGGCCATGCACCTTCTCGAGGGAGCTGCCCTGCCAGGGTGTGCAAGCTCAGGGGACCGTGGGTGCAGGGGGCTCATCGTCCCTGCAGACAAAGCACTATCTTGGCCCAGGGCAGCTGGAGCAGGGGCCAGGCTGGGTGTGGGGATGGGTTGGGGAAACTCAGTGCTGCAGCTCCAGCTCGGGAATCAACATGTGTGCCAGGGCTGTGGAGGGGTGTCTTATCCGTGGGGTGTTCCCCTGAAGCCCCACTGGGAGAGTGTACTGCCCTGATCTCAGGCAGCTGGCTGGGCTCTGACCTCTAGCAGTCCTGGCCAGCCCACCTGCCTGGGATGGGCGATAAGGCAAGCACCCTGGGGCAGCACCGCTGGGGCTTCCTTGGCTCGGGCAGCTCCCGATCCCCTCGCTGCAGCCCTGGTGGGCAGGGGCCAGGCGCCACAGCAGGAACCCGGGGAGCAGTTGTTGGCTTTTGCTAAGGCTGATACTGAAGTGGGAGCCTGAATGAGATGTGGCAGCCAGTCCCTGGGTGAGCTACGAGCAAAGGGCTCGGAGGCTGAGGGGTCCTGTGGGGAATTGCCTTCTGGGGCATGCAGCGGTGCACCTACCACCCCCCTCCACACCCCCCCCCCCCCCGACCTTGCAACCCCCTGCTGCTTCCTTCTCACCAGGAGGATCAGAGCCAACTCATGGCAAGTGTGGGAGCAAACATCCTTTCCTGGGGTCTTCCAGCTTGTTCTCCCCATGCTTTTGATAGCACCTTGTTTTGGCAGTTTTGCAGCAACTCCTCCAGTGCTGGACAGGTATTGGCTCTTACTGCTTCTGTTGTAAGTCCAGGCAAGCGTGGATGTCCTTATTCCTTCTTCAAAGCTTCAGGTTTTGGAGCATTTTCGTTGTGGGAGAATTGTGGTTTTCACTGGAGAACTAAATGTGGCCTCTGCCTTCTGATTTTATAGAAATCCAGGTCTGTGATCCGAGCACGCCTTAAATACTGGGGAGAGAAGTGCTGAGCAGAACAACATGCAAGTTATGCTGTTTCAGAAAGGGAAAGAAAAGTTGTGATCCAAGAGGGGATAGGCTGGTGTTGGAGGGTTTGGTGAGGAAGGGTTTTTGCCAGTCATTTGGTGGGGAATTTTCCCCTTGCCCACAGCAGGTCACAGTTCATGTAAAATAGGAAGAGGCCAGTGAAAAGCCACAGAAGTTCATTTGCAAGCAAAGGTGCCCCAAGCTGGGAACCTGGAGACTCTTTCAGCTTCTTTCTGGAGGGCAGTGACAACTGGCAGCCCCAAGCCTCCCCAGCTCCTCAAGATGCAGGAGTGGAGAGCAAGGTGGACCAGCCAAGTGCCAGGGCCCATTCCCTGTCTGGTGGCTGGCAGGGCAGCAGCAGTGCTTGTCCCTGAGTGGTCTCTCCCAGCATGTCAACCTTCTGCATGCTTCGAGCTCTGCAGCAGCATAAGCTTGAGGTCTCTGAAAAAACTATGAACCCCAGGTTCTGTTTGGTGGCAGAGCAGCCACAGTGCTTCCCCTGGTCCTTTCCTTTGGAAACCTTCCATCTTCCGAGCAACCCGGGGACAGGATGCTTCTGCAGTTGTTTGCACTGTGTTTGTTCGTGGGTTGCAATGCTCGTCATGATGAGTTTTGCTGCCCCACCAGTTGCTGTTTGGAGCAGACCCATGTTGTGACTGGGGATGTCCAGGTGGGAGAGGGTTTCCTCATGGCTGTGCCGCGATGGTGGGGATGTTTACTATGCAGTGCTGTGCTGCTGGGGCTGGGTTGCTCGAGCCTTAGGAGCACCAGGCAGGTGTGCCTGGCCAGGCCCTGTCCCTTTGCTCCTGGGATTTTGGCCCCATCCCGTACTGGCTGTCCAAAGCTCTGACATCAGAGACAGCATGTGCTGCCAGGGCAGCAGCACAGTGCGAGTCCAGCAACTACAAGCATTTGCTTTGTCCCCAGTGCTGCCAGTGGCTCTTCACTCAGCTGTTCCTGCGTCTTTCTGTCTTTTAAACCAAGTCCTAAGAGAGAGAAGTTCAGCCTGAGCCAGGGGGACAGAAGCTTGCCCTGACAGTTTGAAGAAATGATGGAGCTGCTTTGCAAGCTGCAGTGAGCAGGTTCCCACCATGCTTGCACCATCCCTCCCTCAGCATTCTGCTGGAGGAGACGGCAAGTGGTCCAGCCCTTGGGGCAAATGCTGCACCCCAGTGTCAAGGTTTGCCTCCTGGGCACTCACCGCCCTGGCGGGGGCAGTTGGAAGGCACCAGCTCCCACCACATCCTCACAGCAGGAGTTACCCAGCTTTTTTTCCCCCCCACCCCCTGGAGCGGGCAGCTGGACGGCTGCCAAAGCTGCGGGGCTCCTCCTAGGATGCAACATGGAGTGAGGCGGCTGTTGGGGGCCGCCATCTCCAGAGACTGCGCATCCCAGCGTGCAGCACTCAGCGCCGTTGGCAGCGGCTGGGAGTGAGGTGGAGCATTGCATCCTGGGATCACAGATCTCCATGCGCCACGTGGGGACTGACAGCATCCCGTGCTTTGAGGTGGCAGTGCTTGGGCGTCCTGGGGGTCTGGGAGATCAGCCCGGGGATTCCCCTCTGTGGCCAGAGGGGTAGCCTCTCACTGCCACTTCCCTGCCCTCCAGTTCTCTGGGGCAGATCCTGTCCCTGTGGAGGTCTGCCCCGAGCAGCAGCCCCACAACACCATGTGGAGCCGTGTGTTTCTGCTCCAGTGCGTGCATGGCAGGCAAGGAGCTGGGAGCAGGAGCAGAGATGTTGGCTGCAGCCTCTGCAGGGCCATCGCCGTGGCTGGCTATGGCTGTGAATTCTTCCTTGCTGCCACAGAGCCTAAACAAACCTTTGAAGATGAAAATCCTAGTTTGTCAGGAGGCGCTTTTTCACGGCATGCTGAAAAGGGTGTTTTTTCCCAGCCCACACCATGTTGGTTGGTTGTTTTCTGGTGCTGCCCCAGTGTGTGCTATGGAAGGGATGGGAGCCCAGCTGCCACCGAAGCCCTGTAGGGTGGCAGGGCCCTGGGGTGGAGGAATCTGGGTGAGGAAAAGCAGCTGAAAATGTGAAAGGTGCATTCCTGAGGCTGATACCGGCAGCATTTGATTACGGATCGTCTTTGAGACGGCGAGTCGAAAGGAGTAATTAGGGACAGTGGGATATTTCCCCGAGAGTCGCAGGAAATGACTGTCTCGTGGTAAGTTGATAGTGGAGCTGAAACTGGGTTATCTGTGGGATTGCATCTGGGGCTTGCAGCCTTGGATGTGATTCAATTTTCAGGCTGTTTTGCAATTGGCAGGGCGTGCTCTTTTCCCATTTTCCCTCCTGGAGAAATCCCCATCCACGTGTCTGAATCATCTGAGGGCCTGAAGGGGCGAGGGGAGACTCCTGGTACCCCTAGGGTTACTGCAGGACAGCGAGGTCCCCCAGATCACTGCTGATCTGGGAGGTCTGGGCTCTGGCAGAGCTGAGGCTGAAGGACTGATCTGAGCCTCGATCCCTGAATGTACATCCCGGCCCCGGCACTCCTCACCCAGTGCTTTTCAAATAGCACCGCCTTGCCGCTTGCATCAGGTTTGACACTTTGTAATGATTAACCGCAGCTAGTGATTACTTTCTCTGGCCGTCCCAGTGAGTTTGCAGGCCAGTCGGTAGAGAGGAGCACCCGCTGCTCCAGCTGCTTTCTGTGCTGCTTTTGTGCCAGTGTTGCAGGATGTGGCCTGGAGCTGGGCCATGCGTCCCTTCCCACTCCCTTGCATGCAGGGGACACCGTGTACGGCCACGTGGAGCAGACAGGGAAACAGCTCGTGGTCAAGATAAGCTCCATGGCTGGCTCAGATGTGTGGCTTGGGAAAAGCGAGAGGGTAATCCCTGCACCCAGCAGGGCGAGCAGTGCTGCGGGTTTTGTCTCTGTGCAGGTCAGGGCCAGGCCGCATGCTGGCCATGTTCAGTCTCTGTATGTTGTTGGGTTCGTGGCATCATCCCATGGTCTCCTACGGGAGCAGTGTCTCCCTTCCCCAGACAGTTTGGCCTCCTGGGTGCTTCAGCTGGGTCAGTTCTGCATTTCCAGAGCAAATGGGGTTGCTGCAAATTGAGATTGTCACCAAGTATGTCTCGTGCATGGGCATGCCTTAGCGTGTGCTGCCTGGGGTCCTGTCAGTTTAATAACAACATCAAGGTTTGCAACTGCCCTAAACCCCTCTGTTCCAAAGAATAAAAGGAAAAGGTGAAGGCAGGTTTGTGGAGACTGGTCTGTGGGCTTCTGCCAGTCCCAGTTGGTCCGGATACTTGTCTGTGTTTGTCCCCCAGCCCTGCCAGCTTCACTGACACCAGGCACCGTAACCAGGCAAAGCCTTATGAATTACTGAAGACGCTGCCCTTCACCCAGCTCCAGATAGCACCCTCCTGGAGAGCACTCTCCTGAAGAGCACCCTCCCGGCAGCCCTGCTGGCGGGGCAGGGCCGAGAAGATGGATTTCCTGCTGCTATCACAGCTTCCACACCCCAGCGAGGCAGCCCTTCGAAACAATGCCGCTATTTACACTTTGAAGCCTCGTTAGGCAGCCAGGAAGCAGCAGGCAGGGTGCATGCTGGGAGGCAGTGACAGCCTTTAGCCAAGGCTAGCCCCTGTTCTTCACCCGGCTGCTGGGAGGAGCAGGATGCTCCTCCGCTGAGCTGTAACCTTGCAGCCTCTTTCAAGCCCCATTTCTTCATTTATTTTTATCACTTTTTTTTAGCCTCTGGAGCCCCTGCCTTGTTGCTGAGCTTTGCTGCTTGCACGGAAAGCTCCTGGCTGCCTGGCCAGAGATGGCTCCTGTCTGGGATGGGGAGCAACAATTCCTGCCGGTGGCTGTGGCTGTAGGAGCGAGAAGCCGGTGCTTCTTCCCCTTTGTTCTTGGCAGCTCTCTGCCAGTGAGACAGAGCCAACGGGATTGCAGGCAGGGGCTTTTCTTCCTACCAGACACCAGGGAAGGCTCTGTGTGTCCCCTGCCTGGGTAGGCAGCTCCCTGGTCAAGCTGGTCTCAGCTCATGGTGCTCTGTTGTCTCCTGGCTGAGGTGCCACTGTGCTCTTGGCTCCTTGGGAAGGCTGATGTTGCCGAGCTCTGGGGGATCAGTTTAGTTTTTAACTGTTCCTGCTCCAGTGAATCCACCAAGCAGTGCACCAGAAGAGCTTTCCCTGTGGGGCTGGCAGCTCGCAGGCCTGGAAAACGGAGGACAAGGCAGGTGGAGCGTTGGGCAGCACCGGGCTGTACGTGAGTCATCAGCAGAGCAGAGCAGCCGCCTTCCCTTCCTTGGGCACTCGCCTGCCTGGAGCTGCTTCTATGCCCGAACTCTCATGGCCGTTGTGTGCAGCACCAGCCAGCTCTGTCCTGCCCCCGGCCGGGGACCTGGCCTCGGCACAGGATGCTGAGCTGGGGCATCCCTCCACGGGGTTCCCTTCTCCTGTACCTCCCCGCTAAGGAGGAGCCATGGGGCTGCCCTCCTGGCTGTGGGCACCACGACGATTGCCGGGGACCTGCCCAGGCTGGTAGCTTTGTCAGCTGCAGCGTCAGCCTGATTTTTTTCCTTGCCGACCGTGCACATGTTTTTGCAATGCTGGGTGATTGCTCAATAATGGCCCAGGAAGCCTCTCCTGTCGGCTTGGGATCCACAGGGGCATCACATGCCCAGCCACCAGATGGCATCCCTGCTTGCACTGAACCTGCCCAGATCCTGACCAGCTCGTCCATGCTCAAAGCAGGAGGCAGAGCAGGGGCATGGGGAGACGTTGGCTGGGGTCAAGCACTGGACTTGGCTTGGGAAGGGCCACGTCCTGAGGGTCTGGGTCACTGTGCCCCGCAGGACAGGGCTGAGGCAGTGTGAAGGGAGGAGGCAGTGACAGAGGGATCTCCTTGACCAGCATGACCCTAGTGTGGGTAAAAAAGTTGGTGTTGGTGAAGCTGTAAAGTAATTGTGTTATTTTGTGTAATGCGTGTACTGTGAGTGTCTACAGTGAATGTGGAATTCGGACAGCCTGTATCAAATCATAAGGCTATTGTTAGTGTTATTTAAAACCACTGAATCCAGTAATTTATTTTATGCTGCATTAAAAAATAACTCTTGGTCAGGATGCCAGCATTGCTGAGGTACCATAACAGGCTCCTCTCCACTGCTGTAGATCCTGGGATAAGTCACTCAGTGAAGCTCCAAAAGGAGGTTGTGTCTGTATTGACTTGCTTAGGAAGGCCCAGAATGGAAACGGATGCTTGGGTTGGAGCAGTGGGCTGGCTTGTCTGTTGTCCCACCGCAGGAGCAGGTAGTTAGGGGAGAGCACAAGTAGCAGAGTGGATGGAGAGTGTACCCCTGGTCTCACCATCTCAGGAGACCTTGCTGCACTCTGGGAAGCAAGATGGGGACTGAAGACAGCGAGAAAACTTAGGGGCTTTTTCCTCCCACTTTTCATTGATGAATAAAAACAAAACATCTGAGGACGAGACCTACTGGATCTGATTTTTTTATTATTGTGACCAGAAACAAGCAGTTCGGCTTCCTGTCTCCAGCTGCTGCTGTTGCTGCCTAACAAATCGGTTAATTTTTAAGAGAAGACATGCTTTTGGGAAGTTTCCTATGCATCAAGCACACTTCAACATTGTGTGATTCAACAGCAGCGCGAAAGATATGGAAATGCTATGTTTCTAGTGCAATTTCAGTGCAATTATAATTTCCATTAGGCACAAGTTGACAGGGATTGAAGCAGAAAGCAAAAATTCCCTTGCACCAGCACCGACCTTCCCGGCTAAAATATTTTTATCTGTGAAAACGTTAGGTAAGAGCAAGGGGCTGATGTTGTTGGCAACTGGATGAGAAATTGTGCCATGGCCCACTTATCCCTGCTGCAGGCAGACAGGAGTGAGGATAGGGAGCATTGGGAGCAGCAAGCCCCCGGCAGAGCAGCTGAGCTGGCTCTGGCCCCGCAGGACTGGTGTGTCCTGGTGGGTGCTGGTGAAAGTCTGGGTTTGGCTGCCTCAGGGAAACACAGCAAAAAGGCACCCGGGCCCCAAGAAGACAAGAATCAAGGAGTGAAACGCAGATTTCCTCTGTTGCAAGCTACATATAATGCCCGGGAAGTGACTCCCTCTATTTTTGACCAGCCCTTGCTTGCTTGGCTGTGTGTGCAGTCCCTGCAACTGTGGGCTTGTGGTCCTGAGCAGCTCGACAGTGGTGGTGTTGCTTCTGTGTTGGCTAACAGGTCGCAGCGAACTGGACATCTTGGGTCCCAGTGCTAGTGGCACTGCTTTTCTTAACCCTGGTGCTTTTTACTTGCTTTCTGCATCCATTGCAGCTGGGTGACTGCTCCCATCCTGTCCCTGAGCCTTTCCCTGCAGCCTGGCCATGCGGCAGTGCCTGGCACCTTCCAGACACTTCCCTCCACTGCTGGGCTCACTCTCTGCAGCTCTGGGCAGCAATCCTGGTGGCTCGTGGGTGTCAGGAAGCACCCAGCCTGGGGCTGCAGGCTGGCAATGGGGATCCTGCCTTGGCCCTGGTGTGGCCGGCTTCGGGTCCCCTGCCTGCGGCATGGCGGGGGGAGACTTGCCCGTGTGTGGCAGGGCCGGCTGAGCCGGTGGAGCGGGAGCTGCCTGGCAGCTTGCCTGCCGCTGCGCCCCATCCAGGTCAGCCTGTCTGCCTGGCTGCTCACCGGGGGGGGAGCCGCGTGCCTCGGCAGCGCCCGGGCCCAGCGTGCCGGGTCCTGCCAGCCGCGGGGTGTGCCGGGGCTCCCGCAGGGCTCAGGGAGGGGTGCAGGCAGCTGCCGCTCCTGGGAACCAGCTCCAGCGGTGGGAAGGGGCCAGCGAGCATGGGAGCCCCCGGCAGCCCCTTGGGAGTCTAGTGGGGTCTGGCTGTGCCAGCGTGGCTGGATCTGGCAGACATCTTTGTCTCCCATCAGTGGGCTTGTGGGGGTCCCCAGGGTACTTTCAGAGATTTGTGCTAGCCTGCACATCACACCCCCCATCGCACTCTCCATTGCACCCTGTGGCACTCCGTGGGCTCCTTGTCCTTCACCCCAGTGCTACAGGGGACAGCGAGGTGTTAGGGTGGTTTGATCAGGGCTGGGGGCTGGTGTGTGGCATCTCTCTGTCCACCTGGAGCCGGGTGGCCGCTGGCCTGCTCGAGCAGCAGATGGTGGCTGCCTGGGGACCCGCCATCCGTCCCTCTGGGCGATTATTCACCCGTCGCCATAGCGATAGAAAGGTCAGCGAAAAGATCCCGTGTGATTCCCGGGTCGAGTCGGTGGGATTAGAAGTGTTGCAGGAGGGAGGGCTGGGGGGAGCAGCCAGCTCCCGGTCAGCATCCCACCCGGCTCACCAGCTGGAATGTCCCCGTCAGGCACCATCGACAGAGCCCAGCCAGCTGAGAACTGATACACTGTGTGCACTGGTGGGAAATCCCTGGGATGGGGCCCAGCCCCTCCAGCTGCTGATCCTGAGAGCTCAGCCCTGACCCTCTGGGTCCCATCCTGTACAGAGAAGGCCTGAAGCTGTGTGTGGGGTGAAGGGGCTGGGCTGGCATTGGGGGGAGCACAGAAGGGATGGGGCTGTGCTGATGGGGGCTTGGCTGGTCCTGCATCCTTCCTCCTCACAGCAGGATGTCTCTCCCTGTGGGGTGTCCCTGGCTTACCCAAGTTCCCTCTCTCTCTGCAGGCTGTTCCTCTAAGTCGTTCAAGCTGTACTCGCCAAAGGAGCCCCCAAACGGCAACGCCTTTCCCCCCTTCCACCCAGGCACCATGCTGGATCGAGATGTGGGGTGAGCTGGGGCTTGGGGAGGGGTCTGTGAGGTTGGGGGTCGTCTGCGGTCTGCACCCCAGGGTCTCTCTACAGCAGCATATGGAGACTGTGGCATGTGGAGCTGAGTTAGCACAATGAGAGAGAGAGGCTCAGAGCAGGCATGAGCAGAACTGGGTGGAGAAAGGGCAATATTTGGGATGAAGGGAGCCCCCAGGTCCCCAGGCTCAGTGAGGCCAAGGCCCTGGGATGACCCAAGACGGAGGGCACTCCTAGCTCCTGCCAAAACAGCCCTTTCTTCAACCTCTGTCCCTGCCTGGCACCAGCCCCAGCTGCAGAAGAGCTGGGCATGTCTCTGGAGAGCTGCAGGCCAGGTATTGGGTGCAGTGGAGCAGCCACCAGTGTGAAGCAGAGCCCAGTTTTAGGAGTGCATGTCACCCTATGGGGACATTAGATGTTGGCAGCCAGGGTGCAGCACACACCATGCGTGGGGTCTTGCCTCCAGTCAGCCCAACCTCCTGGTGCTAGAGGCGATCAGGGAGGGAGACCCCTGCCAGTGCTGACCTGCTTGCATTTCTTTTCCCTCCCAGACCTACTCCCATGTACCCACCAACATACCTGGAGCCTGGAATCGGGTAAGCATGGGGAGCTGACAGGGACTCTGCTAGGAGGGTGGGTTGTGCCCATGGTGGAGATCCCTTGGCAGGGCTGGCACACTGCTGGCATCGCGTTTGTGAGGGGGTTGCTTGTACTCTACTCAGCCCTAGAGGGACTGTGCATCCTCCATCACGGGCTCGAGACCCCTCTCTGCCCTGTGGCCACCTCCTCCTCTGACTGCTTGCTCTGCTCTCTGGGCAGGAGGCACACGCCGTATGGGAACCAGACAGACTACAGGATATTTGAGCTCAACAAACGGCTGCAGAACTGGACAGAGGTGGGAAGCTGCAGGAGAGGCGGGTGGCTGGGGCAGGGGAACACTCCCAAGTGTGTGTTTTGGGGATGGGGTCCTCTGTACTACCTGCCCTTGTGAGCTGCCTTGGCTCTGGGAGGAATCCCCTTGGTGCTGGGGTCCTGCCCTGCTGTGCAGGTCCCTGAGTGCCTTGTCCCTCACTTGGCCATGGGACATCATGGCTCATCATCCCCATCTCAGAGCACTCAGCCAGGAGCACAGTCTTCCATGGGCTGAGCATGTGGCTGCTGTGCCTGGCAGCCAGCAGCTGTCTGTCTGTCTCTCCTCCCCATAACCTGGCATCTCTCTGCTGTCTCCAGGAATGTGACAATCTGTGGTGGGATGCCTTCACCACGGAGTTCTTCGAGGATGACGCCATGTTAACAATCACTTTCTGCTTGGAGGATGGACCAAAGAGATATAGTGAGTAGCAGCTTGAGCCTTCCTTCCCAGGACATTGCCTCTCTGGCAGGAGATGTGGTGGTTGTGCTGTGTGTGGGGGATGCAGGCAGGGTGTTGGAGCTCAGCTGCCTCCAGCCAGCCGGAGTTGGGGGACCTCCTTCCCATGCAGCCCCAGGGCACGTCTGGGTGGACCAGGTTTACTGACATTATCTTCCTCTGTCTCCTGCTGCAGCAATCGGCCGGACTCTGATTCCTCGTTACTTCCGCAGCATCTTTGAAGGAGGGGCCACGGAGCTCTACTACGTGCTCAAGCACCCCAAGGAGTCCTTCCACAACAACTTTGTCTCGCTGGACTGCGACCAGTGCACCATGGTCACCCAGCACGGCAAGCCCATGTTCACCCAGGTACCGGCAATGCCCGTGGCTTCTGCCCCTTGTACCTTGGTCCAGTGTGTCCTTGCGAGAGCTGCAGTCCCAGGCACTGATGGACACTGATTTCCAAGGCTTGTTGAGTGCCACACTGTAATTCCACATGCCTCAACCAGCCCTGCAGCATCCCCTTTTTGCAGAGATCCCCTGGGTATTGTGGGTTTGGCTTGTGCCGAGTCTCATGGCAGGCAGGAGCAAGCCTAGAGGGTGTCCCAGTGTTTAGCAGTGGCTTCCTAGGGAATCTGGGCTGGGGGAAGGGGACAGCAGCCTGTGCCTGACCCTGCTCCCTGCCCAGGTGTGTGTGGAGGGGCGGCTCTACCTGGAGTTCATGTTTGACGACATGATGAGGATAAAGACGTGGCATTTCAGCATCCGCCAGCATCGAGAGCTCATCCCCCGCAGCATCCTTGCCATGCATGTGAGTACAGCTCCAGGAGCTCCCTGGAGCACGAGTGACACAGGGCTGCTGAGCTCCTCTCCCTGCTGCACAGACTGGGGGGACCTCGACCCTGTTGCCCCATTGCAGGCCAAGGCACCAGAGGGCCATCCCCAGCCTGGATGTGGCTGAGCCATTTGTCCCTCTCACTCCTAGGCACAGGACCCCCAGATGCTGGACCAGTTATCCAAGAACATCACCCGCTGTGGGCTTTCAAACTCCACACTCAACTACCTCCGAGTAAGCATGCAAGGAGAGGGGTGGACCTCGGGCAGCCACATCATGCCTTCTCAGCTGCCTGACACCTGGTTGCCTTGGGGTGTGGGGCAGGCTCTACAAGAGGGATCTTGCAGATGGGCTGCAGAGACCCATGGAGCAGGGGGTCTGCCAGAGCCTGCAGTCTCCCAGCACAGCTTGGGTCAGTGCAGTGCAGATGGCTGCCCAACAGAGCTGGAGCCTGGAGCATCGCAATCTAACCATGTTTGTCTGCTTCCTGCAGCTCTGTGTAATCCTAGAACCAATGCAGGAGCTCATGTCACGGCACAAGACCTACAGCCTCAGTCCCCGGGACTGCCTCAAGACTTGCCTCTTCCAGAAGTGGCAGCGGATGGTTGCTCCTCCTGGTGAGTCTCATGCTGCCTGCTCTGCTGCCTGCGGGTCTCCTGGGCTGCCCGTTCCAGCCCTGCCCTTGGCGCAGGCTTCTCCCAACCCCAGAGCCTGTCCCTGGCCTCATCTTGTAAGGCTGGAGCAGTGGATCAGGCAGCTGGCTTCCTTCCCTGCTGGCCTGCCTTCCCACTGGGGCAGAGCAGGGATGCAGGCAGCCAGCGCTCCCTGCTCAGGGTCTGCCAGCTGCTTGTGAAAAGCCAAGCAGGGACAGAAATCTTCCCTGCGCCCTCTCCTGTCCCTTGCGCTGCTGGGAAAGTGAAGCTGTGGAGGGCAGGAGCATGGTGATGCTCCCTCAGGGGCGATGCGGTCCTTACAGAGAAGGGGCTGGGGACACCAGCTCCTTCTTGTCAGAGCTGACCATGTCTCCCTCTGCCAGCGGAGCCAGCGCGGCAGCAGCCCAGCAAGCGCCGGAAAAGGAAGATGTCAGGGGGTAGCACCATGAGCTCTGGCGGGGGAAACACCAACAACAGCAACAGCAAGAAGAAGAGCCCGGCCAGCACCTTTGCCCTGTCCAGTCAGGTACCTGTAAGCATCCCGTTTCCATTCTCTCTTCCTCCCCCGGGGTGGAGGGGAGGGCCTTCCTGTCCCAGCCCCCCAGCTCTCTCCGGGTGATTGGGAGAAGAAGAGGGTGTCCCAGCTGCCTTCCTTGAGCTGCATTGCACCCCTGGAAGGTGGGGAGGATGCTGCCCCACACGGTGCCTGAGCCTCGGGTGCTGTGATGGAGATGAGGAGGTGGCCCTGTGGCTGGGGAAAGGGGCTGTGGTACTGGTTGAGGGCGATTCTGGCGGTCCGGGCTCCCCCCACCTCGATTATGTTTCGGGACCGTCTCCCCTTTCAGGATGTGATGGTGGTAGGTGAGCCCACGCTGATGGGGGGGGAGTTTGGGGACGAGGACGAACGGCTCATCACCCGGCTGGAGAACACGCAGTTTGACGCCGCCAACGGCATCGACGATGAGGACAGCTTCAACAACTCGCCGGCACTGGGGGCCAACAGCCCCTGGAACAGCAAACCGCCCTCCAGCCAGGAGAGCAAGTCAGAGAACCCCACGTCGCAGGCGTCGCAGTAACGGCCCCCCCGCCGCCCCGTGGACTCAGTCCCAACCGATCTACCTGTAAATTTGCAACGGAGAGTGACCGGGAAGTGGCGAGGTACCGGGGGTGGATCCGTGCCACGTGGCCAGCGGGATGCACGGCCCGGGGCGTGCGCCAGGCGGGCAGCCCCCAGCCCTCGACCCCCGCCGCCTCCCCGCTCCCCCCACGCCTGCCTCCCCACCGGACCCCAGGGCAGGGGTGGGTTTCCAGGGCTGTAGCTTCGTTATTGCCTCCTTCTCCCTCTTCCTCTGTGCTTCTTCCCTGGGGAATTTCTCATCCCTGCCCTGATGTGCCCAGCCCCTGTCTGCTGAGCAGGGGTAATGAGGAGGGAGGTCTTGGCAGTGGTTGGCACGACCGGGAAGCCAGCGGTGTGCAGATGCCATGTGTTGGGGTCCGCCACAGCCAAGAGACCCTCCTCCTCCTCCCTGGGTCCTATGGCTGGGGTTTGCTGGGCAGCCACCTGCAGCAGGGTTGCACATCTGCGGGGGGGAGCCAGTGATGGAAAGCCTTCCCTGTGCAGCTGGCTCTGCCACGGAGCCTTCTCTGGCTGGGGTTGGATCCTGCTGCGCTGGGGTGGTGTCAAGGATTGGGCCCCGTTGCATTTCTCTGCTCCCTGCATCCTCCCCTTCCCCTCGCTCCCCAGGGGTGAGGGCACAGCAGGGCCGTGGGAGGACTCTGTATATAGGAAGTGCATGGAGGGGTAGGGGGGCTGAGGGGGGCACAGAGGATCCATGACTCTGCCTGAGCAGCCGGTACCCTCGCTCCCTGCCTGCACCCCCTGCGTTTCTCCCTGCCCCACGTGAGTCTGCCTGGGGCACCTTTGCAACCCCTGGCTCCCGGTACCTCCTACTTTTGTCATTTTTTAAGGAAAAAAAAATAATATTATTAAAATTGTAAGTTTAAAAAAAAGAAAGAAAAAAAAATTGGGAAACGCCCCCCCCAGCCCCCTCTCCAGTTCCCCCCTCCCCATCCTGAGCCCTCTCACCCTGTCCTGACTTTTGTACAGGCTTCTTCTCTTGGGAGTCTCGTTTTATATCCAGTTCGGAGAGCTTCAAACCAAGGAGAGACTTTGCAGACTTCCTTTCTAATCCCTCCAGGGGCCGGGGGGGAGCAGCCCCCCGCCTCCCTCCTCAATGTAAATCTTGTGTGCTGTTGTCCCTTGCCCCCCCCTCGGGTTTGTGTACCTCGTGCTTGTACATTTCCGCGCTGTAGACAGTGTGTACGATACTGTTCTTTCAATGTGTTATCACTAGAGCAGGTGCCTCCATTGATGTTAGGGGAAACGAGAAAAATAATTTTTGGGGTTTTTTTGGTTTAAAAAAAAAAAAAAAAAAGAAAAAAAAAATCCCTTCCAAGGCTTCTTCCAAGGAGAAAATGGGAGGTGCTGGGGGAGGGAGTTTGTGCTCACCAGCTCGCCCCAGCAGCCTCGGAGGGGGGTTTTGGGGGGGCTGGGGGTCAGGGCTGCCTGTGGGCACCTCCCAGCATGGCCCCGAGGTGGGGTTGCAGCAAGTGCTGCTGTGAGGGTGGGCAGGGTGGGGGGACTGCCCTGGTGGGGGAATGTATGTGTGTGTGCAAGAGTGTGTGTGAGAGGCTTGTGTGTCTGTCTGTGCGTGTGTAAGGGAGCCCGGGGCAGGAGGAGCAGCCCTGCTGTTTGGGGGAGAGAGGGTGTGCACCCCACTCTATCTGTCAGAGCCCCTCCCCCAGCTTCCCGCCAGGGATCCCACTGTACGTGTTCCGCTGCCCTGTGGGGCTGGGGGCTAGCCAGTGTCGCTGGGGGGGCTGCCCCCCTCTCGGTGTGCTGCCTGCAGCATGGGTGTTGCCTGCACCCTGCATCTCTCCCACTTGTGGCTGAGCCTGCAGGGGGATGGCTGAATCAAGGGGGATGGGACATGGTGTTCCCCTTCCTTCTGCTGACCCTGGGGTCAGGCAGGGGGACAGGAGCCCCTTGGCTCAGCCCAGGCCAGATCTCAAGCCCAAAACCCCCAGAGGGATGCCTGTGCTGGCTCCTGGGCCCATCCACAGGCAGCCTGGAGGTGGAGGGCTCAGCCCTGTGGACCCTCAGCCACGGGCACAGGGAGTCCCCAAGGCCCCTTTGTGGGGGGTGTAGGCTCCCAGGGTGGTAGCCCAGCGTGGCGGGGAGGGGGCTCTGCTTTGCAATTAAGGTACGATTCTTGCCGCTGTGCTGCTGGGCTCTCATGGAGGGTGCAGAGCCCCTTGCTGCACCCCGCCCCCCCCCGCCCCCAGGCACACTGTAATGCCTTTTTGTTATCTTTTTTTTTTCCCCCCCTCCCCTCCATAGTTTGTGCCATTTATGAGTCATGTATGGTACCAATAAAATGACTTTTCGGTTTGAGGTTGTCACGAGCACTTATTTCTGAGCATGGGACCTGGCCAACGTGAACAAGGCAGAGGGGGGTCGCCTTGTGCCCCCGGTGCCCTGGCAGGGAGTGTGAGCACAGGGCTCACTGTGCTCCCAGGATGATGCTGGCTTGCCTCGGGCTGCTGGTTCCCAGCCAGGCCTTGGCCAGCTCCCTGCTGTGCCATGGAAAGCAGAAATCCCAGCAAGGACAGGGCACAAGGCTGCTGGGAAACAGCCCTGTCCTCGAGCCAGAGCAAACAAGCAGCTCAGGGCCTGCCCTGACACCAAGGTGATGGGCATGTTCCCTGGGGAGCAGCAGGGGTGGCACAGTTCCACTGTGGGAACAAGGCAGCAGCGGCCAAGTAGTGTGCAGGGGTCCTGGGGAGGCAAAGGAGGGGCAGTGACCCCCCTCCCCCAGAGCAGGAGGCACAGAACCAGCCTCCTCCATGGGGGCTGCCCTGATCTTCCAGGAACTGGGGGTCCCCACGCCAGTGCTGGGGGTGAAATGCTGGTACCCATTTCCCCTGACCAACTGGCCCCAGATGGCGTTTTGTTGTCTCCACTGGGTGGGGGGGTCTGGGGACAGCCAGACTTGGCCCTCAGCCATGAGGACACACTGGGTTTGAACTATGGGTGCCTCACTGAATGCAACCCCCAGCTAAATGTGCAGGGCAAGGAGCCTGTGGCTGCAGGTAGTGCTGGGGTGGGGGCAGGTCTGGCAGTAATGAGAAAGGAAAAAGGAATGTGGGGGAAATGGCACTCCCAGAATAAGGGTGGTGAGGGGAAGGTAGGGGCAGGATGGGCCTCTCTTCTCAGAGCGGGGCAGGGCTTGGGTTGACATATGTGCTGAGGGATGTCACCTTGCCTTCCTTCTCTGTGATGGAGCTGGGGCTGCAGGGCTGCAGGACACCTGTGCCATGGTGGGAGCTCATGGCTGAGCAGGGGGGAGAGAGGGGTGACGCCACTGAGCCCCAGTGGCATCCTGGGCTGAGGTGTTTATACCTTCACTCCTGACATGCACTGAACTCTAGCAGCCTCAGTGGGATGTCTGGGGCTGAAAGGGAGCAATAACCTGGAGAAGATCCTTCGATCCCTGAAGGATCCCATGGATGCCCAGCCAGATCCTGCTCACATGCAGCTGTGGGAGCTAGGCATACACCGATTTGGGGGGTGCAGCATGCAGGGCAACCAGCCCCATCCCATTTGGGGTCCCTGGTGCCCGACTCCACACCCTGTCCCCTGTCCCTGGAAGCTGGCAGAGGGCCCTGAGGCAACAGGTGTCCCAGTGCCAGTGCTGCACCACAGGGTCCCACATGGTCCCCCAGCACAGGCCAGGCCTGGAGGAAACGCCGAGGCAGAACTGCCTTCCTTCCCATGCCACCTTTGCTCAAGGTCACGGAGAACAGTGATACCTGCTTGTGCCAGGGAAAGTTAAGCAGTAACCTGGGAGGTGGTGGCCAGCAAGCCATCAGTGCTGGGGGGCTGGGTTTGGCTTACCTAGACTCCCCACTGGTGCCTGTCCAAAAGCACATGGAGCCCCATGCAGGGATGGGACCAAGGACCATACCAGGGACACTGGCTGCCCCGCAGAGCAAGGCAGCAGCCGTGGGGCACAGCTGAGGGCTGGCATGGGGGCAAGGCAGGCAGTGTAGGGGGCTCTGGGTAGGGGGGGTTGTGGCAGGGTGGGCTGCTGGAGGGGCCAGCACTGAAACTGGCGATGTGGAGACAGAGCTGGGTCTCCGTGGGGCAAAGAGGGAGCATCACCTGGGCATTGGGCAGAGGGGCTGGGTACCGGGGGCAGGGGGCTCTTGCAGGTGGAATGGGGCAGGAGCTTGTGTCTCCTTGGGAGCAGATGCAGGATGGGATGGGGTAGAGTTTGGGGCCCCCCCAGTACAGAGATGGGGTGCTGGACAGTTTGAGGCAGAAGCTCTGGCCCCCCCGTTTGTAGATGCAAGGTGCTGGGGTAGGATGGGGCAGGAGCTGGGGCCCCTCCGGGGCAGATGCAGGGTGCTAGGGGGGGATGAGGCAGATACAGGGATTCCCCCGGGGCTAAGGGGGGTTACTGGGGTGGGATGGGACTGGGGCTATGGTCCTCCCAGGGCAGAGGTGGGTGCAAAGGCGCAGCGGAGCGGCTGCTGAGGGTTCCCTGCCGGCGGAGGCGGAGGTCGGGGCTCAGCACCCCAGGGGGCCGGGGCGGAAGGGGCGGCCCCGCCCGGCTCTGCCCACCCCTCCCGGGGTCGCCGCGCCGGAGGCTCGGTGCGGTGCGGTGCCGAGCCGAGCTGTGCCGGGAGCTCCCGCCGCCGCCCGCCGGGACGCGACCGCCGGAGCACCCGCCCCGAGCCCATCAGGTGCGTCCGCAGCACAACCGGGAGCGAACCCTGCCCCGCCCCTGCCTCCTGGAGCCTCCGGCGGGACCCCGGCGGCGGGGCAGGGGTTAAGGTTCACGGGGTTGTGGCGGAGGTCGCAGCTTGGGGGGCCTCCCCGGGGGGCGGGGAGGTGGGATGGAGCCGGGCAGGCGCTGGCAGACCTCCAGCCTTGGAGGGAGAATCGTGTCTAGGGGCCCCTGAGGCTGTTCCCCTCTTGGGGGGATCAGAGTGCATGTAGAAAATGCCGGGTTTGCTGCAATTTGGGAAGGTTTTTATAATGCAGCCTTCCCCAATGCCCCATTTAGGGAGGCTTTTTAAATGCAAAGCCTGGTTTTGTAGCCAGAGCTGGTTTGTACCGAAACTGTGGCCGGCCAAGTGCACCCCATCCCGAAGGGATGCAGATGGTGCTGGGGTGGAACTGGCAGGAAGTCTTGCCCTGGGGATCACCACGGGTCACCCAGCTCCTGGGTCGAGAGAGTAGAAAACAAGAAAGGGCACGGGAGCTCTGCGAGGGACGAGGAGTTTCTCCCCAGTGCCTGGGTTGGGACGGGTTGGTGGTGACCCTGACGCGGGTACAGAGAGGTGGCCCGGGGTGGCCGCGTGCCAGGAGGTGGCCGGGACAGGGTGGGGCCGTCCCGGCATCGCCGCCTTCCCCGGCGAGCAGCTGAAACTTAAACAAACCATAAAGCCCGGGCGCTGGCACTGTGTGTCTGGGATCTGCGGCAAGCGTGGGCGCACAGAGGTGCCAGAGGACTGGGTAAGTGCTTTGTCTCCGCCTCATCCCCCACAGCTCCTCTGGTCCTTCATGGGCACCTCCTGCCTGTCCCCCCACCCTCCTGCTCCCTGCACTCCCCATCCCTCCCTGGTACTCTCCCGTAGCTCTTTCCTTCTGGGCAGGAGCTGGCAGGTGTCTGATTTTTTCTCCCTGCACTTCCTTCTCGGAGGCAGGAAGCAGGGCCGGCTGGGTGGCCTTTTGCCCCAGCTACACTGACGGTGTGCCCAGGTGCCCTCCAGAGCTGCCGTGATGGAGCTGGGGAACATCTCGCAGCCGGTGTATGGCCCTGGTCTCGAGGCACCGGGCAGCAGCACGCCGGGCCTGGTGGCGATGGTGCTTGGCTTCCTGCGGCTGGTGCAGCCCAACGACCTGCCCATAGGTGGGTGCACAGCAGTGGGGGGGCTGGCGATGGGGTGGGGGGCTGCTTGGAGCGGCAGTGTCTCGGTTGAGCCTGAGCCGGAATTCCTGTGCTGTGACTATCCATCTGGCATTTAAATGCTGGGGTACTGGGTTAGGTGGGGTTTAGAGGGGGGAATGGAGTGGGGTCCCTGAGGACTGCCAGCTGTGTCCTGCCCATGTTCCATCACTATGGTGGGGTGGGCCCCAGGACAGGCTTTGGTGGTAGTGCCACCTTGCTGAGTCCTGTCCCGTCCTCTCTCCAGGTATCTTCATCCCAGGCCCCAATAAAAGGTGCAGAGCAAACCCAGCGCTGCCTGCAAGTTTTCAGGGTCCTTGCCTGGCTTGCAGCCCTCTGTATGTGCAGGTGACAAGGTGCCCTTAGGCAAGACCCAGCGTGGGACCACCAAGAACAGCATGTCCCAGTGCTAGTGCCTGCACAGCAGCATTGTAGGCACCCCCTGTGCACAATGCTGCTTGCCAGTGCTCGCCTTCCCTCCTTCACTTCCTAGGGCATGTGTTGGTGGCACAGCTCTGCCCTGCTGTGGCTGCAGGTTGGCATGGGTGATGGCAGGACCCTGCAGCTGCTCGATATCCCCAGGGCAAGTGCTGCCCACCTAATTGGGAGGGGAATTGGCCACTGTGGCTGCTGACACTTGTGTTTCCTCCTTTGCTGGGCTCAGCTCCTGCTCACCAGCAACTTGTAGGCAAACGTGTGGCTGGCAAACAGTTCTGTGGCCTTGTTCATGTTGCACAGATACCGAGGTGCAATCATATAGTACTGTGTGCTGGCATGGCTTGTAATGAGACCATAGGGCGTGGGCAGGGTGAGCCCTGGAGATGAGACAGCACAGTGGGGGGACTTTGTCCCAGCACCCATCCCAGCTGAGCTGGGCTGCAGGAAGGCAGCCCAAGGGAAGCAGAGGCAGTTGAAGGAACATCCTTCCACTAGCCTGCCCCTGGTGCCCACTGGGACAAGTACCCCCTTGCTCCCTGGAGCCCTGAGAGCCTGGGGGCTGGCAGTGTTTTGCCTGGGTGCCAAAGGGCTGTGTGACATGATGGCTGGGGAGGGACAGCTGCTCTGGGCCGTAGCACTGGAGGTGATACCTGGTGCCAGGAGCACCTCTCTGGTGTTGGCAGCATGTAGGGTCCCCTGGAGAGAACCCCCAGGATCCAGCACTCACGGCCTTCTCTGCTTCTTATCTCCCAGAACTGATCACAGATTTTGGGCAGTCCCAGAGTCAGGATGCTACTGGGGAGCAAGTCCAGAAGGTGAGTGGGCATTCAGGGCAGGGAGCCAGCAGTCCCAGCTCACCAAGAGGTAGATGATGCTGGTGAATGCTGCTTTGAGGCTGAGCCCCAGGTGCTGGGCAGCAGCAAGGGCAGATGTGCAACACCCAGGGGGGAACCATCCTGTCCTGTGGGGGTCTGGACAGGACCCTCAGAGCTGAGGAGCCTTCAGGGGCACCAGTGTTATGCTGCCTCTTGTTCTTCTATTCCCAGCTGCTGCACTATGAACTGGGTTTCCTGGTCTGCATCGCCATTGGGCTCCTCTTCATCATCCTTGTGCCCTTGGTGGGATGCTGCTTCTGCTGCTGCCGCTGCTGTGGGAACTGTGGGGGCCGCATGTACCAGAAGCAGAGCCAGCGGATGAGCTGCCGGCGCTGGACGCTCTGGGCCTCTGTCCTGCTGGTCTCTGCTCTCCTGCTGTGAGTGCACTGGCTGGGAGGCTCCGGATGGGACCCGAGAGCGGGTGGAAACACCGGCACTTGGCAGCCATGCCAGGAAGCTGCCATTGTTCCCAGGGGCAGATCCCAGCACGGAGGGACAAAGGAGAGGAAATGTCAGCAGTGGGGAGCTGGCCCTGGGGGGCTGCGTGTTGCGATAGTGCAGACCCTTCCTGACAGCTTTGCTGTGGAGAAATGGGGGCATGTCAGGCACTGGGCTCCCCTGTGCCTCAGTTTCCCGTGTCCCTCCTCTCTGGTCCCTTGGCTGTGTGCAGGCCACTCGCTGGGGCACTCTGGAAGCAGAGCTCAGTGGCATGCTCCAGACCCTGCAGCATGTGCTCGGTGAAGGTGGATTTGGAGGGTCCTGGGGGAGAGCATCAGGACCAAGCTCCCCATGTGCTGACCCTGCTGCCCTTCCTTTGTAGGGCTGGTGATGTCTGTGCCTTCATCAGCAATACCCGCTTCTCCCAGGCTGTGCATGGCACCTTCCCCAACGTCAACAACACCCTGAACAATGCCCAGACCTATGTGGCCTCCATTCCCCAGGCATGTCTGGTCCCCCTGCCCTGACTGCGGTGTCTAATGGGAGGGCAAAGAGCCCCTCTGGGAAAGGGTGACAGTGGGGCTGAAGGCAAGGCAGGATTCCCACTCGCACTAACACCCCACCTCTTGTCCCTGCAGCAAATCAATTTTATCATCGACAGCAGCGACGTCCCGCTGGGCCACGCCAACAGCAGCCTCCAGGGTGAGCGTGTGCAGCAGAGCAGGGCTGGAGCATTCTCATAAACCTGTGGCGAGCTGCTCTGGCAGGGCTGGGGGTGTCTGGGGAGTGGGGATGGCTGGGGGTGCTGCATGGGTGTGCCTTGCTGCTCTGCAGATAGTTGCTGACCCTGGAGGCCACTGGACAGGGTCTCATGGGGATTTCTACATGGAGTGGATTTTGGGGCTCCTCCAAATGCTCTGTGCTCTGCACCAGCTGCTGCTTTTCCCCGTCCAGGCTCCTTTCTGGGCAGGGTGATGCAGGCGGTGGCAGGGTGGGGGTGTTTACTCTGCCCCCTGCCTAGGGGGTAGGTGTGGGATGGGGTCCTGGTGGGGTGTCAGTGCTTTTGGCAGCTCCCCTGCAAGCCCCAGGATACCAGGGGTCCTGTTATTGACACCTTCTCTCCCATCTCTGCAGACATTGGGTCCAATCTGGGTGGCATGATCATCTTGAGCATCAGGAGCAGCACAGATAGGACTCTGGGATCCCTCCAGAGCCTCTTGCAAGGTAATGGCCCCATCCCTGGAGGGCTGTCAGGGCCTCAAAGGGGATTCAGGGGAATGTGGAGGCTGAGAGCTGAAGTAGGTGCATGTTTGGGTAGGGCTTCAAGGGAGGGGTCCATCTGGTCTCCCAGGCACAGCTTGGGGCAAATGCTGGGACTTTGTGGGGTTGCCCCTACGTTGCATTTTTTTGTGGGTCTTCAAGATTAAGCTGGGTGAGAACAAGCCCCACTGCCCTGGCAAGATGAGGCTCTGAGCAACCCCACTCTCTTCCTAGGGATGGAGATGCTGGCAGTTGCCTTTGGCATCATCTCCAGGACTCGTCCGCACCTCGAGGAGCTGCAAAGCAACTACAGCCAGCGGCTGGACAGCCTGCGGGGTGGCCTTGACCAGACCCTGCAGCGCTGCGGCCACCCCTGCAGCAGTGTGTCCCTGGACAGCCTGGCCTTCAGCACCAACTTCAGCACGGTCAGGAGGCGAGGGGCCCCCGCAGCCCCTTCCCCATCCCCTACAGTCCCCTCACCCAGGCTCTTCTCCACAGATCCCTGGTGTGGAGCGGCAGCTGGAGGCACTGCATGATGTGTCTGGCTCCAACATAGCAGCCGATTTAGAGAAGGTGAGGGGTTCCCCCTGCACACAGGGCTGGGTGCTCCTGGTGCTACTGGGGCTGTGCTGTAACGGGCTGGCTTGGGAAGAGCTCTGATGGGAGCTAATTGCTGTCATACAGAGGGATGTGCTGGTTGGAGGTCTGCCTCGGCCAGAGCCTGCCCTCTGTCCCCACCACCCCTGGGTGCTGGATGGAGCCTGGCTGTCCTGTGCCACTGGGATCTGGGGACAGAGGGGATGTGCTGCTCAGCCCAGGGCTGTGAGCTGGGACATGAGCTGCACTCTGTGCCCCTCTGGATGCAGGTTAACAGCACTCTGAGCGCAACCTCTGCCAAGGTTCAAGAGCAGTCCCAAGACGTGGTGACAAGTAAGCAGGGTTTTGTGGCCAAATTCCCTCTGTCCCAGAGCTCCATACTCCCTTCTCATCCCATCCCTGCCTGGAGACGTCCCCTGCTGCCCCTGGCTGTCCCCATGTCCCCGTGTGCTATCATGCTGATGTCATCCTTGACCAAAGCCCCCTTCCCATCCTCTCCGGGTTCCCTGCTGCCCTAGCACCAGCCTGTCCCTGTCCCCTACAGAGACCCAGGACCAGCTGGGCTTCATCAAGCAGGAGATCAGGAACTTGCAGGAGCAGTTGCCGCTCCTGGATTTGGAGGAGAATGTTGGGGCCTTTGTGGGCAACGCCTCGTTGGCACTGGAGGAGTACAGGGAGCCGATCATTGCCTTGGATAGGCTCAGGTAGGTGAGGGGCTGCTGCATGCCCTGGCTTCCTTGTCCAGAGAGGCTCAGGTTCTCAATCCTCCAGTTGCTGGAACTGGGGGCTTGCTTGGTGGTAGGGCTGTGGATGCAAGGTAGCCAGAGCTGTGCTTTGCAGCCACCCATGCCCCTTCTCTGCCAGGGTGCCTGGGAGATTTTTCCTCCCTGAGAAGGCAGCTGATGGAATGCCAGGCACTGCCTGGGGTGCCAGGTCCTGCTGGCTAACTTCTGCCCCTCCTCTTACCCAGGTGGAGACTGTGTGTCCTCCTGTGCTGCATGGTGCTGCTGGTGGTCCTCTGCAATGTCTTCGGGCTGCTGCTGGGGCCCCTGGGGCTGAAGGAAAATGTGCTGCCCACGCAGCGCAGCAGCCTCTCCAATGCCGGCGGGAACTTCTTCATGGCGTGAGGCTCCCTTGGTTGCTGAAGATGTGTGTGGGAGTGGTGGGATGGGTGGACAGGGCTGGCCTGAGGATGCTCAAGTTCCTGAAAAATCAAATTACTGTGGCTTAATGGTCTGCCCCGTGGCAACTCACAATACAGGTGGTAAACACAAGGGTACTGGCAAGGTGCTGGTGAGAGGTGTTTGAGCAGAGCCTTTGAGCAGAGCCTGTTTCACCCCTTGCTGTTGGGGGCCTGGACAGTGTGTGCATGGTCCCATGGCTCTGTGGATGGGTGGTGGCTTGCAAGGCTGGGCGAAGCTGTTCCAGGGTACCAGCCCAAGGGTACAGCCTGGCTGTGCTTGGGGCAGGGAGTGAAGGCAGAGTGAAGATGTGCTTGTGGGAGTGGCATTGCTGGATGGGGCACGGGATGTGCAGGCTCTGGGCACTGTGAGCTCAAGCAGTCAATAATAGCATCAACACCAGGGCATGGGGCCTCAGGCACTGACTGTCTCTGTCCTGGCAGAGGGGTCGGCTTCAGCTTCATCTTCTCCTGGCTGCTGATGTTGCTGGTGCTGATCACCTTTGTGCTGGGGGGAAACATCTACATGGTTGTCTGTGAGACCTGGCGCAGCCAGCAGCTCTTCCAGGTGAGCTCCCCATGGAGAGATTTCCATGCCCAGAGACACTGCAGCCTTTATGAGGGCTATTGCTGGAGTGGAGGAAGCACTGGCCAGTGTAAAATGGTCTTCCTAGGTGTGCTGCCCTGTACTATGTCTAGTTTTTCCATCTCTTCCCTTGCTCTCAGATTCTGGACACCCCAGACCTGATCCCTGGCTTCAACCTGTCAGAGCTGCTGGGCCAGAAGAGTGGCACAACAAACTTTTCGGAGATGTACAGGTGACTCCCAGCTCTAGCACCATATCTCTGGGGAGGGGTGCAGCTGCTCAGTGCCCTCTGATGATCCCTGGGATGGGAGCAGCTTTCCCTACCTGCCCTGGCTGCAGGCAGGCACTGATGCCAGGGAAGGAGTGAGGTGCAAGTTGGGTGAGGACATGCTCCTGGGAGGGGGTGGCCCTTGTCTGCCCCATTTTCAGCCCCATGGCCCACTTCTGCAGGCAGTGCCAGCGAGACGCTGCCCTGTGGCAAACACTGCACCTGGACCAGAGCGTGTCCCTGGATGAGCTCCTGAACATCAGCCAGGTAAGCAGGGGGGTACCAGGGTCTGGGGGGCAGAGCTGGGGCACAGGACCGGTGCTGGGCGGACAGTGAGGGGCCAGCACCATGCCCCATCGTGGCTCCCTTTGCTCTGGCAGTACACAGGACAGATCTCTACAGCCTTTGAGAAGATGAACATCACCCTGAGCCCCATCTCCCTGCTCAATGAAACACAGAGAGACTTGCTGCTGGAAGCCAGCCGGCTTGGGCAACCCCCTGACTTCACCCCCACCCTGGAGAAGGTGGGCTGGGGGACAGCCTGGTGTTGGGATGGGGCTGTCTGGATGTGTGCTGAGGGGGTCTACTGCCCCCTCCCCTTGGCTGCTGTGGAAGTCCCACTGCAGTCTCCACGGGTGTTCCTTGCTATCCATGTCACCCCTTTGGGCAACTGGGCACCTCTTCCACCTGGGAGATCCTGGCTCTACTCTGCTCCTCAGGGATGGGGTATGGCTGTCCTGTTAGCCCTGTGTCCCCAGTCTCATGGCTCTGTCTCTGCCTTTTGCAGCTGGATCAGAATGTGACTCAGGGAAGCCTCCTTGATCTGGCTGCAGAGCTGGAGCAGCTGGCAGACAAAGCGGTGAGAGACCATGTCCCCCTCTGGGCCATGGCCACCATGTCCCCAAAGCCACTGGCTGCGGGAGCTCCTCCACAGACCTGCCTGGGTGCTAACAGGAGGCAAGGCCCTTCACCGTCTCCCAGCTCTTTTCTCCAGCCCAGCCCCGCATCAGATGGCTGTGGTGGGGCAGAGACCCTGTGCTGGGGGGGCACCACTGACTGCAGCCCTTGCAGGGCACTGATGTGAAAGAGGACCTGAAGACTTATGCTCACAAGCTGAGGGAGCTGGACAGGGAGATACAGATCAGCTTCTCTGGGCCACTGGTGAGTGATGCTGGGGTGGGGAAGGTCCTGGGGGTGCTGGTTTGGGCTCCCCCAGAGTTTGGAGCATGTTGGTGGAGTCTTGGCTGAGCCGTGAGGTCAGTGCATTTGACCCTCTTCTCTCCATCCCCAGCAAAGCCTGAAGGAGAACATCCACTCAGTGCAGAGCAGGGCTGCCCAGCTTGAGGTAAGCAGCACAAGGGAGCCTCCTGAGCGCACCCCACTCTGTGGCACCCTGCAAAGCACCTCTGAAGTCCCACAGTAGAGATGATGGGGGCTAACCTGCAGTCTGGGGAGCTGGTGGCTGCCGTGGGACTCCCCGAGCATGCACTGCAGGGGCTGCTCAAGGGGCAGAGCAAGGGGACCCACGCCACGGACCCTGCCAGGCTCAGGCTCCTTCTGCCTGAGGTACTTGGGCACTACTAATGTGTGACTGCTGGGGACGCCACAGGTCAGAGATGCTGCTCCCTCGGACAGGGTGGGGGAGATGTGGGGACCCCACGTCCCCCATCACACTGCTGAGGGCACTTTTCATCCCAGGCACAGACAAAAACTGCACTGGACAAAGCCAATGAAACCCAGGAGTTCCTGAAGAAGGAGATGGGAAACATCATCAAGAATGTGAGCTCACCTTGCCCTGCTGCTGGGCCACCTGCTGGGGATGTGACTGGACTCCCACACCAAGACGTCCCTCTGTGCAGGGTTGCCAAGCAATGTCTGGCTGCTTGTCGTGCCATGTCATCTTCCCTGGAGGTCCCTTCACCCCTGGGTGCCCCCTCCTCTTATGGCACCACAAGCAAGGGGTTGGGGTGGTTGGGGGCTTGCAGCCCTATTGCTGCTGGGTTGAGGTGGTCTGACAGCCCTCATCCTGACATGGAGCAGACATGAGGCATGGGGTGGGCTACGGGTGCAGCAGCTCCACTCTGTTTTCTTTCCAGGAGACATGGGCCTTTCTGGAGGAGCTGCTAGACTTCTTTGAGATCTACATCTCCTGGGCCAAGAGCAGGGTGAGTTGAGCCTCTTTGGTGGGGTGGAGGGAAGGCAAGGACAGGCTGCAGGGTTTTGGGGACACTGACATGGCCTGTTCCCACTGTGTCCCCAGCTGACAAGAGACGTGGCACGTTGCAAGCCCATAGCTCAGACCCTGGATAATGTGGAGGCCATCACCTGTGACTACATCCTGGACTCTCTGGTGAGTGGGGCAGTGGTGTGAGAGATGACATGTGGTGGCAGTGTGGTCCCCTTGTCCCCCTCATGCACAGGATGAGGGGTACCCATCTCTGTCTATCTCCCTGGAGGATTGCTGTGGCTAAGAACAAAGGCCAGGCTGTGAGAAGGGCTGGATGGGGGCATCACAGGGGGAGTCTGGTGGGGAAGGGGCTCTCCCAGTCACTTTCTGGGCCCTGATGGCTTTCCCCACACACCCAGAATGCCTTCTGGTTCAGCCTGGGCTGGTGCACCATGTTCCTGCTGCCCAGCATCATCCTGGCCGTCAGACTCGCCAAGTTTTACCGCCGCATGGACATTGCCGATGTCTACAGGTGAGGAGCCACCTCTCACCTACGACCACACTATGTCTGGGGTCTTCCCCATGCACTGCAAACCACCCCTTCATGTGCCCTGTGGGGCTGATCCTAAAGCAATATGGGCTGGGGTGGGACCAGGGAGGTGGCTTGGGACTTTCAGCCTCTGAGGATAGAGATGTTTTGGAGAAGAACCTGGCTCTGTCTGCTCTGCAACTCCTCTTTGGACAGCTGCAGATGCATATGACCCCCCCCCTTAAGAGGAAGGAGTTTGGCTTGCATAGCAGGGCTGCTGTCCCCAGCCTGGCTCGGGGGTTCACCACTGGTCTTGCTCTGCTTTGCATTGTTTTCTTGTGCTGGGGCCCCCGGACGGGAGCACAGCTGGATCTGGTGCAGAACGTGCTGTGGTTGGCATCATTGCCACGAGGGTGCAGTGCTCACTCACACACCCATGGCTGCCAGCACCCCGGGGCGGCCCCCCATCCCTCCAGGGCCCTCTGACTGGCAGTGCCACCATCAGAGCAGCTGCCAACCCCTGTGGATAGTGAGTGGTTTCTAGTTGGGTTTCCAGCTCCTGAGGGCCCACCTGCCCACCCCTCTGCTCTGGGGTCGCAGCCCCCCCTGCGAAGCCAGGGTTTGCAGCCCAGTGTGGCCCAGCCAGCCTTCCTCCCTGCCTGCCCCACTCCCCCTCGCTCCATGCCCTGTCTCTCCCCAGACCTCTGCTGGGGTTGTATGTGGTGTGTGTGGGATGTGGCACTGAGCCAGGCTGTTGCCCTGTCTGTGGCATGCTCAGGGTCCCCAGTGGTGGCCCTGGCACTTTTCACTTCCCCCTGCAGCTGGTGGCTGGGCTGGCTGGAGGCACGGGCTCAGCTGCCAAGGAAACTTGGGGGAACAGAAATCATGGCACAGAGGAGCTGTGTGCCCCTGAGCCACTCTGCCTGATTGGGGACAGAGCAGTGATGCTCTGGGGGCAGCAATGTTCTGGGGAGCTGTAGGAACCCATGCCCTGTGCCCAGATCAGGCAGCTGGGATGGAGGGGACCATAGCACGCTGCAGCCCCATGTCCTCCCTGTGTGCCTTGGGGGAGACCTTGTCCCACCTGGAGATGCTGTGCTGTCCCAGGAGGCATCTTCCTGCCCCACTGACACTATCTCCTCTTTTTTATTCCCTCCAGGAATGAAGACTTCGAGATGTAAGTAGCAGTGCAAGGTCCCAGTGTGGGATGGGGTCGCAACTCCTGTGCCATGAGAGGTGACAGGGCCCAGGGGGAAGGGGGTGAGGCGAACAGGGCAAGTGCAGGCCAAGGAGGGTGCTGGTGCCAGGGGTGGACTGGGAAGATGGGACCTGTGCAGCATAGACTGTTTTGGGGTTCCTCCATCATCTTCCCATGCTCGTAAGTTTGTGGGTACTGCTGCTCCCAGCCTTCCCCAAGCTGTGGGGTGGGGTCTCTGTATCCTCTTTCCTGTGGGGCTGGGTGACAGGGGTATGATATTTGTCCATCCCAGCACATCCTGAGCTGTCTCTTCCTCCCCTTGGTGGCTGGGGGTGACATAGGTGATCCTGGTTTTGCAGGCCACCCACATTCAACTTCTACAAACTCCCCCGGCCATCCACGAGGCATTAGCCCCCATTGCCCACAGCATGGGCATGGAGGAGAGGGAGAGGGCTGCTCCACCTGCTGCACCTTCTGCCTGGGTCCCGAGGAGCTCGTCAGGACCCCCCCAGCTGAAACCCCTTCCCTGATTCCCATTATGTGATGATGCCCCAGTACATGTGGGAGGGGGGCTGGCCCTTGCACTGCCCCAGGTGGGACTTCACCCCGCCACACCGGACCCCATGGGGTCAGGGCAGCTTGTACCATTCACACCACTTCAGTCTGTGCTGCTGGCTGGCAGGAACCTGCTGACCCAGGCCCCTTGCTCAAAAAATGTGACTATTTTTACAGGGAGCCTGACTCTTTTCAAGACTGATTTTTGCTGTCAAAAAATAAATGGGGTGTTTGTGTGCACTGCAGGCATGTGGCTGTGCTCTTCATGTCCAGCTGCAATGGAAGGACGCAGGGGTAGAGGCAGGGAGGGTTCCCCACTGCTGGCACAAGCTGGGAATGTGCCTGGGACTAGAGGGCTCTTGCTGGGGTCTCCAAGCATCCTCTGCCCACAGCCAGCTCTTGGACTCCTGGCCCAGCACCTGGTTTAATGCAGGACCACTGCTCCATGTCACCAGGGCTGAGTGGTGTTCCCCTCACTGGGCAACCCTTTGCACCTGTGGTTGGGCGAGTGCCAGGCCCTTCCCTGGGAGAAGCTGCACCAATGGTTCCTGTCCATGAGGTGCCATGCCATGCTGTCCCCAGCACACAGGTACTTTCCTGTGCCCTCCAGCAACTCTGCTATGTCATCTGTGGGTTTCCAGTTAGTTTATGGTATGCCTGCAGCTTGCACCTCTCTCCCTCTACTGTGTATGGTGGCATGGCCAGAGCTGCATGCACAGGTAAGCCAAGGGCAACCTGGTCAGCGCTTGTGGTGAGGCAAGGGCAGGTACTGCTTTGTGCTGGTCCTTGGTGCATGGACAGGGACCATCCTGGAAGCCAGGTCAGGCACAGGGGATGTACGTGAGCAGCCTGACTCATTTCCTTTGTTGCAAAATCCAAGTCTCACTGGAACAAGCAACATGGCTGAGCTGGCCAGCCCATCCTCCAGGATGTGCATCTGCTTTATTGCTTTATTTGCCTTCAGATCTTCTAATTACTATTTTTTCCTTCAGGCATTATCTGAAGCTGCACTGGGCTTACCTCCTGTTATCTGCCCCCAGCACCTGTCCTGACCACAGAGAGCCCTGTGCTTGCCTATCACCCAGCTGAATCTGTCCTGTGTGGCAGCTCAGCCCCTGCTCCCCTCTGGGTTGCCCACCCTTTCTGGTGCTTGAGGCAGGGTTTCCTGGCACCCCCTTGGAGGGCATTCAGCTCAGTTTTGTCTCCGCTTGCTCTGCCTTTGCTCTCCCCCACCCTAAACCCTCAACCTCCCAAGTTGTGACTGTTTTGTATTTCTCTAGGGGCTGCATGTGGAAGTTTCCATCCCTGAGCCCCAGGCTGTCCCCACTGCAGTGTTCCCTGCTTTCTCTTCCGTCCCTGGGGACACCAGCCCGTGGCAGCACCACCGCTGGCTTCAGTTTGTGCTCGCTGGCTTTGCAGGCACTGCTCCCTCCCTGCTCAGCCTCCAGCTGCAGACTTCTCTGCAGAGCTAGTGCTGGAAGGCAGGGAGCTTGACCCTCCTTGTTCACTGCATCACTGTGGCCACCTGCACCCAAAACCAACCCTGGCAATGAAAATCTCCCCCCAAATTACCACACAGCCTTTGCCAAGGCGTGGAGCTTGCCCTCGGCAGCTCGTCATTCAGCACTGCCCCAGGGCAGCATCCCAGGCCCTGGAGCCATGGCTCTGAGAGGAGCCTGGGTCCATACTCCTCCTGAGCAGAACTGGGAGGTGGGCAAGAGCAGCATCAGGCAAGGCCAGCAGCCGTTTGGGGAAGAGGTGAGGATGGTTCAGTACAAAATGCCCACAGTGGTTGCCACCAGCTCTCCTTTCAGCCAGGCTCCATCTGCTTGCATGAGTGGCAGCTGCCAGAATCCACTTCCCTTGTGTGGGAAGGAAACTTGCAGCGCCCCATGGCCACAGCACAAGGGCCACCATAAGATGCGGAAGGTCTCATCAATAGCCAGCCAACCTCTGGAGAACTGTTGCAGCAGTTCCTCTTCCCCTTTGCCAGACTTTTTTTATAACAGGGACTTTCTGCAGCTAAGCCTTTGTCTGAGGGAAGCCCTGTGCATCTTTAAGGTGGTTTGACAGGATGCCTCCAACGGCAGTTCTGCCACTGTGTGCCCGGGGCAGCAGGCTCCCACTGTGGCCAGCTTGGTGTTCCTTTTTGCTGGTTTTCCAGCCAGGAAGAAAGAGATGAGTTGCAGCTCTTGAGAAAAAATTCTCCTCTCCTCAACCCTATCTTGTTGCTGGCCACAACTCCCCCAACAAGAAGCCCAAATGGCCTCTGGGGTTGCTTGTGGCCCCAAACAGCTGCAGAGAGGACAGGAGGAAAGCCCAGGTAGGTCTCCCTAATCCCAGCAATGTGTGGGCTTACCTTTGCCAAACCGTGCACTGCCTGGGATGGTCACCTGCCTGTTGGTGTAGAGTCCTGCCTCCATTTCTTCACAGTGGTAAGGGGATGAGCGTTGCAGAGGGAATGGGCAGGATGGGCACAGCTGGATCTCCAAGCCCAGCACCTACCAGTGGTGAGCCATGCTAGGAAGTACCACGGTGAGCTGAGCTTGGCTACATTTCACCAGAAGCAAAATGAAACTGCCCTCCTCCTGAGGGTGTGCCTCCTCATAACATCCACCACTGCCCCAGCACTGCTTTAAGAACCTTTATTTTTAAAAAGAGTCTGTCTTCCACACTTAACCCCACACTCAAGAGGACTAACGCAGGTAAATCTCCCCCAGTCCATCCCATCCCAGCCAGGCTCTGCCAGCCCAACAAGGCATGAGACAGCTTCTTCACAGCACAGACTGGATGCAGGAGCAAAGCCACAGCTGGGGTCTCTCTCCTGGAGGAGGGGGCCAAGCAATGAGCACGGGAGAGAAGCTGGAACCTGGATCTTCCTGCACGACTGCTCTCAAGTTACACTGACTTTGCAAACAGAGGCACAATACGAGCCAGACAACCCTGATAAAGCCCCTTTGTGTGCAAAGGGCAAAGGTAGGGGAGATGAGAACAGAGGGCCTGGGTGTCCTGCAGCTTAATCTAAGCTTCCACAAAGGAAAAAGAGAGGCAGGGCCAGCCCCAAGCTCACACAGGCTGCTGCCAGCTTCTCAGCTCAGAAGAGAGTTCAGGTACCGTCTGGGATAGAGAGATAAGGGAATTAGGCTGCTCTCTTCAGCTAAGTAGCTGCAATCAGTCACAGCTACAGGATTGATCCCAGTGGAATTGCAGCAAGAGAGTGCTCAGAGTGCTGCAGCTGCCAGCACGTGTGCTGGGACCCCCAGTGCCACAGAGCTGTGCCACACTGGCATTTAGCATCTGAGCAGTAGGACTCCATGACCCCACTGCAAGAAACATGCCCAGTTTCTCACAGGCAGAGCTTGCAGGCACCACCCAACCCGCTGAACAGAGAATGGGGGAGGAAATACTTTGTTTATCCCTATCCACCACTTCACCACGACTCCTAGAGGACTGGGGAAGTAGGAGTGAAGTTATAAAGGAGCCAAGCAAACCAATACCAAAGTGCTTTGGGCAGGGAGCAGTTCTGTAGTCCCATAGTGCAGACAGCATTTTCTCTGCAAATGCACCTGGCATTTGCTCCTCCACTGAGGCACATGCAATTGCACTTGCTAGAAATAGCCAGAAATCCTGCCCTGGCTTCAGGTAAGATCACCCAACCCCAGCCACCCAACAGACGCTTTTGAGATGATGCTGCAGGGAGGCTTCAGCAAGAAGCAGGCTTTGGTACTGCCAGGCAGGGCAGAATTTCCTGGGGTGGATGTGGCTTTCCCCTTTTCATGCACCAAGGCTTGGGATCCTGTTGTGCTTCCCTCCTTCACACAGTGTCACCCTGTACCAGTGCTGAGGGGGAGGAAGTCCTTGCCATGGGTGGCTGAGGGGCATCACTGGCTGCTGCTTTTGAAGGGATCTTGTGCTCTCGGGGTGGGGTGGGAGGGGGGAAGGTGGGGCTCTGCAAGGCATCCGAGTACATCTCGTCCTGGACACAGGGATGCTGCACAACCCTTTGCAGCAGCGGCTTAAGCAAGCCTAAGGTCAGCTGGTTCCCCTCACTGGAGAAGGGTACTGGGTCCTCCTGGGAGTGAGGGAGGTGCTGCAGGACCATGGTGAGGATGTCTGTGGTCGTGAGCTCAGGAGGGCACAATGGCCACAGCATGTCCAGGTAAGGGTCCAGCTCCCGGTGCTGGGCAAACTCTGCCAGCAGCATGGTGAATATCTCCTTGTTAAGCAAGGGGCTGAGCTTGGAGAACTTCCCTGCCACCTCCACCACCCGCGGCCACCGCTTCAGGCGAATGAGAAGGTTCAGAGCTTGCAGCACGGCCTTAGGCCTCTTGCTGCAGAGCAGCAGTTCGAGCTCCATCTCATCATCTGCCTCGCTGCGCTTGTTCTTCCTGCCCAGTACCCCCAGGGCTCTCTTGTACAGCGGCACCTGGCCCTCTGGGCCCTCCTTGCTGCTGAATGCCCAAGAGACGCTAACATACTGCTGGGTCAGCTCCACAAAACTGGGCAGCCACTTGGGTTTGAATCTCAGAAAGGAGGCACAGATGAGCTCAAAGAGTGGGACCAGGCCATTCTGACCCACCTCTTCCTGCAGTGGCCCTCCCAGGACCTTCTTCCATACCTCTGGGGTGGCCCTGGCTACCAAGAGGCCATCCCCATTCTGCTGCAGCTGCAGGCAGCTCCTTGTGGCCTTCCAGGCAGCCTTGGGGAAGGAGGTGAAGACGGAGTTCAGGTAGGCCAAGTTGTCCTTGTCCACGTCAGAGTGCAAAACGCGGCTGACCTCCTGCTCCACCAGTTCCTCGCAGTAGCTTTCCACTTCACTCTCTGGGGCGCACACCACACAGGTCTTGAGGAGCTCGAGGCTCCTGTAGCTCTGCAGCTCCAGGCTCATTGTGCTCAGCAGCTTAGCATAAGTGTCCTGGAGGCCTCGGGCTAGCTTCTGCTTCTGGCAGAGGCTGTGCTGCAAGATGGCTGCAAGGGCCACAGGAGCCTGGAACATGCCGCCTTTCTTCAACTTCTCTACGGTCAGCTTGGAACTGCTGAGGCTCCTCCTCTGGTAGTATCTGCAGGCCTCCTCAAACACCATCTCCACCAGGCATGGCTCAGGCCTGCTTCTGTTCTCAGGTTTGGAGAAGCTAAAACTATAGATGCCAGTTTGACTGAGAAGCTGGATGCTGTCCTCCTCTTCCGGGGACTCCAGGAAATGCACCTCTTTCATGCTTAGGATTTTCTTTTCTATGAGCCTTCCACTGTTCTGGTCAACGAGGTACAGGACCCCAGCCAGTACGCAGGCCAGAATGCTGTCAAAGGTCTTCAGCTGGACAGGACTTCCCTGAGACAGAGTCCCCACCTCTAGGTCAAAAATATGCCTCTCTGTCCCATCTGGTTCCACCATGTTCACAGCACCCTTCGTGCTCACCAGCAGTAGACCCCCACTGCTGGACACAGCAGAGGTGTGAATGTCCAGAGGTGCTAAACCTGAGAGAAGACCCACGGAGCCAAGGAGCAGCTTCCTGAAGTCTGACTCGCTGCTGGAGCGCACCACCTTGCTGTGGACAAAGCCTGCAGAGGGGGCTGCGATAGTGAGCTTTGCCTCCTCCGGGTGCCAGATGAGGAGGAACTTGGAGGTGGTGACAAAGCTGGCAGCAGTAGGCACCAGGAAGACGTGCTGGGGGGAGGCCAGGACCTGGTACTCAGGGCTGTTGTGCAGGACTATCCTTACAGTGCCCAGCTGCATGCCTCGCTCCCCTGCCTCCAGAGCCCGGGTGCAGACACAGAACCTGAAGGCACACTTGCTCATGTCTGAGTGGGCATCCAGGGGAGGCCTCTCCTCGCACCACACCAGGCTGGCTCCCTGGCTGCACACGGAGATAATTCGTGCCCGGGCACCCTGGCAGAGCTCCAGTGTCTGCAGCAGCTGCCAGCCCGTGGCCATCACAAAGTGCCAGACCTCAGTCCGGCCGTGTTCCCACACAATGGCCAGCACCCAGGAGCCCAGTGTCACAGGGTTCTGCAGGAAGAGCAGTTCCACAAGGGCTGGCTGTGGTGGCTGCCAGTTCCTCTCCAGGTCGGCTCCACTAATGCTGTGGCGCTGGAAGGCCACCAGCCGGGGCAGGGGGGGGCGGCCGGCTCTTCTGCAGGACCAAAAGGTGCTGCCCATCAGGGCTGGACTGGACATGGCTGGGCTCTTCTCCCTGGCACAGCAGCTCCTGCAGCCAGTGGCCTCGGCTGAAGTCACTGAAGTCGGAGACCTGCCGCAGCATCCCAGCTGGCTTCATCTTGGGGCGCCCGCCCTAGTCACCAAGAGCATGCACCAGGGCAAGCAGAGGCACGGAGCTCCTGCTGCCACCGAGTCCCCCCCCGGGCCCCCTACTGCGCCCTGTTCCCCAGGGCCTCTGTTGACCCTCCGATCCCCTGGGACCCCCCGGGCACCCTGTTCCCCAGGGCCTCAGGAGACCATCTAGCCCCCAGGATCCCCCGGGACCTTCCTCCCCCTGCGAGCCGGTTCCACGGGCACCAGCCCCCCGAAGTACCAGCTCCCCGAACACCCAGGTCCGCCCGGGGGGAAATCCCCGCTGCCCCGCCTCCCTAGGCACCGGCGAGACCCCCTCCTCCCACAGGGGCCCCGCGGGGCCTACCTGCCGCGGCGGCTGCCTGCCGGGGCGCCCTCCGCCCGGGCCGGGCCAGTGGCGGCGGTGCTCGGCTGGGCTCGGCACGACGCGGCGCTGCGCAATCACAAGGCGGCAGGCTTCCGGGCGGAGCCGCGCCGCGCCGGCCCGGGCCGCCCCTCTCCTACTTCCGTCGCCGGTGCGGGGAGGGCAGCGAGGCAGCGGCCCGGGGGCGCCCCGTGAGGCCTCGCAGGCGGAGGGGCCATTTTCTAACGGGAGTGCCGGTGTGTGTGTCAGTTTCCTCAGGGAGCGGCAAGCCCCGTGCGGCCCGGGGAGGAATCTCCTCCCTGCTGCTCTTGCCTAAAACTCCCGCCAGGGACCGTTCCCGGGGAATGGGCGAGCGACGAGACCCGCCGCTGACAGTACGCTCCACACCCCGGTACCGGCGGCACTAGGACCACTCCCAGCTCGGGCCCTCTCCCAGCGCATGCGCGGCGGGCTGCGCCTGCGCAGCGCGAAGGGGAACGGCCGGCCCGCAGGTGAGTGCTGGGGGCCGGGGGGACGCGCCCCCCGCCCCGCGGGACCGGACCACGCCCCCACCGCCCCTTCTGAGCAGCCGCCCCGGCCCGGGTCTGCAGCGGGAGGGAGACACCGGCTTCTGGGGGCTGCGCCGCTCCACGGGGTGGGGACGGTCCTCGTCTGTTGCCGCGAGGGGCCTCGCCGGGCACCATCTCTTGGCGGCGGGGTCCGTCGACCCGCCCGCCGCTCCCAGGCCCATGTGCCCTGAGGTGCACTGGGCAGCCTCCCTCCACCCTGTGGGCGGCCGGTGTAGGCGGCACCTTGCCGGGGCGTTCAGTGGGGACGAAGCCTGCTTTGCTGCAGCCCCTTGGGCGGCCTAGTGACCCTGGGCTATGACAGGGCTCCTCGCTGCCCGTCCTGTTCTTCCGGGGCCTGGCTGCCTCCTGGAGATTTCGGGCGTGCGAGAGTAGTTTGAGAGGAATCTGTTGCTTAAGGAGGTGTCGGTCCCTTCCCCGCCTGCCTGCGGTGCTGCTGTTACCGATAATAACGCCGTACCTCCGCGTTGCATAAGTAAGTGCACCCAAAGGTGCCTTGCAGGGAGCGTGCCCTGCCTGAGGAGGCCTCGTAGCTGGCTGGGGTTGCCTAGCCCTTTGACTCTGCTGGTACAGCTGCTCGTGGGCCACCGTGTCAGGCGGCTGCTGCAATGGGTTGGGTTCAAGGTAATTTTTCTGGAAAAGTAATGAGCAGGACATATTCTATCATTGATCTGGTTTACCTCACCGTCCTACAAGCACTTCTATCTGCAGAGCAAGGGGGACAGTAAAGGAGTAGGAACTCGTTCTGTTTATTATGCAGAAGGCAGAGGCAGCTTGCTACATCAGCGCACTTGCAGCCTCACTCAAAGCCCTGTTGCATGTATCGCGGTAAGAAAGTTTGCTCTGAAGCAGAAACTGTAATCTGAATATGTGATGAGAGCAAATTCGGGCTGAGCAGGTGGGTGGAATATACAAAGCAAACAGATAATTTGGGTCGTTGTGATATGTGGTGATTGCAGTTCACCAGCTGTTTGAGTTCTACTAGGAAGTGCGACAAAAACCTTTAAAGAGGAATTTCAGGGTGGGGAAAGGGATATCAGTTTGGTTTTCCCATAATAGCATAGTTCTTGGTCTGTGTCACTTAGAGCACTCTTTGCTGTGTGCAGAGAGACTCTGCAGGCAGGGTATATCCCACGTAAAAATGTTAAACAGTTACTGGCTAGCATGCACAAAAGAAACAGTGAGGCTTTCATGAGCTAAGCATTCATCTCCATCTCCCCACCGCCCCTTCTAACACACCAGGCAGCCACACAGACATCCCTTAGAGGGGAAGGATCAGCCTGGTGCTCATAGTTGCTGAGCTGCTATATTCTGATTCTGTGCTGTAGTTTGGGTTTTTTTTTTTTGTTATTTGTTTGTTTTAGGCCTTGTACCTTTTTATGCTTGTGTTTTTCCTCCTGGGTGCTTGTGCTAGTAATGGTCCATATCTCAAAAACGTTACCTCTGCAGTTCTGCCTTTCTTTTCTTGGCGTGGCTCTGCTGTGCATCTTCTTAGAACACAGCAGCTTCCTCAGAAGTTGGAGCCGAGGTCATGCAACTGTGTTGTGTTCAGCATGGGCCTTGGATCCACACTGACAGCTGAAGCCATGGGAAAAGAGCAGGGGAAGGTTACAGGGAGCTTGTTTTTCTTCAGAAGGAAGGCATCTGAAAAGGTTTCCCAAGTGGCATGAGCTTTTAGGTGGAAGTGTAGAGACAGTGTGGAATATTTTATGGTAAACTAGGTGGGATGGATTCTGAAGGGCTTGAAAAGTGAAAAGCCAAAGAGCCTTTCTGACACAAGAGAGTTGGGCATTGTAGCTGGGAATATGGAAAAGAAGTGAGATGAAATGAAAAAATTAGGTTGGGAAAACGGTGTGAACAGATGGAGGTGGAAGTGTGTGACGCTTGTCTAGATGGACTTGACAGGAATAAGCATAACTGGTTGATGGTGTGAAGTTGATGGATTGGGTGTTAAGAATTTTAACTGGACAGATAGAAATGAAAGCAAATTATGGGTGAATTGTTAGAATGTAGCTTGGATGTTATTCTTTTATATCGTTACTGTAGCAGATGTAGTGGGAGGAAGTCTGGCTGTATCTGCTACCTTAGGAAGCTGATTTTCCTGTTTTTCAAGGGGGAAAGATAGGTCAGTTGTGGTGTAACTTTAGATTGTACTGTGTGGAAGCACATTCACCACTAGTGCTCTGAGCAGGATGGAAGGGCTTGCTGGTAAAAATGCATATACTGGGACTGTACTGGAGGTTCTGTTGCTTGGTACTGCAGGAAAAGTAGGATCTGTGTGGGTTTTGTCATCAGCACACCCTCAGAATGTATTTCTCATTATATGCTGAATGGGGCACCTGGAAATTCTGCCAGATGGATTCAAGGCTTGTGTGCTGTGAGTGTTACTGTTTCCCTTGTTGGTGAGTTGGGGATCTTGCAGTTGGAAAGGAAGGTACAGTCTGAGCAGTGTTCATTCCAATGGAGAATATACAAATAAGGTTGTAAAGAATGGGTGAAACATAAAAGCAGCATGGATGTGCTAACGCAAACTGTAATTGCCAGTGCCAAGAGTTGCAGGAGAATAAACTGCAAAATGGCTTATAGCAGAAGTTTGGTCATGATGGTTACTAAAGCCTTGACAAAATCTAGCCAAATGTGTTCCACTTCTCTCTGTTTTAACTAGTGGTCTGCCAGGCTGCTGCTGGGTGGTCCTGGGGGTTTTAACACTGGAGCTTGAACTGGGTGAAGGCACTGTTTGTGCACTGGTATTCATAAACTCTTGGGCTGGGTACAGATTGTCCGTTGTTTCCAGAAACAAATGAGTGCTGGAACCTGTGTTTTAACTGCCTGTTGCTCGGGTCCAGTATTGACTCTGCAGATTTGTTGCATGTGGATTAAATGCAAACTTTTCCTGGAACGTCTCTGAAGAGTTTAATGATTACTTGGCTTATAACGTGTTGGTTTAAAACTACAGGTTAACTTTTAGGCAGGGGTTTATCATCCTCTCCTGCCTGATTGAGATACTTTTTTAACAACTTTGCTTTAGAATGTGGTGATATACCTGCAAAATACCTTGAAAGGCAGTCATGAGCACACTGAGTCCCAAGTGCATGCAATTAGTGGTGGAGGCAATTACTAGCCTTGAAATAGTTAAACAAGCAAGGACAATCTTAGTTGCAGAAGAAAGTCAAGAGATACTGGATTCTAAAAGCAAAAGTATCTCAGTTCTTATTCAGAGTCTTTATAAATATTGATTGAGGTCCAGGGCTTTGGCATTAACAAATAGGAATCACATAATTTGCACCACCTTTTTCAGATAGGGAGTAAATGGTGTACCAAGTAAGTCAACATGTGAAAATATAGTCTAATACAATGTTTATTTTCTTTTTATTAAGCCTAGAAGAATTACAGTAATTTTTTTTTAGGGTTCCACACTAAAAAAAAAAAAAAGGCACTTGTTCATGTTTGGTTGCATGTAGAGTTTGTGCATCTGTAATCTTGAAAGCTTTCAGGTTTGTTAGCCTAGGCAATTAAATGCAAAATATAGTGCTTGATGAGCTGGATGCAAGATTATAAAAGTTACAGGTTTTGGATCCTGATGTCATAGTGTAGATGGGCATTAGTGTTATGCTCTCTACAGTAGTATTTTTGCTACTATAAGATGTTCTGTGGAATAATAATAAGCCTGTACAAGAGCTAAATGACAATGTGGAGCAACCACAGTTTTCAGCGTCCACAAGTCTGAGTAAACCTCAGGCTCAAAATGTCAGGTTCATTTTCCCTGTGGATGTTCTAACAAAAAGCTAACAGAGTTGTGTTCATCAGAATGTCACATGTTTGGTTGGCATCTGTCCTATGAGTTCTGGAATGACATGGAAAGAAGGTGGATGGTTGGATGTGCTCATCCCTTTCTTCCTGATGGGATCAGCTGAACCCGGGGTTGATGATAGATAACACAAGAATTTGCTTGAACTTCTTTCTGCCGTGGCATTTATCTTCCTGCTTTTGAGCTGCCAAGACTCGTGGTCTGTTGAGGTTTCTTTTAGTTCTAGATGCAGCATCTTGGAGCTTCTGCTGCACAGCAAAGTTCTTGCTGTTTTAAAAATCCACGTGCTTATGCTTCTCTTTGCCCTGAAGGGTAGCTCTCCTTTACGGTCAGTGACTGCAGCAGGATTCACTTAGCAGCATGTGTTAATGGGCCTGACCTATTGACAGAATAAATTATCTATTTGAACCTAAAATGTGGAAAATGCACGGATGCTTTTTAAATGTGATGGATTTAAAAGATAACTGTTAACTGTGTTCAATGTTGCTTTTATAAGCTGTTATGGCATCCTGATAATTTGACACCCTACAACTTATTTACAAAGGTTTTGTGCATTTAACTGTTGTTTTCTGCAGCTGCCTGGAAGGTCCCCATTAGCAAGATGCAGTTTCCTGTTTCTGTCTTTATGACATCTAGAAAATGTAATTGCATAAAGTGAAAAGAAAAAGCCATTTATACAGCCTGATCATCATAGGTCATGAAACAAGCACAGCCTAATGCATTGGTATGAAAGGGGACTTTTACTTTTCTCCCCTTGCTCCTCCATATCCTCATTTGTAGAACAGCAAATTATAAACAAGAATATTATTTAATCCTGGCCTCTAGCAGTCTTCTTTGTGTGTGCTCTGTGCAGCTTTGGTTAAGAGGATATGAATCCCAAGTCCCATTTTGACAGGGACTAGAATTTTCACATGATCATGTGGTCCCTCTGACGCTCACCCAGCATCAAGCCTTTGCGTTTTGTGGGTTTTAGATTTTTTTTCCCCTTCTGGAAATGTAGGAGAAGTGTTAAAATGGAGCTCTCAAAGTCCAGGGGCAAAGCAGAGTGTATTGATCCTTCCCCATTCACATACACATTTGATGCAAGAACGCTGACCTAGAAGCACTGAGACTTAGTTTATTAGTTTTGACGTTGGGATTCATTATCTGTAATTCAATTAGAAGCACTCTGATGGATGTGTTTGTAAGCTGGGACTGGCAGCTGCTTTAGGTTGAGAAACTTGCAGTTCTATTTGGGAAATTGTTTTGTGCAACCTTAGGTAAGATTTGTATTGCTAGGCTAAAAGTGACATTGTTCTTGATTTCGTGTTTAATAGATTTCTCTCTGTTTCCAATTATGTTTCTAATTAGAATGATGTCTTATTTCCCATGACAGTTTAAAAATAATCCAGCTCTGTAAAAGAGAAGCTATCAGGATGATTGAATAATGTTTTCTTTTTTCGTTTGTTAGACTGAAACCTTTTCCATCTTAATTGGATATATAGAACTAATAGGCTACAGGAGTAATTTCGGTGTTCACAGAAGGCTGTGGTGCAGTGGTTGCAAAGCTTTCTTCTGTCACTGTCTTGGGGCTGTTTCCATTCTCACCCCAGCACACACACCAGCCCTTAACCAGCCAGCTGTGCATATTCCCTTTCTAGTGGGAAGACAGAACACCCCTCCACCTTTCTATATAAATCTCAGCTTTTCAGGTGTGAGATCTGCTCTCTGTCCTACCTATACAGGCAAACCTCCTTCCCTTCACATCTGGGGTAGGATCATTTGCAGCAGCATTATTTCTCTGGGCTGAAAGATGTTTTCCTGACATTTAGAACCGAGATTTATGGCTCAAGGGATGGATGCCTGAATAACGGACTCTGGGAACCTGAGAGTCCTAGTTGAGAACGTAGTTGTGGTTTAAGACAATCAGAAGCTGTCTGCAGTGGAAAGAATACAGAAGAGATCTGCAACTGGCGTTCAGTATTTGCTGGAGCCTGCTCTTTGAGGGAAAGACAGATCTAAATGTACTGTAGTTGTGGAAGGGGTTCAGGCAGTTTGGGATGGAGGCTAAATCCAAAGCTGTCTCCATGGCTGCCAGCTCAGAAAGCTCTGGGGTCTTAACGCTGCCTGTGGTGAACTTACCTCTCTATGCATAATTTAGCATGGCTGAGTGCAGCTGCCACAAGAGTCTGCCCATGTTTTTCTGGAGCATGACTTAAGTCAAGCCTCTGCCTGAGGTATATTGCTGCCATGTGTTTAATTACCTTTGGAGGTATGGGAGAAAGGTTGGGAGCTTGGGGATATGAGAAGGGATGGCATTCTCTTTCTGCTAAGTACATCTGACAGTGCAGCAGTGACAGAGGAGGTTAGAACAGTGCTGAAGCTGTGGTGCTTGCCAGAAAATTGTGTGATTGCAAATAAATGCATATTTGCAAGGTCAGAGTGGTGAAGTGCTTTGTAGTGTGTGTTGTGACTCTCAGCCCATGGAATGGCCTGTTATTGAAGCCTCAGGACTATAGCTATGGCTACTGCTTTTTGTGACAGCTCATTTTGTAATAATGATACTTCCTTTTTTTTTTATAGGATAACCAGTAAGCAGGAGACACCAATTCATTATAGTAAAGCCTGTTTGTATTTCTAGAAAACCCTTTGCTGTCAAATGGATCAGGGAAAGCATCTGGTTAAAAAAAAAAAAAATCCTTGTGGAGCTACTCCCCTGTGTTCCTCCATCCTCCCAAAACTGAACCACGTGTGATGTTTTGAGGCTGGGGTTCTTCTCTGGCTTGATTTGCAGAGCAGCTGGCACAGCTGAGGGATGCCAAGGTGCAGGGGTAGGGATGAGCAAGGCTGGCAGGAGTGCTTCAGGGAGGCTTTGCAGCCAAATGTTTCCTAGAGTTGGATGTCACCTCAGAGTATGAAAGCAGAATTTGAAGTGCTTTGGTAGGCAGCAAATTAAACAGATAAGACAAGGCATTTTCCAACAGTTTCAGAAGCTTTTTGTCTTAAGATGTCATTAAGGCTTGACCAGCATCGGAAAGGACTGGGTATCCATTTAATGACAAGTATCACAGTTCATGCAATGAGGTTAAAAAAATACGTATCTTTCTAGATGTAAACTGCATTGGTCTGGATCATGAATTTCTAGCAAAGAAGAATTAAGAACATCTATCCATAAGGAGCTTATTCTGTATCTTCCTGTGTCTAGACTTTTGCATTGTTCTTTGAAATGGGATATAGAGCTAGATGGGACCTTTGATCTGATTTCTTACCTAGTATAGTTATTAAAATGCCTACTTTCAGCTTGTGAGACACTATTATTATTTCAGTGCAGCAAAAAAGTCTTTCATGGTTGAGGCAGACCAGATTTGCCTTGAAGAAAATTTGAAGTTTCCTTAGTCTTTTTTTGTCTATTCTTACCTTCAGAGTATACAGCATGGCCCAAGCAGAGAAGAAAGGTGGGCTGCTCCGGAAATCTTCAGCCTCCAAGAAGCCATTGAAGGAGAAAGTTGTGTTGATGTATGATGAGATTTTCACGGTAAGGACTTGAGCATCTCTTCTTTCTAAAGCGTTGTCTTGGATTTCCTTTTATTTCATAGAATCTTTTTTGATTGAAAAAGACCTTTATGATCATCAAGTCCAACCATTAACCTAGCACGCTGCCAAGTCCACCACTAAACCATGTCCCTAAGTACCAACTCTACATGTCTTTTCAATACCTTCAGGAAATACCTCCTTTAAATACCTCTTTCTTCATTTAGTTTGTGCTGAGGGTTCTGTTTGATGGATTCTTTTCCCAAGGTGAGGGCTGCACAGTGTAGGCACATGCTTCACACTCTTCTGTTGTCATGCAGAGATCTGTATTCTGCTCTGTTCTTTAATGACACCTTGTCCTGTTGTCTCCCAGGACCATTTGTGATCTACAGGAAGTCATGGCATTTCAAGTAGTTTTCAAAAATAATCCAGGAAATAAACAGAGGCATCCCAGTTGAGGGCTGCTTCTGTTTGTCCTTCTGTTTCTGTGAGTCTGTGTAGATACAATTCTCTACTGTGAGACCACTTGGTCATCCAGTGGGATCATGCTGACTCTGAGCTACTCGTGATCATGATTTTCTTTAAATTTTGGTGAGGATTTCTTCTCGTTTGCTATCACGGCTGTTTCTTTTCCTTTCAGACAGAGGACCCCAGTAAATGCAACCCTAGGTTTTGGGAGGAGCTGTTTCTCATGAAGGTAACAGGAACTGAACATCCTCTGATTCACTGCTGCTGTTCTGCCTGTGCAGTGGCAGACTGTCAGTGCAAGGACTTGTGTTTCTACAGTGTCAGTGGTTGTGTAACATGTCTGAACTGCTGCTTCTTAACCTGACAGGTCAACTTGGAATATCTAGAAGGCAAGCTGGAGGCTCTGGATGGAGAAGAGTTGATGAAGATAAAAGATAACATGAACTGCTTGTTTCAGCACTGCATCCAGGCACTGGGTGAGGACCACCCAATCAGAGTGGTCAATGCATTACAGGTACCACGCTGAGACAGGGAATGCTCTCTTTTGCTTCTGATGAGGCCATATATTTGGTGCTGGTTTCAAATATCTCATGCTCACTTCTTTGATTCTGAGAAGTGATGTCTACAGAGCAGTTGCTGCTTATTGTCTGTGGAGGTTGAAAACATTCTTAGTTTCTTTAGCTTTTGAAGAACAATAGCTTGTTTCAGAATTCAAAAGGACCTGGTGATGCAGGATGAAGTGGATGGCAATGGGAGGGACAAGAGGGACTTGCTCACTCTGCAGGCTGTCAGTCTGGGGACTCAAGAATATGCTCTGTAGCTTTGTTTTCTACTTTCTCCTGTTCTCCCTCATTTCAGCTTCCCTTTTGAATTTCCTCATGGGCTGAAAATAAAATAAAGCTCTGGAGAAGTTAGTGTGAAATTTATAGAGACTGTCCCTGCTGGACGCTTCCTAATAGGAAGCTGTGAACAGTTGTCACCTGGACGTAATAGCCATTTTCCTGCAGGTTGCCCCTTAACAAAGCTCTCATGTCCCATGTCTTGTGCAGGAAACTCCCCTTCTCTGTCTTGATATTTGATGTTATTAGTTCACAGACTGAGTCTTACAGTTTGGTGAATGCATTTATCTCAGCTTCTCTCAGCTGTAGGAATACAAGATATGGATTTCAGGGTTGGAGAAGTCTCCAGTAGGAGACATTGAACAGGCAGTAAGCTGGGAAAAGTTGATTTAAACTTCTGAAACTAACTGCTTCTCACAGGTGAATTTAAGATGGAGTCTAAAATGTTAGTGGTTATATTCCTGCTTATACCCCTCTTCACAGACCTGAAAGTTGTCTGATGCCAGAAGTCACCACAGACATTTCCCTTTCTTGGGGCAAATGGGACATTTCACCTCCATGAGTTTTCCAGAGTTTCTGCTGGAAGCATAGTGTGCTGATACCTGTTTGTTGTCAGTGATTTCCAATAACTCAGTCAGTAATCCAGTGCCTGCAACAAGAAACTTGAAAGAGATTACCTTTAGTAGGAAGTTCTTAGAGCCCCTTAAGGTAGTTAGGAAAACTTAAGCTGCCTAATAGCCTTGGAGATTATTTTTCTTTTTTTTTTTTTTAAATAGACAGTCTGTTGTTCAGATGTAGTATGTAGCAGTGTGGTAACTAAACAGACATTTGTGCTCTCTGTAGCAGAGCATCTACTGTATGGAGAGGAATATTGTGATAAACTGTTGTATGTTTTGGCATGCTTGAAATAAGAAACTAATCTGGAAAGTCCCAAAGCATGCCTGTCCATATATTGGATGCTGCTTCTCTCTTGCACTTTTCTGATCAATTTTCCTGCTATTTTCCAAAGATCGTGGTCCTGTCTGGTACAAACTGCGTCTGGTCAGAACAAGCAGTAAGATTACCTTCCCTCAGAGTGCTATGAATTGAAAGAATAAACCATATTTTATTTTGAGTTTTCAGCATCCAAGATCCTCCTTAGAAGCAACAGAGGTGGAGGAGAAGTCAGACAAAATGTGTGGCTTCCAAGCTGGTGGTGTTAATTTAGATATCTGTGCTTTTCCGGTGCTTTGAGAGGGTCTTGGGGCATGTTTTGCTTTTCAATTGTAGGTGTTGCCTTACATCTTACCCTCTGATTTTTCCCTTTGCAGACTTTGTGTGCATTGATTCGGGGTGTCCATCAGAAGAACAAATCCACTTCTGGGTTTGACATCATCAACATGCTTGTGGGTTTTGATAAGGCAGAGCTATGTATGAAGGTGAGACCCTGGCAAGTAAAATGGAATATTGAAAAAAGAATCATAGAATCATAGAAAAAGAGAGCACTGGTATTACTGTCTTGCAAACAAAAGGCTGCTATTTGTAGAGCTCAGAATTACTTTGTGAATAAAATTTATTGTTATATGTATACAAAAATCTCTCATGCATCTAGACAAAACTCTTGGAAAACAGTCATGATAGCTTAATGACTACATGCCTGTTGTCATTAAAATGTAGTTAACACAAAATGATGTTGAGAACCAATAGTGTGAGTATGGCCTGAGTAACAAGATTCATGGATCAGTTACTGATTCTGGAATAACATGACTTTATATTGGTGCTCTTGTATTTGAAGGTCTCAAAAAGCTTTTTATAGCAAACGTTTAAAATAATTGTACATATTACTTTTAAATAATACCATTTTTCTTCTTTAGAATCTGATGGAGAGCTTGGACTCGCTGCTCTGTGCAGAAGGTTCTGAAAGCCTCAAAAGCTTGTGTCTGAAGCTACTTCTCTGCTTGGTGACGGTAAATAAATACCAGCTGCACAATAACTTAAAGGCTTATATGAGCCTGATCTTGAGGGATGGAACTGTCTCAAAACTTTAGGAGAATGATGCAGTGTGAAGCATGAGAAGGGGAAAGAAATTGTGAATGAGAACGAGGGTCAGCCCAGAATATGCATCACTGCACTAACCACAGTGCCAGTACTGACAGCAGACTGTTTTCACCTCATATGATAGGTGCCAACTGCGGCAAAAGGGGAGAGATGCAGGAGGAAGTGTAAATTTTCTTTCCAGAGACTTTTTTATGGAAAAAAGATATTTAAGAAGCCTCAGATAAGTGGAAAGGGAGCAGAGGCGAGGGGTTGAGGAGAGGCCGGAAGTGTGGTGTAGATGAGAGAGATGAGGATGTGATGAATGGGGAAGTTGGAACAAATGGCCATTCAACATCTCTTGGAGATGGTCATCCATGAACGGAACTATTTGGGCTGTGATAAGAGGTAATTGAGTGTGAGGGAGATCTTCTCTGCCCGGTTCATCATGGGAAGGTGCTCAGTGGAGTGTATGTGCCTTGTTTTTTCATTCTGTGCCTCCTGGTCAACTGCTAATGCCTGTTGTCATGCAGCTGTGCAGAGTATCAGTCTGTAGAGGAAAGGGGGTATATGGGTCATATTTTTTGCCAGAGAGAGAGGTGGGGAGGCAGGACAGATTTCTTTTACTTCATGTCTAGCTCTACTGCTAGTCACACCTTGAGTTGCTGACTAAGTGTAAGATTCTGGATAAATGTGTCCTGGTAGTAGAACTCTTCTGTACTGAGGGTGTACCAGAGGCAGCTACAGCATCATGGGAGTCTCTGGGTGAGATTTTAAAACTCGTGTTTATATGCAGGTGACAGATAACATCAGCCAGAACACTATCCTGGAGTATGTGATGATTAACAGCATATTTGAAGCTATTTTACAGGTAAGGATTCCTCCTTCTACTGCAGAGGCTGCTCTTCCGTAGTGGGAGCTTTCACTGATACATTTGCTTCTTCAGTGCAGCATAGCTGACTGGCACTGTGTGTTGCTTCCATTCATAGCTCAGTCATAGATTATTTTTAAAAATTATTATTTTATTCTAGTCTGCTGGTTTTGGTCACTCCTGAGTATTTAAAGTACTTTCACTTGAGACATTTGTGCATAGATAGAAGCTGAACAGATTTCTAGGCTTATTTCACAGAGAATTCCTATATTGGAGTGATTTTTTAGAACAGGCAGTCTGGATATATTGAGGGTTTTTCTGCTCTTCAATAAATTTTACTTTTTAGAAGTGGGACTGGGCTTGGGGAAGCCCAGAAAACTTGCACAGATAGTGTTGGTGATACACTGAGATACTATCCAGTGCTGTTGAGAAATTTATTTGCCCTTTATGCCCAGAAAGCCTATGTGCGTCCTCTCTGTGATAAGTAAAAATCTCTGTGTGCAGAACTTGACAGTCCCTCGACCTTAAATATAGGGCATAATTTGCTCTTACACATACTTCATGGCCATGCACTGAGAGTCACTGCAAGCTTCCTGAAGCAGGCCTGAACAGAACAATGTGATTATTTGTTCCAGATCCTGTCCAGCCCACTTAGCCGCAGGGAACATGGCTATGATGCTGTTGTCCTTCTTGCCTTACTGGTCAACTACAGAAAGTATGAGGTAGGTATTTTTCTGGATAACAGAAATATCACTTCTCTATTAATTTACACTATTAATTTACAGTACAGTTTTCAGCAGTACACACTACAGTATTTATCAGGATATCAGCACAGAGCTACAGAAGCTTTGTGAGGCAGTCATATTATGCTAACTGTCTCTGATGTGTATGTATAATCAAATGTGTATGACATTCATAGAGCTTGTTTTGTGCAAGTGCGAAAGAAATTACCTAGGGGATTTGCATTTCCTTTATGAAAGTGTTCTGAGGAAGGTCCTTTTGGAAGAGTTACTGTTGTGCCAAACTTGCTTGTTTGCCTGTAACTGTGCACTTATACGTAATCTCCAAAGTAAAATGAGCTGTCAGTCATCATGGGCTTCAGACTGAATTTGTGCTTCAGAGCCTGACTAGCAGACTGAAAGTGCTGATCCCCAGAAGAGATGGTGAAGCTGTGAGCAAAGAATGAATTGAAACATCACAGCTTGTATTTCCAAGAGAAGTCTGCCTATATCTCTGAGAAACTTTATTAATCTTCCTTTTTCTACACTAGTTGTGCTGCTTTGTGTTGTATTCCCATTTTTTTCTGTTATTCATCACCTTGAAAAAAGAAATATTTCAAATGTCAAACCCCCAATGTTGGCTTTTCTAGGCATGATGCTCTAGTGATCAATCTTTTTTCCTTAATTAGGAATATCTTAATATACTTAGATTGGCAAAAAATGGGAACGTGCTGGAATACCCCCTCCTCTAAAGAATTACTGGGTGGAGACAGGCCCTGAAACCTACCTGGGTTTGTAATAGATCTTGTTTTGAATTATGAATAGACCTAAAAAATAGGCAAAGACAGGAGCTACCCTTAGGTTCAAAGTAATCCCTGTTTAATTTCTCATTCCTGTGAATGTGGTCAGAATCATGAGTTACAGATTCTAATCGGAATTCAGTGCTGTAGTAACATGGAACAGGAGCATGGAGTTCGGTTTCAGTATGTAGTCATGAGGGAAAACTGTTGGGAATGGTATGGGTAGGGTTACTGATGAGGGCAGACTGGAAAGACCAGAGGTCTCATTGCAACACTGAGGTCAAGGGGTGAAAAGCTGTGTAGTCCCACCACTGAGCTATGGATCCCTGTGTACAACGACCTGGATGAGGGTACAGAATGTACCCTCAGCAAGTTTGCTGATGACACTAAGCTGGGAGGAGTGGCTGACACACCAGAAGGCTGTGCTGCCATTCAGAGAGACTTAGACAGGCTGGAGAGTTGGGCGGAGAGAAACCTGATGAAGTTCAACAAGGGCAAGTGTAGAGTTTTGCATTTGGGGAAGAGAAACACCATGTACCAGTACAGGTTGGGGGCTGACCTGCTGGAGAGCAGTGTAGGTGAAAGGGACCTGGGGGTCCTGGTAGACAGGAGGATGACCATGAGCCAGCAATGTGCCCTTGTGGCCAAGAAGGCCAATGGCATCCTGGGGTGCATTAGAAAGGGTGTGGTTAGTCGGTCAAGAGAGGTTCTCCTCCCCCTCTATTCTGCATTGGTGAGGCCACATCTGGAGTATTGTGTCCAGTTCTGGGCCCCTCAGTTCAAGAAGGACAGGGATCTGCTTGAAAGAGTCCAGCGCAGAGCCACAAAGATGATTAAGGGAGTGGAACATCTCCCTTATGAGGAAAGGCTGAGGGAGCTGGGTCTCTTTAGCTTGGAAAAAAGGAGGCTGAGGGGTGACCTCATCAATGTTTACAAATATGTAAGGGGTGAGTGTCAGGGAGATGGAGTTAAGCTTTTCTCAGTGGTGACCAGTGATAGGACAAGGGGTAATGGGTGCAAATTGGAGCATAGGAGGTTCAAGGTGAATATCAGAAAAAACTTTTTTACTGTGAGAGTGACAGAGCACTGGAACAGGCTGCCCAGAGAGGTTGTGGAGTCTCCTTCGCTGGAGACAGTCAAAATCTGCCTGGACAAGTTCCTGTGTGATGTGCTCTAGGTGACCCTGCTCTGGCAGGGGGGGTTGGACTAGATGATCTTTCGAGGTCCCTTCCAACCCCTAGGATTCTATGATTCTATGATACTATAGTTTGTCCTTATTAAGGTAGAGTGCTGTGAATACATATGTCCTCTGCTCTCTGTAGAGTATTGTGTTGGGGTTGAGTGTTTTGGAAAGCATTGTCCTAGATGTCTTCAAACTGGGCACCCAAAATAGATTATGCTGATATACAAACCAAACTGAAGCAGACATGTAGCAAGAGGACTTTCAGCTTGAGTAGTTCACCTGGTAAGCTTGAAAGCAACCTGAAAAGTGCTTTTTCTGTGGTGGGTGCCTGACACAGGCCTTTGTAAGCAATGTTACAAGCAAAGCCTATAGTAATGCAGTTGTAATCTTTGTCCTTAAGTGGAGTAGCTGCTTTGATTTGCTGTTCTTTGTCCCTTGGAGTCAGTTTGGTGGTTACCTGGCTGTCATTGTATTGTAGCATACTCTTATGCCTCAGATCCTTTGTAGTTCTCTTTTTAGTTAACTGTGCTGCAGTTGATAGGTTCTCTTTTGTTCTGAACTTCCTTGGTTGCTAAGTTGTGTTTCCAGCTGCTTAAGAAAATCTAATTAGGCTGAAAATTTATTAGTTGACTACGATTTTGTGTCTGTCTTTAATGTGAATACCAGTGTGTTTTGCATGAGGATGTTCTTTCATAGTTTTGGAATGTGAATTTTGTAGTCTTCTCTCAAATTCCCTGGTGAATGTGTCCACGTTTTTATTACCAGTGTAGCTGAGATCTTAGATTACTCATTAACTTATCTCCTAGGAGAAGAAATGATTTACATGTCTTTAAATGGAACCTTTAAAGGGATGTGTCTGATCTGAAACCTAGTAATTTTCAAAAGTTGTTCCAAGTGTATACTTATTCAAGTCTTCAGCTGTATTTTGTTTTTTAATTGTAGTCCTCATTTTGGAGAAATATTTTTACTTTGATACTATGTAAGAGAAACAGAGTAACTAGATAATGAACTATCAGAAAATGGTGAAGCTAAGTGGGCATAAAAGGCTGCCTAGCAGAGAAAATGCTGTGAGGAAGAGTATTTATTTGATCACTTTCTCTCTGTTTTAGGGATGACTACTAGAATAGCAAGTTAAAACATAAAATCAGGTAGTAACTTTTGAATAGTTAGATTCCTTCATAACATCGAGGTGGAAATTTCTTTGCCTCATGTTCAACATGCTAAAATTGTATATTGTTTTTTTTTGCTAGGTAGAGCTGAAAGCAATTAGTCAAAATGGGGTTTTTTCCCTTTGTGTGCTTGTCTGGCAGCATGTAGTGTATCTGACATCCCCTCATGTCCAGTGACATGCACTTGCCTCTCCTTAATATAGTCAACTGCAGGTGCTGAAGAGACACCAACATTGAAGATACAGAGCAATTCTTTTTTTTTTAAAAGAAGTCTCTCACAACTCAAATAATTTTAAATTATTTTACTCTTTAACAAAAAGAGTAATTATTCAAGCTCCAATTCCCTGGAATATGGCCTGTCTGCAGGGGAGATGGCCTCATCAGAGCTGGCAGCAGACCTGCTGAATCATCCTTAATGAGTGTTCAGGAAAAAGTCTTGCAAGGGATGATCGAGTGGACTCTGTTACAGATGTGAAGATAAGTTAAGCACCCAACTACGGATTATACGTGGTTAGCTCTTTTCCTACCAAAAAATTGTTTCCCATAGGTTTGTGTTGGAAGTAGAGGTACATTTTGGGGCATGGAGGAGATCTCACTGCCAGACCTGTGTGCTTCTCCATATCATACTCACTTTTTATGGCATATCTTGCCTGGAGGTGGCTTTAAAAATGATTTGGTAATGATCTCCCTGCAGCTTCCACCTACATTTCTATGAGATTGTTGGCATCTAATGGTAGGTAGTTCATGGAGGACATCTTGAGTATTCCCAGGTTCCAGGAGTTTGTGTCTGTACCTCATCACTGACAAGAAGACCTTAATGCTATGGTGTTTATTAGCTGATGGCAGTGATAGGAAAAGAGCTGTGTTCTCTGAAGAGCTGAGGATTGTATTTTTGAGTTATTTCTGGAGGCAGGTGGAGGCAGAAACTATTCTAAGTTTGCATAACCACTTCACTGGCATATTTTGAAGTTTTCAAAATGCTTATCGACCACTTTTCAAGGCTGTTGCATGTTTCTGCACGTTGGGGAGTGACAGGCATGATTCAGACTTTTGAAACTGTTGTGGTGATTCCCAGTGAGAGGGGAACTGAACTCTGAAACTGCAGGGTTAGAATAGGGAAGCAGCCAGGGAGGATGGGGGGGATTAGTGGTGCTTGTACAACTTGGAGGTTGCTCATGTGCGCCCCAGAGGTGCAGACTAATGCTCGTAGGCAATAGCTGGAGCTGTTGGCCCTTGAGGATGGGCAGGAGCAAACCACACCCCGTGGGCAGCACAGGAAGTGTTCTCATCGTGCTGGTACTGACTTGCATGCTGCAAAGCAGTAGAAACTGTCTTGTCCCATATAGAGTAATATGGTGTGTGGGTTGCACTGGTTAGTCATCTGCCTGCTGCTTAAGGAGTTAGGGAAGCCTAGAGGAGGCACGGAATGTGTCAGTGGAATAGAATACTTCAGGCAGGAATTAAATGGACTTTGGCAGATATGGAAATCACAACTGGAAAGTTAGAAGGCAGAGATTTGCAGCAAGATAGGCCAACTTCATGGCCCTTTCAGCCATGCACTGACAACATCTTACTGCCAAGAGGCAGGAAACACAGAGCATGCATCTTGAAAAGTCAAGGGCAACAAGAGCGTGAAGAGCTGGAGATGACAACGAACCCACTCTCCTTCCCTTTCTTTTTGGTGGGATGGAGTGTGTGACTAGCTCTCAGGGCAGCCTGGTGTTGTTGGTCAGTGTAGTATCTCTCAGTTTGCTTATTCCCCACATCTGAGAACTTGGATGACCCTGCACCCTCTAATCCAGCATAGCCCTGCTGCCCCTTGTTTGGGAAAGCCCCAGCACTTTTTTTGGTCATGAGTTACAGGCTGACTGCTATTCTGTGCATGAACTGTGGTGTGGAGAGTTTCTGCTTGTACGAGAAGAGAAAGAGAATGACTGAAACTGGAGGAACTGAGATATATTTACAAGGATGGATTTTAATCTATATTTAATTATGGATTTGTGAAGTTTCCTCTGCTTTACTGACACTGACAATTTAATTTCTGGAGGGGAGCATGGTTGTAAAGAGAGGACCATATATTGTTACTCAATAGGAACCTCTGCTTCAGCCTCAAGGAAATGACTTTGCATGCTTCATGCACAGATGGGTTCTGTATGGGTTTTTTTGTCTTTTTCTGAGACAGCAAACAGGGCTGCATGCTGCTGGAGGCAGGATGACAGACTGGCTGAGCATTGTTCTGATCAGTTTCTATCCTGAACCAAAATGACAGTCTGCTCCTCCCAAAGCACCAAATGATTGTGAGAGTGATGTTTTCTCATAAGCCTTAGTTTTACCTTGCTGTTAAGCCATGGGAAAATCAGTTGGATAACTGTGTAACTTGTAGGGCTGCATTTGATACATACTTTGTGTTTTATTTTTCCCATCCACTTTGGACTTACTACATAGAGCCTGTTATTCTCTGTCCAGGTTCCAAATCAACTTTGTTAGTTTTGCACTGACACCTAAACCAGGAAAAACAAATGTACAGTGCTAATCTAAAATGCTTCCTAAATTACTAGGATTTATCTTTATAGATGAGGCCTCTGTGATTTCTTCAGCTGAGATCAAGGAATTTATCTTCTCCAGAGACTTCTAGCTCACAGTGACATGAACTGTTAGTGTTGAGCTTTAACCCAGCAGCAGATGAGCCTGTGACATTGTCATGTCTTCCCAGGTCCTCCTTCCTTTAAGCAATCTTGGCAAGGTGTTGCAGAAGGGAGATATTGGAATGTTAATATTCAGTCCCAGCTTCACTGCTTGTTCCTGCTGCATAACTGTGTGTGTGTTGCAGATAACAGGCTTGCAGGACAGCTGCTCCACATTCAAGGCTGATAGATGAGCTAGTGGAGGAGCAGAAACTCCTCTTAATAAAATCAGGAGACTGCCTGGATGAACCAGTAAAGAGAAGGTGTCCCAGGCACAGTGGCCTTAGCATGTGCTGTAGCTGCTTTTTCTTTGTGTGTATTCTGCTTTGTGGGACAGGAGAGAGATTCTTGGAGAGATAATAGTGTATGACTGAACTTAAAACCGATTTTCTTTCTCCCTTCTCCCCACACCCTGAGCAGTCAGTGAATCCTTACATTGTGAAGCTCTCCATCGTAGATGATGAAGCCACGCTCAATGTGAGTATTTGACTTGATTTCTCTGCGCTCCCGGGGATGCTCGTTCACGTGTGGTGTTAGTGTGATGAGTGCAGCCATACTGTCTGGTAGAAAGAGGGTCTAGGAACAGTGCTACTGTAAAGAACACAAATTTAGTGGGTTTTTGCACTAATTGCACTTCTATTGCACTTCTGCAATAGGTTAGACGGCTCATAATTTGGACAGTTTGATCACTAGTTAAATGGTGAAGGTGGTTAAAAAGCTAGTTAGCAAAGAGCATGCTAAAGCTGGTCTATTATACATTTATGAACTACCTGTACACTATTTGCTGTCACATACCAAAGAGGCACAAGGTAGTTTATGCCAAAGAAGATCTTGTTTCCAGTGCTGTGTCATCCAGTTTTACCAGTTCACAAGTCAGTTCTTGGAGCTCAGTGGAAGTTTGGACCTGGGTCAAGAGTCCTGCAACATATTTTGGGCTGTAGTCGCTGCCTAAAGTTTTGTATGCAGGCCTGGATAGAAAGTGGCAGCACACTGTGCACTGTGTGAGGTCTGGAACGAGAAGCTGTTCTTTAAGCACGAAGTAAAAAGCAAGCTCCATGCTAACTAAAGGGCAGGAATTATTATTCTGAGTTAATTAAACTTCGGGGTTGGACTCGATCATCTTCGGAAGTCCTTTCCAACCCCTAGCATTTTGTGGTTCTGTGAAATTAGCTTGACAGAAGGGGTGATCAGTAGCTGTGAAATGATGGAGGTTGTTTGCAAGAAGTGAAAAGGCTACTAGTGTTTATGGCCTTTGTTTTGAATTTTTGAATGTCTTTCCTCTGACACCAGCTTCCTTCTGAAGTTCTTGCTGCTTTATTGAGGCTTCTGGAGTAAGCTCTGTCTGGAGGTCCGAGGAGAGTAGACATTCTCTGTTGAACTTAGTAATTAGATATTCAACTTTAAATTCTAGTATCTTGATTTTTGGAAGATGTTCTTGTTGTATCGTAATGTGTCTTAATAGTTCAAACTGCTTGAGGGAAAATTCTTCACAGCATGCTAGATTATCCTGGGGGAGGGGGCAGCACTGCTATGTGTTCAGGGTGTGATTTCCTGCATTGACATTAGTAATATAAAGATTTTTAAACTTTTTTGGTTTTTTGTTACTGTTTTTTTTTTTTTTTTTTCAGGGTATGGGACTTGTAATTGCTCAAGCTTTATCAGAATATAACAGGTAAAACCTTATTGTCTCTTGTTTTTCAATCCATGATAGTTGCTGTATGTTTCCACAATTTTTTTTTTTTTGTGTTTAAGCACTTACTTATCACCTAACAGCTCTGATGCACCTGGAGAGGCAGGGAGTGTTCTTATGCTTTGAGGTACTTTGTCTCAGTTGTTGCTGTCATTGCAAGTCTAAGTGCATCTGTACCAGCTGTGCTGATGGTGAGATCTTGCTGTAGGGGAAGGTATCTATTGTATGTTTTTAGTGTCATAGGTTTTACCTCTGCTGAACCTTGTGTAAAATCTTAGTCCAAAGTAAAAAGATAAACAATTTACTGAGTACTTCTCTGTTAGAAGATTGATTTAACTGAAACATGATATGAAAAAAAAAAAACCCAAATGGATCCAGGATTATTCACATGCTAGATCTGAGATTATTAGGGGATGTATGCACTTGCAAATGGTGGAAAACATAACTGCTTCTGAAGAAAGAGCCAGAAAGGTAGCAGTAGGAGTAGCATGTTCCCAGCCTTTGCTTCATAAGCAACAGCAGTGTAAGTTTCTTAAGAAGAAGGTGCTTCAGAGAAGTTTGGAAACCTCCAGCAATTTCACCTGAGCAACTCAAGACTTTCTTTTTTTGGCATTAAGATTCTCAAACTATCCAGATAAACGTTTTCATTCCTTTGAAGGTCTGATATTATAGATGTGCAGATGACTTGCAAGATCAGCAAATAATGTAAATGTATTTAACAGAGTAAATTATTAGAGTAAAACAGAAACTCTCACCCACCCAACTTCCTCCATTCTTACAAAAGCTGTCTCAGACTATGGTCTGTTTTGCTTGGCTCTTTCTTTCCTCCTTCAAAAAAAAAAAGAAATTGTTTTCTTTCAATGTTGCATTGTGTGTGGTCAGATTCCTCTATGAAAGACACAATAAATGGCCATATGGGCTTTGCTAGTCCATTTGAAAGACAAATAAAGCAATTTAGCTTAAATCTGAGATGCCCAACCTATTTGTTGACTTTGCTTGCTCCAGTTCCAGTCTCTTCACTTACTCCAGGAACGTGGGATTACACAGGATCAGGCCACAAACTGCAATTCCTCATGGTTCCTACTGGCCATAGGGTGATGGACTCTAGTTTAGTCCATAGCAGATGATTGAAATGGAACTGTTCTGTGTGTGTTCATGTGCTTGATTACTGTTTTGCCAGTGCAGGACAAAGTTCCCTAATTCACTTGGTCCCTTTCTTTCAGTGTTGGCCCACACTGGACTGCTCTATAACAGCACAGGCCTTGTTCAGTCTTGCATCTTTTACCAACCCCACTTCACAATTTACAAATATTTTAACATCCTCTGCAACTCTTTTTATGAGTTCTAGAAAAAGGCTTGTGAATGTTGAAGCTTTCTCCATCCTGTATCCTTATCATGTAAGACTGTCTCATAGGGATTTAGATAAAATAACTCTAGTTCCATTTCTAACCCTGCAGCTTTGTCCTTATTCCTTTTTGTTCAGGCAATACAAAGATAAGGAAGAGGAGCACCAGAGTGGTTTCTTCTCAGCACTAACTAATATGGTAAGACAGGAAGTAGTGTTTTTCTATTCTTAAAATAGGTGCCTTCACAGAAGTTTGGCAGGAGGGTGTTCCCAAAAACTGAGAGCTTGGGATGTGGGTTCTGGAGGAGGAGATACAGTGATCCAATCCAAACCAAATACAGTGGAAATGGTTGTATTCTGAGGAATGCATTGTTGTCTGGATGGGAAAGCTCTTTCAAAGGATGAGATCTCTATTCTGGTGTTGATAATTGAAATTGTTTTTCTTCATCTTCTTTATTCTAGTTGACTTTATTTTAAAAATCATAGTTACTTGTGTCATGGTTTCACTCAGAATTGAAAAATAAACCTGAGACAAACAATGCTCTCGATCCCCTCCCCCTCCCACCCAGATAGGGAAGGAGAGAGAGAATTGAGAGAGAGAATTAAGAGAGAGACTTAGCTGGATTGAAAACTAAATTAGACAGCTTTAATTACATGTACAATTATATACAAGTATGTTCAGGAATGTGCAAAAGCCTCTTGCCTCCCCCCACCCCCAGCAACTCCCCTGGCACTCTCCTGAGCTGTGAGCAGTCCCAAAATGTCTCAGCCTGCAGGCAGGAGATAAGGCAGAGCAGACAGGGGCTGAGGGGAGAGTTATGAGGGTCAGGGCTGAGCCTGGGGTCGATGGTGATGGATGGATGGAGTCCTCCCTGGACGCCGGCCATAGACGGAAGAGAAGGGAAGAAGCAGGAAGGAAGTTGTCTTCTGTGATCTCTGACCTTCCTTGGAGCTTACGTAGATATATGGAATGGAATACCTTTGGTCAGTTCTGCTGTCTGTCTAGTCCAGCTCCCCTACTGGGGGGGTCATAGATATAATTCTCCTGCTTTCAGTAGCATCTGCAGTGGCAGATTCACTGAGTAGAACAAACTGACCCTCGTGTCTCAGCAGTAACATAAACATTCCAGTGTTATCAGCCCACTAGCTGGAACACTTGCTGCTAGTTAAAAGAGAGCTTAGTGAAGAAAAAAAAAATCAGTAAAAGGAAAATTTGCTTCATCCTGGCTCAACCCAGGACAACTTGTTGTACACTTAAGCAGCTATTTATTTTTAAAAACTAGTTGCTGTTGGGATTCAAGATACAGTAGTTTGTGGTGTTTTTTTCTCTTGTGATTTCAGAGGTAAAGCATTGGTCAGTGATACTAGTGCAAAATAAAATGTTTGTAGGTTGTCGACCTGTTTCCCATTTGTATTTTACTAGTATTAGAATGTTGTGTGTGCCTTGGGTGAGAACCCCTCTCTCTCAGAGCACTACTGATGTAGTTGAGTCTGGGTCTTCTCTCCTGTCTTAATTGCTTTCACAAATTCCTCCTGTGCAATACGCTTTCTTTCCATAGGTGGGCAGCATGTTCATAGCAGATGCTGATGAGAAGATCTCGGTCCAGTAAGTACACAGCTGTTAGTTACATGGTGAATGGCAACTCGGCACAATGGCCAATGTGATCCACTCCATCAGGGAACCGTTCTTATGTTGCAAAGCAAAGCTCGGGACAAGTTCTCTTGTAACCAAAATGGTACCACACCCCTGCAAACAGTGGAGTCTCACTTCAGTGAGAAGGGTGCAGCAGGAGGAGCCATGCCTGTATTGCTTGTAATGAGATGTATGAAACAACCCTGTGGTTTTATGAGGCATTTTTACTATATAACAGGCGTGTTGGGGAGTGATGGTTTGTGCACTCTTGTCCCCAGCAAAATCTTTTTTTAATCAAAGGGGCAGCTGATAAATATGAGGGTTTGTGGTGTCTGTAAGGAACCTCTGCCAGTGGAAGGACTTTAAAGGGAAAACACTGAGCAATGAGGGAGACCTTCAGCAGGAAGAGGGACAAAAACTTTAGTTGAGCTCTAAAAACAGCTATTTTTATGAATTGCTGAGTACTACCAATAATCAGAAGAACAGCCGGATTGCAGAGGCAGAGTTTTATATAGCTGAAAATAAATTTTCTTCTTTCAGGTCGGTAATGCTTCTGAAAAACTTTGCTTTTGGGATTATCATCTGCTGTTAGCCCTTAACTAACTCTGCTTTGTCTGTACCCTTTCTACAGAACAAATGAAGCAATCCTTCTGGCCCTCTATGAAGCTGTTCACTTAAACCGGAATTTCATCACAGTTCTGGCACAAGTGAGTTTCAGTGTGATGTTTGCTCATTTCTTTGTAGTGTATATCTTGGAAATTAGAGAGTTGGCAGTGGAATTGGTGAAAAGATATGGGTTTGGGGTTTTTTGTTGTTTTGGGTTTGTTTGTTTTTTTCCTGCATACTTGCTGTAGGTGTAGATGAGCATGAAAGATCAGAAGCAGGCCAGGGCCTGGGTTTATTATACTTCTAGGAAATGTGTCCTGTCTTGCCAGAAAATGAGTCGAGTTTTGAGGCACAGCACATGTTGGAATGAGCAATTTTTCCCACTGAATGGGAAGGGCTGCATGGAGTAACTTCTATGATACTGTCTTCAGGGCAGAATGGAGTGAGTGGACTACTAGGGATAAGATTGCTGCAGCTATCAAAGCAATTCATATTCTTGTTAAGGCTGAGGAAAGGCAGCTGGTCTGACTCCAAAGTTGGATGAATTTGTCCTGTCTGGGTGTGCACAGACTGCATGTTGTCTGTTTGGGTATCCTTCACTTAGGTACTAATTAAAATTTGACAACTGTTGTTTCAAATGCTACTTTGTGTTCAGTCTTCCTTGGATAGCCCAACCCCTTTTGCTTGGGAGGCTGTCACCAGAATGTAACACTTACCCTTGTGCTTTTTATGGTGAAGAAACAGCTATGGCAGCCTTCTGAGAAGCAGTGGGCTGCTTCATGCCTCTGATCACAATTGTCTGGATGCTTTTCTAAACACTGTGTGAGTTTGCAAAGGTGGTTATTGCTGGGAGACAGGAAACGAGTTTGTCTGATTGGTGATGGTGCTGTGGCTGGCTGGAAGGATAGCCTTATGTGTTTAGGATAGCTGTCAGGTTTAGGCTTTTAATTTTGATTTATAAATAGTGCTGGTAATCTGTGAGAAAAATGACATCAACAAAGCTGTTAACACCTTTCCCCAGTTATTTCAGGTCCTCAGAGTGCAGCCCATACATCACAGGTGCTAGACACTTGGCATGACGGAGGAGACCTTTGGGGACTCCTGACAGTAGTAGTGATGGAAGAGGTCTGATAGGCAGATCTACTGCCTCTGAAAAAAGCTTCTATTCCATGGCTGGTTAATTTGCTGAGGTTCCCTGCCTCTCTTTTCCCAGGTTATTTCCCACCACCTAAGAGAGATTTCTACTCTTCCAGTTCTGTGTAATACCAGCTCAGGCCTTTCTGTTGTCAAGATACCCCTGAGGGAAGAGGGGCCTTTGGCAAGGAGAAGAGTACGGCAGAAAAAGAGCAGCTGGAGTGAAAGCTCTGAAATAAAAATAAAATTATAGAGTAGTTATTTCTGAAAGTGATAGCTGAAGTGGCCACTGATCAGTGGGTTTAATTGAAGTGGAGGTCTGATGCTCTTGGGTGAATTATCTGTAATCCTTCACTTAAGAAAGGGCAAGGTGTGGGTCATGCTGCCCTTTGAAAAAGCCTCAAAAGCTGATGAATGCTTTTGATGAGTGTTTAAGTTGGGGACCATTGCTAGAGACTGCATGAACACACCTGCTGCTGTGTGGGCACATAGGAAGAGCAGGGATACAGATGTGTTGTCTGTCTGAAGTGTGAAAGTTTTGGTATACTTCCCAGCTTGTTGGCCCTCAGTTTTTGCTGGTAGGTGGCACTGTGATCTCTCAACTGATGGTTAGTGTTTGGGGAAAAGAAAGGTAAACACCATAGCAAAACCTATGGAAGCGAACCTCTTTTATGTAAGGCTTTTCAATGTAACGTTGTATTTTAAAGTTTAAATCAGTACCAGTAATGACTTAAAATTGTCTTTGAATTGTAGTACTTAATGTCTGTGCTTCCCATAAAATACATGCGTTTGTAGTTGCTCATAAAATAAGATAGTCCAAGACAATGTGGAGGATATCCACTTGTGAAAAATCCTATGGAATGAACGTCAAATTAGCAGTTCTGTATCCCTTTCTTTTATTTTGAAATTGTGGTGATATATTAAGGTGAATGATACATTTATGTAAAACTTGCCCTATGAAATGGACACTTTGCTTGGCAGCCAGTGTTAAAATATCGTGGCAGATTGCCTGCAGTTTCACCAGTGTGGATAGATCTGGAAGCTTACAAAGAGTAAAATCAAAGCAGTAATTAGGCAGGCAACTCTTAGCAAAGATGAAATGGGGAGAGTAACTGTCTGATGGAAGCTGAGAGGATCGATAATGATAGTGTTTTGCACTCTTTTCCTGCAGTGCCTGGGCTTTATAGTGAGATGGGGAAGTAATAAATTGCCATCATCTTTGAATATGAGCAGGTGGAGGGTAGGAGTGAGGAGAATTTGCTTTTAGAAAGAAAAATAACAGGATATTGGAGGAAGACTTCAAATGCAAACCCTTGGATTGTTTTGGGGACAATCAGAAGCTATAAACAGTGTGGGCTTCTGCATACCTTTTCACATTTGACGCTGGGGAAGGGCATGTCATCTGTCTGCTGGGGACAACCACAACTTTCTGACATTTTTATGTTTTGTGGAGTAAAGAAATTGATATACAGTTTAACTGTTATACATCCAAGGTCAGGAAGCATAGCTTTGCTTTTGGAGGAGAGGTTGAAGTTTCTGGAGGCTTCGTTAGTCATGTCTGTTACGCAAAAACATGGAACAGTACAAGTAGGGATCTATATGACTAGTGCCTAGGGCAGTTGTTGACCTGTGTATTTCTGGGCATTTGTGTTTTCTGTTAGAGCCATCCTGAAATGGGGCTGATGACAACGCCAACAAGTCCAATTCCAATGACACCTGTCACGCCACTTGGAACCACTCCGCCTTCTTCAGATGGTAAGAAATCTAATGATATCCTGGGGAAAAACAATTAAAAATTGTAAAATAACTAGCAAAGCATTTTCTCAAGATGGCTACTAATGAGGTCTGTCTGGAGCAGATGTAACCTGATGGTCTCTTCCTGGAGAAACTGGCCTTACTAAACATGAGCAAGATCCTTTGACTCAAATTTATTTGTTTTGCCTTTTATATCGTTCAATAAAATTATGCTGATATTCCATCTGAAAACATTACTCTCCCAGTATCTGCATGAAGATATGCCCAGTCTGTTATTTATTCTATATAGGCTTTTACTTATGAATATTTCTAGTGTCAAGTTCCTTGCCTGGGATTATTTGTCATTGGAACAGATTGACAGAGAATCGTGGTGGATTCCTGCTTGTTATTAGTGCACTGGTCCCCAGTTTTGAATTAATTTGGATTTGAATCCAGCCAGGGGGTGGAGGTATTTCTTCCTCTTCTTGCCTTTTTTTCTGATAGTCTGATGACTCTTTGCCCTGTAATCTTTTTTTCTAAATGAAATGTTACGTGTCCATGTAAATATGCTTTGAAATAATCTAAAATAGAACTCTTTCATTTAAGGTATGGATAGATATAGCCTGGTTTAAGAGAAGAAATCAAATGGCTGTTGTCACCTATTTTAATGGCATCCTGTAGATCTAAAGAAGGTGTTTCATGAAGGAACACAGTCAGCTGGAATAGAGCACAGTTTGGATGTATTTCTGGGGAAAAGCAGCCTAGGTACTCAGTTATATCAACTATTCAGGTCATTTGATATCCTAGTTAAGGATGATCCTCCTTGTGGATGTATTCTATCTGGTTACCATGGATATCAAAAGCTTAAGTTAAAAAGCCTTCTATGTCTCAAGTCTGCTTCTGCATATAACATAAAACGTAGAGGGATGGGCATTTTGTGGGCTTCTGTTCAATGTGTTCATTGCAAATACATGTGCCCACACACCATATTACACAACTGACAGAATTCTTGCTTAACTACATCTACTGCTTGCTTGTGCTCTCTTTTTTTAATTGACCAAAACAAAAACTCTCCTGCTTTCAGCAGAGACAGTGATCTTGTGAAGCTTGAGGCTTCTTGCTGCTTGTAAGGTTACTAAGTTTGAGGAGGGGAGCTGATCTTAATGTGCAGCAGTTACATCAGGAAGCATTCATTTGCTGTCACCTTCCTGATCCCTACTCTGTGATCTTTTTTTTTTTTTTTTTTTTTGTTGAGAACCTTGGCTTGGTTTAGTTCTGTGGTGCTTTATTATTGCTGTTATTTTAAAGGTATGTCAAAATTTTCCTCAATTTCAGTCTTGCAGTTCAGCTGTAAAATTTGAAAGGTAGCAAGAGGCTACGATCACTTCCTTCTTTTACCTGCATTTAAAAAAAATACTTAGTTGAGCTGTTTTCAAGTTACAACAACATGTAGAAATCCATCTATGGGTTTCAAGTGGTTTGTTTTTATGCTGACCGGGATTAAAAGTGGGTTCATATTCCAGTTTGAAGTTTAGGCTGTTAGCCTATAATGTGAATTAAGACCTTTTAAAGTTTCAAAACGTGTTAAAAGAAATCAAGTTCTCTGATGTGTTCTTCAGAATGATTTAAAAAAAAAACAAAACACGAGACTTTTGCTAGAAACTGTTGATCCATAATATGTAAATCAGGTGTGCCTGTCACCATAGTTATCTAAATGTCAGTTTGCTTACTGTTGTTAAATATTCATTCACTGCATTCATTGTAACAGCTCCAGAAGGACCCACTGGGGATATAAATAAATTTTTCAGACTTTTAGCTAAAATCTTTGAGCTATTCATAATATTGGGGGTGAAAAAGCTTCTGGACTCATTGCACAGACTTCTCCTACAGACTGGGCATGTTAGCAACATGTCAGGAGCCCCAAAGCGTCAAGATTGAAGAGACTGAAACAGCTCAGGCTTGGGGACGTGCAGCCTTTAGAAGCTAAAAGCCCCATTATAATTTCTTTGATGTGATTCTAATAGCAGATTTAGACTGATCTATTTGGCCTGTTGTTTCCAAGGGCTACAGTTTTTGTATTCCAGGTGATTGTATGATCCTAAGCTCCATGAGAACCTCCGCTGTGTTCTGGGCATCTCATTGCTCAGTTTAAAGAAACCTGCATTTTACTGTTGGTTCTTCTCCTCCATCCTCCTGTGCCTGTGCTTGCCCCAGTTCCAGGGGTAAATAAGCCTTGCTTGCCTCATTACAGGGTTATGAGATACAAGGTTTGAATTACAAGAGGCATTGTTTGTTAAAGCAGACTTTTCTCTGAAGCAAAATACAGTTGCGTACAGGGTCTTCAGTTCCCCTCAGAGCCCCAAACCTAGCCATCCAAAAATCAGATGTGAGTTAATTCCTCACTTCTTGCAAGGTCCAGTCTGATCATAAATACCTTTTTAATTCCTCAAGAGTGAGAAAACCTCAAGCATTCCTGAGAATAGATGGAAAGGAGATAATATAGTTCTTAAGATGTATGCCCTAGTGGTCTCCAGACCAGTTTCCAGTGCAAAGGGAGCTCTATCTTAAGCTATCTTTATAGCTTGAGAAGAGACAGAGCCTTCTGGCAATTGTAATTCGAGCCATCTGTGACCTTCTGCATGTGAAAACCTACAAGACTGAGCTCCTAGGCAGCCATAACAGTAGTGTTATTGTCATGTCAGGACAGGCACATAGAACTGGAAAAGATCCCCTTGACTCCTTGACTCTAGTGCCCTGTGCTTGCAGGCACGTCATCATAGAATCCTTTAGATTTAGCAGACTCTCTCTTAATTTTCTAAGTTTGTTTCCCAACAATTCCTGTTGGGAGGCAGTTTCAGAATCTTGTTCGCTGGTTAGAAATCTTCAACTTTTCAACCTGTATTTCTTGTCAGCTTATACCCATTTGTCATGATGCGTTAACCTTTCTTTGGAACACAGATAGCTCTTTTTCATATGTTTGATTACTTGCCTGTGTGTTTTGCTGTCTCATAAGAAGGGCACCCTGTTTCTCTGATCAACATACTAGCCTTTCTCTGAACTTGGCTCGAGTTTGAGTTCTTAATCTTTGAACAATATAATTATACAAAGTCTTTGAGACAAGGTCTCATCAGCATTATGTGCAGGACATTGCTGTGTTTCTGTCTCTACTGGAAGTGCATTTCTGGATATTTTGTAGGACCACACTCTTCAGTGCTTTGTGTTGGTAGCTCATCATCTCGTGATCTCTTAGTGTACCATAGTGTCACAGTGTTTTGTTTGCAGTTGTTGAGCTCTCGGCTTGCCATGGAAATAATTCCTAAATTCCTGACTGTATGGCTTGCATTGCTGAATTTAATCTTGTATTTATTGTCTGTTCCTTGTTTTTGTCCCATTCCTTATGTGCAGTCTGATATTTCTCTCTGTTTACGTATCCCAGCTTTCTGCCATTAGCAGATTAATTAGCAAGCAACTGTTTCTTGTGACCAGGTCACTCGCAAAAAAGAAAATATTCCCGAACTGACACCTCAGGAGTTCAAGTAGTAACTTCTTCCCAAATTAGTAATTTCTCCAATTGTTTATTCTTTGCCAGATCTTTGATGTACTTCAGATTTCTTTACTGGTTCTCACCTATCCGCTTCACTCAGTTTTTCATACAGAACTGTATTAAATGATTTACTGAGGTCCTCCTAGACTGGCTCCATCAGTTCGGGTTTTGGTGGGTTTTTTGTTATCTTAAACGATATCAGGCTTATCTGGCAGGATCTGCAGGTAAAGGCATGCTGCATATTTTCCACTTAGCTCTGCCCGCTCCAATATTTCTTGGAAAGCCTTTTGGAACGGGAAGGGTGAGAGTGGCCCTTGTGGACAGCTCAGGATCAGTTATCAGTAAAAATGTGGCTCAGTCACATGATGGAGGTTTGACAGCTCATAAACTCAGTGCTTCAAATGGTACATGAGGAGTGAGCGGGAGGCACAGTGTGCAATTAGCTGAGTAATTGAGATAGCTGCCTGTAAAGTGAAAGGCAGATGATGGCCAGTGTTAAGGTGTCAAAGTACAGCTGATGGTAACAAGAACTGTATCCTTGAGAAATGCCACTGAACTGTGCTGCTGCAGGTATGGAAAGTACATTTCTGCTCCCTGCTGTGCTGTGATTTCTCTAGCACAAGCTATGATTGCTTCTGCTTCTCTATTTTTATAAAGCTGCTTTTTCTACCTCTCTTTTCTACCAATTTTGTCACGCAACAATTGTTACATTGCTGTCTTGTGTGTTGCTTCTGCTAGAGAGGCTGTTGTTGGGAGGGAAGAGTGGAATTGGTGTGGACCTTTTGGAACTGAAATTCCAATGTTGCTGAAGCTGAGAAGGGTCCTTGCTGGGCATGTTTCTTTCCAAACTGAGAATGATACGAATGTTAGCTCTGTTGGTTGTAAGAATTAATTGGATATCTGTGAGAATATCTTGAACTCCCTAGGTTGGGAATATTGATGAGTGCTAAAACAGCAGGCTGATCTCCATTGAGGTGGGAGAGGGAGGGGCAGGACAGAGAAGGAGTTTACTTTGCTGGGTACCACAACCTATACTTAGAGCAGGAGAAATGTTCTCTGGGGGAGTGGTACGAGTCTTCAAAACAAAATCTTTGCTAGGTGGTCATGAAGGAGGAGGAGGTCAGATGACCCAGCAAATAAGCTGATTCTATCCCAAATCTGTGAATCTGTGACTTGGTTCTCTGTAGAGTTACCTCTTGTATTTGTGGAGGGTAAACATATCTCATCTGCTTTGTTCCAGTTATAAGCTCTGCAGAGCTGCCTTTGGATGCTGATGTGCAAACTAGCAACCTGCTGATAACCTTCTTGAAGTACAGCTCGATTGTGATGCAGGACACAAAAGGTAAATTCTGTGGATGCAGCTGTGGATGCAGCAAGCAGTGCTTCTTGAAGCCAGGAGGGCATAAGAGCACGTGTAGTGACTCTAGAAATAGAAGTTAACTGGTGTCCCTTTAGACAACTGAAGACTTAACTTTTTGAGAAAATGAAAAGATTTCTTATTGCAAGATAAGAGTTAAGAGTCTAGGAGAGACCTAATGCTGGTAGGAGAGAAGTCAAATATGGAAAGAATGTAATAAAAATAGTACCTATTAACCAAGCCTGTCCCTATACAGAAGGTGTGAGTGTATCTCATTCCCAACTGTCAAAGAGGGGAAGTCGAGTACCAGCAGCCTGTATTTTTAAGAACATCTAGAAGCTGACACAGGAGGCAAAGCTCAGCATTAGGAATAAATATTTCCTTTGTCCTTTGGTACTTGCTGGTTAAATAGATGGATTTTCAATTATGAAGAGGACATCAGTGAGTTACACTGTAATGGCAGTAACTTGCTTTACAATATTTATTTCCATATTGTGCTTTTTCCTTCTCCTGATAATTTTGTGGGGTTAATTTCAGCTTGCTGGAGTTGGAGTATTGCTTCATCTCCTGCTCAAGGTACCCATGGGTGCTATTTTGTCCAGTGGTTGTATGGGCAGGACCATAGTATGAAGATAACAAATCATCTTTGTACCATGTTTAATCCCATTACCAACTTTTGCTGTTAAGTTAGGTATAACAACTGAACAAAAGTAGAGAGAGAGCTGCAGAGTTATGATACATTGGTTATTGAACTTGAATGCTTGGCACTGCTGAAGAGAGAAGACAGGGGAGTTTCCTTGTACCTACTGTATTGCAGTAAAACTCTACTGGGCTGTCGTCTTCTTGTTCAATGTGCAATGTAGTTGAGGAAAAAGTGGCTAATTGAAATTAGGACCAAAACAGACTTAATGAAAATATCTAGTGCACCCCTCAAAACCAAGGCAGAATCAGGTTTACCTGTATCTTTTCTCAGAGATGCTGCTAACAGGTTAGATTAAAGACACTCTGATGATGGATCATCATTTTCAGGCTACCCATTCCAGTGTTTTGCTACCCTTATTATGAGAGAGCTTCATGTGCATCTTAAATTATTTGCTGTGATTTTAATTAATTACCCATTCTCCAAGGTAGATAGTGAGAATGGATTATTTCTTTATTCTTTGTGACAGCCCTTATGTGTTTGAAGTCTGCTTTCATGTTTCCTCTTGCTTTTGTCTTTATGCTAAACCACCTCAATCTTTGCTCAGTCATTTCTTAACTTCTGTACTTATTAGTCACTGTAATATGGAAAGTCTGCATAGGGCCTCAGGAGCTGCCAAACTGGATTAGTTTCAGATGGAGTGAAATCTGATAGAGGGGATTCCTTACTAAACAAGCCAGCGAGAGATGAGTGTATTCTGGGATGAGAGAGGAGTTGATGTTTCTTTCTTTATGTTGGTTTCTAACTTGAAATTTCTGTGGCTTACAGACTTAATCTCCTTGCTGCCATGGTAGTTTGTGGCAATGAGCTCCACTGACTGATCGTTTAAAAAATGTTTCTTCCAAACTGTTGCTTTTTAATTCTAGTGGGTATATTCCTGTCCTTATATTTTGATGATAGATGGGTTCCTGCTTAACTTTTTTTCTTCTTACTTAAAACCAAGCATGTGACACCAATATAGCAACAAGAGAAAAAAAATTATTAACTCTGGTTTACTCTGTGTGTCTTGAGACATGTGTGAACACTTAGAGGGGAGACTGGTTTGTTCCACATCCAGGACTAGACAGTTGTTTGGTCCTGTCCCAGAGAGCATAATTTAATAGATTGGGTTGCTGGATCCTCTCCTTTTTTTCTCTCGTGTCAGTTGGAGACAGCTCCCTTGGGACAAAAACTGCATCGTTTCTTCCCATCTGTAAAATAAGGCTCATACTGCTGAACATCCCCATAGGAGGGGGTCTGCTTTGTTCCTTTAATGAAGGATGCTGTGGAAATACGAAGTGTCTGTGTGAGTAATTGGCTGCATAGCTGCCCCATAACTGCTGAAAATGACATGATGTTCACAACACATTGGCTGAAGGCAGAGTACTTGTTGCGAAATGGGAGCCTTTGCAGCATGGCCCCTGGAGAGAGGAGTGGTAGCAGCACCTACAAAAATATACAGGGAGGCCTAACAATAGAAAAATAACAAGGTTTCAGTGTATCAGAATTCTTTCAGGCCATTTCCCCTGCTTTTCTGGAGTAGGAAACTTTTAACTTAAACATTTTAACTGAGCTAAAGAGACATAGGAGAAACTTCTAACTCTCCCATTACAAAATTCCTCTTCATCTTACTTAGTGCAGCAGGATGAAATCAGCACACTTCAGGGCACATCTTGGTAGTAAATGTCTGTCCCTCAGCAGCATAGGAAAGAAAAAAGAGGCATCAAGCTAGACAGGACAGCTAGCTAAGCCCATTTTATCCATATTTATAGATTACCATATACACATTAACTAGCAAAGTGTTTGTAAAAGTGACCTGCAAAGATGCAAGGAGTTAGGCTGATGCTGTCATCTAATTCACCTGAAAGTGGTCTGACTGCTTCACATTTCCCTCTGCTCCAAGTTTAACTGTAAGGCAGATGTTTGAGGTGGCATGTTTAGTAGTCTTACGTTTTAGATAAGCTGTTGGAGGTTTCAGGAATGTGCAGTTTTAAGCTTCCTCAGTATAGGTATGTTGTGGTGGGTTTTTTTTGTTGGTTTGTGGTTTTGTGTGTGTGGTGTGAATGGTTTGGTTTTTAGAACAAAGGTTGTCAAATGAGCTTGATTGGACAATCTGTTTGTAACTGGCCCTGCTTTGAGCAAGGATTGAAACAGAAGCTTCTTCCATCCTAAGTTACTCTATGACTGTGTATCTTGGTTTTTTAGTATTTCAAGGTTAAAATTGAGAGACGAATTTTAAGTAATCCAAATAAAATTTGCACTTTTCTACCTTAGTCCTTCTCTTTGTGAGTCTTTCAACCTTCCAATTGTTATTCAGGGCAAAAGCTGCTTGAAGTTGTAAGGTGAATAACAAGTTGCAGAACGTGATCAGGGTGGAACTCCTTTGGCTTAACGTGCTAAGTCTTTGCAGACTTCAGTCTTTCATGATTTTGCACAGAGTAAACTAGGTCACAGCTCAGTATTGGGGTTAAAACTCAGGACTTGGACCATAGTGTTCAGAATAGTTCTGCTACACTATGCTGTGCCTCTACCAAAGCTTTGCTGCTTGTTTCATAACCTACAGCAAAGGTGATCTTTTTCTTCCTATCTTGTCTAAGCAAGGGATAAGAGCATCTCTGCTGTGACAGAAAGACAGGGACCACCCTGGTATTAACCACATCTGTGGAAGTAAAACTGAGTAAGACTGAAGCCCCACTGATAGTTACAGTGCTGTTGGAGATTTGAATCAGAAACTTTGCTGTTGGCTCAGGCTGGTGAAAAATTGGTGGGATTTAGTGGTCAGGCTGGAGGGTGAGTGCTTAATGAGGGTAGTTGGACTATTAGCTATCGTGGAGGAAGCAGGAGTGTGAGGAAGCGGGAGTGTGAGGAATCTCCAAGGCTGGGCTTTTTTCTTGCTGCAACAGCTGTCTCCCACTTCAGCTAGGCTCATGCAGGACTTGTTTTTTCTTCGTTGCAGATGAGCACCGGCTGCACAGTGGCAAGCTGTGCCTGATCATCCTGACATGCATAGCAGAGGTAGGTTTCTTCTGGGACAGTGTTCGGTAGATGGTGTGTTACAGGTCGTTCTCTGCATACACATCCCCTGCCTCCTACTGACCAGGAGCTGAAGATCTGCAGTGGTACTGAGTAGTGAGGACCTCAGGCACTTAATATTTTGCTAGTAAATGTGATGCAGTACTTGAAACATGGATCTTCTTATTTGGGTTAGCCAGCTCCCAGGGACGAAGAGGGAATGGAGTGAACCTAAGCCTTTTCTCTCTTAGCTGTTGAGTGACCTTGTGGTGTAGCTTTTAGATGAGTAATGTGATAATGGCTTTCAGCTCTGTGCTGTTCATGGTACACATGGGCAATGCCATATCCCTTCAGCCCAAGAAGGATACGAGTCTGAAAGAAAGCCACGTGGTTGTAGGTCCCTACAAGTGAGACAAGTAGCAAGTCTAGTAGTAGGGTGAGAAAGCAGTATCACAGAGCTTTGTCAGCAGTCCTGGCTGAATGTGGTCCTGTCTCATGGAAAGGATGTACTTATGGCTTGACTGATGTCCTTAATGGTGACTGAGTTTGTGCAGCCTTTGCATTTTGCTTGCTTGCAAGTAAAGACCTTTTGTTCTTAAAAAAGGAATAAAAAGCAGCAGTGTTGGTAGCCAGTGTAAGAATTCTGAAGTAATGTTTCTTCAAGGTGCAGTCTGAGAGCTGATCATAATTCAGATATTTATAATTAAATAATGATATGGCAGGGCACATGGGTGAGAACAAAAGGAGGCGACAGGTGGCTTTCTATCTTATAGCTATATATTGGGAGTTTTATAGTGAAATGCATGTGATTTGAGAGGCAAGTGGAAGGTATTGAGCACTTGGTCGGCAATTCATATCTCCTCCCTTTTCTTGCCCTTTTCATTAGGATCAGTATGCTAATGCTTTTCTCCATGATGACAACATGAATTTTCGAGTAAACCTTCACAGGATGGTGAGTCTTTTCCACCAGATGGTCTATTTTGTCTTTGGGATGAGAGCACAGAGGATTTGAGTCCCTGTATTTTGAAAACTGTCACAGACATCTAACGTAGCTCTCTAAGACGTGTGGAAATACTGTGAGAAGTGCAGTAGTTGGGGAACGATATTGAAATTGCTCTCAGCACATCTCACTCTTTCAAAGAACAAAGAGCTGGTTGCCTTGTCAGTGGTTCAGAGGCCTGTGTAGCTGGGGAGAAGCTGGGTACTATGAGGTCTCTGAGGAAATCAGCAGCAGAGAGAATGTTCTGCCTTAATCTTCAGCAAGCATTAGCCCTCATGTGGTATATTAATAGCCAGCTGGAGTTACACTGAGTGCTCTAATTTGGCTTATGCTTCGTCCTGGGTAGGGTTACTTACCTTTAAGGCAGAAAGTATTTTTTCTAGAGCTTTTTCCTATAGGTATTTGTGGAGGAAGTGTCCTTACCTGGCTCATGAAACTCTGTAGTTACTTGTAACTTGAATGGTTACCCTAACTTGATGCATTCTGTCTTTATGGCAGTGGCAAGTTCCAGCTGATCTGACAGTGAAGCAGCACTTGAAAGTGCCACTAGTCCAGGACAGAAAAAACCCCCATCTTTATAGTGAGCATAGCGCAAGGATGCTAGTCATTTGCACTGAACAACAAACTTGCCATTCAATTAGCCTTTCTGGTCTGTTACAATGAAGACCAAGGTTGTTTTATACTGCACATGCTGTTGAGAATGCAGATCAGACTTCTGGGTCAGAAGCATATCAGTATGTTAACTCAGGGGGAGGAATTACTGTGTGATTTTTTTTTTTCCTACTTTTTTTTTTTCTTCTCTCCTCCCCTGTGATGTAAGTGTCATCCAGTTACACAGCTACAGAAACAAAACCCATCAGTAGGCATGCTGAAAACCAGTCATAATTTTGCCCCAGCCATTTGTGCCTTTGGCACAAATACAGGTGAGAGCACTTGGAGAAAAACACAAAGGGTAGCCTGTGCTGATGGTACTATTTGCATGAAAAATACAGTAACACAAAGAATGTCACTTCAGGTTTCTGCTAATTGCTTTTCATCTTTCTGTGTTTGAAGCCAATGAGACATCGGAAGAAAGCAGCAGACAAGAACCTGCCCTGTCGCCCACTGGTGTGTGCAGTGCTTGGTGAGTGTTGGTAGAGTACGTGTGTGCTTGTGGTTCCTGAAGCATCTTTTGTTCTCCAGTAGAAATACAAGATCTGTGGATTAAGGGGAGGAGGGGTGAATGGGCTTTGGAGGGGGGGCAGTTATGTACGAAAAATATTTCCATCAATGGACCATCCATCTTTATACCTGACTGCCTCACAGAGAAATTAAATCCAAGATTGCTGTTTTTTTAGTAAGAAATCCTATATACTTTTACACTCACTGCTGTGGAGGCCAAAAGCATCAATGAGTGCAGGAATGGATGGAACCTGAATCCCTGAATGACTTTTAAGCCTGATGATATGGAAGCAGTCTCAGACTGCAGCATTTTCAAACAGGTGATTGTTGAAGCCAAGACATGACAAGTGCAAGAAGCATCTTTCTAGACTTACCAGTTTTCATGCAGTCTTTCCCTAAACTGTTTTTAATCAATACTGAGTGATTTTTCTGGGTGATTTAGTACCCTAAGAGGTCACATCTCTCAGTTGTTACCACTGACATGGGTTAAGCATTTTATGCTGTAGTTGTGTTGGGCAGAGAACACACACACATTGTTACTGTTCTTTAGCTGAACCATAGTAACTTACTTCTTTCAATTGTATTTCTTTGCCTCTTGTCCTCACACTGGAAGCCCTTAAGTGTTAGAGACATTCTCCTTTCTTTTTTTCTCCAGAATGAGCCTTAAGTAGAAGCTTAGTCTGGGTTGAGATCAGACTAGATTTACTTGCTTTAGAATTTATCTTAAGGAAAAAATAGGTGTCTCTAAAATGTCTTCTTTCTAAACATTTAGATTGTGCATTCTGGTAAGAATGATTTTATAAAATGTGCTTCTCAATAGAATTTTCTGTTAGTGACAAGGCTTGAAATACGAGAGCAATTCTAAGCATCAGAATTTGTGGTGTGTTCTTTATTTGAATAACAGTGGGGGGAAGCATATGGAGAAGCAGTGCCTCAAAGGAAATTACAGGACATGCCCTCAGTTTCCAGTAGGTTTGGGTTGGTTTTGGGTTGGTTTTTTTGTGGTTTTTTTGTTTGTTTGTTTCATTCCATAGGATGTATAATTCTCTTTAAAACAAACAAAAAAAAGGGAAATTTCTCTCATCTAAGCAGGACTATTGTCTGGTAGAGGTAGGTAGGTGGGGTAGTTTGTCTCCATCATGGTTTTTTACTAGAATTTAACTGTAGCTAGTTCAATACTAACTTTATAATTTTCTTTTCTGTCAGATTTGATGGTGGAGTTCATTGTAACACATATGATGAAAGAATTTCCTATGGATCTCTATGTGTAAGTGTCTGTGGGGTGACTTGTGATTTTGTTTAAAGTTTGAATTTGGGTGGAATTCTAGTCATAGAGCAATCGTCTGGCTGAAATAACACTGTGGCTGGTGGGGAACAGGAAGGCTTTTCATGAGCTCTTTCAGCAAGTTTTTCTACTTCAAAAATGCTGTGTGCCAGAAAATGGCAAGCAAAATGAATTTCCACCTTTCAGACTGATTTGCTAATCTACTTGATCAAATACAAAGAGCTTTTCAATATGAGGGAAGTTTCATAATAACAGTCATTGCAAGAAGCCCTACTTCCAGAAGCTGAAACTTGGTCTAAGAAACTGAAAAGACAGTTTTGAAAAACCAAGGACAACTGACGTGAGGCCTTGAAAGGCAGTGTGGGGAGTGAGTGAGAGATGTTTAAGCCTGAAATAGCCTGCTAGGTAGCAAGGGGTGAAACTTAGCAACAGGGAAGAGGACAGGGCTACATATGAGCACTACTTGTGTCCCAGGAGGCCCCTAGAATGCTTTGTTCTGCTTTAGCCTGGAGGGCTGGAATAGGATTTAGGCAGATCATTGCCTTTGACTGTTTGCACAGTACTGAATTTCCCCAAGGCTTGAACAGCACTATATTCTGTAGAAGAGTTAAAGATACATAGGCTGCTTTCCCTTAAAGGTAACTTTTCAGCATGTTCTATTTTGCCCAAATAACTCTGCAAATACAGTGCTTTTGCAAGGGTTATACAGTTCAATTATAAGTTTGTGAAAAATTTTTTTGAATGACACAGAATTAGTCTTAGATGGGTGTAGTGCATTGGCATTTCACAAGAAAGTTGTGAAATGCTTGGGCTCAAAAGTAAGGTTACATCTAGAAACCCTGTGAGAGTAGCAGTAGCAACCATCAGTGGGCATCTGTATCCATTCATTTTGGCACGTTTGTGCAGTGCTTTCACTACACTCCTGTCTGGAACCATCTCATAGCAGACACAGTTATTGCAGGCAAAGTGGGTGTTCTGAATGCACAAATAGTGTCATACTTCTCTGCAATACGTTTAAAAGGTGACAATATGAAGCCGCTCGAGGGAGGCATATTAATATTTAAAGGAGAAATTCAGGTTGCTTTGACCAAGGCTGTTTTTTTATTATCCATTATGTGTATTATGAATCCTCAGCACAAAGCTAAAAACCAGACACCCCACCAGAATGGATAACATAATAACTAAAGCAGTTTCGTAACTAAAGCATTGTGTTAGGAGCCTATAGGCTGGTGGCTGGTGCTTTGGCTCCTTAGGCAGGGGTACTAGGACTGTTATGCCTCTCCTTTTCTTCCATTCCTTGATTTCACCCAGAAAGCTGTATGCTACTCTATACAACTGCAAGGTTGGAATGCTGAGATATGTCTGCAGAGTATTTTGCATTAACAATTTTGCATTGTAATTATAAAGAAATGCTTTAGCCATTGCCAGATTCTCTCTGGTTGGTGTCTTTAATAGCTTTTTTTTTTGTAGAGGCCAATTTTAGTCTTAGATCCAAGGAAATACAAAGGTGGAAAGGAACTGGGCATTGACTGATAGCAGTAACACAAGAAACAGCAGGTCTCTCCCCAGAGGGATGGCTGTTCCTGAACTGAAGGCAGCTGTCTGTATCCTATCTGGTTTGCTTCCTTTTCTTGGTTGAATTTATGAGAATCCAATTTGAAATACAGCACTGAATGTGATGCTCAGCTATTATAAATGGTTTAACCTTTATTTGTCTAAAGTTAGTTTCAGTCCTTACCCCATCATGATATTTTTGGGATCATCTAAGTGTCTGAAAAGAATAATGTATACTTTCTGCATATTTCTTAAGACTTTTTAAAGCCTTATTTTGAACTCCTTGCCCCATTTTTAATAACTTCAATATAAATTTATAAAATTTGGTTTCTCTGTGTTTGTCTGATGTGTAGTGTCTTTCCAGAGAGATGTTGATATTGGTGAGATAATGTGGTTTCGAGAAATAAGGATTTGGGGAAAAGAATTTTGTTGTTTTGAAGTCTTCCTTCCTTCTGTTTTTTCTAAATGTCAAGAACTAAAAATAGCTTTGTTTAACAAATTCAAATTTGTGTATAATTTGTCTCATCTTTAATGATAGCTAGTACTATATAATTTACTCATTATATTGTATATTTTGTTCTGATGTTATTTGTGAAGCATGTTTGTGCACCTAAGAGTTTGAATGAGCACTAGATGCTATAGAGACCTACAGGATTTGGAGACTTCACAAGGATACTAGCTGTATGTTGGGGGATTTCAGAGCTTGTAGGTGTATTACTTGATCATTCCAAGGCTCATACTTAATTTATTTAAGGACACTGGAAAATTTGACAGAAACCTTTCTCTTTTTATGTAACTGAACTGCACGCCTCAGTCAAACTAAAAATCCTGCAGTTTGTTTTATTGTCACTTCCTTCAGCCTCATAATTAGGGCCAAGGAAACTGAAAAGCTCCATCATGTCCAGATTTTACAAAATCTGAGTGCAATATCTCATACATATGAAGCCTGCAAGTTAAGTAAATCCATTTGCAAAGTTTGAGGTCCTCAGGTAAGGGCAAAGTGTGAAAAGTAGTACTTAAATATAAACAACAAACTTGCATCTGTAGTCGGTCCAATCATGTTGAGCTAAAACTGACATACAGGCCCCTTTCTCTCCTCTCACCTGTTTCTTTCTTGTGGATGTTGTTTCCCTTCAGGTGTCCAAAACCATGATCTCCATCCTCCTCTGATAGGCTTTGAGTTTGTCTATTTCCCTGCCACTGATTCCAGAGACATTTCCAGGTTCAATGTAGAATTGCTGGGAAGTGCAATGTAATTAATCCTTTGCTATCTTTTTCCAGACGGTGCATTCAGATTGTGCACAAGCTGCTGTGCTACCAGAAGAAATGCAGAGTGAGGCTTCATTACACCTGGAGGGAGCTCTGGTCAGGTACTTTGCATCTGCACAGACAGTCAAACATGAAAAGCCCAGGGAGGGTGGCTGCTTAGTGGTCATGACTGCTTGTTCCATTGTTACAGGGTTAAACAGCAAGCAGCAATTCTGTTAAAGCATCTGTTATCTTGTTTCTGGGTTGCTATATGCAAATTACTTCTTTTGGAAAGCTGGATCGTTATCATAATGGTAGCTAATTTACTTTCTTGCCTGGTTGCAATCACTGTGGCATCCAATTGTTTTTGTTTTTCTATTTCATTACCTGAGTCCTTCCTTCACCTGATCAGAGAAATAGAGTAATATTTTATGCAGTAGTGTTTCTCTCTTAGATACTTGTGAATAGAAAGGAGGTAGGCTTTTGGCTAAAGGGAGGTGGACCTTACTTCCCTTTTTTCACTTTAAGAGATGGATACACAGAGCAGTGTGACAGCTCCTCCTGAAGAAAGCAACTCAGACAGGTCAGCGGGAGGGAAAAGAGGCTTTTAACTCCAACCTTTGCATTGATGGTAGACACTCTGGTTCATGCCACTGGTATCCTGACATATATAAGTACTATGTGGTTTGACTGATAATCTAGTGGACGTGGCTTTGTAGGACTGTTTTTTGAGGCAATCATGGTGTGGGAGGTCTGAGGAAGGGGGTAGCAGAATGAATTATAAGGCCTAACTGGCTTCTTTCAAGTGTGTGTGCTTCTGTTCTTATCCTGCAAGAAGTGAAGTAGCTCAGCCAGGAAGGTACAGTTAATCCCCTAGCTGATGTGGCTTAAACAAGAGGTTTATGAAAATTGAAGGGAACGTGGCCCTAATTGTGTATTCCTGGTGCTGAGCATGAGACTTAGGATCAGGGACTTGGCTGGTGTAATGCAACTCCCATGAGGAATCAGAGAGGATGACTTTTGAAAAAGGCAGTGATGAGTGGTTTTTGAAGCTGTTCTCAATTAACACTGATTATTTCCCTTCAGTAGCATTGCACGGCTTAGCGTAGGTACAGAGAAATGAACCAACAATCTGAGTCACTTTCAGTTATTAAATTTTTGCCTTGTGTGACAACTGCCCATTCAGACTTTCAAAATTATTCGTGTAGAAGGTGAAGTGTGTGCCCCTAATTAAGGGATTAGCAATTTTTTTCTTCAGAAGAGAGTCCTTACAGGTATGGCTGCAGTGTAATGCTGGTTCAGGAGAGGAGTGTGTACGATGTGGATGTCTGTTATGAGTAAAACTGCATCTGACCGTGTGTGTGGTATCTTCTCAGCAGTCACCAGTGAACCAGATACATTCCTATGTGGCCAGCCTGACCTGGGTCTTTCCTACACACTGGCAGTATGGAAATCTCAAATATAATGCCTTTTGCTTGAAGGTATTGTTCCGCAGTTCAGAAAGCACACTCTTGGGCATCTTTCAATCCTTAACTTTCCCAGTTTGGGGTGGGGGGGGAGGAAACTTGCTATGCAGTGAGATTCAGTATCTTGGGATATTCTTGTTAGCTGTCTCTAATTAGGTGGTGTTTGCACAGTGCTTTGGAAATATAAAGTGCCTCAGAGGTATTAAGTACTGCACATGCTTTGGAAGCAGAGCAGTAAAGTGAAAAACACTCAGATTGGTCAGGTTTCTGTGAAGAACCCAGAAGGTCTGTACATCTGATGTAGCTTAAAAGCTCCATGCTTACTATAGATTTCTGCATATTTAGAGAGATACTCTCATGCAGGAGTAAATCACAGTGAGAATGTTTCAGATTTTTGTCTTATAGGATGTTGAAGTGAACAGAGATTCTTCAGTAGCTGCTACGTGATTCGTACAGGCTGGAAGGCCCTGGGTTGAATGGTATGTGCACCTGTAAAAGGGCATATCCTGGCAGCTCCAGGTGTGTACTTCTAGAGTGCTGTATCTGTCAGACTAAATGCTAATTGCCAACCCTATCTTGAGATATATTTAATAATTAACTTTTATCTCTGTCAAGGCAGCTCTTTGATTACGCAGAATGTTGCTGCCTTTGATGTGAAAGAATGGCTATTTTTCTCATCTTGATCTATCTGACAGACAGTTCTAAACCAGAGCACAGGGACTTCTGAATTCATTTCTGTCCTTTATGTGAACATATTCCTCTTTGGGCTTTTATTTTGGAATGAAGAATTAGTCATCACTGCTGGACAAACAGCTTAAAAGAAGCAGCTATTCGCTGTAAGGTCTGAGATCTCGGGTTGCCCCATCAGGAATGCTTTACAGAGGGTCTTCAAGCCCACACTTGTCTTCTTGAGGGACAAGGTGTGTGATGACTGAAGCAATGCCCCTGTTGTGCAGAGTGGATAATAGCAGTGGAAGCCCCCCAACAGAGCTGAGTGGAACAAAGAATCTGGAGGAAATTGGTGTAAGCAAGTATTAAAAAAAAAAAGGGAGAGAATTCTACATGGCACGCAAAAGGAGGGGAGTTGTTTCAGGCAGAAAATAGTGTGGGAGAAGAAGACAAAGGGAATACTGTGGGGTAGGTGGTCGGTATAGGGTGTGGAGGAACTGAGATCAAGGTTGTAGGTGGAAGGAGTAGCAGTGCATGGAGCCTTCTGTTCACTTGCCAATGCTAATGTTAGCTAGTCTCTAATTAAGGAAAGCCACTTGTGTGTCATCTGATGGACAGATGCTCTTCCTCTGTGGGTGCTTTGTCGCCAGTATGGAAGGCCAGCAACACTTTGAAAAAGTTTCTGTATTTCCTCTTGTGATTTTTTTTTTTTTTTAAGTTGCAATGGTTGCAGAGGAAAGCAGTGGAGCCTGGTGTTTGGCATCTCAGGACACAACAGGCTGTTCCTGCATACCGTAGAGTTCTTTGGATACACCACTATGTGGCACATAGCTAATACATGATCTTACTTCTGTTGGACTTCCTGTTTCAACATGTGAGCTTGAAGAGCAATATTGTTACCAAGTCTTAGCTTCCCTATTTGAGTAATTCTTCATATGAAGTCAAGGGATTAGGACTGTGGCACTCAATACAGTATACATTTCTAGCTCTGCTGACCAGGTGACCAAGAAAGTTTAGCTGACAAAATGATGCAGGGATTTGAGAACTTGAAGCAGGACTGATAAGAAGGAAGATTTGTAGGGGGAAAAAGTAGTATATATAAGCTGGCTGTAGCTAAAAGTAGTGTGAAAATAAGTATCGGATCACTAGTGCAGTTAGATTCTGGAATATCCTGAGAAGAGTGCTGGAGATGGAAAAGCAATTGTAATTTGATTAGTCTTTGAAAATTATTACTGAGCACAGTTTCTGATGGGTAGACCAGGCATTCAGATCCAGAGATGCCTTGGTTCCTCTTTAGCAGACCTTTCCAGCAGGTTAGCTTCAGTTCAGTCGTCTGTGGTTAGCATGTGGCTCTTCCAGTTGAGTGCTGAAGATGAGCTTCAGGTTTTTCTTCTGTGACGGTGTTCTGTTACTGGTGACTAGCCTGGGAATTTGGCCAATCAGAAACCGTAAGTGGATATGATTGTGTTGACCTGTTTCCTTACAGACATTGCAGTCAACTGGAAATCTCTTGAACCGTTATGCCAGGTACCTTATACTTTTTAAACACTGATTTAGTAAATGTGAAGTGTAAGGTACTTTGTAGAGCTGATAAGGAAACTTTACTCAGTAACAGCCACTTCCCTGCTCTCAGAAATAGCATGTTGTGCCCAGTGTTTTTCCTCTGTTCTGCTCCTCGTCATGTGAAAATGAGGTTGCTTTTGCTGGTTGTAAAGGTGAGGTTTGGATTTGAATTGTTGAACTCTAAGTAGTTTGTACAGCACTTGAGTGATGGAAGGTGCTATATATGTTGTTGTTGTCAAGCATTATAAGCTATGCCAAAGAGTTTTCATGAGTCATTTAAGCTTTTTATATAAAAAGACCTCATTTCTTCAACTCCTCCCACCTCAAAATTAGTAATGCTTGAGCAATTCACTCTGAGCTTAGGGGGTGCAGGTAACTTCTTTGCAGTTGCTATGGTTTGCTTTAAGCAAAAGCCCTGTTTAAAGAAACAGAAAAGCAATTGTACTATAGACTTATAATAGCAGGAGTAAATAAATAAATATGACTAAAAGATTTTAGGGAAAAGAATTAAAGACCTAAAATATGACCTTCTTACAAATCTAGGATGGGACAGAAGGTCTGTTTGTCTGCTAAATGGTTATACTTGAACTTACAGTTTGGTAAAGAAGAAGAAGTTATGTGAGACTTGACCTTTCAAACACCATCCAGCAGAAATGCTTTCACTTTGCCACACTGCTTGTAAACTGTAAAGAGAACCATAGAACAAATGCTAGAGTTTTAATGCCTTTGTAGGTCAACATACGCTCCTAATGCAGGTTTTACCTGGTGCTTACCTTCTTGTTTTGCTGTGCCTTTTGATGGTGGGAGGCTGGCCCAACTTTTCAAAAGTGGACATTGGAATCTTCACATGACTGAGGGCTCCCAGCTATGTGCCATTATGCCATGCTGGAGATTTGCAACCTCGTGAGTTGCTTAAGTACAAAGCGATGCTGGCTTTTTAAAGAGAGTGCTGCTTCACTGAGGAATGAGGCTGGAAGTGGGAAGAATGGGCTCCCTCTGCAGTTCCCAGTGGAGCACCAGGAACTGAGGAAGAGGCAAGAACAGTGTCCAGGCTAGTTAAAGGTGAGCTGCTGAGCAACTGGAGCAGGAGTGGGAGATCTGAGTTGATGAGGTGGGTAAGTCTTTGGAGCCAGAAGGGATCTCGACCTGGGAGGATGGAGAGCCTAAAAAGAATTGGTGGTGAGAGTGAGTTGGGACGAACGGGAGATTGGTCTAGGAGGGAGTAGGGTAGGATGAAGTCTGGGGTTAGAGAGGCTGGGACGTATTAGCAGATAGAAATTTTGGTTAGAAATCATTGCGTGATCTGGAAAGGGAGCTATTCAGCATTTTAAATGCTCAGGGGTGGAACTAAATATCCTTTTCATATTCTCTTAATCGAATCCATTCCTGGGACCGTACTTTCATTGGGGAAACTAAGGCATGAGAGCTAGTGTCTCATTTAGGAAGCATCTGCTTTTTGCATAAATCCTTCTTAGTGTTCTACTACTGAATTCTAGCTACCTTCACTTTATTTTAACATATTTTAGTACTGATGAAAAAGAGTTTGGCTCTGGTTGCCGATAGAGATAAAAAGAATAATACAAAATTTGTTGCTGTTATTACCTGTATCTTACCTGGTAATATAGGAATGGGAATTGTTTACCAACAGAGACTTGCTCACATGAGCACAAAGAGAACTCAGTCATTTAAGTGGACAAAAGTCTAATAACCTTTTGTTCTTCCTGCCTCAGCCTGGCAGGTCTCATCCAGATAAGTTGCTCTGTCCTGCAAATTGCTTTTTAAATAAAGTTAGCTAACACTGGATAACTTGATTGTGAATCCCTAGCAGTTGGCAGATCATGGTGACCTAGTGGAGATAGTGTGATAATTTCCCCTGGGACAGTCCTGTTGATGACAGAAGAGTTACAACCAGAGCTGTTCACAGCCATCTCTTTGTCTGCATGGAGGGGTTGCAGCATTCAGAATGCAGGGATTTATTCCTGTCCCCTTTTTGTTTTCAAGAAGCAGCACTTCTGGGTCCCTGACTTTGCTCTTTCCATGTTCTCACACAATGTTTCTGCGTTTTCTCCAGATGCTTCTCCTTTTCTGATTTAAAACCCCATGCAGAAATGTGCGACCTTAACTCCTGAGACTACTATTTAATTAACGGTTTGAACCTGTGCTGTCAGACAGAATAGGAATGGGCTTAATACTTCCCTTTGCTCTAAAGAGGAATGAAGCTTGTGGGTGTGAAGTTGGAAAATTTGGTTTCTCTCTTACTCTCTGCTGGATTGCTATCAAGCAGTATCAAGCAGCATTGCTCTGGCATCAGCAATCAGCATCTCCATTAAGCTTGCGATTTTTACACTGTTGGCTGTGGTTAGATGGGAACAGTGAGTACCAGGGATGGGGACTATATAAAGAAAGTCAAGGGTTGGAAGTGAAGTGACCTACTCGATGAATCCTGGGTTATGCTAGCATGTGCTCCATCCCTCTGGCAAGCTGTTGTTTCTCATTAAGAACACAGGCTGCTTTTATGCTTATACCCTGAGAGTCATGGGGAGAAGAGGGAACAGCTGTAGAGTGCTGAGATGCTGGTGACAGGAGCCTGCCAATAACTGGCTGCTGGGAGCTGTGGAGCTTTGGTGGCCAGGAGCAGGAATTTGGCAGTGCCTGTGGTAGCAAGCAGGGAGGCAGTGGTGGCAGCCATCTAGCCAGGTGAACTGTTGCAACTATGAGCAGGGTGCTGCCTCCTTCTCAGAGCAGAGGGAAGGAGCTGAAGCATATTGAATAGTGATGTTGACAGAGCTTTTATTGCTTCCCCTGCTCCCCTGAAAGGGGACTGCAGCAGAGGTGCAAGAGTCTTGTTTTCTAGTGCTTTGGCTGATTGACGGGAAGCTGCAAGTGCTGTCCCTGAGTTAATTGGCTCAGTTGTCCAGGGATGCAGGGATACTTTGTGTCTTGAGGCGTTCTGGTGCGTTAGCTTGTAATAGCAATGTAGATGTTTTTTGGACACACTTCCTATTCCTACTGCTCTGTCTGGAAGCTACCTGTGTTGATTCTTTTCTGTCAGACCCTATGTGTAGATGCTAATCTCCTGCTGAGTTTGTTTTGATCACTGTTCTGCTGAGCATCTGCCCATGCTTAACATGGCCTGATCTGCAACCTCTTAACACTCAGGTCATCTCAGTATACTGTATTTTAGCCTTTTGCTTTCCTACTTATGAATTTCTCTTCATATATAGCATTTATTACAGCTGGTTATTCTGTTTGAGGTCTCTCCTCCTCCCTGTAACAGCGCATATGGATATATGGTTATCCTAGCTTGACACTTGTGACTTCCAGTCTGGAATAGCAGAGTGGACTGGTCTGTGGTTATGCTATTGTCATGTTATGAGAGTCTATTTCGACACTCCATCCTGTAGGTTCCCTCATGTAAGGGGATCCTGCTGAATTTTGGAATCTGAAAGAGTGTTATGAGGAAGTGTTTGGACTATTACTTTTCAACAGGCATCTTATGTTGGCCAGTTAGAAACAGAACACAGAGAGCAGGTGAGCCTTTGGTCTGACTGGTACAGTCAGGGCTGCTCTCATTTGTGTATGCTTCCAGTGCTGCTGAAGACAGAATGGAGCCATTCTCTCTTTTATGTTGGAAGAATTTGAAGCACAGACAGACCAAAATGCTGCTTTCTGAGGAATCTAATCCAGTTTCTTCTCAGTTCCAGTCTAGTGCACTAAGACTTACCAGATCTGACTCACCATATGCTACTGTGAGTGGTATGAACCTTGCCTTGAGAGTATGTGTATTTGAACAGGCTGGTTGTAAGAGGTCCAGAGTGGTTACTGTGCTGCCAAAGCACTCAAAAGTAGAGGATTTTTCTGCAGCAGGGAAGTATTCCCCAGATGTCATTTTTCGCTGCCCTGTAATGATACGTGGGTAGGGATCAACCTAAGGGGGCTGTGAGTTGAAACACTTAATGCTGGGCACTGAATATACTGTTGGTACCATGGTAACTTCCAGAGGGAATGGGAAAATCACTGTTCTTCCTAGTGGGCTCTTAAGTTTGGAGGGTAGCAAGTTGGAGGACTTTAGTGTAGAGTACAGGATGCTGTTAATTGATGTTACTCTGCAGCTGAGAAGCCCTCATATCTCTCTTTCTCTCTTGCTCCTTTGTGGAGGGCCATTATATGCACCATTAGAAGATTTTTGACCTGTAAGCACAGCAGATGCAGTGACAGAGGCCTCCATACTGTGCTCAACCCATCCAAGCTCTCATTGATGTGTGTCTTAGGGCTGTTCTCTTCTGCTCTGTTGTGCAATAACACATCAGAGCCTTCTGATGCTCTTGGCAGAATCTGTGCTACATTCTGACTTGCCCAAGGGATACTACTTTTCCCCTTGCCCCTGTTTTCTCTACTTAACCTACCTGCAAGCTCCTGTTGCATTATACTTGATCCAAACAGTGAACACGGAGACACTAAATAGAACATAAACTTTGTGTGAATCCCAGATGTGCTGGGGCTGAATATACTTCTTTTTGAACCAGGTCTTACAGGGAGAGAAGGTAAGTCTGCTATGGGAGGAGGAGGAGTAGGGGAAGGAGGGAGTGAAGGCCACCTGTCTATAACAGGAATTATCTCCTTCCTTACAGAAGAGGATATGCTGGCTGCCCACAGTCTTCTCACAGAGGATTGGCTTGAGGAAGGGCAGCAAATAACTAAGCAGGAGCACTGCTGCTCTTCAACAGACATGCTGGCCATAAGAGCTGATAAGAGAAAGTGTATGTCCCCAAAACCAACTGTGAGGTGAAGGAGCTAAGAGCTTCTTTCACTTCAGTCATTTCAGTTTAAAAAGCAGGAAAGGTGTCTGTAAAAGCTGATGATCTCACTTTTCATCCTTTGGCTATAAAAATCCTTGGGAGAGAAAATTGCCTAAAAACCACCCTGTATGCTTTACACTGCTTTCCCGTACAGCCAATCATATGGTTTCATGTCCAGTTTAAGTGGCCACTCAACAGGCTTTTCTGCTTGGTGTTGAGGCTGCAAAAGTAGATGTTCAAGGCCACATTCTCTCCTTCTTAAATTAAGAAGCATAGTCAGTGCACTCAGCTCAGGTCACAAAATGAGGAACTTGCATGCAAATACTAATGGCTGCTGGTACTCCAGTTACAGTTTCCTGCTTCTGTTGCTGAAGAAGTTCTAGTGGCACTATTGCATTGTGCAATTATGGGTGTTTTTAGGCTCACCACAGTGGGTGTATTGTGCCCTGGTAAGGGATGCCAAAGTCAGGTATCTTTAGAAAAAAAAGGCTCTAGAGGTTATTGCAAAAATGGTGCTGATTTCCAGTTAATGTTGAAATAGATCTCATGCCTAAACTATCCATCACAGTTAAATACTAGAGCACAAACTGGGATAATTTGGATGAGCCCAAGGAAGGGCCACAATACTGTCTGCCTGTGCAGCTGAGAGCTTGAACCACTGCTTTATTGGCAACAAACATGGATAATTTCCTGGCTAGTGTTTGAGGGCAGCCTGCAGATGGGATATGAGAGGGGAACAGTTGATTGCAGCTGGGAAAAAGTGACACATCTGGCTTGGCTTCAAGTTGCTCAGGAGTGCCCCTGGCTGCTCAGGGGAAGAGGGGTGTTCAGCCAGTTGGCCCTTAGCTCTAAAGGCTTTTTTTATGTGTGTGTAATTGCCACTGAAAGGCACTGGGCATGTGAAGCTGGATCTAAAAGTTGTTAATCCTGAAAACTCCAGGCCATAGCTGTCCTCATTTTCAGCACTGGGTCTGCCTTATAAGCAAACTACAGAGACACAGGTAGCCATAGATTTAAGGGCTTGTTTTCCACAGTCTTCCTGTTCCTTAGAGCCACTTGAGCAGAGGCTGGTACAGAATGTGCTGGTATGGAAAAAGATTGGTGGCTCTTTGAGCATTGATGTATTGTGTATCCTAGTTAAGAGTACTGCAGTGGTTGGTTGTTGTGTTTGTTTTTTTTTTTGAATATGTGGTTTCCAAACACTTGGATAAATTTGTTTGTGGAGGGTGCACAGTGACCGTAAACCTGATGAATTAGCTTTTCTGACCAGCTCTGAGCCCAGCACTGAGTTTCTTCTTCAAGTGAACCATGTCCCCCTTCCTTGTTCTTAGGGAAGGAACAGCATAGATTGGCTGTGAGTGGACTATGATGCAGTGCAATTCAGGTCTAAAAATTTTTTTCAAGCAGTGGTAATCTCTTGTCTTTTTTCTAGCTGGAACAGGAAAATTTAATATGAGCAAATTTGTCACAATGGCTGGAACAAATGTAGGAGCTGTTGTTGGGGTAGAACACAGCAACAGTTCTTCGAGTGTTGTCATCAGTGTAGAGCAGTGCAAGTGCTTCAGGGTGGTATCTCAGAAATACTGGAGTGGGCAGTTTTAGGGTACTTGTCCCTGTCAGTCAGTGAGTGCTTGTCCTCTAGTCAAATGATGGTTACACTACTTCTAAAAATAGGTTCTCCTCACCATGGGCAGCTGTGTTTGGATGCTCAGCATCTTCCTGTTGTGCTGTGTAATCACCTGCTGGCAAAGGCCTTTCAGCAGGGTTCTGGTGGGAGAGAGGTGATGGGATGAACAAGAGGCTTCACACCACTTGTTATAGGAAATCCAGAGCTCTGCTGCTCTGCTTTCAGAAGCCCCAGCTGCTGGCAGTTGAACAGCAGTGCCTGATCATGAGATGTGGCTGTGTGGACTTGTGTGCCCAGGAAAGAGGTAAAACCATGGTTTTAATGATTAAATAGAGAGATGGCCAATAAGCTGCTGTGACAGAGATGCAGGGCAGCTGTCTTCAGTCCAAGGCACTGACTGTAGGAGACTCTTACTTTTTTGCTGTGGAGGCTCAGTTACCTTGGCAACCTGTTTTTAGCTGGTTCTCTGCTCTTGTGGAGAGCCCATCTGTACCTGCTACTTCATTGTTTTGAAACGGCTGTTTTACAGAAAAATATCTGACAGGAATATTTCCAGAGCTGGCTTATTGTGGAATCCAGGCTCTGCTTTTGGTCCCACGAGTTTCAGTGTGATGACAAGGTGATGATGGTATGGGGAGTTCTGTGGCTGGATTGAAAAGGTATTAATATATCTGCTTCATTAGGTGGGCTGCTGTCATGGAAGGGAAAGATGCTAATGCTGATTATTAATTCCTGGAATATAAATCATCCTGAAAGATAAATCACTTGTGCATCTGAAGTTTGCAGAGAACTTTGTTTGTTCTGGTTTGCAGTACAGCATCAAGCCACCACCTGGTAGATTAAACTGAATTAGCTTCTGTCAGCCATGAGTATCTACTCCCCCGAGGGCTGTAGGCTTCCCTTTTGGGGAGCATATCTAAGCTTGTGATAGCCCTGGTGAGCTTCTAGTATTGGGAGGTAGTGGTTGCAGGACTGTATTCAGAATTTGACACTTTTGTTTATTTCTGAATCTTACCAGTCTCTTCACATCTCTCTTTTTTTTTACTGTAGGTTTTTTGGTTTTTGTTTGTTTTACCTTTTGTGAATACTTTGTAAGCCTGAAGAGGGGGGAATCTAAATTTTGCCCTTACTTCATTCCTGCTCCTGTGCTTTATCTCCTACTGTTTCATAGCCTGTACCTTTGGGATAAGATGAATTACCTGTTCTGTATTCACCATGGGGTTCTCCCAAACTGGAGTTGGCTTTCTCACAGGTTACTGGGTAGCGTGTAACACTTGTGTAGCAGTGGGGGGAGGAAGAGATTAACAAAATTAAATTGGAGTAATGCCTGGTGTTACTGTTAGATGCAGCCACCAATTAGTAGTTAAATGGGAACCATTTTTTCGAAGTCTGTATAGCATTCCAGCTGGACTTTGCAGGCCATCTAATTCAGATGTTTTAAGTCTTGGAAGCTGTTTACTTCAGAGCAGAGAGAATCTGTTCTAGGCAGGCATCAGCTTTCAGTCCTGAGCAGCTACAATGCAGAAGAAAATAGCTTTCTTTTGAGAAATTTTTAAGAACTAGAAAAAACAAGATAAAAAAAACTTCATTTTTTTTCAAGTGTACGGAATACAGTTGTTTATTGTGAAGTTTGTTTGATTAAAGTTCTTTTAGCTAAGCTTTTTGTTAATTTCCACTATCACTAACTGATTTTTGGGTGGTTACAGCAGGAGCTTTTGTTGTTTGTTTTTTTTTTTTAAGACAAGTGTGAACCAGATCTGTAGTCTTTACCGCACAGCCCTAGATAACTGACACAATAAAGTCCTGTATCCTGCCTCGTACCAGGGCTACAGAAAAGCTATGCTGTGGCATTTTTATTTTGTTACTTTTTTTTTTAACTACATGGATCAACAAGAGTGACAGTTTGGGGCTGACTACATCATGTTGGTGATGCATGAAACTGAAACGAGACAGTTGGATTCTCCAACCCCGAAGCTCACTTCAGGATTTGGCAGATAGAAAAATCTCCTATGAACTGATTAAGCTAACAAGAGACTTTACCTTGAGCCCGACTGGGAAGTCAGTGAAGGAGAATAAATGTTGGACAGTAAAATAGCAGTCACTCACCTGTCCATCCATTCTAACCACAAAAAAAAAAAACCCAAACAAACCCACATGTAAATTGATATATTTCTGAAAGGTGAGCAGCTGGCATTTAGGTTAGTTTATACTAGAGAATGAAAATGCATTTGTATTTAAATGACTTGTTGAGAATGGCTTTGCTTCTAATTTTATTTAAAAAATACATATTCTCTCTTAGCTTTGATCAACTTGTTGAAGTTCCTCATGTCTAATGAGACTGTGTTGCTGGCCAAGCACAACATCTTCACCCTTGCTCTTATGGTGAGTATAGTCAAAGCAAGTCTTATTTTGAACAACCCTGATTTTGAACGAATCTTAGGAAAGAATTGAGGCTTCTGACCTGGAGATAGCAGAACAAGGCCACAAAGTGGAAGGATATCACTGTGGTTGGTTTTAGATGGAAAGGGCAGTGCTTGGACTCACTGTGGAGTCTGCTCATTGAAATCGACAAGTCTATGTGAGTAAAGGCTTTGTTTAATTTTATTGATTTGGTAATGTTTTTCCTTGTTCTGTGGTCCTTTGTATACAAAATAATAGAAACCTGTTTTCCTGACCCCAGATAGGGTAGTATTTAAGCTTCTTGTCTGTTTCTTGTGTACTATAAGAAAATAATGGATAAAGCAATGAAGGAATGTAATACTGTGTAATGCAACAGAGAGCTTTTTCTTTGAAGGACATAGCTTGTATGGTTTCTGTTGCAGAATAGATTTTGTGTCAATATTCCTGTTGTAATTTCTTTTCACTTCTTTGTATAGGTTGTGAACTTGTTCAACATGTTCATCACTTACGGAGACACCTTTCTCCCCACTCCAAGCAGCTATGATGAGCTCTATTATGAAATCATTCGGATGCATCAGAACTTTGACAACCTTTATTCTATGGGTGAGTGCCTCTCCTGACTGGTCAGGACTGAAAGTGAGAGTGGTGGTGCAGGGATGTTTGTGTCAGATGTTTTCTATCCAGCTGCTACTGATGTGTGTCTTGGTGAACGGACATGTTTTGTGTACTAGGACATGTTTGGTAAATTAAGAATTGAGAGAGGGATAAAGTTGTTAAAGGGAAAATTTATTAGTCAGAAGAAAAATAGGAACAGACCCGTCACCTCTCTAGCAGACACCGTGGTTGGAAATAAAAATTTGTTGGCACAACTGGTATGTGGTATTTCATGCATCTTTGTGTGGGTTTGCATCTATTACATTTGACAGTTTCAAGTCAGAAGGCAGGTAAATACTGCAGAACCAGCCAGCACAGAGAAAAGCTTTGATGCAAACACGAATTTGAGAAACTTCTATCAAGAAGCTCACTGTGCTAGACAATCTACTACACTTATTGCCAAAACAAACCAAGAAAACAGCCCTCACAAACATGCTTGCAATGACAAGTAAATCACTGGACTGAAGAATGTGCCTACTGGCACAACAGGGAGAAGCTGGCATCCTTCAAAGAGAGAGGCATGCTGGAATGTCACCAAGTGGCACCCAGCAGGGAAGAGGAACAAAGGAGAGCAAGGAATGCATGGAGACATAATCAGGCAGTGCATACACAGGAGCCTGCTGCGAAGGGTAGCTGCAGCAGCACTGGTGTGGTGCCTGCCTGCTTGAAGCTGTAGAGAGAAAAATGTAGCCGTGCTCTTTGTTTGCGTTGTTGTTCAAGGACCTTTTTTCCCTTCCCCCCTGCTCCCTTCTCAGCATGATCACCCAGTTAACAGCAGGAGTTAATATAAGCATATAGGGGGAGTTAAAGGGCAGTGGGAGACAGACAGTTGCCCACAGCTCTTCTGACATGGGAGAGAGCCATCTTCACCTAAATAAAAGTAGCTGAATACTCCCTGCAACTGCAAGCAAAAATGAACTGCCCTTTTGTACAAACTTCCTACGCTTTTCATGCATTGTATAAAGGATCCCTTGGCCATTTTTTGTACCTTCTGAGCATGTAAGTTTTTTTTGCTAACCCATTTCCTGCTCCCAGGAATTGCATCTAGTAAGACGAGATGCTTTTACTAGCCAGTAGTTTTTCAAACCTGCTCCCTGTAGAAGCTAAAGGAAAGTGGAATGGAAAAATAGTACACTCAAATACTTACTCAGTGGGGTTGCAATAGGCACATCTGACCTGTTGAAACAATTCCTTTGTCACATCAATGTTTTCCATCCTGCCATACAGAGGAAACTCCTTTGAATTAATGTTGTAGATGCCTGAGTGGAAACCCTCTCTGAATACATTACTTCAGATATTCAAGTACGGTATCTACTGTTTGACAAAATAATGTTACTCAGAGCTGATATATTTTTTTTTCTGGTGAGAAGCACTGTCTCAAGTTGATGAAAGCCAGTTTAACCAGCTGTCCTGACAGCTTCCTTTTGCTTGTCAATCCATCTCACTGTAACTACAGTAACCCTTCTGTCACCCAACGTTGGGGCATTTGTTAATACAGATGAGAAAGCTACTCTATCCTTTAGTTTTCCTGTTAGTGTGGTTGAAACAGAATTTCTATGCTGAGAGTGGAGGTGGAATCTAATTTCCTTGGTTTTGTGGTTTGTTGTCCTGAATCTGAACTTCATCCAGATCTTCAGGACTGAAAGCTTCTCTCATGCAATAACAGGTGTGTGTATGCAGCCACTGTGCTTGTGGTTTCACTTGTAGGATGCATGTTTCTAGGTGATCCTAAATGCAGGTGACATGCTATTCCTTCACTTCTAAGTCAAGGGTCAACCTTGTGGAATTTAATCTCCAGAAAACCCTGCATACAAATTCTTAGAAAATTCCCTTCTACTCAGGCAATATGGAAATTAATCCAAACATTTGCTACAGGATCTGTTACTGTTTTAGTACTTACCAGAAGACGTGCAGGTAACTGCCACCATAGAAACACTATGGAGTCTGACCTAAATAAATATTTTTAGTACTCTGGCAGAAAAGAATTGGATTCCCTAGAAGTTCTTCCTGTTCCAGAATGTTTTCATTTCTACTCCCAAGTCTGTCAGAGACCATCTGTGCAACAGAACAACACCCTCATTCCCACAGGGAGCATTTTTCCCCTAGGCTGGTGTGTAATTTCTCCCTGCAATTCCAGATAAAAAGGGAGGTAAAGAATCCATCACTGCTGGAGTGGGTGCAAATTGCAGGATGTAGTCAAGCTCAGATGGAACCTTGCATAATAGGAGCCAGAGGAGAACAACGGTGTGTGGAATAGAAGGTATCATACATCTGGGACACTGCCCTGTTTCTGCAGAGATGAACTTTAATATGTGATGATGAGAGCAGATAGGAGGACCAAGGCTATTCTGTCCTCTCTGCTTCCTGTCCCCTGCCATTATTTTGTTCTACTCACATCTGTGTTCATTACATTTCTCAGATGGTCTTTGAAGGGAACCTCTGCCCTGGATCACAGATTGTCTGAAAATAACCTTTGTTTTGATGTGGTTCCTAGACTGCCGTCTCACCAAAGCAAATTTTTTAGAATGTATTGGATTAGAAAACTGTGAGCTCTGTGCCAGCACTGTTATCTGTCTTCTCCTTTCAGTTCTAAGGCTGTCTACCAATGCTGGTCAATGGAAAGAGCCTGCAAGCAAGGTGACCCATGCATTAGTCAATATTAGGTAAGTAGTAGAAGTTCATAATAATTCTGGAGATTCCTATGTGACTGCATTCTTATCGTGACACTTTCACATTCGTTGTATTGAATTTGGTTTTGAATTTGTTCTCTTTGTTGAGCTAAATTGCTGCTCTAAACAGGGCACACTGGGATAAAGAGAGGATCACCAGGGTTTGATTGTCCTCTCTCTAATAATTCTCTCAGCTCTTCTGCAGACTGAGTGCTTTCAAAGCATGGCACAAGCTGTAATGAATTAATCCTCACAGCATTCTTGGGAGATGTTATACAGTAGGGAACAATGCTGTGCTGGCAGAGCAATTGTGGACCTAATGGACTTCTGTTGTGTGATTCTATTGCAATTCTATGAACCTATGAAGGAGACTATAAGCCAGCTGTAATAAGCAGATTCAAGACTTCTTTTAACATTGCAAAATTTTTGTGTGTGTTTAAAACTGATTATTTAAGGACATTTCATTATTCTCTTAAACCTCTTCTTCCTGTTCAAGGGCAGAAGTTATGCTCTACTTGTAAAGCTAAGGAATATCTAGGGATGCTTTTGTGCTGTATTCCTTCATGACAGCAATTATTTCTTTTCCTGGCTTCGGAATCAGCTTGTACTGACCAAGCTGGGTACTGGACAAGAGGCTCATTGGTCTGATTGATTGGAAAATGGAGGGATGCTGAGAGAGAAAATTTACTGTTTATCTCTGGCTTGTAAAAAAACTCCCAAAGATCTAAGTGTTTATACTGAAAAAATAGCTGTCCATCACACTTCCCTAGTTGCCCCAGACACTTAGTGTTTGTGCAACACCAGTACTGCTCAGTACTGCTACGTTGCCAGTACTTGTCATTTTCCTCACTACAGAAGAAATTGTGTAGGACAGACTCTCTGAGGGCATCTTTCAAGTCAGTATGTATCTTACGTGTCTATTAACCACCTTAAACATTCCCTTAGTAAGCCTGTAAGCTTAATAATATAACATATGGTTCCAGAAGATTTATTTTGCTACTATCCTTATTTTTTTTTTTTGGTAAACAGACATAAATGAATGCTTGTGGGCAGATAATGCACTCAGAGTGAAGCAGCAGAACAGATAGCTGTTGGCAAATTAATGTCATTTAATGTGACACAAAGTGGCTGCCCTGGGAATTCTCTGTATACCCAGGAAGAGAAGTCTAAACTGGGAAGAGATAAAAAAAGTGGTCACAGGGGATTTGTGCTCACCTCTGGTTTATGCAATGAAGATTTTGCATCGGCTCCTAACAGCTGCTTTTGTAAGATCAGCATGCAATGGAGACAAGATACAACCAAACTACTGGCACCATGATAGCCCTCCTTGGACAGCCTGTATCGGACATGTCCAGTACATGGAGCTGTCTGGAACCAGTGAAGCCTCTAGCATGTTTCTCTTTGAAGCTTTTGGTAGCTTTCCCCTCCTCCTGCCAGTTGCTCATGTATGTTTAAATTATGTGTGGTCTTTCAACCTTAGTAGTTTTCATGAGTGACTACTTTTCATTCTGTGAAATTAGAAAAGGTCTAAATTAGAGACTATTCAAGGCCTGGAGAGGAATTAGAATTCAGAAAGTTAGTCTGACTTATCCCATTTCCTCTCTCCCTCAAACAATAGGGGGAGGCAGGTATTTTATCTACTAGTTTGTTTTCTTCTCATGGTAAAATTACCACATTTGAAGGTTTCTTTATTTTAATAGATTTTGGGGCAGCCAGTTGTTGGAAGTTGAGGAAATCCAAAGGTACTGTGCTTTTATGAAGGTGATTTGCGGTGTGATGTTTCAAAGTGGTGCCTTTTTTTTTTTTTTGAGACAATGTACTTTGAAGTTCCAAAAGACTCATCTGTGTACAGAGAAAATGGATGAAGTGAAGGGCCTGTGATAATGTAATACTCCATTTTGGCCTGAAGACCCAATTTAGGTGTTTTGAAAGTTGCAGATCAGGCAGCAGAAGGACAAAAGGGTAATTCTTTGAGGAATGCCTGAAGCCTTCCAAGGTCTGATGTTTCTGCAGTCTGTCTGTAAAGATAATTTTGTCCTTGTCTGTTGGCTGCCCTGCTTCTGCAACAGTGTCTTGTAGGAGGACTAAGGCCATGTGTTTTCTTCTGGTGTTGGACCAGGAGTGCAAACTGGAGCCTTGTGCACACACACTTGAGGCTCTGTGTTGCAGAGTCACGGAGATGTTGCAAGCCCAAAATCATCAAGGAGAAAAGGGAGGGAGGGCGCTTGAGAAGAAGAAACCATTTAGGGCTGTTGGCCTGATGGCTCTAATACAGAAACACAGTACATTCATGAAAGACAATATTATAATAAGTAGTTATTTTGTGTATTGATAATTGGACTTGGCTTAGCTACCTGTTGTCTGGATTGTCAGTTGGTTTATGTCCCTTTGTTTTCCCCTTAGAGTGGTCTTGGTGTGCTGTTTCTTATTTGGATGCCTTTGTCATGAAGAGAATGAGTTTAGAGAAATTCTCATCGCCTTGGATTTTTCCCTCAACTTGTTCCATTTTTTCGAAAGTTCTTATGAGCGATGATTACCTGCTTTTTGCAGTAACAGTGCAGTGCAAAGTCATGCTTTCTTTATATCTTTGTTTCATTACAACAACTATTAAAAAATAAATAAATTGCCATTTCCTTATCCTAAGGCTTTTAGTGGGAAAAATTACAAAAGTAAGAACATCTATGTGTGCCTGCATGTGGTGGGTTTTTGCAAGTGTCTTAAATCATAGCGTGCATGATTCTGTGCATTTCTGCCAGGAGAGCAGTGGTGAGTTTTTTTACAGCTTTTCAAGGCTGCAATGCATTTGTGTTACAAGAGTAACTGTTGGGGGGACACATGTAACAGTCCTGCTTGTACCCCTCAGTGCTGGGTTGGTGAGGTCATCCGATTAATTGCTGTAATACAGAGTCAGGATGAGTAATACCTACAGAATCTTTGACATGTTCCGATTTAAACTCAGCTGCAGAGAGAGATCCCACTTTGTGTCTCCTATTATGGTATTAACTGTACTTTTTCACTGAACCCTGTTCTCCACTGGGCAGTCTGATTGAGTTTTGTTGTTGCGGATAACCTGATTTTTCTAGTCCTTGCTCCAGTGAAAAGAGCAGCCACAAATGTTCTTTTTGAGTATTTAGGGATGAGGAGGCTATTCCTACCTTCTCTCCATACCTCACCTTTTTACAGACGAGTTATAATTTCTGTCCAACTTAAAGAAAATGAAAATTTGAAGATGACAGAATAATAACAGCCTCATCTAACTGAGATTTTACGTACCATACTGGAAGGAGTGATCCCTTTTACTGTCCTATCCCCTAATAGTGATTATAACTTCCACCTGTGGATTTGTTTCTGTGGTTTACATAGATTAATTGAGATGTGACTGACTACAAAATATAGCTGCAGCACTGGTGGGGTTGAAATAAGAAGCTGTAGCAGTGGTTTGAAAACTCACCTTTTCACCTGTGAGGAAATCAGCATATTTTAAGACAAGTAATTTTTTTCAAGCTGATGAGCCTCTTTAAGATAACATTGTGCAGGTTTACATTTAATGAGAATTTTATTAACGCAGGGTTCAAAGGCACACCTTCTGATTGCTTATGCAGCAAGGAAGGTGGCAGCTGAATTCTACTGCATTCTTTTAATAGACTTTCTCCTAATCAGGGTTTTTTCAAGGTGGATAAATAGATTAACTCAATGATTAATAGACTGAATTTCTTCATTGTCTGAAATTCAGTCCCATCATAATTTTTAAAGTAATTTTATTTCTCTCACAGAAACACTTTTAACAAGCAGAGAGAGTAAGTCTGTAGTATGGAATTAGGTGATGGGAATTTTTTTTAAGGGTGTTTTATGTGCTGCTGTAGCATACACTGCAATCCTCGCTTGGGTGCTTTAATACCCTCTTCATCTTGAAGCTACTTTTGTTCCACATGAGCCACCCTGGGTGATACTCTTTCTTTGTACAGGAGGTGCTGCTTCTCCCACGCTGCTTTTGGGGTCATAACAGAGACTGAGGATTTGTGAGGAGCACTTGAGGCATTGCATGGATGTGTATAAAATGGTTATGCTTGCCGCCAGTCTGGGCAGGAGCACTCTGAAGGAACATTTACAATTTTACTTAGATGAAAAAAGGCCGAATTGGGCTGTGCTTGTTTGTCATAGGATGCCTGGTATCCCTGCTCTGAAGCTGTAGCTTGTGTTAAATTGCCAGTGCTCCATAGAACTGCACTTACTGAAAACCTTGACAGAGGAGGCGGCTCCGTTCAGATGTTTGTTAGAAAGTGGGCAGCTGCAAGCAGTCCACATAGTACCTTCAGCATTGTTCTGCTTTACAGCAGGGAATTTAGCATTTATTCATGGGGAGAGAAGAGCTAAATGCTGCTGACCCAGTCATGTTGTAATGGATGGCTGCAGCATTTGTGCAGGATACATGAAAGGGCACCTGCTGATTGGTAAGTGCTTCTGTATAGAGTGGAGGCCTAGGGATTGCAGTCAGCTGAGACTCTGCATGTGTATAAATACATCTATTTTTTTACACACACTTCCCTCTCTGTACAGACTTAATGGACACACACATTTCTTGCCAATATGAGTAAGAGAATGAAAAAGGGAGGGCAAGCTTAAAGCCTGTTAATGAAAATAAATGGTCAAGAAAATCGATGTGCATATATGTAAAAATATGGACATCTGTGTATACTATATGTGTATGCACATATATGATTGTGTTTAATGGTAATGAGGTGTGCTTAATGTTAATGACCTCTGACATGCTGTCACTGCTAATCAGTCTGACTAATCAGTCTCAGCTAGTACAAGACAGTCAACAGGTTTTTTAATTAAAAAAGCAACAAAACCCAAAGAGGAACTCATAAATGTATTTTATTGGTACTTTAAAATCCTAACATAATTATGATTAAGGATCAAATTGTTACTAAAACACTGTAAGAAAGCTTTGAAGAAAACTATTTGAACAATTGGTTTATCAGAATTTTCTTATCACAGCTTTTCCTGTTTCACAGGGACTCTGTTAAGGCAGAACAGTTCCTGAAATACCACAGTGGTTCTAGCAGAGCCTGGTTACTGGAGTTCATCTGCAACCACTGCTTGTTTTTCACGTGACTTTGCAATATTCTGGTAGGGAAAGTTCATTTACTAGGAGCAACAGATTTTGATGTGAGCAGATTCTGGCATTAGCTGGCACCTGAACAGAGGAAGCAGGTGGATTTAAAGGGAAAGACCTCACTGCCAGGCCATTGTGACTAGCAATATCTTAACAGAAGAATAAAAAAAAAAGAAGCCCTCCTATCTCAGGGTGCATTGTTTCATCTTTTCATGGCACTTGGCACATGCTTCCAGCTTTTTAATTAACATTTAGGGTTTTTCATCTAGTAATTGAATTTCTTTTACATTATCTGATTTCTTCTTGAGACAGCAGTGAGAGTTTTCAGTTAGTGCTCTTTATTTACTAGCTGATTCATCTTGGTGTGCTTCTCTTACAGAGCCATACCCAGTTTCATTTTGCTATAACTTTCATTCCTACTCGTTCATGCAGCAGCTTAATTAAATGTTGTCTCTGCCACTGGCTCAAATCCAGAGAGCAAATCTGTTTGCTGAGTGGCATTGTATGGGCCAGTTCCACTAACACAGCAGTGGGGTTCAGCAAGTCAAGGTGCATCCCGAGTCACCTTCTTTCTTTTTGCCAGTAATTTCCCTTCCCAGGCAGCAGTGACTGAGATGGACTCTGACAATGTCAAGCCTGTTGTATCTTTAATGAACGTCTTTTTACAGAGGGTTTTTGAGAGGATTAATTTATTTGAAACTATTTTTTTTGTGGTGACTTCAGGTTTCGAGAGCTGATGTTGATATTGAGCAAAGCTGTTTGTGTGGCAGAGAAATGCCTCTATCTGAGATGCCACACCATAATTGCTTTCTTCAGTGCACTTGAATGCCATGCCACAGGGATCACTTTCTCTCTAAAATTTCATCCTCATAGTAAGCAATGCTTTTTTGGTTTGGGGTGGGGATGAACTTGAAATGATTTATTCTCAGGATGGCAGCCTTGCTTAACTGGCTTCCTTAATTTCTTTCCAGTGTCTGCAATTGTATTAGCCACTTTCTTCTACGTTCCTTGTTTCATGAAGTAAACAGGTTGGCCTTTTAAGAGGGAACTTGCAAAAGGTTCCACTTCTTTATTTCAGCACTCTGTGAGGATTGTGGTAGAGGTGGCCTATTGTTTGTGAGGGAGGATTGTCTGCTGAGCAGAAAGGAAACTCTTCAGCAGCACAGCTACTCTTTGGCAGTCTCTTCCTAAGTTCAGCAAGTATCTCAGTTTGTGTGATTCTTGTAAGGGGAGCATCTCACTGCAGAGCTTACCTTTGAGAACCTTTGTCTTCCTGGCCATTTTGTTGGTAACATTTTGTTGGAAATATTTCTGCCTTGAGATTTGAGTGTTTTGGAAGGTTATCCAGGATCTGCAGGCAACGTAGCAAAGTTTGCTGAGAAATGTTACATCCATTACTGAAGTATTGCAACCTAGATTTCATCCACTCTATCAAATGCAACTGCCTTGTGAACAGGGGAATTTGTGTCTGCGGATCTCGTTTACTGGATTCACGGGTGCAGACTGTGGGACTATAAAATGGAGTTAGTTAAGCTGCTAGCAGATTTTTCTTGAAAGCTGTGCATTCAGCTTTAGAAATATAATGTTTGTCATACTAGTTGCTGCGTTTGTGCTAGTGAATTCAGTGTCTGGAGATTTTGGAGAGCAGTCAGTAGAGGATAAAAGTGAAAGATTTCTCAGTGCAGTTTTGGTCTTCTGTTTCTTTTATGATTGACTTTGCACTGCTTGGTCTGAAGAAGTGTGGCACCAGGCAAGAAATTCTTTCTTGGTTTGCTTGCCATATACTTTTATCTGTAGCAACATAAAAATAGTGGAGAATGTATGTTAGCATTGGGAGTGGTTTTGGTTTATTTTAGAGGTGGACTTAACATTTGTTGGTCAGAAGTTATTTTTCTGACTTGTTTGCAGATCTTTTAGTCTTGAATTCCCTTTCTGGGCACAGGCAGGCTATGTATGAGCTCAGTGATGACTTAAATCATGTGCTGCAAAGCTAGGATGCAGTGTTGTACATCTTGGGGTTTTTGTTGCTGCAAAAAATCCAAAAAGGTCTCCTGTTTACGAGAACAATCTTAATTATTTCTCTAGTATTGTGGCTGGCCTGAGTTCAATTCTGAATTGGTAGGTTTCAGCCTTACAGTCAACATCTTTGCTGGTAGCTGTAATGTAGCCAGGAAGCAAGACATGAATAGCCTCTGCAAGCAGATTCTCTTGGCTCCAAGAACTGGCCCTACTGGAACATGACTGAAGCACGGTTTGAACCAGCTGTTTATAGCTTGTCAAAACTCTGCCCATGCTGTTCTTATTCTTTGGGTAAATATAAGGGTCTCTGATCTCCACTGGTGTCAAATCTAGCTTTCAAGATTTGCTTTAATGGAGAGAGAACATTAAGCAGCTTTCTTCATAACCCAAACAATGTAAAAATCATTGTGAGCTTAAATAACGCCTTTATCCCTTGAAAAAGGATGTGGTGTAATGCTATTGTGCTCTTTCTGTTTAAAAGAAATCTGTTGCTCACAGCAGCAGCTGGAATTATTATTCCCTCTGAAAGTCTGGGCTGTGGGATGTGTACTTACAAAAAAAAAGCTTTTCAAAATCCAGTAACATGTATTTCTTATTATCTTATGCTAGTGGGGGGCCTAAAATTCGGTTTTATTCTAGAATTGTAAATGCTCTATTATTGTAATTCTTCCTTTAGGACTAACTTAACAAAGTTACCTGCTCACTAAGTACATCTGCTCATTAAAGTAATGAAGTACCTACCTTATCTTCAGCTGAAAGCAAGGATAATACATTGTTAGCATAACTGCAGTCTGTTTGAAGATTGCACCAGACTCTGGAGCTCAGTTCCCAGGGAACTGTGAGAGGAGGGCACCTTGTTTGTAGCATTTTTTTTCTGTAAAGGAAACATGCATCCTGGCTTTCAAAGTTAAAATGCTTGGGTTTTAGGAGCTCTTCCCACTGACAGCAGAGATGATTATTTTACCCTTCCAGCACAGGGGCTGGCTTCACAACCACCAGTAAATACCAGTTGGTATAGCCAAGACTAAGGTGAAAGTAAAATGCTGCCTGGAGAAAAAAAAAGGGGTAGCTTGAGTGAGTTGGCTTTGTTTTGTTTTTTTTTCTCCTTCCAAAATGCAAACATATTTTGGGCTCTAATATCTGTGTATCTGGGCAGAGACCATAAGATACATCAGAGCTTCAGGTGGTCTGAATTAAATTGGCTTTTGGGGAATCCCAGAATGCAACCTTTTGTTGTTACAGTTTTTTAGTCTTTAATATTTTTTTCTAACTCTTGTAGCTGGAAGAAGAATTCAGAAAATCGTCGTGTAATTCTTCGGAAGTAGCAATTTCTCCCTTAGCTTTGAGATCAGATTTCTTTGCCTCAAGGGATGCTAACTGTGAAGGTTCAGCAGTCAGAAATGCCCCTGTGCTTGGCTGCTTCTCAGCTATCAAAGCCAACCAGATTAAGGTAACTGTGATCTCATGAAGAATTCATCTGTGACAGATATCAGATTCTGATATCTCATGCTGATAAGGATTTAGTTGAAGGATGTTACTCTGGCAAAACTGCCCCAGCATGCTTCCTCAGCCTGTGCTGCTGTGATCACCTGAAGCAGTTATAAACTGACAGAGTTGCTGAGCAGGAGGATTCACCTCCCATTCATTCCTGCCATCTCCTGTGGGGAGCAGCCTAAATTGAGCAGCTGCATGTCAAGGAGGAGCCTGGGGACCTGTCCCAGGATAAAACTGTCTAGGCAGGAAAAAACCAAAAACCAAAACAAAGTGGTTTTGCCTGGATCAGTTCTGGAGCCTGGTTCATTCATACAGAGGTATGAGTGTTTGTGTCAGTCTTGTAGAGGATGTGCATACAAGCAGCTTGGCATTAGGGACAACAGAACAGTCTTTAGCAGCATTGACCCGTTACACCAGTTTTAGACTAATATGCTGGAAAGTGTTTTTTATGTCCACTGTCATCAGTGGTTGCTGGTGTGACTCTTTGCAGGGCTCTGAGCACATGTTCTCTTGCTTGTGCTGATATAGTGCAGGGTGACTTTTGCAAACTGTTCTTGCTCTTAAGAGAAATATAAACATAACCATTCCCTAAAGCTTCAGTTGGGGTCCTGGGCTTGAGGCAATTACTGCCATGAGCCCAAAAAGGGAGAAATTGGGTGCTACTCAGTAGGGAGTCTGGAGTAGGAGATTGCTGATGTATTGAAGGTTTCTCGCTGCACTGGACTCCTGTTTGGTAGGGTATAAAAGCATGCTTTCAAATGTGCCTTGATTTGAGGGTTTCCAAAAGTGGAATGACCTTAAAAGTTCCCTGGCAGTCCTTTTGCCTGAATTTACTAGAAGATTTTGAAAGCCCAAAAGCTTTTTCATGTTGCTGCTTCGGTGATTAATTAGGTCATCACTTTGCGTTAATTATGGTGACATTTTTCTTCTCATTAGTTGGATTATGGAAAGTTTTTGAGTCATTGTGGGATGGGAGATAATGCAACCTTTATGGCCAAGGGAAAGATTATTTCAAACGTTATTTCAATGATGGCTTTGGGTACTGTGAAAATATGCTTCCATCCACTATAGAAAATGTAGCTGGTAAGTGCTTTGCGGGCAAGATAAATGCCTTTTATTCTAAACGAACTTGTGATACTTGTGAAACTTTGGATGAGGAACTTTAAACTGGATCATTCTTCTGGAAGGTTGTGTAATGTGTTAATTAATGTAAAGCTCTTGCTGCTGACAGAGGGGTGTGAATATGATACACGTTTATATAATGTCCTTCATGGAGCGCCTCAAAAGGCTTAACAGGGACCCTTTAAAGCAGGGCAGTGTACATGAACAGAGACCAATTGCTTTTACTTACACTTTTCCAATATTTATTTAATGTCCTCCTTATAATTTGCAATACTGCTTTGGAATCTGAGCTTGACGTTAACTTTTAATGGACATTTGAGATGAGCTTGACTGAGGCAGACACTCCCTTCTGAACTCACAGAATCACAGAATGTTAAGGGTTGGAAAGGACCTCTGAAGATCATGGACTCCAACCCCCCTGCCAGAGCAGGACCAAAACTAGGGCAGGTCACTCAGAAAGGTATCCAGACCGTTCTTGAAAGTCTCCAGAGAAGGAGACTCCACAACCTCTCTGGGGAGCCTGTTCCAGTGCTCTGTAACCCTCACAGTAAAGAAGTTCTTCCTCATGTTGAGGAAGAGAGCAATAGGTCTGACATATGTTTTTCTTGATTCCTTTGTTCATTAGAGTTTGAAAGCTGTGCTTGTTTTGAGGCTAGGCCATGTGTGAGATCTTGAGCTTTGTTGCAGGAGCAGGCTGTGCAGTTCTCCCTGGATAGCACCTATTTTCCTTGTTTAGTGACTTCCATCCTCAGCATAAACATCTGTCAGAAATGAAGAGCCACAAAACAAGGCTGCTGCTCCAGGATCTTAAGTTTGACTGGGAAATAAGTCAGATTGCAGTGAGGGAGGTTCCTCACAAATTCTTATCAATATGAGTGATCTAATACTAGAACAGATTGCTGAAGGAGGTTGTGCCATCTCCATCCTTGGAGTTATTCAGATCTCACCTGGACAAAGCTGTGGGCAAACTGGGCTAACTGGCCCTGTGCTGGCTATAAAGTTGAACCATATAACCTCCAAAGGTCCATCCCAACCTAACCCATTTGATTTTAGAAAGCGATCTCTTCACCGCGTGGTCAAATGGTAAAAGAAGCAAGAAAGCTTGTTTTCTTTGAGTGTTCTGTGCTGTGTTTTAACTCTGAGTTCAACTGGTAAAGATGCTGAGTAGAGCACTTACTTGTATCAGTGGGAGCTTGTGGTGCTTGGCATCTATTTTCTTTCTCTGAAAGGTCAGTAAAGGGTGAAAACTAGAGGACTCACAGTATGTCTTGCTGCAGATGCCCAGTATTGTCTGCTTTCTGTGAATTTATCAGCAAATTGGATCCTGCTGCTGAGATCCAAGTATGCAACTCAGTCATTTGTGAGAAGCAGCTATTCTCTATGTGATTAATGCTGTGGTTGATGGTGGGGACAGAAAGCGCTTCTTTGAATAATACCTATAATGCGTATTCCCCTGTGTGTAAGTTTAAAGGAAGTGTCTGGTTATGTGAAATTGAGGGCATTTAACAGGCAGTTAATGACAAGTGAAAATGATAGCTAGGGTAGATTAATTGTTAAATGAATTGTGCCCGCACTTGCTGTCATTTTAATGTGGAATCAGTATGATGTTATATAGCAGGAAGGCATCAGGAAACTATACTTTGCACTTATGTTCAGGTCAGAGGAGCTTTTCTCAAGTGTAGCCATCATTTTGCTGGGGTGGGTTTTTTTTTCCTCTGGAGTACCAAAATCTGCATTTTTATTTATTTTGCTTTTATAAGTTTTTCCCCATGCCTTTTTTGACAGTGCAGTAAAGCAGTATTTACTCATAATCAGTTTAACACAAGTTTTGTTTTAGCTGTGTTTGTAATGAGACAATACCAACTGAACTTGGTGGGGAACACAGATAATGGATTTTTATTTTTTTCATTGCTCTTTTATCTCCAGGACTATTTACTTAATTGTGATTTGGCATGGGGCTACTTTACATTCATGCCTTCAATCTGAGTAGAGCATAAGGGGAATTATCAGGATGGAAGAGAACTGAAAGCAGCCAGGTCTCATCCTCTCATTACTCTGAAGAAATCTGTCTTTTGAATTGATTCTGAGTGCCAGTGAGGTGGGGAAGGCACAGTCAGAAGCTGTATTTCTCTAGTAAGCTTTTTTCACACATGGCCCATAGATTCTATTGAGTGAATTTTGTGTGGTTTCTAGATGAAGTAAAGTGTTGCCACATATCTTTTGGTAAAGTTTAATGGTCCCTGTTAAGATTTAGATGCACTGAATGGTTCTTGGGGCCCTTTTTTCAGTCTGATAACACTTCTATTTTTTGAAGCATTTGCTGTGTTTGGGGAAGAATCAGTTTGGGACCAAGGACACCTACAGGATGTGAGCTTTGATTGCTTTCAGACTGCTAATCTTCATGATCCAAAGAGTGCAGTCCAGCAGAAGAATAAAAATGCCCTCTACACAGTAAGACAGAAAAATACTCAACATAAATCCTTTCCTAGGAACAGAGGAAGCCTTCAAATGCATCTTCTTGAAGTATAACTCGGATGGGGACAGGTGCAGACACAAGCAACAAGAATAATGATTTCCCTCCAAGGGATACTTGGTGTACAGTTTGCCAAATCCAGCAAAGTGAAAACTAGGGGTTAATAATGTAGAGGGGAACATCAGCAAGGTGCAATAGCTTCTGAAGCTAAAGGGAAGCTTGTAATGTGAACAAATGAGCAGGAAGTATCATGAATAAATAAAAGTTGGAAGTGGAAGGATTTCTGACATTAAAAGCACTTAAGGGTCTGGGACAGTTTTGTGATCAGCTAGAAAAACACAACCTAAATGGATCTAGTTCCATTTAAAAAAAGTCAGGCAAGGATTTTCTAGTGGCTGAAAATATGAGAAGATGGAGAGAGCCAGAGTCCCAGACTTGCACCAGGAGGAACATAGATAAGAGATGCCTGCTGCTGTTCTAAGTGAGCAAGGGTTGGTTGGTTGGTTTTTAATTCCCTCCACCCCAATCTGTAATGTTATCAGCTCCAGGGCATTACAGAGATGGGTCAGATCAGGTTGGTCAGTGGATTAGGACATGATTCAAACAGTCTGGTAAATACCACTGTAGTGTTTTCTAAAGTGTAAGGCTTGTAAAAAACTTGTAGTTGCTTTTTCTAAGTTATTTGCTTCCTGCATCAATGATTCAGAACCTATTAGTGTTAATAGGCTAGCTGGTTCAGGAAGACTGATACCACTCCCTCCTGTCAGTCAGGGATCACTTCTCCACAAAAGGAAGACAGTAAATATCTTCTGTAAAATTCAGGGGCTGGCTAACAAATTGCAATTTAGAATACATTACAGATGATGAATGTGATCTCCTTAAAAGGAAATCTATTCGTTTAACTTAGTGCTTTTAGGATTAATTGCTTGCCAGATTAAATTGCTCCATAAAATGCATGCTAATTTATTCAATCTCTTCATGATGAGATTAGCTGGGCCATGCTGGTTCTTTGTATGTTAATTACAATGGTATCTTCTTCTTCAATTTAATTATTAAATTGTTTAGCACAGCATGTGTTCTCCTAGCCTCAGGAAAGATGCCTGTGTGTTGTTTTTTGACCACTGCTTTATAATCTTAGTGCCCTTCTCCCAGACCAGAAATATTCTGGGTTTCCTTTACGGAAGTATCACATGCTCTAGCAGATGCCTTCTGGGACTTCTCTGTGTTTTCTTTGGTGTGCTGCTGAAACACAGGACTAACCTCACACGGGTTCACCATGTGACAGCCTAGGGCAAGGAATGAGGAATGTCTAAACTGAAGCCATGGAGGCAAACTTCTGGAGTTGCCACCTAAACAGGAATTCTTCCAGGTGGAGCTTCTCTCTTATCCAGCCATAATACCTATTTTTTATTTGCTTCTCAACATAATCACTCTCCTTCCATAAATGGTATGTTGTCTTCTATTGGAATTGATTCCCAAAGACAATGAAAGTTTTTGTATTAATTAGCCTGGTCCCTCATTTGCTTTGTATCCAGAGCTTAGAAAATTCAAAAAGGTGTAGCAGAACTAGGAAACTTTCAGAAAGGGGCAGCAGGAGTGACTGAAGGTGTGGAACCAAATGCGTTATGAAGAATATTCATATACATGATGAGTCTTCAGGCTGGAAGAGAGATGGCAGAGAATAAACAAGAGTTTGTAAAAAATATTAAATGTCATAGAGAAGATGAAGAGGAGCTACAAGAAGAGGGTGCATCAGAAGATCAAAATCTGTATGATCTGTATGACGGCTTTCAGAATCGAAGGATTACATGTTACTTACAGTCATCCATCTAGGTTATACACGTGGTTTGTTAAATCTGTCATTACTTTCAAATTGAGAAGGCTGAAATCCCATGTTACGTGTCTGTAAGGATTCATTGTTATGTGAAAGAGTCTCTTAACTACATTTTGACCTACATCAGCTTTGCACACAGAAGAGAAGACCTGCCAGCCTTTCTGTGGCTTTCTGCTGCTTTGTGTGTGTGCACAAGAAATATTGTCCTTGGTAATTTAGAAGAGATGTCTAAGGAAGTAGATTACACTTTCCTAAAAGCTGGGGCTCCTGTCTAGGCAGCCTTTTGCTCTTTTGTGGGAGTGGCAGAGAAGTGTGTAATGTTCTCGAGCACTGTTGAAGAGTAGACTGATTACCCATGGACAATTTTTCTTCCCTCATGATTTTACTTCAGAATTTAATCCATTGTCTTCACTGTTCCTTTTTTCTCCAGAAAGAACTCATGGAGAACTGTCAGAATCATTAACTCCTAAACCTCATAAAAGTAAAACCCATGCCAGCTGAGCAAGGCATGATTTTAATTAAGACTAACAGGATATTTTTGTCATCTTTTTTTTCCTTTCTTGCTAGCCCTGATTCAGATATAACAGTTGGGAAGAACGGGCTTTGAAAGTTCAGTAGCTTACTGTTTGTCAGCTGAAGAAGGCTGAGTTGGTGGGACCTTTTGAGACTTCTTTATTTAAAAAAATAATAAATGAAAGGCCCTATGTTGTTTTGTTTTATTTGGTTAAGGGGACAAATCCTTTTACTGATCCGTTGTAGAGCAAGGAATTGAACAGGGACCTAATCTGTTTTTTCTCTTGCAGGTTAGTGTTCTAAAGGAAGTTCATGTTGGATAATTTATTGTTCATTCCTTTTTTCCTTCTGGCTACTGCAGATCCCCGTGCACTGCTCTATAAATAGATGTTTAAAAGGTTCTTTGCCGTAATCTCTGAAGACAAACTCTGATTTCACTAAACAAAAAAAAAACCCAAACACAACAAACCATCCTCAATTCTCAGCTCACAAGCTAGATGGGTTAGAGAAACAAACGGATCAGGGTTGGAGACCTCTGCTGTAAGTGCCTCTGTGTGGAGGTGGAGATGGTCTTTCCCTCACTGAGAAACTAAGACACTGTGGCTCCAGCTGGTTCTGCAGGCCAGTTCTGCCCCTCTACCCACGCTGCCTACGACAAGCACCAACACAGCGGAGGCTGAGAGGTGTCTCCTTTGGAGTGCACTGCTGACCTGACTGAGTGCCGAGCTGCCTTTGTCTCCCATCTGTGTCTTCCCCAGTCCATGGTGCCTCTGACAGGGAAAGCCATCTGTGTTACAGCCTTTTTCTGTTGGCTTGGGGAGGGAAATGGAGCTATCGTGTTGCTTCCAGTCTGGTGTTGCGAAGCAGTTTAAGTGACCTATTGCATGCAAAACTAGCCCTGACTGTTCAGCCTCTAAGTGAGCCAGGGACAGTACTCATTGAGAGGTTGGGTGCCAAGGATGCCTCTAATTCTTGACTTTCTAAGCAAACATTTAATCTGTGTTACCAGTTACTCAGTTGAAAGTGTTAGCTTGGTGTGGGGTGATGCTGCTGCGGAACCCTACTAAGGCTCCATCTGCTAAGAGCTTGTATTGATTTGTGTCTTAGTTTATAAAAGCCTTCAATTCTCCTTGTGTAAATGCCATAAATAATGCAGATGTACTAGATGAAATGTGCTGTAGAAACATCCCAGAAATCATTTTGGCCTGGGTTGAACGGAGCTAATCTAATAATGGTTAGGAGTTTCTCAATAGCTGTGAAGCAAAAAGTATATTGTCTTATTCTAGCTTAATGTATTAGTCAATACACCGGGGTAGGAAGATAGGCATTTGGAAGTGGTAATCAACTTTATAAAACAACAGCTTTAATGTTAAAGTACTACAAAACTTTGTCTGAAACTAGTTGTACATCATATATATGCACACACAGAGTGGATGTACAGTAAAATCCAATCCTGCGCCTGTGATTTATCTGCATAATCCTCACATTTGTATGGCTCTTTGTCAGAAGGACTGCAGTGCTTCAGAAGCTATATGTATATATACTAAATAAATCATTTTGTCCACTCATACCGTAACAGCCATTTTGTGCCAGCAACATTGCAGAATGCATTTTAGAAGGGGACATTGATGAATAATTTGTCCTTTTGAGATTCCATGGGCTTTAGGGCACCAAAATGTATTTCAGGTTGGACTAGGTCCAGATCTGTATGAACTCCTTGGCAGTCTTGCAGAAAGTGTATGGGGGTTTTAGAGGTGACCTGTTTTTAGAAATTTAATTGGATTTTTGCTCTATTTTATGCCAGTTATGTGTAAAGAAAGCAAAAAAGGGATGTGGTATTTGTTAGATTGTTGTTTTCTTTTTTCCTTGTTTCATTAGAAATATCCAGCATATCAAGGCTGTGGAAAGAGGATGAATTTTCTTTGAAGTGCTCTGTGGTCATGACAGCTTGGGTTCTTCTCTGCACTGGAGAGATCATCTGAGGGATGGTGGTTCCTGCAGAGGGGAAATAATGTATTTGTATGCTCATAAATTCATTCTAATCAATGTTTCCCTGGCAGTTACTTGATGTTAGTTACCACAGTTGCAAGATGAAGGATGTGTTTACATGCTATTAGCATTGTTAATTGAGAGAAACATGGATGCAGCCTATTTTAAGTGCTGAGACTTGTCTTCCTGTCACTTTTCTGCACTTGATGGCTCCAAAACTGCTGATGTGATCAAATAGCACATTGCAAACTATAGTTGTAAGACAATTTCAGAATTCACTAGTTCTGCTTCAGATAGCTTTGCATCAAGCACTTTGTCTTGGTCAAATCAGACAAACAATATGAACCAGTTTGCCCATGGGGCATCAAGAGTTTTTAGGAATTTGTGATTATAGATCAGTGTTCATTACCAAAGGAACTCCAGGTGCTCAAGGAGCTTGGAGAGCTCTTGAATGTCAGCGCAGGGGGAGACTTCAGAAGTCATTGAGATTGCTGCTGGTCAGACTTGGCTTTAAATATTCCCTGTTTGTTCTCCAAGTATTTTTGTTGACATGCATACGTTATAGCTCATCTGCACAACCGAAAACTTGTGACAGTAGAGACAAGACATATTTAAGAACTTTTGTAGATTAGTTTTATAGCAGAGATTATTGAAGTTGGATGGACATGTGAAACTCAGTGTTTCTTTTGGAGCTAGCAGTGTGCATCAAGAACAATGCTGCAGATTCTAAGAGTAAGTGGTGTGACAAAGCACTCGTCATGGAGGATCCCCAGAAGGCAAGGATGTCGAGAGTGCACTTCCTTAGGTGACAAGTATGAAAATTGTACCATATGGTACAAGTTTTCGAGTGATCAGAAAGGACTTGAAAATTTCTGATAAAGTTTGCAAGTTATTGGAAGACTGGCAGAAGGTTAAATCATGAAGTAGATGAGGCAGTGTGATCTGAATTGCTTTTTAGCCTGTCAGGCAGAGCAGTTCATGAAAAAGCAACTGCCAGTTTGCAAAAGGGGGCTGTATCTTGAGAAGCAGTGACTGAAGAAGCATTGACTGGCAGCTTTACTCTAGGTCTGCTGTGGAATGTTCAGCTAAAAACGTTTATTTGACCCTTGAAGTATTAGCAGGAGCAGGAAAGTGATTTCACGATCATAGATATTTTGCAATTTTGTCTGTTTCAAGAAGTATATTGAAAAATTGGATAAAGGACAGAGAAGCCTCAGTTATGAGAAGCTAGTAAAAATGCTTTCAAGATTTCAGTGTCTTTCGCTCTTTAAAACCAAACCTGAGGTATGCTCTTTAGAGTGTTCAAGCATCTTTGAGAAGACAAAATGATAAAGCAGAAAAGGAAGGTAAGGCTAGACAAGAGAACCAAATTGAAACTGCAAATTAGGTACCCATGTTTTGGTAGACAGTTAACCATTGTAGTAAAGGACAGAAGTGATCAGTTTTCTTTCCTCGTTCATATCTGAACAGGGTACTGTTGTGGAAGACACACTATGTGGTTTCATGCCAGTAGCTACATAGAGCAAGGATAATGTTGAAAAATGCACCAGCCAGTGATACACAGAAGTTCAGATAAGCCAATCCACTGACTTGTGGTTTCATTAATCATTTAAAGACAGCATCGGGTGTCTCATTTTGCATTTAAAACTTAAGGAATTAACTTGGGATTCCTGTGCTTCAGGCTTGTATTTTTTGCATTGAGAGAATTACCCTCCTGAACATCAGCCTTAGACCTACTGAAATTTATCCGTGCAGCAATTAAACAGAAGGGCTGTCCTGAGGTATGATTTTAGGAGCTGTTGCTCTTATGATCACAGGACAGAGGTGAGATTCAAGAAGATGTTGATGGACTGCAAGATTTTCCATTTTTCTGCAGTTTGCAGTCACCATGATGGCTATGCTCAGGGACTGGGGGCCAGGATGGAGAAGTTGTACTGCAAGAAGTATGGAGAAATCATTCACTAGCTTGACCTCCACATAAAAATATCACGTCTGTAGTTTATATTTTCGTATGGGAGCAGGGATTTTTCCCATTGGATTTCAGAATGGCAACAGTTTTAAACTAAGTTGTAATAAATAGCAAAAGAAAGCTAGGGTGCCTCAGAGAGTCTATTTAAAGTCTATTTCTTATTGAAAAAAAATGGGTTTTTCTCAGCCTTCCACGTTTAGTTGTGTAGTTAATATACAAGAGCAGTAAATCACGCTGGGAATTGTCCTCAACCCCCTCAAAGATTGTCCTCAAAGAGGAGGGTTAAATTCGCTGTTTATTTCAACGAAGTCTCTTTTCCAAAGTGCATACATATGGCCTTAAGTGTTCTTGTAGTGTTCGTGTTCTTTAAACACTAATCTTGAGGATGCTTGAGTCTTTGGGTCAGGATGTCAAGATACCCTTTGACACAAGAGACCCTGCTTCAAGGTCTGCAGCTCAGCCCTCCTAAGAGGCCTCCATCTCCATGTCTGCAGGCACGACTGGCACTTCCTATAGCAGCACTTTACATTTAGAGGTAGGGCAGGAATTGAATCTCGATGCCCAAGAGAAAGTAAACTGTGCAAAATCCTAACTCCTGCTAGAGCTGGAAGAGAACATGACCTTTAGCAGCTAACTGGCTGTGGTTTCCCTGAAATGGCTAAAAACACTTACCAGTGATTGTGTGATTGATGATATGTTAAAACCATTTAAGGAACAGGAAAGGTAGTCAATACTTGATGTGGCTCTAGTACTGGGTGAATGAAGAGCTGGTCTGAGGTGGGATCTAAAAGCCCAGAATAGCCTGTTTTTGGAGCTTTCAATAGCTGATCTTTTCATACCTCCTCTTGATTCTGCCTGTTGAATAATGACAGAGGTGTTTTGGGGCAGTAAGTCATTAAGGTTTGTTGACACTCAGGTTTGCCATTGCTATTCAGGAGGTTAAGCACACTGTTTACTCCTGCTCTCCTGTGCCACTTGGGTTGAAGTTACAGGTTCTTTGTTTCTCTGCTGGCTCTCCCTGTTGATCATTATGCAGAATGAAACCTTAGAAGTTGCCTGAATATTAATTTTTCAAGCTTTCTGAAAATTATAGCAAGTAAAAGTCAGGGGAAGTACATTGGCTCCTGTTAAGGCAGAATGGCAAACATGCTGAGCAATGAAGAGGTATGCCAGCCTGGGATAATATGTGCCAAACTGGGTCCTGCTGTCAGCACCTCTGGCCTCCTGCCAGGGGCCCATGGCCATGTTTGTCTTGTGGTCACTTTTTTACAGAGCAGTTGTACATCTCTTCTGAATGCAGAGGTGCTGCATCTGAAGGTTTAAAGATCTTGAGTTTAGCTTCATACACCTTGGCAAGAGGAGCCCTGCTAGAGAGAGGAGGTGAAGGAGTCCTGGGTGCCTGGTGGTCTCCTGTATGTGAACACGCACGGTGCAACGGAATACTGTGTGCTGGAGCCAGTGGGTTTATTTTAGAGACAGCCTGGAGAGGAGTAGGATTTAAAAATTTTCCAGTGGAAGGCTGAAATCAAAACACTTCACGATATTTGTCAATTCTTATTTTGAAATATCCTCACCTAGATTTTTTCAATTGTTGGATGCTTTCAACATAAAAATTTGACTTGTCACAATTTTGCCCCAAAATTTTGTATGTTGAAGTTGGATTGGAATCTTGAATTTTGTCCAAAGTTTTTTGTGAAGTTAAGGAGAAATATAAATTTTTAATGGAGAGTTTAAAGATCATATGGTTTCATTCAGAATTGAAAAACAAAGCCAGATTTCGAAATTTTGAAATCCTTTATAGGAAAGGGAACTTAACCTTGGTTCTAATTTTGATAATCTTTCTTGTGGAGTTATCACAGTGTGGCTGTGGCACAGTTGGCACTGTGAAGCCAAATATAGATCTGTCCTTTAGGTAGCATTCAAGTTTCTTTCTGTTTTTCCTTTTTGTGTTTTTTTTTTTGGGTTTTTGGTTTGTTTAGAGAGAGGTTTGTGCAGTTTTCTCTCTTATTGTACAGTAAGCATGTTGCCAACCCTTGGCACTGTCAAACTACTAAGTGTCATTGCTCATTAGCATCAAATGCCACAGCCCATATAACTTTTTCTGTGTTGCTCAGCTAGCACATGTTGGCTGTTAAAGCAGCAGTTAATCCCTTTGATACTGAATGGGTTCAGTAATCATCCAACCTGTTATTTAAAGTAATAATCAAAGTTGTCTAATGACTTTCATGGTTTAATTACTTTAGGAATCTTGCAACAGACAAGGAAATTTTGCCATGCAAGCTAACTCAGGCAGCACTGGGGAGCTGGTGGTAGAGAATGCTTTTTAAATATAGCCAGGAAAATGATGACTTAAGCAAGTGAGGTGTGAGTGAAAGGAAAACAGGGTTTGGTAGGTGAACAGTAAGCAGCCTGATTGCTTTATGATGCACTAACAGCTTTTCTGCTCAATTTTGACTAGTGTTTTTAGAGCAAGATCTTTGCAGTGTTTTACCTAGCAATAAATGCTGTATCAGTTTGGTTGGAGCAGTGTTTAATCTGGGTTTAATTGTCAGAAATTTCTAAGTGTGTGCCTATCAGTAGTAAGCTGTTATGCATATGTGCAGAATGAATGCTAGCCAAGGTAATAGAAGCCATGCAATTTTTTTTCCTCTTTAAATGTGGGAGAATCTGCAGTAGCATTCACAGAAACATACATCAATTATTGGCAGTTTAAAACTTTGTAATAGTGACCTGTATGTGTGCTGAGTGCCTTTTTTGTAAGATATGCCTGTTCCTCCACATTTCCCAAAATGCTTAAATTGAGCATCTTTCCCTTCACAGCGTATATGGCAGCACTGTTATCTCAATCATTTCTAGTGCTGAGATGATATTGCTAATGCTGTTCCACAAGCAATACCAGGAAAAAGATCCTGGTCCCTTCAGTGCAGACACAAGTGGTGAGATGGGGCAGGAATAGGAATCAGTTGCTGCAGCGAGTGGACTAGGAAAGAAGTGTTGCCTTTGGTATTTGAATGGAAGAGCTAAAAGGAACAAGTACATAGTCAGCACTGCCTTTTTTGCCAGTGCAAGTGTAATAGTGAAACAAGAATTCAAGTTTTCAACAGCCTTGCAATGCTCAGAACACACTGGTGTTTGCTAGAGCAATTCTGAATCAGAGTTTATAAGAATTAATGCAACCAAGCGTGGTGACTTCCTTTTTTGGTATTAGTTATTTTACAAATAGGAAGAGCACATTTGGCTCTTTACATCAGGTTTGCTTGTGTTTTTCCTGCATTTTCACTTGATTGTGGGTAACTTTTTAATTGTGGCCCCAGTTTTGGTTGCTGAACTTGAAGTTGTGTGGTCTCCCCCATCTGCAGGATGTTGGCAAACTTTGTCACTGACAACTGAATACATGGATGCTTTGTGTTTGAAAAACAAAAGAAAGGGATATGATGAAACAGTCTGTGTTGCATAACTCAGAGGTTGGACCAAGGTCTGGAAGGTTTAATTGGGAGTGCTGGTTTAGGAATTCCTGCAATTTAAGCTTCACAAAGAAAGTAACTTGAACTATCCAAACTACTGCCCTGCTAGAACCGATGCACCTCCTAGTGTGCAGTTCTGTATTAGCTATTACAAGGAAAAAGCAGAGGTAAACCTTTTGCTCTCCTTTCGTGGAGAAAAGTCCAGGCCACCTTCCTGCTTGCAGATCCTCTGCCTCCTGTTTTGTATCACATATAACTGATAAAAAAACCCCGTGGCTTTTTTTTTTTGCATTACGTTTTTGTAAGAGCTTTGAAAAATACTTTAAAAGCATAAAAGACATATCTGTAACAGAACACTGTAGGAGTTGGGCTTTTTCTTTGGCTTGCTTGGTAGGAAAACATCAGCAATTAACTTTGAAATTTTTGGTGCTCCATTGTTTCTTAGACTGAAGAACCATACTTCACTTTCGAAAGTGAGAATGCACTTCACTGGCCTTGCCTTCAGTAACACCCATACAAAGAATGGGGCAGAAAAAATAAATGTAGGTATAAATTACAGAACGAAAGCTTTGAGGGAGAGGTGAGCACAGGTAAGATGGTGGGTGAGAGGGGAGTGTGGGTATTTGAGAAGAAAATAATTTTCTCCTCTGTGTGACTTGAGAAAGTCTGACCCTGAATATTTGTCCTTCAATGGCCAATTCAGCTGAATGGGTTTTGTCAACATCTGACTGAAATTTGGTGCAAAAACAACAACAAAAAAACCCCCAACACCATAGAAGTAATTCTGAAAACCCTTGGTGCAGGCAGGTGATTTAAAAGTTGCCACTTGTCAGTTAGGCTGTGGTGAGTTGACCCCCGGTTCTCCTTTTGTCCTCACTGTTGTGTGATGAACTACGAGTGTACACACACAGGCTGGCTCAAAGTACAGCATTTTACTCTGCAGTCACAACGGATTTAATATCTACCCATTGTGGGTAACTCGGTTGATAACTTGTTCAACCTCAGTAAATCATTTGCTTCTGATCATACTGAGTAGATATTTGTGTCATCTGCTGATGCTGGGATGGAGGGAGCTTGGCTTTCAGGGAACCAGGTCAGGTTAAGGGAATTAAATAGGAAAGAAGATGGGTATGCATGAAATACTTACAGCAAAGGAGTTAAATGTCTACGATGAGATGAAGTTCTCCAGTGGTCCATAAGCCGGCCACCCTGTCTCAGGAAAACAGAATCTTAATCAACTACAGATCCTCCAGCCTCTCAGACATGAAATAAATGTCATAACAAGAGTACCATTTATTCAACTGCAATGCTGTTTGGCTCTACAGCTCTCCTTGGCATTGAAAACCAACTTCACCTGGTTCCAAATGTGTATGATGACATCTTTACAGAGGACATGGTATTACTTAGGGTGTACGCGGGAGTGTCATCAGAGGCACAGAATCTTTACAGTTGGAAAAGACCTCTAAGATAACAGAGTCCAACTGTCCATCCCAGAGAGAAAACAAACAAACCCCACCTGCACTCCCCTACCCCTCTCCCCCGCCCACCAAAAAACCCAAAACAACAAAAAAACGCAGACAAAAAACCCCAAAAAACAACCCACCAAACAAACAACAACACCCACCATGCCCACTAGAGCATGTCCTGAAGTGCCATGTCTACACCATTTTGGAATACCTCCAGGGATGGTGACTCTACCACCTCCTATGCTTTAACTCTTGGTCTTGGATTTTGGAAGGCAAGGCATTGCCTTAGTTGCTTCCATCAAGCATTTATCAACAAATGTAACTCTCCTTTGCACCTGTCTGATGAGAAAATATCGTGAGGTTTGCAGCACCTTGCATTTTCAGAGGATTGGAGTGTAACTAATGCGTTATGGTCAGCATAGTAGCTGTTAGTATCTGAAAGGTTAAGATTGTGAACTCTGTTCACATTCACATGTGCAGGTACAGCTGTAACTGACACCTGGTATAATGAAGTTAAATGTCGTTGTGGGACTCCATTTCCTTTGCGAAGCAGGTTTGACTGTAGTTGATTCTTGCTTTGGCAGTGTTCCTTCCCCCCCTCCCCCCTCTTAGTGTTGTTTAATATCCATCTACTTCATGACTGGATTGTATTGTTCTAACCCTTTGCTTGCTCAATCCAGACAAATGCTGATGCTTCTATGCCTTCCTTTCCCTCTGGAACTTTTGTCACAGGCACAGGTTTTACTGTGAGTCAGTAGAAAGAGGTTGTGTTACGTGACCTAAGGAGAGAGGTTTCTGTCTTGCTGCCACAGTCTGCAAACAGTGTGTTCAGGGCCTCATACAATACTTGTTGGCTCACACCTGACAAAATGGGGTAATAAGAGCCATTTCCACCCACTCTAGATATTACAGCGTTGATGGCAAGTGTTCACTAAGTTAATTAGACTAGCAGCCATACTCATTGCCTTTCTCAGAGAGCTTTAAAAGGTCCCAGTGAGATAGTTTATAAACTCTTTAGATTTCACTCTTTGCTTGGTATGTTTGGAATCTGGTGTGTGCAGTCTGTATGGCATTCTGCACTAAATGCACCTTCTAAAAACATATATTAAGAAATCTAAATAGGGCATCTCATTTTAGAAGTTGGTTGAAATTTCAAAATTGGTAAAACATCTGTGGAAGCATTAGACATTGTGCCAAAAATCCTATATGCTGGTGTTACCATGATCAGCTCTCACATCTTGAACATGCTAGACTGAGTTTCAGGTTTAAGTGCCCATCAGCCCAAGCCCACAGGGAAGACATAATATCTGTGACATTTTTGTATTGTGTTAAACAGCACCAGTTCTGTTTGTAGTTGGAGGGGAACAGGCTACCTGCTGCTCTCTGGAATTGAGGTGTGATGGAGGATTGGCTTTTTAATGCTTTTACTTTGGTAAAAGTATACTGTCGCCATACTCTCATCACTAGTAGCCAGCTGTTTCACATCAGTAAAATGTGTCATTTGATCTCACCTAAATTGTATGATTGAGATGAGAAATTTATTACTGTCAAGTCATAGCTTTGTTGTAAAATGGTCACTGACAGATCAGCAGAAGAGCAAGAGCACAAATCAGGTTGGTTCCCTATGCTTCAATATTTTCACTCCCATTATCTAGGCAATATTTTCTACTTTGTCATTCAAATCAGTTAAACTAGTAGTGTCACTGGTTATGTGTACTTAAGAATTCTGATGCCTACTTATTGAGAAAAGGGAACAGAATTGCATCTAGAGCAGTTTCCAGTTATACTCTTGGTCGCATGAAAATATGAGTGGATGAATTCCCTGAGTTGCAGTCTCCAGTGAGGTTGTGCAACTGTCCCAAAGAGTTGTATGCACACCCATGAGGATTTCCTTAGTTAAGAAGCCAAGCAGAAACCTATTGGAGGTATTTGGTTTGCTTGGCTTAAATGTATGGACATAAACTGTAAGGAGAGAAATATTGCATATCCTGCAAGCCATGGTGTTATCAGGTTGGTATCCAACAAGCAGAAGTGGAAGGTGCACTGTGGAGCTGCATGGTGGGTCAGAAATCACATCCTCTGGTTCTGCCCTTGCAGAATGGGGCTTGGCAAAACAATGCCCAGAGTTGCAAGCAGCTTACTTGCCACATGTGCACTCTTTTGTCCCCTCCTTATTAAATAAATACTCTGTGTGTCTCCCTCTGCCACGGGAGCCTGACATCGCAATCAATAGGTTTCAGTATGGTAGAACTGAACAGGTGTAGCAGGCTTATTTCTTCTGTGAAATTACAGCAGTGCTGACTCGGATGTTTTTGGTGAGCTGTAAAGCAGAAGCTTTTGACTAAAATATTCTTTTGTCTTGGATTCTTCCCTGAAGTTTAGCATTGTGTCTGGAAGATGCCTCCCCTTGTGAGTTGTGGACTTTCAGCTTAATGTCAGTACTCATTTCGTAGGAGCAGAAGAAATTTGAAAGACTGGAATTAAACCACAGTAGAAGGAAGAATTTAGTGCACCATTCCAGGGGGTTTGCTTGCTCTTATTTGGTGCACACAGCTTAGGCATGGCAGGAATGTGTACTTTATAGCAATGTCTCATGGACTTGTGCTAAAATAACCTAAACCCCCTCACCTCCTGCCAGGTGGGGCTGTAAATACGGAGTAACTCAATCTAATTGTTGCAGGCACTAAACAGATGGGGTTTTATTGTCTTGAGTGCTGGGAGTGTTCTGCCTGTTCCCAGCCTTCATCATGGTACTACAGGCTTAGTGCATGCTGGAGTATTCCTCCATCTCAGATGCTGTCAGGTGGTACAGCAGAGTGGAAGTGGACTGGCTGCCTTTGCTGTGCATCTGGCTTTACTGGATGAAGACAGAGCTGTGCTCCCTGCTGCCCAGAGCACTGTGCTGCCATGAGCATTCCATTGAGAGAGGGGAATGTGTGTAGTGAATTACCCTTGATTTCCTGTGAAGGGGTAAATACCAGCCAAGTGCTGCTGCTTCCCTGGTCCACTGTAAGAGGATGTAGGAGGAAGTGAGCTTGTGGTGCTGCTTTAATTGTACAGGGAATGTTTGGGTATCTACAAGAATGTTTTATGCCAGGCACTGCATACTGGACCTGTAAAGTAGGTGCAAAGACCAGGTTCATGCAGTGAATGATGGCTCAGCATTCCTAGCTCTATAATAAGCTTTGCAATCTTTCTCTTCTTCCCTTAGCCTACTTTCAGCACCTCCAGAGTGCTTAATTTGACTGCTCAGGACAAGAGGACAGTGTTGTCTTCTGGGACTCTGTCAAGCAGGAGTGGATATTAGACAGCTCATCTGCAATAGCTTGATGGGGAGAGTTTGAAGGTCAAAGAAAACGTGCTGAAGAAGTGCTGCCTCCCTGAGCATAGTGATTTTGCTTTCTTTGCACATTGGCCCCAGCCCAGCTTGATGTGAGCTTAAGTTGAGCAGGGTGGTGTTCCTTGCCATGGTGGGTACACATGGGCTGGAAGATGCTGAGAATTAAAGGACTGGTAGCTTAGTATAGTTGATGTGTTTTGCTACTCATGTTTGATGTTACAGCTAGTGGCAAATTAAATTGAGGAATCAATTAAATCTTTTCTTTCTGCGCATGCCATATTGGTTTTCACAGGAGCCCTTTTCTGTCAGCAGATTCTGCATCTGCAGAAGCTGTTTTACCCCGAGCTTCTCTGAAGAGCAGCACTGATTATTTCTGTTCATCAAGGAGTAACTCTAGGCAGTTTTTAAAGACTTCATAGAAACAGTTTTTTAAATGTTACTTGCTGACTGGAGAGCTACTGCAGCCACTGCAGAAGCAAGCCCTGTTATAGCAAAGATGGTGAGGGGGAGAATGCAATCACCTTCTCTCACCATAGCTCAAGGTGACAGCAGCACTAGGATGTTCCCATTTTGGGAAAAAAACCCACCACCTGATAGGGCTCACGTGGAGATTCCCTCTATTCTCACCTGCCAGCCCATATATTTTTGAGGGAGAAAAGGACTAACAATGGTCACTTCCTGACTGACTGGTCGTTGCAGCCTCAAGAACAGTCAAAAGTATTAACTTTCCACCAGTCAGAGCTTTCCAGTTTGCAGAGGACAGACTGCCTGGGGATCAGTTGCTCCTGCTCTGATCATCTCTGTGCTGCAGTCTTTTCACCTCTGCTTTTCTTGATCCTATCTGCCCTTATATCACCTTTTTCCAGTCTCTCTGCTTCCTTCAGTATTCCTTTTCTGGGTTTTTTTTTGTTTGTTGGTTTGTTTTTTTTGTGGTGGGTTTTGTTTTGGTTTTTTGTTTGTTTGTCTTCCTGTCCTTGGTTTATCTCTACCTGAAGTCTTTCATAACACTAAGTAACAGCACTGCTGTATTTTCTGTTCTCACCAGTTTGCTGAGCTTTCCCTGTTCTCTTGCATTTGAGATCGTTAGCTCTCTGAGACACAGGCTGTCCACCACTCTGTACCATACCTGTTGCAGTGGGACCAGCTTTCACTGTCTAGTAACATGATTAATATAGCTAGTGCAAATAAATTATTAATTGGTACTTAAGTTCCCCAATCAGGGTGGAACGCTTTGTTTTTCCTCCAGTCATTCCCTTCTTCCCAAATATATAAATAAATGCAATAAATACGCAATAAAATGCATAAATACATAAATGCAAGTGTCCGAGGTTGTTAATGTTGAGGAAAATACAGCTTCGTTTATCTGTCTCTCGACATGGCTTCTGGCATCGTGGTGTCTAGCTCTCTGAAGAGCTGCATGAAGAAGTGATGGGAGATGTGGGAGCACTGGCATGGCTGGTGTGTAAATGACTGACTGGGAGATTGAGGAATAAAGAACATGGAGATTGATTGTGTTCTGCCTTAGAGCACTAAGCATTAACCTCAAGACAAAGCGCTGGGAGCCAGTTTTTAAATTCCTGAACCATTGATTTGCCTTCTGCCTGTTCAGCATCCTCCCCCTGTCCAGTGACAGTCTCCCCTCAGTCCCTGGGGAATTGTGTCCCAAAGGTGCTCTGAAATTGGTGTGACAAATGGCAGCCAACCCCACTGAGGGACTTTGCAGTGTGGAAATCTAAGTGTATACACTATCAAAGGTTAGTTGGTTGGGGAACTGCAGAGTTTTGCCTTTCAGTTGACACTTTACCATTTCCTCGCTTTACAAATGCGTTGAAGATGCTAGTGCTTCATGAATACCAAACACCAGGTTGCTTGGGGGTTTTTTGGTTGTTGTTTGTTTTTGTTTGGGTTTTTTTTTTGTCTGATCAGTATTAAGATCTTAGAGCACAGCTCATCACAGATGTTTTCTAACCACTGCCTTCTCCCTCCCCAAAGGTACTGGCTGACATCCCAATAACCAAGGCAGTCACGGTGTAAAAATAAAACAATGCCAAGGTTCAGCTGTTACACGCTGGTGTGAGAACTAATGATGGCAAAGCCGCTTCTAATGTCCATAAGGGGGAGACTGTGCTTAAAAGCTCCTGTCCCGTGTTGTCTCCATGATCAAATGCCTGTGGAGTGGCAGCTTTGCAAAGTGAAATTCCAGCTGTTGCTCAGGAGGCCAGTTGCCTAAAAGTATGCTCCAGGGACAAGATGGATTTTGAGAGATGGACGATTATGTAGAAAGTTGCTGCTATTGCACAGCAGCCTGGGCTGGGTAGGGGTGGATTTTCTCGTAGCAGATGTGTGAGGAGGAGCTGTACCACATGGAGAGCCTGGCCTTGGGTAGCATATGCTGGGCAGTAAGAACCCGACTACACAGAGACAGGATTGAATGCAAGCTCTTCATGCTCCTCTTTCCCAGGCTGCCTGCAGGTTCAGGAAAACAGCTCTGCAGAAAATCAGGTTGAGAAAGAATTCTTTGTAGTGAAAGAGCTCTCTTAAATTAAATGGCTGAACTTCCTCTAGTCGCTGAGGAGTTATGTATTTGCCTTTAGGGAAATGAGGAAGGAGACTTGAATTCTTTCTCTTCCCTTAATGTCTGTTGATTCTTACTGCAGTGCCAGCTGGTTGCTGGTTTTGCTTTCCCTGGGTGAATCCCAGCTGCAGTTGCAGGTGCTGCTCCACTAGCTCAGATCCAAGCAGGGACTTTTGAGCAGGAGGCCCATGTTGAAGAGCTTCACAGCAGTGGATACAAATGAATGCTAAATCTGTTCCCTGGTAAGTGTTGAACTGTTTGAGTGCACTGAACCCCTCTGAGCTGCCAAACCTTCTGTCAAGCCACAAGTTAAGTTGTTGTAAGTCTGTGTTGCCTTTTCTTTCAATAGCTTGTAGCATGTCCTATAGGAGTGTAAATATGACTCCAGCCAGGCATGAAACATGCAACTTGAAAGCCACAGTGTTTGAGAGGCTGGGTAATGGAGGGTGTGATTGTGACTCAGAGGAGCTGCTACTCTGGTCAGGTTGAAATGGGAAGAGTTTGGGCATGTCTGTCTGCCTGCTTGCCCTCCTCCCGAGGGGTACGGGAAGCCTGGCAGGGGCTGGGCTGAATTCCCTTTACCGATGTAACTGCCAATGCTGGTGAGACTGCAGAAGCCCCGCTGTGCTAAGTGTGCACTGATGCTGTAGCAGCAGCCACTGGAGTGACTGCCCCTGTGCATGGACTTCATCTGGTGTATTGATGAGGTGTGTGGCTGGAAATGTTGCAGGGAACCTGCAGATTGTTTGGGTTTGTTGGTGTTTTACAGTCTTCTCTTATTCACCCCCTCCCTGTCCCCTGCACTGTTTATCTGTTTATTCAACGAAGTAAGGATGCTTCCAGGTGGGTTTTCTTTCCACAAGGTCTGATTGGCACTACTGAATATTACTTATTCCTGAACTCAGGCACAAGCTCTTAGCTGTTATGAGGTCTGGAGAAAGTAGCTGAAAGCCTTTCTGCAGGGGGAGGTGTGGGGAGGAGGGAACCCGTTGGAGTGCTGCAGAAGGAGCTGGAGTGAATTTTCATGCTGATGAATATGAGCGTGAAAGCCCTGACTGCTGCTGTGCTGTAATTTGGCCAAGCAAGTGTTCTCCAGGCACTGTCAGTGCACATCTGTGCTGAGCACTGACTTGAGCTGTTCCCATCATGAGCATTTACCTTGGCAGTGGGTGTCATGAGTAATATCCCAGCTAGACCAGTTGCAAACCCTATCCTGGGGAGACTTTACTGTCTTGACATTTGTCTTCTCAGCTGCACCTGACAAGCAGAGGAGAGGCTGAAGAAATATTCCAGCTGCAGTTTGATTATTTTTTTCCCCCCTAATTATTATTCTACTTTCAGTTTTAGGTTTCTCATACCTGCCTCTAGATCCACCTGGAAGGGAAGGGGGAGTGTGTTGGTGTGAACCGTAAGATAAATGAGACAAGTAGGAGTGATGAGTGGTTCTGCTGCCATGTTTGGGGCACTGCCATAACTTATCTCTAATGATCTAAATTGGGGCTGAGGATTAAAGTCATTATGAGAAGAAGTCAAAGTCGTGGTTGCAGTGATGGATGACTACAAGTAAAAGCCAACTACAACATTTTAAACATAGTGGAGATGCAAAGCAATAAACCATCAGCACATGGCACATTAGGCAACAAGGTTCGATAGAGCAAAATGTCAGGTGATACCAATTTTGGAAGGGATGAAGAGGTGCGGTTCCTTAGCAGGATGGGGGGTGATGGCCACAGTCACCGTGCCTCCCTTGGAACTTTGATTTGCAGTCTGTTCCCAGCAAGGCAGCAAGCACAGCCCTGTATCTGCTGGGACAGATGCACTGACACAGAGCAGTGCCTGTGCTTGCAATTCCAGTGAGCTTGTGACTGCATCTGCATTGGCCCCTCAGCAGGGAGCGTGCCTTGGGCAGAGCAAGCCCTGCAGTGTGGTCAGGGAGGAACTACTTACTGCAGGACTGTGGATCCATGTGCACTGACTCTGGCTGGCAAGGAATTCCTGCTGCATCCCTAAGCTGTTCCTGAGGCCTCTCAACATTTTCCCTCCTTTGTTTCAGAGCCATCATCAATCACTTCAACCCGAAGATAGAGTCTTACGCTGCGGTCAATCACATATCACAGCTCTCTGAGGATCAGGTAAGCCAGGCGTGCATTGACTCTTTTTCATGTTGACCTCTGGAATATAGGTGTTCAGCAGTACCTTGTGCTCATTGGGACTGATGATGATGCAGCAACATGAGGGGTGAAGACAGGACTCTCATGTTCCTTTTTCAGGTGTGGATGAGAGGAAGAGAAATGAGGTTTGCTTTAGCCAATTTTACCATCATGTGCAGACATCTTGGTCCAGAAAATGCAGAAGTATGGGTACAGGTGATGAAATTGTCAGCAAGTGTGGCTGGAGACTTTGAGGATACAGGCATTTAAAAAAGGGCAGGAAGTTGTTTTGGCAGCAGATTTTAGTTATTGGAGGACTGTTTGGCTCAGCTTGATTTTCTGTGAGATCAGGGAATTAGAACTCTGGCAACAGTTGGTAGAAATTTTCTAGGATTATTGAATTAAATTGTTTTAGATTTTGAAAAGAGAAGGTTTTTATTAAAGAAGGTGGTAGGGTTAGATTTCCTTAATTTGGCCTGGTTTGCTCTCTTCATGTCTTGCTTGTAGTACATAAATGTGTAAATGTGGCTTTTTGAGAACAGGGTACTGTGCATGGTCTTAGGAAGGGAAGTCATGGTCTATCTCCCAAAATAAAATACTGGGACTGTATGTTAATAACTCTTGGAGAGGTAAATTATGCTGCAGGAGCCTGTAGTGGACAAAATACAGAGCTTCTCTGTGAGTTTGGGGGACAATCCCACTAGCACTTCTGGACCTTCTGGAGAAGAAATTGTGTACGCAGTTGAGGCCAGACCTCATTTGAGTTGTCTTAGATTGCTCTTTCCACCAGATGGGATCCTGTGCTTGTGTCTGCTAAAAGGTCTTGACTGCATCTTGCTCTGCAATTCGTTTCTCTCTCTGTCTGGGTTATATTTTTGCTCATTACTTGGATGATACCCTTCCATACTTCCTACTAAGCTTTTCATATTACTCTACTTAATCTTTAATATGTAACACCCTGAAGTCTCAAGGTGAATGCTGTATTAGTACAGTGGAAAAAATATGTGGACCCCACTGCTTTTTATGCTTTTCTTGATATAGCTGGCTAAAAGAACACTGGTTTTAATTTACCCAGTTTTTCTGTATTGTTCAGCCTCTGAGAGTCACTATACTCACAGCTATGCTTTGTGATGGTTCATGTTATCAATCCTCATTCATGGATGAGACACTGATTGCAGCAATCCAGACCCCTAAAAAAGAAAAGCCTTTAAAATCCAAATTTAAAACTGGGGGCTTGGATGGAGGGGAATTTTGCATAATGTTTAGTTTAGTCTGAGAAAGGAAATGAGCTTTTCATTGTCAGCTCTGTGTAGTATTCATCGCCCAGCAGCTCAGGGAGGTCAGGTTAAATCCTTTCTTCCTTCTGTTATTCTTTAAATAAAATCTGTAGCAGCAGGCAGATAATGAAATCAGTGCTGATGCATGGAGCATTTTGAGGAAGATGACTAGGAAGTTGAAAGACAGATTTCTCTTTTTTCTTTTCTCCCTTCATGCTTTCTCTTAATGTAGGGAGAACATCAAACCAAGCAAGGCAATAATAGGCCCTGGTGAACTGCAGAGAAATAACAGAGATGTCACTGTGGTGAGGGACTGTGTGGTCTCTCAGTGAGGGTGTTGAGTCAGTGCTCTGCAATTTACTGCCACAAAGAGGAGAGGGATGGAGACTTCTTACCTTCACTTTCAATTAGGCAGTGAGCTCAGGGCTATGTGTTGGACTGTGGTTTCCCCTCCATCAGAGCTGTCCCACATGTTAAGTACATGAGAGGTAATGGAAGATGCCAGAGATCAAGGCCAGAATCTGGCTTTTGTGGGATAACAGAATGTGTTGTTTTCATTCTGTATTTGCTGTTCAGCATGGGATAGGAGGGTCAAGATCGCCTTTTGGCTGCTGGAGTGTCTCTTGTTTTTTCCTTCCAGCTGTACCTTTTGTTTTTACATGTGTGTTCACTTAATTGCCCTTTTCTCTCCATAAATATTTTCTGCACAAAATCCACCCTCCTTCATGGCCCTGTGTTTTTGAAGCACACCACATTTAAATATTTAATGCTGACATTTAACTTGTGTGGCTGTGCACAGATTATACATATGGGACTGGTCATTCTCTCAGTTATTTCAGTAGATTCAGGAGACAGGTATTTCTTTACTGGGAGCATTTGTTTTAATAATTTTGAGGATCAAAGTTTTATTTTAATGAAGATTTCCTTCCCAGATACTAGCCTTGTCCACATTCTCATATGGCTGCTCATAGTCCTCTGTGGTATCGGAGAATCTCCTTTTAATCAGGCGGGCCTGGCTTTGACATAGCTCTGTCTGAAGGGGATTTTCCAGCTGCTTCGAGTTGACTCCAATTCACTTGAACCTAATCAGCTTGCAGACTCTCACTTGAGCATTTGTCAAGCTTACTATGCAGCTCCCTGACTATTCTGGCACCCTGCTCCTGTGTTAGATGATTTTTTTAATTATTATTTTTATTTTGTGGTTTTAAAAAGTACCTAAGTAATCAGCTGAAAGAGATTTTGCTGTATATTTTTCTTTTCCTAATCCTATTGAAAGCTTTATTACCTTGTTAATCACTGATGTCCGTTTATTACTATTCTTGGTCTGTCATTTCAGTGCTTTCTCCTTTTTTATTTATAAGCGTTAATGTTAACATTATTACATGCTGAGGGGATTTGTAGCCCCTTGAAAATTATATATATGGGATTGTTTTAGGGATAAACTTGTTAATACCACTGTACATCTTCAGCCCTAAAGATCACCAGGAACCACAGTTTGAATATCAGATCTGTGATCTAGGCAGGTATATTTGCAAGACTTCATGGTACTGCTTTGCTGACTGTTGTGGGGTTGTTCCAGTGTTCAGATCAGAAATACTAGGAAAATACCTTCTTCTTTCCATATTCTCTTGAGCAAAGAGTGGGAGATTCCTGGGGGCAAACAAATGCCAAGGATTTGATGATGAGCCACCTCAGTCTATCGACACCATGTGATCCTTGCCAGTGCCACTCTGCAAAGTCTACTTGTCAAAGCAAACTCTCAGTCCTTGTTTGTTGTTAGCTATTTTGACCTTGCTGTAGTTCTTCCATGAAACGTCTTAGCTATTGGCATCTTCCCTGACTTGCTCATTTGTTAAACCTGACTTCAGTGTTAGCTTGTGTTTTTGTGGTATTCTCCCTCTCTAAGCTCTTAGCTCCTGCCTGCATGTGCTTTAAGGAACTGAAAGATGCTGCAGTCAAAAAGATAGGGTTGGCCATTAACTGCCAATGTAGTTTTAGCTCTTCCATGCAAGTGATTATTCCCATGTCTTCAAAGATGTTTCAGTCCTTTCTTAAGTCAAAGGGCAAAATAGCCTTCTGTGAAATGAATTCATAGGCTTATCTGTACTCTCCAGATGACTGGACTGCCTTGTACTTAATATATTGGAAGTAGACTTTCTCTGTGCCATATCTGATCTGAGAAGCTCCCAACATGTTTTCTGACAGAAACAGTTGCTGAGAACAGGGTCAAGGTAGTGAGAAAACAACAACACAACAGTTACTCCAGAAGGTCAAACGCAGACAAACAGAAAAACTGGAAACACAGGGCATAAATGATCTGGATTGGGTCTCATGTGTGCCTTTTCTGGATGTGAAGGAGCAGCTGTTTGTAAATAGGTAGCTCTCTGCCGGATGGTGATGTAGCGTAATTATTCTGGAGAGGCTAAAATGAGTGGAACTCAGTACTTTCGGTGACATCTCCTCTGAGCAGGAATGTCTTGTGATGGCTCGCATGTCAAGCAAGCCATGTGCCAATTGGCAAAATTGCTCATTAGGATCTCATTTTCTCTTTGGCATTTTTTCTTGCTTTGATTTCTGCTCTAAGCATCTTAAAACGTGCTTTTTGTAATAGAAGCCCTTCTTTCTTCCCAGCCACAGCAGGGACACTAGGTACCTCTGTTTGGAGGTGGCGTAACGTTCAGTGTGGAAGACTGTTGTGAACACCTGTACTGTGTGTATCAGTGTGGTAACTGCAGATGAAAAGTGCTGGGAGCCAGAACAGATTGTGATGGAAAAACAGGACAACTGTATCGCTTTTGAAATTGTGACAAATGAGAGTAATACTTGGGTTGTTCCACATTGTAATACTTTTATAACTCTGGTAGCTGCAATCCAGTTTGGTCAGGCAATCTCACAAAGCCATTTCCCTTTCCTTGAGGTCATACCTCAAATGTTGAATGCTCCTCCGTCCCCCAAATCAACCAGATTGGTGGGGCTTCGAGGGACTAACCCAGCGTGCAGCTCAAGGAGGCTCCCCAAGTGACTTGCACAGAAAATCACAAAAGGGTGCAGTTGGTTTTAGATGCCCTGAAGTATTCTATTTCTGAGCCATTGGTGTCACAGTTTATTCAACTTCTGGTTTCCATAACTAGCAGCAAAACCCCTGGCAGATACCAAATGCTTTGTTGTTTTTTAGCACTAGGAGTTAAAAGCCTGTTGGCATGTGTGCATTTTATATATTTAAAATGCCGAGTACCATCAATGCTACTACTATAATAAATCCCCCTAATCTCTTACATTAATATAATGTGTTGTGGGAGCTCCATAAAGACTTTAAAATGGTTTTGGTGTAATGCTACTTCACTTTTGAAAGGCAGTGAGCTTTGGGGTAGAAAGTATCAAGCTTGCTAGTGCCACGTTGCTCACAGTAGTAGGGATGTGAAACTCCAGCTAAGGGGTCACCAAGGCAAAGCCCTAATTTAAGTCATCACAGCTTTGCAAACGAGGCTGGGATCTTGGGTTTTATGGTCTCATTACAGACACCTACTCATGATTAATAGCTTGAAACAGATTTTGTTGTTCAAATAGAAAGAGCTCAGCAGCACCAGGTGCAATTGGAATCCCAGGCTTAAAAGGATCTATGTAAAAAGTCTTCTGGAGTTGGCAAATTGCTGGTTTGCCTGGCTGATGGGGGAGGTCCTCTGGTTTAGATATCTTTATTTATTTGGTTTACCAGAGACATAGACCTGCAATTTACAAATGCCTCAGACTGCTTTATGCAGTGTGCCAGACTGAATGGGTCTGAAGAGTCTTCAAGGACTGATCAGCTTTCCTGCAAGGAGATTTGAAGCTGGAGGTGAGCTTTGGAGCAGTGACTTTGTGCTGTTTAGTGCCTTTTATTAAGATGTAAAATATAATAAACTGTGTCATCAGAGGGGGGGGGACAATGTGTGGTAGGCTGTTAGAGGGCCAAAAGAAGGGCTTTGTTTTTTAAAAAGACCTACTGCTGGAGAGATGTAACCCTTTTCCTAATTCAGTCCCAGAAACCCCAATAAGCAATGGGAGAAACCCTTCAATTCCCTTCTTTCAGGCTCGACACAAAGGTGCCCTGGCACCCTGCCTGTCACAGCTAGTGGCATTTGGCTCCTTTGTGTCTCTTGGAGGCAGCGTGATCCTGGATCACTGTGACTGCTCTCCTGGAGCAGAGGAGTCTTTCCACCCTTTGCTTATTGCAAGTGCTAAAGACATGTCTTGCTTCCTACCACTTCTGTGAGCTGTGCTCTTGGGTAGATTAGGGACTGCCTCAAAATACAAACTGGTAACAAAGTAAGTCCATTACACTTCAAAGCAAGGCTTGCGTTCTGTGCTCAGGGCTGTTTTCATATCCTTGTCTGGCTGTCGCTAGTACCACAGGGACTGATAAGGACCTGAGAACTGCTGTAGGGTAGGTGACCACTGAATGTTGGGGACTTGTGTTGGAAGAGCTGTCTTCCAGAGCTGCTGCTTGCTGCTGGCTTCAACAGGGTAAAGTCTGCTGGACATAGAGAGGTATCTCTGCTGGGGCTACAGAGGCAACACGGGCATGTGAGTTATGACCCCAGTCTGAATCACAACTGGGAGCCTGCCAGCAAGAGCCAGATTTAACTTTGTGATAAGCTCCTAGTCCATCCTGTGGAGGCAGGCTGATGTGGCTCTCGTTCCAGTGCTTGTCTTGCACCCCTGGTGAATGTGTTTTACAAAACACTTCCCAGATGCCTGGTATATTTGTTTTATATGGGGTACTTAACTAATCTTGGAAAAGGGGCTGTGGGTGGCTAGAGGAAGGGACTGCAGGTTGGGATCTGAACTCCTTCTTAGCTTTCACTGTGCTGCCTTGAGCAAACCTTGAGCCTTGTGTCCTCCAGAGTGAGAGGGGAGCTGGTGTGGAGCCCTTGGGGAGCCATGGAGTGTTTGAAGTGCTGTGTGATCTGCTGGGGAAGGCTGCTGTGGAAGTGGAAAGCAATGTTATGGATTGCAGTCACTGCTTAAGCACTTGTATAGGGCAAGGAAAGCTCCACAGAGGATTGCAACAGAACGATCAAAACAGTCTGCTTTTATAAAGATTAAATTACAACTTTGCACAGCTACGATTAAAGGAGGAGCTGTCAGCGGCTGGCTTGTGCGAATGCACAATTTAATTTACATTTTGTAAAACTTCAGATTGAGAAGGTTCTTTAATCCCTTGTGAAATGGGAATAGATGCTGGCTAATGCATAATGCGTATAGATATAATGCAAACTTCTTTCGTCACCCTCTGTAAAGCTGGATTTGTAGCACTATATTTTGTTGCTCTAGTCCTGAGCTCCACCCTAAGCTTCCTTACACTGGGTCATCTCTTTGATTGGGAGCCATAAAAGCAGACAGGCTGTGGCCTGCTGTGCCAGTTATAGAGGGTGAGGTGGCTGTGAGTACCTGTTCTAGAGTCAGATTCTTCTCTTTGCAAAGTCACAGGCTTTGCAGTGACTGCCAGCAATGCTCATTCTGGGGCTTCTTTAGGGTAACACTGCTGCCCTCGGAGACTGCTACTCGTCCTTCTGTCTGGTAGTATCCTACTGTAACAAATGATGTTTTACTGCCTTCCTCCTCTGGATCCTCTAGCTGGAGCTGCAGCTGTTTCCCTAAAGTGACAAACTGGGTCATCGCTCTGATTTCAAAGTGGGAAGCAAATTGGGCTTTGCAGTCTCCACGCCTCCCAGAGCAGGAGAGTAAAATGCTGCTGAGCCAAAAGGTGTCACACCTGAACAGAGCTCTGCTCAGCTGGAAGATTTTGGTTTTTGGCTATCACTTGGCTTTTGGATGTTAAGACAGTAAGTTCAGATTTCTTGTCCGCAGTAGGGAGCTCAAAGGCAAACCTTATAATAGAGGAGGAGGCAGCATCTCTGAAGTGTGTCACTCTTCCTATCTTCATGGGAGATCTGAGGCAAGCAGTGGGATTGCTTAGGGAGCTAAGATGGGTCGTTCAAAGGCAGCAAGGGTCGGGGAGGGGGGGATGAATGTCCAGATAGATGGATCTGGGAAAGATGGTTCTGCATCAGACAAGTGCCAGGGGCTATAAATCCATTTCACTGCCTTAGTCAGAGGGCGCTTGAATTCCCTCATGGCTCAGTTAAGGCACAAATAAGCTCCTGGGGAGCTAAGTATTGCTAGCAGCACATGCTGTTTTAGCAGCAGCTTCTGCCTTGTAGCTGTCATGAGTGTATGCCTGTGAAAGGATATTAATTCATAGCCCTGTGTTTGCTTTCACCTGAGCACCTGTTTGTAGGAGTTCCTCTTTCATTTTTCCCAAAATGTGGATTTATGTTCTCCATCAACAACTGCTTGGCAGCAAGAATTACTAACAGGGAAAAGGATATTCCAGCCTGCCAGACACAAGCTGATGAATTGGCATGGACTGTTGTCTGAAAGTGCCTAGGATTTCTGAAATAAGCTGGTATGACCCAGAAACCATCACTTGCATCAGTGTTAACTGGTGTGTCACAGTTGCATCAATGTTAGTTTAAACTAGGAACCGTTCCTCTTCCTTGAAAACACAGGTTAGTTAGGATGACCTCTGGCATTAAGAGAGTAAGTATGGAAAATCTGCTGATACATCCTTAACATTTAGAGAATGGGGTAGTTTCTTGCATACTGATATCTACTACCATTGCTTCCAGTAAGTAGCCCCTGCCGTATGCCTTAGCGTCCTAGTTGGAAGCTTTGCCACGAAGTCTTACTGTGTGCAGAACCCACTAATAAAATGTTGTGCTTAAAGCTTATTTATGCACAAAACCAGGCTTGGTTTCCCAAGCATGCTTTCCTCAGCAGTTGTAATTCAGCAGATTGCATTTGTTTTTGAGTTGGTTGTAAGAACACACACAGAATGCTGCTGAAATCTCACTCTCCTACTTCTGACTCCTCAGAAAATGCTGTTAGGGCCCTATGTAGAAGCTGTAGAGATGGAGAAGTTCTTGTGAGTGCTTGTCCTCCCACTTGTGATGTCATGAGTGAGCTGCAATCCCACTAAACTACATCTCTGAGACAATGACAGCTGCTTGCAGTGAAATGTGATGACAGAGAAGGACACTGCATCTTTCTAGCAATGAGATTTAGTGGCTGGGAGCTGGTCAGCAAGCTGGTGTGACATGGCTAGCTAAGTTCTTGGGGTGCTTTGACTTTGAGAAGATCTGTACAATCTTTTGCAGACAAAAGTGAGCTGTCCTGAAGCCCCATGAACATATTTAACACAGTGCAAGGCCAGAAATAATAGTATCATGGTGATACTGTGAGAATTTTTTTCTCTGAGCACTGCTGTAATTTCCCCTCAGGTTACGTTTCTTCAGCAACATCTGTGAATCAAACTATTGATCTTCTTGCAAGTTAGACACCATTCTTTTCACTTAGACATTGCGTTGTCCTATGCAGCCTTCTCCTGTTTCTGTGAAAATTATGTTCCAAACCTAGGGGGAGTCAATCCATAAGTGAATATGGAGGTCACACAGAGCTTACCCTCAGGTTTCTCTCATTCTGCCAGCAGTTCTCATTCAGAGTGTTTAAAGGGAAAGCATGCTCAGTTGGCTATGGACTGAGTTTCCCTTTCCAGTCCTCTTTGCACTAGAAATACATGTACCCCTCCCCAAACCTAGATGCCAGCCTTTGCTTAGTTGTGTCATATTGGTGGTTTGCTGGAGTCAGGCCTCTGACCAACTTGCATGAAATGTTAACTGTTACTGTCACCCTAAATCAGTGATTTAATGTAACAGGATGTTAGCTAGAACATGGATGTAGATGGAGCATCATGTGACAATATCTACAGGGTTTTGGTTTTTTTTGTATCTTTAATTTCTTAAGGTAGCTGTGCGCTACAGTATAGGCATTTAAGTCTGCATTTTATTTGCAAGAAGTACTCTTTGTTGAACATCTTGAAACACTAGGACAGGAACAATCTTCCAGCTGATGGAAACAGAAATGTGGATTTGCGAGGGAGCCAAGGAAGTCACGGTGGAGCTTTGTCCGTTTTGGTTTTTGCATCCAGGCTGCTTTGCTGGGAATTTTCTAACCTGTTGTTAATGCTCCTGAAAAAACAACTGGATGGAACCATTTCACTACAGACTTAGTTCTCATCTTGGCTATAAAGAAGTGCTTTTCTATTTTAAGTGATGGACCTATTTAATTACCGTACCACCTACAAGTCGCTTTATAGGCATAGAAAGGAAACTTAGGTCTGTTGCTGGGCTAAACTCCCCTTCTCAGAAGAATAAAAAGAAAGCTACTGTAATGCCTCATCTCATCCCTATTCACAGACACCTGAGCATGACACACTTTTTTCAGGAGAGAGTATTAACATGATCTGAATTTAATTTCTCCAGCTGATGACAGTTTCCCACATCATCCAGTTCTTGCTGAGCTTTCCACCCTCAGTTGTGCCCAGAGGGATAATATTCAGGACTGCCTGAGTCCTAAAGTGCATCTGTCATTATTTAATGTGTTAATGTTTCAGAACTAGAATGCTAGGGCTGGGCAGTTAATGTCACAGAAAACATCTCAGTGTAAAGAAGTTGGACACTGTACTGGGACCACTGAACACTTCTGTTCCAAGCACTCATCAGGAAATTTTATGTTTAGTTGAACCAGAAACTTGAAGTCTTGTCTCAGCTACATTGTTAGCTTGAGACATAGCCTGGTCTCATCCTCACCCAGAAACGTTTCACTTGAGTCAAACATAGTTTGAAGATGGAGGCAACTGTTCTGTTGGGAGACCTGCACTGAAGGTGCCGTCCTTTTTTGTACATGTGATCATAACTCAGGGTGACCTCAGCTTATGTCCTTTGGGAAGAGCTTTTTCTGTGAATAGTTTAGAAAGGGTCAGGTTAAGATGTTTAAAGAAAAATGGCCAGTTGATTTGATCCTTGTGCAAAAAAAATAATTTCAGAAGTCAAAAGTGGGGAGGGGGGAGGATTTTATTTTGATAGTATTCCCTTTTAAAAAAGTCACCTGCCTGTATTCTCACAAAAAAGACCTTATTTTCCAGCTCTCAACAAGGTTGTGGTTTAAATGGTGAATCCAGACTCTGGAGGGTTAACTCTATCTCCCGTAATCTTACACAGTTGTACCCAAATGCTCACAGACTCTGCAGATTCTTCTCCCCTGTCTCTTTATACTAAGTCAAGAACAGATGCTGCAGAAATATCTACAAAATATTTAAGATCACACCTCATCTCTCACTTGGCTCTTAGAAAAGGCAGTCACATCGTTCTGATGCTAAATGCAACTTCCTGTGAGAGGTTTTAATGCTTGCTCGAGTATTGGTGAGTGGTATTTCAGATTCCAGGCTTCTCTTACTCTGCATAGTTCCTACTCTGTTCCCTTCTCTCTGGGTATTAAATTGTTGTTCTGGCACAGTATTTGACTTCAGTTTTTCCCTACCTTTGTTTCTTCCGTGGGAGGCTGTGTGCCATCACGCTGCTGACAGCACATGCATTTGAGAGGATTCCTTTACATGTGCCTCTTCTGGCATTTTATGATCTTGTCTCTCTCAACATGTGATAGCAGAATATAAAGTAGGTCACTGTATCTCCTTTCTGCTTTTCTCAGTTCTGCAGCTCTTGTGATCTTTGAATTCTTTTGGAATATCAGTTTTGGAGACTCGTGACTGGGAGAGTTCAGCAGGCTCCTAAAGCCTCAGCAGTCATCTTGGGATTGGGCCTTAACAGGGCACTAGGGACATCTTTCTTCCTAGCCTTTGTGTGCTTGGGATACCCTGTTAATTAGTGCCCTTGACGTGGTTTAGAGAGATGAGAAGGAAGAAGAATGTCAGCTTTCCTAATGCACAACCATCATTTGCTGTTATGATGCATCCTGTGGCAGCTGCCAGCCCTGCCCTCCTGTTTTCTCAGTTGATTGTAGCTGGCAGTTGTCATCTAGAAGCAGTAAACCAAGTGAACAGCTCTACTTATTACCATTTATAAAAATGTACCAAACAAAAGCACAGTCACAAGTCATTCCTTTAAAAGGCATATGGAAGGAATTGAGTCTTTCCAGAGTCAGGCCAGTTCAGGTTACTGTAGATTTACAGCAAACACCAAAACTTTAAATTACCTGAATTTTTCAACCTGCAGACTTGCTCTTTTGGGTTTTATTCATACAGCCCAAGGGGGTAGAAGCATTGAGGTTAAATTATAGCACAGTTTTACTGAAACTCCCACTTGTGAATGGTTCCCAGAACTGTAAGATCAGAGTCTCTGCAGAATAATGCAGAGATGTGGCTGCTTTCAACTTCTGTCACTTGGTTTCTCAGCAGGGTAAGTGCAGTATCAAATTATTGTGTTAACCCAGGGTGAGAATGGACCTCTATGGTTTATCTCACCTTAAAGGTGTGTTAGTATGTGGTGAAATGCATGTGAACTCCAGATTTTGCAGAGCTTCTCTGAAATGTGAGGCTGAGTTGAAGATGCAGAGAGACCTGGTCCAAAGCTTCCACCCAGGCTGCCTTCCAGTGGTGTTGAATTCCTGAGGGGACTGCTCAACTGATATGACTGGTTAGTTAGGAGAAGTCAAGTAGAACTTGAACTAGTGTGTAGTAGTATAATACGCAGTTTCTTGAGAAATTTGCTAAGCAAGCATGAAATCCTCTTTAAATGTAGCCAAAAATTCAGGTGTGAGAATAATATCAAGAGGGCAAGGCAGCAGCATTTTGGGAAGAGCAGTTTTAAGATTCCTATTAAAACAAAAATAGCTGTGCAAATAAAATTACCAGCTGATGCAGTACAAATTAGTTGTTTTAAAATCTGGAGAAAAAGCAGCTGAGTTATTAATCCCTGAACTGAAGCCCTTAAGTCCTTTTAGTGAGTGACTTCTGCTTGTCATCTAATCCCTCTGAATCATGGAAAACACAGATCTGGAGTTATCTGCTGTGTAGTAAGAGGAAATTTAACCAGTGAGCTAAATAAATAAATTGATTAATTGGCAAGAGAAAGGAGCTGTGCATGCACTGTGCCTAATTGCTTTTTTTATATTGTCTTCCTCTAACTTCTGGGAAAACACAACTTTGTGGGTTACACATGCAAAAATATGCTAAAAAAAAAACCCCACAAACCACCTCACCAAAAGCTTTGAACTTTCAGGTTCAAATATAATTGTGTGGATCACCTTGTATTGCTTTGGACAGTCTCTAATGGGGACATTGTTCAGCCAAGCTGAATTTATGCAGTAGAAATTCAAGCTGAAATTGAACACACCTCAGAATCACGGAGTAAATCAAATCTCATTTCCTTGCTTGCAGAGAACATGGACTGCATGGGCTTTCTTCCTCCTCCTCCTTCTCAGTAATTTTTATTCTGCCAGGTCAGAGCTACCTTTTTCTTTTGAGAAACACCAAGTGAGTGGCTTTCCTGAGCCTTATTCAAAAGCCCATCAGAGCTAATAGCTTTGAAAACGTTTGATGTCCAAGAGACACTTGGGAGCACTGAATCCTTGCCTAGGGATTTTTAGGCTGTAGAACAATGGTGTCCTCCAAGCACTGCAGAAATTATCCTGGAGATGATATTTCCATTACAGATCCTGCAGGTACTTACCTGGGAATATGGCAAAAGAGAAATTTAGAGAGAAGGCAGAAGCCTTGGTGATCAACTCCTTATCCTCAGGAGAGTGGCATTGTCTTTGTCTTAGTCTTCAGTAATGCTGTATGTACAAATACATCCCATCTCTATAGCCAGCAGGTTTGGTTTAGAGCTGTGACAGCAAAGGGTACATGCTTTTAGATTCAAAGGACAGACATTGTGGACAAGTAGTTTTCCAGCTCGTGGCTCTGCGTACTGATTAGCTCAGCTTGAGGATTCAACAGCTAAAGGTGCTTTGGAAAAGAAGCATAAGTTTTGTTCTCCTCATCCTGTGGAGAGAATGGGTCCAGTGCCAGCACAAGTCACCTTTTCCTTAAATGTTGGTGGCAGGCATGCAGCCAACACAATAATCTTATCTGGCCTATCACCAACAAACCTCCACTTTGTGTCGTGTCCTTCCTACCCATTCAGCAACTGAACGTCTGTGGCAATAACACTGTCGCTCTCGTAGAGGCAAGGTGCATCTTTTCAGTCTCTTCTCAGCCATGTGTTCTGAAGGGACTTGTCCTCTGTGGTGTTTTGTGGTTGTTGCTGTGTCTGAATTGTGAGAAAGCTGGTGCTGAAGAGGTGGTAGGTCGAATGCTTTAAGGATTTATACAGAAGAAGTGTTGCAGGGATAAACACTAAGTTCCCAGGCACACAAGCCCTTTCTGTCCTCCAAATATCTCTGGATTGGCAAAAATCCTTCTTGAAAGACATAGCTATTACCTTGGGTCCTGATTGTTTATGTTAGGTGTAAGGAGAAAATACTAGACATATGTGAATGTCACCAACTTTTGGTGCCTCTGTTTATTTCAGAGAATGCGCACAGACTTTTTTTCTCTGAGAAGGGCAGTTGTAAGTGGCAGAGCATTTGATTTCTCAAACTTCTGGCTTGTTTTCTGTGTGTGGTCCATGCCCAAGTCTCTGGTCCCTCTCAGATTCACCTTGCTGACTGTCTGCTGGCCTGCTATACTGCACATCTCCATTTCAGGCAAGAAGTTTCTCAGCCCTCAGAGTTTAGCATCTCATCAGGCCTGTCCTTGCTAGTGATTGTCCTGGACAGTAGCCTCTGTATTTCCAGCTGTTCCACTAGCCATTTAAATATTCCTTTTGAATTAACTTAGCAGTCAACTTTAAGCAGCTCTATTTTTACAGGCAAAAGACATTTTCTATGCTGGTCATGAATGCTTCCAAGCATAAATGGTCTCATTCTGTTTTAGCTCAGGGCATTGCCCAGATGGAGTTCAAAAAGAATAACACATTCCAACTGCACAAAAGGGGATAATTAACAAATTAAAATGTTAACAAGTTTCACTCCTTCAGCATGTCATACCAGAATATTTGTTTCTCTTCTTTCTGCCCTCATCAGACTTTGTCTTTTCCTCTTCCTCCAGATGTGCAATACAGATTAGAGTGGGATCCAAAAGTGTGTTTGGGGTTTGTGAGGAGTCACATAGTTGGGACAGATTTGATCCCATTGTCTTGTTAGGAATTTCATCACTGTCATAATTGTAAAAAACTTAACTTGCACAGCTGCATTCTCAATATATGGGAGACAGTCATCTCAGCTCCTTCTTACCTTCTCAGCTGCTTCCGATGTCAGTACTGCCCCTGGTCATGAACACCCTCAGTGCTTGTGTCCAGAACGAAGAGACTTGTGAGTTGCACATTAGAATGCCCTGCTTCTGAAATAGGTGCCTTTGGAGGAGGAACTCCAGACTTTGTATTGCAGTTTAGGTGACCTGCACTTAGATTGACTTAAACCACTTTTGCAGCTGCAGCTTTAGAGGAGACATTTTGCAACTGAAGGTCCCTTTTCACTACATGCTTTTGTGTTTATAAGGATCATCCAGCACCTTATAGCTGTCTGTTCCAACTCCAGATTTGCAAAAGCCTTAATAGCTAAAACTTTTACATGGGTTGAGTCACACAAACTTCCAAGCATTGCCCACCTTTCCTTATTAGCTAGCTACTTTACCATACAGCTACTACAGATTTTTCTATCTATTTGTAGCTACAGCTATTTGTAGCTAACTAATTGACTACAGTTCTATTTATTTTGGGCTCTGTCTCTAGAAGGAATTTTTGCAGATTGAATTTATAAGTCTTTTACAGTGTTTAAACTGTAGTAAAGTCTTCTAGATATTGCTATGCAGGAAAAGACTCTTGGAGTCACCGTGGTAAGCCCAGAAATGTTGGCTCAAAGCTCAGCAGTGGTCAGAAAGGCAAATGGAAAATTACAGAATTGTTAGAGAACAAAAATAAAGCAGGAGTACTGTGTTGTCACTGTAGGTCTATGGCAACCTGTGTTTTAAATCTTGGCTGTTGATTCCAGTGCCCTTATTTCAGAAAAGATATTGTAGAACTACAAAATAGTACAGATAATGAGTTATTTGCTCATCTGATTTCTGGGCTATCCAGACTTCTTGCTTGTATTCAGAAGTTCTGTTTTTCCCTGCTTTGGAACAGACTTGAGTTCATTTTCTGCATGTTTGCCAGTTAGGCAGGTGAGCTCTGGGTTTCCTCTGTCTTGGCCTTTTCATGCATCTCCTCAGATCACTGATTTACTGCCTCTTATCCTTCCATTGTACAATTAATAGCTGGCCTTCTATTGTCACTATTTAATTGATTAAATGTAAGTAGGAGCTATGGAACTGATCTTTCTAAGCTCTGTACCTCCAAATGCATACCATCCTTCCCCAGTCCTAACTGGGTGTTTCTCTGGCATGTCCTATATTGTTTTGACTTGCTTATATATACAGCATCTCTATATATACACAGCTTAAATATACAGCATCCGCTTGGTTTGTGGCCAGTTTTTTAGTGTATTGCTATTTATCTTTGCTGCTTCCTTTAATTAAATTTGTTCATGTTGTGCAAACCAAGTTTAACAGGATTTCTAATAATGTTCTTTTAGAAAAAGTCATGAACTAGGTGGTTACCATCTACTTTTTCTCAGTGTCAGACCCAGGGCTGTACTAGTAGTATTTGTAGAGGCTGCTTGCTTGTTAGTTGCTGTAAAAAAAGAAAAGAAAAATCAAACATGTGGCTAGCCCCATGGCTTTTTGGAGTGTCTGTGTTCTCCTTTCCTTTGTCTTGATCATCAAATCAGGGTCCTGGTGAGACGTTTCTTCGAAGTCAGTGTCTGTAATCATTATATCCTGTAGAAGTCTGTGGTGGCTGCCTGAGCAGCAAGAGTTCTCTTGGATTACCTACTGATTCCTGTGAACCTGACCACGCAACATAGTTCCAGAAACCTCCTATGGCTGCAAATGTTTGATTAGACCATAACCAGAATAAGCCTCCCTGTTGTTTTTCCCTTGGGCACAATTAGATTTTTGGTTTTTTTTGAACTGAAACAGTCCACTTGCTTCTGTCAGGGTTTGATTGAACAGAAAGGTTTTTGTTGCATACCTGCTCTTAATTTGTTCTCTAGACAGCCTTATTCCTGAGCCAACTGTCTTCTGGGCAAATTTGAATTTCTTTACTAGGAATGAGTTTTCTCTAGTGTACATCAGGTATCCTGTTGTCACCTCGTCAAGGCAATCTGAATTGAAAGCTGTGTATTTGAGTTTCAACATTTGCCATTTGCTGCCCCTAGAAAGATTTTATTTCTGTCCTTTTCTTAAGATCTTCAGCTACTGTTTCTTAGGTTCTTGTGACTGTCTTTGATTTCTCTGACAGCTTTGTATGTCCTGGCTTCTCAGCTTGACTGAAGCAGCAGCTCATGACTCAAACTCTTTAATCTTGTTGGGGGCACTGAGGTTACTGTTCTTATTTTGGTCAGTTAACTGATGCTGAAGAGCTGCTGTAGCTGATTGTTGGGGTTTTTTTTTTATGTTCACGGAGAAAGGGTCTTCTGTAAATACAGGCTTGCACCAAAGGTTGTACACAAATCACAGCATTAATTTTCTGAATGCCAGTTAGCTGCTTAGGCTGAACGGGTGATATGCACAGTGAGCATAAGGATGCTCTCTTCCTCTTGTCTGATGTTTTGGTGACAGCAGTTGATGTACTGCTGTGCTAGAATGCAGCTGGTAGATAAAAAGCTTCTCCTGGAACAGCCCATCACATTTCAGCACTTAAGTTAATTGTAAGCACAATGGGGAAATAAAAAAATTAACGGTCCGGTCCATAACTATCTGCAGTGCATTTCAAGCCTTGGCAGAATTGCAAGTGTTCTTATGTACCTAGCAGTGAAAAATGTTTTCATAAATGCCACCAGCTGGAGATGAGGGTTCACAGCTCCAAAATGGGCTGTAACTCCAAAACAGCAAATCTGTCTGTCTCAGGTTTTTATGCTCCTGCCATCATTCTGGCTGCTGCCTGCCTTGTCCTCACAAAGTTTCTAACAGACGAGCTTAGTGGACCTCTTCCAGTTTCTGTCGGATCTCCCCATCCAGATCTAAAATTCTGCTCTTGAGGGTGCATATTCTATTAATTGGTAATTTTAAAGATTATTTGTTTCAGGATCTTTTACTTCTTTCTCCCTTCCTGGGCTTTAGAAGTGCCAGCATTGTGCAGTACATGGATGTTTGTTCTCTTGGCAGAAACCCACTGAGCCCATTTTCCTCCCTTGAATGACACAGAATTGCCTCCTGTATTTCCTCTCGAGAGCCTGTCTCTGCAATTTGGGGAAGAAAGCCCAGAGTCCCACTGAGAGTGGCAGGCTCTTTGTGCTAAGGGGAATATGCATGTTAGTATAAACCTGCTGACCACCCATGAAACTGAGAAAAGTGGATTGGTCTTGAGAAAAAACAGTGGGAGGCTAAGTGCAGCTTTGCTCTTTGTCCTCCCAACCCGAATGGGTTGAGTTAATTGCATTAACATGTATGTGAGTTGTCATATGTGTAGACATGACTTGTTGAAATTACTCTGTAGTAAAAAGATTCATGGGATAGGCTTTCTGGTGGAGCAAGAAGGCTTTCAGCTCTCTGACTCCTGGAGCTCAGAGGGTGTAATACTTCTAGCACAGGACTCCCTAGCACAAGTGATGGCTGCACAGGGCTGTCAAGGGTTATCAACCACATTAATATCTTCTATTTGTCTTTACCTTTTACAAATTAAATCCCCTGCTCGTAGCTGGTCCCTGTGACCGTATGTCTGTTGTTACTTGCCTTTGTCCTACTTCACAGCCTTTCTGCTTCTTAAAGTAATGGTTGAGTCTTGTGAAGGCCAGTCCCTTGAGAGCTTGGAATGGGCACTGTGCTGTGCATTTACAACTGCTTCTGGGAGCAGTTTTGTCTTTGGGATGTTTCTGAAATCTGTGTGATTTCCAGATTGGCTGGGTCAGTGAGTCTTTTCCCACCATTAAATAGATTTGAATACCTTAAGCTTCTAATGGATTGTGGTTTTAAAACATTTCTGGAGCAGATAACTGTTGTCCCAAAAGAGGACGCCATTTCTGTTAGCAGCGTTTAGTAATGACAGTCATTTTCTGAGTGAGCTTATAAATTATTTCTCTTTAGAGGAGGCACCTGTGGGCAGAGGACAGACTGTAACTGAACCCTCCCACTCCATGGATAGAAACTGTCAACTTTGTAGGCTTGTTCCTTTAAAGATCACAGATCTCTGTGAGATCACTGAACAAACATCTGAGCTACTGTGTATCATCTGAATCTGACAGAATGGCTCTATGCTGAAGTGAGGAAAAGGGGGTGTGAAATGTCCCTCCTTGATGTTGCTAAGTAAAATAATAATAATAATCTTTTATGTATGATGAAAACTTTTTGCCTTGTGTAGAGAAGTGGCAAGGCCTGGATTTCGATACAACTTAAGTGCAAATGGATAAAAGCAGTCCTCAGGAAGGATTTGGGACATGGAGAGTTAGGCTTTCCTCATGTTTGGTTGGGCACGAAGTAGGGTAGTGCAGTGGGCACAGCAGGACTGCCCAGAGTGACTGTCAGGGATGAAGGACAAACTGATGGGCAAAGACTGTTCAGTCCCGGGCTTCGAGACATAGTGGGTCCTGGCTAATGCTTAGTGAGCTGAGCAGAGGAAGGTTGGCAAACACAAACTAAAAAGTGTCTGAGTAACCTGATGGGAACTGTGTGGAAGGGGTCCCTGCACTTGCCTTAGCAATGGAAAGTAGGGTGAGACAACACTCCTTGCCTCCTGGCTCTCTCTTCTTTGCTGTATGCTGCTCAGCCTTGTCCATTTGTCCAGCTTCAGGCGCTGAACAGGAGACTCTCTTGACTCCCATCAACTTGTGTTTCTCCACTGTCAGGACTTGGGCATGTATTCATGGCTCAGTGCCATCCTGGGGCTCATGGACAGCTGTGCCCACCTCTGCAGATCTTTCTCCCCTCTATGACCTGGACAGACCTCTTGTGTCTTACTGTCCCGCATTACTGATGCGCATCATTCTACATTGATGTGCTCCTGTTTCATACCTCAGAGGAGAAATTTGCCCTCAGTTGCTTTCACTTAATCTTTTGGGCTAGCTGAGCTTTTTACTATTGGGAAAAAATCATCCTTCCGGGACTTTTTCCTGCCTTCAGGGCAGACAGGATGCTGCTTCCTACTCTGAGAGCAATGGTTGTGTGAGCTCGTGAGGGCTATTTTATGGGCTTAGTCCAAGCAGCCTCACACTCTCAGTCAAAGCAAGGAAGGGCCATAGGTTCTCCACTTGCATGTAGTACAAACAGCAGCTGCTTAATGCAGGAGTTCTGGGGCACTGGAGCAGGAATGACAATGTGCTGCCTATCTTTCACATACTTGGCATGACTACACTTGAGTCTCAAGCCCAGGTCATTGTCTTTCCCATCACGTGCACCAGACCCACTCTGTGTCCTCTGGATCTGTAGATGTGTGCTGTATGAACAGCTTATCCTGAGAATCTGAGTTGTTGGACTGTCATAGCAACATCCTCCTCCTCATCTTCCTCTTAGCATTCATGAACATGGAATTAGTACTCATGGCTTGATCACCTTAGGGGTGAAGGATGGTGTTGAAGCATCGGCACTGGGTTTAGCTCTGGGACAGCTGCTAAGGTAATAAGGTAGTGTTGGGTCAGACAAAAGCTGCTGCTAGTCCTAGGGTGGGTACTTTTCTTGGAGCCACTGGGAATGGCAGCTGCTTCCAGCACGTGTGTGACGCTCGCAGTCTTAGTGGATCCTCTCTCTGAACTTGGCTGCTGCAGACAGTGAAAGAGGAATGGGACAGGGAGACGAGTGCAGCCGGGCTCTGGGTAGAGTGTGTTGGGAAATGTGGCAGCTGTCTGTGTATGTTTTTATTTAACTTATAATTATTTAGTTATGTGCTTTGTCTTTGGTGCTTCTGGGGATTAATTCTAGCAAAAGCTCCAGCCCGCATCAGCAACTTTTAAGTTGCTCTGTGAGAAGTGCGATGCTGTTTGGAAAAAAAAAAATCATTTTCCATATTAATTAGAAGATACTACTGTGAAATTTATGTCAATTTTTTTGGCAGTTTATTATGGAGATGCAATAGCCTCTTTGTAGTCCAGGTGGCAGCAGCCTTTTCATTACAAAGAGAAATGCTGCTATTCAGTTGAATTCACTAGGAAAAACACTTGGGGACTATGAGTTGCTTGTGGGGATTAGTGGGTGAGGAAAAGAGGAAGATTTGTACTAAAGCTGGAGTAAACAAGCCAGTTTGAAGACTCCAGTGTAAAATGCACATCAGACTTCTACTAGGGAAACCCCAATGCCTCTTCCTGCAGTCCCCATCCTCTGACCTGAGGGGACAGACTGCTGGGTTTGCTCGTGGTATCTTGGGCTTTGCCTAGGTTTTGGAATTGGGACTGCCGTAATTCCCTCTGTGGTATGGAGGCAGTGATACGGACTCCACCACCTCTTCAGAGAGGACAGAAGGCATGGTTGTCTATCCCTGGCTGCCCTTGGCCCCCATGCTGTGTCCATGGAGTAGCACTGGTGAGGGGTTGGCATTACATGCCCCATAGACAAACTGCTCCATCCTCCAGTATGGGACAGAAGCACCCAGCTTTTCCATCCTGTGGGGGCTTGCTAGGCCTGATCTGGAGAGCCTCCCCCCATCCCAGCCTTGTGAACCACATGGAGCTTGTGTGTGTGGGCAAATGCATTTTAACCTGGGGGTTGTTGAGATCGTTGTTTTTGTGGGTTTTTTTGTTTGTTTGTTTTTTGTTTTTTATCTTTTGCTTGATGTGAGATCATTCAGTCAGTTCTTTTCCAACTGCTTCTGTGCCATGGTACTTAATGACTGTCTTACGGGCATGGAGAGGCTTTAGAGAGGTACTAGTGATGCTGACTGATTGCATTCTTGTCCTTTCCTGCACTGATTAAAAAGACAGTGTAGAGACCTTGCTTTCTTCTTGTGTCTATTTGTCCTTTATTTTTCTGTCACTACCTGTGCATGCTTCCCAGAACCTCCCCAGCAGGAGGTCCTTTGCTGGTGCCATAAATTGGTGGCGCTCCCTAATTTTATGTTATAGTAAGGCAGAGACTGCAGATGATGAAAGATCCTGCAGGTTAAAAAGTTACTAAGCAGTGAAGCATACTGTGTCTGCCAGATAGATGGGCCCTTGTTCTGCGCGTTGCCTCTTAGATTTCATTGCTGGTGCAGCTCCTTCTCTGGCTTTGCTGCTAACAGTTGCTGTGTTCTCCTAGGCAGGATGGGGATTGGAGACTGCAGCATATAGTCCTTGTTTCCCAAGGACAGACTCTTCCAGAAGGTGTAGTTTCTCCTGGGGGAGAGCTCTTGTTGAGGGACCAGTCAGCAGGAACAGCCCTTGTGCAGTAAGGAAGGAGCCTGCATGTAGAGGGTGGTGCAGCAAAGCACAGTCTATTTTGAATGTGGAAAATTTAGAGGCAGGGGCAATTGTTTCTGGGCAAACTAGTTCCAGAGCTTGTGTCCACAAGAGTCCACTGACCCTTCAGAGGTTGTCCATCCAGTTTTCAAGGGAGCAGTAAGCTGGTGGATGCAGCAAAGAGCCAAAAACTGTAATAGTCTTGTTTCTCTGGGTGCAGCGACATGGCGTGTCATGGGGGCGGGGGGCGTGGCGGAGAGCTGAGCCCCACAAACAGCCCCTCCGTTGGAAGCCAGCCCCTCTGTTTTGTTACCCAGAGGGTTGCCTCTGCTCACAGGGATTACTGGGGAAGGAGAGTTATGGGTTGTGAGCAGTTGTAGCTGCCAGGAGGAAGCTGAAATCTGAGTGTCACAGAAAGCACTTGCTTTTCAGAGCAGCTCCTGAAAGGTTGGTTTGGGAACACATATGCAGGAGCCTGAATTGCTAATGTTTCTCTGGAACTTCTGAAAAGCAGTCAGTGAGTGAGTGGTGGGGCAGGGGGTTAATTTAATGGCAAATTATCTTTAAATTACAGTGGTGCAGCTCCACTGACTTCTGGTTTGCTGCAGTGAAGTAAATGAACGAATGTAGCCTCTAGGGCTGATACAGGTAAAAGGAATTCAGCAGCCTTTGCTTTTCTTGTATAGACCATGTCTGAGTTGCTCACTTCAGTCATATTACTTTTTTAAGACTCTGATGTCCCTAAGGAAACATACAAAAAGAGATTTAGGTTGTGAGTTTTTCCACTATGAAGATCCAGTAAAGCATTTTTGAAAACAGTATGTCCTGCATGTTTATCCTTGCAGTCTGAGGAATGTCACATCAAGCTCCTTGGAAATCTACAGTCCATTTTCCTCTATCCTTGCCTGACACTAGAAGTGTGGTGTTTTTCCAGCTGCTCATGAGAATTTTAAAAACTGAATGGCTATTTAAAATCCATGTGGAAGAGTCCAGCTAAAAGTCCTCAAATTGCTTTCTAGTCTTCCATGGAGACTTGTAGAAAGATCAGGTTGGACAAGACCTTTAAGGAGAAATGCTTTAACCTCAAAATTAAATTCCTCCATTTCTATCTGATAGAAAGGTGCAGATAAAGATCTCCTGTTTAATGCAAAAGTGTTCTTCCTGCAGTAGTTTTCCTGACCAGAAGTCAAAGCAGTGTGGAAGAAGGGTGAAGGATGCTAACACACAGTCTTCTGTTACACAAAGGCTGTGAGTTTCTGCCACCTGTGTAGAAAGCTGATGCCTTCCAAACCTTCATGTTAGGTGCTCTTAATACCTTCTTCTGCTCTTTAACCTCTCCTCTGTCTAGCAGCTGAATCTTAAAGAGCAGATGAAATAGTCTCAAGGCTGGCAGGTCCTAATCTCAGTAACAGTTCCTATCCATTATAGGGTATGAAGTGAAATGATCTGTGAGTGGGTTTATCTCAGATCCCACGTAGCATTTTTGCTCAGCAGCAAGAAAGGGAAATTATCAGGCAGTGAGGAGAAGCTGTTTATTTTTAACTTACCCTTTCTAAGTTCTATTTCATAATTAAAGGAGATAAGGATTGGAAGCCAAAAAAAAAAACATAGCTAAATGGATAAGCTGATCTCAAGTTCACTGCAGAGATTATGATAAGTAGTGGGTAACACAGTAGAGACTTCGGGGTCTCTTGTTTCTTCCCTGTCCTCCTCCTAGTGCATCAAACTGAGGTTTTAGCTGCCTTTCAAAGGTGGCACAGGAGGGCTGATTTAAAGGATACTGCTTACAGAGCTCACTGCTGCCCTTGGAGTTTACTGCTCCTTACTGTGGTTTGAGGATGCCCCTGTTGAGTATCTGAAGAGATCTCTACTCAGAGCTAACAAGGAGGAATCCTGATTCTTCATGGAGAAGCATGTACATCCATCCACTGTCTGGCCAGACCTGTATGACACTGTGCATATAGGGGCACAGGGGAGTGAAGAGGGGCCCAAGGGGAAGGCTCCTGGGGAGTGGGGTAGCCCTGGGTAAAATGCCTCTACTCTGAGTTATTGCTGAAGAAGCATGTTCTGCTCCTCACCTTTCAAACAAGGTTTATCCCTGCAGTTTATTAATCTTGGCCAACTTGGCTTCCTCAGATTGACAGGAGGATACTCCTCTGATGCAAACTGCTAGATTATTGGTCAGAAGAAGGTGCATTATACTATTACTCTCTGCCCTAGTGGATATTTGCATCCCAGAGTAAATTATTCCTGTACCCAGGCAGCTTTCTTTCATTGTTGGTCTTGGCTCTGTGATACTTCTCGCAGCTTCTGCACACAGGAACAAGAAGGCCAAACTGAATTTGCAGATGACTGTCTTTGCAGATGACTGTCTTTGCAGATGACTGTCTTTGCAGATGACTGTCTTTGCAGATGACTGTCTTCGCAGATGACTGTCTTCGCAGATGACTGTCTTCGCAGATGACTGTCTTCGCAGATGACTGTCTTTGCAGATGACTGTCTTTGCAGATGACTGTCTTTGCAGATGACTGTCTTTGCAGATGACTGTCTTTGCAGATGACTGTCTTTGCAGATGACTGTCTTTGCAGATGACTGTCTTTGCAGATGACTGTCTTTGCAGATGACTGTCTTTGCAGGGGGTTCTTCCTCTCTGCCAGTGGGGCTGACAAACAGCATTAGGAAGTGAGTCCTGGAGAGGAGGCTGTGTGCTCTTGCAGCAACAGGACACTGACAGGCTGTTCTTAAATAGCGCTGCAAAATGCTGATTCCTACTCCTAGCTTGCCTCTGCAATGCTGGAGAACAGCTGAGCTGCAAAGAGGCTCTGCTGTATGACCATGTCACCTGGGAACCACTTCTGGGACCTTTTTTAACCCCCAGTCCTCATTTGGACAATGTCCTGTGGCTTCTGCCACCTCAGGTCCTAGCCTGCTTCTAGGTGTTTGCATGAGTGTCTCTGCGTACCACTGCCACATGCAAAGTTTGGAGGAAACAAGATTTTGAAGGAACCCTAATCAAGTCTAGGTTTCCTGAAGGATAGAAGGATGTGATTCAGTCCTGTAAAGCGCAGGAGCTACCAGCTGCCTAAAAGGGAAATTGGAAGTAGTGTTTACATTGTTGGGAGTGCAAGAGAAGTAGAAGGATTCCTTATTGTTCTGGTCACTGTTGCCTTAAATCCTCTGCAATGCTTTTCTTAGGAAAAAGATTGTGATGCCTTGGGGGCAGAGTCCTCTTCCTTTGCACCTTATACTATGTAGTCCCCCTGGCTGAGGCTTCTCATGAGTAAAGGCTACTGTAATGCAAACCTCAGGTGTTGATATTCTCTTTAGCTCTTGGATCAAATGGTAACAGCCTAAGAAAGAAGTTAATGTGTTAAAGGGAATTTTTTCAAGCATATGTTTGGCCCAGGAGTGCTGAGCTGTATGGTTCCTGGTAGGAAGATTATCTTTACTTACAATCTCACAAATGCTTTGAGGAATGCATTTGTCCATGCAATGCTTTGAGGATAAAAAGCATTGTGAGAGTCCCTCTTGGTGTTCCCTAGCTAGGAAAATGAATAGTTCAATAGGACAGAGATGGGTAACTATGGATTTGCAAGTATAGCTTAGTGCTTGGAGCTGAGTAAGGCAGTAATATAAGCTGGAGTGCTTTGGTTGCAGCAAGGACAGGTAGTAAAACTCCTGGACAGGAAGACCTGGATTCATGTCTCCATCTGTTTCCAAAACCAAAGTCTATACCAGGGTTGATCTTCTCTAGGTGCCTGTCAGAAGCTTGTTCCTATTAGGAGAGAAGTGCTGTGCTCTGTGTGGAAGCTGACCTGAGCAGCTGCAGGAGCTGATGGTTTAGCAGATTGTGAATGGTGATTAGCAAGCCAGGAAGGAGGTGTGTTGGCAAAACTAGCATTGGAAGGACCATGAGGTCAGGCAAACCTGTGTGTGCATGCTGCCTACTGTGTTACATTTGGATGTACACATGGTAATTAGCTACTTAATATAATGAAATCATGTCTGCTTCTCCGAGTGACATAACAGTATTTGGAAAACTGCTGCTGTCATAGATACAGGCTCATCCACTGTTCTCATGAATGGAGAAATTCCGTACATTTGAGGGCTGCTCCTTAGTGGCCTTAGGAAGACTTTAGTGCCCACCTCTGTGTTGTTTAGTCACGAGTTAAATGTTGGCTGTTAAAGCCATATATGTTGCAAAAACAGGTACCAGAGCTGTGATCTATCACAGCCTTGCTCCTCCTGTGTGGAGGCATGTGTGGATGCTGACTCCTCTGCTGTCTTTGGCTGTCTCTGGCAGGTTTTGGAAGTGGTACGATCCAACTACGACACGCTGACCCTGAAACTGCAGGACGGACTGGACCAGTATGAGCGCTACTCAGAGCAACATAAAGAGGCTGCCTTCTTCAAAGAGCTGGTAAGCTGCCTTGGCTCTGCAGAATCAACAACACTTTTCCAAAGCCTGTGCTTATGGCCTGGGCAGTGACATTTGGAGTATAGTTGAGCAGCTCTGTTACTCCATTGGGCTATCCCCAAAGATGGGGCAGGAACAGGATCTGGATGAACACTGCATGTCTCAACAGATCTGAAAGCTCCCTGGAGCTCCCAGTCCTGCAATAGCATGGCTGGGGAGGAACCACCAGACTGCTCTGACCAGCAACTGGTCAGGCAGTCTCTGTTCCTTCTGCTATGGGGATCCACTGTGCCATGTGGTGGTAAATTTGCATGGTGGAGAAGCTGGCTGCTCCCACCTCGGGTTTATCATGCAGAACAACCTAACCTTTTTTGCTGCTGTTAAGGGGACAACAATGTATGGGACTGAGCAGAATATGTGATGCTGGTGCAATACCTGCCTGCTCATTGCTTTCCTGCACCACTCACAAAATAGGGTTCCCAAGCAAAAAAGCAAAGACATTCCCTAGAAACATCTCCTTCTTCCAGGGGAGAAGACTAATGGTAGGAAGCCCCACAAAAATCATATAGTGAAGACTAACCTGAGCCAAAATAATTTGGATAGGTAGTTATATCCTTCAGCAAGCCAGCTTGCTCACCCTGCTCCAGAGAGCCCTGACTCAACATTTTCTCGTCCAGTGGCCGCATCACCAGGGAGCTGATGTTTTAGTAGTGACTGGTATTTGAGAGGAGCCTGGCTTTCCTCACTTTTGAATTATTACAGCTTCCATGAAGGGAGAGATGTCTAACTCTGGCAGCTTTCTCCACCAGTCTGAGAGCTGGTTGTCCCAGCTCTGTCCTTGCTGATGGATGAGTAATTGATGCCTGCCCACTCCGTCACGAGTCTGCATGAGTTTGGGAATGTTATGCCTCTTTCTGTCTACTGTGCTCCAGAGCAAGCATGCCTGAATAGGTTTTGCTTTCTTTTGCAGAATGCTTTTAAATGTTTTTTGGGTCATTCCAGCACTGACATTGGGTAGGATACAGGCAAAACCACTTGCACTCACTTTCATGGTGTTTTTCAGTGCTCTTTTGTGCCTGTTTTTGTCTCTTAGGCCTGCTGTTTGATACCTTATCCAGAATACATGCAGATAAATTTGGCCATAGCCTTCCTGTGGCACAGGCTTCTCCTATCACTATACCCTGGCAATAAGACACATTCATGTTTCTGTTGTCTGTTCTGTCCCAAGGGCTCCTGCCCTCCTCAGCCAGCTTCTCCTTCCCCATCCTCTTGGCCACGTGATTAATTTGCTTCCTGCATGCCCCACTTTCCACTTGGCCTGGTGGAAGCTCAGGCTGATCACGCCAATTGATTAAAATTACATCCTCAGTCCTAAGATCATCACAGCAGCAAAACACTTCAGCTAAAATAATTTTATTCCTAGCTTGATTTTTTTTTTTTCAAAATCCCAATTTTATATACTTTAAGAATCTGTTTAGCATAACCAGTCCCTTCTCTACTCCTTTCTGAAAACTGTCCACCCAGGTATCCCTGGGACCCTCTCCTTAAAAGCATATGAAAGCCAGAATAATTACTGTCTAAATGTGCTGCTTTGACCCAGTTGTGAATCTGTTTAATCCACATTTCTCTAGATGCCCGGAGAATTGGGACCTTATTAAGTGTTCTTTACTCACAGCTACAGAAAATCCCCTGCATTCCATTAAGCCATTCCCTCAACACAGTGGGAAATCAACCTAATACGTTATCATTTGTCTTCAGCAAACCCAGCTGGCCTCCTGTCCTCCACACTGGTTATTCCTCTAGGTGCACAGTAGCTGATGGCTTTATTAATTGTTCAAACAACTCCTCAAAAAGGCCTAAGTCCACCTGTCCTCCCCCTATCCTCTTCAAACCAGGTACCACTGAGGTTGCAGGATTTCATGGAGGGGGCAGAGTGAAGTTGCTGCAGTTTCCTTCACAGGCTCTGCCAAAGGAGCAGGGCTGGTGGTGAACTACAGGTTTCCAGTATATGGTTTCCAAACTCATGCTGGTCCCATCAGGTCTTCCTGAACAGGATCTGTTTGCAAATAATTTCTTCCAGATTCTGCCTGGTTTTCTTATCTCCATCTGTGTGATTGCATTAAAGCAAATCCTTCTCAGTGGGGAATGACACGCAGGAGCCATTTTCCTTGTTTTCTGCTTTTTCATCTCTCTGTGCTCCCAATAAGTGGGTGAGCAGAAACTTCCCCAAGCCATTCTCTTGGTTCCTTTATGCTTAGAAATCTTGTTCTCACTCCTTTGACGTGCTTTGCTAATGGACTGCTTCCACTTCTCTGGCTTTGCCTCAGTGCTGTGCTTTTTTGCTAATCCCAAAGAAAAATCTGCTTTCTTCTCCTATTCCCTTTTCAAAGAAGTTTTCAAAGGCCTGCAATACTGCAGCCACATTGTGGTGGAAGGTGATGTGCAGAGTGTTTTATCAGCTGGGTTTTCTGGCCTGTTGTGCTGCCTTTGAGGGGCTAAAGGAAGGAAGTTAAGAAGTTTCCTAACACTTTATTTTTATTTTTCCTTTGAACCCTTAGGGATGTCGTTGGAGATCTGTGCTGCTTTGATAGAGTGAGTGGTTTGGATATGAGCTTTTTGACCCTCGCATTGCAGCTGGAGGAACGTGTGGAAAGGGATTCAGCATCTTTCCAAAACATTCACAGTCTTTGCAGTTGGATAGATTTCAGCAGAGTCTCAAAATAGTCTGATTAGGGATTGAGTTCTGCAGGGAAAATTACACTAATTTAACTTTTAATTAGATGTGGTAGTCAGTGTAAACCTTCCTCCCATTTTACAAATTTCTCAAGAGCTGCTTGTTGATGGGAAACAGGTTTAACTGATGAGTCTTCCTACAAAATAGGAGTGTCTGTACAGCGTAGTACCCATCCAACTATAATGACACAAAACTAGAACTGAATCATGTTTTCCTCACATGGTTAATGCCACCACTTCATCCAGTCTTTCATTTGCTCATTGTTCTCCAGGTGATGTCAGCATTTCATGCATCTCCTGTTTCTTCAAAGTTTATGGGTTAATGTGATCCAAGCTGCTAATAGGGAGAAAACCATTTTAAAAGCACTTCTGGCTGTAGTGTGCTCCAGCATGTTCCATACAGAAGCAAGAGAGGACACGTGCTCTGCTTTTACATCCTTGCAGAGATTTTTAGAAATGTCAGAGTCATCTGGTGTGTTGTTACCATGCCTACTCCTCTCCCCAGCTTGTGTTAAAGCAGATCTAAGTCCGTCTAGAATGCTCTTGACCAAATTTGTGTCTAAGCTCCTCTTGAAACCTGAAGCTGTCTGTAAGTTTAAAGAGGTCTACACTGGCCCCAGGTGATCTACTCCACTGCTTCACAAACCAGAGGTTTAAAAGTATTTCCTCTTTTCCAGTGTAAATCTTCTTTACCTTAAATTAAGCCAAGTATTTCTTGCCCCATCCCTGGGGAGCCAGAGAAATATTAGTCACTGTTCTCTTCTGACCTCATTTTACATATTGGAGAGTGTTTGCTCTGTTCCTCCTAAACCTTCTCTTTGCAAGCTAAACAGGCTTAGTTCCTTGTGCTCTGCCCCATAGCTAACATTTCTGCCAAGCCCTGTGTTCTCATTGTGTCACTCCAGCCTCCTTTTCTGGGTTTGTGGAGACTGCTGTTGCATCCTTCTTGGACAACTATATTTATACATATATATACAAGCTATATACATATATATACACATATATATATTCTTTGTGTGTATATATATATATATACACACACACACACAAGCCGGACATCATCTCCTGCTGGTGCCTGGCCCCTGCCAGCAGTTCCTGAGGCCAGGAGCTCATTTCTGCTTGTTCTTTCTGTCACTGGAACCCACAGAAATGTCAGAATAAGAGAATGAGGATGCTGGCTTACATTGCATGTAGCATCTGGCCCTTTTCTGCAGGCAATCCCCAGGATAGAGGACTCTCTGCATCTGCTCAGCCATGTTCTACCCCCTGTCAGAACTGGCTGGATCACTGAGGTGGGGATCCCTCAGTGAGACAGGAACCAAATCCTGTTGGTGGGGCTTCTGCCTTCTTGCAGGGAGAGGTCCCAGAACAAACCAATGTTCTGGAAACCACTTGGAATGATGTTTAAAATAGGGTATAACCTGTGGCTACCTGACAAGTCTCGATCCCAAACTATTTCAGTATGGAACAAGGCAAAAGGCACCAAGAGAAAAGGGATGAGGAAGGGCTGCAAGGCAATGAAGATGCACGGGATCTCTGCCAAACATTTCCATGAAGGAGAGTCTGTGGTTTCTCCAGATGCCATAAAGCTTAAATACTCTGTCTTTAAGTATAGAAATCTTTGCTAGCTCGCTCAAGTGGTTAGGGTGTGTGCAGTGGGGCTCACTGGGGTTCATTTCACAGCTTTCCTTTTTAACCTCCTGTGTTTCGATTTGCTTCCCACTCTTTCACACATTCTGCCTTTTCAGGAGTTTTCTGCCCTTCCCCTCTTTTTTTCTCACTAGAGCAGCAAGTGGGATCCTTAGCAGTATAAACACCACTAACTTGCTCTTCCAGCTGCCAGTGTTGGATTCCTCATTCTGCTTCTATATAATTCATTCCTTGGTGCTTACAAAAGCACAAAACACTAACCAGGTCAGCAACAACCTTATTATCACAGGCTCCGAGTCTCTGGGAACTGTAATCCCGTTGTTTGGATGAGCTTGTGTCAGTTTTACTTTCTGTCACTGCTGCACAGTCGCTGACACAGATGATGTTTGACTTTGTTTTCTCGTTGCCAAGTGCAGCTGAGACTGAGCCCAGTCTGGGGCCTGCGTGTTTGGCCTGTGAGGCTCCAGGCATGAAGGGGGAAGGGAAGCTGCTGCACAACAGGGCTGCCCAGCTCTTCTTTGCAGACTCTGCAGGTGACCAGAGGTCTGGGCATCGTTAAGGGATAAAAGTGTCTCTTTTTCAGAGGCAGCTGGTGAGGCAGCTTCAGATGTAAGGCACTCAGCACAGAATACACACAGCTGGCTCTGAACCCATGGTTTTCTGCCAGCTTGGGCGATAATTTGTGTTTATAGCACAGTAACATGGCCTCTGTCCTTTCCTTGACTCTGTATCTTTGGCTTTGCACGTTCTGGAGCAGGACAGAAGCCATGGCAGTGCATTCATCTCCAGGAGAATGCTGGCTGGCACGCCAGTTGGTACTGGTAGGAAGTGCTTGTCCAGCTGCAACCCAGAAGCACTCACTCTCCCCATCACTTTGCCCCCCAGACTGGGAAACATGCCGTAGCTCATGCAGGCAAACAGAGCATCCACTCCCATCCCTGTCCCATTTGGAATTTACTCTCCTTGCTGGGACGTCACCACAGGCATTCATATTGTTCCAGGAAGCAGCTAATGCTCAGGGGGATTTTTTGCACAGGTGGAGTCTCAGTGTGAGCTGGCTGCAGCAAGTTCTCTAGGGCTGTAACACATGCACAATGGCTTTTTGCTGAACCTGGAGGTCAGCAGTCTCGAAGCTGCCATGCTCATGGGGAGCCAGGAAGAGTCACTTGGCTAAAGCATCTTGTTTTGTCTCTGTCAGGTTCGGTCCATCAGCATCAATGTGAGGAAGAACCTTGCTTTCAACACACTGAGCCAGGAACTGCTGCTGAAGGAATTCTCTACGATCTCTTGAAGCAGGAACGCAGCCACTGCGCAGGGCTGACCAGAGATGGGCCTGTCTGGGCAGGGACACTACAGATCAGCAGCTGGTCACCCCTTGCCTTCCATCTGCAGAAGGGACTGCATTTCTTCTAGGGGAAGAGCCTTGCTGCTGTGTTTGATCCCAAAGGCATGTGTTTCAACAGGACTGGGGCTGAGGAGAGGTGATCAGCATGTAGAGGAGGAGGAAGCAATTTTGTAAGGTACCATGGGAGTGGGCAGCCTTTCCCATGACATAGCAATGGGAGATTCCCTCCGCAGCCTCAGGGAAGATGCACTGAAAACCTTTGTAGCAGAGCTGGGGAGAGCTCACAACCAAAATAATAAAATCAGTCCAGCTGTGTGAGACAGTTCTGGGTTGAGATTGCTCGCCTGCTTTATGGGGAAAGCTCTCTGATCCCAGGTGAGGGCTGTTTTTTTCCATCAGCCTAGATCAACGTGCCCTCCTGCAACATAGGTCAAATACACTGCCATCCTGCTAGGAGCAGCTTTGGGATATAAAACAGTTTCTCCAAGGAGCAGGCCCTGCGCACTGCTGGCTCCAGATGTCAGGAGGTGTCACTTGAACCAAGCCATCGGACTGCTGGAGAAGGAGAACATTTTTCCTCCAATGCTGTTGGCTTACAGGGTCCAGTCTGAGCTAATACATGCTAGAATATGGGTCATCAAAGAGAGCACTTTGGAACTGTAGACCAGCTCTGCTCAGGATCACTGTTGCTTCCAGTAGCCCAGCTCATGTTTGCTGTTTCTAATGTTGAGGAGACATTTTTAGATATTCCATTTTCATGGGGCGGAGGACAGGCTCCCTCACCCCACTCCCCTTATTGCCTGTCAGAGACTGCATTGTGACAATCCTCCTCTTCCTACCAGGAGCATCTGCCTTGCACATGTTTGCAAGTGCCTGGTGACCTTCAGGAACTAAGAAGTCCCCATTTATTCCTGTATATGTAGCATGCAATTAAAATGCAGCTGGAGAAGTAGTTACTTCACTTTTTTACTTGCCCTCCCATCTTCACTAAGCGACTTCCAGCAACAGTCTGCAGAGAACTTCCTAAGGAGGAGCTCTGGGCTGATGCTCTGGGGCACAGGCAGACCTTTCTGCTCCAGAGCCAGTGTTCCAAGGTGCCCAGGCCCAGCAGAACATGTTCCAAGTGGTGCCAAGTGTTCAGGGGCTGCCAACTCAGGACTACGCAGCATAAACACCTGCTCTCTGCTCATTCGTTTTCAGCTCCCAGCAGTGATGTTAGGATCTGGCCTGATTTGGTGGACTGAAGTAGAGAAGTTATTTACTTCCCAGATCCATGTGCGTTGTTTTTTTTTTTCCCCTCTAGAAAACAGGTTTGTTGTTTATTTGGTTTTTTTAAAAGTGCCTAGTCTCATTCTTAGCCTCATTAGGTTAGTGTGAGTGATGTGAATGTCAAGCTCATTCTCCTCCATTTTTAGGCAAGGCTTATTCATGCTAGGGTGTGTTAATTGTGTTGATTCATCTTTACCTTCCATGAGCATGGGAAATGGCAAGCTGTGTCCTTGGCCACCCACTGGTCACAACACCCAATGAAGACAGTATATTTTCGTTGGGAGCACCAGCTTCTCCCAGCAGAGGATACTTTGCCTCAGCACAGAATTGTCTGACTTTTATCAGCTAAGTGAGACACTTATTGCTTTCCTGCCATGCAAGTGTGTGGAAATGTATACATGTCAGAGGGACAGTGCTTGGGAGAGCAAGCAGGCTCCACAGAACTACTCTGCTTGAGAACAGGCCAGGGCATGTGGTAGGAGGCTGTATCTCCAGTGAAAAACGAGTAAAATTTGTTTGCAGCACATGGCACTTGTCCGTATGTGTGGGGAGCTCTTGCTAGACCATCTCAGCTCTGTTTTGTCCCCAAGGGGGCTTGAGTTGCTTCCTTAAGGTGCTGCCCCAGCATTGCTACTGTCAGGAGCATGGAGTCACCGAGCTGTCCTCATGCCTCCTTTTCTCTGATCCCACTTCGGCTGAGACTAGAACGAAAGGTTGGGATGAGTCTGCCTCTGCCTTGGCAACCCCTGGGTTTTTCAGCTTTCCCCTCTGGGCCCAGCTATTGAAGGTCTCGTTTCCCCCCACAGTGCTCCCTTGCTGGGATGAACTGAGAAGCCCAGGCTGTGATTGGGAGCAGCTCCTGAGGTCTGAGCTGGGGTGAACTGTGATGCATGTCGTCTTGTCACGCTGTCACCAAACCAAGCACTGTAAATGGATGTACATACAAACCTAGAGCTCAATAAATAGCAGAGCCCTGCCTGGCCAGAGTATGCAGCATTTGTCCTTCACAGGGGGGAGAGTGGGGTACTTATGAGGGTGGCCCTGTCACAATTCGGGGGCACGCTGGCTGCAGCAGGGCAGTCACTTGACCTTAGGCTCTTCTGCCTCTGCAGAGGGAGGTTGTGGCACTGCTCAGTGGTGCCTCCTCCTTGGTCCAGGCTGCAGGTACCAGCCAGTAGTGAGCAGCCCTCTGCCTCTTACATGCCCTTGGGGCTGCCAGTAAGGAAAACATGGGCAAGGGAAGAGCCCGTGGATGTTAGCGAGGGATACAGAGATCTACCTGAGCATGGTATGATGCTGGTGTCAGCAAACTTCTCACAGATTCTGCTGCAGATTTGCCTGTTTTGTTAAACACCCTATGTCATGGTTTGACCCTACTACTGCATGTGTTTTGAGGCCAGCTTGAACTGAGCAGGAAGTCATTTAACTCTAACATTCAGCCTCAGGATGTGGCTGATGGTGCCAGACTTTCTCATGTCTGATCTGAGGAGTTGAGTGCATTTTATTATACCTAATTCATAAACCCTGTCTATTATTAGAAGAGCTGTTTTTGAGGCTTGGGGAGTGTGGGGAGAAATCAGATTGCTGCCTTTAAATTAGGCAGCTGCTGCAGGGAGACAAATATTTTACAAAATAATGACCAAATTCTGGAGGAGAAAAATTGAGTTTGAGCTAAACTTTGGAGGGAGTTATTAAAAATTGATTTGTAAGTGCCACTGTGATTTTTGTATCGTCTCTTCTTCCCTGGGTCTTACAGGTCCCATTTTTAATGCAGACTTGGAGAGAGGCAGCTCCTCAGGAGCTGAGTCTCCCCTGTCCGGGCTGTGGGTTGTCAGAGAAGGCACCATGCTTTGGGCACAGAATACCGATGGGAGGCTGGTGGGGGGAGTCAGCTGCTTGTGATGGTTTGGCTGCTCCTTGGAGGTGCCAGGAGCAGATAGTATCACACCCCTGAGTCTCACGTACAGTGGCTGGAGAGCAGGGTGCACCTTCTCCCACCTGCTGTTTGGTTTACAAACCTCTTCATCCCTGGACGTGGCATGGGGACCTAGCACTTGAGGATTGAACTGTCCTCCACGTAAGCCTGTCCTGGCGCCCATTTGGGGTTTTTTCTCTCTGTGCCTGAAGAAATGCATGCTCTTCCCCTGCTCTGGGGTCCTGCCAGTCTGTGTTGTGATGGGTGTTGGGAGAAGCCTGCTGTCATGGAGAGAGCCACCTGCTAGACAGCACTTGCACATGGGATCAGCCCCAGTGTGCACCACCTGCCTTCCCACACTTTCCTCCTGGGTTGGAGCCTGTGTCCTTTCCAGCTTGTCACATGGTGGCCAGAGGGGGATGCCATTACCCTGCCGAGCCACAGCTGTGTGTCGGGGCTGTGCGTGGCGAGCAGTTTGCTGTAAGATTTACAGCTGGCTCCTGGCACTCACAAGCAGGTCTCTGTCTTGGTGTCAGCACCGATGCCTCCTGGATATTTATTCTCTGCTCTGTTTTCTTGTTTGGTACTTGTTGGGATGAGTAGGGGCTGGATCCTGTCTGTACTGAGCAGGGTCGTACTGGACAGAGGTTTGTCCCTGTGCAGGTGATGGTGTTTTTTTTTGGCAGATGAGCTGTTGCAGTAACCTAAAAGGAAAGGGGTAAAGCTCACAGGTTTGGGAGCTGCAGACACCCAAAGGGGCCAGGATAAGATGGGCTTTTCCCTTAGTGAAAACTAATTATTGCCTTTGCTGATGCTTTCAAGGGGAGGGCAGGCACAAAAGTAAATCTTGAAAGAAAGTCTGGGCCAGGAGGCTGGAGAAGGGCTGTTGCAAGGCCTTTGGGACCTGGCCTTCCCTGGGGCTGCTTAGAGTCCTTCGTGGTGCTCACAGCCCTGATTCTCCCCAGTGCAGCACTGGGTAGGTGAGTGCAGGGGGATACTGATCAAGCAAAGAGGTGACCCCAACTAAATGGAACAGGGAGCACCCTTAGGTGAGCATTGCTGCATGCTTGCCTCCCTCCTGTTGTGTTTTTAACTCAACTTGAGGCCACCCTTGGCAGGTGTTTGGGGGTGCAGACCCCAGAGCTGACCCAGAGGGGCTCTCACCTCTCAGGGTTGTGACTGGCTGCAAAGGGAGATGCTCAGGACAGGGCTTCCCCAGCCTCTGCCCTACAGCTGCCCGCACATTACTCAGGACTAGCAGCCTGTGCACAGACAAGCCCCCTGCCTCTCCTTGCCAAAATGGGGCTTCCCTGCAGCCCCCATCATCTCAGCACATCCCAGAGGGCTGGGACAAGTGTAGGGTCCTGGCTGCTGTAGGAGCAGCTGATGCAGCAGCTCCACACTGTGCTCCCTACTCAGTGGCTGCCGGAGCACGGGCCCGGCTGCGCTCCACGGCCTCTGCTCTTCCGTGCTGTCCCTCCAGGGCTGATTGAATCATGTGGCTGGAAATTGAATCCAATTGAATAGATTAAATGAGCTGCGCTTGCCGCTCACTGCAACACAGCCCAGAGCTTTGCTAGGCTGCTGCCAGAGGCTGGGAGCTCCCGGGAGTCCCGTAGGGGTATGAAGGGGTTGGAGAGGCTGCAGGGAGATGGACACCCACTGGTCTGGGCTCTTCTCCAGCTCTCCTTTGACAGATGAACCCCCAGCCACTTCTTGGTGATGTGCAGCCTGGCTGAGTCCCAGGGTCCACCAGGTCTCTCTGCTACAAACATGTATAGGTTGGGTTTTGCCCTTTTCCTCTCTATAGCAATTAGTGACTAATTAGCTGTAGTCCCCCTGCTCCAGGGTTCAACCAGGGCCCTCCAGCAGTGTACAGGGGTGAGGATGCTCTGATGGCCCAGGGCTGCAGCAGCCATGGCTGTGCCCAGCTCAGCAGCTCTGAGCCAGTTGCTTCCAGCATGCAGCAAGTGATGCTCCAGCAGCACTGCTCTGTGTCACCCCAGCCCCATGTCCTGGTTTCATCTCCTCTGCTGTGGCCATTGCCAGAATGATGGGACAGGATGGGCAACAGAAAGCAGCATGCTGAGACTGCAGTCACAGCAGGGACATCCCCTCCTGTAGAGCTGAGCTCTGTCACGGGGCCTGTCATGGCAAAGCAGGAGGACGTGTGTCTGCAGCATGGACCCATTCACGACAGAGATGTACACCTGTTTTCATAGCAGACCTGAGCTGCCTCCAGCATGGTGTAAGTGAAGGCTGAAAACAGTATCTGGTTCCTGTTTAAATAAAAGCTGAGCCCACAGGCACTGAGCACACAAACACTTACCAGATGCTCTGTAATGCTGGGAGAGCTCATGAGACTCAGGGCATCTCCTGGGTTTGTGAATGCTCCAGTCCACTCTCTGCTCTCTAAAACAAGTGCTTCTCTCCACCCAGATTTTGCATTTGTTACACAACAGTGGCAAAGAAATGTTCAGGGTGGGCACAGAGCCTGCCTAGCAGTGGGGCCATGTCAGGGAGTCCCTCGTTGCTGGAGGCATGGCAGAGCTGGTGCTGGGCTTTCAAAGACAGAGTGGAATGCGGAGTCCTTTCACCCTCCCGCACACCCAGATTTCTCCCACCTGCTGGTTTGCATTTGACAAAGGAGGTTCCCTTTTCTCCTGCAGCATTCCTATTTGCAAGGCTTGCCCAGCAGCTTGCAGGCATCTGTTCCTCCTCTAGATTTGCAAGATTTTCAGCAGCTGAAATTCCTCCCAGATCAGAATCTCCCAGTGGCTCCCACCTACCCATGTCTATCTGCAGGGTGGGTTAACAGAGATGGGAGCAATCCTTCCCTGCATGTGTCCTGGGTGATGCCCTGCTGGGGCATCAATTCCCCAGGACCTGTTGGTCTGATGTAGCTCCTCCCTCAGTACTCAGGACCCCAGACCCATAGAGACCAAAGGGTTCCTTTAGGTCTCAAGCCATCCAAATTAATTTCCTCTGTGGATCTAGTAAATATCACAGTTTATTCCTGAGTGATGCCATTTGCCCTGCCTGGAATCCCCCCAGCTGCTTGCATGGCCATGAGCCTCCTCCTCCAGGGCTGGGGGGCCCTGGGTGGGGAATAGACCCGGTGCTGAGCTGCTCACCTCCATCTAAGGCTGCTGTTTCCTGGCATTATTTGCAAGGGGTGATGCTGCCTTCAGGAGCACTCATTTCTGCCCTCTGCTACTGAAACCAGCCCCTGGGTGCTGCATCCTGTGTCCCAGCCCAGGAGCTGGATGGGAGCCCCCTCTGTCCAGGGAGCAGGGCTGTCCTTCACTGCCGAGTGTAAATCTGAGCTCATAGGCACTGGGCAACCGCAGCCAAAATAAGATTAATGGCATCTGCTGAGAGCACATCCTGAGGACTGCTATTGATGACCATAGCTTTAAAATACTGTTAACAGTGGATAAAGCACCATGATTTAGAGCACTCAGCAATTGCATCTCTGTTTGAAATTTCCTAAAGATAGGATCAGACTCCCAAGTCCTGCTCTCTGCTTTTCTGATAGAATTAGTAAGAATGGAGATATGCAATTAGACAACACAAAGGCTGGTAGGGCAAATCGATGCCTCGTGGTTACCTAATGAAGTGTTAAATTGTGTCTTTCCCTGTCCCCCTGTAACAGCCACAACAGGCTGTTTGCAGAGGGCTTGCAGGGTTCGTGCCTGGGGGAGAGCCCTCCCTACACCCTTCTACCCCTGCCTGGCGTCATGGTGGCAGGATGCAGACCCCAGCACTCCTGCCTCCTTTCTAGGCTTTTCTTACTTGTGGGGATGGGAGCAGTTTGGGATCATCTTCTGCCTCATGTTGAGCCTGGGATTTTCAGCAGGGCTCTGTAGGGACATGTGCTCCTGGTAGCAGCTGAGAGCAGGCTGCTGCCCAGAGCCAGGGGTCCTGTCAGGGAGCTGGGGGGAGATGACCCAAAGGAATAGGTGTCCTGGAGAGGAACAGGGATGGTTGTGGGTGGCCTCAGCTCTGTCCAGCCTGGGTCTACATGTGGCTGGTGGCAGCTCTGCCTGCAGCAGGGCTCTGCTTCCAGGCTTCTGGGTGCTGCCGGAGCATCCCCAAACTTGTCCCCTTCCCTAGTTAGTCCAGACAAAGCTGCGTTGGCAACACGCTGACCTGAGGATAGAGAAGCCACCTGGTCAGTGTGGCCCTGTGCACACCTCATGGCCCTCTCGCCCCTGCTCAGAGCTATCCCTGGCAGCAGAGCACTGCCCAGGGAGCAACATTAATCCTGTGCAGATGTCCTTTATCGAAGCACTGCCGCTGCTGACAGGGTGAAGGATGGGCCACTTAGGGAACGTGCCTTGCACACGGGCTGATGTGAACAGGTGATTTCCATCACAGTGAGAGTGGATGAGTGGTCCTGGGGACACCCTGCAGCTGGGAGACACACAGCCTGGGGTTCACCCCAGGGTGCAGCACCCCTCATGCCCAAACCTCACCTCTCTCCTTGCATCTTCTGCCTGCCTCCCGGTTCTCCATCCTCATCCCATCAGCTGCTGGCTGTGCCAAGCCCTGGGGCTGTTTACATGGCCGTGTTTTTTCCATGTCTCTGCTGCTCTCCTAGAGATGAGCTGGGGGACCTGGATGCTTCCACAGGAGCCATGCCTGCCTCAGGAACCTGGATCCAGCTATCTGCCTGTCCTCCACACTTCCCTTGCCCTGGGCATCAGGGTATGGGCTGCACAGTGAGCTGTGCCCCATTTACTGTGAAGCTTATGCTACTTCTTGGCCAGCTGGGGCATGGTCCTCCCTCTCAGTTACCACTTGTAACTGGGATCTGGGCTCACGGTAGCCACAGGAGCTCTTCCCATCCTCTGGAAACAGTTAATCTGGCTTCAACTGCAGCAGCACAGACCACCAGCCCTGCCTGTGTATAGCTCATGCCCACCCTGAACCTACTGATTGCTTTCGCAGCAGACATGGATGTGGCCAGTGGCAGTGGGGCTGTGCAGGGCACGAGAGCGTTGATTAAAGCCTTGGATGTCATTCAGGTGATTTCTTCCAGCCTGGCCCAGCCTTTCTGCATCTGCTGCACGTACTGGTAAGACATGCTGCAAAGAATGCTCTCTGCACTCCAGTGTGGCTTTGCTGCCATTCCCATCCCTGGCCAGACGTGACTACCAAGGCGTCTTAGTGCCCAGTGCACCTGCAGCAGGGCCCTTGCCTGTGTCTGGACAGGTGGGCACAGACCAGACTTGTTCCTGCAGCAGAAAGGCAGCAGCAGCCATCAGTGGCCTGCTCCCACCCCAGCATCCTGCAGACCCCTGGCTCCCAGTGCCCGGAGGAACATTTAGGTGAGGACATTGCATTTTTCCCAAGCAGAGAAAGGCTCAAAGGCTCTGAATGCTGGCAGGATGCCCAGCCCTCGTGTCTGCTAAGGAAAGGAGCGTGACCAGTGAGCAAGCAAGTTGTGTCCCACGTTTTCTACACTACAGGGGGGTGGGCTGTGTCAGCCTGGCACTGGGGCTGCCCCATCCTACCCCATGGTACCCACCAACCAACCCAACTTTCCCCTCTCTCCCCAGTGTGGGCAAAGCATCTCTTGCTTGCCTGCACGAACAGGAGCACTTAGCTGGGATAAAAATAGCCACATTTGCCTCCCGGTGGACCAGGGATGGCAGAAGGTGAAAACTTCCCCTGTGCAGCTCTGCTGGGCCTGCCATGTCCACAACAGGACAGACTTGCAGCATGCTGGAGATGGGGACAGTGAGCTTGGGCACTGCTCACACAGCCTTCCTGACCAGGCTGCCTCCATGGGACACTGCTGGTTCCCAGGGGCTGTCAAGATGTGGTCAAGGAGGTGATGGAGAGGATGTAGGAAAGATGACAGGGAGGGCAAGGAGCAACAGGACAGATAAGCCCAGTGGCACAGGGTGTCCCCGGGCTGGCTGGCTCTGGCTGAGTGGAGGAGGCATCACCAGGGCTGTTCCAGTAGTTTGTGTCCAACCAAGCTGCATGCAAGGGCTCTGCGACGGTGGCCGGGCCACGGGGAGGGCTGGGGGAATGTGTTTAGTTCTCCAAGCATTTCTCCACTGCGTTTTCCTTGCTAAATGGCTCTTATTTTTAGATCCAGGCAGTTGCTAAGCATCGCTGCCTTGCTAAGGCGGCTTCTTTCATGGCTTGACACCAAAGCACGCTGACAACACGCTGCTGCGTGAGCACGGCCCTTCCTCCTCGCTGCTCTGGATTCCCTTGCTGTCCTGTGGCTCCCGTGGGCCGGGAGGGCTGGGCTGGGTGCAGGGACTGAGATGGGATGTTTTTCCTCCCCCCATAGCCCCTGCTCCCCCCTGTCTCTCTGCAGAGAGTGGGAGATGAAGGGAGGAGAGGTGGGAAATGCTGGGAGCTGAGCAGCCCCCTGAGATGTGCCCAGGACCCCTGGCACAGTGTGAACAGGCAGCACATGGGCAGCAGCGTGACAAAAGCCCCTGGCTTTTCCCCTGGTGGGGACTCTTCAGCACAGTTGGCATCCCCTGGGATAGCATCACGCACAGATGGCAGCAAATAACTGGGGGCAGCAGTGGGACCTCCAGCCTCCAATGCCAGATGTACTGGTGGGGCTGTGAGCTTCCTCTCTTGGCAGCTCTGTGCCCCTGGAAGCCATTCCGAGCTGTGCTGCTGCTTCACCCCTTCCCTGGGGCTGCGGGAGATGGGGAAAAAGCCCTCCTAAAGACTCCAGCCCTGCATGGGCAACCCGTGCTTGGGGCGGGTGGTGGCAGGGAGGACCTGCTCCTGTCCTCGGCTGTAAGCAGGTGGACTTGGGCCACCTTCCCCACTCCTCTGCACAACCGCTCTGCCTCTGACCGATTTCCCATCCAGCTTCCCCCCGAAGGGGGATGCAGCAGGCGCCCTGGACCGGGAAGGGCTGGACTCCTCCTTCCTCTCTACCTCCTGGGGGTCCCAAGGCACAGCCCGGCCTGGGCACCGACAAGCAGGGCTTGGGAGGACCCTCACTCGCCCGCAGCGGGGTGTGAGCGGGTCTGCGCTCCTCCTGCCCCGTGCTGTCTCCGTCCCTTCTCCATTCCTACGCGGTCCATGATCCCCGGCGCTCACCCAAACCGCCGGAGACCCCATCTCGGTGCAGCCTGGAGCAGGTCCCTTCTTGCTTTCTCCTTGGAACCCCCCGCCCCCGAGCCGTGCCTCAGTTTCCCCGCGGCGGCGCGGCGCAGAGCGACGGGGCCGGACCGGCGGCTCCCGGGAGGAGGCGGGGAAGGACGGGGGGAGGAGGGAGGAAGGGAGGGGGCGGCCGTTCCCAGCCCCGGCGGCGGTGGCGGGGGGGAAAGGGGCGGCTGCGCGCTCTTGCTCTGCCGTACCGAGCCGTACCGAGCCGAGCTCCCGGCACCGCCGGCCCCTTCCTGCTGCCGCGGTGAGTGCCGCGCGTGGCGGGGCGGGGGGAGGCGGCGGGCCGGGGTCCCCCTGCCCGGCGGCGGAGCCCGTGCGCCCCGTCGCGGTTCCCCCCGCCGCTCCGGCCGGGCAGGAAGATGCGGAGCAAGGGCAGGAAGGAGAGCTTGTCCGACTCCCGCGACCTGGACGGCTCGTATGACCAGCTCACGGGTGAGTGCTGTCCGCCGGGGAAGGTGCAGCAGCCGCTCGGGACCACGGCGCGGAGGCGACCCCGGGCACCTCGACCCGGCCCCAGACACCCTGGGCACCCCGCTTCCAGACCCAGCTGAGCCCCGACCCCCACCTGCCCCGCTTCGCCGCACTCCTTGCCCAGGGACGGGGCGGTGGGGGGGCGGCCTTGACTCCAGCGCTGGAACAGGGAGACAGTCCCGGGCCCCGGGGGTGCTCCGGAGATGGGGTTCGGGTCGGTTCCAGCTGGGCGGAGGTCGCTCCGAGGCAGGTTTGCAGGGAAAAGGCCTCCTCCGGGAGGTTGGGATGCTTTGATGGCGTTTGGCCGCCCCCAAGCTCACCTTCCCTCACTGCTGCTCCCAAGCTCCTCGGGCACTAGAGTTTGGCGCTGGGCTCTCTCCGCCATGCCTTGGACTCCCCACCCTGGGGTGGCACGGCAGCACCCTGACAGCAGGTTCCCTTGGGAAAGAAGAGGTTCACCCTGCTTAGCAAATCTCAGTAGTGCCACAGAGCCTGATGTCTTCTCCACCTGTCACCTGGTGTCACTCAGAACATCTTCAGTGATGCTTCTGCTCCAGGGATGGGGTGGCTGAGGGACAGAGAGGTAAAATATGAGCCAGCTGTGGCTCTATTGCATCCCCCTCCATCCTTTGCCCCAGCAGGGAATTGCCTGGCTTCCCACATCCCACCACAACATCCACCCATCCATCACACCTCATCCCCTGCTGTCCGGTAGCAAAGCAGCTGGGCTGGAGCTGGCAACACCCCTCCTTCCACACGTGCTTTCCACAAATCAGGCCCAATCCTGTCCCCTTTCAAGGCCTCCATTGCAGGAGCTATGAAATGGGGCAGCACTTCCCACCTGCCTACTGGGACCCATAACAGAGCCAAACCTGTCCGTAGCCAGTGGGCTTAGGTGCCTTTGTGCCTCAGGAACTGATGTGTGTGCACAGGAGGCTCCCCTGGGTCCCACTGGTGCTTCTCCTGCCACAGTCTGGTGTGGCTTTGCTCTGGAGTTTCGAGGAGGTGATGGTAACAGGGTAGGACCTCTGCTCTGCTTTCCTGGGCAGCCACACATGTGGGAAATGCCACTTGCTGCCTGCCCAAACGTGCTGCAGGGAAGATATTTTTGAGCTGTGTAGAAACTTGGAACCCACACGCAACTTTTGGTTCCTCTGGTAACTTTAAAATGTCCATATGGATTTAAATCAAACCGAGGTTAAAAATAAATTCCAGTCTCTCTGAGGCTGAGACCTTTTATTCCTCGGCTTACCTCTGAGCCAGCCATGGAGCAGGAACCTAGGCAGAGGGAAGCTGTGCTGCTGCCTGCAGGGATGGGCCTGTTGGGAAGTCTCTGGGGAATAAGGCTAGAAACACCTGCCCCATTTCCCAGCTTGGAAAACGGAGGCCCCGGGACTGCATGTCACTTATTTGCCATCACTGTCAGGTCACTGACCGTCCAGTGCAGAGCCAGTGGTTACACCAGCTGCCCAGGCAGGGAGCTGGTCCCGCTGGCACCAATTTCCCCCACGTTGACTGAACGTACTAAAGTCATCTCTCCCTGTGAAGGCTAAGTTGTTTTCTTCCCAGAAATGAGGCAGGCAGGAGGAGAGGGCATGCAGCCTGAGCTCTAGGGAGGGTTTAATAGCTCAGGCTCATGCCTGCTAACCTGGCCTGGGCTTTCCCAGTTCCCCGGGGATGTGGTGAGGAGCCCGGACCCTTGTGGGGCCATAGGAAATGCCAGTGTTGCTTGGTCTGTCCCTGTGGGTAGGAGGGTCCCTGCTGGCACCCTCTGTTTGGTAGCTCAGCCCTGCTTGGGGACAGCCATGAGCAGTTCAGGGTGTTTCTGCAGCTTTGGGGGCCTCCATCCATCAGGGTATGTCAGGATCTGGGGGATGTCTTTAATGCAAGAGATATTAACCAAGAGATTATTTGATGTTAAGCGATGTGACAGCCCCACAGCAGCTCCAGCAATTGCTGTTGTGCATGAGGACAGCAGTCTGTCCTGCTGCCTCCTCATAATCCCCCAAAACAGGGATGGGGGTGATGAGACCTTCCCAAGGAGGGTTAGAAATACCTCCTTCCGAAAAAAGGAGAGGGGCTAAGGAGAAGCAGGACCCCCAGCTGTGCGCAGGGTAGAAACACCCCCCGCCTTCCCCAGCAGCACGTAGATTTTTAAATTTAAAGAGCTGCTGAAATGAGGGTGCAGTGGCACCTCGCCCTCCCCACAGGATCTCCAGTGATGCCTGGCTGCCCCGGTCCCCAGCCAGAGCAGCCATGGGCCGTGCGGGCGTGTGGCACTTGGGGGCGTGTGTGAGAGGCGAGAGCGCCCGGGTGAGTGAGAGCTGCCTGAGAGCGGCGAGGAGAGCAGCCACTGGCTCCCTGTGCCAGAGGAACACGGCCCAGCTGTGCTGGGGTGAGCTGGGATGTGCTCTGCCTGCGCCTGGCCCCAGAGCAGTGATGTGGGGTGAGGGCAGCCAGGGTGGCTGCTGAGCCTGGGGCTGGGCACCTACCTGGGTGTTTACGAGAGAAATGATTAAGTTACACCACTAGGAAATTAAACTGGTCCATTTCTAAGGTATTTATTTAGATGACGCTAGCGAGACATAAAAGCTATCCATAAATTACATTATTTCTCCAGCCCTCTAATGGCATGAGTGATCAGTGTGCAAGCAGAGCCCAGAGCCAGTGTCTCAGGACTGCTCTGGACATGGCCCTCCATGTGGGAGAAATTGGAGCCCCATGCTGCTTTGCCCTGAGGAGCACAGGTACCATGTCCCTGGCCCCAAATCCCAGCAGCAGGAGAAGTGAGGGAGGCTCAGAGGCAGCTTTCCCTCCTGCCCACCACTCTGCAGGAGTTTGTGGGTGGTGGGGCTGTCCCAGACCCAGCTGGGGAGCAGGGGCTCCCTGGGTGGCCCAAAGCCCCATCTCACCCCACGGGACAAGCCCAACTCAGCTGTGCCATGTCCTGCAAGCAGGACGGGATGTTCCAGCACAAGGTCAATACCTGGGCTGTTTGGGGTGATTCAAATCCCCTAGCTACATTTTGGAAGGGTGAGGGGTTCACCTCCAGGGCTGTTGGTTCCCCAAAAGGGATTAGGAGGCTCACTTTTCACTCCCACTTATTCACCGCTGCTTTCTCCCTCCTGTTGTCATGCTGTGGGTTCTTGGGCAACCACTTTGCTCCATCCTGAAGGCAGCTGCAGTTTTTGCAGTGGGAGAGCAATTGCTACAGAGACCACCTGCAGAGCTTTGGGATCCTCCTGCCTCCCTAGGCACAGCGGATGGACAGGGAGTCCCCAGCTCTTAGCACTTTCACAGCCCACCCAGTGAGATGAAAACAGCAGGTACGAGTGTAGTGGCAGAGCAGCATCTGGCTGAGCTCTCCTCCCTACATGAAGGGAGGGTGTTCCAGAGGCATCTCTCCTGGCATCAGTAAGACATGAGAGATAGGGACAAGCTGTCTCCCACAAACACTCCAAAGGGAGGATGGGTCAGTGGGGCTGGTGGGAGGACAGTGGGAGCTGGGCTCCAGTCTATGCTGTGGGATAAAGCCAAAGAGCTGTGTCCCAGTGATGCATCTGCTGCAGGCAGGTCCTGGGTGATGGGCAGACCTAGGGCTGTGCCAGGGGCTTGCTCTGCTGCTGGCAAACCTGGCAGCTCCATCAGGGCTGCTCACAGCCCGTGCTCAGCCAGGTGGGAGGAAAATCTCTGTGAGCTTGACGTAATGTAGGACTTCCACCTGCAAGAGGGAAAATTTATTTCCCAAGGTGTGGAAGAGGTGTCAGTGCTAGCCTGTCCCAAATAATAGTGTATGTTGGGGAAAATGTTGGAATTTGCAGCTGGAGGATGGATTGACAGGGCTGATGAGGCAGGAGTGAGGGTAGGAGGCAGGCAGGGGCTGGGTGCTCAATGTGTGTGGCAGGTTGTGTGCTCTGGCTGCCTGCTGGGCTGGATCCTGGGGAGGGGGACTGGGATATGGACTGTGCCTGAGACCATGGCAGTGCCTCACCCATAGGCAGAACAAAGCTCCTTCTCTTGCCCAGTTGCTTCCTCAAGCAGCACAGGGTGCATGGCCACCTCGCTCTGAGCTGCCCATGCAAGTCTGGCAGGGTGAGGGTGAGCTGCCTGCATCCCTAAGGCCAGCAGCACTCATGGTTCATCCCCTCCTCTTAGAAGCAGCCCCCAGGAGGGGTGACACACATCAATGTCCTTCCTTTGGGGGACATGGGAACCAAGCATGCTGTGCATCCCCTTTCTCCACCACTAAACTGCCTCCTCCATGCTGCCGCTGCTGCTCCATGCAACTCCCCTCCTCTTGCTGCTTCTGCTACCACTGCCTGCAGCCCGGTGGCTTGGCTGGGCTGGAAGCTAGGCTGACCCTCAAGCCAGGTCCCCAACCTCCCCAGAAGACTCCCAGTTCAGGGTGGGGTATGGTGGGGAAAGGGCTCCCAGTCATGCACTAGGGTGGGGGGCTCCTGTGGGGTCTCCTTTGTGCCAAAGCGCCCTGTCCTCGACAGATGCTGCACCTTCCTGGGGTGATGGGAGTGTTGCCTGACTGCATCATCTCTGTCTGCTGTCTCCCTCTCTCTGGCATCTGTACCCCTTTGCCTCTTCCCTCTTTGCTGTCCTGGCTTGTCTGCAGCTCTTCAATGCTGAAGAATCCCCCTCTCAAGGCCTCTCCTGACTAGAGGCTGAGATCCTGCCAGTGGGGAGGTGGGATGCTGCTCTGAGCCCATGCCAGGGCAGAGCTGCATGCAGGGCAGGGGGCACCAGGACGATGCTGCTGGATACCACTGCTCACGGGTGGGTTGGATTTTGCAGGTGGAGAGGCTAGACCTGAGTTTTTGGCAGCTGCTGTTACATCCCTGCAGGCAGAGGCAAGTCGTAGCCTGCGGGGAATAGGTGGCACAGGATTAATTGACAGGAAGTTCATGGGTTTGGTCGGGGCGGTTAAACGGCTGATTTCTGCAGATACCAATGCATAATTCATGGGTTGTCACAACTTCAGCCATGGTGCACCGCTCCTGCTGCACCGGGCTGGTGATGCACGGGCAGGGAGGGGTTTGCTCTTTTGCCGTCTCTGTGTCTGGGTATGGAGAGGAGTTTTTCCCCACAGCTGGCTATGTTGCAGCCAGAGAACGTGTCCTCCAGACTGAGTGGTGGCTGCTGCTTTCCTACTGTGTGGTGTGCTGGGAGCAATTGCCCCCAGAGCCTTGGGAGCTGGGACAGGGGGGAGGTTTGGGAGGGTGAGCAGAGCTGGTCCCTGGAGTGGGCTCTGGTTTCCCCCAGGCCATACCGGGTACATACATCCTGGCTGAACCTAAGCCTCATGCCCTTGCCTTGCAGCCGGAGCATCAGAGTGTCACTTCAGCCCTGAAGGATGGGAGAGACCCCATTAGTGGAGCTGCTCTCCCCCTCCCTCCCTGGCTCTGCTCATTAATAGTGTTTTCATTAGAAGAAGTGGTTTGGTTTTGTTTAAGCCAAATTGCTGTGCTTGGGAGATGATAAATCCATCTGCTGGCAAATAGCTCTCCTGCCACCAGGATGGATCCCAGCTCTGGGCTTTAATCGTGCTGCAGATGAATGAGCCTCTAGTGAAATTAATCTCCCCATTGTGCCCCGCTGGGGGGACTGAGCTGGACAGGCTGCCTCCCTGACACCGTGGTGAGGGGCTCTCTCATGGAGTGGTGGTCAAAATCCTATGCTAAGGGGTTGTGGGACCCCAGGGGTGGTTACTACCGGGCAAGTGAAATTCCGGGGCTAGTGCAAGCAGCTTCCCAGGGAGCAAAGGGGGAGAGAAGCCCCTTTACACAGGGCAAGGGCTGCAGGTGGGTGCAGGGGTCCTGTTCAACCCACTGTCAGTGCGAGGGTGCTCTGCTGGCAGCTGGGGCTGGGTGGGTGCCATGCCATGGGGGTGAGCAGCAGGGCAGTGCTTGTGTTGGGATGCAGGGGATGGAGTGGCTCCACTCTCAGCGATACCTTGCTTGAGTGGCTTTGCAAAAGGGATGTGGTGGCAGGTCTGTGCTGGGCAGGAGGCTCTTGCTGGGGTCCTCCCATCCTCAGGCTGCCATGGCTCAGACTGGTTCTGGCTTTTAAGTAAATTTGCCCTCTGCTTCAAAGGAAAATGGGTGGTACAGCTCCTGAGGAGCAGTGTGAGTAATTGAGTTGTTTGGAAGCTGACAGGGATGAAGGGAATGGAGGGAGGGTGGGGTGTCACCTGCATCTGAATTTGGGTCTCCCCAAACATTTCCAGTCTGATCCAGACAGGGCGACTCACCTGTCACATCAGGATGCCTCCTGTTCAGGTGGTCAGCACCCCTCCCGACCCCGGGCAGTGTTAGCATTGCTGCTGGGGGCTCTGGGGTGCAGCAAGAGGGTTGGTGTCCCATCCATGCTGCTCCTGCTCACCCTGGCTGGGGACACTGGGGACCAGGGGACATCAGAGTCTGGGGGCCATAGAAGCAGGTGCCCCACCTCTGACGAGGACTGCACTGGAGCAGCAGCAGTGCCTGCAGGCAGGCAGAGGATACTCAGAGCCCCAAGGGCCAGTGCTAGGCTGGCAGCAGAGAGGGATGGGTTTGCCTGTGGCCCCTCTCCCAGCACAGGTCAGAGATGGGGATGGGGTGACTAGCTCTGCAGGAGGGCTGGTGGCATGAATCCACTGCCCCAGCTCTGCCATATGGAGATAGAGGGACTGACTGGGCAAGAGGGGACCCCCCTGAGCTGTCCTGCTGCCCCTATGAGCAACCTCCTATGGCAGTAATGTTCTTACTGGGAAGTGGCTTGACAGCCTAAAGTGGGAAGAGGTTTCTTGGCAAGATGCTACCATGAGAGACTAGCAGGAACCTGTCACTGAGCCTCTGTGTGGCAGAAAGGGGGACCCTGATCATGGCTCCGGGCACTGACCCTGGCAGCAGGGCTGCCCTCTTCTCATCACCAAACCCATGCATTCGGACGTCAAAAAAGTGCTTTTTAGGGATGGATCATCGGTGACAGTCTGCCCAGGATCTAAGTCACAGGGTTTCCACGCTTTTTCTCTTGGCCCAGCTGGTGAAGGTGCAGCCCTGCAGGATGCAGGGAGGCACTGGCAAACTCATGTGTCCATGGCTCACCCTTAGACATACCAGCAGCCAGGGAAGAGCCATCCGGCTGCTCTCACCTGGTTACTGTGGTCCATCCAGCCACAGCAGGGTGAAATGAGAGCTGGCCTCTAGCTAATGAGATCAGACAGGCGAGCCACTGCTCCTGCCCTGTTTGGTTAATCGCTTCTTCCTTGATTGAATTTTTAAAAATTGCATTGCTACAGAAAGTCCCTGAATGGGTTTAAAGGCAATAATCCACCCGGCCCTCTGTCACTGCAAGGATCCCCCTGTGTTACTTGGCAGTGGGTTGTTGAAGTCCCTGGTGTATCTCTGCGTGTCTCTGGTGTCCTCAGGAGGGCTGGTCTGGCTGGGCTTTGACAGCTCTTGATTTACACCAGGAGGAAATACTGATTAATTTTTGGTGGCGTGACTTAGCAAAGCCTCCTGGAGGTGAGGAGAAGGGAGAGGGTCCGGTGCCAGGCTCTGTGCTAGAGCCAGTGTGACAGGTCCCCTTTGCCCCTGACCGCTGCTTGAGGGCCGTGGCGGGCAGCTGCCCAACCTGCTGTGCTCCAGGGCACATGCTGGAGTTGGGGGGCTCCAGCGTTTGGGCACAGGTCCCCCAGATCTGGTTGCACCTGCATGGGGTCTTGGTTCCCCATCTGACCCCAGAGCGGTAGGGGTGGCTGCTGGTGCTGGGTTTTGGTGCAGCACAGGTTGGCAAATGGGTGCAGGGCTTGAGCAGCACAGTGAGGGATGCTGTAATATGCTGTGATTAGGGCTCATCCTGGTGTCCCATGGGGACATCTTAGCCCTCTCCTGGGTGGTGGAATATGCCCTTAAGTACCTCTTTTTTTTTCCCCCTTGACTTTCCTTCCAGAAGTTGCATCTTCTGAGCCCAGCCACTGCCCTGCGCCACTCTTGCTGACCCAAGCAAATATCCTCCATTGCCTGCCCTCCCCACTCGCCTCCCCTCCACTGTACAAAGTGAGTCACTCCCCAGCACTGGGAATCATTCATGTCATTTCCCCCTTTGCCGCAAAGTCATTAATGCAAGTGGAATAATTTGTTGTGTAACAGAGAGGATCAGCACGAGCGCTGCTCTGGTGAGTGACGCTTGGCCCTGGCTCCCCACCACCCTGGCCACCACTACCCTGGGAAAGGGCAGCTCGGCGGGATGGCCAGCTGGGAGCATCCCAGGACCTGCTGGGCTTGTGGTCCCACAGCTGCACTGTGCTGGCAGTGATGATGTCAGCTCCATGAGATGTTTTTCTGAAACTGCTGAGTCCCACCTGGACCCTGGCTGGGAGGGATGGATGTGTTTGTTGTGGCCTTGGTGTCTGCTCACCCCTGCACAGCTCCTCTGAAAGGGGCTTGTCCCAACTACTCCACAGTGACAAGGGCCAGAAGCGTCCCCTGCATTGATCAGGGTGTGTGTTGTGGCAACCCTGCTCCCCTGCCATGTCCTTGCCCTACCATGTGCTGCTCCAGCTCCTCCGAGGTCCCTAAACTGTGGGCTCACAAGTGCTTCCTACCAGCAGCCAAAGCTCTCCTGGCTTCTTGCTTCAGAACCAGGGACCTCGGGGTGTGCTGGCAGGGTGCAGGCCATGTGGGACTCTTTGTGGCTCCCTTGAGGGCCACCAGGCCACTCTGCAACTGCTCACAGGGAGGTTCCAGCAGGTAGCAACAGCCAGCCATAGCAACCCTGTGCATGGAATGCAAACCTGAGCATGGCTGGGGCTCCCTCCTGGGGACCTCACAGCCTTCCAAGGGGAATGCTGGAGGGGGAACTTGCTGTCCTCACCCAGCCCAGCTCAGGACTATGTGTGCTGCGAGCCCTTGCTCAAGTGATGTTCACTGTGGTTGTGGCAGATCCAGTCTCTCCACTGCATGGTGAGGGGGAAGAAGGTCAGGGAAGAGTGCTTTAGGCTGTAAAAGGCATTGTGGAGACTTCCCTCCTGCCCAGGGTTCACCTCCTTCTATCCCACGCATGGCCAGGCTTTAATTTAAAGATGCTGCAGTGGGAGAGGGGAAGCCTAAGAGGACTGGGCTGAGAGCAGGAGGATTTAGCAAAGGGAAGGGACGTGGCTGGGGCTGGGGGCTGCACAGGGGATGGCGGCATCCGGCAGAGCAGGATGGGTAAGAGGGAGGAGGTGGCCATGCACCCCTCAGGACTGAGCCACCCCAATGTGTCCCAGCCTTGACCGCGATGGTACCCAGTGGCTCCCACCAGCGGGACAAGGGGCTGAAACTCTCCCCATCCCCAGAGAGAGCACTGCTGCTGGATGGCTGGATCAGGAGGGGCCTGCTTACTGATCCCACCGCTACCCCTTGCTGTCCGTGGGAAACAGGGCAGAAGTTTCAAAACCTGGAGGAATGCAACGGATGGGCACTGTGCTCAGCTCCATGAGGGGAGACAGAGCCCTTCCAGGGTGCCATGTCCCAGAAGGGACTTTTTCCCCTCACCCCAGCTGGGCAGTGAGTCTTCTCAGTGAAGAGGGCTGCCTCAAAACAGCGTGGGGAGGGAGAAGATGGTGTTTAATATTTCAAAGTGACTCACTGAAAACCTGATGCTCACTGGGGCTGGTCCAGATCAAACATCCCCAGGAAGGGGCTGGGATCGGGGCCACCCCAGCCTGGTGTGAGATGCAAGGGGAAGCTCTTTTGGGACCACATCCATCGGGGCAAGGAAGCCTTCTTTCCCCTTCTCTGTCACCTGCAGACCACAGGGACCCACCTGTGCCCTGGGCCACAGCTCTGGGGCATGGACATGGGATCCCAAGGGCCGTGGTGTCTCCCCAGCCCCAAGCCACCCTGATCCTCCCTCAGCGCTGTTTGTTTGCTCAGCCCGCCTTGCTGTAATTACAACCCGCTGTCACTCTCTGATAATACGTTTTGCCTTTTATCACTGCTTAATTAAATAACTGTGAGGAAGTGAGGGGCTGGTAACCCCTTGTTTGCCAGCATGAACAGCTCGGTGGTGCTGAGGAGGTCTCTCGGTGCTGGCAGAGGAGCTGGATGGGGGTGGCTGGGGCCCCCTGGCTCAGGGGCACAGTTGAATGCGGGTACTTGTGTGCCCCTGAGAGGGATGACGTGCTGATTTTGTTGTTCATGGGCACAGCATCTCAGGCACAGACATTTCCAGGCCACACCTGAGGAAGCACCCTAGATGCAAGTGCCGTCACCCTGTCTCCCCTCAGCTCGGAGCTGTGCCCACTGCCAGCCTGGGAGGAGTGTGTGAGCAGGGTGCCTGCTGCCAGACCAGACATCCCTGCCCACAATTAATTGGTGCTAATAAGTGTCCCTGGCAGCTGCTGCTGAGTCAGTGATCTCTGGCTGAGTATCTGCCAGGTGCTCCCCCCATGGGGCCAAATGAGTGGGTTCTGCACCCCGCTTGGCAGAGCATCCATCCCCAGTTGTGCTCAGTGTGATCCTCAGTGTGATTTCTGTCATGGCATCCTCAGGAGCAGGATGTGGCCCTGCTTAAAAAACATGTGGGCAGGGGTGATGGCAGCACTCCCCTGGGCACTGTCTGTCCCACTGTGATGGGTTGGAGAAAGGTCCGATCTGATGGCATTTCCATCTGCCTGGGACAAAGCACTTCACTAAGCTGCAGCAGGGCAGCCTGGCCCAGGCAGGGATCAATGGACATCCCCAAACCGTTGCCAGGTCCCAAGGTTTGTGTTTGCCTGCAGTGAGGAACTGGGTTTCTTTGCAGATGTGATCCCCTCCCTCATGGAGCCAAGTCCCCGTGCACTGAGCACCTGCTGTTGGTTGTGCAAGCAGTGTTGCAAGCTACACTTAGATTTGGTCTGGTGGAGGGTGAGGGCAGCTCTTTGCACTGGTGATGAGGTGTACAAGAGGCAAAGCTGGGGTAGACTGGAAAATGTTCCCCATTTGTGGACTGGCCTCCTGAAGCTGTGGGCAATTGCTGGGGGCAACGATCAGTCTGGAGATGGAGAGATTTTGGGGGCACTCTGGGGCTTCATGTCAGGATGCTGTGGGGAGAGGAGCTCCCTGCCCATGTAGGGGAGCATGGGGTGAACTGCAGGCTCAGGAGGCCTCTCCTTCTGGTGTGCTGCCTGTCCTCCTGCCTGCCCTGGATATGCAGCTCAGGGAGTCGCTTTGCACAGATCAAAGCCTGGAGGCACCTCTCATCTTGGCTTACCTGAGTCTCGCCTGCCCCCCAGTCTGGAGCGCGGGGGATCTGGAGGTAATCCTTGCAGATGGGATGCTGCTGGCTAATTATAGCAGAGCCTCTCGCTTTGTGGGAACCACAGAGAATTGTCCCTTGAGCCCAGGCAGTGATGGTACAAATCTGCTGCTAATTAGACTTGAAAGTCCTCCCGTGAGCTCAGGCGCAGGACGGATATTTGATTATTAACATATTTATTTCTGAGCCTCTCAGCAGGTCTGTCACTGGAAGGCTCTACTCACCCCCTGAGTAATTGCTGGGCACATTTATTCTTATCAAGAGTGCTTGGGGCCTCCAGGGGAAGGGTGGCTGTACAACTCTGTGTGCTTGTTTTGAGGTTGTGTCACCAAGGTGTATGGAAAAGACATCCTGCTGGTGCTTGGAAGGTCCTGGGTGGGATCATGGTCCTCAGGCTCTCCTCTGTGCCTCTCACCAGTTTCTCTGTGGGGTGGGATGCTCCTGACCTTTGTGTGCAAGTGGGAACCCAGGGATGTCTTCTCCTACCTGCTCCTGGGCCATTTGATTCCAGGCACTGGGTACATAGCAGTGGCAGATGACAACCCAGTGGTGCGGAGCTGGTGCTGAGCACTGCAGCCCAACACAAAGCCACCTGCCACGACTCCCCCAGGGAGAGCATCCCTCCCTCTGGCAGAGGCAGACAAACTGCAATGGAAACACAGCCTCTGAAACAACCAAAAATAGCTTTCCCGTCCCCAAAATGTCAGTTTAACAAGGCAGTCTCTGGGGGCCCCCCTGGGCTGGCAGTGGGCTGAGCAGGTGTCCTGTGGAGATGCCAAGTGGGCGGCCCTGCTGCCCTGTGGGGCAGGGAGTGCTGAGCAGGTGGCCAGAGTGCTGAGACATCTCTTGGGGTACAAGAAAGGCACAGGTGGGCTGTGGGCTGTTGGAGGGGCAGCACTGACCTTGTGTCACCCCTGCCCTAAGCCCCCCAGGTCCCCTATCCAGGTTGTCACCTATCCAGGGGTTCCAAGCCAGGGGCTTAGAACCTTGGTTCCAGGGGCTGCTGGCATGGGGACAGCTGAAGAGCTGTGGGTCAGGACTGCAGCCACATCTGCACTGTCACTTTGTTCTTCTTCCCTGCTTTGTCGCTGTCTCCCCATGCAGGGATGGTCCAAGCCAGGGAGCGGAGGGCAAGAGTTTGTTGCAGCACTGGAATTATTAATATCAGCAAACACTCTTGGTGCCTTCAATCCAAGTCCATTTTGGGGGATATTCCTGACATTTGAAGTATGTTTCCCCTCCCTGGGATCCCTCAGGTCCCTTATCTCCCTCTCCCAGCTGTGCAGCTGGCGCATGCAGGAGCCCCTGGATAAGCTGTGATGCTTAATGGCCTTTCCTGTGCCACCAGCCTGGCAGCATCTGGCTCGGTGATGGAGGGCGCCCTGCTGCCTGCCCTGCAGGCAGCCCCATGCTGCCTGCACATGTGGGAGCCATGGTCACATCCCAGCCCGTCCCTGCTGTGTTTCATCCCATCACCATGCCCAGCCAGAGCTGTGGGTGGCTGAGTGAGCACTGATTGCAAGGAAATTAACCTAGTGCCATCTCCCATTTATTGGAGCCCAACCTGTGTGTGATTGCATGGGGCTTGTTCATTTGTCGTCATCATCGTGGCCTGGTGGGGGGCAGTGAGCATGGCAAGGCTGGAGGGGAGTGCACAGGAGGGCCAGGACAGGCAGCAGCCTGCTGGGATGCCAAGGGCCGTGTCCTCCCCTGGAGCATATTTGGAAGCAGGGCTGGCATTGCTTGTAGCCAGGCTGAGATTTTTCCCAGCCTTGCAGTTCAGGAGACCCCGTGAGATTGGAGTGGGAGCTGGGACAGGCCTAGGGACATGGGGTGGTGTGCTGGGGATGGAAACCCCTGCTGCTCCCCATGGAGTGCCATGGGCACAGAGCAGGGTGGGCATCCAAGGGGCAAAAAGATGCCAGTTCAGGTTAAGGAGATGCTGTGGTTGTGTTGTGTCCTGGTATGAGCCTTATACCCCCAGACAGCGAGATCCCCACTGTCGAAGGCTGTGATCTTTGGAGGTCCTGGGGCTGTGATACTCTACTGCCCGATAATATCCTGGGTGCCTCCAGAGTTGCTCTGTTTTGCAGAGCCAACAAACAGAGAAGACCCTAGATGCTCCATGCAGGCTGTGGTGTCCTTGCTTACCACTGCTGTCTTGACATGTTGGTCCTACAACCAGGCTTGGGCTCAGCTCTGGCTCTTTTCCCTTTCCCGTGCCTCAGTTTCCCTGCAGATGTTGGTGCTGGTCTTGCCCTCCCTTTGCAGAGCATGAAGGGTCTTGGGGTGCACCCCAGAACCCTGGGTGGGGGTCGATGGAGCCTGTCCCCCCCTGCCTTGTCCCCTCCTCCCCTCTGCTCAGTACCCTGCGCGTAGGGGCAATTAATTATTCAAGCCCTGTTGAGGGGGTGTCTGTGGCCACCTGCATGATGCCAATGGGGCTGACGTGCTTCTGAGCACAGAGAGCTTTTCTGTGTAAATCCCTGAAATATTTAGCAGAACTGACTTAAAAAATACAGCTTGGGAGGAGTTAGTGCCTCAGCGTAACCTGGAGGGCTGGGGATCATCACAGGGGTAACGGGGGTGATGGACACACCGGAGTGGTCCCTGGAGGGGCTCTGGCCTCAACACCCAAGTTGCTGGTGGAGCTTGTGTCTGTCTGCCTGACCATCCATCCATTGAATGTTTCTGCTTGTCTCTGCTGTCAGATGGGGGTGCTCCCATCCTTTCCCTGCATTGCAGGGGTGCTTTCAAGCCCGACACCAGGCTTGGCCTGCTGGCTCGGGCGTGTCCCAATCCCCAGCCTGGTGCCACCAGAGCCAGACTGCTACGCGAGGACGTGCTGCGTGCCAGCTGCTGGTAGGTCAGTGCTGCAGGACTAGTGCACAGGATTGGGCCTGGCTCCTTCCCTGGCAGTGCCTTCCTGAGCAGACGGATCACATCACATGCATTTTTTAACAAGATCCATCAGCTGAGAACGAGCCGAGCTGTCATTGCATGTTTGTGATCAAAAGCAGACATGCCCTGGCAGCCTGGCGCAGGGTGGCCCTGCACGCCACCCCTCTCCATCACACGGCTGATTTACAGGGCATTTATCCTGACAGAGCAGGTTGCAGGTGTGTTGCCTCTGCATCCCTGGAGATACCAGGATGACCAGCAACCTCCTGCCCAGCATGGTGTGGTGATTCCTGACTCAAGCATCTAAGGATTGGGGCAGAACTAGTGCTGCTGTTGGGCTTTGTGCACAGCCCTACACCCCAAAACTGCACATTCTCCTGGGAGTCAGAGTGAGCTGGGCTTGCTGGCACCCAGTGTGAGGTAGAAAAGGGTTTGTGCTTGTCCTGGAATATGCTTTGGGCAAGGTTGCTCCTGTCCCCCTTGCCTCCCCAGCCTGGTGGGGTGGTGGGTGCCTGCGGTGGGCCCATGCAGCAGTGTTGTGCTGTGTGTTTCCCTCTGCAAGCACCAGCAGAGCCCCCGGGCTGCGCTTGGCTGTGACAGCACATCCCATGTCAGAGCCGCTGCAAATCCTGCCTGCTAATAGCTATGCAAATTACCTCATTAGCTGCCTTATTTGTTTTCTCTGGCATCACATTTTCAGCACTTTCCTGAATCCTGGAGGCTGCTGGTCCGCAGGGCTGGGAGGAGGCAGGAGAAGCAGCGGGACCGCACGCAGGGCTGGCCGTGTTGAGCCTTCCTCTGCCAATGGCAGTGGTGTTTTGCCCCGGCATGGGGTGTCTGGGACCAGGGACTCATGACTATGGCAGTCCCTGCTGCCAGGATGTCCTCTTTATCCCTCAACGTGCCTTGGCTCTGGGGTGAGTCTTGCTGAGTTCTTCCTCTAGCCTGGAGCCACCCTGTCCCCTTGCAAAGTAGCTGTGGGTCTGGCATTGCTGGGATGTGTATGTTCTCCATCCCCCAGAAAGGCTGACTACTGGATTTAGGTGCAGAGAAAACAGAGTGTCTGCCCAGTCCCTGTGGTGGCTTGAGGCTTGACACAGGGCTGCAGGGTACTCTGCATCTTTCCCACCCTGATTGTCCTTCCACGTTAAGGGAAATTTGCTTCCTTGCCACACTGATTTCCACTTCTTGTTAATGGAAATGTGCCTCTTTCCCACTCTGATTGCCTTTTCTCCTTGAATGAGATGCTGGCAGATGCTGTCACAGGGGTTTGCCCTCTGCCAACCCCAGGACCACTCTGTTGAGCCCCCAGATGTCCTGGTGAGGGTGGCCCTGGCTGGAGCCCTGGTCTGGTTCTGTTCACAGAGCATGTGGCCTGGCCTGAGACACTTTTTGAAGCCTGGGCACCATCCAGGGCTGGCACAGGTGGGAGAGGTCCCCAAGCACCAGCCCAGCATGGTCCTCCTTGGGAATGTTAATGTTCCAGGATGTCCCTGCCCATGCTGGGTGTGCACGTAAGCATGTAGCTGCCTGCAAGGATGGCTTTTCCTAGTCGCATTTTTCAGGGGTGTTCATGTGCCCACAACACCTCTGACAGTGGGGACAGGCTTTGCATCAGGAGACCCATGTACAAGTGCAAGCCCTGAAGAACTTGATCCAGCTACCCCGTGGACTTGTCTGTGCCATGTGGAGCATGTGAGCATTGTGTCTGCTCCTCTCCTTCTGTTTATCTTCTATTTTTCCCCTTCTCTTTGTGGCTGTGCTAATGAATATTTCATGGCCAGGAACCAGCATGAATTCCCCCGGCTGCTCCCTGCCCCCAGCGCTCCCGCGGCAGGTACCAGCCCAGATGTCGGTGGCTTAGGGAAGGATGTGTCTGCCAAGAAGCCATCTCAGGAGGAAAGGACCTAAGCAGGGAAGGAAGCAATGGCTCTAGTGTGGACAGCTGTGTCGTGTCCCCCTCCCCGGCGGTGCTGTCACTGTCACTTCAGCCTGCTCGGGAGTGCCAGCGGAGCGTGGTTGCTGTGTGTCCGTCTACGGCTGGCCTTCACGGTTCCCGTGAATCCTTGTCCACGTGTGCACAGCCTTGCCCCGGTGGCCACGCTTCCCTGAGCGCTCCGACACGACTGCACGTTGTCCCCTTCTGTCCCCCGTGTGCCACTGGCCGCCACAGCCGTCTGAATGAACCGCTGTCCCCGGCTCACCTCCCCGCGGCCCTGCCGCTGCTGCTGAGCCGCGCAGGGGCTCCCCTTAGCGTCAGGAAGCTGCAGCGGCACCGGGAAGGCAGAGCGCCTGGGTCATACCGGGCCGTGGCACCACAAAGGCCTTGAGTGGGCTGCCCTGGGCTCCCGTGCGTCCACGCTGGAGGTGTCCCGGCGCTGCCCCAAAATCTGCAGGCAAGCAGCAAGGGTTGGGGTCGCGGAAGTGAGGGACAATTTTGCTCTCCGGGGTCCCTGAATTTATACCCTATGTCAGGGAGCTGGGCCAGTCCCCAGGACAGACTCGGCATTGGGAGGTGTGGGGCAGCTACTCCCGCTGCCAGAGCACGTGGGGGGAGCAGAGCTGGAGACGGAGCTTGGAGCTGTGGTTTTCCTCCTTCCCACTCCTGTGCCTCTAGCAATGGTGTGTCCCTTTTTGGGAGTCCAGCAGATGCTCTGGGGACACAGGCTGGCTCCAAATATCTGTTAGGGATAAGATGTCCTTTGCCCTTCAAGGCACTGTGGGGCCTGGAGTTCCCCTGGGGCTGGGGCAGGGGGTCGGGAACCGCTGGCCTCCTCATGGGGAGAGCAGGTGTGGGAGAAGCACAGGTGGGACTGGAGGCTGGCAAGGTGCACCCATGGTGGCTGTGACCCAGATGACAGATTGTCAGCAAGAAAGTGCATGTAAGAGTGGGCTCAACAGCCCTGCTATATGGCTTGCCTTTGATTTCTACTGGATTCCTGTTTTTCTTGCTGGGGAAGAGGTGAGTCAGTGACTGTATGGCTTTGCTGCCCTGCTGCAAGGGCAAGACCCGTGGTCCCTGGTGCCAGCCTGGGGAGCCTGTGCTCGGAGGAAGACCTGGAATGGGAGCAAGCCACTTACATCTCTTTGCAATCCACTGTCCTTGCAAAATATCTGCTTGGGTTGCTGGGTGCAGGATGCAGGGGGTGGTGACAGTCCCCTGGCTCAGCCTTTGTGGTTCTCATGAGCTTCTGTTTTGGTGACAATGCATAAGAGCCTCTCCGAAGAGCCAACTTGGAAGGGTGATGCTGCTTTGGAAACCACTGTCCGGTTCTGGACTGGTTGTTAGCACCTGGGGATGCTCGCGGGCAGCTGAGCCTAGAAGTTGTGTGGGTGACATTGGTGTTGCACTCTTCTCTCCTGCCATGTCCCTGCAGGTTGGCGTGGGGTGGTCTATGCATGCTGATGGGAGGGTATGTGAGCTCCCCTTTCCCATGTGGCCATCACGACCAGGATGTACAGGACAGCACTTATATCTCCCACCTGCTTGGGGCATGCTGGGATGCAGCAACCTTCCTGGCTAGGTGGGATCTGGCTCCCAAGGAGCTGGATGGTGATTTTGGGATGGATCTGTGAACTTTGCTGTTAGGTCTTGCGGGCTCTGGCACCCTCCTGTGGCTGTTCTGCCACTTTTCTTGTATCCCTTTTGGGATGTTGCAGCTGCCTCGGGCTGAGCTGTGCTGGCTGGTCTCCGCGGTGATGCCGAGGAGCTGGGTCTCTCTCCCAGCGTGGGGGTGCTCTGTGTTTTCTAGGATATGGCTTTGTGTCACACCGCTCGCGGGGTCTGCTTGTTGCAAGAAACTGTTCCAGCGTGTTTATGTTGTGAGTCTGAGCCAGGAGCAGGGTTTATGGATACCGTAGATAAGGATGAGGGTCTTAAATCCCTGACCTGTCCATGGAAGGTGGCAGAAGGGGACTGGGCACCACTTTCAGCCCAAATTTCTGAGCTTTCATCTGTGGGCTGGAGGTCTGCAAGGGGTAGGCTCGGTCGGGTGTTGCATTCACAGACTGGTCCTGCAGCTGTGCCTCTGCATCAACTGAGCTGCTCACTATGCTCACGTGGCTGGCCTGGGCTGTCCCCTTCCTCCTGCAGGGCCAATGTCCCTTGCAGCCCTTCCCTGGCCCCGGACTTTGTGGGTGTATTATTGTAGGGTTGCAAACCCCTGCTCTGCTGTGTCATGCCTTGCTGCAGGGTCTCCCCCCAAACCTGGATCAGCCCTGAGCATCCACTGGTGTCTGTCTCCCCCTTGCCCCAGGGCACTGTCTGCCGTGGTGTGAGGGCTTTCTGTTCGAGGGCTGCTGCCCAGTATAATAGATAAGGAGGGCTTAGTTTGGAGGGGATAGCCCTTCTTTTGGGGATCTGAGGGTGAGGTTACTCCATACCAGCCACTGGAGGGGGGTTCCTGCCCCTTGCCTTGGGGCTCCTTGTTTGAGGCATTGGTAGGGACTGGACAGTCTGACTGTTCCTGGCTGTATCATGCTCGCTCCCTGTTTCCCATCCCTGAGAGAGCAGAAGCTATATTTTCCATCAAGTATTTTTTTTTCTTCGCTTCCTCCCCCCATTAATAAGAGATGAAGCTTATGAGATAATAGCACCTGGATAGATGCAGAGCTGACAGATCCTGCTGGTCTGGGGTGTGGATGCGATGTGGAGAGGAAACTGCAGCTGGGAAAATGGGACTTGGGGAAGGGATGTGGATGCCAGTCTGCACACAGCATTTTTGCGCTGGCTCTGTGAGTAGGGAAATCCCACCACTGCTACGTGCCAGACTTTCTTCTGGCTCTGACATACTGTGCAAGCTAGGAACTCACTGCCAGGCTGAGCTTTGGAGTGAGCAGCTCTCAGCCCGAGCTGTCTGGGAGTCTGACTCCACTTCCTCCCATCCTTGCACTGATCCTTGTCTCCTCCCCTATGTGAAGCCAGTGGGAGCAGGTGGTTGGTGCCCGGGGATGCAGGATGATGGAAGTGCTGGAGGGCTGATGCTCCAGGATGCTGGACGCTTGCAGTGCCGGAGGGCTGATGGCTGGGAATGCAGGATCCTTGCGGTGCTGGAGCACTGTTGCCACAGGGATGCACGACACTTGCAGTGCTGGATGGTTGATGTCTGGGGATGCAGGACACTTGCAACACCGGCTGGCTGGAGCAGATGATTGATGCCCAGGGATGCAGGATGCTCACAGCACTTGATAGTGGGAGCAGAGCACTGACACTCAAGGATGCAGGGTGCTCTCGGTGCCGGCTCACCTCCGGAAGGAGCATCCTTCCCTGCTCTTGGAGAAAGGCGGCACTGGGATGCAGCAGTGCCTCATTGGTCAGCGAGACCTGTGGAGTCTGCGGGTTGCCATACCAACCTGCCTCTGGTTCCCGGCCAGCCGGGGCGTGAAGTGCCGGGTCGAGCTGGTGGCAAGGGGCGGATCAGAAGCCAGGGGCAACCCTGGCTTTGCCAGACAGAGGGGCGTCCATCCGCTTCTCCCTGAGAGCTGGCTGGCACGGCTGGGCTCTCCGGCCCAGAACATCCCCCCCCTGCTGCTACTCCCTGCCTCTCCCTGCAACTTTCCTGCACGGAGGGGGCTGGCACGGCACGGGAGGGGGTTCACCCGGGCACCCCACTCCCTCACCAAGCTTGCAGTTAGCTTTTGTGTTCCTAAGCCCTGGGAGGGGCATCGCCGCCAGCCCCCCCGGCCCCTCTGGATCCGCAGCCAGCCTGCACGGGAGCATCCCAGCACAAAACTTCCTGGCTGGCTGCCTGCCGCCTGGGAGCTGGGCCTGGCGGCTGCCGCGCTGCCAGGAGCTGCCAGTGCCCTCTCCGCCGGGCTGGACCTACTGTCGATGCCCGCAGGCTCGCACCGGGCAGAGAAGGCTCTGTCCTCCCCTGGCCACCGCCTGCTGCTTGGAGGAGCTGGGGGGGCTGTTTGCCGGCGGCTGGGTCCCTCCCCAGCGCTGTGAGCTGGAGCCATGAGCCACTGCCAGCAGCGCTGCAAGAGGCAGCTGGGCCGGGTGATCCGCTTCTTCTACCAGTTTCTCACCGGGACCCTCTCCCAAGGTAGGTGCTGCCCTGGGGACACAGGGGCTCTGTTCTGCGGGGGAGGGGGTGTGTGTCTCTGTGTCTGGTGCACTCTGTGAGGTTATTTGGGGAGGGGGGGAAATGCTGTTTAGGTGCTGAGCAGTGCTGAGCCCCAGGTGGAGGGGTTGCACTGGACTCTGTGTGGGGTAAAGCTGAAGATGCTCACGGGAGTCAATGAGAGGCCCTGCAGGTTCCCTTTGGACCCGGGATGAGGGGAATGTTTTATTTGGGGAGGGGAGTGTGAGAAAATGGAGTGGAGAAAACTGCTGTGCAAATAACTCACAGCTGGCCTAACCCTTCCCTGCTGTGCCAGGCATCCAATGCCTCTGGGGCTGCACCCTCCATCATCTGGCTGGAGAAGCTCTGGGTGTGCCTGTGGTCTGGGGCAGTGACACACCCTGGTGCCTGCATCCACCTGTGATCATATCCTGGGATACCACTTGATCCTGGGGGCAGAGCTGTGTGCCCCTTGGTTTGCTGTCACAGCCATGGCAGGACGCACATTCCCCTGCCAGGCCCTGTGCAGCCCAGCCAGCTGGCCAGGTACCCCTCTCCTGGGTGTGAGCCCAGAGCCACCTCCTGACCACGATGGGTACATCTCAAGGAGATTGTCATGTGCTTTATGCATGCTGAGACCCTGGACTCCTGTCCCCATCTTCATGTCCCCGTGCCTGGGGTAGGTTGCCCTCCCCATGGCCTTGCCCCACCAAGGACCCCAAGCTGCCAACCAGGGACACAATAATGCTGGGGAGGGATGTGCCATGCCAGGAGCATGGGGAAAACCTAGTTGGGCCAGCGTGGCAGCATCATGCCTTGGAGTGGGGCTGGGACTTGCACTGCCTTTGCCAAGGCCCAGCTTGCCCAGAAAAATCCTCCCAGGCTCTGTCCCGTCCTTGCCCAGGGGAGCCCCTGGGTGTCCCCAGTCCGTGCTTGTCTGTGAAGCCAGAGGGTAGCGGGGGCACCCTGGGGATTCTCTTGGTGCCATGCTGGGGGCTGGGACACAGAGCGGTATCCTCCCTGTGAGCCATGCCCTGCTGCCATGCCACCTCCCTGCCCATTGGGACCCAAGCTCTGTAATGGAGGGTTGCCTGGCTCTAGGAAACCCTCCCCGTGGGCATTTCCCATCACTTCCCAGCCCCATGGGCCCTTTAGGTCTCCACACCAGCTCCCAATATGGTGATAGGGGCAGGGGTGCCAGGGTAAACATGGGCCTGGCACAGCAGCATGCCAGGCTCCAGAGGCTGGGTGTGCCCGCAGGCAGCGCTGCATCTGTCCCTGCTAGTTGGTTCCACTGGGCACTGGCCAACTAGCCTGGAGTGGAGCGGGCAGAGGATGATTCAGCTGAGTCCCACCCTGGGTGCAAGGTGCAGAGCTGCAGGTGATGGAGGGGAGTGATGGAAGAGGACCTTAGGGTCCTCCGGTCTCCAGCACTTGCAACAATGTCCTAAAGGACCTTGTCGTGGTCTCTTGGGTTTTTCATCTGCATACTATGGGACTGGGGCTGTAGTGGGTGTCCCACCAGGACCAGATCTCTGGGCTGGCCATGTGCAGTGGCCCCAAGGGCTTGGCCCCATCAGCCCTGCTGGGGTGCGCAGGGTGGCTGTGTTGCATGGAGCTAGGATGGATGTGGAGGACAGGGCTGGCAGTGCCATCTTCTGCTGCTCACTCTCTTCTCAGTGTCCTCCCGAGCTGTGGGAGAAGCCAAACTGTGGTGAAAGCCAGAGCCAGGCAGGTCTGTGCCTTCCTCAGGCTTGGAGCTTGGGGCTGGGAGGGGAATGTGCAGCTTGCACAGCCTTCTTCCCTCTGCAGCATCCCCTCCTTCCTGGCCACTGCTCTGTTCCATGTGGCACATGGGTCACCTCGATGCTGTTCCCCCCTTCACCCTCTCTTCTCCCCCATCAGCCCATTTTGGGGTGCAATGAGCCTCTCTGCCTTCCCTGCAGAAGGTCCAACAGAGCTCACCATAGGGCTGCCTGGCCAGGCGGGCCCTAGTATGGGGTGCCCTCCTGGCTGGGTGCCCTGAGGAGATAGCCAAGGACGAGTTGCCGATGGGGGGAAAGAGAAATTACTCAATCAATTAACCAGATTAAAACTGTGACTTCACCTCCCAAAAATAGCATTTCGCCAATATTTTAATGTGCTTATTAATAATCTGCTCGCGCTCTGATTAGCAGCGAGGTAATAAGGGATCAGCTGTAACCTATATTTAACTCTCCCTAATGGATGATGGCCCCAAGAACCAAAAAAAAAGGAGAGGCTTCACTCCATCAGCCTCACCCCCCAGCAGGTCAGCAGTGCCCAAGTGACTCGGGCTGCTGCTGCCTAGCTGTGCCCAGGGACTGTCACCTCCGCTATGGCTCAGCTGGTCCCATGGCACATTTTGGGGGGTAGCCCTTCAGCACTGTTTGGCACCAGGCTACCAGCATCCAAGGGGTAGCCACAGGGCTGGCTCGCCTGCTGGGAAGACCCTGGCTATCGTTAGGGTCTGTGGTGGCCTCCTGAAGAGACTGGTCTGGTCCCCTGGCAATGGGTGACTGCACCACTCCCTCCCTGTCTGCTCCTGTCCTGCAGCAGAGGATAATGTCCTGTGCCCAATTTCTGACAGGATGGGGACAGCGAGTAGCCACCTGGCTGCCTGAAGGCTCTGGATCTTGCCCACTGTGTGCCTGTGGCATGCTGTGTGCACAGAGCTGCTTTCTGGGCAAGAAACCTCCCAGACACTTCTATTTATACACAGCGGGTGGCTAGTAGGGTGGTTAATTTTATCCAGATAGCAGGGCTGCACTGCTGGCAGTGCTGGAGAGCCAGAGCTGGGGTGACTGGGCAGGGAGACACTTCATGGCTGTTATTGTCACAGCCCAAAGTGGAACAGGTGGCACAGACTGGGCTGCCCATCCTGGCACAGCTGTGCCTGGGGCAGCATTATAGAGCCTGCCACCCTCCCCAGTGCTGAGCTGTGGGTGCATGCTGGGGACACTTTGCCACCTTGTCCTGTGTCCCCTGTGGATAGAGAGCTGGTCTTGGGGGAGAGAGAAGGGAAGGGGGATGGGCCCGAATGCCTGAGTTCTGTGCCTTGAAGTGGGCACAGCTGGGCTGATGCCATACTCCTCACCCCATACCTGGGTGGCCATGTCCCCTGGCTATAGCTGCAGGGCTGGGGATGGGACATCTTTTATGAAAAGAAGTGTCAGGGTGAAACAATTTGGTCCAGCATCTCCCTCAGCTGTGTGTCCCATGAGGTGGCCAATGGGGTCAGGCATGGTCCAGGGATTGGAGGTATCTCAGGCACAGGTGCAGCTAATCCCTGGGGTTTGAGGTCTGCTGGTGAGGGTGCCCAAATTCACAGGGGCACTGCCTGAGTGCCCCTGATGTTGCAGAGCAGGAAGAAGGCTGGTTGGCTCTGGGTCCTAGCTAAGAAAAGGGGAGGCTGATCCCAGGCATCCCTGGGGAGGTGCTGTGCTGGGGTGCAGGGGATGAGATGCTGGTGCCTCTCTGCCAGACCCAGCTCTCTGGCCCAGCAGGGCTGTGGAGATGCCTTTATTCAAGGCCTGATGCACAGTCATACCAGCAGAGATCCTGGTATTTGCCAGTCCTGGGCTGCAACATTGCTCCCTGGGGAGCCCAGTTTCCAGGACTCCCAGCTCCTCCTGGGAGCTACCAGCAAGGGACTGAGCCCTCAGTGTCCTGAGGTCACCAGTGAACTCGGAGCAGCCACCAGGCTGTGGCTATGTCTTGTTGGCCCTGTGGCATGGAGACTCAGCCACATGTGTAGCGAGCCCTGTCTGTGCTCTGCCCCCTGCTTCCTTCTCCTGGCTGATGGTGCCACTCTTCCCCCGGGCCAGGAGGGTTATTTTTAACTGTTTGCCATGTGCTGCCTGAGCACAATTAAGGTAATTGGTTTGGGAGCCTGGCTCTCACACGCTGCTCCCAATTACCTGCCTGCCTGCCTGCCCACCCGTGTGGCCCCCCGCCTCCCTGCCCGTGGTGGTGGCTCCTCTGTCGGGGGGACTGCTGGGACAGGGCTGCCCCAGATACCAACGGGGCTGGGCTGGGGGCACAAACGGGCACAGGGGATGGAGCCATGGAGAGGACATCCCTGCACAACGACAGCCTGCTCTATGCCTCCCTGATTGCCATCCTCCTCCTCATCTCCTATTGGTTCACCACCCGCTGCTTCAAAATCATCAGCGGCATTGAAGGTATGGGGTTGGGGACATGGGGTGACAGGGTGATGCTGACCCATCCTGACCCCTTCCACAAGCCAAGCGGTGAAGCAAACTGGGTTCTTGATATGGGAGAGGGGGATTGGGGACCCCCCTCTTTACCTCTCTTTGGCATCTCTATCTTCTCCTCAGTCACTTTATTTGTTCCTCCTGGTCGTGGTCCTGCTCTGCTGTGTGTGAGAGCAGCTGGTGGCAGTCACGGCCAAGCTGCAGCAGTGCCCAGGGCTGCTCCAGGGGCACTTGGCTCCGCCGTGCTGCTGATGTTCAGATAACTCTGCTTCCTGCTGTGGGATGGGGATGCAGACAGGCTCCGTGTTAGCTCCCGTTCTGAGGGGAGTGCCTGGTGCTGATGCTGGGACCTCAAACTGCATTTTGGGGCTCTTGGTCCCTTTGAGCATGACCTACATCAGCCATCAGCCAGTGTGTTGGGGAGCTCTGGGGTGTGGTTTGGGTCCCGGTTTTCCTGGGGAAGGGTCTCTCTAAGCCCCGCTGCATTGGGATCTGTGTGTGCAAGGGGCTTTGCAGGGTTAGACCCCCAAGGCAAGGAGCAGGACAGGAGGGGTGGCACTGGTGCCACTTACCTGGGGACGTGCAGGGCCTCTCCTGCCTGGGGCGTGCATTTCTCCATCCATCTGTGTGACCTGCCCCCTCAGCCAGGGCCTCATGGCTCCTCCCATGGCATGGCCAAATGCTGTCTGGCTGCAGCATTGAGGAGCCACCCCTGGGAGCCATGCCTCTTGGCAGTGTGGGGCACAAAGCCATGTCCCACTTCTGGCAGGGTGCGTATGTTTCGGATGGTCCTTTTAGCATCCATTGCAGGTGGCTCTGGGTCTGGCTCCATGGGTAAAGCCCCCCATGTAAGATCATGTCTCCTCCATCCTCGGGACAGCTCCATATGGAGGAGCACCCATTGCTTGAGACAAGAGGGTGGTTCCCTGACACCCCCAGCCCATCTGGAGTTGCCCTTGGTGGGAGAGGATGTGCTCTGGGCAAGTTTGGGGGTGGTGGGAGCTGGGCTCTGGTGCAGTGTGTGGCACTGGGATGTGGGACCAGCACCGGGTGCCTGTGCCAGTCCTGGTGGGATTCTGTGTCGTGCTGCTATTGAACAGCAGAGGGCTTTTATTAATGCCTCCAGCTTGGAAATGAGTAATCCTGACACGGCAGCCAGTTGGTGATCTATTGGTGCTCCACCAGGGAGGCTGGCTGGCAGGGGATGGGCACGAGGGCTAGGGGAGAGGATGGGTTGCAACTGGGGCTTAGCAAGAAAAATCGCTTTAAAAAGCGAGGTTGGTGTCAGTGAGAAACTTCCTCTGAGAGTGCAACAGGCCTGTGCTGCCCTGTCCCCGAAAGGACTGGCTCAGGGCGGGGGCAAAGCCAGGAGCCAGCCAGCTGAAATCCAGGCTCAGTGCCTGGAAACTCACCTCTTTCCAAGAAAAGGAAATGTCAGGTCTGAAAACTTCCACCCTGAAGGATGTTTCCCCAGGGAGGACTTTCATCTCTCTTCCCAAGCCGCCTCTGATGCATTGCTGGCATCTTCTGCTGGCGTCAGAGCCTTGGGAGTTCACACCAGGCAGGCAGGAGATGCCGAGCCTGGCAGCATGGAGCTGCTAGGTAGCCCGGCCATGCTGTGACCTCAGACTGAGCCACCAGGCCTCTCTGTCCCCTGCCAGGGGACAAACCTGCAGCCTACTGGGCTGGGAATGGAGGCTGCAGGAGGATGGTTCTGGGTCTTGGGGGTTGGTGTGGGGCAGCTCTGCTGGAACCTCTTGCCAGCATCAGCCAGCACCTCTGCCCTCCTCTTCCCCCTGTGGGTGTCCCAGGGTGACATTTCTTCCCCTGGTGACATATTTCTCCTCTGGCACAAAGACAGAAAGGAGGTAAAGGGGCTTTCTGCCCTGGTCCCATCTGCAGAGCTCTTTGTGGGGGGCAGGAGGGCCCAAGATCTGGACAGCAGGTCTGCCCCATTGCATGGGCATGGCCATCCCACCACCACCTGGGGCAGCCAGCCTTGCTCCTGTGGGGGACAAAGTAGAGTGGGGAGCAGTGATGACATGGGGACAGCCCTGCTCCCTGCCTGCCACACTGGTGATGGAGTTGGGACTGCTGTTGTGTCATGCCCTGTGTGAGATGTGTCCACCCGGGGATGGGCAGCACCTGAAGAGTCCCTGGGGGAAGCTGTGCATCCCAAGGGGTGCTGAGCTTTGGTGACAGGGCAGGAACCAGCAGATGCCTGGCTCCCCAGTGGTCCCTGTGGCCTGTGACTGAGCAGCCAGGCAAGGGCTGGGAGGCTGTTAAAAAAAAAAAAAAAAAAGCATAGGAGCTAAATATAGCCCCTTTGGCTGTGTGTGGATGTGTGCTCGAGGCACATGGACGCCTGGGTTTGCCCTCTGCCTCCAGCTGCGGCATGACCTTGGCTGGGTCCCGTGGTCCCATTGGGTCCCCTGCACCTGTGTCCCCTCCTTTCCTGCCTGTTGCTGCGTTGCCTGTGGGTCTGGCAGTGTCTGCAGCATCCTGCATCACAGCCCCTGCTCCCGACCCTTTGCCCCAATCCCCATCTCCCCTTGCCTCTCCTAGTGAGACAGCTGGACATATCGCCTGCTCGAAGTGGGGCAGCTGGACATGTTGCCCCAGACCCTCCCCAGGAGAGGATTGTGGGGACTTTGGGGTGCTCTGCCGTGGTGGTCCCCATGGGGCAGGCACACATGTGGGGCACAGAGAACAAGTCTGAGTCATCTCCATCCTGGATGTTTAGCCAGTGCCCAGAATCCTGTCCCCTCCCCATGCCCCCCCCGGGAACCGAGTGCCTTTTAATATCTGTGGCCTGTTTCCTTAGCAACTGCATTAAGCAAATCGATGGAGGTGGTGTCATTGGAATGGGAGGGCATGCCTCCTTCCCTCTCCAGCCCCCCCATCCACGCCACCCCCCACGCCTCCCTCTGCTTGGCCTCTCTCTGCTCTTACTCACAGGCACGGCTCTGCTCTGCCTGGGCTCTGGGCTGTTGGCTCCTGGAGCCACCTGCTATAGCCCCTTGCTTGCCCACAACTGATGACGGGTGCTCCTGAATAGAGGGGTGACAGCCGATCCCCCCTCGGGGACACCAGCAGGGGTCCCTGGGGATGTGTGTTCCAGCAGCTGTGGTGCTGGGGTGAGGGGGCTCCAGGACAGTGGTAGGGAGGGGGTGGAGGTCTGGGGGGCCATGAGACACCCCCACCATGAACCTGGAAGGCCTTGAGATGATTGCGGTGCTGGTGGTCTTGGTCCTCTTCGTCAAGGTCCTGGAGCAATTTGGCCTCTTCGAGCCTGTGTCCTTGGAAGGTAATGGGTGTGGGCGGTGCTGGCTCCTCTGGGAACACGGGAACAGCCTGTGGGTCTCCAGAGCTGCCCCCAAGGATGCTCTGAGGTTGCTGCATCCACAGGAGATTCCTGTGACGTGGTGTCTATCTGCTGCTTATAGGGACAAGCAGGGGGGTCCTGATGTGAGGAACAGTGTGTCCTGTCTACTCTGTGCAAGGTCCCAGTGGCTGGGTATATGGGGAGGGGACAGGGAGGGCTGGCAGGTTGTCTGCTGCACGGTGGTGACTTTGTTGTGTGCTGGGGTGCCATGGACTGGGACTGTGTGAGCATGCAAGTGGGCACTGGGGTGTTTTCCAACACCTCTACAGGAGCAAGGTGTCCCCAAGGTCTGTGTTCATCTCACCCTGAAAAGCACGAATGTGTGCTGTCAGACTCAGCACCAGCCTGCAGAGCAGCCTTGCCTGGACAGGATGAGTCCCTGCTGTGCTTCCTGCTCCTGGCTCTTCCTAGAACCCCCCTATGGCCCTTGGGCAGGGTGGGGGGACACAGGGTGTGCAAGGTGCTAAGTGACATGTGTGGGTCATGCTCAGTGGAGCTGAGATCCACTCAGAAGAATCTGTGCGTGGTGGGAGGGAGGTCAGGACTGCTTGGATGGGTGCTCCCTGCACTCCCAGGGGTGATGGGGTTCACCTATCTGAAGGATGCTGCAGCCTGCCCATGCCAGGCATCGGGGCAAACACAGGGTAAGGAGGTGACAGACAGTTTGCTTGGTCCACCGGTGCCCTGGGATGTTCCACTTTGATTTTGCAGCACTGGCTCTTGCACAGACTAGGAGTGGTGGTGAACTCTGACTCTTCTCCATGAATGGTGCCAGGGCACTCCTTGGCAGCACCCCTGGGCTGCACCTGCAGGTCGGCTCTGCCTGTGGATGGGGAGAGAGGGGGCAGATAGGGAGATCTCTCTCTCTGACCCTGTGAACCTTCTTGCAAGAGAGGAAATCATGGTGGGTGGAAGCTTTCATTGCTGCTTAACTGCTTGCTTGGTCCCTGTGCTCCAGCAGCAGTGCTCTTAGGTGGATTGTGCCAGGAGAGAAACTGAGGCAGGGGCTGAGCATCCTGCCTGTGAGCCCTAGGGGGAGCCACACTGACTGGGCCCGGATTGGACCCCCCTTTCCCCAGTTCTGCAGGTGATTTGGTGGGTGCCTCCCTCAGACCCTGCTTTCCCTTCTTCCCTGTGCTTTTGCTTCCCCGTGCAGCTGTACGAAGCTTTGGACCAAAGTCGGTGGCATTGATTGCGGCTGCTCTGCAGCACACTGGCTCCCAGCGTGGTGGAAAGGGAGGAGGCAGAGATGCCCCTGACCCCAGCAGGAATCCTGCTGAGGGTTGCAGGACAAGGTGGGGGGCACCTCTTGGCCTGTGTGGCTGTTCCTTTCTCGGGCCGTGCTCCTCCATTCCTTGGGGCACTCTCCTTGTCACTCTGCAAGTGGCTTTGCTCCAGTCTGGGGGAGAGCGGGAGGTTAGAGATGAGGTGTCTTGTGTCCAGACTAGTCCCCATCACCCAGCACCCCTCCAGAGGCAACTGGGATGGATGGTGACATGCCTGTCTCCTATGAAGGACAGGCCTTGCCAACAGTCCTCTTTTGTCCCCAGGAGGACATGGTGTCCCTGTGCAGCACACGGAGGCACAGCCTGTCCTGTCCCCCTCCACCTGCATCCCCACAGTGGGGAGCTGATAGTTGCTCCAGCCTGGCCGAAGGTTCACCTCAGCTGTGGTGGTGGAAGTGGGATCCAGGTGCCCCTAATTGACAACAATTTCTCCCATCACCAAAAGGTGCCTGGAGGAGAGGGAAACGTGTTGCTCAAGGGGCAGAAATAAGCTGAGGTTGAGCAGAGCCCTGAGTGATGTACGGGGAGTCCTGTGGGTGAGTGACTGCATGTTGAGATGGGGGTGAGTTGCTGTTGCATGTGTCACCCACCCCTTCTTGGCTTGGGAGGCAGCAGGTAGGAGACTTTGCTCTCTGGGGAAGGTCCCAGGCAGTGTCTGGGGCTGGGAAGTGCTGAGTCCCCTTGGAGGGTTGTTTACCAGCCATGCCTGGGCCAGCAGTGACAGCTCAGAGACCGCAAAGAGCCTGAAACTGTACACTAATGGCTCAGGTCTGCTAATGGACACGGGTCCCACCACCCACTCTGGAGCCATTGATACTGCCTGCTGCACTTCCCCTGCTCTGCACAATCCCTGCCTGTCCCCTGCCTGTGGCTGTTTCTTTGCCTAGGCTGTGCTGGTGGTGTCCTGGGAATGGTCTGTGCCACCACAGTTATGGGCGAGGGATGGAGCATCTCCAGAGGAGACCAGAAAAATGCCCTAGCCCTGGTTAAGGGTCTGGTGGGAGCATTTGAAATGAGACTCCATTTGCCCTGGAGGGACCATGGAGGAGAGGGGGGTGACAGAGGGGAACTCCAAGCTTGGTGGGTTACCAAACTCAGCTGGAGGAGGCCCTGAGCAACCTGTCCTCCATCAGAAGCTTGCAGTCCTCTGAGCTTGGAGGGGGGGAGCAATGGTAGCCTTCTGCACCCCCTTGGCCTGTGTCTTTGGCACTGTCACCCCTTGGATCCCGTGCAGCCAGAGCTGCTGTCTGGAAGCAGCAGAGGAGTATTTCCCATGGGTGTGCTGTGCTCTAGGAGTTCTAGGGGTGATCAATACCAGAGCCGGCATTGTTTACCAGCTGGTTAATCACTGATGGGCCATCTCTGCCATGTGCCACTGTGCCTGTCCCCAGCCCCAGACATCACCTGGTGAAGCTGCATATGCACTGTCAAGCTCCTGGGGGGCTCCCAGACCCCTGTCGAGAGCCTGCTTTGTCCAAGCACTCGGGAGGGGGCAGGCAAAGAGAAACACTATTGATTTTGGCTCCTGAAGTGCAGCATCAATAATTCAGCACAGAGCAATTGGTCCTGGCTGGGAGGAGAAGTAGGCAGGAGGTAAAAGGAGGGAGAGCCGCCCATGAATGAATATTAGATAAAGTTAGAGATTGCTATTGGATAGGATAATTGGTGTCTGCCCAGGGATGGCAGGGCTGTCCCTGCCTTGGCTGGGTCAGGGTCTGTGCATGAGACAGGTAGGATTGGGGGTGTCTTGGAGAGCCCTCAACACAGGGTGTACTGGTCTCTGCCTTCCCCAGGGGCTGGTGCTGTTGCCCCAGAGCTGAGGATGTGGAGGGGGAAGCAGGGTTGCGGAGGGTGCCAAACCCCTCCAGAATCTAGGGAGAAAGGGGAGGGAGCAGTAGCCTGCCTGGGTGCCACCAGCACCCCAAAGGATGCCAGGCAGGAGGTGGTGGTAGGAAGCAGCATGGCCACCTTCTGGTGCTTGGCTCAGGGTGAGGGTCCCTCTGGAGACTATCCCTGCAGTACTGGCAAGAGCAAAGCCCAGCTTTCCTCCTGCTTTCCAGGAACTGTCAGAAGCACCGTGTCTTGGCTGTAGGAAGGACCAGCCCTTTGGGGCACAGTGCCAGGGTTCCCTGGGCTCAGGGCACCATCCAGTCTGGCAGGTTAGACAGACCTGAGAGGCCAAGGTGACCTGGCTGCACATAGGGTAGATCCTGGAGCATCAAAATCCAGCCTGGGACAGCTGCAGGTGCTCCAGGTTGAAGTTTGGTGTTCCCTGGGCTGGGGTGCGCCGGAGATTTCCCCATGCACGTGGGTTTTACCCTTGCCTTTCCTTTGCCAAGGGCTGACAGATTTTTCAACTGGCTGTAGGGCTGGGCGGGGTCTGGTGGCTGAATCAGCAAAGAGCTGCTCCCTCGTGGTGAGCACTTGCAAAGCGGAAGGGGAAGGGTTGCATGGCAGAGTTGTATGATAGCCGTGGCCAGGCTCTGAGTTTGGATCCCAGCACTCTGAGGCATACTGTAGTTGGGCCGCATCCTGCCGGCACTGGGGTCTTGAAGAAGGTCTGCTGGGGACCCTATGCTCCCTTCTGCAGAGCATCTTCCACATGCTCCACACGCAGGGACACCAGCCTTGGTCATTGCTGTGGACACAGGGTGGGCTGTGCTGTCTCACCCTGCCTGGAGAGAGTGAAAATTGGGGAGAAGGGACTTGGGCCCTGGGTCCCCTTCGCTGTGACCCCCACAGCTGGGGCCAGGGCAAAGCAGGTCTCCTGGCACCGAGCTCCCCAAAGACTGCAGCACCTGCAGCATGTGCCCCACTGGCTCTGCCACTGTGGTGTCATGTCCTGCTCAGCCCAGCCAGATGTAATTAGCTTGTTGAATCTCTTCTCCCTCCGGCCTCATGTTAATCACTTTTCACATTGCTTCCCTCCCAATTCCCTCTGGCCTGGCTTGCTCTTTCTGTTGCTGATGTGCTTGGAGAAGGGAGCAAGGGGACCCAGCTGGACATGGAACAGGGACCTCACTTTGCTTCATCCTGCCCCAGAGATGGGCTCTGAGCCAGCAGATGGAAGGGCAGGGAGATCACTTGGCCACGGGGAGGTGAGAAAATCACAGGCTGGAGAAAAAGCTATAAAGCTAGAAAACAGGGGAGCCAGTTGGGACAGCCCTTCTCTTCTGGTGGAGAGTCCAATGGCAGAACTTGGCTTGGAGCTGACCTGAGGCTCTCTAGCACAGGGCTATGTTGGCCTGTAGGGTGCTGTAGAGAGCTCAGCGGGGTCTCCGTCAGTTCACCCCTGCTAGGGACAGGATTAGACCCCAGAACTGGGCACAGGTTGGAGTAGAGGTGCCCTGACCAGGGCTCTGTAGGGTTGTGGTTCCCGAAGTGCAGGCAGGAGGAGGTCCTATGCACCCTCTGTGCTTGGCTGCAGCATCCCCTCCCAGGGATGCAGGGGAATGTCTCATTCCCCACAGGTGCCTGCCCTGGGGCTTGCTGGAGCAGAGGGTGGCCACATCAGAAGCAGCTTTTAGGTGAGAGATGTGTAGAAAACCAGCTCAGAGACTTTCTAATAATGGCAGCTGCCAGGCTGGCATCTCTGCCTTGCTGCCCTCAAGGGAGGGCTTTGGGTCAGATGTGGGGAGACCCTACCCTGGCTGGAGCCCTGACATGCTGCCCTCCCACTAGGCAGTGGAGTGGGGCATGTTTCCCTCCAGCAGCAATGAGCTGCCCAGGGCTGCCAGCTGCAGATCCTCCATGTACCACAGATCTTGCATGTGGCTGTGACTGACTTGCTGGTGTGGAGAGGTGTGGATATTCCCCCAGCAGGTGAAGAGGGAAGAGAAGAGGGTGGCAGGTGTCCGTGGAGGTGATTGGTGGGCAAGACTGAGCTCCAAGGCAGGGAGCTCCTCGTGCTGTGCAGTGTGTGCACGCAAGGTTGGGGTACTGCTGGGGGAACAGGTTTGGTGGTTTGGGATGGGGCAGAGGGGCTGTCCTGGGCAGGGCAGGTCACTGGGTGGCAGCAGTGTCCCAAGAGGCAGTGAGCAATAAGCTCAAGGGTCCCTGCATGTGGCTCAGCTCCAGGGTTGATGTCTCTATGTGCTGCTGTTGGGGTGGGAGTCAGGGGCAGCCAAGCCTACTCCACACACCCGTTGGTACCAGCTCCACAGCTCTCTGCAGTTTTCAGTGCTGTGGGGTGCCCATGCCAGGCTGTGTAGGTGCAAGGGTGAGAGCAGATGCATGGGTTCCTTCCTCCCCTGCAGCCTGGGTGCCCCAAGGGATGTCAGAAGGTTTTGGGGCGGGAAGAGGGAGGGCCAAGACAGGTCTCTCCTCCCCTGCCTTCCCCTCTTCTCCCTTACTTGTTCTGTTGCTGCCAGACCAGCTGCCTGCTGGGGCTGTGCGTCTGGGGATGTGGGTTACTGGGATATCCTGGGACTCGGAGGGGCTGCAAACAGTGGGCATCATCCTGCTGCTCACCTCCAGCTACTCCATGCCTTGGGCATCATCGACCTGGCCAGGGGAGGTGGGACAAGGAAGGGGATGGGGTTGCAATGGGATGGGGATGTTGTGGAAGTGCTCCTCACCTCCTGTCCCAGGGGTTGCAGGGTACTTAGGGAAGGTTTGGAAGGTTTAGTATGTTTTGGGGCATCTGGGGAGGTGTTAGAGTGTGGGAGGCAGTCTAGGGTGTCTGGTGGGATTAGGGTCTTGGGAGCTGGGGAGGTGAGGGTGTCTAGGGTGTGGGGCTCTTTGGGAGTGTTTCGGTGCTTGGGGGGGCTCTGGGCTGCAGGGGTATCCAGAATGTTGGGGGTATCAGAGGACTTAGGAATGTGAAATGTTGAGGTGCAGGATGCTGGAGAGTTGGGGTGTCTGAGAGCATTAGAGTGGGGGATATCTGGATCTGGAAGCATTGGGGCGCAGTGATGCGTGGGGTGCTATGGGACTAGGACTGTTTGGGGTTGTTGGAGTCTGAGGGCATTGGGATGAAGAGTGCTGGGCTTTGTCAGGTGATGGGGAAAAGGACTGGGGTTGGGGAGACAAGTGGGAGCTGGATGTGGGGCATGGCACCACATAGGGGAAAGCTTTCCCCACTGTCTCAGGAATTGGTGGCTACAAGGAGAGCCTGGCTAAAAGAGGCTGGAGACCCCTGGTCCTTTTGCCCTCCCTGTTGGGTTCTGCCAGGATGGGGGGGGTAAGGGCTACCATGGGTGCTGAGCTCCCTGGATGGACAGGTGGGTGCTGAGCACAGGGCTGGATGTGGCCAGGCAAGAGGACCCAGAACATGTCAGAGTGAGGGATGCAGGACCTGTTGATTGTGCCTGGCAAGGGTGGCAGTGTGGAGAGCTGCAGGCTGCTGCCGCCTTGTCTCCTTTGGCTGCCTTCCTTGGCTCTCCCAGCTCAGACAGGGACTGCTGACAGACTTTGCATGACTGCCATTTGGAGTTTGTTTGTCCCCCATCCTCTTTGCTTCCTGGCTGGTGCTGGAGATGCTATGAGATGAAGGGGCTGCAGATTGCATCCTCCTAGGCAGCCGGATCTAGGGATGGGAGGATGTGCAGAGAGGAGTGATAAGAGGAGCAATTAGTGGTTGAACACAGGGAGGGCAGGAGGGTGCCATGCCCGGAAGGTTTTTCAAACCCCTTATGTCTGAGCTGCCTGGGATCTGGCTGGTCTGTGGTTGAGGCATGTCCAGGCTTTGTCCCTGTGTCTTACTGGGGAGGGCACAGATGGCATCTGGGCAATGGTTATGCAGAGCACCAGCTGTCTTACAGGACATGCTGCCTGCAGCTAAGAGAAGCTGCTGCTTTGCTGGTGCACTTCTTGGGTAGCTCCTCTGGGACCTTAGATGCACTGGTTCCTGCTACCAGAGGTGTCCCTGCCATGGAGGTGGTGATGGGGACATGGCAAGATGTGTCCCCATGTGTGGGTTTTGCAACAAGGTGATGCACATGGCTGTCCCGGTTCTCCAGCATTACCTGCTCCATTTGGGGATCCTCTGAGCTCCACTGGCCCTTGGCACCGGTATCCTGTCCTGTTCCCTGCTCAACATTTTTTGTGTGATGTGGTCTGAGAAATCGTTATTCTGCCACCGTCTCCTCTGGGCACAGCCAGGCTGTCTGCAAGCACTGTTGCAGGCTGGGGATGGGAATGGGGACAGCACTGCTGTGAGCCCCGCTCTGCTCTGCAGCCCCTCCTGGCCCATGCCCTCATTTCCCTTCAGGGCCTGTTTGGTACAGAGGTCATGCTGCCATCATCCCCTCTCTGGCACTAGGGAACATCCTGGTTCTGAGTCTCAGCAATCCCATGAACTGCAGTTTTGCACCAGCAGCTTTGCTGCTTCCAGCTCCTGCGCTGCTGGCTCTAGGTGTTCAGACTGAAGCTGCCTCTGTGCCACCTCCAGGACAGGGTCTATCTGTCTGTCCCCTGCTTTGGGAGGTGCCAGCTCTGATTTCATTCCCCTAATAGATGACTGTCTGGCCCCAGCGGCTGCTTGCAGGCACCTTGGCCACCGTTACACTTGGCTCTGTCACCACTGACTGATGAGGGTCATTTGCAGAGCTGCTGCTGGCAGGACACATCTTGACTGCCCCCTGGGGTGGCTGGGGCAACTCACTGTCTCATCCTCCTAATAGCCTTCATTGCAGACCCCAGAGAGCCGTGGTACCTCTGAGAGGGAGGTGTCACTGCCTGAGGCTGGGCACTGTGGAGGGAAAGCAGAGCAGGGTGGTAGACCCTGCTCACAGCTGAATGGTGCACAGGGATACTTGTAAGCCACAGGTTGTTGGGGCAACTGAGCTCAGCATTGCTGCCTGGATGGACCCAGAGCTGTGGCCTGGCAGGCACCAGGAGATGTGCTTCTGGCCTACTGGGAAAAGGTGATGCTCTGGGAGGGGGGTGGAGGCTCTTCTACTGAAAAGAAGCATATTCTGGAAACTGCTGACCCCCTCCCTGTGCTCCTCTGGGCCTGTCCTGCCCCTTTTTCTGGCTTGTCCCGCTACCCTGGCTGGGGTTCACTTTCCCACTTCACAGCCAGGCTATCTGAAAAGGCAGAAGATCCCCTTGTCTGCCTGCCTTCCATTGTCCAAAATCTGCTCCTAGGGCAGGGTGCTGGGGCAGGTCGCCCCTGCGGTACCAGCTCCTTCTGACCTCCCAACTGACCTCGTGTTGCCCACAGGGTGAAGCAGGGGCTGTGGGAGCTGCGTGACCCACACCATGGCTGCTGTTGCTCTGCTCCCATCTTGGAGCAGCACTGTGCCTGGGTGCTGAGCTGGGGATGGTCTCACAATCATGGGATGCACATCTTCCACCCATGGTGATGATGCATTTATTGATGGGTTACTGAGAGTGAGGGGGCAGTTTTGGCACTGCCTGTTGGTTTGTTATTGTGGGGCTTTTTCTAGCAGAAGGGTGCTGTGGAAGGGGTGGTTTGGTCTCCCCAGCCAAACATCACTGGGAGGGCACTGGTGGCTGTGGTTCTGTGGAGGGCAGGGACCTGGTTAGGCATCGTGCTGACCTTGGCTCCTGCTTTATCTCTGGGGAGGCCACAGAGCAGTCTAGCCTTGGGGTCCCTTCAGACCCTGTGGGTCCCTTCAGAGACAGTGTCTAGAAACCTCTGAGATTTATTTCAACAGCCAGTGGAGGCTGGGAGGAGTGGGAAATCCCTTCTTCTTTTGGTGCTGGCCAAGGATGGAGGCTTGGTATGTGTGTGTGTTTCAAAGTCGCTGGGCTATGGAATGATGCATGGGAAGTGACAAGCTACTTAACCTGCCAGACCTCCTGCTGCAGATAAAACGCTGCAAGCCCTTTCTGTTGGGAGTGTTGGGTGACAGGCACTTGATGGCTCTTGCAGAGGGGTGGAGGGCAAAGCACATCTAAAAAAGGAGGTATTGCTGGCAGAGACAAGACTTTGTGCTGTGGACGTCCTGTGTGCCCAGCAGGGCAGCACATGGCTGTGCTCTCCTCCCTGTCTTTGGGCAGAGCTGTTTCCCAGCAAGGGGGAGCCCAGGGAGCCCCAGACTTGCTCATGGTTTCAGTGCTGGGGACAGAAAGGGGCAAGTGTGTTGTCCCCAGCAGAGCCCTTAGGCACACCAAAGCCAGGACAGCAAAACTCCAGCCCTGATCATCCTTCTCCTGTTGTTGAGCTGCATGTGCTGAATGTGCTCCCTCCCCTGCCCTGGGGGCCCCTGTAATTGGGCCCTCTTAGGTTTCCTCCTTAAGAAAACGCCCATTTTTTTTTTTCTTTTTCCTTCTTTATAACAAACTAAAGTGTAACTTGCACCTGACCTGACCTACTGCACGTGCCTATACCTGCTGCCCTTGTGAGTCCAACCACAGTTTACTCTCTGTTGCATCTCTCTTGCTGTGTGGTTTCCTTCCTGCTCTGCCCCTCCCCGGTCCATCACCCTGGCGTTGGGTGTTGCTTTGCTCACTCCATCCCTTGCCCCTGGGTGAAGGGGCTGCTCCTGCCTCCCAGGTCTGTTGCCACAGCTCAGCTGTGCCAGAGCATCCTTGTTTCACAGAGCATCCTTGGAAGGCTGAAAGGTGCAATTTCCCTTTCCCTCTGCAAACTCAAGCCCTGGAAAAGTAGCTGGGCCAAAATAATGTTTTCTGCACAACTGATGCCTGCTTCTAGGAAGGAAAAAACATCTTTCCTCACCTGCTTGCAAACGCCAGAGCAGACAGGAGCCAGGCTGTACTGTCCTGCCACCGCCAAGTTCCTGGCCCTCACCTGTGCCCCTGTCACCCCATTTGTGCATCCCTATTCATTTGCATGTCATTGGCATCCTGCTGTGGATGCCAATTCCCCGGGGACAAGTTTGCCCTCTCTGAGTGACACTGTGTGAGGTCGTGCTGGGACAATGATCTGGAGCTGTTCTCCATTGTTCCTGAGTGATCGAACTGCCTGTCCCAGCCTGCTGCCTTGGTGTGAGCTCAAAGGGTCTCAGGTCATACCTGCTGGATGCAGACTCAAGTTCTTATCCTGGAGCTGTGTACCACGTAGCACCATTTCCCCAGCACCTAGGGTTCAGCTCAGCCCCACATGGCTGACAAAACTGCCAGAGAAGCCCTCTCTGCTAGCCCCCTAGAGAAACAACTCCAAAACCATAGCTCAGGACTTGTAGATGTGATGACCTGCTGCTTGCAGATGCCCAGGGTGCTGGAAACAAATCCGGCATCAGCGGAGCTCCAAAGGGACTTTGCACCTTTCGTCCCATTGGTGCCTGACATTGCTACCTGCCTCCCTTTGGGGGCTGGTGCCCAGCATAGCCTTCATCCCCTCCTCTTCCTCCCCTCCCCGCCTGTGGTGTTAGTCCTGTGCTGAGTTTGCTGGCTTGAGGCACTGCGGGGCCCTGCGGGAAGGGAGGAAGTGTGTCTGTGGCCATGGGGCAGTGCCAGCTGGGAGAGAGGGGGCTGAGCAAAGCCATTGGGGTCAGGATGGGGAATAGGGGTGGCAAAGGGGTCTGTGCAGTGAGGGGACCTGCTATTAATGCAGGGCCACTTGGAAGCAATGGCTGTGGGTTGGACTGATGTGGGGAGCCCCTCACTCTGCCCCATAGCCTGGCCAAGGCAAAGCCCTGAGCCCTGTTCTCCTTCTGGCTGTCTCAAAGCAGGTTCCTGGGCTCAGATCCCAGGGCCATGCTGGGGTGCATGCTGCAGTCTGGGCTGCATGGCTGGGTGTGGGACATGCTTCGTGCTCAGCCGTCAGGTGCCAGCAGGATCAAACCCGGCCTCTAGCTCTGGGGAGGATGCAATGCCCCAGCTCAGCCACAGGCTGTTTCTTGGGCTCCATCCTGCCCTGCCTCCCCACATAGCCCTGTGGGGAGGGTTGGGTCCCCAGGGAGCACGTATTTGGCCTCAAGGCAGAGTCTAGCCCTGCCATCTCCTGGGTCTCTGGGCTGCTGGGTGTCTCCAGTGTACCCAATGGAGGGTGCAGAGGTGCTGGGTGTGGGTAGCCCAGCAGGGTTGCTTCTTTGCCATTCCCATCCTTCCTGAAGAGGGAAACTCCAGTGCCGGGTTTGTCCTGGGATGAAGCAGAAAGGCCAAGCAGAGCCTGGGCTGGGCTTTGCCTTCCTGCTCCTCATACTGCATGTGCTGCCTCTGGCCCGGCTTGCCCTGTGCTGGGTGTCCAAACCTGCTGCCCACGGGGTCCAGGGGCCGCTGCTCTGTTAACTCTTCTTCTGCTTGGTGATTCCTTCTTTCTTCCAGGCAACCCGCCAGGCCAAACTAAAAAAGCGCTGAAGCAGCGATTCCTCAAACTGCTGCCCTGCTGCCGGCCCAAATCCATCCCCTCGCTCAGTGAAAGCAAGTGCTTCTTCTTGCCTTTGTGTGTGTGTGTCCCTGGCAGTGCTGCTGCCTGCCCTCTGCCGCGGCCCTGCCAGCGGGAAGGGGATGTCTCCACCATTCCCCTGCCCTGGGTCTGGGGCTGTCAAGGATCAGTCCTGCCCCAGAGGGCTCCGATCCTATGGGCTCTGCACCCACCTCTGTTCTCGCCTGCTTCCAGGCTGGTTTTTGTCCTCTTCAGCTCCCCGGAGCAGCTGCCACAGAATGCACAGTGGCGAGACACACTTTGGAGCTGACTTGGGGCAGCAGGACCCTCCTGGTGCTCGTTTAAGGGCTGCAGGGTTGTTGCTCGAAGCTCAGTGTTGGTTTGGAGATGGAGGTGTGATGGGGGGGTGAAAGGGACTGAGCAGGGAGTGAGCGCAGAGCTGCACAAAGCCCCTTACTGCCCCTGCACCAGGTGTGCTTGGCCCCTTGGTGAGTCCGATCCCACCTGACATCCCCTGGGACAAAAGGTGAGTATGGAAGGGCAGGGGCTGATCCACCCCGTGGAGGGGGGCACCTGCTGTGGGGCTACAGCCCCTCTGTTGCAGTGGGGCCTGGGGATGCTGGCTGCTGCAGGCAAGGGTCGTGTGGCTTGCCAGATGGTGGGAAGAAGCCATTGATGAAGGGGGGCACAGTGTGCAGAATGGAGTCTAAACAAAGCTGGGGGGGCATTTGGGTTGTGGTTTGGGGGAGCAGCTCTCCTGCTGCACACAAGCCGTGGTGCAGCACAGACCTGCAGGATGTTCAGGGTCTTAGCTCCACAGAGCAGATGCCTGTCCTGGGGGGAGGAGGGCAGGCAGGAGCCTCTCAGCACTGGGGGGGGTTTCACACCCCCTTTCTGCCCAGCCTTGGCTGTACCAGAGGCTGAGGGGGCTGTTGCTCAGCATCAGCTGCTGGTCTGCCCCCAGGGTGTCTCTGAGTGTCCCCTGCTGGCATAGACCCAATTCCAGCTGAGTGGGCACCTCAAAAATGTGTCACCCTGGGCAGATGTCAGAGGATGGGGTGTGCTGTGCAAGGTGCTTCTCCTGTCCCCTGGCACAGCAGGGCAGGATGGTGCTGGCTTCAGCTGCCCTCTCTTCCCCTGGGTTCCTTGCAGACAGCGTTGAGGATGAGTTTGAGCTCTCCACGGTCTGCCACCGCCCTGAGGGGCTGGAGCAGCTCCAGGAACAGACCAAGTTCACCCGCAAAGAGCTACAGGTCCTGTACCGAGGCTTCAAGAATGTGAGTACCCCTTGACCTGCTTTGCTAGCCCCTGCCTCCAATGCCATGTCCATCTTGGAGAGTGCTTCACACCCAGTGGTGCCTGGGGTTTCCAAAGGCTTTTGGGACCTTGGGGTTGAAATTTATATCAGACTACCTCCAGGTCAGTGGGGAGGCCTGATCCTGTGCTCCATCGCTTGGGTGCAGAGAGCCCCCTCTCCTGGGATGCAGAGCTCCTCCAGTGAGAGGTGCAGCCCACAATATCAGGGAGATGCTCCAAGCAGCCTTACCAGCCAACCCACCAGGCAGCACAGGGTCTGGCGGCAAGGCAAAGGAGCTGCAGGGATTTAAGGGGGTGCTCAGCCCCTCTCTGCAATGTGGAGGTGACACTGTGGCTTGTCCTGGCAGGAGTGCCCGAGTGGCATTGTCAATGAAGAAAACTTCAAGCAGATCTACTCACAGTTCTTCCCACAGGGAGGTGAGTGCCCATCCTTGTTCCCATCTCCATGCCTTGCATGGGTGCCTCCATGGGAAGGGGTGTCACACACAGCACCCTCACACTGTCTGCCTTCCCTCAGACTCCAGCACGTATGCCACCTTCCTCTTCAATGCCTTTGACACTGACCACGATGGCTCCGTCAGCTTCGAGGTGAGCTGTGGCTGAGGAGGGGATGGCAGTGGGGTACGGAGGGCATGTCCCTTCAGCTGCTGTGGGCTGGGCTGAGCAGTGTTCCCATTGCAGATGGATGGAGAGCTTTGCAAGGGCAGTGGAAAGACAGTGAAAGCCACAAAAAGGGAGCTTTCTATATTTTCTGACTAGTGTCTTACAGGTACCCAGACTGGCAGGCACAGCCATGGCTGGGTCTTCTTCAGGCTTTGGCTGCACACATCCTGGGGTGCTGTGACCCAAGGGACTAGTGTGGGACATATCTGGGGACAAGCAATCCATTTTCCCCAGGCTCTTTTTGATACTTGGCATTCTCCTTGTCTGCCTAACCCTGGGGCACATCTCCTTTGGGGCTGACTTCCCCCTCTGAGAGAGGGACAAGCAGGGCTGTACCCTCTGTGTCCATGAAACCCTTTGTGGCCTTAACTCCCATCTACCTGCCTTGTCCATCCTTGCAGGACTTTGTGTCTGGGCTGTCCATCATCCTGCGGGGCACCATTGATGATCGCCTGAACTGGGCCTTCAATCTGTACGACCTGAACAAAGATGGCTGCATCACCAAAGAGGTGAGATGGGGGAGTTTCAGGCTGGTCTGCAGGGCCAGAGCAGGTCTGCACCTGGTAGGGGTGAGGGCAGGACTTGAGGACATTGGCTGAGCTCTGGAGAAGAGCTGGGAGCATCAATATTTACTGAACTCAACTTTACAGACAGGTCTCTCCTGGTCCCCTAGCACTTATGCATCTCTGGGGTGGAGGATGGATGAGGGGTGTGCTGCTTTGGGTCTCCATCACACATGCAGGCACACACACAGCCCCACACTGTTCGTGGAGCCAGCAGAAACACACTTGAGCTATTTTTTTGGGAGCATCAAGAAAAAGGGGTGGGTTGAGGACAAGGCACAGGCAGAGCCTTGTATTGACCCTGCAACCCTTCCCTTCAGGAAATGCTGGACATCATGAAGTCCATCTACGACATGATGGGCAAATATACATATCCGGCCATGAGGGAAGAAGCGCCCCGGGAGCATGTGGAGAACTTCTTCCAGGTGAGCAGAGCATGTCCTGGGGAAGCAGAGCTCCAGCGTAGAGCCAATGGCTGCCTAAAACCTGGCATGCTACAGGATAAAACACCCCACACCGGGGACAAAGCAGGGCTGTGCTGGAGAAAAGAGGCCTTCCTGGTCCTGCCAGGTGCCTGGGGATGGCTGGGGCAGGGGTGTGCTGTGTCCAGCCCTGTGGGACCTGGGCAGAGGGTGGGCTGGGCTCTCCCTGGGGCTGGGCTTGTCCCTGCCATGACACCTGTGCTGTGTTTGTCTGCAGAAAATGGACCGAAACAAGGATGGCGTGGTGACAATTGAGGAGTTCTTGGAGTCCTGCCAGAAGGTAAAGCCACCAGCAGCTCTACTCTGAGGCTGGGCCATTTCCCTGTCCCGTGGGGACCCCTGTTTCCCCATTGCCTCCCTGACAGATAGGGGGTGAAGGCAGGGCTCCCAGGGGAAAGGCTGGGGCTCTGCTTTGGGATCTGTGCTGGCATCCCTGTGCACATGAGATCTGTGCATCCTGGTAGGTCTTGGAAAATGCCTGTAATCCCTGGGGCTCTTGTGCCATGGGTCAGACCTGTCCTGAACATAAAGCCAGGTTTGGGGGAAGCTGTCCAGATTGCTGTTCCATGCCCAACCTGCCCACTTCCCACCTCCTTCCTGCAGGACGAGAACATCATGCGGTCCATGCAGCTCTTTGACAACGTGATATAGCTCCCGGACCTGCCTCCAGCTGAGCTCTCCTGCCACCAGGCCCAGAACCTGCTTCTCTCTCGACTTTTCCTTCGAGCTTCCCCTCTGCCGGCTGCACAGACACCCCCATGGGAAGGGGCCTCCCTTCCTGCAGATGCAGTCTGCACCAGGATCTTCCCTCTGGGCCAGCTCCATTTTCCTCGGGGATCCCAAGCAGGTGCTCCTGGATGTTGGAGCGTGGGCACGGCTGGCACGGGGCGAGCGTCTGGCCCCGATGGACCTCCCTGCACCTGTTCCCGGTGGGGAAGCTGCAGCCTCGGGCTGCAACAGAGGCTTCCCTCATGCACAGCACCCCATGCAGCCACGGCTCCCCCACCCCTGGCCCTCCCCACCCTCCAGAGCCTGCAGCTCCAGCTCTAGCCCAAACCCTCCAGTGATGCTGTCTGTCTGTAAACCAATAAAGTCTTGCAACGGGCACCAGCACCTCGGCTTCCTCCCCTGCCCGGGCCATGTCCTGCCTTGGGGAGCAGGACCAGCATATCAGCCAGGAGCTGCTGGCCACCCTCCTTGCCCAGCCCCTGGGCTGGTTTGTGGGCAGAGGGGCCATGCCTGGAGAACATAGCTGCACAGGGTAGCTGCACAGGGTTTATCACTGCATGAGCTGTGGGGAGCAGCACCTGATCCCACGGGGCCTGGTTAGACCTAGGAGGCTCAGTTTGATGAGGGGAGAAGGGAGACTGAAGGGAGCCCGAGGTGCCTTCTTGTGGCAGTGGTCCCCCAGGATTCAAGGATGCTGGGCTGGGACAGCTGCAACCTCAGCCCCTGTCCCTTGAGTTCAGGGTGCTGGCACACAGGGGACCTCAGGGACCCACTTTGAGGCTCCAATGGAGAGATACCTTTCCCACGGCTCCCCAATGATACAGCAGCCCAGGAATGGGGACACATGGAGGAGCGACGTGTGCTGGGCTCTGGCAGCCACGCTGGCCCTTGGGCCTCACAGCCATGCTCCTGGCATTGTTTGCTGCTGATCTTCCCCTGGTCCATCCCAGGCCACCTGCTGCCCTGGGGAACCAGGGAGTGAGCCATGTGGCAGGGCATAGCCTTCTGCTGGGGGCACAGCTGAACTGGCAGCTCTTTGGGGAGAAAGGCAAGGCTGGGGCTGGCCAAGGTCACCTTGGGGCAGGGTAGGCTCAGCCCTTTCTCCTGCATGACCATGTGAGAGACCCTGCCTGGGACCCCAGGGATGGAGACAGCACCCTGGGGCTTCCCATATCTTTGTTCCCACCAGCTCCTTGGAGCTGGGTGTGTGCAGGCAGGCCTGTGCTGCCTGCATACCCCTCTGAGTCATAGCTGGGATAGTGATGCTCATGGGCTGATGACCCCATGCAACCACAGAAACCCCTCTGTGCAATCCCACAGGCATTGAGGATGGACGCAGCCCCCAGCTCTGCTGCTCCAGCCTCTGCATTGTTAGCAGCCAAAGGCAATCGGGGCTGGCACAAGCTGTGGTGTCTGGGATCAGTGGGAAAGGGGTGAGGAAGGCTGGTACCCATGCTGGGTCAGGCCCCAGACCCAGTCTGAGCTCCTGGTGTCAGAGCAATTAGAAGCTCCCACCAGAGCCCCAGGCCAAAGCTACAGGACTGCTCCCCAGCAGGACTGTCCCTGGCCTAGCCTTTGCAGATGTGATGTGTTTTTTAGGTTCATTCAACACATTATTCATCTCACAAACCTGTTCCTGGGTTTGCCGTGGGGCTGAGCAGGCAGGTATCCTGACCCTTACCGCTCCTGTCTCCTTCTTTCCACCTTCCCTCCTCCCAGGCTCTCTGGGGCACCCACATTACCCCTCCACAAGGAGCAGATGCTGCCTCCTCCTTCACGCTGCAGGTCGCATGGTGTGATCCCCTGCCCTGGGGCATGGTGATTCACAACCCGCTTGGCATCTCCGGTCTGTATATTTTGTATTATAACAATAATATGGGTTAAAAAAAAACCCAACAACAAACACAACAAAAACCAACAACAAAAAAACCAATAAAATCTAACCACAATCGCTATGCACACCACTGTTATGTCTTTGCATCTGTCAGCCATCTGGGAGGGGGCATGGGCTGAGGGGCTCTGCAGAGGGTTGGCAGCCTTTTTGGGGGGCTTCATGATGTTCTGCACAGGTGCTATGGGAAGTTGCATGGGGGACAGGGTGTATGCTGAGCTGGTCAGCGTCCCAAACAGCCTGGCCATGACACTGATGACCCTGTATAGAGTGTCTTTCCCCTGCTAGAAGGCTTTAGGCTAACAGGGTCTCACAACAGGTGTGTCAGGTCTCAGGAGTGGGGGCTGTCAGGTGTGTTTTCAGCTTGTTATGAGATGCTGCTGGGTGAACCCGAGCTTGGGGACCAGGTGGCCCTTGTTTGGATGAGTCATTTAAGGCTGAACTAACAGGAATAGTCGACTAATGGATAGTCGACCATCACCTTAGAGGGTAGGTATGGACTAGAAAGGGGTTTTCCTTAGGGATGTGAACTGATGGGCAACTGCTGGTCTTTGGACAGCCTTGAGAACTGGGAGAAAATGGCCTGAAGCAAAGAGGAAAAAAGAAGCAGGCAAGTAAGAAACCAGCAGAACAACAGGATAGTGGACCTGACGTGGGACGGTAACACCCTCCAGCATTATGCAGTATACTGTCCAGTAATTGAAAACTCAATGCAAAGAGCTGCCCAGAGACCCAAGCATCTTAAAAGGATAGGCTCTGGCTATGAGAGGATTTACCATTGTGGGACTTGGAAAGCTGCGAGTCTGCTCTTTCTAAAGCCTCTGACTCCCCAGGGACCTTTACTGACCTGCTGGCAATCACGCAGGTGTAAAGCGGTATGAATGGGCCTGAGTGTGTTTCCCCCTCTAACCCACCCTTCCCAGTATATCCTATTCCTTGTGAGCTCTGCTTGGCTGGTTGCTGTTTTGTGTGATGCCATCTGCAGGCTTGACACGCCCTCTGGTGGCACAGGGATGCTACGAGCCACCGATGGGGCTCCTTGGTCCTTCTCCCCAGCAGGAAAGGGACTGGGGTGACAAGCGGAAAAAAAAGGCTCCCTCAGCCTTCAAATGCTGCCATAGCCTTTTCACATCAAATGGGAATCGGTTTGTGCAGGGATTGTTGCCGGTAGCTATGGGGGGGGGTAGGGGCAGCTGGTCCCCTAGCAGCCAGAAAAGAATCTGCTTGATTCCTCCCTGGGACAGGCCCTTGGGGAAGAGGCTGAGGACTGGATCAGTCCCTTCAGGGCTGTCATAAGCTTGTTATGAGAAGTTGCTGAGTGAGGTAGGGCTTGAGACCAGGTGTCTTGTGTTAGAATGTGGCGTTTAAGGGTGAGTAACAGCAAAGTTGTTTGGTCTGCTAAGAACAGAGGCAAGAGCTGGTGAGTCCTTGGAAAAGGGCCTTGTATTGTTTCAAGTAATATTTTCCCCAACTTTCAGAGAAAAAAAGGAATAGTAGTTATGTGGGAAAACAGCTGAGCAACTAGGTGAGGCAGCTGATGCAGCCTGGGGCAGTGACTCATTCCAGGAGCCTGAACACTACCTAGATACACAAACATCTTGCACAAGGATGAGATTCCCAGCACTGGGGGGAACTGTTACTGCAAGATTACTTTGCTGTGGCCGTGAGTGCAATGCCTGACCTGGCAGCCCAGCTCTGCATATGGTCGGATTAAGAGTTTTTCACCCAAATACTGTGCATTTCTCCCCTTTAACTCTTCTTAAAATCTTGTTGCATATTAATCTAATTTTGCTAGTTACTATTTAGGGTAGCAGAACAATTGCTATTTTTGCTCTTTGAAAGCTTTAGATTGGATGTGATGGTAACTAGAGATGCTTGTTGGCTGGGGCCTTGCTGCAGCTTCCTGAGCATGGGTATGGATGAAGCCAGAAAAACAGCCATCTTGGGATTCTCCTCATGTCCAAGTATCAGTAAAAATAAGCTGGAAGAGCAGCAGACTTCAAAACTGCAAGGGAGGGTTTTTGGGAAAGCTGACTGGGCTGGGTAGGGGTGAATTGTGTCCAAATCAGCAGGGGATGGTTTTTAATCAGTTTTCATTAATTTTGTTCAGTTTTGCTGGTACCTGCTGGGGCCCCCCAGGGCTGGAAGGATTACCTCACTGGCCTCTCTCTACCATGAGACCTCGCCTCATGGGAGGTCTTCTCAGCCCTGTGGCCTCTGACTCATGCTCCCAGCCGCACATACCTCTATGCGGCTGGAGCTTCTCTCTGGCGAGATGCCGCCTGACCTCAGGCCCCCTCTCTGCTATACTGCGATGATGTCAGCTTCCCAGCCTGTCTTTCGGCATCCTCGTAGCCCCGTGGAAACAACCGCAAGGGAAACACCAGACAGGATGTGCCAGGAAGGAGGGCGGCAGGCGGGAACGGCTAGGGGCTTTTCCCCTTGCCCCTCACCCTGCAGCGGGCACCCGGTAGCCCAGTCTCCCACCGGCACCGCAGCCCCACAGGCTTGACTTGCGAGGTCCCGATAGCCCCGCGACAAGTAGGTCACTGCCCTCGAGAGCGCGCACCCCTGGCTTCCGTCCGGCGCAGGCGCGCTCACCCGCGCGCCTTCCCCCGAGGCGCCTGCGCAGAGCCGAGGTAAACCCTCCATTTCTCCCCTCGTCCGCCCTCACCCGCTGGGAGCCGCTTCCCTGCACAGAGCCCACAGCGCATGCGCGTTCCCTCCACCCCGCACCTGCGTGGTGCCCCCAGCCGCCTCGCCCCTTCCTCGGGGCCTCTTGCGCATGCGCGCCGGGTGGCCTCGAGCTCTCCGCGCAGGCGCCCGGGGCAGGCGTACCGTCGCTCCTCCCCCCGCCGGCCCCCCGAGCAGGCGCAGTGCGCGCGCTTCCGCGCTCTGCGCATGCGCTCTGCGCGAGCTCCCCCCACCTCCACCCGCCTGTTCCCTGAGGTAACTCCCTCTCTTCAGTCCGTTGTTCCCGTTCCAGTGGCGCCATCCAGGCAGCGCGGCGGGAAGGAGCTGTTAGGCCGCGGCGGCCCGCGTCGTTCTTCCCCGTGGAGGTAGCAGCTCCCCCGGCGGTCCCTTTGCGCGCCTCCGAGTGGGGCAGCTGTGGGCAGAGTGGTGCCGACCGGTTGGGGCCGGTTCCCCGCGCAGGCGCAGGGCCCCGTAAACAGGAAGCAGCGGCGGCCCAGAGCGGCGGAGACAAAGGGGTTGTGGAGGGGAGACAGAAGGGACTCAGGTTGGCTCGGCTCGGCCCGGCCCAACGAGCGGGGGTCCTGGCGGCGGGCGGCAGGATGGTGCAGAAGGAGGGGCAGGTGGCGCTGGAGGAGCCCCAGGGAAGTCCCAATCCGGCTGGGGTGCCCGGCGCCCCATTAGAGCCACCGGGCGCCGCCGCGGGGCCGGTCCCGGGGGGTGAGGAAACCGACACCGAGACGGAGACCGCGCTCGGCTCCCGCCGCTTCCTCTGCGGCGTTGTTGAAGGTAAGAGCTCTCGGAGGGGGCGTCCGAAGTCCCTGGGAGACCAGGGGTGTGGGCGGAATTGGGGGGGTGGGGGGGCGGGTCGGTATTGGCAGAAGACCAGGGAGGGGGGTCTGGTCCTAGTTGCTGTTCCCCATCTCCTCCCCCGACCTTGCGCGGCCGCCGAAGGAGCCCGGTCTGCGAGCAGAGAGGTGCGCGGTTCTTGGCTGGGGCTCTCTCCGCTAGAGAGGAGTGGGGGGCGGGGAGGAGCGGCGGCTCTCGGGCGGGGCTGCTGCCCCTGGGGCTTGTGCTGGAAGCTGCTCCCTCGCTGGCAGGGAGTGCCCTTTGGTGGCAGCTGTTCGGCGGGGTGAGGGCAGGCCTGGCACCCCCGGCGGGCCGGTGATTCTTAATGGAGGCTGAGGCAGTGCTGTGGCTCGCTTGTTAGTACGCATCAAAAGAGGAAGGCAGGAGAGAGAGAGGAGTGCTACTGTGCGATTATCGCAGCTGTATGTGCTCTTCCTGTGCACCGGAGGCTCAGGTTCAGTTTCCTGGGAAGGGAATAGGTGATTCATCTGTTCTAGAATTAATATTAAATGCCTCCTGTTCTCAAACATGTTGTAGCTTACTGTTTTTATTGCTCTGTAGAACAATCCTTTTCTGTCTTTTGGCATCCTTGCAGCATTAAAAGGTTTAAATTATTGCAGAATAAAGGGACTTTTTCACATTTCTCAGTAACTATAGAATTTATCTGCATTTCTGAGAGGTCAGCTAAGGCTGAAAGCCAGCAAGAAAAAATGGTTTATTCCTAACATAATTCTTCTGAATTCCTGTGAACTGCTGTTCTTTCTGTACCTATAATGAATCTCCAGTAGGAAAACAAAATTATTAACAGATGGAATGGAGGGTGAAACAGGCCGTTTATCAAAGTCAGTATCTGTGTGGCTTGCAGAATGCCTTTCTTAAAAAGAAAGGACCATTTGGCTCCTGCAAATGTCACGGTGTGAAGTGCACTAGGTCCAGTTAATGCCCTTATTTTTTAGCACTTACTAGAGCTTAAATACACTCAGTGTGGAGAGAGATGTCTTTGTTAATAGATTGAATTCCGTGAAAATAGATGCTAAATTGAAGGCTTTGGAGACAGATAATAGTGAACAAAAATACAGATTGTAACAGCATATTTTCTCATGTCTCTACCAATATACCTTGACCACGCATCACCTGTTCATCCAGGTTTATATCAGAACCACTGTGTATACCGTAATTTTTTTCTTGTCATCTTAGTTACATTGTTGATCTTATCTGCATATATTTTGGTGCAGGTGTTCTTGACTGTACTGAGCATAAAACAAAGCAAGAAAATGGCCTCTGCCCAGTGATGCAGTCTAACACTAGTTAGGAGTTTCCAGTCCTCCATGTACACATGGAGGGGCAAAAATAAAAAAGAATATGCAAGTGATTAAAAAAAATGCACCCAAAACTGCCACAAAACAAACAGAAAAACCTGTTGTGGCCATTTAGGTAAATGGTGGTGGGTGGAAACATCTGTCTCTTTAGTGCATCAAGAGAATTACAGGGGTAAGCGAAAAACAGGGATTAACTTCAGAAGCATAGATAAATACTTAAACATAGTGCAGTGGTTAACACAGACCAGAGGTATGGTGAGATTAAAGCAATGAAATAGAATGTTTGGATCTTTTGTAGAAGAGGGTGCAGGGGGTTGGCCAGATACTGGGTGTGCACTCCCAAGAATTGGAAGAGCTTATGACAAATATCTAATTCACTATTTTGGGGAGTAATGAGATCTAAGAGAGTACTCAGTGTGAAGTTCTGGTGCTCTGCCTCCAGGATATCCTGGCTTTTAGTGATGGGGGGAGCATAGTAACTGGGATGAGGTGTTTGTAATGATCTGTTGTCTATTAACCTGAAATGCAGTCTTGAGGGAGTAATACAAAACCAGGTCGTTTTTTAGTTGGTCAGAAAGACCCAAGAATTATTAGCTGGTGACATTGGTAATCTAAGGAAAGTGGTGACAGATGGAAAAGTATTGCTTTGGATTAGCATGTTCTCTTCAGTCTTATTTAATTAGTTTGTTACCTGATTTTCATGTTGTGTTTTTTTTTTATAGAAGGTCCCTGGTCTGCTTTAGGCTAGTAGGTCTGAAACAGTGTCATAGATAAAGCAAGTGTGTTCTGAACAAGTTATGAGACATAGGTGGTATTCATTAGGTATCACAGTAATTAATTCCTTTTGGAGTCGTTGAGCTTCCTCAGGGCAGCATCAGCCAGAATTAGGTAATGCTGGTGAAAATGAGGCATTTGTTCCGAGTGAAATAAACTAGGAGGCTTTCACGCCTTGCAACTGCTCTCTTGTTTGTTCCTCTGGTTAACTGTCCTCAATTTGTCACTTGCAGTTTGTGAGGAGTAGTACTCAGCTTTCCCACTTCGTGGTGCCAGTTAGTCTTAGATCACTCTCTGAAAGACTTATGCTTTTAAAACTTAAGCCTACTTTAAGCTTCTTAAAAGAGCATTGTTTACTTAGCAGGTAACTGAAATACTTGTGAATATAGGGAAAATGCTTCAGTTGCATCTGTTTTGAAGGATGGTAGGACGGTGTTCTTGACCTCTGTGAGACCAAATATTTATGGGTTTACAATGGTGAACAATTCTGGAAATGAAGGTATTGTCTACCTTTTGAACTGTGTTCTATGGGAACTTGTGAGCTTTGTGTATTAGGAGCATTGTTCATCACTGCGTGGCCGTGCAGTTTGAAAATAAGAGCTTATTAAATTTCAGTGTTATTTTAGGCTCTGGTCTTTGCTCAGGTTGCCAAGCTGAAGCTTTGTTTTGAAGTGCCCACTTGTGGTGGAACTGTTTGCACGTAGGTCTAAGTGAATTTACTTGACTAAGAGTGCATTGAGAGTGTTTTTTAAAGTATTATTAGATTTAAAACCAGAAGCAGTTACCATTTCCATGGAGTTCCATGGCTTTGAGTATAAACTATTCCAAAATCACTTGTGTAGGTGAGTAATGATTATTCAAAGAAGTAGTCTTAGCTTGTAAATTTGTGGGAACTGTTAAGTAAGATGTCAACTTATGAGTTGATTTTGACAAGAAGCCTATTAAACTGAATAAAAGGAATAAAATCCTAAGCATTTTATTGACTCACTTGCACATTTGTTTTTAATTACACATCATCTACCTCAGTATGTATTTATGTACTCTCTTTGTGTACCTAACATTCTAATCTGTACCATGGGTTAAGCATTCTTGAGCTGGTAAATATTTTCGAGTGTTTTCAGTGTTCACATTACAATCAAATCTATTTTATAGGTGTCTGGAGTTACAGTTTAATTAGGCTATGATTGTTAACTCTGCTCTTATAATAATGCTGACTTGACTTGTCAAGGGCATATACTCAGGAATACAGTTTGGATTCTGAAAATTGTTTGCTTCAGTAGCCAAAATTATAAGACCTTAGATCATAAGAAATAATTAAAATTGCATTTTAAATTTAGATCAGTTTAGATTGTTACACTTTCCTAATGCTGTCTAGCTAGATTTTTTTCTTCTTTCTGGTTTTGGAAGCTTTTTGATTAATGTAGCAGCAGAAGAAGAGAAACGTGAGTTGTAATATAATCTTTCATGGAGCAGGTGTAATCTAACATTTAACTAGATAATTTTAATCTTGTTTCCTGTAGGATTTTATGGAAGACCTTGGGTTATGGAGCAGAGGAAAGAACTTTTTAGAAGGCAAGTCATGCTTTCTCTTACTGCAGCACATTCCATCACAATATGATCATAATCTTCCACTTAAGCCTGAAGAGAAGTATTGTTCTAACCTAGAGCAGCTTTTTGCCTAATATTGGTATTCTTGGGGGCTCATACTCACCTTTCCTTATTACCTAAATTGAATTTGTCTAGCATCAGTTGTGCATAAAGTTATTGTGACTTAATAGTATGACACAATGTTCAATAAAGAAAAAAAAATCAGATCAAGTAATACAGAATTCCTGAATTTATAGACTATTTTCCCAATGAAGGGCTCTTTTCCTATGTTTATAGACTTCAGAAGTGGGGACTAAATACATACCTGTATGCTCCAAAGGATGACTACAAGCATAGGATGTTCTGGCGAGAAATGTACTCTGTGGAGGAAGCAGGTAATTGCCTTTATTTCCCCTCTGTTTTTTCTATAAATAGACTTTTGAATTAATTGATCATTGCTACATATGCTTGTGTGCATTTAATCACAGTAGCCGTTTCCAAAGGTGAGTGGAGACCTGTTCTTAATACTCTGCAGATGTATGTAATAGAGCTCTTGTACAAGCATGGGTTTACTTCTTTTTACTGTACATCTGCAGATGACTTCTAAAACTGCTTTTAGGCTTTGTCTTACAAGAGTTATTTTTTTCCAGGGAAAAATTATTCCTGTTGTCTCTTGAATGTCTGGACTATATTTTGCAGTAGAAATTAATTTGCTTCAGAAAAGAAAAAAAATAGGGCTTGCTATTCGCTCATCTTTCGTATGATTCATTAAGTGCTTGTCTCAACAAAGAGTAGCAGCTGGAAAAGCAGCTTCTGACTATTTAGTCAGAACATAGAAGACATGTTGAAGCTGGTGTGAGGCTTTTATCCACCTCTGGCATTTATAGGCTTTACAGTGTTTTATTACCCTGTGGGGATTATAATTTTCCTTGGATGAGGGGAAAAATTATACTCGCTTGAAATTAAATAATCTTTCTTGGAAGCCACTTTGAATCACTGCAGAAATGTAATCTAAAGGATACTGCAAGATAATTGCCAGTAACAATAAAGATTATTAAATATTCTAAAAATAATTCTCTTTATTCAGCATATGGAAGATTAAATTTGAAGTTTGTTTCTTAAAGCAACTAATTCTGCAAAGTGATATTAAAAAAAGCCTTTTTTCTCGTGCCCTGAACTTCAGTCATATGAATAGTATGTGAATGTGTCATGTGGGGTGCTCTTACTACATTGAATTGTCTCTTAGTATGTGTGACAAAAGTGGGAAAACTGAGTAATAATTCTAGAACTCTTGGTGTGCATACTGTAAAAACAGGCTACAGCCATATTTTACTTGCAGTGGAGTATTTTTTATATCTTAAAAAAATTTTAATATGGAAAATAACAATGCAAGGACAGTTGTTACATTTATTTTAGCATAATTTCTGAGAACTCTTCCAAATAATTTGGAGCTCTTTGCTGTGTTAGTTTTAAGAAATTCCAGCAAATTATTTCATTTTTATTATGGTAGCAGAGGTATCTGCATTTTATAATTTACTTATAATTTCTGAGATTTTTTTTTTTAATTCTTGAATTATTCTGAAATATTTGAATTTTATTTACAGAGCAGCTAATGACTCTAATATCAGCTGCACGAGAACATGAAATAGAGTTCATCTATGCAATCTCACCTGGACTTGACATCACTTTCTCCAATCCTAAAGAGGTATCTACATTGAAACGCAAGCTGGATCAGGTAAGTGTGACATAGTTACCACAGTTGCAGTGCTACTTAATTTGAAAATGTCAGTACCCTGCTCACTCTCGCAGGTTTTCACTAGTTCTTGAATGTTTTCAGCACTAGTGTTAGTTTTTTCCGTGCCTCTGAACACTTCCAATGGAAGTCATAGAATCATAGAATGGTTAAGGTTGGAAGGGACCTTAAAAATCATCAGGTTACAACCTCCCTGCTATTAGCAGGGACACCTCACACTAGACCAGGCTGCACAAAACCTCTTCCAACCTGGCCTTAAACACCTCCAGCGAGGGGCCTTCCACAACCTCCCTGGGCAACCTGTTCCAGCACCTTAACTACTCTCATGGTGAAGAATTTCTTCCTGATATCTAACCTGAATCTACCCTCTTTCAGTTTAAAACCATTACCCCTTGTCCGATCACTGCCCTCTCTGGTGAAAAGCCCCTCCCCAGCTTTCTTGTAGGCCCCTTCAGGCACTGGAAGGCCACTATAAGGTCTCCCCGGGGCCTTCTCTTCTCCAGGCTGAACAGCCCCAACTTTCTCAGCCTGTCTTTGTAGCAGAGGTGCTCCAGCCCTTTGATCATCTTTGTGGCCCTTGCCAGAGAAGACGGATGCAAATAAGTCAGAACCTCAGCCTTCTCAATATCCTGCATAGCCAGGTCTCCCATTTCCTTCAGGAGAGGGCCTACATTTTCCTTGGTCGTCCTTTTATCCCCAACATACCTATAGAAGCTTTTCTTATTGCTCTTTACATCCCTGGGAAGATTTAATTCTATCTGGGATTTGGCTTTCCTATCCTGATCCCTGGCTGCTCGGACAATCTCTCGGTAATACTCCCAGGGTACCTGCCCTAGCTTCCACCCTCTCTATGCTTCCTTCTTAAGTTTGAGCTTGTCTTGGAGTTCCTTTCTCATCCACGTCAGTTTCCTGGAGTTTTTATTTGACTTTCTCTTAGTTGGCATGCATTGCTCTTGGGCCTGGAAAAGTGATCCTTAAATACCAGCCAGCTTTCATGGGCCCCTCTTCCCTCCTCGTTATTATCCCAAGTCTTTGGGTTGCATTGCAGAAGTGGCCAGTGATCATATAGATATAAAATAAAAAGTCTTTTATGGGATTCTGAAGGCTATTCTTGCGTCTTTGTCTTCAGAGTACTTCAGGGCCTTGAAGCCAAGCTGTATTTCTAAAGTAAGAACTCTTAACTGGAGTAAACCCCTTCAGAGGCAGATCTGACATGCATATCTTCTTTGTTTTCCTAATTGACTCCTTTCCTTTGTCCAGAAGCTGTTACAGCATTAGCTTTTTTCCAACTCTGTATTGTATGACATCAGCTTTGGGTTTTTAAAACTGTAACCAATTGCCCACCTTTAGAGGTCTAATCTTTGAGAGAAGCAGAGCAGTGGGTCAGAGACAGGCATTCATTGTGAATAGATACCAAAGTTTGTCTTGCTTCCACTACCTTCTCTCCCCCCTTGCTGTACCTTTTCCTTATAACAATTTTGCAGTTCGATTTTAAAAAAGCTTTAAGAATTTTAAAAAATTAACATTTTCCTCTTGTCTCTTGTGTTAGGTTTCCCAGTTTGGCTGCAGATCTTTTGCACTGCTGTTTGATGATATCGATCACAACATGTGTGCAGCAGACAAAGAAGTTTTCAGTTCCTTTGCTCATGCTCAAGTCTCGATCACAAATGAAATTTATCAGTATCTAGGAGAACCAGACACATTCCTTTTCTGTCCTACAGGTAAAATGAGATTAATAATTTAGATCAGGCTTAAAGGAGGGGGCATATTATCATATTGGTTTATATTTAACCACTGCTTTGAGGAATATTTTGGAGTTTTGTGAAGAAATTTACTTATAAAGAGGTTCAAGTAATTAAAATATGTGCAGAGGTTTTGCCAAATGTACACATCTCCGACAGGCTTAATGCCAAGCAAAGAAAGGTGATTTGATAAAATGATTCAAGAAGTTTGAACTGAAAATGAGGTTAAAGGAAGACTGCTATTTGACTTGTACCAAAGTCTTTTTGCTTCTTCATCTGGCTAGCTGTTACTTTGTTAAAATCGCCTTAAAATAGAGGTACAGCACAGTCTGTGCTCACTTGGTACCTGTTTTTAATTGCCCACTTTTACTAGTCACTGAGGTGCTTTATTTATTTCTTCAGTGAAAAAAAAGATTACTTGTGCATGAGTCCAATCACTGATTTGTTTTAAATTGCAAGCTTCCTCTAATACCTGTAAGAATATTGTAGGAGAGAGAGAATTACTATGTTCAGTGATGTGGATTGTTGCACAGAAAACAGAATTCAGTAGCAATGTTATCATCATTGTTAATTTGTTTATTCCCTTACACTATAGTAGTTTGGTTCTGTTGCAGACCTCCTCTTTAACTTAGACACATGTTCCAGTGTTAACGTTTTAGGTATTTGCACTTCATAATCACTCTTAGGGTTTCTAATTCTCTTGCATATTGTCTGCTGTAGCCTGCTCTTCTATTTATGGACTCTATTAGGTTTTTCTGAATTTTGACATTTGAGCTATTTTAAATAAATTCTCTACCTTTCCTTTTTATCTTTATGTGAAGTGTCATTCATTATGTCCTTTTTATTTATTCTTTAGATTTCTGGGCATTTCTTGGTTAATTTTATAGACTTTCCTCAGATGGTGGTGTTCTCCCGATGTGTTTCTGGGACAGTTGGGTATGATATCACACGTGTGTACCCATCTTCTATAAGTGACATTCTCTTTTCCTGTACAGAGTACTGTGGAACTTTCTGTTATCCAAATGTTGCCCAGTCGCCATATTTACGAACTGTAGGAGAAAAGCTGCTCCCTGGCATCGAGGTGTTATGGACAGGTAAAAATGGATTGTTTGGCTCTTTGTTGTTTTTCTAATTCCCTACTTGTCTTAAAAATTATTTCTCATAAGTATTTAGTAAAATAAACTGTCCAGCTACTTTGGGAGTGAATCTTCAAGTGTATGCCAAGCTCTCTGATTATCCTGTTTTCCTTTTAGGTCCGAAAGTTGTATCCAAAGACATTCCAGTAGAATCCATTGAAGAAGTTTCTAAGATCATCAGGAGAGCACCAGTTATCTGGGATAACATTCATGCTAATGATTATGATCAAAAGAGACTTTTTCTTGGGCCTTACAAAGGTCGCTCAACTGAGCTTATCCCTCGACTAAAGGGAGTTCTGACCAATCCAAACTGTGAATTTGAAGCCAATTATGTTGCTATTCACACGCTTGCAACCTGGTACAAGTCTAACATGAATGGTGTGAGGAAAGATGTGGTGATGAGTAAGTATGTGTACCTGTTTGTTGGGATCTATGCTGAACTGTACAAGTCATACTGATTTTTGTTTTATTTAATGATTCTAGCCTTTCCTAACCAACTTTTTATTTCCAAGGTCACCTAGCTTTTTCTATCCCCTAAGTAAATGGCAATTGCCTGAAAGATAACAAGTATCTAGATTGTTTTATTGACTTTGTGGGAAGTATCTGTAGCACATGCTATCAGAGAATTTCTTAAGTCTTGAGACATATCTATGGTTGTATAAAAAAGCACTCTAAGCAAGCAATTTTAATTCCCAAATTTTGTGTCTTTGGATTTGATTTCACTGGAATAGAAGTAGTTCAGATCAGAAGAGAAGCTCTGAATGCCAGAATGTCTGGTTTCTGTATACTGTTGTGTTGACACTGATGGTGACTGTAGTTTTCCATTTTGTCTAGTTAGAATGTAATGGTTTGTCCTTCTTCAAAGTAAGGCTTTTGAATGCCTTGTCTAACATGATTTTTTATTTTAAAAGAAACTTGCATGATAACTTTTTAAAACTTCTCTCTGTAGCTGATACTGAAGACAGTACAGTTTCTATCCAGATTAAATTGGAAAATGAGGGGAGCGATGAAGATATTGAAACAGATGTTCTCTACAGCCCGCAAATGGCCCTGAAGTTGGCATTAACAGAATGGTTGCAGGAATTTGGGGTACCTCAGCAATACAGCAGTGAGTTTGATTTGATAATTGTTCTGGGGATGGCAGAGTATGTGGTTAAATGTTCAGTAGTTGCATTTAGATTAAAACTGTTTTACAGATCCTGGCAATCTGTATACTTTTCAGTTTGAATTGCTAATGGGGGAAGCTTTATTAAAGGGAGAAGAATGCTTGGCATGCTGCAGTGTGCCTGTCGTGCCCTGACTGATCAGCAGAAGCAGTCTTGACCTTTGACAGGATAGAGTCTGCATCTTGCTAGTCCCGGTTGTTTCTAGGCTTCCATGGGACCTGAGAGAATAGGAATAGTCTTTCTCTGAAGTGGTTGTTAGATTATTATAAGCATTATTTCTGCCCCAGAAGAGTCTGTGTTGTTCCAGTTGTTTTAAGATGGCTTTATTTTTCTGAGTTTCTGTCTGCAGAAACCAGCTGGGTTTCTTTCAGCTTTGTACACCTTTCTTGTAGCAATGGGAGCTTGGGATCTGAGGTAAAATCTGTTTTTCTCAAATGTGGGTTTGGGGTGGTTAAAGTGCCCTTCTCTGGTAACTGGTGATAGAATGGAAGAACCTCTTCTCCCAACTCTGCTCTGGTGCAGTTACCTTTTTGACCTGCTGTAGGGTTTCGAAGCTTTCTAAAACTCAGCTACAGCAAAAACATTGGGTGAGGAGTAGTAATTAAGGTGTTGTCTTCCTCCATTCTCACCGAATAGTTTAGATTGGAAGGAACCTCTTGACATTTCCTAGTCTAACACCTTGCTCAGGCAGGGTGAGTTTAGAGCAGTTTGTCCAAGACCGTGTCCACTCAGGTTTTGAGTATCTCCCTTTTCTGTAGGTTAAATACATTTTTGCAAATTAAATATTAAGTGTATTTTGAAGTTGCTCTATACCTCTTTTCCTCTGCATCAACTGACTTGTAAAAAAGTTAACTTAGCTTTTTATTCTGATAGCATAGTCAGAAATGCTGCTGGCAGCACATACGTATTAACTAATTTTCTTAATATTTGTCCCCATCCTGTCTTTGCTTATCAGTTATGTGGAGGGGAAACTTGCCAGAAGATGAAGTCTCTAATTAGAATTACAATGACAATAGTGAACAGGCAAAGTGCCAGAAGGAAGATGCAGTTATCAGATGCTATGGCATCCATGGTTTTCAGAAGTGGCTGATTTGAACCTTAGTTGGCAGATATTGAAAACCCTTAACTTGTTTCTTCTTATTCTCAGGTAGGCAAGTGGCCCACAGTGGTGCTAAAACTACTGTAGGGGATGTGGGGCCTCTGGTGGCACCATCCTCTTTAAATGCAGCAACTGTGGTTACCACAGTTTACCAAGAGCCCATCATGAGTCAGGGGACAGCCCTGAGCAGCGAGTCACCGGCCCTGGTGAAGGAGGAAGAGAAGAAGCAATCTGATGAGGAACCAATGGACACGGTGGTGGAAAAACAAGAGGACACAGACAAGAATGCTAATCAGATACTGACAGATATTGCCGAAGCCAAGATGGCAGAAGAGTTGAAGCCAATGGATACCGATAAGGAGAGTATAGCTGAATCAAAGTCCCCAGAGATGTCTATGCAGGAAGACTCCGGTAGCGACATTGCCCCTATGCAGACTGATGAGCAAATTAACAAAGAACAGTTTGTTCCTGGGCCAAATGAAAAGCCTCTCTACACAGTAGAACCAGTGACATTAGAGGACTTGCAACTTCTTGCTGATTTATTTTACCTTCCTTATGAACATGGGCCCAAAGGTGCGCAGATGCTGAGAGAATTCCAGTGGCTCAGAGCAAATAGCAGTGTTGTCAGTGTTAATTGCAAAGGAAAAGATGCTGAAAAAGTGAGTGTGAATTTTGTTTTCATTTCAGTGAAAATTCTGAGCAATGTTAGCTCTTGTATGTAGTAGAGCCTGGTGTTCTGCTTCCTAAAAACTGAAGGGTAGCAAGTAACTACCCTTGGATCACAGTAACTTTTATTCCTCCTGTGGAATCTACTGGTTTAAGCCCTGTTCTAGTGCCATGAAGGCAGTCTGGTGACTGTGTTTGACCAGTGATCCCCACACTAGCTTCAATTCTAACAGCCATAGAGAGTACCTATGAGTCACATGTGATGTGGTAATCTGTGCTGGTAAAAGGAAGTAATGAATTGTATGGTCTTCCTCTGTGTGCAGAGCAGCTCTCCTAGAAGGCTGTGTTTGATCTTGTGGGTGTTTTGCCTCTGTCCTTAGATAGAAGAATGGCGTAGCCGAGCAGCCAAGTTTGAAGAGATGTGCAGCTTGGTGATGGGGATGTTCACTCGCCTCTCCAATTGTGCCAACAGGACAATCCTTTATGACATGTACTCCTACGTCTGGGATATCAAGAGTATTATGTCAATGGTGAAATCTTTTGTGCAATGGTTAGGTAGGTGCATTGGGAGCCATTATAATCCCAGATAGTGTATTTTTTTGTGTTTGTTTTTAATTAGCCCACGGGGAAAATAAAGTAGTAGGCAAATGTGTTTTCTTGGACATGGGGTCTGGTTTGACCCTGTTATAAAGGTTTTCCTGTCTCACTATTTGAAGCAATGCTTGCTGGGAATTTGCTTTGGTATTGTAAGTGAAGTCTGCTGGATGTTTAAGATTGGAGACCTTGATTTTCTTCTTGGGCTAATGAAACTTGAATCTCAGCTGACACGTAAGTGTTGACTTTAACTTACTCTTGACTGAATGCACACTGGACTATGTCGTGTAACTCCTTGGATACCCCAGATGTAAGATTGGAAATGACGCTACGAAATGTGACCACATCAGCCATCTGCTGCTTGCTCTGTCTTGATAACATTCTTGCTGTCTTCAACAGAAGAATTGGAGAAGCGACCTTTCAATGGGCCTGGCCAAGAGGAAGCTGATCCTCCCAGCCCTGTGCGCATGCGAGCTTTAGCGTAAGGCTATTCTGGTGCAAAATAATTTCCTTTAAACATTTCCAAATTGTTGATTTTTTTTTATTTTTTTTTTTAATTTTTGGTAATGGGTGGAAATTATGGAGCTCTCTAAACAGATATAGTCTGAGACTTAAACTGATCTTCAGACAGGTTTGTTGTTGGTTATTTTTGGTTTTTTTTCCTTTTGTTTTTTAATGTGTGGCTTTTTGGTTTTTGGTTGTTTTTTTGTGTTGTTTTTTTTTTTTTCCTGAAAGATTTTTGGGGATCCTAAGAGGGCAGATAGCACCAGCATGGCCTGGGTAATTCTAGTGACCTCATTTCACTTTCAGGTTTCAATAAGGAATATGCTGTGGACTTGCTTGATGACATACACAGCAGGCAGCAAAGCTGGTGGTCTCACATCACACTTTTTGTAGCTGTCACAAACCTCACAGTGGTTAACCATTACACAGCCTTGTTCTAGTCCTAGTGTTTGGATTGTCTTTTAAATGATGCTCTTGAACACTGGCAGGTTTAAGCAGGGACAGAGAAGACCTATTATGTCATCAAGTCAGTCTGTGCTCAACAACTTCCTGTGTTTTTTGCTTATTAAATATCTGCCTATGTGGTTGATGAAGAGCAGCTTTAAGACTGCCTTCTGCGAAGTACGGAGAAGAAAACTAGCTTGGGAGGAAAACTGCAGCATTGTAGTATGTTAACATCTCTGCCTAATGCTGTTTAAAAGCTTTAGTCTGTGCAATTTTAAGACCAGTGTGACACAACTCCCCCAACTTTACTATCCTTGCTGTATGGTGACCTTTAGGTAGGTAGAATGCTCACTTTTTGAATCTGTTTAAAGCTTCAGGCCAAAGCTGTAGAAGAGAAGAACAATTCTTGTAATCTCTAAACATTGAGGACCCAACTTTAGACTACATTTCAGAGTCATCATTCTACCTATGGATTTCAGCTGAAATGGTCTTCAGTTTTCAATGTCCCTGTAAAGCTGGGTTCACACATTTAAATGCATCAAGTATTTTGAATAGTTCACATTAGAAGTCAACTCTCAAAATACTAGGTCTGTTAACTTTGGCACTGTTCTGTTCTGGTACTCAAACTAGTATTAGATAGATGAGGAATTTTAAGAGTTTTTGACAGTTTAATACTCTAATGCTAACATTTGTTCTGTGAGAGGGGATGCTTTTGTCTTCAGCTTGCATTTTATCACTAATGTAAATTCATACAGAGCAAAGGTTTTTGATAAAATACATGATTATATAAAGCTAATAAGTACACTACAAATCCAAACAAATTAGTTTTCGCAATGGTGTGCTCAATGGTCCACTGAATGTTCACTTTCTTCACCTCTCCTCCCAAGTCCAGCTAGCATTCAGTCCCTTAAATTAGTGTGGCTGTACAGTACTATGGATTACTAATGACTTCTATTGTCTTCTTCCCCATTGTGTACAGATGGGAGAATCCTCAGCACAAGTTTCTACTGCTATTGGATGGACGGCGCCAGATGTTCACAGCGCGTCGTCATTAATTAATTAAAATGGAAAGGTTTTGTCTGTGAGGCAGCTCAGATAGATTAGGTGTGCAATAGGCATGAACTGAAGTCACATTTGCGCAGCGACTAAGGCATTAACTATGTTTTTCATTTATACAGCTCTTCATTCACACAGCTCTTTACTGTAATAATTGGAAGTGCTAGTTAAGTTGTAGTCTCAAAGGACAGACAGATACTGTCTTCCAAGTTACTGACTAAACCTCATTGTGATGGGTATCTTTTTGAGTGAGAATTCTAAAATGTGGGAGTAAACCAAATTCAAATTCTGATGCTTGGATTGTTTCTGGAATTTATCCTATGTAGGGTAGTTTGTATTTAACATACATTCCTAAACTCTCATAAATGTCAAACTTGGCACACTTTGGGACTCTCTGACTAGCACAACATACTTGCCTGTACTGCTCTGAGACTGTTACTTGAACAGCAGGTATATTGGTGTCCACAAAAGGAAAAGAGTATTCGCGCTGCTCATCTTGTCAGAAAACTAGGCAGGTAATTGAAATCTCCACCTAAGATGTCATGCTTTTTTTTTTTAACCTCCATAATTGTTGTTTATGTTGGTTGTTGAAGGCTGTAGTGCCTTGCTGGCACAACAGTATTAAAAGTTAAATGACTAATGGAAGGTTTTTTTCTAAACCAACTGTAAACTAAAGCTGAGTGCTTCAGTGGGCCTGCTGTGGCTGGCTGATCAGCAGAGACCCTAATGCATCTGATATGCTTGAGGAAGACAAAAATTAAGATGCTGAAAAGCAAAACTGTTATCTGTGGCCAACAGGGTGTACTGCTTAAATTGTGAGCTAACTCAGGTAACACTATATAGCTTTTTAACGTGCCAGCAACATCGTGAAGGTACAGCCTGCATATTCTCTTGCCAGAATACTGTTTCATACAGCTGTCCTGGCTGCCTGAACTGTTCTAGACTGTTTGCAAATATTGCCAGTCCTAGTTTTCTGATGAGATTAGAAACAATCATCACTAAAATGTGACTTCAGAAAGGTCCATTTTTTTTCAAGGGGCTGTGATAATGGCATTTGTTTGGTCTAAAATTTATTCTAGTAGCTACTGAGCCATGTAGCTTCCAAGATGTCATCTTTTCATAGATAAGGTGCATGTTTCTGCCACAAATACACAAAAACGTACAAAGTATCTGGGAAACTTATATAATTGCACATGGCACCATTCTTGTGCCTTCTGGTCTGGAATGGAGATGTTATTTGAGTCATCTCACCTGTTTTTAGACTAGTTGGTTAAAGGCAGTAAAAAATTTGGAATGCTGCCAATTAGCGCACAAATTCTTTATAAATAATACATTATTACAGCCTCACCCCCCCCTCCCCGCCCCCCCCAGCCCTGGATTCTAGCTCAGTTAGAGAGTATTTTCCACAAGTGTGTGTAAGCTTTTTGGACATGTTAGACACCCAGGAAATCCCCCTTCTCGTAACATTCTCCGCTTGGATCTGATCTCAACAGGGTGTCGTAGTCAATCTTCAGCACAGTTCTTAAGTGGAGACCAAGAACCCTGGGCCTTTAGAGGTGGTCTAGCAGGAGAGTTCCAGGTATCAATATGACTTCACAACTGAATGACATTTTCTTTGTTTTATGAGAAACCTTTTGTTGCACATCAGAGGTCTGGAAGGATTGGTCTGCCGAAGGCTTTCTGGTCCAAAGCCCATTAGCCTTACATCTTGGTTTAAAATAATTTTCCTCCCCTTTCTACAGTAATTTCTCAAGGAGATGCTGCCTGTCCCACGCGCATGCGAAGCGCAGCGGCTTTAGTTGTACATTTCACATTGTTTCTTTGCAGGTCGCACAGCATTTTTATCTGCGCCCGCAATTGCACAATGCGCGCACGCTTGTCTGCCGATGGGAATTCCATGAGCAAAAGCCGTAGTCTTCCAAATTTGGATTCCTCCTAAATAAAGCTGTACTGTGCTTTGTTGCAACAAAATCAATTGGCAGATGTTCTTAAATGGCTGTTTATACCATGTTCACATTTGTTCATGGATTTTTCAGGTGCTGTACTTTTCCCCCCTCACAGGTGCTCTGCGCGCGCAGCAAATTGAATCAGCGCATTGCTTTTGGGATAAAGCGTCTCCTCTGGCCAGTTAACCCTCTTCAGACCAAACCTTTCCTCCTGACATTCTATGTTCTTATACAGAGACAGTGTAGATATGATTGGTAAAAACTATTTTAAAGCAGATAAGATTAACAGACTTAATGTGCTGTTTCAACTGCATATTTTAAAACACCAATTGGATATTTTTTATTCAAATAAGGTCTTTGCATTTGTAAAGCATACCAACCCCACCTTCTTCTGGGGTGCCTGCAAGTAGCAAATGTTAATTTGGGAGTCTGCAGTGCACACCCAAGAGTGATGGGTTTTGTTGTTCATGCAGTCATATTAAGTATTTTGTTTTCACAGCGTTTGCTGCCTATTGATGGGGCAAATGACCTCTTCTTTCAGCCGCCTCCATTAACACCCACTTCCAAAGTGTACACCATACGACCCTACTTTCCTAAAGATGAGGTAACTGCTTTTGATACTTGTCACTGTTGTTGATTAGTGATGTGTTTCCTTTTTTGGCAAAACTGGTTACTGCTGAGTCCCTCCATTCCCTAAGGAAATGGATGTCCCAATATCTTGGGCAAGGCACAAATGTAAGCTCAGAGGAAAACTGAAGTTAAGTGACTTGTCTATGGTTCATCAATAAGCTGTGCAACAGTACATGTACACCCACATCTTGATTCCCAGTCTCCCACCCCACCATCTTTTTAAATCTGCAAGTGCCTTCCCTATCTATGAAAGGCAAGTTAGTTGATTGTGGCTGGTAGAGGAATTATTGCAGTGGGGACACATGCAATGTGCAACTTTAGCAATGGGTGTGTATCACTGTTGACTCACAGCTATATAGGCAGAATGTTGATACTGTGTCTCAAAATGCAGCTGCAAAATGTGATGATCCTTCAGCCATTCTTGCTGTTTTAGTTGCATTTGTAAACTTCTTGGTCTGATTTTGAAAGAGTTGTTGCCCCATCTGCTTTGGTATTTTGGTTTGATAATCTGAAACCAGGAATTTCGTATGCATCATCATTGAGAGTTTTTTCCCTGTTTTTTTTTCTGCTGAACAGGTTGTACTATAGTTTCATGCCATTTAGCTTAGCAAGAAGAATACTTGAAACTGATGTATCAATCAGAAGTTAGATGCAGTTTATAGATGCAGTTTAAACAGTGTAAGGATTAATGTAACTTGAACTTTTGCACTTGTTAGCTATATTGAGATGTTTCCTTTGAAACGTAAGTATCTAGGTTGAGTTTGCAGTGGCTCAAATTAATCCTGACTTTGAAGCCAGTCAGACAGGACTAGCACAAAAAGACAAGTCTTTCACCTGCTACTTTGAGGTTAGCTTTGTCCTGTGCTGTTCTCACAAGCAGTGAAACAGCCTTTTCCATACCTTAGTGCAGGGCTGTACCTAAGCTGTTTTGTTCCTTTGTAGGCAATGAAAATGATATTTCTTAACCACCTAAACAATTGGTGATGCAGCTAAACATGCATTCATAAAGAATATTTTTTTCTGAGGAGAAGTTCCCTTTTTATGAAAGGAGGCCAGGGGCATGTCAAATACAAAGCCTTTCTCTTTAAAAAAGTAGTTATTTCAAGTTCAACTGATACAAGTTTACTCTTTAAAGAGGTTCAGCTAAAGCCTTTTAACATGGAGAAGGTTAGAGTGTATCTGTGTGTCACAGTGGTTAAATTTTTGCATGTACACATTGGAGGTTTTGAAAAGGGTGTTTGTAGCAAGGGTGCTGATCTGAGAGCTGGGTAACTGTGGGATTCATCTGGGGCTGTTACAATGTGCAGGAGGTTGACCTCCAGCCATCCAACTTAACCACAATGCTTTTGAAGAGCAACTTTAAGAGCTACCTAGGGATAGCGAGAGAGGACAGATCCTTTCTCATAGATGGGTACTCTTGTTCCGTGTAACTTAAATGCCTGTCAGTACGAGTCTACAGGGGAGCTGTTGAAATCTCTCCAACACAAAGTTGTTAGCTTTTGAATGCGAGTGATGACTTGAAATCTGTTCTCTCCTCTTAGGCATCTGTATATAAGATCTGCAGAGAAATGTATGCTGATGGAGCTGATCAACCCTTCCACAGCTTACCAGATTTAATTGGAGACAAGTATGTATTAGGAATTAATGATCTATAGAAGTGGTTCTGAAGGATGAAGTCCTGACACTGTTTAACTTGAATTTTTAGAAGTGCATGTATGGGAAGAATGCAAAGAATATTTGATTTACAAAAAAAACCCACCACCACAAACAAACTGCCCTCTGCATGCCTCAAGAAACTGGTGTTACGGTTTCTTAAAGATATCATATGCCTCAATCTCCCAGCTGACTGCCTTGAGGTTTTTTTTCTGAAATATGTATTACAGATTACCTGTACCAACTTTTAAAAAGAATAAGCAATGGCAAGTGAAATCTGAACTGCAAAATTACTTACTCTGAGTAATTTTTGGTATGTCTCAAGTGTTTAATTTAGATAGGACTTTGTAGAAAGGCTGCGCTGTGAGTGACAGGAAGGTGGTTAAGAAAAGATGTGTAGCTGGTATTAAAAAACAGAGAAGATGGAAGAACAAGGTGGTGATGGCAACAGAGGAACTGAGGGCAAAAGGTGAAGGAAGTTTGTCTCTCTGGTGAGTCAGAAGAGCAGTGTGTATGGAATTAGATTACAGGATCCTGAAGTGCAGATGTTGCTCATAGCCGAGTTTTGACAACTGGTGAGTTTGTTAATTAATGCTTTGTAGGAACTAATTTTGTGACTGGAGGATTCTATCCCTTTGCTTGACCATAGACTCTCCTCCAGAGTACCCAAAGAACATACTTGTTTAAAATGACCTCCTTCTGACTGAATTTTGATGCTTTTTCTGCAGGTTAGTAGGAGGTCTGCTCACCCTCAGCCTGGACTACTGCTTTGTCTTAGAAGATGAAGATGGCATATGTGGCTATGCTTTGGGAACAGTTGATGTGACTCCTTTCATTAAGAAGTGCAAAATGTCTTGGATCCCTTTCATGCAAGAAAAATATACTAAACCAAATAGTGACAAGGAGCTGTCTGAGGCAGAGGTTGGTATAATGCACAAGGTCAGAACTGCATGCTGAACTCTTTCTTTCCAAAGCAGGTGTTTGTTTTTCTTCTGCATTTTGAGCTTCCATGTAATTCAGTTTTTGTACCTTTCTGAAGTCTTCAATGTCTACAGTGTCTGATGTCTTAGAAGGTGACAGTAAAACAATTCACTGCTAGTCAGATACAGCTGTGTGTTGTAATACATCCATGAGGTGTACTTTAGTGGCAAGCAATGCAGTAGATGTAAACCACTTTATCTAGAGAAAAGTACATTTTGAAAATGAAGGATTGCTTCTGCTCTGTTCTCCTGTGAAATGAGATACTAGTTTCCCTGTGCTGCAGGTAAGACTAACCCCTGATGGTCACATTGGTTTAAGTATGAAAACCAAAGAGCAGTTTCTTTTGATGTTAAAATCTATGAGCTAGTTTTGGAGTGTGACAGCTGTAGAGGGTGCAAAATGACATCTCGCCTTGCTAAAGTATCTTGAATTGTTTTTAGAAAAAAATCAGAAAAATTATGCCACTGAACTGTTAGAAATAGTGAAAAATTATGCATTCTTGCCAAGGAAAGGAATGTGTTTAGTACTAAGAGGTGCAGATTCACACCTGTATGTGAAAGGAGGTGTGGACAAAGCTGTAGGAGAGGCAGGCCCAGAGGTTGTCTTACAGTTTTGTCTAGGTTCCTGTCAGGGAAGTTTAACTGGTATCTGCTTTTCCTGATATTAGTTATTATTAATCACAAGAGATGAATGTGTTCTCTCTCTTAACTGCTTCTTAGCCCCACCTGTACTGCAGTCTTGGATAACCTGTTTTATGTCTTGTAAGACTTCTGTGATTGGAAGAAACAGTTATCACCTTTTCCTCGGTGCTTGGAACCCTCTCTGTGGGCTTTTGCCTGTATGACTGTGATAGAAGCCCAGAGGAGCAGACGTGGTTCTGAAGTAGCTCAAGTTTGAAGTATTAACTTTGAACAGAGGTTCTCCCTGCAAGAGCTTGCGAGACAGCAGTTTATGGATTTGAAAGGATTGCATTTAAGCTTGACCGAATGTGGGAGTTGCTAATGTTACAGTTCCTTGAGCAATGAAGTCCTAGTTTGGGTTGTTATGATAGTTATACAGGAAATTAAGTTAAGTGGCTTGTTTACTTGAGGCAATGCTCCCTAAAGGTTTTAAAATGCAGCAACCAGGGGAAATGAATGTATTTCAGATTTGGCTTTATCTACTTCTGCATTACTTCACTTTACTGTTCCATTCCCATGAGTTGTATGAAGTTAACATCTGATGTCACGTTCCCAGAGACCTTCCTGGGCAATCTCAACAGTCTTTAGTGATCAAGAACATGCTTTAGTAACCAATAAGGCTTCTTTTAAGCTAAAGACAAATTTGCTTTTGTTGGGGCAAGTCTAAGATAATTGCATGGACATGAGAGATATTTCCAGACTGTTGTGAACCAAAGAATACATGTGGAAGGTTAGGGTACTTCAAGCTAAAACTGCCCCTGCAAAATGCAAAGAAAAGGAGTCTCTGTGCACAAACTGTTGGTTATGGGTTAGCTTATGTTTTTTCTCACTTGAAGTGTGGATTACTGAGAAGCCATGCAAGGAATCTTGCATTTCTCCTTTGATAGTCTGAGATGGTTCTGTAGTCTGCCTTTTTATCTGGAGTAGAGAGAGCAATTTAACACAAAAGGAACAAAGTGGCCATCAGAGGTGTAGTTGAAAAACATGCCGATTTAGAGGTCTACTCTGAAAAAAGCAACCTCCTTTAATAAAGATGAATTAAAATTAAAAGCTGGATAATGATTAAATGTCTGTTTCTCATATTTTTTTTCAGAAAATAATGCTAAGCTTCCATGAAGAGCAAGAAGTACTGCCAGAATCATTCCTTGCCAACTTCCCATCATTGATAAAGATTGATATTCATAAAAAAGTGACGGATCCAAGCGTGGCCAAAAGTATGATGGCCTGCCTGCTCTCTTCTCTAAAGGCTAATGGTAAGCTACTTGCATTCAAAGCTTTTTTCCTAATTACATGTTAGTTCTAGGATGCAAGGCAAACTTGGGATGGTTACATTAACATGCTGTATTTGCATGTCAGCCTGAGGTATTTGGTTCCTGCCGTAGTTGACACTCTAGATTTAGGTAAATAATTATAAAAGCTTTTGGATAGCTGTCTTTGGTAAAAGGTAGCTTTTCACTTGAGCAGTTATCCTGCAAATTAGAAAACAGGAAGAACCGAGGGAGCAATTTGGCAAAAAGAGCACACATTTTTACATCTTGAACAATGCACAAGCGTGTATATTTCCCCTGCTGGCATTGGGAATGATGCTGTTTCTGATGTGTGGCAGTGTGCACTGGTGGGTAATTACCAAAACCTGCAATATGGGGAAGCACTTGGCTGTCTGCCTTACTGTGCAGCTGTGGTTCACAGTGCCTCTGCACAATTTGGTGCCCACTTCTACTTCTGTTTTCTGAGCCAACGTCAGAGTTTTGAGGTGCTTGTATGTGAAATAAAAGGTGCGCAGAGGGTTTGTCAGATTGATACGATGCCTGCAATGTGCAGCCCCTTTAGGGAATGGTCAGCTGTCTTGCCATAAATCTGATCTCTTTTGGGCACTATGCTCCATATGGAATTGGATCAGTGATTTCATTTGGTTTAAAACTTAAAATAAGTTGAAACTTGAGTAGTATTTGATGTCTGCACTTATTATAATAACTTTTCCTATAACATCTCGTTTCTTCCTTCTTCAGGCTCCCGTGGGGCTTTTTGTGAAGTGAGACCAGATGATAAAAGAATCCTGGAATTTTACAGCAAGCTGGGTTGTTTTGAAATAGCTAAAATGGAAGGATTTCCAAAGGATGTTGTTATCCTTGGAAGAAGCCTGTGAAGTGCTTGACAACAAACTGTTCCAGTACTGTAGTCCCTTAACAGCTGGGCAGGTAGTGGTGGGGATCTTCATATGGTCTAGCTGCACAAAGCCAGCAATAAGCCAGCTTGGTAGAACGGGCTGTGTGAAAATCACCCATCACCATTCAAACTGTAATTTGTTGGAAGAGGATAATGCTGCTGAAAACACTGTTTTAACAAAGAGAAACCTCGTCCTCTCCTGGTCCTGTGTGAAGTGCCAAGGAATCTTGCATGGGCTATAGCTTCTCAGAGGAATCCCTCTCAATCAGCGCTGTGGTTGATGACAGTTCTCTGCATTCACGTGTCAACAGAAAAGTGGTCTTTGGCAGAACTATCTGTAAAGGTGCAGGGTTTTTTTCTCTGTCAGAGCAGGATGTGCAACTGGAAGTTGCAGAAATGGGAGGGATTGCTTGTGTCAATCAGCAAATTTAAAGATAAGTAGCTACAATTCTATTTTTTACTATCTTTATGCTTGTTGATAAAGTGATGACCCGTTGTCACTTCTAATGACCATTGGTTCAAGCTTTGTGCTTTGTTAGGGACAAATGTGCAGTGGTCTGTGGCAGAAGTCACTTAATGACAAACTTGTAAATTTCAGTGTATATAAACTTAGCTGTATGCTGACTAACTTTTTGTTTACCAGTTTTGTAACTTTTTCTTTTGAAAAGTGAAAAGGTATAGGTCCAAGATGGCACTTTTGAGTAATCTAAAACCACAATGGAGAACGAATCTGCCCTCAGCACTGACCTTTCTTATTGTGCCTCATGTCCCGGGCTGCAAACTGACCATCTTGGGTAAGGGGAGTGGATCCCAAACGATCCTTCCTTCAGATGGCAGTTTGTCACTGCTTGTGGTTGTCATCATTCTCCTGGGACCGAAACAGCAATTCACAGGGTGGTCTGCCAAACCTGGTAATTCTGGTAACATTTGCACAGGATTGTGGATGAAAGACGGTGAAAAGGAGAGAGCTGGCCCACAGCTGGGACTTTTCCTTGGAACACTCACCATGTTTCAAAGCCTGTTCGTACTAGTTTGATTAAATCAGGGTCTTCAAGTCCTGCACATTTGTATCAAATAACTTTTCTATAAGAAATGCCACAATAAGCACATTTTTACACATTATTTAAACGGTTACCTACTTTTAAATGTTCCAAGAGTTTAATGTTTTTACCCAGGTCTGATGTGTTTGGCTATGGGATGGAATCAGTGTGGTGTGGGATTTGATAGTGAGGTTTTTGCATCTTTTATGAAATTCGTATTTCACAAAAGTCCCAGTGTCCCCGATTACATAATTGGCCAGTGCTATACACCTCAGTATATACCTTGCTGCTTTCACCTGCTGCTGCCATCAGCTGTCTTTATCTTCCTTTTTAATTTTTCCTGGGGTTTTTTCAATGGTGTGCAAAAGAAGTTCAGTCCCTTTTATCAAGCCTCCAGCTGCATAGAAGTTAGGCAACCTATAGTGGATGGCATTAAGACTGCAGGAATGTTGTCTGCAACCTGTAAGGAGACACTGTGTTTGGTCTTCTGGTGCAGTCACATGCAGGATTTATTATTTTTTTTTTCCGTTGCAGAATGTGAACATTTTTTTTAATGCGGTAGCGAAGTATTTAATTTGAAACATTCATTTCATTGTTAGAGAGAGGTACTGGGTTGTGCTATGGGATTTCATGTAAGTCAGAGCTGAATGCCACTAGTTTTTATACAGCTTTGAGTGCATGTTGAGTAGCTGATACCTTGGTTTATCAGGTGGGAGAGTTCTGTTTCTTCATGGATACCAGGGTCAACTTATTTTATCTGGATGCATAACATTACAGCATAGGATGCCTGTGGCCTTATTTCTTGGCTTTTAAGGAGTTGCCACATTTTCTCTTCCTATGACTTTGTTATTATTATAGAAGTTAATTGTTTAAGCCTATGGAATGTCAGGCCAATACCATCATTCTAGGATTGTAAAGTGATATGTTGACATATCTTTCATGGTTATGAATTTTCATTAAGGTTGGAATGCCACTTTCATTAATCTGTTTTTAGGTCAACAGTATCTGTAGCAGAAAAAAACGACCTGTAAAACTGTATTTGAAGACCATGCGAGAAATAGAATAAAAATTGAGAAGTGAATGTAAATAAGAAATGTGTGTTTTGTGTATGAGGTTCCAGAGCCAGAAGTGGTTCTGCAGTGTATGTTATTTCACACTATGTGTTGGATGTCCTGGGGATCTACTGGCAGAGAAACCTGTCTGGTTTTGGTGGTGGCAGTGTGTTGCGCAGTAGACACCCGCGCTGACACTTTTCAGAGACAGGTATTCAGTGGTCCTTCAAAAGTACTGACCCCAAAGACCTTTGGGGTGGCAGTGACCTTTCTTGTTGGGCCTTCTGTTAGTAGCACCAGCTAAACTTGCACCTGTTCTGTAAAAAACAGTTCTTTCACAGGTGGTCTACAGTGTCAGGCACTGGAATAGGTTGCCTAGGGAGGTTGTGGAAGCCCCCTCCCTGGAGGTGTTTAAGGCCAGGTTGGATGAAGCTTTGTGCAGCCTGTTCTAGTGTGAGGTGTCCCTGCTCATGGTTGGGAGGTTGTAACCTGATGATCTTTAGGGTCCCTTCCAACCTCAAGTATTCTATGATTCTTTGATAAAGCCAGTGTGAGCTGTGTTGCAGCAGTGCTTGTTTGCTCTTTATTACTCTTTTTGTTTTGTCTTGCTGTCTGCTGGGCTTAGAGGCTGCTAAAACCCCGAAGAGGTTGCCAGCAGGAACAAGGTGAGAGATGAGGTAACTTGAGGGATGTCACACTTGTGTGTAGGGGGAAACATTGTACCTCCACAGTCTGGCTTTAGTTGTACATCCACAAAATTTAACTTAGGAAGCTAAGCACCACACCTGAGGCAGCTAAATCATGGAGCTCCTGCTTAGAATGACAGCCATGGAAAAGGGGTGTCAGGGGTACTAAAAGTAGCTTTTTCTGAAGGTCAGTTTGCAAGAGTTCAGCCACCTGCTGTAGAGGTGCACTGGTTATGCAGTGTGAAAGCTGTGTGCTGTGGGGAACATGCAAACACACAAACTAAGCAGGGAAGCTGGCAGCTAAAAACTTTTCTCCCAACCCAGTAAATGTGCTATGTTACAAAGATAGTTGTTCTTCGCAGAATCATGTGTTGTGCTTAGTCATTGTTTTCTTGAAGCCTGTTTCACAAAGTTATGGCAGAAATGGCTGTATGCCTTGCCTAAGTCAAACACCTCTCAATCCAGAAGACAGGTTGGAAGCCTCGAAGCCTGCTCCAGGAACTCCTCCTTTAAGGGAGTGTGAGGGAGATGTGGGCTCTTGTGCCTCCTTCGCTGCAGGGTGGTGGCTGCAGATGGGTCACGTAGGTAACATGCTGCTGCCAGCCAAATGATTGCAGAGAGCAGCTACTGCAGAAGCAAAGGGGAGTGTTTGTGTAACCATAGCTGAGTGAGCACTGGCCTCTTTCTGGGACCAGGTTAGGCTTTTCAAACCTCTTCAGTAGTGTGTTTCTTGAACTGACTCCAGCTGGAGCAGAGTAAATGGCCGGCTCGTGGAGGTCTCTGCAGTGGGAGCAGAGCCAGCTTTTGACCGAGAACGCAGTGTGAGGTCATGGTTAGCGGGGTTTGCATTCAGCTGCTCCCCCCTGCAGCACGGACCAGGCTGCTTCCCTTTCTGCTTTGAAAGGCCAGTCTGGCCCTCTGCACCCCACCATTGATTTTTGGAGCAGGATCTTGCCTTCCGAGTTCAAAGTACCGCAGTCCCTGGTGTCAGATCATGCTTATGCTTAAAGGGACAGCGATGAGCAGCTCCCTCCTGCTGTGCCGCTGTCTCCATCCCCTCTGCTACTCCACTTTATACCCTCAACCCTCTGCCTCTGCTGGCCCTATTGGTTCCTCAGGTCTTCTCCCTGGTGGCTGGAAGGTTAGTGGCCTGTAGCCAGGATGGTATCCATGAGAAGGGCACTGGTAGTAAGGGCTGTTTTTTCAGTGGGGTGTTTCCACAGCTGGCAGTGTGGTCCTGCAGTGTCCTGCTCTGGGTTGGGCTGAAGGCCCATGGAGGCCAGGAAACCCCCAGCTAAAGCGTGCGGTGGTGTCTTTCATCTCCTGGGTAGCTTTTGGGCTGTTAAGCATCCGCACCATTTAAGACCCTCTCCACTGTTCTTCCTGCCTACCCCCCAGAAAAATCTGACGGAAGAGGCCAGTTACCAGGAAAAGTCATTAGGATCCCGCTGGGGTAATAACCCTTCCGTTTTTACCGCAAGGAAATAAAATACCATAAATTCGGCATTTCACCAGGTGGTCCTCCCTATCCAGCGAGCCCTTCCAGAAAGGAGCTTGTTGACGGTAGCCGGGTCCCCCCGGGCAGGATACAGAACGATACTGCCCGACCTTTTGGTTTGGTCATATCAAGCCGGCAGCGGGGGCGGGCCCGGCCCGGCTCAGGCCCGCTCGTCCCTGCCCGGCGAGGCTGGGCCCGCCCCGCTTGTCCCAGCCCAGCACGGCTCAGCCCGCCCCGCTCCGCTTCCACTGCCGTGCTGCCGCCTCATGGAGCCTCACGGCCCCGACAGCGTCCTCTTCGGTGAGCGGCACCGGGGCCACGGAACGGGAAGGGGGGACAGGAAAGATACGTGTCGGGGGGGTAATAGGTGGGGTGGGGAGACACGTGTTGGGGGGACGGCAAAAGACCGGGGCAGGAGAGAGGCGGTGGGGGGAGAAGAGAGAGAGGGGGGAAGGAGAGGTACGGGGGTGGGGGGGGGTGTTATTGTGAGGTGGGGAGTCAGAGAGAGACGTAGGGGGGGGTAAGAGACATGGGGGGTAGAAGACACACGTGGGGGCAGTAAATGGGGGGCAGCAGAGAGATGGGGGAAGAGAGAGACTTTGGGGAGGACCGGGAGCGGCGTGGAGGCAGGAAAGACACGTGGGTGGGGAATAGAGCTGGGGGGAAAGGTGGAGGGGCGGTAGGGACACGGGGGGGGGGGGGCAAAAGAGAGACCGGGGGGCAGTAGAGACACTCGGCGGGGGGAGGGGCAAGAGTCACACGTGGGTCTGGAGGGACACGTGGAGGCATTGCTGAGCCCTGAGGGGTAAGAGACGTGCCAGGGGGGGGACACTGGGGAGGGACATGTGAGTGGTCGGGGCGTGCGGTGAGGGCGACCAGCGAGTCGCCCAAATCTGGAGTTTGGGGAGCGGGGGTCGGGGCAGGAGGACACTGGTATGGCCGGGCTTAGGGAGCGAGCGGACACATGGTGAGGTTTCTGGGTTGGTTTGGGGGGGAGCCGCGCAGGGTCTTGGGCTTCCTGTGGGTACAGACAGGGCTGGCAGTAATGGGGGGGAAGTAGCAGCCCCGCGCCCGCGCAGGGGGCACCCCCGGCTCTCGCCAGCCTTTCCCGCTCCTCCGGTGCTCCCGCTGCCACGTCAGCATGACGTGATGCCCTTCGCTGGTGGCGGAGCTGTGTCACTCCTCCCTGGGGGTGGATCGGCCGGGCTTTTAAACCCCCGCAACACGCGGCCCGGCGCCGCTCACAAACGTGCGTGCAAGCGGGAGTGTGCAGGGCTGCCCCGGCCCAAAGCATCGCCAACATCACGGCTCAGCAAGAGCCTGTGTTGGAAAGAAAAAAGCAGAGCAGTAGCACCCCCGCCCTGGGCCTTTTATGCAGCTGGAATTCGGTCCTTGTCCTGGTGAGCTGACGCATAAGCACGGTTCAGAAGAGATCCTGCCCTGGGCTGTGTTGCTGAGGCTAATTCCTCTCTCTCCCCATTTTGCAAATGCCGGCTCTGGTATGCAGGGCTCAGGTCTGTGTTTTTCCGATCTGCTTCACGTTGGTGAATCATCCTTGAATAAGAAACACACCCAGGGCACTCTGCCTTTCCCTCCTCCCCATGGTCAGGTGAATCCTGATACTAAGAGCTGAGGACATAATTTTGCATGTTCCTTGGTTTTGTAGCTCCCTGCAGCCTTCCCCCTCCCATCCCTCAGGTCTCATTCTCTGTGTCGTTGCTTCCACATTCTCAGCAGAGATAACGTTTCACTGATGCTGGGGAGAGCAGAGCTGCTTTTCCGTCTGCTCCCTCTCCTGTTGCCCAGAGCAGTACACTTTGGCTGTGCCCTTTGCCATTCACTGGAGGGGACAATTCTTGCCCTGCTTGTGCTCAGGGGCCTTGGGTGCCCCTTGGCTACTGTGTCACAGCAGTACGATTTGGGGACACCAGGTTTTGTCCCTGTATGTTGCTGAGCTGGGTGCACAGTTCTTAGGGACACTTCATGCTAGAGCCTGGGGTGCTCTGGCCTGAGGCTGCTCCTGGGAACTCTTTGCTCATGGGGGCTGTGTAATGGCTGCTGCAGCTTTTCTGATCTCCTCTTTCCAGGCTGCGAGTTGACTGCCGCTACCACATCCTACACGTTTCAGGTGGATAAGGAAGATGACTCTGACCACATTTTGGCCTTGTCTATGGTAAGATAAATGAGAATTAGCTGTGCTTGCCCTCTCCCATAGTGGCATACAGCCTCACCCCCTGCCTTCCCAGGCTCATTCCCCATTCCCTGGCTGTGCTGGACCAGTAGACTCGCTTGGCTGAGGTCTCCACTTTGGCTGCTCAGAGGGCTGGGCACAGGACTGTCATGTTTATGGAGGTGCTTGAGCAAATCCAGTGACATCAGGAGGCTGCTCAGCAGAGGAATACTGAAGACATGGGGTGAAGGAAAAGGGTTTTTTGCTTGTATTTGATGTTTCTGGAGCCTCCCACTGAATGTGTCCTCCACCGTCTGGGTCTCTGGCCTGTTGCTCTCCAAGCCCAGGTAGAGGCAGGGCTTTGTTCCTGGCTCTCCTTGGGGGTCACTTTCTGTCCTGGGAGCACAGGACCTGCCAACGTGGATCAGTTCAACAGAAAATGCAGCTCAGGTGCCATGTCTTGAGGCTATAGCAGGAACAGCTGTCTCAGCTGGGAAAGACACATTGCTCCTCTGCACACACTAAGGGGGCAATCACTGGAGGAGGGCTCTCTGCTCTGTCTGTTTTGTGGAGCAGCACCCTCACACCTTGCATGGCAGCTGGGCTGGTAGCATTGCTGCAGATCACTTAACCCATAGAGAGCCCTGGCTGTCCCTGCTGTGTCCTTTAGGAGAGCAGGAGTTCACAATCTCTACTCCCACCCAGGTTTGCCTCACAGACGGTGCCAAGGATGAGTGCAACGTGGTGGAGGTGGTTGGACGAAACCATGAGAACCAGGAGATTGCTGTGCCTGTGGCAAATCTGAAGTTGTCGTGCCAGCCCTTGGTAAGAGATTGCTTTAAAGACTCAAGTGGGAATGGCTGCAGGGAAATTAATATCTCTGGATGTTTGTGGATGTTTCTGCTGGGATCTGATCATGAGCTGTTCTGCAGCTCATGGGGAAATGCTGTGGGTAGCCTTGGCCTGGCTGCAGAGGCCCCCAAAAGGACATGTTTACCTGGGCCAGGTGTGGTGTTGGGGACTGCAGGACATTCTGCCTTTTGGTTCTGCCACTAACTCAGCTCCATCTCTGTTTCTTTGCAGCTGAGTCTGGACAACTTCAAACTGCAGCCTCCAGTGACCTTCCGCCTGGCAGCAGGCTCTGGCCCGGTACACCTTGCCGGCTGGCACCAGATCAGTAAGAGCTTGTGTGGGGAAAGGCTTGGAAGGAACAAGGGGTATGGAGGGGCTCTCTTTAGCATCAACGCCAGCAAGGAACTCCCTAGAAGATGCATTTGGTGCCTCTCCATGTGTGTGCTTCATGCCTCCTTTGTGTTGGTTCCCCAGGGGTCATCTCTGCAGTAATTCCTTCCCTGTTGTAAAGCCTTGCATGAGAAAAGGGATCTGGATGACCCACACTGTCCTTTTTTTCCCATGACTGGCTGTTGTCATTCACTTCTGAGACTTCCCTCCAGCTGGGATACAGCTTATTGCCTACCAGCTCCTGTTAAAACTGTTACAGTGTTCCTTGAGCTGCTCTGCTCTTGGGGTGTCTAGGGGCTCAGTTGTTATTGCCAAAGTTGTACGCTGGTGAGTAACAGAGTTATTTGTGTGTCCCAGTGCACAGGGAAGATGCTTCCTTTGAGGAGGATGATGATTTGTCTGAGGAGGAGGAGGAGCTTCCTCCTATCATGCCAGCCAAGAAGTAGAGGAAGAAGCAGCAACTTATCTCCAGGCAAGGTGAGGGGCTGTGCAGCCTTGAAGAAAGGATCCAGGGGGCTGTGATGCTGATGTGACAAGTGTGGGTGAAAGCTGCCCTGCTGCAGGAGGCTGCTGGTCTCAGTATGGTTCTTCCTTCAGGTACTCACCGGGACTTCTCTGCCTGGACGGCTCTTACCTCAAACACCTCTTGCCAGGACCTCAACATTTGCTGCTTTGTGTTTACTTTCAATTTTTTTTTTCTGGTGTAACTTTCTGGGGAGCAGGGGCTGCTCCAAGCACTGGGGTGTCTCCTTTCCCACAGTCTTGGGAGGTTGATTCCAAAACTGGATGGATGTTGATGGTATATCCCCTCTCCCCCATCCCTCTGCTGGGGGTCAGGGTTGGAGGAGGTGATCCCTGCCCTGTGCATTTTTGCTGTCCTGGGCCTCTGCTCTGTGCACCCCTGGGTCAGGCACTTTCACCAATTCTAGTGTGTTGGTTTTTTTCTTTACTCACAATTTGATCACTTTTATACATTTGTAAGTGTGAAGCTGGGGCCCAGGTAGGGCCCTCAACTGCAGTTACGGTGAAGTGGGAGCTCTCAGCCTGTGATTTGAGGGGAGGTTCTGAGTCACTCTTCTTTGTAAAGAACTGTTTTTACACTCTGAATAAAAGTCTCTCAGGCATCAGGTCTGGAAGGGGGTCACTGCTGGCTGACAGGTTCCTCCCATGCACACTTCAGCGGGAGATGCTCCTCCTTGTCCACTCACTGACACTTGCTTCCCTTGGTGATGCTGTGGAACTCTCAGGAGGGGCCCTGGGGCTCCTCTCTGTCCCTTGTGGGCTTTGTACACTTGTACCCCATGAGCCAGCTCAGTGATGCATTCCGGCTACCGAGTGAAGGGGCAGAGTTGCAGGCAGCAGTATGTGGTATGGATCCAGCTCCACGTGTGCTCCCAAAGGTAACCCAGGTGTTAGCAACACCCCCTTGGTTCAGGCCACGTTGGCCCTGGTGCTGGGCACTGTCACAGCAAGGTCCCTACTTATGTCTTCCTCTCAGCCCAGCAGCATCATATGGAGGGGTAAAACAAATGCCTGTGGGGTGTGGGGCAGATTTGAGCTCTGACTTCTGCTGGGGAATCATGTCCCCCTGTGTCTGAATACCTGGAGAGGTTTTGATCTTTTCTGGGCTTCAATCAGGTGGCACTTCTCACCCCTGGGGGCTGGTCCTGTCCTAAAATGTTTCTCTAGTTGTTTCCCTGCATTTGATCTTGCATCCCTGGCCCATGGGTTCATGCCTGTCCCAGCCCTTCTTGTTTGTGACACTGCCTGTTGTCACTGATAAGCACCATGTACTGTTCTGCCCTGCTGGTGCCTTGGGACTGTGAGTTTCTTGGTGTTGTGGACTCCGGTAGGAAATCCTCCAAGGTGGATCCTCCGTCCAGGCTCCATCTTAGGTTATGGGTGGGTCTGTTTTTCTCTTCTGGGGCCTGTGCAGCTACTCTTCACATCTCTACTGTTTCCTTCTGGCCCCAAACAGCCCTTGGCCAGCACAGAGGGAGGGTTTGATGCCCATTGCAGCAAAGGGGAAAGGACTGTTGGCATCCCAACACCATGGCATGGGGGAATGCCAACTGGAGAAGGGCCGCCCTGGGGTAGATGATCCCCCGGCTTGATGAATGGCCCCCCGCAGCGCCGGGGGAGGATGTCGGGGGGCTGGGAGAGGAGGCGGGGCTGGCGGGTCCCAGCACAGGGACCACTAGGTGGCAGGCGGGCAGCGCGGTGGCCCGGCCAGGCCAGGAGGACCGGGGTCCTGCCAGCCCTTGGCCTCTCTCCTTGCATTTCTCCTTATCTCTCCCTGCCTGGCTGCCTGTCCCTGCCAGGCCCATGCCTGCACCAGGGCAGGGTCTGGGCAGCCCCTGGGATGCAAAGGGCATCCAGCACTCTGCTGCAGGGCCTTGCATGGAGCGGAGTGCTCACGTTTGGCCCTGTGAGGAGGATGGGTGCAGGCTGGGAGATGTCACATTCCCAGGGAAGTATCATTCCTTCTGCCATCCCACGGCAATAGGGCTGTGCCCGTGCCCACAAGCACTGTGAGATCGCCCAGCAAATCTGGGGAAGTCTGGGCCATTCAGCAGCCTTGCTGAATGAAGGATGCAGGAGCAGCCTTCCCAAGGGCTGGATGTGTGTTTGAGAAGTGCCAGTGGAGCACAGGGCTGGTGGTGTGGGAGGGGAGTTCAGGATGGTGAATGGAGGTGTACCTGTGCCAGGATGGTGCTCAGCCCCTGCTAGGGCTGACATGCACAGGACCTGTACTCAGCACTGGTGAGGCCTCACCTCCAGTGCTGTGTACAGTTCCGGGTCCCTCACTTCAAGAAGGATATTGAGGTGCTGGAGCGGGTCCAGAGGAGAGCAACAAGACTGGTGAAGGGACTAGAGGAAAAGTCTTATTGGGATAGGCTGAGGGAGCTGGGGTTGTTTAGCCTGGAGAAGAGGAGACTCAGGGGGGACCTTATCACTTTCTTCAACTACCTGAAGGGAGGTTGTAGTCAGGTGGGGGCTCGGCTCTTCTCCCAGGCAACTTCTCCCAGTGACAAGACAAGAGGGCACAGCCTGAAGCTGCACCAGGGGAGGTTGATGCTGAATATTAGGAAGCACTTCCTCACGGAGAGGGTGATTAGACGTTGAAATGGACTGCCCAGGGAAGTGGTGGAGGCACCGTCCCTGGCTGTGTTCAAGGAAAGGCTGGACTTGATGATCTTAAAGGTCTTTGCCAGCCTTGGTGATTCTGTGATTCTGTGACCCCATAGATCTCCCTGGCTATGTGCATGTGGAAGGGTCAAGGCTAATTTATCTGCCAGGCCTTCATCTTGCTTGGTCTGTGGAGGAGCAACTTGGCTAGAGGAGATAAGAGTCAGTAGATCATTTTTCAGAATGTGCTCCTGGAAGGTTGGTCTTGGGGAGGCTGCTGGCTTGGAGCCCATTGGAGGGTGATGAGAGGAAGGAGCAGGCACAGCTGAGCCCTGGTGGTATGGCTGCTTGACGTGAAGTGGGAGCAGCAGTGCTGGCTGATGAGAAGGAACATAAAGGGTAGGAGGAGGCAGTTTCAGGGTGCTGGTTTCCTGGGTAGCTGGGATAATGGGCTGTGGCAGGAGAGATGGTCCTGCCAGCGGTCAAAGGTGGCACCATGGAGGAGGCTCGAGGAGACGAAGCTTGTCCACCCCCCTACAGGTCTAGCCCATCTCAAGGCTTTGTCGCAGGTGCTGCCTAGTCCCCAGCACTGCTACAGGGTGATTGCCAGGGGAGGGGAACACCTCAAGCCCAGAGTAGGCAACAGAGGGTCTGGGAGGTGCTGGAACTGCCAGGCCCCTTTCTAAGTGACTTGGGGAGTTTTGCTCCCCCTCCCCAGCAATGTCACAGCCTTGATGTGCTCAGCTTGGCGAGAGGGAGATAAATGCTGAGATGGCAGGCGGCTGGGAGGGGGGATGCGCTCACACACAGCGTTTAATGGAGAAGGATGGGATTACAGGGGTCACGCTAGGTGAGCAGCTTCCTTCGCAGAGCTGATGGTATCAAAGCAGGTGCCCCCGGCTGCAAATACCTTGGGCAAACAAACAGGACTGTCTAAGAGCAGGTGAGCTTCAGCATGGCTGGCTGGGGGGTGCTCAGGGGTGGTAGGGGGTGGGGGGCAGGAGGCTCTCTGTGAGTGGGGAGTGAAGCATGGGGCTCCAGATGTGAAGCCTGTCTTGTTTTGCATAGACTGGGGGGAAAAATGAAGTTATGTGTCTATGTACATATGTGGGCTCCCCATGCTGGAGATGCATGTAAGGGTGTTGAGCCTGTCACTCTCCCATGGAGTGGTGGAGATGCTGGTACCCAGGGAGCCAAATTATGCCACAAACCAGGTGATGGCTCTGGCATTGCTCTGGAAGGTGGTTGGTTCTGAGCATCCCTTCTCTCTGCAGCATTTCAGTGCCCTGCATGCTGACATGGCAGGAGATGGATCCTTACTCACTTGGGCAGCACTGGGGAACTCTGACTATGGCTGAGCCATGCAGCAGAGAAACATGGCTGTAGCATGGCTAGATGTAGAGGTTGCCATTCATGAACGCCATGGTCCGGCACCGACACTGCTGCACTCTCCATGGCACTCCCAAACTGGCCTGCTGTGCTCGGTGAGCGGCTCGGGCTGCTTGCTGCAAGCTCTGGCCCAGGTGCAGCCCCACTGGGCTGGGGCTTGGCTGCCTATCTCCAGACAGGTGTCTGGGCCAGGCCAGTGGCTCCCAGGGATGGTCTGGTTTCAGAGATCAGGTTTGAGTTGATTTTCCAGGGTGGAGGAACAGGATGGGGAGCTGCTCTGCTGAGGTTGAGTGTGGCCAGGCAGTGGTTTTCCTTGTGATGCCCTAGCTGGTCCTGTCCCAACAGTTTTCTTGCTGGGTTTCAACTCTCCTTGGCTGAGAACTCGGCCCCAGGGCAGCTGAGAGGCACATCTGTAACCGTGCTGTAGGTGGGGCTGGTCCCCTGCTTCATGAGCGCTCTGTTGCTGGTTCCCACACTGAACTGGGGTAATACTGCTTTTCCCTGAGCCTTTATGCCTGGGCTATGGAGGAAGCCAGTGGGACACCCCAGGAGATGCAGCATCCTCTGTTATCCCAGCGTGCAGCAGTTCTGCCAAGTGAGGCAAAGAGCTGTGGGATGCCTAGTACCTCACTGACAGCAGGAGCCAGGAAAAGGGCCAGCAGAGCCACCTCCAGCCAGGACCAGGGTAGTGGTGGATGTGATGAGTGTCCTGTTCTCTGCAGTGTGAGCTGACTGTGCTATTGCTGTTCGTCCTGCCGGAAAGTGGTACCTTTATTATCCCCTCAGGGAGCCACTGGCACCCTAAAGCACAGAGCTGGCGCTGGCAAAGCTGAGCTGGGAACACACTGCAACCAAGACAGGAAGCAGCAGGATCTGGAATGGCCAGACTGATGGTAATTCCCATCCTCTTCCCATCAACACACCTTGTAGGGGTAAATGCTGCTAGTGCACTGTGTGGGAACAGCTCTTTCTGCTGGAGAAGCTGACACTCAATTCTGGGGTCATCTCCCACTCACTGGTGCTCAGTCATGTGCTGGGTCCGCCCCAGCATGCCTGAAGCTGGCTGGGAGCCTGGACATGCACGTGTTCACCCCATTGTCTGCTTTGCAGTAGGAGAAGTTCCTTCAGCTCTCAGCACCACAGTGGTTGCTGGTGGCTGATGTACCACCGTGGCTCCCAGCTGCATGTCCCAGCACAGGAGGTTGCTTATGGCCAGGCTCTGCTCCAGGCATTTGCAGACTGCAATAGCTGCTCAGTGTGTCTACTTGCAGTGGGGACGTGTGTCACCAGCTCCACAGCACTGCCCAGAATACAAGAGGGAGGTTTTGAGGGCTGGATAGGAAGGATTGTTGCTGATGGGCAGAGCAAAGGATGAAGAAGGCATAGGTGACAGGGATCTTGTCTGTGATAGGTCAGCCCTGCTAGACCGCCTGATGCTTAGCTCATGGAGGAAGACAGCATGGTCTAGTGGTGAGGTGGGCACTCAGGATTTTGGCTCCTGGGGGAAAAGTAGGAGCAGAGTTATTGGAGAGCTCCCAAACCCTGAGTGCTTGCTCCTGTGTCCAGGCTGGCTCCCTGCAGCCCTGACCCATCCCTGGATATCCTGGAGATGGTGTCTACACCCTGATAGGAGCTTGGGCATCTTACGCATGTCATGACTATGCTCCAGGATGGTGTGAAGTCCCTTACCACAGCTGGTACCTGAGAGGAACCCATTACAGGCTGTCTCCAGACTGACTCAGGAACCACACATTCACTGTCTTCTGGAAACATGGAGGTGTGCAGGGTTACACAGAGACCAGACATGGTCCTGGGCATGTGAGCTGAAGAGAAGCATGGTTCCTGTGCCAGCCCCAATGCCAGTGTGGGGTGGGGGTTGTAGACAGGAGCTGGAGGGCTGGGCTTGGATAAAGGCTAGCAGAGGGATTTGGGGCAAGTCCAGAGGTCTGGTCAGCAAGGTGAGGGGCTGTTGCCAAGCTATGAAAGAAGCAGGTGCCATGGGGAGTGTGCCCACCTTGCCACTTCTTTGGGGTTCACTCTCACTGGCCTCACACCTCCTCCTGTCCCCCCATCTCTCAGGGCCATGTGGGGTGCCCTGGGGGTTGGCTCCCTGGGGCCAGGGTCAGGATGAGCTGTGGCTTTGCTGGGCTGGGATGTCAAAGGGGCCATAACCCTGGTGTTTTGCAAACTCCTGGGGTCAGCAGTTCAGCTGCCACTGACACAGGGGCCCTGAGACACACACGGGCATTTTGGGTGGATGCTGTAAGCAAACAAATGAAGGTAGAGTTACACCCGATGGACACCACCCCCACCCAGCCACTGCTGTTAGTTTTAGGCTTAACCCCCCCCGCAGGCTGGGCGCAGGAGTCCTCTTCTTAAGAGGACCCAAATCAAAGCCAAATTGCCTGGCCCAGCTGGCTGGGAGCCAAGGCTGGGGCTGGGCAGCAAAGGGCCTGCATTTTGCCTCTCTGTCTCAGCTCCTCATGGCCCTGAAGGAGCCTCTCAGTCCACCCCACAGAGAGGACACTGGCCTCTGGCATTGAGTGATGGCTCCCACCTTCCTGGGTGGCCAGTAGAGTGGACCCCCCTCCCACCCAGTCTGGCTTTGACCCCCCTTCCCAACTCTGCCTGGTGGTGTGTGGCTGGAGACCCTAAGGAGGGTGCTGCTGTTTAGGCTGGGGCTATGGTACCGGGGAAGTTGTGCCAGCTGGGAATGTCTGTGGCCAAGGTCCTGGAGATGCTCTTTGGTCTGTGCAATGGGGTCAGGAATGAAACAGAGCTGCACGAATGCCATCAGCATATACATCCTCATCCACATGTCCATGTGTGTCACCCCATGCACATGCATCCTGGCCATTCCTGGTCAGGCTGTCTACTGACCCCTTGCAGATGCAGGGCAGATTTGCACAAAAATGCTCAACCGTGGGTTTAAATCACATAGGGGTGGGGGCGCCAGCTGCTGCCACATGGACTGCCCTCACTGAAAGCCTTCAGTCTTTGTTTCTGGCTCGCCTAGCTCAAGCCCAGCTGTGAGACCCTGTGTGGGACTCCTTCTCAAGCTGGGTGACCTCAGAGCTGTCCCAGTTCTTTCTCCTTGCAGATGGATGCAGCCTGGGGGTGCATCTTCCCTTCAGTGCCCTCCACGAGGCTTCTGGCCTTGCTCAGCTCTGCCAGATCTTTACCCATGTGCCTGGCTCACATCTGAGCCCCCACCATGCATGGGTGTGGATGGCAGAGACGAAAAAAACACTGGTCTTATCGGAGCCAAATGTAGCTGTGAGATGGATGCTTAACACTAGAGGAAAATCCGTCTGTGCATACATGGACTGCCCTGGAAGAATTCCTGCTCTGCCTGGGGACCAGGAGCAAAGCTGCCATGTGCTGAGCCACCCTACTGGTGTGGGTGGTGAGTTCTTCTCCAAATCACCCAGCCTGGATGGAAAGCAGAGCCTAGCTTTCACTCCTCCAATCTGGAGGAGCATCGCTGCCTGGGAGTCAGTGTGTGGCCACCAGAGGATGATGGAACCAATATTGACACCACTTCCAGGAGCACAGCATGAAATTATGGAAGCAAAGTCCACGTTTCTAGAAAGCTGTTAGTCAGGAGGTACAGGAGGTGATGAAATTATCTCCAAAGGGCAGAGGATGGAGCCCAGTTCCCTGAAGTGAAGCTGTGAGAGCAGGTTGCTGCAGAGGAACCTAGCAGGACCACATCACCCAGGTTGGTCCTGCACAGGGGTGGGCACAGCTCCAGGGGGCTGCAATCAGAAAACAGAGGTAGTCTCCCACCCTGGCATTCCCACTGCCCATGAAACATGCTCAACCCTGGTTCTTGTAATTGAATAGAGAGGAGAATTAATTGTGAGAGGGCTGTGTCTCCCCTTCCCTCTCCTCATTTGCCCCGGGGCTGCCTTGGTGCTGTGGGTAGTGAAGACAAGGTCATTCCCATGTAACACATCCCGGTGGGGTTCAGCCAAGTTCCTTCCTTTGGTGGGAGGGGGGCAGGTTAATGGTGAGCAGTGGGATCGCCCCAGGCTGCTCTGTGCTGCTCAGCCATGGAGGAGCTGCTGTTGGCTCTGAAACGCCCCATTAATGCTGCAGTCCCTTTGTGAAGGATCAGCAGGCAGGGCTGGGGGTGTTGGGCCATGGGCTGGGAAGGGTGAGGGTGGAGAGGGCCAGCATCCCTCTGGCTCTGTGAGGAAGCCTCCATGTGTTTATTTTGGGGTGCCAAAAGCTGGTTTATGGCTAAGCATCCTCCAGGCATGACTGTAAAGTGTTAAAGGATCCTGGGTTTCATGTGTTTTGTCTCTCCACCAATGATGTTGGATGGGAGCAAGATGCTCGGATGCAAGGCAGTGCTGCCCATTCTCTGGTGTCCACATCTCCATGTGCCCCAGCCTTTGCCTAACCCTCAACCCCATGCCAGACACCGCACCACCTTCACTGTCTGTCCCCTTTCAAAGGCAACTGCTCCACAGACTCTGTGAGCCCTCTGTGTCTGCAGACAGGAGGTCTCCTCTCCCTCGCTGGCTCAGCATTGTAGTGTGCCGTTGCAGGTGCTACTCTCCTCCATCACTCGGGATTAGCGCTGTGGTCCTGTTTATGGCCCTGGCCAGGCAGAGCAGGGAACTATGCCTGTTGGCTCTTCTCCGTGGATGACAGCAATGTCCTGCTTGCTTCCCACCTGATAGCTTCCCCTAGTAAAGAGATGTGCAAGCCAACCTCCTGCACGTGTTTTGCTGGCTACCCTCATGCCAGATTCTCCTAGCCTCCTTCTGTGATGTGAACTCCCAGTTTGCTATGAGCCCTTTCCTCCACTTGCCCCTGTTTGGACTGATTGCCGCTAAAGCTGTGGTTGGTGTTGCTTTTCTTGGCTCTGCCTTTCTGAAAGAAGTGATGCTAGTGGGGAGGCTTTACACCAATGCTCAGGGAAGAGCTGGTATCAGCAACACCTTGCTGGCTTTGACCTCTGTGCAGGAGAAGGGTATCTGTGGACCACTTCTGACCTGGACTGGGCCAGATGGGGATGATCCCCTAGAAGAAGCAAGCTAGAAGCTGAGACCTGGCTGAGTGCTGCAGATGCCCAAGATACATCCTGGGAGAGAGCAGGGATGGTGCTGGGGTTGGCCCTGGTGGGGGAAGGCAGTGCTGAGGTCACAGGGGCAATGGGGAGAGACACTCCTCCCCCCAACACTCCCTGTGCTCTCTCCAGTCTCTGCTGTACAGTGGCACAGGCAGCCCCCTCCCAGGGGGTCTCACAATCCCTCACCTGCTGCTCCTTCCATCTCCACAAATCCTGTCCTGCTCTGCTCTGCCAGACTGCAGTCTAGGCTGCTCCAGGAGCTGCTGCCATGTTTCCTGGCTGCCAGAGGAGGCTATGTCAAATGCACTGGGAAGGTGGAGGTGGCAAAGGTTTGAAAGCAAGCCTGGACCCCAGTCAGTCTAGGACACCCATCTCTGTGTCCTGGTTCCTCTCTTTGCTCATGCTTCTTGTTGTCACAGTCCCGTGGCTGCACCTGGGCACCCTCATCTTTATGGAAAAAGGGGTGAGGGGGCTGCAGCTCAAATCTCTGATGTTCAGTGCTTCATCTGCAGCATTTAACCTCCCTGAAGAACAAAAAATGCTTGAGCTATTTGCTGAGGGAAACACACTCCTGTGCTCGACCAGCCTCAACACAGGCACAGATCTGCACATCAGGCCAATGGAGCAGTGGGGCACCCGGATGGGACCTGATGGGACCATGCTGGTAGCCTTCTTCAGGGATCACAGCCCGATGACTACCTGGAGTTCTGGGCACACAGCAGGTTCCCAGGACTTTCTGTTGGGAGGGGATCTCTTCCACCAGCTCCATAGCAGCTTGGCCTAGGGCCCAGCTGGTCTCAGGAGCACCAGCCTGGGGTTTCTCTGCTCCGCAGGAGAGCCAGACAAGCCATTTAGCCTCCGTGCTTGGGGATGAAGGGGACCCTCACCATGTGGACCTGGGGGCTTAGCTCAGATGGTCTGCAAAAGAGCTGATAGGCAGGCTGATTTCTCTTGGGCTGCCTTGCACAGGAGAGAGGCTTTCCAAAAAGTTTTTTTACTTAAAAAAACAAAAAAGAGGGCTGTGTAATTCTTAATGCAAACATGGGTGATTCCATGGTGGGCTGCGAAGCACCAAGGGAAGAAGGCAAACGCCTCTGTGCAGGCACCCAAATTACCTGCAAGGAGCAGATCATGGCCATGAGCTGAGGAGGCAGCAGAGGTGGGACAAGACCAGCAGCTGTGACGCTGTCTGTCCCCAGCTATTGTCACCAACCTGCTCATGTCTCTCCCTTGTCCAAAGGTGCGATAGGATGGGGGCGGTGAGGTCTTTGGCTGTGGGCCTGAGGATGTCTGGCAGGAGCATTGTCTGTCATCTACTGTCAGGCAAAGTGTGGCCGCCTGTGGGTGATCCTGCACCGGCTTGATTTTACAGCCATGACTGGCACTTGAGCCTGTTTGCTGAGGGCAAGGGGCACACGGGGCTGTCAGCTCAGGGCTGCCTCTGACCCTGTATGGAACACCATAAATCTCCTGGTTCAAGACAGCCTGGGTTGCTCTGGACACAGTGCTACTGAACACAATGTACTGGATAACGGTGTGGCCCAACCCTGAGCCTGCTGGAGGTAAAGCAGGGATGGCTGCTGGTGAGCAAGAGCAGCAGCTAGGAAACAGACAGTGCCTAAATCCCTTGAATTTTTTATTTTGAAAAAAGTGAGGATTGTCTGAATTGAGAGCATTGGGATTATCTAGTGCTGCCTGCTCTGGTTTTGCCTGGTTTTCGTTAGGCAACCGGGAGAGGTAGGTATGGAGAGCTGCCTTACCTGTGCCATGGCACATCAGCTGTTTGCACAGCTTGACACAGAGGGTTTTTCTCCAGAGCATGTGCTGGACCGATAAGCTGAGTGTGTGTGTGTGTGCTGCTCATGGAAACCCTCTCTTGCTTCAGCTGAGCACCATCCTGCCCACTCCTGTGGTGCTCCTAAAATCTTCCAGTTAAACACAGGCTTGGCCAGAGGCTTCTTTCTACATGTAGGAAAACATCAGAAACATCCTTCCAGCCCTTTGCACGAATCAAAAAGGGAAGGAAAATGCACAAGGGGCTGATTTTGTGGGAAATTTTGGTCAGAACAAGGCAGTTGCCCTCCCTGTGCTGTGCAAGGTCTGACAATACCAATGCAAGGGCTTTTTTTCCCCTTGAGCCCCGTGGGGCCAGCCCAGGCATGGGGCAGTGCCCAGGCTCCTCTGCCCTTGGCAGCAATGATACTGGGCAAGACCAGGTGAGACCCCTGGGAGGCCCAACCCCACAGGTGACTGTAGGCAGCGTTTTGGGGTGAAACACTGAGTATGCTGTAGGCAGAGGTGTGGGGACACATGTGTCTGGGATTACTGGGTGCCTGAGCAAGGAGGAAAATCTGCGAGCTTGATGTCAGTGTATGTGAGTGTGTGAGAGAGAAATGTCCTGTGACTGCAGCTGGAGTGTGTGTACGTGTGTGAGGTGTGGGGGTGTATTTTTGTGGTAGGGGTGAGCAAAGAGGAGTGTGTGTGTCTGTGCTGGGGGTTGGGCAGCATGTGTGTAGGGGCGCTGCTTGTGTGAGGGGTGCGGGTGGGAAGGAGGGGGCTGCATCGGAAAGGCTGCATGTGTGTGCAAGCTGTGTGTTCATGGAAGGCTCTGCATGGTGGAGGCCCTGCATGGGTGCATGTGAGGGTTGTGTGTGTGTGCGGGAGGGCTGTGCAGGCGTGTGCGGGCGGGCCGTGCACGCGTGTGTGTGGCGGTGCAGCCGCCGCTCTGTCACTCAGAGGCCGGCTGACAGGAGCTGCCTCTCCAGCGGCGGCAGATAGCGCTGATTGCTGATTCGAGGAAACAAAATAGCAATTGTAATTATGGGCTCTGATAAGATAAAGGAGGGCGCGGGGAGCGCGGGGACCGGCAGCGGGGCACGGCCGGCAAATTAGCAGCTGTCACTCAGAGCCGAGCAGGCGGCGCCGGCCCCGGCCCAGGCCAGGTACCGGCCCCGGGGGCCGCCCGCCGCAGCCCCGCCGCAGCCCCCGCCCCGGTGCGCAACAGGTGGCAGGGCCGGGAGCGCCGGGGCTCGCCGCAACAATGCAGCCCTCGGCGGCCCTGCCCGGGCTGCGGGGCTGAGCCCCGTCCCGCCGCCGTCGCCCGGCCCCATGGCCCCGCACCGCCGGCCCTGAGGGCGCCCGCCTGCCCCACCAGGTAAGCGCCCGGCGGGGATGCTCGAGGGGGGTCCCGCTGCTCGCTCCCCACCCCGGCTGCAGTATTTGCTCAGCCTCGCTCCCTCTCGAAACTCCGGCCCCCTCCATCCCCCCAACCCTCCCCCGGTAATCCTTTTAATGTCTGGCACGTCCCGGGAGGGCTCTCCCTCCCGGTCCCAATCCACAATGCGCCCACGGAGCGGCGAGACCCCAGCGGGGGAACCGCGGCCCCGACACCCCCTCCCTCCTAGCCCTTAAACATCTTTTTACGAATGGAGAAACTGAGGCACGGGGCGGGGAGGACGTCCCGTCGGCAGCTGGCCGCGAAGCCCGGCCCTTAGTGCCAGCCCCGAGGCCGGCGATACCTGGCCCGCCGCCCCCTCGGCAGGTACCGCCGTGCTGGAGAGGGGAACGGGGTCGACCGGGCTTCCCCCTGCGCCGGTGGCCGCCCCCCGGCCGCGCCCGCCCCCGCCGTCGGGGCTGCGGGCCGGCCTCGCCGCCTCCCGGGGCGGCAGCGGGACCGTGAAGCGGGGCGGGGGGCACCCCGCGGCGGGGGGCCGCCGGCCGTGCGCCCCGGGGGCTGGGCGAGCGGGCGGGTCGGCGGGGGCCTTTCCCCTCTGTAGCCGCTTGTGCCCTCCTTTCCTTGGGGCGAGGACGCGCCGGCAGTAGCGAGAGGAGGCGAGGAGCCGAGGCAGCGCCGCGTCGTGTCGTGTCCCCCCCCGGGCGCTCCCTGCCGCCGCTGGGCCCCGGGCTCCCGGCCCCACACCGGCTCCGCGATGGACCCCTGCTCCTCGCTCTTCAGCTACGTGTGAGTACCGGCAGTCCCTGCCCCCCCGCCCCGGGCCTCGCAGCCCCCCGGTTCACACCTCTCTCCTGCGTTCTCTCTCTCGCCTTCCCAGGTTAATGCACTTGTTCGTCCTCTGCCTGCAAGCCCAGGTAAGTGCCCGCCCGGCTTTGTTCGCCCCTTGGGGATGGTGGTGCCCGGGAGCAGCCGGAGAGTGCCCCGGGCTCGGGAGGGAGGGAGGAAAGAGGAACATTTTAAAACACAGAAGACAAAAGTCGCCCGGCTGTAAAAAAGCCGAGGTCGAGGAGGGGAGTCCCCCGGCCGCAAAATACGGTGCGGGAGGCTTGGGCTGTGAGGCAGGGAGTACCCGATTTCAAGGAATTGCTCAGGGCTTTTTTTTTAAAGTAGCTTTAGGTGCCGTTCCCCCCACCTCGAAATGGCATTGTGAATACCCCCGTTCCTCTTCTCCGGGGTTGTTTTCCTACACTGCTTCATCCAAAAAGTAAAGGGGAAAATGAGTCCCCACCAAAGCCTGACTAAAAACCGCAGGTTTTGATTTAGCTTAAAGTTTTCAGACTTTAGCATCACTGGTTTGTATTGCCAGAGACAGAAGTGTCATGAATAAACAGCCCGGGCAGAGCTCGTGCAACACCCACATACCGGCAGGCATGCGTGGCTGGGAGCGATGTGCCTTCAAATCAGGGTGAAACCCCCTTACCCCTGAGATCACAGGTGCAGAAGCTTTGTTTAAAATGCCCTTTAAGCTAGTTTTTATTATTATTATTTTCCTGGAAGCTTGGGGGGAAAAAAAAAAATCGAGTTTCCAGCTGAAAAGTGAAGGGAACGAAGTGCTGGGAGTGTGCAGTTGTATAAAAACATAGCTGTAATATTTTGGAGTATGAGATGGAGACCAAATAGCAGCATGGTTAATGACCTCTCCTCCACATGGTACCCTCATCAGAGCTGGGGAGAGAATCCTGCTGCATTATCCAAAACCCGTCTATAGGAAACACATATGCACAGGCAGAAGCGGAGGGAGAGAGATGACATTGTCAAGGGGAGATATCTCTATAAAGCCAGCTTTGGGAGAGCAGCAGCTTTTGCTTTTATTGGGGTTTTTTTTGTTGTTGTTTAAGACGGGAGGAAATCTTCCCATTTGACATGGGGGTGGTGGGGGGTAGTCCCAGCCTTCTGATGTTGAAAGGAGCTATCTCCTAACATTTGCTCAGAATACATCTTTATAAATGTCAGGGAGCAGCGAAACTTTCCAGACTTAAAAGAGGGATTTGAGACGAGAGGGGGAAAAATACTTCTGTGCAAGCTTGCAAGCCAGAGCTGAGGGGGGAGCAGGTTTGGTCATTCATGAAAATCATTTAAAGCCCAGGAACAGCAGTGTCGGGTTTGGAGGGGACGGGCTCAGCCGCAGCTCTGGGGCTAACGGGTTTGGTGTGCTGGGGCTGTGGACAGCCCGGCTGCCTGCACCGAACAGCTGGGTGAGGATGAGGGATGTTTGCATGGACAATGCATTAGTATCCCTGGGTTTTTATGCCACTAAATACCCAGGCTGGGGCATGGTTTTCTTATCATTCTTATACTTCGCAGCTCTACCTTCTCTGGGGCACTTTGTATGTAAAGAGCTCAGTAAGTGGGGTGCTTGGGAGCAAATAAAGAGCCTGGAGCAGAGGAAAGGCAGCTGCTGAAACTGATGGGGTAGCAGCTGGGGTACATGCCCAGCTGGAGCAGCAGTGTGCTCCTGCAGAGGAAAAAGAGATGTGGGACGAGAGTGTCAGCCCCTCAGGGGGACAATCCAGTGCCATCATTCATGGGCCTCCCTGGACCCTTTCCAGTGCCCAGACTTGATGCCCATCTCAGGTACTCCAGTGCCAGCTGGGACCCACCAAGTCCCAGGGAGGCCTCTGGAGTCACTGAGCCCTGTTGTGCTCCAGAGCTATCTGCACCTCTCTGCTTAGGGCATGCCTGGAGTGGGCACAGCTCTGTAAAGGGCTCTGGTTGCTTCATCCCTGGGCTTAATGCTCCTTCTCTCAGGGAGGCTTTGCTGGTGCAGCAGGTACCCCCGTGGTCCTGGCTCTGTGCCTCCTCATAAAGCCCGGCTGGAGGCCAGCAATCTCAGCTCAGCCCATTCGCCCCTCTGAGGAGTAGAGATTATAATGGTGTGTCGTATATTTTTTAATTTCCTAAAGGTAACTGTTCAGTCCCCACCTAATTTTACACAGCATGTGAGGGAGCAGAGCCTCGTGACAGATCAGCTCAGCCGGCGGCTTGTCCGTACCTACCAGCTGTACAGCCGGACCAGCGGGAAACATGTGCAGATCTTGGACAACAAGAAAATCAATGCGATGGCAGAGGATGGAGATGTGCACGGTAAGGATGTGCCATGGGGGCAGGTGGAGGGGGGGGAACCGGGGAGGTGTTCGCAGCCCAGCACTGCAATTGATGATTTCCGTCCTGTTTGTTAGTCAGAAATCATTGAAATCGTTCATCTTGTGGGGGCTTGTAAAGGGAGAACATAAGGGTCAGCGATCAGTGGCTGTGTGATTGAAGGTGAGGGCAGGTTTCCCGTGCCAAGGGAGGGGATTGGTGCTTTCAGGATGGGCTCTGCTCTTTTCTTTTTCATTCTTGCTTTGCACCTGACTTGGAGGGCTCTGGGCTGTGGTGTGCCGAGCAGCACCAGTCACTTAAGTCCAGCTCTTTACAGGGCTGGGTGTCTCTGAGAATTCCATTTGGAAAATAACTGGAAAGTTTAAAAAGAAAAGGAGGAGGGAGAAGGTGAATAGCTGCTTTGGAAATCTTCCCTGAACCAGAACTGTCCGAAGTTGCATTTTCCTGACATATCCCCCGTCCCTCTCCTCTCAAAACAAATCCTGAGCAGAGGGTCAGTGAGGCAGTTGGCTGTGGGAGAAGATTCTGCCACATCTCCAGAGACAAAGCCAGGGGGACTCAGCGAGCATGAGAGCCTGTGCCGTGCTGCAGCCCCTTTGCTATAGCCCGGGCTCTGGCACCCCCTTCCCAAAGCCTCTGCCCTTCCTCAGGGCAGGGGAATGATCCCTTTGCAGGAGGCTCCTGAAGCCCAGATAGTTTGGCCGCGTGGGCTAATGACACATTGGGACGGCCAAACACCGCCCGGGGGTCAGCAGGGCCCGGGAGCCCCAGCGCTGCCACAGGGCCTGCTGCTGGAGGCCTGATCCTGCCCCCGGACCAGGGAGCTGCCTGCGCTCCTGTGTTGTACGTAGAAATCACAACTGTTTTTCTTTGGTATTAGCTGCAATTTCCCTTTCTTGCTTGGGGAGATTAGTAGAAACAGTTTTCTTCCTTCCCCTTCTATTTTTCATTTTTCTTTCTTCCTTTTGCTTTGGCTGAAAATTTCAGGCTGGACTTTAGCAGTTCAAGTGAAGCACAGATTCCATCTATATGGTATTCCATACATCCAACATTAATCTTCCAAATGAATTATTCCCACCCTAGAGCAGCTCTGGCTTGAAAGGGCATTAGCTAATTTCCCAAGCAAAAGAATAAAAAAATCCCATCGTGTTTTAGTCCTATAATGCCTGGATTTTAAAAGGCAGTTAGTGCACATTTAAATAACGACCTGGTTTAAATAAGGCCAGAAGGAGGGGACTGGTGGTGGCTTGAAAAAACTCTATTAAAATGTAATAAAAAAAGGTTAAGCATTTGAAGAGCTAAGGAGGAAAATGAAGCCTGATCTAAACCAGAAAGAGAACAAGCAGTTTTTCAGATGTAAAGTTTTAAAAGAGTTGCAAGTCTGTAAATGTTAAAATAGAGGTTCAGGATTGTTCTATATGAATCTCTAGGGAGGCCCCCATGTCTGGAAGAACTATTAAAACGCTTCTTACTTTCACCTTTTTTAACATTTCCTGAATACTTTCTCCTCTTCGCAGTCCAGTTGGGGGGATCAAGTGTGTCTCACTGCATTTTTTCAGCATTTACGTAGCCACTTTCCCTTCAAAGTTTGAGCATGAAACATAATTTTACTGGGATAAATCTGTCACTTCAGTGAAAGAATAGAGTTGAAAACGTCAAGCTCTCCTCTCCCTGAACACCCCCCCAAAAAATAATTAAAAAAAAAAGTCCCCCAAAATGTTATTTAGAAATTCAGTTTTAAAGAAAGGAGCCTCCCTCCCTGAGCCCTTCCTTCTGATTTTTTTTTATCTCATTTTTGGGGGTGGGAGTGTAAAAGGGGTTGATTTATTTTTGCAGATGACCCCTTTCCCCACGCTGACGTTTTTACAGCCGACTTAACATCAAGTCTGGCATTTTCAGTTATCTGTCTTAATCGTCAATATTTGATTGACTTTTTTTAATTCTAAGGGAAGGCGGGTGGCCGGTGCAGCCTGACTTGTCCCTCCCAGGCCATGCCTGCCACCAAGCAAACCACCGGTGGCTGCAGCCTGGGCTAAACCCTGTGAATGGCTGAGGACACTGGCACAGCTCCCTGTTGACATGCTGGTTTTGTCTGCATGCGGGTTTTTCTGCTGATCAGGGCTGGGGTTTGTGGGGTTCGTGCTTTACTTGCAGGGATCTGGAAGAGCAGGTCCCCAGGGATGGTTTGTCCTCATCCTCTGCTGCTGGTGGCTAGTGGGGCTGGAGCTGTGCAGTGGCCAGGCTCTTGCAGGGCAGCAAACCTGTGCGGCAGCTGTAAATCACAGGGGAAAAAAAAGAAAAAGGCCAAAAGAGAAGCAATGTGCATCTTTAAAGCGGGGTTTTGTGCTCACTAGGGCCGAGGCCTCCTTAGGTCCCTCCCTCCTCCCTCCCTCCCTCTCTGCTCTTTCTATCTCTTAGAGAGAAAAATCAATTCTCCTCAAACCTTTTACTGCCTCCAAGATCAATTCCCCCTCCTTTCCCCAATATAGATAAATAGGGGGTCACTGTCTCAGCGCTTCGTTTGCAGAGCGCTGCAGCTCCTGGAGCTGGTTTTGAGGATGCTGGGTGTGTGCAAAGCTCTGGGCATTGGTGATGGGGTGGCACAGTCTGGAGTTGGCTCTTCCCAAATTTTTTGGCTCTGATTCCAGTCTGTGCCTAACTGGGGGTGGGGGACTGTGAGCACAGGGCAGTTTGGCAACGAGAGATGCCGCAGAGTGATTTTGGTAGAAGGGAGTGCAGGGAGGGGGTGCCTGTATGCACATTGACCCTGGCTCGCCTGGCAGCATCAAATTAGTCAGCCCCAGCAAATTTTGGGATGTCCTTTCTGTTGCTCAGATCAGCTGCTGCCAGCTCACTGGCCTCTCTGTGCCATTGACCTCATCAGTGTTCATGATGGGAGGGATGCAGGGTCAGGATATGGCAGAGACAGAGAAGCAGCAGTTTGCTTCTAGTCCAGAGTGTGATTTAGGCTCGCTCCAGTTTGTGCTTGTGCCTGCAGGCTCCTTCTGCCATTTGAAACATCCACCAGTAAAGCCACCTGCTTCAGAGCCACAGCGCTGCCCTCGCTTGGGGCTCACGGGTGGCTGAGCATCCTGGGGTAGAGATGTGCAAGCTGGGGTGGACCCCAGTCCTGAGGAACTGAGCAGCCTTTCTGCAGAGATTGGAGAGGAGAAATAAGGAATCAGTGGCTTTATTCCCATAATACAGCTATAGACTTGGAAGCTTTGTGGGTGGCACTTTAATTACCTTGCTAAATTGCACTTATGGCACTAAGGGCTGATGCTGGGCTAGAGGTGATGGTGGTGAGATGGGATAGTCCCAGCTGGCTTTTCTGTGCTGTGGGGAAATCTTTGGTGTTTGGCACAGCCTTTCTGAGGTGCAAACAGGTAGCCACCATCCCTATCAGGGCTTGACCCAAGGGGGGAGCTGGCTCTGGGGACAGCAGCTGCAAGGCCAGGGAGAACGATATCCTGTTCCCATCTTCCTCTTTCCCTGGGGATGAATGGGCTTCGAGGCTTTGGTTCCCAGGGCACAGGCAGGGAGGGAAGGTGACAGGTCTATTTATAGGCAGCCTATCGACCCGGTGATTTGCATAGCTCCTTCGGCAGTCGATCGATGCCTCCATTAAAAAACTGAGACCAAATCAATACGCCCTCTCGACTCGTGCAAAGGTGAAAGGCATTAAAAGGATGGCTGTACCCTTCATGCCTACCCTGCCAGCTGCAAAGTCACTGCTCCTTCTGCAGCCCTGGCTCAGCAGAGGCACAGAATGGTGTCCCCTGGGCTGGGGACAGCTGGCAGCATGCTCTGCACTTCCAGAGTGTTCCTGCCTGCCTCCTGGCTGTCGGCTCGCCCAGACCTGCCTCTGTTTCCAGGGCAGCTGCCTTGTTCTCTACGAGCAGTGTGTGCCCTGATTGCTGCCCTGCCTCCCTTCTGGGACATCTCTGTGTCACCTGAACTGCCGAGCCCTGTGGAGCAGGGCAAGGCAGAGGTACTTGCCCTCCAGCATGGCTCAGGTTTGTAAAGGGATGTGATCAAGGCTATGCAGGGACACAGTGGCAGGGTAAGGGGGACAAGGTTGGCTCTTAATCTTTTGTCCTTATTTTAGAACTTTCTCTGGCCCAACTGCCTCCCTGCTGATTGTGTGCCCACAGTGCCCAGTGTCAGGCATTGCTAAGCCTCCATCCCTGTGCCTGCCCCATCGCAGAGCCTCTCTGACCTCCCTCTCCCTTTTCTTCTACTTCCTTCCTCAGCCAAGCTCATCGTGGAGACGGACACATTCGGCAGCCGTGTGCGTATCAAGGGAGCAGCCACAGGTTTCTACATCTGCATGAACAAAAAGGGGAAGCTGGTCGGCAAGGTAGTACACTGGGATCAAGGGCACAGGAGAGCCAGGGATGCTCTGCGGGTGTTGTGTGGAGCTTGCTGGGAGGAGAGCTCTTACCCAGTATGGAGTGCTTCCGTAGGGATAGGAAGGCAGGATGGGGGTCCTGGGGGCTCAGCCAGTGCACCCCTTTGGAGGCCTGAGGGATGCAGCCCGGGTGGCAGGCGGGAAGCAGGGGAGCAAGGGAGGAGGGCGGGTGCAGTGTGGGGCGCATTCCTTATATCTCCCAGAACAAATAGGCAGATTGCTGGGCTATTCTCCCCAATTACATGGTACAAGTGCTAGGAATGTTAAGATGCTCGTGGGGCTGGCCTCAAGGCCGGGCCCCACCAAACACCAGTTAGTCACGCTCCCTCAGAACCTTGATGCTCCCTCCCTGGGGGCAGAGGGGGCTGGATGTGCAAAATCCCGCTGGGATAGCAATTGTCTGGGAGGATTTTCTATGGCAGCTCCCTCCCTGGGGCTGGCTGATGCAGGTCCCCTCCTCTGGTCCCACTACTGCCTGTAACAGGGAGGAGCTCAGCCTCCAGCTGCCCCCATGCTCTCTGCCATCTGCAACTGTGGACATCATCCCCATGGACCCCCACGTCACTTCTTGTGCTCCTTGATGCCCCTCTTATATTGAAGACCCCAGGAGGGATAGCATGGGTGGATGAATTGCTGCTGAGGTGGAGAGTTTGCTTGTGGTCATGCTGGCAGGGGGATCCAGCCCCTGGCACAGACAAGGGCAGAACAAGAGTGGGCAAAAATCCACTTAAGGGTGCAGTGGCAATGAAGGCTGGAATGAGCTGCACTGGGGCTTGCAGTCCGGTGCTGGCATCACACTGGGGATGTGACCTGCAATGAGCAGTGTCTGCCTGTGCCCCAGTGCCCGCTCCCCATGGCTTTCTAATGAAAAGCAGATTTTTGGCAATTCTGTAGGAGAAGTGGTGGGCAAAGTGAAGCCCTTGGCTGCCCACAAGCACGGCAACCCTGCTGCCACCTCAGTTTGGGGTAGCAAGAAGAAGCCTCTGACTGAGAGCCCCTTGCTTAAATCTCCCCCTCTGTCCCTTTCTCAGAGCAACGGAAAAGGCAAGGACTGTGTCTTCACAGAGATTGTCCTGGAGAACAACTACACGGCGCTGCAGAACGCCAAGTATGAGGGCTGGTACATGGCCTTCACCCGCAAGGGCCGCCCACGCAAGGGCTCCAAGACCCGGCAGCACCAACGGGAGGTTCATTTCATGAAGAGGCTTCCCAAGGGCCACCAGACCACCGAGCCCCACAGACGCTTTGAGTTTCTCAACTACCCCTTCAACCGGAGAAGTAAAAGGACTAGAAACTCCAGCTCCAGGGTGAACCCTTGACTTGCCTGCCCTGCCTGCACCTCTCCCGGAGGACTCTCCTCCAAGCTGGTGGACTATATGTAGAGACTTTCCCATATGGGTATTAAACAGAAAAAAAAGGGAGGGGGGGAGGAAAAAATTTACCTGCTCTAGTTGATAATTTTTGGGGTTTGTTTGGTTTTTACAAAAAAAAAAAAAAAGACAAAAAAGAAAAGAGAGGCTCTATTTTTGTACTCCAACTTTAAAAGTGAAGAAACGTTCAAAGACTGGTGAAGAGGGAAGAACTCTTCGCTTAGAAATGGTTTAGTCTGTTTGGGGTCATGTTTTATTTTGTAATTTTTTTTTGTAGCTCTAGGGGTAAAGGAGAGAAAAGAAAATCACTGTTTAAAACAAACAAACAAAAAAAGGAAATACAAATCTGGGAGCAATGTGCTACTTAAACAAACCGAATTAATTCTTACTGGAGAAGATGAGAGGCTGGAAAACAATTAAGGGGAAGGGATTTATTTCAGAAGTGGCCTGAGGTCTCCCGGGTGGGTTTTGCAGCCTGGGTGATGTGTGGGCACTGCCTGTGGGGGCTGGCTGCAATGCCTGGGTGAGGACTACTGGATGCTTTCCTTCCTCGGATGCTCATACTTCCTTGGCTGAGTGAAGGGTTGCTGGAAACAGCTTGCATCCTTCAAAAAATGCTGCTGTTTTCCCAACTCCCAATTTATTTTTTTCTCAGGAGAGGACAGGGGTGATGGATGCCCCAGAGAAAGTCCTGAACTGACTTGGTACCTCTTACCCACAGGAGCATCTTTGGCATTTCATTTGTTTTAAACTGCTAAGGTGAGGCAGTGGGCTATGGCTGCTGTGGAGTGGGCTGGTAACTGGTATTATTATTTTTTTTTCTCCCACACATAAAATGTGAACTTCTCACCAAAAACTAACTTTTTTTTTTCTTCTGCTTATATTTTTTATCAGATGGAAATTTTCATCCATAAAATTAAAAAGACTTTACAAAGTACTGTGGAGCCATTTCAGGCTGGTTTTGCCATAATCTTCACTTTACGGTTGGCAACCGTGTTGTCAACCATCTCTTCCAGGTTTGCTCTTTGATGAGAAATATCACCATCCTTGTCCTCCTAGGAAAGGTTTTCTTTCAAAATGTGTGTTGACAGTAGCCAAATTTTCTATATAGAAAAAAACCCAACCAACCCAAAGGAAACATTAAATCTCTTGAGTGAACATCTCCAGCCAGCCCTGTTCTGCACATGCTGCCCTGGGATTGCAACTCTCTCCAAAGGGTTAAAGCAATTATTCTTCATGGGGAGGGCGAACAAAGACACTGGATAGGAGCCAGAACCAGGGGTGACTTTTCATCCAATATTTTTTGATTGTTTGTTTTTTGTTTCCTTGAGGATGTTTTTGTTGTTTTTTGGTTGTGTACAAATTGAATATGAAATGATTGAAATATTTATTTAATATGTGCATTAAAAATTTGTATCAGTCTAACAGCCTAATGCTTTCCAGGGAAGGGCTTGGTCTGGGGAGGTGGATTGGAGAGGGGAGGAGAAGGACTGTGAGGTGCAGGATGGGGCTTGGTGTGAGACCCTTCCCAAGGGAGCAGAGGTGGGAAGTGGGAGGATGCCTCAAGATCTCAGTCCCGGATGGATCTTGTGGAAATCATGGTTTTCCTTGCAGCAAATTCCAGGTTTAATGGACAGATGCCAGCTCCTTGCCCTGGCTGGCTCATTGGAGGCTGGATGGGGCCATAGTGCAGTAGAGCCTTGATGACTGGTTTTAGGCATGGGATGAGACTTTCCAAGAGAGACGGCTGGTCTCTGCTCCCATCTGGTCTAGTTGAGCTTGGTGTCTGTGTAAAATGAGTTATTGGGTCCCTTCCTTTTGTGGATATTCAGCCCTGCCAAGGTGTTGGGTCTTGCCCAGAGAAGCTGATGGGGGACTCGGGTACAGAGTGGACTCATATGTGGAAGGATGCAAGAATAAAATAGCTAAATATGCTTTTTTTAGAAAATAACTGCAGAAAGAGAGCAGTCTTGCAAGGTGAGAGTCTCTCCATTGCCAGTGCCAGCCCCACTGGTGCTGTCATCCTAAGGGGGTGCCTGCAGCGTTGCTTAGTGCTCATGGTGTTGCTCATCTGCAGGGGGTGAGGATGAGCCATCCCCTGGTTGATGCTACAGGCCGGGCTGAGCTGTCAATACGTATCATTAATTTCAGGGAGGGAAGCCGGGGACCAGGTACTCTGAGCATCGCTGCCACATCACAGAAGTGGTGGGTGATGCTTGGGCTGTAGGACAGTCTTGCTAAAGGCCTGGCTATCCCAGGGGGACCCAAGGACTGCAGAGAGCTGGAGCCAACAGTGCTGGGGCAAGCCCAGGTTGTGGTTTCCAGAGTACAGGAACTAAAAGTGAATGGCTCCTGGCCTTTCCTCAGGCAGAGATTGTTTGATAGTCCTTAATGGGTGCTTTTCTTTCATTAATTTGTCTAATTGCTTTTCCTAATGACTTTGTGAACCTGGGTGAATTGGTGCTGGATTGCTGCTCCAGGTAAGGGTAGCAGAGGGGCAGGACTAGTTACATTCAGGTCAGCAGACATCTCCCTTGTTATCTGTCCCCCAGGGACAGTGATGGCAGGGAAGGGCATAGTGTAGGTGCTCAGCCTCCAGTAAGGCAGTTCCCCCACCCCTACCATCCCGGGGTGTAGCTGAGGGCTAGAGCAGGTGGGCCCCTGGCACCCCGGGGTTTGAGCTGGGGCAGGACACCCCTGCATCCTTGCATAGCTCTGTACCACACACCATCCCCAGCTCCTGCCTTCTGCTCTGTCACAGCCTGCCTTTGTGAAAGGCACCCAGGCCTGGCTCTTGGGAAGGGACCTTCTACTTTCCCAGCTTGGTTAGTCCATGGTTAATTAGACTTTTTTCACTAAAGGGCTTTTGGGTGGCCATGCGCCTGAGAGCACTACAACTTGGGGCTTTGTTTATTGCTTGAATTTGCCCAGCTTCAGCTTCCAGCCAGCAGACGTTGTTTTGCCTCTGCTTGGAAGATTAAAGAGACCACTACTAGTTAGTTAATGAGTAAGTGAATTAATTAATGGCTCCTCATACCCTGTCTCTGCACTGATACCACTTAGTCCTTGGCATGGCTGAAGCAGCTCATGCTCTTCCTGGTGACCTGGGTCCTGAGTGTGTGGTCCTCTAGGGCTGGTAGCTCCTACCACCCATGCAGGGAGATGGCAAAAGTCTCTGGTGGTACCTGCTGTTTCTCCAGGGTTGCAGAAACCCTGGCTGCTGGTCAAATGTACAGGGTTGATCACCAGTCCCAGGAATCTGGGACTTTTCCTTCCTCCATCATTCTCAGTGTGGACCAAACTTGAGAGTCACAGCCACCCCAAGGTGCTGGGGACTGCAGGACACTGAGCCAGAGCTGGACCCAAGAGAGTGCTGGGAAGAGGAGGCTTTGGAGGTGGGTGTTTGCTTCCATCAACTTGTGCTGTTAGCATGGGTGTTTTGGGCAGAAATCCCTGTTCCAAGCTCACAGTCCTTGTGATGGAGATGTGACTGTTGCTGGTGCTTCTGCTCCCAGTGTCACCCTGTGGTTCTTTCACTGACATCAGCTGGGATGTAGCAGATGAAGCAGAAGAAGAGCCACACTGTCCTGGCTGTTGGCACAGGAGTGAGCTCCAAGCAGTGGTGAACATGAGTACCTGCCCATATAGGACTGTTGCTGCATGATGCTGTCTGGGTGTAGCAACAAGTTTGGAGCTAAGTGATGTTTGGGAGAGTCTGCTTCATCAGACAAGACTGGGAAGCCTGCCTGGTCCAGCCAGCCAATCCACAGTAAGAAGCAAATGTGGGCTGAACACACCAGGGCACCACCAGGCAGGGAGAAGAGCTGGTTTCAGATTAAATATGGCTCTGGTAGAGAGACAGTAGACAGGCAGGAGTAAACCAGTGTGCCAAGAAAAGGACTCTGTGCTATCTGAGCAAGGGCTGCACCAGGCTTTGGTCCACCAAGCCCCAGAGATTTCTGCCCATGCTGTCTTCACTCCCATCCCCTCTCTTCCTGTACAAACACTACTGGTCTTCATTGCAGGGTCGACCCGTGACAGCTTTGCTGTGAGGTCTCCTGGGAGAAGGGTGCACACTGAGCAGGGTGGGCTGTGTGATGCTGTGGCAGGGATGGGGCTCACTCAGGCCCCCTTGGGCATGCCCCAGCTTGGGAAGGAAGACTGTTGTGTTTGTTTATTGCATCAGGCTCAGCTTTCAAACATCTCCCTGCCATTCCCATCCCCCTCCTTTAATTAATTCTGGGTAAGAAGTCCTGGCTTTATTGTGCCACCGAGCTGAGGGCTCCCTGTGGGAAAAGTCACACCTTCTGAACAGCTTCTGATACCATGCAAATGAAGGACAAGTCCAGGAAACGCTTTCATCTCGGACCTGTCCAGCCTCCTGCCCATTAATTACACACATTTCATTTGTGTGAGAACAATTCCTCTTGGGGAGGGGGCGGGGGGGTGGCCATGGCTTGTGGATCATCTCGGCCCCACTCTCTAAAGACCTTTCTTTGGAAGGGGTTTTATAGCCAGAAACGCGGATGCTCAGTGGGGGATCCCATATTTCTGCTCTCACACAGATACTCCAAATCAAACTGGCTCATCAATGGGCCACATCCTGCCAGCTTGGAGGGCTCAGCACTGCCCCACACCCTGCTTGGTGCCAGCAAGCCCTGGCTGTGGACCCAAGTGCCATGGGAGCATCCCAGGGGGAGGCATGGCATAGAGCAGAAATGAACCCAGCGCTGTCCTAGGGGAGTGACTCTCTGGGGCCAGGAGATCATAAGATGGGTAACTTTGGGCAGGGTGACCTCAAAATTAGTCTAATGTACAGAAACAACTTTCCATGCTGGTCCTGAAATGTATGTGTTGGGGGACTATGTCACACTGTGACAGATTTCAAAGCCTTCTTGTCCATACATGGATCAGACCCATTTCTCCCATTGAGCCTTGGTCTCTCTGTGCTCCTCTGTTTTCTGCACAGTCCCTCTGACCATGATGCCCTGGCTTAGCTGCAGCCGAAGACACCTCCAGGATGGCTCCTGTTTTCCTGAGGCTGATGGGGAGAGTTGGCTCCAGATCCTGGAGAAGGTTCAGCACGAAAGGATGTGAAGTACAGTGGGTTTTCACAGCCTGTTTCCCAGCCATGCTAATAACACTTAGCACTTCTGTAGCACCTGGGATGCTCCAAGCACCTACACATCTGCTACTCATTACCAGCCTCCTTGCCATCTGCAGTGTCTCTGCCCCCTCCCCACACAGCAGTAACAGCTCTCCCCTAGAAATGGGGCCAACCCCCAATATTTCTCCTGAAAAATCTCCTTTAGGGCAGGGTTGTAAGGAGCTGCAGTCACATTCTGTTTTGGGGTTTTGGGCTGAAGGCTCCCTTGAGGACTGGGGTAAGCAGTTTGGGGTGGCTGCTGTGGCTTTGCTGCAGAAGACCTTTGATGGTCAAGTTTGCTGTTTGCCTTCTTCCTGGACTGAGGAGACACAATCTGTGTCCTCTGGTGTGACAAGCCATGGGTCTGGGGACACATGGCAGCTGTGGCTTGGTGCACCAGAGGAGCTCTTGGGAAATGCTGGAGGGATATTTGGGAGCTGGTTGAAGGGAACCTGTAGCCTTTCTGGGTCAGAGTCTGCATTAAAACTCTCTAGTTCTTTGCTGTAGCAAAACTGCATGTCCACTTACTGGTCCTGTGCCACCTCAGCCAGGGGATGAGAGAAGGCCCATGTGTGGATGGGTTGAAGATTATAGCCATTACTCCAGTTTATCTGTTTAATGACCCAGGCTGCAAGGAAACACACCTTGGACATGCTGTACCGGGAGCAGTGGGGATACCCTTGGGCTTCATGTGATTTACAGCACCTCTCCTATGTTCATAGTGGCTGTAGCAGCAGAAGGTCCTTCCAGGCTCTCAGATGTGATGACCAAGATGAAATCTGTGGTTGTGATGTCTTAGCTCAGAGGCTGGGGGAGATTTGGCTGTATTGGGAAGAACCACTCCAGCTGTGCCCAGGTATTACCATTTTGCTAAACTTCTCCTGTTGATCATTGTGGGCTGGAAATGGGATAGTGAGGGCTGCCAGAGACCCCCCAGCTCAGTAGGTGCCTGACTGGTGCCGCTGCTCCCTTTCAAACCCTATACTCAGCCACTGAGTGACCCTTTCAGACACGGTCATGGCACTGCAAAGAGCCATTGCTTCCTGGGATGACCTCTCCTGTCAATATGGCAAAAAGGAGTTTTTTATTTCTTTTAAAGCTATTACAACAGAAGGAGAAGGGAAAACTCAGCCTCACTCTTGCTGTGATTATTTTGCCAACTCTTTCTGCTGTAGTTGTACAAGTTGGTGGCTGGAGTCTCTTATGAGCTGCTCACAGAGTAAACAGCAGCCCTTGCCCCAAAGATGTGCTGTTTTGTAGGGTTGGCTGCATCAGGTGGCATAAGCAGGCAAGACAGACCTAACCACAGGTCCAGTTGTTACCCCAGCAAAAGAAAGTCATGGGAAGGGATTTGAAGGAGGGCTGGAAGGTGTCCCTGTGGAAGTTCATAGGAAACATGAGTAAAAGTCCAATTGTAATATCCAAAACAGAAAAAAACAACACCTGCTGGCATAGCTTGAAATGCAGAATGTCAAGACTGTACATATATGGAGAAATGTTGGCTGCTGAGATGTGAGATGAGACCTTGTGTGCTGGCTGGACCTCCACGCTCAGGCCCTGGGACGTGTCTGTGTTCCACATCACCCTGTGAGAAGCAGATGCCCAGCTGGGAGCCGGCCCTTTGGTAATGGCCTGCGAATTTCCCTCGGCTCCGTTAATTGCCGCCTGGCTGCTAGTTACAACTCCAAGTCAATTGCTGGGAGTGTTGGGCCCTGCAAAACAACCCCTTGAAATCAGTTGTTAGCCCAATTAACAACCAGTTTGGCTTCAGTTCAGGCTGTTAACCATCAAACAGCTAACTGCTGGTAATGATTGATTTCTCAGCAGTTGGAGCTGCAGTGGAGGAGCCAACCTCTTTCACAAAGTGCCATTAAAGCCAAGACTTTGTGAATGCATCTGGCTCAGACAAACATTCGAGCTGTCCTACACCAGTAGAGCAGGCAAAGTGATGGCCAGGATTTCTACTGATTTTTATTAAATCATGGGTTGTTGAGGTGTGTTACGATAAACTGGCAGCCAGCAGGCCAGTGCTGCCACCACACTGTGCTCCAGGTAGGCAGCCACCACTGTTTATAGGGCAACTGCTCATACCTATGGAGCATCATGGTGTTGAGGGTCCCTGTGGATGGGAAGTGCTTGGTGTCCAGCTTTTTACCAGAGTTGCTGTTTCTGCTGGGGAACCTGCAAAAGTTAGTTTGTCCAATTTAGATGTTAGGGTGTTTCCACAACTCAACTGGTCCATTTCCATCTGCGCAACCAGCTGGGAGCTTGTAGCAGGAGGGTGGTTCCTATCAGCATATGTGAGCCTGGGAGTGCCTCCAGAGCAATCTGGGACACTGCCCCTTGTCTGCTGGTGGGTGATGCAGACTCATCAGCGGATGGGAATGTCTCTACGAAAGCCGTAAAATGCTCTCTGAGTCCCAGGTAAGTCTGACAACCTGGGGTCCAGGCAGGGTTTTGTTGAAGATTACTGGTCAGGTCTTAATCCGTTTTCCTCCACTGTTTCAGCTCTGGTTCTCTGCTGTGCACTGACAGGTTGGTTTGAACACGTTGCTGATGCTACATCAAGGGCTTTTCCCTGGGGATATTTTCCCCTTGATTAAAGTGGCTGGTTCAAGCTGTAGCATGTATGGGGAGGAGGGAGACAGCCACCTGTTAGGGAAAGACTTTGAAAACACAGAGGACGTGCTGCAGAGGTTGACCTTGTGAGATGTATGCTCTGATGGCACAGGATAGCAGAGTGATGGAGGATGAAGAGTGAGCACCTCAGTGTACTGGTTCTCCTGTGTTTGAGGGCACTTGGGAACCTGTGGTTCTGCCATGGCCTTTGGACTGCAGCCTGAGCTCCGTTTCTGAAGCTGGGTCCTGGTGTCTTTCAGCAGAACATGGGCACCCAAGACCCCTGTAGTTGTTTCAAGGATCTTCCAGCAAAGTTCCTCCAAATGCAGATCTGGCTCCCCCAGTGCCACCATTTTGCTATACTTTGGTGGGAGGTACAGTCATCTGAGATTCCCAAGCAGTACATATACCAGCACCGCACATTTTCTGAAATTTGCTGTATTAGATAGTCCTTGTGCAAGCACAAAGTCACCTTTTTTATCATATACCTACTAGAAGTATCTCTGCTTTCTTCCATGCTGGGATTACCTTGTTGAGGAGGCTGGGGAAGCTCTGCGCAGGGCAGTGCATGCTCAGTGAGCTTCTGCATCTTGGGTCAAGGAGATCTGTCTGTCTGGGTTTCTCCCTCCAGTCAGTACAAGGAGAAATGGATTTTCATAAAGGGAAAAATGAGCAGTTTGGGGCAAGCAGGAGACCTGACAACCAAATTTTTCCACTCCTTGGATCTGTGAGCAAATTTTTTATTTGCAGCTTGTGGATTTAACTGGGCTAGAATACAGCAATCCTGGTCCATGCATCTCCTGAGTGTCTTGTTCCCCCTCAGCTGTTGCTAAATGCATCCTTCCAGGAGGTGGTGACGGGAGCCTCTCACCTGCTGGAGCTGGGCGAGCCCTGTCTGCTCAGATTTTTTTCTGTATAACAGAGAAGGTCAGTTATAAACAGAAACAGTTGGTTTTGTTGGGGGCTTTTTTTAGACATCAAAAATGCTCCATCATCATCAGGCTGGCTAGGCTCTCAGCAGCCAATGCAAATTGAGTCAAACCCTCAACAGAGAATTCAGCAAGAGAAGTGGCACAGAGTTTCCAGGGCTATTTGGCCAAAGCCTTGCGTTTACGTTCCTCCTTATCCTCTGTGCCACAGCAGCTGATGCTGTTCCGGGCTCTGCAGAGACACAGGGTGAGCCCTGAGGAACACCCAGCTGGATCTGAAAGCAAGTGGCACAGCCCTATTTTTAGAGGAGTGGAGGGAATCAGTGCACAGAAAGATTAAGATCTGTAAGAAACCCTGGCAGAGCCACGAATCAGCTGAATCAATCTGCAAGAGGCCAAGAAAAGGTATGGAAGTGGTCCAATGGAGGAAGCATTGTATATATGCAATAATCTGAGCTATAAATGAAGTACAAAACCACAAAACTGATATTTTTCTTGTGTCTGATTCCCCAGCTTTGACTGAGGGTTGGACTCTGTCCCGCATTCTGACTGGAAGGAACCTGCTTTAGCACATGAGCAGATTTCAAGGTCATGGGGAGGGATTACTCTGAATGTCCGTTCCAGTCTTCTGCAATACTCAGACAAGAGGATCCTGAGCAGTGCCTTCTGAGTGAAAGCCATACTGCTTGCTTAAGGAAAAGGAAGGAAGGACATCCTATAGGGACTCCATATTTCAGCATTATTTGGTATTTTTTGTTTAAAATTGCCTAACTTCAACTCACAGCACTTGGTCTTGCACTACTCTTCCAGCTTACAGTGCCATCCAACCTGACCAAGCTTCTGCAGGCACTGCAAGTGAGTTTTCCAGGTCTCTGCTAGCTCTTGTAGGGATTTTTTTAAGCTCATTCCCATCTGTCAACATCTCTTGTGAAGTGTGGCCAAGTGTTTTGGCCACAGCATCTGGTGATGGAGTCCGGTGTTGGCTTGCTTGTGTCCAGGATCTTGAGAGGAGAAATGATGCAGTGACCACCCACTGGAGCAATGTGTCTCGGCTCAAGGAGGGTGTTTTCCAAGAGGTTCTTGCAGAGTGATTGAAGCCAACTGTGGAGCTGTAATCCTAACTTGGTCAAGACCACTGTAACTCCAGTCTGTTTTGAAGAAGAGAGGCACGGATGGTCCCTGCAGGAGGTGCAGCTAAGTCATGGTTACAGTCTCCTGTCCCTTGTTTCCTGCTGCAAAGGCTACAGCACATCTCTAAAGCAAAGGTAGCATTTATTTCATAATGAATCCTAAAATCCTGAGTCTCATGCTTGCCCAGGAGGGCTCCATCTCTGGTTATTCAAATATTCAGTTGGTGAAGTATGAGATATTTTTGTTCTCAGTTATGATGGGTAAAGCCACAATTGTTCCTCTGACTTCACTAGAATTACTCTGGATAAGTTCAGATGTGAATAGAGGTTAGTTTGACCTATTTAACTTTAATGCCCATATCTGCAGCTCTCTAAGCAAGCACAGCGACAGCAGCAAAGGCAGAGGTTTTCATATACCCAAAGATTTTGGCAGAATCTGTGTTTCCAGACTTGTTGGCTGACCCCAGATGCCATCCCGCAGCACTTGCTGAGGTGTGACTGAAAGATGGAGAGGGCATGAGCAGACAGGGAGAGAGGAAAGGTGCTGTGGAAACTGTAAAATCCCAAGGTGGCTGTGGCCTGTAGCAGCACCTGCTGCACTGACCCAAATCCCACCACTATCACAACCTGCTTAATCATAAGAAAAGCTCTTTCCTACTATTTGCTGCTGGCTGCTAAAGGGGCATCCCCAGCCCCTAAAGGACTGAGGGGGGGAGAGGGGGGGAGCGGGCAGGGGGGCAGGGAGAGGAGAGTGATGTTTGCTGACACATGCTTAGCCCTCACAGCCTTCATTGTGGGGTCTGGAGAAGTGTCCGCACTTCACTCCTTCACTCCCTCTCAGAGTGAACATTGTGAGGAGCCAAGGGTTTCACCACCTCCTCTCTACAGAGCTGTGGGTTTGCTGTGTACTTGACACCTGCTCAGGGGGATGACTTGTGCTTGATGGCTGTCTCCACCGTGGTAGCCAGCCACCCTCCACCACCCTCCCCTTGAACTGCATTGCAACAAGGAGACGTGCTGTTCCTGAACATCAGGGTGGGGTCGAGTGATATGGAGGTGGCCTCCCCACAGGCCATGCTGCCAGCTGGTGTGGTGGGATGTGGCAGCCACTGGGGCCACGATGGTCCCAGGCACTCAGATCACCAGCCAGGGCTTCCCAAATAGAGTCTGGGTCTCCCTGGGGGATTCTGCATGCCTTGAACATCAGTGAAGATGAGAAGCTTCCCCACAAGGAGGAGAAAATTGCAGCTGAGATTTTTGCTCTGATGGCGAGGCTCCGTGAGCTGGTATTTTGGACAAACCCTGAGGTCTGTGATGTGGGATCACCTTACACATGGTGAAGATGGAGCATTTTGTTTGTATTTGCTACCTATGGTGTGTGGAAGGCTCTCCTGGTGATGTGAACAAGGGGGCAAACAGTGGAGGGGACCAAGAGGACAGGAGCTTGAGTGAGTCCCAGCTGGAAATGCAGAAGAAGGCAAAGGAGACCACCTTGCCAGGCAGATGGGCTTGCCCACAGAGAGGGGAGGAGAGGCTGTGATTCCCATCTCTATGTTCCTTGGAGTACATTCCCTGAAAATGGAATGTCCATGGGGAGGAGAGGGAAGGTAGAGCCAAACACTAAGTGAAGCACATGGACTTTTAGTCCTCCTGTCACCCTGTGGGTACCGAGAGGTGACAAATGTGCAGCCTCTGCTATTGAGACCATGTGAACCCCTAATGGGCGGCTTTGGGGACCCTGACATAGAGAAATGCCAGCAAGGAAAAACCTCAGTCACATGGGCGGCTATTCCATGGCTAGTTTGTTGGGCAGCACCTCCTGCTCACTGCTCCTCCACTGCCTGCTCCACTCCAGAGCTGGGCTGACCTGGCCATACCCTGTCCAGAGGAGCTCTGCTGACTTCCCGGGAGAGTTGTTGGACACCAAGACCAGACTCTGTTCCACTGTCCGGCAACATCACAGGTACTGTGCATCCAAACCGTCAGTACTTATGGGTCTGGCCCTAAGTTGCTCTCTGTGCAGGAAAGCTTTGAGTGTGCTGACTTATTCCTGAGTGTGCTCCCTTGCTGGTTTAAAGTATGGGATACACGCTGCCATTGCTGTTATCTGAAGCAGATTTTGAGCTGTGATTTGAAGCAGGCCATGTGGTGAGTGGCCATGATACAAAAAGCCAGAAGCAGCCTAAAGAGTGGTCAGCCAGGCAAAAGGTAGTGTGGGTGTTGGAGGGGCCTGAAGAGCTCGGGACAGGGAAGAGGAGAGTTGTCAACATAATACAGAGCCTTCATCCCCAGAAACCTCCCTGTGTCACTGCTTGCTCTGAGTTAAACCTATAGATGGTTCCTACCTATGGAGGTAGGAACTCTGAAGCTGTTTGCTGCTATATTGTTTCAGGGACACATTAGGGGGAGCAGATCTTTTCCCATCAAAGCTGTGAATTCTATACCTCTGCCAACAGCCTACAAAGAGAAGGCTCAGCTCTAGATAACACTGGAGGCAGCAGGTTGAACCTCAGGTGGCTCCAGGAAGGTGCTGTGGACTTAGCTGCAAGCTGGGTGCCCAAATCATTGGCAAGAGCTGTCATTGCTGTCATGGAAGGCAACAGGTCTCCTTTGAGTTATTTGGCCTGTATTGATCTGCTAGGGAAAGTGACCTTCCTTGAAACCAGAACATCCAGAGTAGCCTGCTTACCTTCAACAGTGATCTCTGGGCAGGAAGCACAGATGTGAGTGATGAAGGCAGCAACTCTGCTGAGGAAATGCATTTAATTTGATCTACACTGCAGTTTTTGTTGGGAAAAACGTTGATGCAGTAACATTCTGCACAGTAACTAGGGGTGGATTAAAGGTCATAGAGATAATGTAGCATGCTGAATTCATAGGCAGCAGATGGGAAGAGTCCTAGGCCCAATGGGAAAATCTCCTGAAGTGTCTCCTCCATTTTACTCCAGGACTGGGTTTGTTTCTCTTTCCTACTGAGTTTCACTCCTGCCTGGACCTTTTTCCTGAGATTTAACCCACAATCCCCTTTTCTTGGTTTCTCTTAGCAGCCCCAGGTAGTGCAGTTCTTTGCTATGCTAACTAATTTTACTCAGGGATGTTACATCTCTGCACACTGGGGATGTTTGACTAGCAGGTCTGTGACTTAGTCTTTCCCCCATACTTTAAATCATTGGGTGACAGCTTAGCATGGTACTGGAGGAGCAGGGAAGAGCCTTCTACTTGTGATGCAGAGGTGGCTGTGCAGACACAACACCCAAGAGGAAGCTTTTGGTACACACAACTGGGTCTTGCTGCAGGGCTTTGTCCTGGATGAGGGGAGGAGAAGGTTTCCCCAGTCTGATGCAACTTTTGTGGTCATCTGAGGTTGATGCACAGTCTCCTGCGAGTGGAGAGAAGATCTGTGGCAGGAGCATTTTAAATGACTGTTCTCAGAGGAGTTAAATCCAGAATTGTGGCATGAGAATGTGTGTGTCTAGGTGAACAGAGGAGAGGGACACATTTCAGCTCATGACATGGAACAACTGGTCAACCACCTGAGCTCCTCCTGTGCCCTGCATAAAATGAAGATGGTGCCAAATCACAGGTCACTGGAAGTTTAATGCAAGTTTCTCAGAGGTTTCGGAGCATGCAGCAAAGGATGCTTCAGTGCAAAGCATTGCTGTTTATTCCACTGTTATCACCCAGTGGAGAAAAATGCAGGGTTCCTCATGACATCTACTGAATTGTCATAGGGGAAAAAAAGCCAAAAAGCTAAAAACCCAGCAGTAAAGTAACTCTGTCCTGCAGACCCCCCCCAGTATTTTGTGCTCTGTCCCAGCAGAGGGAGCCCGAGTTTATTAACAAATCCCGATCCCTGAGATAGCGGCTGCCAAGGTGGTACCAACGCAGGGGCAGGATGCTTGCCGGTGGAGGAAGGCTGCAGAAGGTGGAGAGGGTCTAGCGGTGATGATCAAAGCAGGACTGTGGTTCCAAACAGGGAAGTAGGGAGACCCTGCAAATAACTCTACTCCTAGGATACTGCAACCATGTCAGGAGATGGATGTCCTAGAAGAGCCAGTGGACATGTTCATTGCATGGAGAACAAATTTTGCACTGAAAGATGCAGCAGAGCCATGCTGAGATGGATGAACTGAGTTTAATTTGCTTCAGACACTTCACCAAGGCACAGCCAGTGAACTGTGTACCTGCATTTTATTGGGCTGGCCAGCTTCAGTCCTGTCCCCTAGACAGTTCTCCCAGTGAGGTTCAAAACCATTGATGTCTTCAGTGCCAAAGCTGTTTGCCATCTCTTGCCTGAGTCTGAGCCTGTTCTGGCAGCACGGCCATGCTCTATAACCATGGCATACACAGGTCTGTGGGCCTGATCCACAGCTGCTCAAACCTAATGGGGCTTTTGCACTGATTTCCCTGGTTTTAGGAGGCTCTATGTTAGTGCACTGAGGGCTCCATGCAAGGTAGCAGGAGCAGCTTTAGTGAACAGCCTTATTAGAGCTTGTAGGAATGCCCTAAGTTTTTTCTGTTGAAAATGTGAGATGAAATGTCTCCTAAGGAGACAGAAGAGTCTCAGCTGTGTGTTCTTTCTTACAGACAGTAGTCACACTAATGCCATGGATGCACACATGGGTACATGATTATTTGGGATAGGGAACGTTGGGATGCAGGAGGGTCACAGATAATTTTAGGCCAAATCCAAAGACCATTTAAATCGATGCAAAGCCCCTCATCAGCCTGAGCAAGCACAGGGATACTTGTTTTAGATCCTGAGTAACAAATTGGGACATTTCAGGGCACAGAGATGGGAAGGCAATTGATTTGGGCTGCACTCTGCAGAAAGCAGCAGACGGTTATTTTCCAAGGCAACTTTTGAAAGGAAGGTTAAATTTCTCCAGCTAGCTGGAATGCATTGCAACCCCACACCCCCTCCCCCCCTCCCCCGCCCCAGCTCATCCTATGAACAGCTGTTGTGTTGGAAACCTAATGCTGATGAAAGAGTTAAAAGCTGGTTGATGGGCAATATCGGTGACACACCTCTGAATTGAGCATACTCCTGGAGTGAGACTGCGGACTGGTGTTACTCAATGAATAGAGGCCACTCCAAGGGAGTTTTTCCTTGAATAGAATGGGGTCAGGGAGCCGCTTTGGGGAACAATGGTTGCCACCGGCTAGCTGAATTTCTTACAATCACACACCATACCCCCTGATCAAATAGCTCCTTTGTCAGTCTGATATAAAAACATGTCATACAATGATGATCTGGAAGAATGACAAGAGCTGGCCTTTCAAAGAGATCAGAAGGGCTTGTTTCACACAAAAAGAGCCCCCATCAGAGTCAAGACAGAAAAAAAATTGAGAATAAAAGAGGGTGAATGGAAACAAACAGCAATAACAACAACAACAGAAAAGAGGGCAAGTTGGAAACTTGGGTCTGGCTTGTTTCACAGCATCCCATGGCCGCAGCGGCACAGCGCAGTCGGGTTGAATCTCTGTCGGTACGGACGTGGATGTCAGATTCCACTGCCATTGGGTTCCCATTGTCATTCTGCACTGGGACAGAAGAAATTGCTGGATGGGAAAAGGTCACTTGGCCCAACGAATCATCTCCCCCCCCGAAAGCATCTCAACACCATCTCTCTGCTTTCTCACTGTAGTTCTCCCCTCTGCCTTTCTAATACAATGTTCATCTGCTGCCTTTATGCTCCTGTACGAAGTTCAGATTGCTCAGAAGGCTATTCTTGTCCATCTGTTCCTGCGAGTGGGAAAATGTCTTTATTCTCCCCCATTCCCTTGTTAACTTTCATATTTTTTTGTTTCTTGGAGAGTGTATCCTGTTTTCAACACTCTTCCCAGGATTTTTAGGGACATAATTGAGAGTCTGGATGGAGAGACGAGTTTTTTCCCGAAGAGTATTTTAAGATGTGCAAGGAAGTGGATCTCTCTTGGCTACTTCGAGGGGAACTGCATTCCTGCAGTATCTATCTCAGGAGTCCCAAGGGATGGTGTTTACACAAAATCATGACAATCATTTGCAAGCTAGAAAAATTCAGCAGTCCTAGGAGTGGGCAACTAGATCTGCCAGGCAGTTTCAGCCCCTACATGTGTTTGGAAAAGCTTATATTCAGATTTTAATTCCGTTTTATATAAAATAAGGAGTCAGAACAGTCAGAAGAAATGGTACATAAGAGACTGAGCTCTTGGAAAATTGCTCCTGAAAATACATCCACAACGATGACAATACACTGAATTTTTGCCCCACGTTTTTTTGCTTTTTTAGAATTTTTATTGGCATCGTTCTTCTCAAAAAGAAAAAAAAAAAAGATTAAAAAAATGGTGCTAAAGCTTGTAGGTGACTGTTACATTTGTATGATTAAGCACGCTAATCTGCAGGTACCTTGCAGTAGAGATAACTAACTGTAACCACTTTGATTTATGCTCTAAGACAAATAGTTATTATCATTTACAATTTCCTCATTGTGCAGTATTTTGTTTGCCCTTTCTTGCAATTTTGTATAGAATGTTATACAGCATGTTACTCAGCATATACCATTTACAGGGAAAATACTCAGTAAGCTGTATTTACACAATGCACTGTTTATTAAATACAGAGTTTATGAACACACACACACAATACTGACATGTGTAAACCAAATGAAATTCTTGCTGACCTGAATGGCTGAGCTCTTCAATTCCTTTACCTAAAAGTCTGCATTGCACAAAATTAGGGTCATAATTAATCACCTCTTCTCCTGAAACGTAGCTCTGAAAAGCGGTGCAGCTGGCTGGAAATAATTAGGCCACATCCTGAGTGCAGCCAAAATAAAGATACTTAGAAGATACTTGTTGCAAATCTCTGGTAGTCTAAGTTGCAAGGCAATTACCAGGTACTACCAGTGTATTTGAGGAGGTGGAGGAAAAATAGCCCACGTTGTGTTGTGCCGATTGTGAAATGATTTGGAATTGTAGCACTAAAGTTCGTATCACAGCAAAGTAGTGCAAAAGGCAGGTGAGTCACAGCACATGTAGTGTTAAGAGTCAGAAGCTAGATATTTAAAACAGTATTTAGACACCTAAATTAAAAGACATTTCCAGTGGTGCTGAGCACCCAACAGCTCTGCTTGGCTTTCACAGATACTCAGCAAGCAGTGACAGACAGAAAACTGACTTTGACTGTCTATCTGGAAGGCAGGTTTTAGTGCAATGGCTTCTACTTAGGGTTGCTCCAGCCTTCACCTGGAAACTGCAGGTAGCACAGAAGGTGACAATGTAGTTCTTAAATGGAATGTGCCTCCCCCAGGATCTGGTGATGGAAGACATGACCTGAACTGAACGCCTTGTGAGTGGGTTTCTGCAGTGTTTGTTTTGACCTAGCTGTCACTAAAGCATATCAAGACCGTGCCATTTTGTGGTTAACAGGGGCTACGTGAGAAGAAGCTCTTGGTATGCCATTATGTTCTGGCTGGACTTTTTAAGTCCAGTTTGACTGGGAGAGTATTACTGATGGTTTTTAGGCTATAAAATCCCTCCTGGGGCTCAGGCCTGCTGGGTGGTGGTGATAACCTGCAACTTTGCAATGCCTCTATTTTACTTGCTTAAACTGTTTTGCAATGGTGGTGTTTGGCTTTTCTGTTTTGTGGACATTTCTGTTTTGTGGTTAGTCTCAGTTGCTGAGTTCCCTTTATTATAGAAGGTCTGGATAGGTGAGATGGATAATTTTTGTGTTGTCCTTGGGTTACAATGCAAAGCAGCATAATTCTGTTAGATGTAGTGAAACTGTTGTTCACAGCAACTTCCTATCTGGCCCTGAGACTCTGGACAACTCAGGGAAAGGAAGGCATAAAAGTCAGGTTGTAGGTACATCTTAATTCTGTCCCTTTGTCAACAGGTGGTACTATCAAAACTTAAGTGACATTTCTGCCTTCTTCGGGTTGCTGGCTCTGCTGCGCTGAATCTCGCCTGTTCAAATTTCCAGAGAACCTTCTTGCATTCTCCTCTGGTTCTTACCCTGCAGTTATAACCTCAGCATTGGGAGCAAGCCTGGAAAAATTCAGAATGAAAACTGAAACCTTCCAAAAGGTAGGAGCAAATAAAAAACAGAGGATATTAATATAGCAACAGCTGGACTTCAGCTTTAATAATGTCTATTTTTTAGAGCACATAGCGATTCAGATCAGATACAGGTATTTCTGTGTGCTTCTGTTAAATCAGGCCTCTTGCCAATAACACAATGAGAGGCTGGTACACTATATTAAAATATTAATTACCAACCCCCTTTCTTTTGACGGGTCTACTAAAGATACTTCAAATGGATATGTGAGAATTGATCAAAGATTCTGCAGGTTGTTGCCACTGCTCACTGGGCATTTCAAACCAAAAAAGAAACTGACTCCCATGAAAAAGATACTGTGTTTTTACAAGCAATAAAAAACCACTGGTCACTTGATTGCTATGGGGATGGATATAACTAAACTGGGCTTTCTTAAGGCAGAGAGCACGATCTGAGAGAAACAAAAAAAGACATGGGAGAGGGAGGGAAAGAGCGAGTGAGAGAGAGCTGAATTGATTTCAGTCTGTTCAGGTCTAGCTGGAAAACACAATGCAGTGAAACGGTCCCTTAGTCGGCAAGCTTCTCTTCCTAGATTTTTCCCATGGTTTGAAGTGGAGAGGGAGGGATGATATAAGAAAAAGTGTGTGTGTGTGAGAGAGAGAAGGCTGTAGGAAAGGCAGAGAGATGAGAGACATCATTTGGAAGGGTGCAAAATAGTCCATTCCTTCTGGGGAGTGGAAAACTTTGATGTCCATGTCTCTGGTTTTAAAGTGGCAGTGTCAGGTTCAGGCTGAAAGGCCCTGGTATTTGAATCTTTGTCCGTGCTTGTGCTCAGGACTTTGCCTGTGCACACACCTGCACATCAAAACACCTGCTAGGGCATCCAGGCAGCAAATAGGTCTTGCAATTTGGAGCAGGCAACAGAAAATAAGCAAGCAGATGGGTTCACTGATTCCTTGTACAGAAGTTCATGCTGAAAACAAAACAGATTTGTATGTTTGTGTGCATGGGAAGAGATATAAACAACAGGAAAATGTGTCGTAGGCTTTACCCCTTTGCCCCTTTTAGAAAACTAAACAGACAAAGAAGCACAGTTACAGGTAAGGAGAATAATCTGAAAGAAGTGTTGCGATTTGTCAGTCACCACACACCAGTAAATTCAGTTTCAACAGTCACAACTGATGTCTGTAGCCTTTTCTCCTCTGCAAGGTCACAGGCATCTTGCACAGCCTGGCTGTTTTGTCCTTTGAGCTGCCTTTCCATATGATGCTACTAATAATTCAGACACACTAACAATGGTAAGTCCACTGCAAGCCTGGAGGAAAGGAGAAAGAAGAGGATCACATTTAGCACTCATGGCACTCAAGTGAATTCTGGTAAGAGTTGATCCAAAGTGCAAGTTGCTCTTTCTCCTTTCCTCCCTTCTAAGATGAAAAAGCTTTGCACTCATGGTGGAACTGAGAGGGCTTGTGCTCTCCTGGGTAGTGAGCTAATCTCACTGGAATCTGCACCCAAAAATTGTACCAGGCATTATCAGGCTGCAAAAGCAGAACAGGTATTTGAGAATTATTCAGAGATTCAGATCAAGCCAACAACAGACCTGTTACTGTGGTGGTGTTGGACTGTGAGGTCTCCGTTTCTAGCAAGAATAGAAGCCTATGTGCATGGGGGCTTCTGGGTCCTGATGAGAGACAGACAATGGATCAATTTATGTTCAATTCACAGACCTTCTTTACTGGAGGAGGAGATTTTTACTTGAATCCCTGGAATGTCGGCATTTTCCTTCCCAATACTAATTTTCAGTTCAAATAGATAAAGTGAAAGGCCTGTTTTCATGGCAGGTGGGCTAGAGAAGGGAAGTTTTAATGACTCTTTATTCTTGGATTTATAATCTGACATGCCGTACGCACATGTGTTTGTCACAAAACTGTGTGAGGTGCCCACCACCTCATTGCATTGCATTGTCCAGCAGATGTTAAAGCCATCAAGTGTGTTTGCTTCCAGTTCCAAAGGAAAACATTCTCTATTTTGGGATGTGGGATTTTTTTCTTAAACTGATCTAAACAAACAAAAATAGTCATGGAGAGGCAGGGCTTATATGATTATAAGAAACCTGTGTAAATGAGGATCTAAGGCCTGTTCCCTGACCCATAAACTGGGTTAGTAATTAGTTGTTCCTGCAGTTTGTTGTGGTCGTCACAAAACCCGAGGTTAGGCTGAGGACTATTTAAATATCACGTGCATTAGCAGCACAGGATATCTAAACATACATTTACTGCAGTGACAGAGCATTAGTTGCTCCTTATAATAATACCTGAGGGCCTGCAGTCACAGCAGGTCATGCCATGGGAGGTACTGTAGCAGTGTAGAAAGCACAGTGCTTTCCCCAAGGGGTTCACAGCCCAAGGCCCCAAACCTAGAGGTGAATCTGCTAGGTGGGACCTTGCACTCGTGTGGTGCTCCATGGCAGGACAAGGACCTAAAGTGTATGGACAGGGGAATGCCTTACTATGTATCGTTTTAATATACATGTGTTTCATTAATAAGAGGATAGAGGGTAAAAATTGTCTTATGGCTTGGCATATGCTGAACTGAATAGAAGTAAAGGCTGTTTCTAGCCCCAAGCAGATTCCTGCTGCTGCACTATAACTCTCTTAACTTCAGATTGATGAACTCTGTGCTTCAGTGATGAGATAAAACAGAATTAACCAGCAAGAAATAATTTCTCCTGATTGAGAAATCCTGCTGTGCAAGAAAGGACTACTAGTAAAACTTTGCCTCTGGCTATAAGGGAGGAGAGAAAGAAGCCTAGAACTCCAGTAATTCTGCAAATTTGTAATTGTTGCAGGTAATTAGGCTCTGTCTTGGTTGCTTGGTCAAGGCAGACCCAAAACTGCCTGTAGGATTAGGTTTGCTCACTTTCCTAGAGCAAATTATAACCTTGTAAGTGATATGATAGTGGAGCATGCTTCAAGAGCAAGGGACCCCTCTGTACCCAGGGGCACATCATGAGTCAGGACACTATCAGACGTGCTTGTGGCAGGCCAGGCACTGTGTGAAGTATCCATGTAGGCAAAAGGCTGATGCAGGATAAAACAGTATCATAGTCACTGCTACAACGAGGATACTCTTACACCGCTTTACAAACACTGCAAAAAGATTTGGACCAACCTGTGGAATTAATGAGAACTGAGCTGAAAATCTCTAGAAACAACTTTGTAAGTCTTGATCTTACTCTCAAAGAAGGCAGTGGGTATTTGAATGTTTAGTTCCTCAAGCTCTAAGTATGAAAGGAAAAAGCCCCTAAAATATCTTCATAGGTAGCCCCTATAAAAGAACAAGATTCAAAAGCATTCCTTCAGGAGATCAAGGACGGTCCAGCCTTTGAAGCCCGGAGGATTGGGAAATTTAAAGATCTTTGTGGCAATCATATTGTGCCATTAGAAATCTACCATTTGGAATTGTAAAGCATTTAAAAGGAATGATTCCAAATTCCACAGCTGTCTGGTGAGTGACAACTTGATGTGGCCTGGGGGGGGAGGAAGAAGGTCATTGTTGGGAAAACAGTTAAAATGAACATTTTCAGAACAGATGCTTTAGATAATACTTTGATAAATGAGGTTAAAAACAAATAAAATATTCTGGGTGACTTCCAGAAAATAACAGATCAGTGAAACAAACAAACAAAGCCCAAAATGCAGAGACAAGAAATAGGTATATGGCTGGTACTTAGCAAATAATAGAGAATTGTTCAAAATAAAATGAACAATAAACAGAGTCTGAACCAGCAAGATGAGACAATTATGCTGGCTGTGGAAGGAGATATATTTATTTTATTGCACTGCAGTTTTGCCAAGCAAGAGGGCTTCTGGAAGGCTTGGCTCTTCATTTTGATGCAGTAAAATATTTGAGAATCCATTTTTATTGCCCTTTTTTCCAAACCATTCAAGCAACTCAGCTGCTGATCAAAATACAAAAGCATTGCATGTGCCCAGCAAGTGGATAATGAAAGCCATCCCTTCAGTTTAGTATCTTTGTCAGCAGAGTGTAGTGAGAAAAGTAAACAAACAGCATCACTGATGATGAACTGATTTATGGAATTGTTTGTTTCAGCGTAATTATGACTAAAGGTCCCGATCCTGTGGCTGCTGAGAACATTGTAGGGATGGCTGCTGGCTGGGTGCCCTTAGTACTCATTAAAAGCTCCTTCTAGATGTGGTTTGGAAGCACAGAAAATAGGGCCTGTTGGGATTATTTTTAAGAGAAGTTTTCCCTTGCCCTTTAACAGAACCCATACCAAATAGCTTCAAGTTCTGATTTCTTCTGGTAGACCTTTCATAGGTAAAACCAAACCAATATGTATAATTTGGGACAAAAAAGAGAAAATTTAGCCCCAAATTCAGCAGAACCTTTTAATTTTATCCTCTTTAATCCTTTGATAATTTTTGTGCTTCTCCTGCAGAAAAGCAATTTTGCTAATCACCTTTGTGCCAATCCCTGCATTCCTGACAATAGCGTGAACAGCTTCCATCAGAGTCTTTGATGTGGGAAAGACACACACACACATATAATCTGAAAACAATTCAGCTCCTTGGTTCTCAATGGTGAGCACTCTGCTTTAATAGAGCACAAGTTCTGTGGAGGTTTCTAATCCTTTCTGCCAAACAGAAGAGACACAGTCAGGTAGCACACCTTATTCAGAAGTTAAAATAACATGTTACTTGCTCTCAGAGAAAATCAAAACAACTCAAGATCAAAAACAGATTCCGCCAACCCTAACAGGATAGACTTTCTACTCAGATAACTCTTGATCTAAGTGTGCAACAAGTAACCTGCTTTAATCCCTCAAAGCGATGGTGTTACAGATAAGTACTGTAGTAGCAGAGGAGGTGTCTTAAGTTTCAGAAATACACAAAAGCATTGGTTGGAAGGAAAAACAAAACAAAGAGCTGTCCACATGATTGTGTCTTTAGCTGGAAAGGTGTATTTCAGGGCACTGCAAATAATAAAACCCCTTGAAGACAGAAAAAAAAAAATAATAAAAAATTGACAGGCAGGTATTGAAACAGTGTTTCTTCCAAGCTGGATGTAATTGACTTACACTGTTAAAGCACAAGCTGTACAGGTATAAGCCCCCCAATTTTTAGCTTACAAACTGCAAGCCATGATGCTGGTATGGTCTGCTACTTCAGCACAGAAACCTACCCCATCTTCTAGGGGTTCAGAGCAGTCATGGGCCATGAAAGGATTTGGGTTCTTTGTAAGATTTGGGAAAGATACATTATTGACTTTATGATTATACTGCACCGAGCACCTGCATGAGCGTGAACAATGTAATGGAAATAATCACGCTACACATACAGGTTCAGTAATGGTTCAGAACTTTCCTTAATTCTTGCTCCTGCAGACACCTACATATGCACTTACTTCAGGATTGGTGGGAAAACTAGTGCCACTGGGTTCCTAGCCTGTGATGCACAGCTTCGACAGCTCCACAGCAGTCCCAGTAGCTGAAACCATGCCTGAGAACAAGTGTTTGCAGCTGCCAGTCCATTTCTCTTAAAAAAAAAAAAAAACAAACCCAAAGAAAATAGCAGATGATATCTATGTTTTGGACAAAGAATAATTATTGTTACTACGTTGTAAGGCAATTATCCATAGTTATGGATAACATAATGAAAACAATGCTACATTTAAGAGCAAGGTATAGTAATTTTTCCTTCATATTATGTCCCTGTCTGGAGCATATTTGGCCTTCTCCATGATTACTGCACACAAACATGTTTCCTCTTAGTCAGATATTTCATAGTTGTTTATACCTTGGGTCACAAAATGGGGAGCACTGAGGCCCCATTTCTACAGATGCACTTGTCCATGCCTTGGTCCTGGTATCCCAAAGGGTCCCACTGCACATGTTACTTTGCACCCAGGCTCCTTGTGGACTACACCAAGTAGCTTCTTTGGTAAAGCTGGCATGGCCACAGACCGGACATTACTGTCCACTGGAATATGGGTGTCACAGAGCAGGGAAGCACAGACTGCACATGTTGTCCCTATAGAGCAACAGAGCCAAAGACCAGAAGGAACCCCTTTGACTGCCTTAGTCTGATATCGTGACATAGGACTTGCCAGGTCAATTCCGGGTTGAAGTTTTAGAAGTTGTGGTGTAGCCAGGCCCACTTGCTAAGGGGGAAAGAAGAAAAAAAAAAAAAAAAAAAAAAAAAAAAAAAAAAAAAAAAAGCTGGTATTGTTTTTTAAGAAAATCCAGTAATGGTGAATCTACCATAAATCTTGATAAGCTGTTTCAACAGTTAATTTTCCTCACTACAAAAGCATGCTTTATTTATGAATTTGTTTCCCACCACCTTCTGTCAAGAGATCTTATCTCTTTGTCTGCTAAATTGAAGATCCTGGTATTACCAGATTTTTCTTCCTGTTTCAGTGCTCATAAGGTATGATCAAGTCGCACCTTAACCTCCTCTTTAAAAAGCTAAATAGACTGAGCGCTTTGGGTCTCACTATAAAACATGTTTGACAGTCCTGTAATCATTCTTACTACTCTTCTTTGAAACCCCTCTAGTTTTTCAACATCCTTCTTGAAATGTTGGCTGGACAAATTATTTCCAAAGCAGTCACAACAGTGTCAAAACCAGAGGTAAAAGAACCTCCCGGCTCTTGTTTGTTTCCCAGGACAGCAGTAGCCCTTTGGTCACAGCACTGCAGAAGGAGCTCACGTTCAGCTGATTATTCATCTTAATGAAGTCTTTACGGAATTGCAGCTTTGCAGGATAGAGTTACATCCTTTCAGTGTGACCTACATTCTTTGTTCCTAGATGAGAGACTTTACATTTGGCTTGACTGAAATACATACGATTTGATTATGCCTAAACTTAACATGGGGTCATGCAGCCATAAGCATCCTTTGCCTCTTGTCCCACGCTTTGTGCCTTCTACAAAGCTTTGCTAATAATGATTTCAGATTTTTTTTCAGGTCGCTAGTAAAAATACTCAATAGTGTAGGTTCCATAGGCTGTCTCTGTGACACCCTACTGGAGAAAGACCAACTTGATAATAAATCTGTCTTTACAATAACCATTTAAGATGCAGAAGTCATACAGCTTTTAATAAATTTAATGTTTCAGACATTGCTGAAGTCTATAAAAGAGCGAAGTTTAATGTCATCAAAAAGATATTAATTTGATATAAAACTGCATTCACATCAAGTTTGCATCATCTCAAGTTAAGCAAAATTTCAATTGGCTACTGAAGTCCTATACCAAATGTGCTGTTATTTCACCTGAACTAAAAATTAGGTTGAGAAATTTTTAATTACTTGGGCCATCTAATTCACTCATATCAATGCTGATAAAACATTTGCTGCCTTCTGGACCTTTTCTGACTTCCAGGGTGTATTGAAACTTGGTGTAAATTGACCAGACAGCTCCTCAGCCAGCAGTTGTGAACTTCTCAAATTAGAGGCTTCCAGAGTTGGTGATTTAGTTGTATGAGTATTTGAGTGCTTGAGATTACACAGACAAGATGACCTTCTGGAAGAGGATGCAAGTATTGTCTAAAGGCTGTATGCTATGGTAACCTCATTATACACTGAAATTTATTTTCCTACTCCACTGTGCAAAAGGAGATGCAGACTGTGGTGGGTAAGTGATACCTGTTCAAAGCATTCTAGGCAGATGATGAACTTATTCTAATTTATCTATTTTTTAAATTTGAGGGAGAAATTTCACCGAGCCTTTCAGGCTTCTGTAAAGTGGAAAGTACTATAAGAAAAAATAACACTAGACTCATATTTTCCTGCTTGACTGTCTGTGGACGGCTACTTTGCCATTTTGGACCAGGATCCTTCTGGGTTGTCAATACTCCAGGCTCCTGTGGATGGCAACAATGACTCAGTTATTATGAACTGTTGTTTCGTGGCAGTGTGCTTATATATATGTACACATACGTGTGAGGTGTGAGCACTTTTCAGCCCCTGCTCTGTGGACCCGTGGAAGTGGGAACAGACTGCACTGAAAGGTCCCTGTGGAAAGCCAGCCTCAAATCCCCTGTAGCAGGGTCCGCTCCCCTGTGGGAAAACCCCTCTCTTTTACGTGGCTCAGGAATTCGGGAGTGTTGAAAACTGCTGTGCAGCACCAGATGACCCCTGCTGTCACTTCGTGGGTGACAGGCACTCCTGACCCTGCTCAAGGATAATTAATGAGCATTAACCACCTTGCTGTTCACCTTTCTTCGCAGGGGTGCAGTGCCTAGCTGGGGTTGCTCCAGGTGGTGCAGCAGATGCTCTGGTTACCTGGGACCACCGTCCTTATCATTAATTATTCAAGCTATTAATGAATAGGTGCAGCAGGTGATGTTACTAATCCCAGCTCGGAAGGATACCGATTCGTGCACCAGTCCGCGTGGGGGGCAGGTGCGCAAGGAGAGTCCCAGCGGCTGCCGTTAATTAATTAATTCGCTAACAACGGTGGACTTGGCGGCCTTATGCCCCCTCCCGCCCCAGCAGCCACCTCCTCCCCCGGAGGGGGGCAGTGACAAGCAGCGGCTCTTGCCCCATGTGACTGGGGAGCGGCTGCCCCCGTCCATGGCCTGGCCTCCCCCGGGCAGCAGCAGCTCCGGCTCCCGGGGAGGAGGGGCAGGAGCTGCTGCTCCATGGGGAGGAAGGGCAGCCCCCGATCCCCCCAGGCGGAGGGGGGATCCCGGGCCGCCTCCCCCCCCTCCTTCCTCCCCCTCTCCCCCAACCTCCCTGCTCTGGGCCCTACCCGAGGAGCTGCTGCTCCTCATCTGCTCCTACCTGGACGCGCAGGCCTTGGGCCGCCTGGGCCAGGTCTGCCGCCGCTTGCGCTTCCTCAGTAGCCGCGATCTTCTCTGGAGGCGCATAGCCCGTGGCTGCCTCAACTCCGGCTTCACCCAGCTCGGCATCGACCTGTAAGCGCGGCCTTCCTGGCGGAAGGGGGTGGGGAGGCGGCCGCGGTGGCTGGGAAAGGCCGGGGATGCTGCGGCCTAGCTGGTTGCTAAGGGGCGTTCTGCGCTCCTGGCGTAGTCGCTAAGGGGGGCTCTTCGCTGCCGTGAGGGGGCGGAGGGAAGGGGGGGGAGCTATTCTCGAAGCGCGGCTGCGCCCTCTTTTGCGCTAAGAGGGGTGGCGAGGGCAGGGGAAGGGCTGTAACGCCGGGCCTGCGGTGGGGCCGTTCTTGGGAGGGAAGGGATAGCGTGTGGTCAGGCCCGTCCCCAGCTCTGCCCAGGAGGGTTGGGGCTTTGTTGGGAGGCCGCTCGTATTTCCTCGAGGAAGCGGGCGAGTATGGCAGGGGCTGTCCAGGTTCCCCTCAACGTCAGGCCTGGTGGGATTGGACCTCATATGTTGGGCCCGAGGCCTTCTCTAAATCAGCTTGGTCCCCCCAGCTCTTTCTGACAAAACACATCGGGTCGGGGACTTCAAGCTAAGGAAGGTGGGAGCATGGGGAAACTGATGGAGCTGGCAGGGTGACTCGTGTGTGCCCACCTTCCCTCTTCGCTTCTGAGCAGTGGCTTCTGCCGTGGTCTTGAAGACACATGAGAGAAGAAACCACAAGGGAGCGAGGCCTGGGCTGGTGCCTTGGGTGGATAATTGGGTGAAAGAGCCTTCATGATAGGGGGCCCTAGGAATACACATTTCTTAAATTCTTCTGCTCACAGAGCAGCTTGCTGGTATAGCTGGCAATGGCTGTTGCAGAGATAGTCGCTCTTGGACTCTTCGTGTCTTCTGGGTTTTAAAGTTCTGTGGATAGGGGTTGTTTTTCTTTTTTCTTCCTAGTTGAACAGCACATAACAGTCTAGGAAAAGGTGCAGGCCCTCTTGGCTTTATTGTGACACTGGCATCTATCTAGATGAAGTAAGTGCTTTTGGAGCTTGGGCTTTGGCAGTGGTTGGTGAGGACCCAAAGATTGCCTTTCCTCTCTCAAGTTTGCTAGCATACAAAACACCACCCAGAGGCTGCCACACAACGTGGGCTTTCCTTGCTAATTTAAGGATTCCAAGAGGAAGTTTATGTTCTTAGGATCTGTGAATCCAGCCCAGGATCTTGTTTGTCATCCAGTGATTCACTATTGTTTCTCTGAAGACTGTGTTGACATGAATCAAAATAATTCAGTTTTTAAGGCCTTTTTCACTGTCTCATATTACTATCTCATCAATAGCAATTTTGACTCCTGGCAGGAGCAGAACTTCGGTAGTGCTGAAACTCCTTGTGTTGGATTCTCAGGCCAGCACTTCAACCTATTCAGTCTTCACAGCTTGAAAGTTAAACACAGCTCCCTTGGAAATCAGTGGGAATAAGCACTGCAGAATGGCTGTGCATTGGACTCTGTCTACTGTGATATATGATTTTGTCTCCTGAGGAAATGAAGTTCTGTATTTTTTATTAAGAATAAGGTGATACTATGCTCCTTCAGTTGCAGGAGGGATCAGGTGTACAGCAGAGCAGGTGCAGCATATGTAAGGACCACCATTTCCCCCTGCAGAGGAATGCAGGTCTATAAACAGCTACAGAAGAGGTTTGCTAGGTCAGAGGGTTTAAGTGAAGGGAAGGGTATGTGAATATCATAGGCTCCCAGGGATTTTAATGCTGGGAGCTTAGTAATTTAGTAATTCTAGGATGTGCTTTTCTGCTGAGTCCTATTTTCAAGTTTTCTTTAAACAACTCTAGTTGCGAGTGCTGCTTTTAGCATTGGTCAGCACTGCCCTGGTCCTAGGGAGTTCAATCATGGGTAACACACCAAGTGACATTACAAGCTAGTTATGCAGGAACCTTGAGATATATCTGGAAGATGAATCCTTCAATTACTTTTAACTTCATGGAAGGTGCAGGCAATCTTCAATTCTCTGAAATAGGATGCCAGATCTTATGGAGAATACCTGAAAGCCATGCACTTGGTTTCCCTGTGTGGAGATCCAGCATCTGGGGGTAGTTGCAGGAGTTTTGCTTCAGTGGGGCAGATGGTTCTGGCAACAGATAAAAGGCAAGAGCTTATCACAGTACTGGAGGATCTGGGTATCTGTACATCTCCGTGTGTGTGTGTTGAGTTGTGGTACAGCTGTAAAGTTTCTATTTAGCTGAAGAAAACTTTAATAGTCTCTGTGGGAAGCTTGAGGGTTTTAAATAGCCATATCTTTTCCATACGACTTGGTCCTCAAGGATGTCTCAAAGATCAAGAGCAGTCTCCAAGATCGCTGCTCTTGCAACTGAAGGAGTAAGATTTGCAGAGAGAGGTTGTATTTTTATTTGACTAACCAATACAAGTTGGGGATGGGTTGGGGTAAGCTTTTGGGCACAGGGCCTTTCTTTCTGAGAGTAATATTAAGTAGAAACCTGGTAGGTTGCTCATTGAAGGTTAAATTTGAGTTGAGTAGGTACTTAAACTAAAATATCACTGTGTAAATAGAATGGTGATGAAGATGATAGATAGCTAGACCTTCTTGATAACTGTGCTTTCTTAGTGATACAGAGTAAATCTTGAGTTTGTCAAGCTTGGCTTTGACTCATTCAAGAGCTGGAGCTTCTGTTGCACATTCTGGATAACACTGCACACAGGGAACACTGTTTTTTGCTTTGAGTTTTTTGTGCAATACTGTCCACAATTGAGAAAACAAAGACTGGAACCATTTCTGGTAAATGTGCTTAATGAAATAACGTGTGGTTCTAGCATTAGATCTTAAACTGATGGTCCCTGGGAGACTGGCGTAAGTTAAAAACTAGTCTAGGGAGTATTTACTGCTTAAAAGAAACAAAAAAATATCTCAGAATAGTTTGATCATTTCTGCTGTTAAATGGATTTTGATAAGCCATCTGTTAATGCTTTGTAAATAGAGATAAATTTGAGCCCAGAGTGTTAGCTGTGAAACTTATCCCCCCACCCCCACTTCCCCATTTTCTTAAAAGGATGATTAACTTGAAAATGACACTTTCTTTCAAATGTTGTTTCTGTTAGGTGTATCTTCAGATAATTGTAACAGAAAAATCAGAGGGAGCGGGCTTTAGCTTGAGTGTGAAACAATGGTGCAGTCAGCTTGCTTATAAAACTTATTTATGCTGAAATAGGGAAGAGAGGAAATTTGTGAGAAACTGGTTGCAAACCCTAGCTACATGGAAAAGAGAAATTGTAGTATACCTGAGACAATTTGATGTAATTGTTAACATTATGTACTACTCTGAGTAGTACTTCTCACCTTTGAAAATTGCCAGCTATGGTTATCTCAGGACACATACTTAGGCTTAAAAAAAAAATGTTAAATTGATTTGCTAATGTAGTCAAAGGAAGGCATGGACTTAATCCCAGACACTATCCAGGCTGAAAGGCATATTCACAACACTGACAATCTCCTATTTGCCCTTTCTGGTGAAGCTAACTGGGAGCTGCGGGTGTAAATGAAGTGAAGTATTTAAAGTATTGATTCAATCACTTGCTTGCAGAAGAAGAAAGTTTGCTTTGAGCAATGTTTCTGTACACTTCATTCCTTAGGGAGGGAAAAAAAAAAGATCAGTAGGTTCATATCAGTGTGAATTACTGTATATTAGGAACAGCGGGCCTGACTTGGAAGGGTTCTTAAAGCACATTCTTAGTGTGAAAAATGTGCTGTTTCTTCTTTGAGTCAGCAGTAAGCAAATGCTTAATAGAATATTGTGGCAGTGTTATTGAAGTAAAGAGTCGTTGTAGATGGATGTGCTTCTTGGCACCTGTCCTACAAGTCTTATGTCAGGCTGCCGCTTGTTCTCTACAGTCATGTTTATTTTACGTGTAGACCTGTACTGCAACAAGACCTTTTCATGGGGATGGTAAAAAGATAGTCCCAGCGCTGAAGATTTTTGCTTCACTCAGTCATAGGAGCAGCTGAAGCAAGAATTGAGGCCTGTCTTCATGACGTATGGTGAATGGAGCATTTTTGTTCCAAAAACGTGTGGCAGCATATCAAAGAAAAGCTAAGGCTGAAGAATGCTTTCTGCAGCTAAACTGTAGCTGAGCAGTAGCACAAAGCCTTTGGGGTTTTTGGTGGGTATAGTGATATTACAGTTGTGTCTGGTAGCCTGTGTCTGTTTTGCCAGCTGTTTTACAGGCCGAGCAAGAGCAGTCTCTACCCTGATGAGCTTGCTGCTTAAATAGCCAGGGTAAACAAGGGCTGGGAGGGGAAGAGGAGGCAGAAAGATGTCAACCAAGCTGCCCTCTGTGCAGCAGGTCAGTGTCAGAGCCAGGAATAGCGGGGGATGCTTTTAGTCTTCATCCAGTGCCTGCCTGCTGGACCACCTTGGGCTGGAGAAATCAGAGAGGCGAAGAGCTTATTGCAAGGTGGTGCTTTATTTAAAGCATGGAAGAAGGGAATAAAGTTGCAGCTGGGCTAAACTTATTTCCTCTTTTGTAACAAAGGAATTTTAGAGGGCAAGTTAAAAGTTGCAACATAAATAGCTTGCCAGTGTGTTTTTTGTAATATATTAATAGCTGTTGTCAAAATATAGAAATGTTTCTCTGCGAGTTTTGTTTCTCCCTGTCTCGTGTTCTGCCTTGCCCACTAGGATCATGGTATATTCTCCAATTCAGAGAAACAGATGCATGAATGGATTAAGTTATCATCTTTGGGTATTTAAGTGCTGTGTAAGCATATCTGTGAGTTAATAAAAGATGTGTTTTCTCCAGATCTTGGAAAAATATATACACCTGCAGGAGCAGGAAATGGCCAATCGATGGAAGTCAAATCCAAATGCAAACTGCAGCAATCATAGGAGACCTCTGCCTTCAGTACTAGAGGGGGAGGGAGTGTGAATGCCTGTAAAGCTGCTTCAGTTTTCCTTCATTTTTTAAAGCTTGTTTTACCAAAGTTTCATTACTTTGTCTGAAATTAAGTAGGCAGTGAACTGGTGCAGATAATGCAGCAGAAATACTCTGGGGAGGATATTGCAATAGTGGCAGAAACCTGGAAGAGGGCACTCAGCTATAGCTTTGTGCTGGAAAAGTTAGTGGGTTTTAGGAACTCCTGTTAGATTTGTTCTTACTCTGTCTTAAACTGTTTGTTGTGGGCAGGACAGATCTGCCAGGACAGCTCCACAATTTTGAAACTGCTTCTTGTTCTGGGAATGTGAATTGTTTGTAAGAGTTCTTTCAAGGCTGCCTACCCTCCCCTTAAAATCTTCTCGAGTTCCAAGTGGAAGAAGAATTTTACCTAGTTCAGGGCTTAAAAAAATGTGTGCTGTGCTTGTTGTTTTACCCCTGTAACCTGCATAAGGGGAACAGCCATGGGTTATTTCACTCTATCCTAATACCACCCTGACAGTCTGCTCTTTCAGATCACAATGCACATCACAGCTATTGAGCAGCTGCAGGTTTTCTCTGATCTTCCCAGGGCTATGTATTTTTTGAAGCAACCCAGATGTCATCTCCTAAAAGCCTACCTGAGTCCCTGAGAGAAGCCAAACCCTGCCTGGAGTTTCTAGCTGTGTTCCCATGGCAATCACTTGTAAGGGGCAGAGTGGTCTGGCTCAGTCTTGGTGGTGGTGTTTTTTGGAAAGCCTGTGCGAAGGTGTGTATCTTTGCTGTGTGTACAGAAATTTGCCTGCAGCTCTGATTCTTATTAGAGTCTCGGGCTTCTTCATGCAGGTGACTTGTTCACGAGAGTTGTTAGGTGGAGCAGTAAACCTGCACAGCCTGATAATGTCTAATGGATAGTGTAGACACACCAAAGGAGGCAAGAAACAGTGAGAGAACAGTCTGCTGTAGCTCACTTCCATCTCAGAGTTATTTGAACCTGTGTCAATTAGGAAAGGGGGTAGGACAGAAGACAGTAACCTGGCAGTAAGCTAAATAAGCATCATGTGCTAAAGGAATTCAGGTGGATTTTTTTGCCCTGGAAGAGACATTTTTGAAAGCCAGCCAATTTGTTGAGGACAGCAACAGGAGCTCTTGACATAAATAGCTCTTCCCCCTCGGCTGTCTGTTGGTGGCCTGTGACTTGCAACTGCACTGAGACCCTGCCACTCAACAGGTGTGTCCCCATTAGACAAATAAGTGCAGTTGGTCCCTGTGTTAGCCATTCCTGCCACAGGGCCAAGGTTGAAAGTGGGGTTTAGCCACTGTGACCCATTTGTTCCTCTGTATGACCCTTTCAGTCAAGCCAGAGGCAGCCTGGTGACAGCTTTTATGCAGATAGCAGATTTTGTCCACAGAAGAGATTTGGTCTCAGCAGGTCTCTGGAGACTTGCATTTCCAGATGAACTCTTCTGCACTTTATATGTTGCAAAATGTGAAGGACTGGTGGGTTGGGATGCCCCATGCAGCTGGGAAAATATACAGTATGACATGTTGATGTTATCTTCTGTAACACAGTATATGTTGTTGCAGGCACCGTTGTTTTGGCACATGCTGAAATTTTAGATGGCTGGTAGGAATCTCCCCAGGATGCACTAAAGCACAGAAGCTCTTGCTATTGCAGAAATGCCATTTCTGTTGAAAAAGGAGGTGGGCTGGGGAGGAGATGACTGAAGGCAAAACCTGCTGGAGGTGAAGTTTTAGGAGGAGATGTGCTTAGTCTCTGGGTGAATGATTTTTTTCTTTTGTTGCTTTCCTTTGGGGCCCAGGGCAGCAACTGCCATGGTGGCTGGGGTCACCTGGGTCAGTGGTGCTGTGGGGGGATAGTCCCAGTCTCTCACTTCAGCAGCTGGGAAGTGAGCTCCAGAAGGAATATTACATTTCTTTTGGTAATTCTGCCAAGAAAGAGAGGAAATCCATAATTTTAGCAAAATACTTAAACTTTTTTTGGTAGGGTGGGGTGAGGTAGGAAGGGGGAAATGAAAAATCCTTTATAATGAGTTGCCTGGGATGGCTTTTATCCTGGAACTCTCTCTCGGGCTGTAAGAAATTTTCAGCTTCTCTTTCTTAGAGTAGCAAAGTCTTTGTCTTCCATCAGGAGTGTGTGCAACTGCAAACATACATTAGCTCAGGTTAAGTATTGCACCACGTGGTTTGGGATCCTAGTAGGGTGCTGTTTGGTTTAATTAGCTATTAATAAAGCTACCCTTGCATGTTCTGGATAATTGCAGTGCCCTAGCAGAGGGGTAAAACAACAGACTGATGGTCTTTAAAACATTTTCCTTGAATTTCACTGAGTTTTCATGTTCAGTGTTCACTAGCTCCTTCATCCTATGTTTCCTGTCATCCTAGGATATTGGGCTGTGCTTCCTGTTCTTCAGTTGCTTTCTGATGCAGGGCTGTGTAGCAATCCTTCCCCAGCAAGTCAGCCTTCAGCAGACTTGAAGTTCACTGTTGGGTGGCTTCTCTGAGAATGTGAATGCCAAGATCTTGATTTCAGAGAGCGCTTAAGTACGTACTGACTGTTAAGCATGTGGCTTAGCATTTTGCTGGATTGCATATGAAGAAAGGTCAAAGTGTTCATTGGCTGGTGGATAGTGGTCCCTCCACAGCATCTTACTTAGTATTTGTCTTCATAAGTGGGTTGGTCTCCTGAATCTTTGGATGTTCAATTCAGTTGCTGAAGTGGGAGGTACTTTGTTAAGTCAGCCACTCAGTATGGATGTGTCATGTCTGCTGATTGTCTCAGGTCAACACTGAACAATTATTAAAGATTTGCTTGTATAGAAAGTGTGTTGATGACAATGGAAACTAAATGGTCTTTGTAGGGGAGAAGAGGATCTTTTTATCAAATTATTAAGTTTATACAATAATGCCTTTTCTAACTTTCTAAGATTTGAGAACTACTCTTGTGCATTGCAGTGATGCTCATCGCCTTTTCTGATGCATTTTGGATTTTTTACTCGGGATGGTGCTGTTGAGGAAGCAAATCAAATTATATCTCAGCACTTGATTCCATCACTGGGCTTGATTTAACTTCTCTTCTGGTACAGAGGATCAAATGTGTCTGACCAACACTTGAAAATTATTGCAGTTCAGTCTCTGCTTCACTGGTATTTGCAAAGGGGAGAGATATGTCAGTCCAATTCCTACATCCCCTTTCTCAAGGCCTCTGTGTGTTCTGTCTCCTTTCTTGCCTCTATTTTGGATAAATAAAATTTAGGGAAATAACAGCTGGATGCTTCTGAGACATGTTTACATTAGATGGATCCACAATTGCTATATGGAGGAGACAGTCTGGATGAATAATATCTCTATTAAAAGTAAAAGGTGTCTGTTGTCTGAGTAACTGCAATAGTGAGCTGGTACTATGGACCAAGCCAATGTGTGACTCTCCTCTGAAATTCCTCTTTCAGCACCAGGAGGATCAAGGCCTGCCCCCAAATAGAAAAGTGATGAGCAGTGTAAGATGGAGGCTGCTTTTGACCTTGGATTCACCTTTTTTGGAGCCTTGGAAATTACATCTAATCTTAGTAGGGTTTGTGTGTGGAGCTCAGGATGTCTGGTTGGGCCAGTCTGTGTTGTTGGGAGGGGGTTGTGGCCTGAGTGCGTTTTCCATCACTGTGCAGCCTGGTGACTTAAAGTCTGTACGTGGGGAGAACTTAACTGAGGATTGAGTGTGGGGAGGAGAAGTGTTTTGGAGTAATGAATGGAATTGGATGTAGGCGGAGGGCCTGAACTCTGTCTGGGAGAGTAATAAGCAATGAGGAGGCTGCTGGACCTAACCTGACTTCGCAGTGCTGTGCGTTCATCTCAGTCACTGTCTGGCCCCACGAACTCCTGCAAGTGCTCACTTTAAAAACAGAATTCCTCTTCTTGCAGCCTAGGCTAACTCTATAGTTTCCCTGTTTTGTTTTGTTGTGTTTTTTTTTTTAAAGGGTTAGGAGAAATAAAGAGCTTGTAGCTTCCTAAATTCAGGGTTTTTTTGTATGGCTCTACTGCTCATAAACTTACAGTTGCAAAATTTTCTAGGGGATGAAAATCTTTTCTGTGTGTGGTTTCTGTTTTTGTTTAAAATGGGTCACATGCCCAGGAATGCAGTCAAATTATAATGGTGACTAAGTGCCGGAAAGCATAGGAAAGGGGAGGGATGGGTGAGCAGAAAAAAAGGAGCCTGAGGCTATGGAAGGAAGGCTGGGAAAATGAGAATCTGGCCAGGCCGTGGGGCCAGGTTAGAGATTCCTACACCCATTACCAACTACAGGAGATATTTATTTACAGGGAGCTAGTATTCGTTTTTAAAATGGCAGAGTACCTAAAAATCCCACTTTTGGGATGTGGATTGGAGACACAGTAAGGATGGGAGGAGGGAACCGGTCCTAATGGGCACCAGTCCCCATCTCAAGGATCTTCCCTTCATTCTATGCATCTGGAAACATTGACTGCTGAGAAATGCATGAAAAGGTGAAAAACTCTTGTAATCTAGTAAATGGTTCACAGCCCCCAGTTACAAAGGATGACTTCAAGAGTTTCTGCTTGGTTATACTTTTCTGATCTTTTCTACCTAAGCAGCTCCACCATGGCCATTGAATAATTAAGTTTGATGTGAGAAAGATGGGAGCTAAAGCTGCCTTTCCATCCCCTCTTTAATCAACCTTGGATCATGAAAGCAAAACAGATGTTGAACAGCTGCTTGAACTATGTTCATGTAGACTCTAGCAACCTTGGTCCCAGGTCTCTGTGGTACCTACCTTCTGTCACCTCTTGAGCTGCGTTGATCTTAGCTCATCTCAGCTTGTCCTAATAACTTCGATTTGTATCCCAGCAACTGGTGATGGACTACAGTTCTGACTATAAGTAGAGAATTTTCCAGTGATATGGTGGAAATCTCTATCCTTTCATGAACTGCTGCAAAAGATAGTCACTCCTGGAGTATGATTGCTAATTTCATCTCTCTTCCTCTGTCTGCAGAGCAGCTGGCATTCCAGTGAAGGAAAGGGTGAAAGTATCTCAGAACTGGAGGCACGGACGCTGCCGCAGGGAGACAGTGCTGAAATGGAAATGCAAGCAAGTGGCTCCTTTCTCTTCTACTTTCTGTGTCAGCTGCTGCGGGGCCTTGGTTTTGTGTCTATGCCCTGAAATGAGGTGTTTCCTGCTCTTTGTGATCCATGGAGTCTTACAAGTGATGTTGCTGGCCTGTTTTGGGTGTTGCTGGCTAGCTGGATGTGGGGTAACTGGAGTTACTGTCTTGCCCTAGGGATTCACTCTGAGAGTCAAGAGTTCCTTTCTTAGTAAGAGCTTGAATTTGTCATCGTCTGACCTGGGCAGTTCTAGTCTGATTTAGCAATATTCACTACAGCCTTAAAACTATTATGTTGTATAGCATGAGCAATTTTCTGTCCTGCTGTCACAATGACCATACCTTGATCTAGATGTGGACTTGTGTCCCCCTCAAAATGCTTGGTTTGTCTCCCGTGTTTATCCTGGTCACTGATTTGGACGGACAAATCTAAAATGCTAATTGCCATTCCTCTTCCTTGTGCTTCTTCATGGTCCTACCTTATGCTTCTCTCCTTTACTTAAAAAAATACATATATTTAACATTAATGAGAGGAGATTGGAACAAGAATTTAACAACAAAGGTGTACTCAGCTTTCAAAGCAAAACAAAAGATAGGTCTTTTGTCTGAACAGCACATTTAAATTTTCAGTCTTCAGACAAGGAAAAATGAGAGAGACTGTGGTTTGTTAGCTGCTGAAGAACAGGGACTTGCTACTGGGCTTTCATACTTTTTTGTGCTGCGTAGATTGAAGTGGTGGATAATGTGCCACTGCTTGTCTAAAGTCCTGGGAACAGCTGTAATGAGCAGAGTGGGTTTTGGTGCAGGTTGTATACCTGCCTTTGAAGTGCTTGAAACCATCTGTGAAGACAGGCTCTGTGGATGTTAGAGATCATTACTAAACCACGTTCCCAAGTGAAAAGGTAAGGACTGATTTAATGAGGCCACCATCCAAATTGCATCCTCTAATTTTCATCTATCTTGCTTCAACTTTGTTACTTCTCCTTATGAAAAAGCCATAGAAAAAGGTAAAAAGCTAAAGAGCAGCAGGAGGAGAGCCACAGAAGCTGGCTGTAGTCTAGGTAAGCTGGATATTCACTTGCTTTTAGAGGACTGCGTAGGAGTGGAGGAAGGAAGGGGAAATCAAAGCCCACCTAAAACCAAAGCTGCTGCTCCAAAAATGCCACTTATTTTTTCCATGCATCGAATCAAATCCCAGATGAATCTTATAACCTATGCTCAAGTGCTTTGTCCATGTGACTAAAAGCCTGTGATTGGAGATGAATGCAGGCAAGCAGGAACCTTCTGTCTAATAAGCAATCTTGTCCTCTTGCTTGTTTTAGTTCCTCATTGTGATGTTGTGATGTGCGGCTGTGAGTAATGGCTCTGCTGATACAGAAAATCATGGCCTCTGAGGATGGATGATCTGCAAAAAAAGAGGGAGACAGGTTTTTACAAAAGCTCCCCTGCTTTCAAGACAGTTTGTTCCTGAATAGTTTGAAAACTGAAAGGCTGCTCTGTGGAAAGGCTCTGGTTTTGCTCAATGTTTGCATGAGTATTGGTGCACTCGGTAATGACTGCAGAGTGAAGGCCATTTTGTACATCCATGCCCCATAGGACATAAGCCCCATGTCTCTTTGTATCTGGCCTTGCCGTATCCAGAAGGCCTATCTACTGATTCTCTGGTGGCTACACAAAAGCAAGACCTTGAGCAAAGAGCTCACTTCATAGGTGTGCATGGTAGCCTGTTCTGTTTTCTATATTTTGGTTTTGTTTCAAGAATTAATAAAAATCTTGTGATGACAGACTTGATTCAGGTGTTGAGTGTCGTCTTCTCTTCTTGGTCTCCCAGGAAGTGAAGCAGTATTTTCTACTTGTAACTTCAATCTTCAAAATACTATGGAGCAGCTCCTTTAGCAGTCCTCTGCTCTTGACCTGGAACCTGTCTGTAGAAACCTACCACTGTCCCACAGATAGCAAGGGGCAGAAAGGGTGTATGGACTCTTCTGAAAGATGGGCAACAGAAATCAAGAGGTTGCTCTGCAGTTGCTTTGACTCAAGATGTGAATGTAGGAAAATACCTCCTCTACACAATGCGCAAAAAGTTCTTGGGTAGCCTCGGACTTACCCTGCTGCTGTATGTATCAGCATACAGAGAATGCAGGAGATGGAGGACTTCCTGTCTGTAGGAAGACCTGTGTTAGTTGATGTGACCTGCTCCCCTGCTCAGATGCATGTGAAACAGTGGCAACTTTGTTGCCTCTGCTGGGGGGGCATCAGCAAATAATGTGCAGGATCAAGACTGTTTGCACCAAGAGCCTCATTTTGAAGGCTCTGTTAAGAAATGCTTGACATAGCTTGCAAGTAGTCTAGTTTCTTTAAAAGTACAGTGCTTGTGAAAAGTACAGTGCTTGTGAAAAGTACAGTGCTTGTGAAGAGGAGTCAGGAAGACTTAAGTATTTCTTATCTAAACTCACTGGACTCTTGGTCATCTTTTCTTTCAGAGATTCCATGCTTCCTTTTCCTCATCTCTTGGTTAGAAAAATGCCAGCAATGTGATCTGCTTTGTATGTTGCTGGAGAAGCTTCACTTCTTAGCTGTGCTATTACTTCAAGCTCTGCTTTTGCATGTTACCAGCAGCTCCAACTTCACAGTTCCCTTGAGTGGGCATTTGCTTTTGTTGCTCTGTTTACATATGCAATTTTTTTCTTTTTGTCTGTGAGGTGTTTTGTTTTGTTTTCCCCACTCCTGCGCACCCCCAACCTGCTGTCTGTTTGCAGTTTGATGCCCTGGATGGAGCTGGATGGCGAGTATCTCTACCTGTCTCAAGCAGAGAACATCCATGCCCACCGGCTCTGTCCAGACGGTGCAGGTTTGCAGCGTCACCCTCAAGCTATCTTCTCCGGCCACCAGGAGGATGTATGTCGCTTTGTTCTTGTAAACTCCCACATCGTCAGTGGAGGGGGGTAAGTTTTTTAAATGAAGGAGCTCAAGGAGTGTGGCAGTGAAGTTGGCAAGATTGTGTGTAACTCCAGCCCAGAGCAGAGGGGTCGATCTTGCTACACAGTGTCCTCATGCTTGGCTGTGTTCAAGTGCTGCTGCCTCCTCTCTTATGAAAAAGCTCCTAGTATAGCAGTGGAGCAGCTGAGTCGTGTGCTGTTGACTTTATAAAGTGTCCTTTTCTCTTTTGAACTTGTGTAGATGTCCACAGGATTGACTGATCAGACAATCCTGACGTGCAATTTTTATTTTGTTCCCTGTTAGAGTCAGGGTAGCTAGATTGTGTTCTAATATTCAGAACTGCTGGTTAAGAGGAACTGCAGTGGTGCATAAAGCTTTCTAGAGACAAGTGTGTGTTTATTAGACCTCCTGATATCGTTTTGGAGAGGGGGGAAAACTGCCAAGCATTCCTGCACACACACACACCCTTCTCCAATTAATTTTGCATTTGGCTGGCCTTTTCAATTACAGCAAATGACAGAACTGTTATTTATAAAGTTTTAGCTATTAATATATGCAGCACTCAAGCACAAAATTGGGAGATGCAAGCATGGCTGTCTGCCCTGGATATCTTAAGACTCTTTCCTGTGAACTGTAACTCAAAATTCAGGTCAAAATGAAGGTATGCCTTCAAAACTTCAGTACCTCTATTGGTTGAAAAAAGTCTAAATGTTTTTATAGTTAATTCAAAGCACAACACATGCACAGCTGCTCTGAAATGAATGAAAAGCTGAGACTTGGACACAGGTGAGAATGACCTCTTGTTTCCTTACTCCAGCCATTCAGCATCCAGGCAGGTGTCTGGCAAGCTCAAAGCAGTAGGAGTAGGAATGACTGCCATACTGGTTTCTGTAGCTTAAAACAAAGTGGAGGGTGGAAAGATAGCCAGGAAAACTTTCATGTGTGGTGGTTTGGGCTTCAACTGGCCAGATGTGGGATTGCAAGAGAACAGGTGATGTGTGCGATAAGTGGAGGGTTAATAATGCTGAATGAATTTCAGCTCCCATGAGAGACCAGTCCTGGTCTTTTTGTGGCACTCCTAAGCACTAATGGAACGTACATGTCCAAGGGAGAGGCAGCTGATACAAATTCCCTGCCTGGGGATTTGTTTTTCAGAGATGGAAATATTGTCCTTCACAAGATCCATGGCTCTTACAGTGTCAAGTTCTCTGCACATGAACAGGAGGTGAACTGTGTGGACTTCCAAGGTGGCCTCATTGTCAGCGGCTCCCGGGACAGAACAGCGAAGGTGAGCCGTGATAGCCCAGCTGCAGGTGCTGCTGCAGGGGTGACTTCAGAGGTCTTGTGCCATGAATGTTTAAGAGTCAGCAGAACTGCTGTGAGCCCTGTCTTTGTGTGTCAGCTGGGTATCTTGGTGTAGGCTCATGTCTCTGAAAAGATGCGTGCTGTGCCAAGCTTTTAGGAAAGAGATTTGGCAGTACTTTGACATCAGCTGCTGGTTTAAACTAGGGAGTGCAGAAGGCAGCAGCTGATGTTTTGCTTCTTTCACTGTACGGCTAACACTGTAGTGGAGATCCATGCCAGTTAGTCTGAAATTTGCCATATGTATCTTAAGCACATCCTTGCTTTGGGATGCAGTGCTGCTTCACATGCTCTCTGTTGTATATTCAATCTCTTGAAAGGGTAGCATGGTGTCTTTTCCAAATCTGTGGGGTTGTGTTTTATTTATTTGTGGCTTGTGGGTTTTGGTGAGGGGTTTTTTTTTGTTTGTTTGTTTTTATGGTTCTTGGTTTGTAAACCAGGAGTGAAGTTAGACTATAAATACTGTTAGCTCCCATTTTTCTCTTCCGGGTGACATCATTGAATCCTCTGACTTAATTTTTCGCTATTTCTTTTGGAGGCAGGACCTTGCTGATTTTTTGTATTTCTGGGTCTGGTTGGCAGCGCTCTGTTCCTACACGGACCTAGAGTGTTGTTCTCCTGAGCTGTAACCAGCTCTGGTTTAGTAGTTTAGGAAACTCCATGTATGTGTTTCACCCTTTCCCTGCTAGCAAGATGCAGTACCTGTAGCATCTTCACAACCACTAGTTTCATTGTTGGCAGTGGTTGCTTTATGTTGAGAGCTTTGGCTGTTGCTGAAGGTAGGCTGATGGATACTCATGGTCCCTGTTACATATTGTAGAGCAGTAATGGAGGTAAAACTGCTATTCTTGTTCTGTGAGAGGGGAAGCTGTGGCAAAGGCAGACTTAAATGCCCCTTTCAAGGTTTTTTAGGAAGTGTGTGGTAATGGGTAACTGTTTGGCAGGCTGCTGAGCAGCATGGCTGTATCTGTTCTCATTGTTCTCTGTACTCCTGGGTAAAATCACTTCCAAGTAAAGCAGTGCTCAGATGCAAAGAGCACTGTTGGGGATGCTGTTAGGCCTCTTGGGAGCAAGGACTCGATGCTGCTTTGTCTCACACTTAGGCAGGGCTGCTTCTCCCTGTTTTGTGGAGCCTCTTTGCTGAGAGAATGCCTTCTTGCTGCTTCCCTGGCAGCCAGAGGACAGACCTCCCTGACCTTGAGAATAAATTCCTGAAGGCCAGAAGGGAATTTAAGGCTGTTTTTCTTGGAGCTAGTGTGAGATCTTGCCCACCCAGTGCTCCCCGCAGCACAGGCTCTAGGGATGTTCACCTTTTATTTTTTATCATCTCTCTTGTAGGCTGTCTTGTTTGCATGAATGAGACTCTTGGAGGGTGGAAGGGAATCCCTACCAGCCTTTTAAAGGGGCTCTAAGTGTCTAAGCTATTGAGGGCTCTGCTGAGTGTTGATTAGGACTAAGCCCTGAAGAGCTGCTAATGTACATTCCTGTGTGATAGGCACCAGATAGTGTGCTCTGAGCAATATTTTTAACCTGTAGGAGATAGGGATGCCTTAAAAGAGTTAAGCTTTTCTGCTGCTTTTGCTGACACTAGGTGCTAAATTCCCCACTGACAAGAATAGCCTGCAATCCTGGGCATTATCAACAAACAAACAAATAGGGGACTCCCAGCTTTGAAGTCTTGAAGTGAAACATTGGGGGTCGGTTACACAGAACTAGGGGGCTCGAGTCCTGTGGGCCAAGAAGGAAGGCAAGGTGGAGAAAATGAAGGCCACAAGCAGAGGCCTCAGCAAGAATCTGGGGGGCTTTATTAGGACCCAGAAACAAAGGAGGGGGTGTGGTGAACTGGTGAAAGGGGATGTGTATGTATGCACTAGTGGGGGAGGGAAGAAATTATCTCACTTTGTCAATGAGCAAGGGGGGGGGCATTTGAAAATAGCCTGAGGTGCACTTAAGAAACTTGGTTGCAAAGGGGTGGGTTTATAAAAAAAATATTTTACAGGATAGCGAACAATTGATTTTTTTAGATAATATGAATGGAAATTTTTCAGGGATGGTAAAAGTCTTCCCACGCTGTTCAAGAGAACAGCAGAGGTTTGAACAAATCCCACTTCTTGTTTATTTAACTACAGAAGATGAGAAGCCTCTGTGGTGAGTGTTACCCTAGAGGCATGGTGATGATGGGGATGCTCTCTCTGTTACCAGTGGGGTGGAAGGTCATACTCATAAGCTGAATCTTTGTGTAACTTTAAGTGCTTGTTTCTGCCAGTGATTGAAGGCTCTGCTCTTCAAAAACAAGTAATGGGAATTCAAGGAGAGGATCTTGGGGAAGGTGAGCATGGCAGTTTTGGCAGCTCTTCTAGCACAATGTTAGCAGCGTGCATCCTATTTCTGCACCTTCTAGGTGATGTGGCATAACATGCATCTCTCTCTTTAGGTTTGGTCCTTGTCCACGGGCAGAGTTGGGCAGTGTCTACATACAGTGCAGACAGAGGATCGAGTGTGGTCCATTGCTATCAGCCCATTATTAAGGTAACTGAGATCTCTTTATTCCAAATTTCCAACAGAGAGAAGTAAAGGAGTTGGATAGACTGTGCATCCACAAATCTCTCCAAGGCACCAATGTGACACTTCAGGGACTTGATTTGGGTGGAGGGTGATCAGGTGCTTGTGCCTGCAGTGGGAGCTCAGGGAAGAGCTTGTGGTTTTTGTTCCCTGTAACAGTGGAGTGATTAGCTCATAAAGAGGCTGTGAATATGGCCCTGTCTTCCTGTTACAGTCTCAGATGGGACCTGCTCATTCTTACTTGCAGAGTGAACTCTGGCTTGCTAATTAGAAACAATGAGCCAGATTCTCTTGAGGTTTTGTATACTGAAAAGATACCAGCTTGTATTCTCATTCCATGGCAGAAGAGATGCCAAGCAAAAAGCTCCCTTCTTGGGAGCTGTGTGTGGTGGTTAGAGTTCAGTTTTCTTCAAGCAAGCTGGACTAAGAAAGGTGGAAGTGGAGTTGTGGGATGGGGTTTTCCAGCCTCTATTGTCTGTAGCCCTGTACTTCTAGCGTGGGCATAATGCTACAACTTCAGCATGGGAGGTAAGGGCAATAGCTACACCAGTGTGTTCCGGGGTATAGTTCAAAGTGCTGCTGTTCTTGAGGAAGTGAAAATCTGAGAATTTGAACTCTTGCTGTTAAAATCTTAGTGACCATCATTGATCTGTTGCTGTTGGTTCACTGTTTAGCTGGTCGTCTGCCTGTAAGGGAGATTATTCCTCAGCCTTTTTTAAGGAAGGGAATAAGAAGAGCTGTTGTTGCTGCCCATGTCTACAACTAGTGAATTTTAGGCTCGTGCAAAACCAAAATACTTCCCACAACTGCTGTCCTCATTAAGTTTCCAAACTCATTTTGCAGGCAGCAGAAACTTAGTGGTACAGAGCTAATGGCATTATCAGGGAAATGACCCTCAAGGCCTGCTATGATTTTGTTGTTCCCTTGTCCCATTGCTTTGAGCGTTTGAGACAGTGTTTTTGAAGAAGTGTTGTGTGCATTAATGCTGCTGCAAGATGTTAGGTAGAAACCTTTTGCTGTCTGTGCTGCAAGGGGCCCTTTTCTAGCAGACAGGCTCTGTAGCACTGTGGCTGGTTAGAGTCCAGTGGCATGCTGCTTCCTACTCCTAAGTGATGACCTACCGAGGTGGCCTCTTGTCAGGACAGTGTTCCTCTCCCTGGTGTGCATGCTTGTGCACACTCTCTGTCACAATATTTACCAATAGTCTCCCCACCCCCACTTTCCTCCCTGCAGGGTGATAAATGAAAGGTGGTGGAACAGCTACCCCGTGTACAAGTGGGCTTAAATTGTGCACACTTATTTTTTTATGAGTGTGGACTGTACCAGCCTCCCCCGCTAGCCCACCCTACTACTCTCCACCTTACCCCTTCGTATTTTGGGAAGGGGGGTGTGGAGAATTAGAGCCAATTAGCCACGTCATTAATTCTTCAATTTGACGGCTGATATAGCAGGGCCTGAAACACGCTGCTGACCCTGTATAATGGGAACCCTGCTCCTTAACATATTGACGATGGGAGAAGTTAATTAAAATTCCACAGAGAGAAGGTGTCGGCTAACCTATAAACCTGTCGCTTCTCAGAACAAATCGCAGCCATCCTAGAAGAGAGAGAGGATCAGAGCAGGAGGGCATGTGGTGGGGGAGGGCCAGGGCAAGGGGCAGGGGAGATGAATTTTTCACTAATAGGTTTTATTGCTTGCTGTCTAATGAGGGTGAGTATCAAAAAGATAATATCTGGTTTCTAGCAAAGTCTGCTTTGGGGAGCTCTGTGGTTCCTGTTTTATTTGTAAGAGCCCATATTTCACCCGTATGCATTCCCTATGCACTTGTGTGTGAAGGTTTTCCTCCCTTGCAGTCCCCATCCTTCTTCCAAGAGCTTGGTTGCGTTTGTTCCTCACTGAGGCTGATCGTGGCCTATAACCTCTACTTCCTCCTAAGCGTTTGACGTGCCCTCCTAGCTCTGCCTTCTCACTTGTCCTGGTGTAATCTGAGCACTCCTCCATAAGAATGGATAGTTCTGCTGGTGTAGAAATGCTGTAGAATCTGGCTCCGACCACCTAAGTATTTTGGCCCATCATTGCTGAAAACCCATCAGCGCTCTCTATGATGGACGTAGAGCTCAAGAATGGCTCAAAGCATTTGTGTGTGGTGGGTAGAAGCAGGGAGGGCTCCTCTAGCCATTTTAAAGTGCTTTAGAGAGGCTGCAGTTTCCTGACCTGGAGGTTTGCCAGGACTAAGACTCTGTAGACTAGTCAGTGTTGTATTTTTACTGAACCTCAGCTGTTCAGCAGGACTGAAACTTTTCTTCTTGCTTTTCAGTGTTATCTCCCTCTGTGTAAAGCTTCCCTAGAAAGTATCCTATGTGCTTCTCAACCATAGCTAGGTTTTCTGCTTTGTCTGCAGCAGTCCAGCAGAGCAGGACAGTGCCTGTACACCCAAACTGAACTTCAGAGACTTGTGCTCTTAAAGTGCAGCTCCTCTGGCTTCAGTCATCTTTCTTGAGTATTCTGTTTTGGTTTGTCCACAGTTTCCCCTGTGTTACTGGAAAGATCCTCCTGCAGATGTGCTGAGCTAGGGAGGAGGCTTCATGTAGTGATGCTGAGCTGGATGCTTGGAAGGTCCTCAAACAGAACGATGCCCATAAGGCAGATTAAGTAGGGTAAAAGGCAGTAGAAGGGTACCAGGAGTATTGGATCTTCTCTTCTTCCTGTGCAGGGGAGAGCTAAGCCTAGTCCTTTATATAACCTTTTCAGCCATGGAAGTGTCTTCGCATCCATGTATGTTAGTGGAGCTTCATTGCTGTGGGGATCCCTAACAGTGCTCTGCAGGGTAGTGGGGATTGGAAGGGCATTGTGTTCCTTTGGGGTTTTTAGCAAGTCTTCTGCATAGCTGAGCTTGTCATTGTGCTTGGGACAGCAGGTCCCACATTGTGTGTCACGTCAGTGACTAGAGAAGGCTCTGAGAGTATCCTTAAAATAGGATACTTAAAATAAGGGTGGCTCAGCTTGCTACAGCAACTGCTTTAATCGGTCTTCTCCACGTATTGGTAAAATGCTGTACTTACAGAGAGACTGTGCAGCCTAAACCATGTTTCTTGGCTGCTTGTAATCCTTCCTCCCCCCACCCCGACTTCATTTGGCTTTTGAACTCTGCGTCATGCAGATGTTAAACTTTCATTTACTGGTGCTTACTGCAGTGACTTATGTGTGCTCAGGGACCAGGGCAAGCCTGAGTGCAGTGGACCAATTCAAATGTGCAAAGTGAGGCAAACCCAGAGGTTTCTAATGGAGTAGTGGCACCTTCATGCTTTGTGATTCCCTGAGGTGGCAGTAGCCAGGGAAGAGAAGTGACTGCTATACACTGTTTAATTTGAGGGATAGGTTTATGGAGAAAATGAGGTCCAATTGCCTGGCATTTATGGCTGCAGAAACATAAGGCTTATGGTATATGTTGTACTACTGAAATGTTTGTTTATTTAGGGGAAAATCTGTTGCTTTTTTTTTTCCCTAATGATAAAGAAGCTTGTAAACTGGAGGGGAAAGAAAAAAGTGGACTTTGATGTTAAATTCGTTGTTAATCTTGGATTCAGTAATGGTTTGGTGTTGGATTATAAAAAGTATTCAAATCTAAGCTGGCTTCTCCTGCTGGGTCTGGCCACTGGCATTTGCTATTTAGGTTTTAAAATATTTATCATGAGAGCTAGTCTTCACATATTGTACTTGAAGTGTGTCAGATTTTAAACCAAGAAGATGTGATGAAGGCACAAAATTGGTTTTCAATGTGCAGCTGTAGGTAGGCAGGTAGGAAACCTTTGGTTCAATTTGGAGCAACATCAGGCAACCATAATGTGCCTGATTGCAGCAGAGATGTGCTTTGGGTCCGTAAGCCCAAAAGATGGTATTTCTTTTTCCAAGTGTTTAATTGGTCTACTGCAGTACATGATGTCTCCTTGCAAATGGTGCCTTGCTGAAATGCAGGTTTACTTGAGAGAAGAGGAAAGTTTGCACCCAAGGCTAGCTCTCTGCATTGAATGTTTAATTTAAAGGAAAATGAGTAGTTCTGTGAGCAGTTGCATTTAAAAAGCCAGGCTTGCTCAATCTCTTCTATTTATGTAGTGTTGTAGTTGAGACCCAACTCTCCTATTTTAGGATGCTAATTTGAGTCTCTGTAAACCTGGTTGCCTCTCCCATGGAATACTATGGAGAAGTAATACCTGGGGAGACCTCTGCCCCTGTGGACAACCTCAGACAAATTGTAAAACATAACCAAAACTTGCTGGGGAAAGGAAGGGGAGGGAGGGGTTACTGACAGGTACCTTCACTGAATGAGCCTGCCTTTTCCATTGAGAACTAGCAAAATTGTTAATTCTGAGGGCTTTTTTAATGGTTATCTGGAAACTTTTTGTGAAAGTGAAACAATCTGATCTTGCAGATTGCATTAGAGCAAAACAACCCACTTGAGTTGCAGTAACTTTGCAGTGGTTTTAACTGTATGACTAAAGCCCTAACGTACAGCAGTTAAAATGTTTGATAATGTTCCCCCCACCCTCGTTTCTTGCTCCACTTTTATCAGCAGATATCCCCTACTGCATATTGAGATGAGCCGTTGGCTGTAATGGTGCTCTGTTTTGACCTAGCTTTGCACAGTTAACCTCTCTGAGTGTGCTAGGACTTGTCCCAAGTAACTGGGTTTTATTCTGGTTTGTGCATTGCCAGCAAAATAGCAGGCAGCAATAGCTCTGCTGTCCTTTGGGATCTCTGTAGAGCCTGGTTGGTTTGAATAATTGAGAGGGGACTCTGACCTGCAGCTGTTTCTAAGCAGGGGCAGGAAGAACCTGCTCAACTGTGAGATCCCAGGGTGGACTTGCAGAATTAGTGGTGGCGTGAACTACCATCTCTTACTGACCTTGAGAGTGATCTGGATGTGGGTTTCTAGATATATGCAATAGTCATAACTGACTTGGTGCTCTTTCACCCCCAAGCTGAAGAGCAGGAAATGAGTATCAGTTTCTCCCCTCTGGAGCTAAAATGACACCTGTGTCTTATCCATGTGCCCTGACTGTTCTCTTGATGTTGGGAGGAAGAAGACTTTGTTTTACCTTCTTTAATGGTGTAATGACTCTTTTGGTCATCTTCACATGGGTGAACACAAGAACATACACGTCCCTTTTCCTTCTCTAGAAACAAACACATGTGCAACACCTCTGTAGATTGAGAAACTGCAACTTATCTTTCTTTAGTTTCTTCCTTTGTCCTCTAAAGCTGACATGACTGATAACTTGCTCCTTTTTTGTCACTTTTGGCTTATCCTCTAATATGTATTTTCTGTGACTGAATTGGCTCACTAGTGGTTTTGGGTGGGTGAGCAGGTTTTGGGGAGGCAGTAGCTAACTGAGTTAGAACCCAGACATCTGTTTCTAATCCTATGGAACTGTGTTGCATATTGAAATCCACACAGCCCCCCCCACCCCGCCCAGTTTTTTTATCATTCCCCTTGCTTGAGCGGAAAGTCTGCCTTGGAAAGCTTGAAGGAAGCAGTTTTCTTGTGCTGCTTGGTTTGCACAGGAGAAGCAATGTTAGTTTAATGGATGTGACAGAAGAAACTTAGTTGAGGGGGCTGGCAGCCTTTATGGTTTGAGGTTTCTATTTCCAGTTTGCAATCCTTTTCTCTTTGCTTTTTAAATTTGCAGAGGGAAGAAGGTAACTTCACCAGACCTTGGCTGCTATTTACCTTTGCTTGGTTGTGCAGTGTGTCTTTGTTTTTCCACCTTTGATCAGTGTCCTGCCAACAGATAATTTAGCAATTGCATCCCAGGGTGGAAGTGTGGAGTTAATGTTAAAATTAGGGTTTTTTTCCTTTCCTAACTTCTGTGGCTGATGGAGCAGAGAAGGGGAGAGGGGAGGTGAAGGGGGCCATAAATTCTAGACCTGGTGATTCTCCTCCTTGTAGAGAAACTAAAGCCTCTGATGTCTCCTCAGCACTTTCATTAACATTTAAATTAAGGGTTTGTTTTTCAGGCGGCTTCAGTCACAGCCCTTTCATAGCCTGACACATGGAGACCGTTCTCTCTCTCTCTTTCTCTCTTTCCAGCTTGCAAATCAGTGTACAATAGTAATCACTGCCATAGCTGGTTTTTTTCTGATCTCTCAGAAGGCAGCGACCTGACAAGCTGTACCAGAGGTTCAAAGAGAATCACAAACGGAGTGCAAAGGTAGATGAGCAGGAGGATGCCAGGTTTCACTCCTACAATTAGAGTGGTGTCTGTTCCCTCCCCTGCCTTTCAAAGGGCTGCCTTTAGGGGCGGGGAGGGACAGAGAGGGATGGATGGATGGATGGATGGACCTTTCTTGGACTGCGAGAGCCCCAGGTGCAGGTGCCTCTAACCAGGCTCAGCTTCCACTGTTACTCCTCCCAGATGAGGCCAGAGGTGTCAGCTCTGAGGATGCAGCTCATGCCCTGAGGTGGAAAGTGTAGCTGTAGTGTCCTAAGATAGCAGCCTAGCCCCTCCAAAGCAGTGTTGATTCACTCTGAGGACAGCAGGGGGCTGGTCCTCAGCTTGCCATTGGCATTTGAAAGGAGGGTGATAGTGGAAGATATTGCCCTGAGGAAAGAAACTCACCTCTGTCTTCTGTACTGCAGGGCTGAAGTCCTGTCTGCTCTGAGTGCTGCAGCACAGTGCTCCCTTCCACTTGTTTCAACAGTTGTGTAAGAGCCAAGGAACTACGGGACAGTTTAAACAATGGAGAAGCAGTATAGTAGGATTAATGTAAATACGTGAGTCTTTGTCCCAGAGCTCTTTTGGAATCCTCCACCTCTCATCTCCCACCCAGCTGGTCACCACTGGTAGGCCGTTGCCTTCTGCAAGCTCTCTGACGGGAGTTGGGTGAGTCTGAGTGGCACTAAACTGGTGTGTTTCTTGAGCTAAAAGTGAATAAAAGACAGAGGAAAAAGCCAAAACATGGGTGAAGTGCTTACTGTAATGAAACCTGCAATCTGGTTGCTGTGACTGTCACACTGTTGCTGTCTTCACTCTTCCATGACCCCAAATTTACTTGCCTTTCACCAAGAGCTTGATCCAGATAGGCTTAGAAGGATGCCAACAGGGTGAGAGCAGTAAGCTGGCATTGGGAAGGGTATTCGCTGCATGGTGGTAGACGTGGTGCATAAAGAGGGGTGGCCAGAAGTTTGTTTCTTCGAAATTGGTCTTGTGTGCCAGTGGTGGCCATGATTTATACCGTGTGGCTCTTTCTGGAGGACGTAATTCAAGATCACTTCTGCGCTTGCACAAGCCTCCTATGCTACAAAATGTTTCTGTTTTGGGGTTTGGATTTTTTTGCCCTTTTGTGTGAACTGCTGCAGACTAGTCTCACTACTTGTGTCACTGTTGTCTGGTTGAAGTATTGTGTCTAACTGTTCTGTTATTGAGTGTATGATGATGACTTTTAGGCAGTGACATAGAATAACTTTCCAGGGGCAGGTGATTTGTCCATATTCCAAGTGCTCTGAAGTTGTGTGGTAGGATGTGCTGATCTGATCTGATCTGACCCATGCTCTTAACTGTTTTATACCACCCATCTGGTTGCTCTGTTGCTGCAGGTGGGTCCTAACTCCTCTCTGTGAGATTTCTGCATAGTCCTAAGAACAACCACCATCAACATCATCTTGGTATCTTCATCCTGTATAATGCAAGGGGGTTTCAGAATATCTGCACTGCACTGCTGACATCCATCCATTCTTCCAGGTGCTTTGGCTTTTGGAGGTTCATAGGTTCATGCCCACTGAGTTTTTTCTTTGTCAGAGCCCAGTATTGGATTGTGCTGAGCATGTTTGGTGAAGCCCAACATGAGCCTGCACAGAGCAAAGCTATCAGGAATGTGAAAGAGAATGCTTAGTATTTGTCACACAGGGTCCTTAATCATGACTTCTGAGCCAGCTCCTGTATTGATCAGTCTGTAACTTTTCTATGAAGGAAAGCTTCTAATATAAGCTCTCCTGAGGCTGGATGCAAGCATGGAGCCCAGCTCAGCTGCCCCAGAGGTACTTGGGGCAAGTGTGCTGCTGTGCTAACTGGGGTAACTCCTCCTAAATTCTCTTTGGAAGTTCTACTGTATTTATGGATGGGGGGCTGGGGGGATGCCTGCCCTCCCACCTTCCCTCTTGTTGTCTCAAAAGGCCCTGGTGCATCTTTGATTAGGTGTAGGTCAAAAGAATTTCCACATCGTGACCTTAATAACTGGGGTTGATTGGCAGGCGGTCTGCGGAGAGGGAGCAGCCTGTCCCTTTCATCTCCCTTGGTGCCGTGCTGGGACAATGGGCCAGCATATTTTCCTTGTTGTTCCTCATTTGAAAAGGGTCTGGTATCTCTACTAGGTACCTGTGACATGGGGGTCTTGATTGGGGTCTCATAAAGGGCCCTGTCAGTATGTCCAAAGGCCAGGAATACAAAGGCGATCAGTGGGTGGGGGTCTCAGCTGACCACTGAAGAAGGGAGGGGAGGGTCCTGGAAGCAGTGGAGGGAGAAGCAACCCCTGATGGGAGACCTTAAAGGGGGGAGGGGGGAGGAGGCGGCCAATTTTTGTCCCAAACTCATCAAGCACATCTGCAGAATTGTCCCAGCCGCTGCCTCCCAGTTTCAAAAGAAAATGATCGTTTGATAAACCGTCCTGATTCACCACTTTCTCACAAGGGAGGGAGACCCACCTTTGACCTCTATGATTTCACATTGGGCCCAGCTCTCCCCCATCCAATTGCTGGAGAAACTTTGAAATGCATCCCTTGTGCTCCCTCTCCTTCTCTGTCTTTCCCTTTACTCTTTTTTTTTTTTTCTCCCCCCTTTTTTTTCCCCTTCCCCTCCTCCTCTTCCCACCACCCCCACCTTCCCTGCTCTCCCGCTTTGTAAAAAAGCAGACGTACTGCTTGCAGAGTTTAGGCAAGTAATTAGTAAAATCTTTTCTTCAGCACAATAAAACCGTAGCGCTTGGCCTGCATATTCCCACAATTTACATACTCGCGGGCATTTGAGAAAACAGGTGGCATTCCCAGTGCATCACTGCCTATGAAAATCGTTTGGAAGGCAGGGAGGGGAGGATGCTGGGACCCGCTCGCTCCTGCGGAATGTTCATGAATATATTAAAATGTTTTCACACAATGCTTGTATTTTCCAACGGGAAGAGGCATCTTCTGGATGAAAGGCGGCTGGCCCAGACACAGGCCTCTTCTGAACGTTCTTTCCCACTCGGGGTTTGTTCGCATGGACCAGATAGAGATGGGGCCTGGGGGGGTAGGGAAGGGCAAGGGTGCTATCTATGAAGAGTAAATCTTTGTGTGCTTCCTACCCGCTCCCTGTTTGTGGTCCCAGAAAGTCGAGTTACGAGGTAATAATGTTAGTGGAGTGGGGGAGGAGAGGGAGATCATCAGGACTTTCTGCAAAAGCTTTTGGAGGCATTGCAAACATGGGGAGGAGGTAGCTTGTAATGGAGCAAATAGCTCTATGACCAGTGGGATTGAGGGGCTGCAGCAGGAAATGACTGAGAAGGGAGCTGGCTATCTTGGGCATTATTAGCAAAGTGTCTAATAATAACAGAAAGCACTCTTGCCATACTTTTCCAGCTTCACCTTATTGGCCAAGAACAGGCTGATCAATGCTCAGCCTGGGCAAGTTATCCAGCTGTTCCTCTCCTTTTTCTGAGAAAGTAGTTGTTCCAGGCTGTACTGAAAGTGAAGCCCTGCAGTTCCCACTCCATTTTCAGTCAGAGATCACTTAGCTGTGTTGCCTTCAAAGAGGTTCTTTGGTGAAACTTGGGTCTAGAGAGTGTAGAGCAGGGATTTCTAACAGATGAGTTAAAGGGGAAAATGGACGTGAAAGGAGGGAGAGGCTGAACGCAAGTAATCAATGTCTGGGCTTAGGAGCAGGGTATGCATGTAGGGAAGACCCTGGGTTCAGGTCCAGGGATACTGTTTTGTTTGAGAACACTAGGGCAGGCTTCAAAGTGGCCTTGTTGGAGGAAACGGGTAGGTTGGTAGCTGGATATATATATATTTTTAAATAATATTCTTTTGTTGAAAATGCACTTTGAAATTTCAGTGAGAAGTGGTGTGGCACCAGCATAGTGACCTTGATGCCTGTCTCATACGTGCTACAGAGACAGCCTTTGTAGAAAGCTCTTCTGAGCAGGCATCCTGTCTGGATGGGTTCTAACCTGAAGATTTACCAACCTGCCCACAACCAACCAGAACCATAGCGGCACAAATTTATGGATGCTGTGAAGAGCTATTCCAAAGCCCACACTACCCACCTCAAGCTTCTGCTCTCCTTAAGGAACTTATCGAAACACAGACTCCCAGATCAAGGGATAACCCATTTAGAAAGGAGTGGAAAGAGCTTTACTGAGACTTTCTCCTCAGCTAAGCCACTTTCCCTGTCCTTTCTGACCAGACTCTCTGTGACTGGTGGGAGAGAATGTATTCCATAGCCCTGCAAGGTGCTAAACAACTCAGCATCTCAAAACCTTTTGCAAAAGGGTAGTCTTGCATGGTTGGTGGCTGTTCTTAAAATGGATCTGCAGAAGTAGCAAAGCTCTGTAATGCTGTTTCTCCCAGCTGGTCTGCACTGGTCATACTGATTTTGGTCATGGTGCAAAGGTCTCTAATCTTTTGTTGGAAACAACCAACAACCCAACTGGCAAGAGGGCTTACTTTTTATTTTTAATTATTTTCTTCCCAATTCCCTGCTCCTCCCCTTCATCTTTCTGCATTTCTTAAAGAGGCAGTGGAGGGAAAAAAGCTTTGGTTTTTGTTTGGGAAGGGGGTTAGGGAGGGCGACGTGGCCCCTGCAACCTCTCATAGGGGTGTCTTGTCAGGGTGCGGCATGAAGGGCACAAACAGATCATAACCTTTAAATGAAAATGCGATGGAGGGGAGAGATGAAAGCAGTGAAACAAATTAGATACATCTAGAGGGGGTGCTCAACTGGAGAAAATTAGCATTTCTTCCTAATTGGAGTGCAGGGCATTCAGGGTTTTATTACAAGGAGGGAAGCACTGGGCCTCTTCAGGGGATTCCCCCCCACCCTCAGTTTTTCTAAAAGTAAAAATATGTATTTGAGAGAGAACTGAAAAAGGGCTGAATTTATCAGAGTGAGGGTTTCAGACTGCTGCAGGAAGAGGAATGATAGTGAACCATCAGGTCTCTGTTTATTAAGAGAAGGTGATGATTGTGTGCAATGAAGTCAGGTGCTACTCCTAGTTTTCCTGAAGGAAGCTAGCATGTTTACATGTTTATAGGTAATGGTAACTGTCTGAGGTTCCTACTTGCTGAATCAAACTGGAAGACTGTATCCTAAATGCATTAGTGTGTTTGAAGCACAGAGATACATGTCTTATGACTAAGATCAGTGGAGTCAATCCAAGCCTGCTTTCAACTGTTTATCAAGTCGATGCTGTGCAAAGCACTTGTTCAAGGCATGTCTGTCTGATTCTGCCTCTAATTAGAGCTGTTGTATCCAACAGGAATTTGGATATATCCCTGGGAAGGCAATGGCTAACTTCCAGTGTGGAATGTCTTGTGGCTGTGCTGGAGCTTGTGCATAGTTTTGTGGTCCAACTAGCTTGTGCCAACTTGAGAAACAGGCATACATGGATGTTCTTTGTGTGTGCATCTTTACCTATAAGTGGGTGCTAACAGTAGCTTAAAGGGAATTCAGGAGACAAGGTTTGCATAGCATCTCTGGGTTAAGAGTAGGGGGAGACAGTTTCTTTTTTTCCAGGCAGGGATTGGATTATTTATCAGTTGGTGCTCACAGGAAAGTGAGGAAAAATGAAGAAAAAAAAGAAAAGCAGACTTACTTTGGGTGTGTGGAATGCAATGTATGTTGCTTTGCCAGTCTACAGTTACAAAATTTCTTGTTCCAGCTCAGGAAAGGGAACATCTAAGCATAGGAATGTGAATTGTAGGAAACTGCTGAAGGAAGGGTGCTGTCTGCACAGAAGGTCATTCCTACCATAGTGGGAGGATGTGTACAGCAGCGGTGCCTTCATCCTGGGCAGGCTCTGTCATCTACGTGCTCAGGATGAGGATGCAGAGGATATGAATTTACAAAATTTATAAATGTAAATCTCTGACTTAACTCTTGCTGCTGAATTTTGTCATTTTGACACAGAGCATAGCACTGCCCATGGGATTATCTTCAGACCTATAGAAAATACTGATAAAAGTGAAAGCATGGCTTGGAGATGGGCTTCTCCCATATTAGGTCTGGCACACATCAGGATGATGGTGTCTCCCATCCCAGCCTTTTCCAAACAAGATGCTTGGCAGACTGTTCAAAATAAGCAAATGCATCAGTGTGGTTCTAGATTAGTGAAGCAGACTCCTTTTGAAACACTGGGGAAGGTAGAGAGGAGATGGGAGCAGGACCAGACAGGAGCAAATGACTGGGAGGAAATAGGCTTGAAGGGAAACTGGTTTCTCTGAAGAATGGGCTTTTGTCTTCAATGCGTGCAGTTGTGCATCTGGCTTGTGTGTTAATAAGCTTTAAAATACAGCATGTTAGAATGCCTCTTGCTTGTAGGTTAGCTTCAGCTTCCCTGGGTAGCTGGCATCCTGCATCTCTGTTGTGAGTGGAATTGGACACTGAAAATGTGTGGACAGAACTGTGTGGCTGTGCTGGTTTATTTTCAGAGCAGTGAGACTGTGTCAGATTGGAAGGCAGGCTGCAAAGTCTGTTCTTTCTGTAGTGCTGTCTCGAGTGTGTTGTGTGGTTCATTATCTAGGATTTATCAGGTCTTCTACCTTCCCTTCCACCTGCATGAAGCACAACTGTTGCAGACACTTTCTTGCTCTAGTAGAGGTGTTACGGGTTCACCATGCTCCATTCACCATTTCTGCACATGCCTGCATGTGGGATGTACTCATACTGCTTTGTAGGCATCCTGACCCTTCACAGTTACCTGGCACAAAATTAGCTCTGCATTAAAACCAGCTTCTAATGTGCATTGCCCTGTCTAATTAGTAAATCCTTGCTCTCTTTCCTCTGAGATTGAGGTACATGTTCCTCTGAGTCTAGCCGTCCATCAAAGGGGACTTGAAATGAGGCCCTGCTATGGTTGGTAGACACGGGCAGCTAATGAAGAGAGAGAGCCCATTTCCTTTTGAGAAGAGAGACCTGTACCAAGATGATTGATAGTCCCAGAGATTTATTTGTGTGGGGGCTGGATAGAGGCTTGCAAACTGGAGCCCAACAGCTTGTTTTTTTTCAGGGGAAGAAGTCTGGTGGTCATTGGTGTGTGTAGCTCTTCTCCCCACCTCCAAAAAAAAAAAAAGACTAAAGAAAGAAGTGAACTCATCAGAGGAAGCAATTACAGACTAAGCTGGGCCAAGCAGCAACTGCTACTGTTGCAACGCTTGGTCTCTGCCTCCTGGTGCAGCTGCCTTAAGCTTTGCACCTGCACTTTGTTCAGTGACCTGCTTTGCCTGTCCAGGATGATTTAATGAGCGATGGAGCAGGACTGCCTGATGAAGCAGTTTGTCTCTTGCTTCATGTTTTCTGTCATGCACAGGGTCTTGATTAGTGCATGTGGCCTAGAGCATGTTTTCCTTTTCCATGTACCCCCCTGGATTTTCTCCTCTTCAACAGTGGAGAAGTAATGGTACCTGCTCTAGAATTTAGAAAAGCAATAATGTTTCTCTACTATCTGTCTTCTGATGGTCTCAGAGCAATCATTTTGAAAGGAATTTGTCAAATTAATGAATAGTAGGTCCATTACCAAGGACTAGGTAGGGATACACTTTCCAAAATCCTTAATACAGCAATTGTGGATGCTGGGGCAGTACAAAGAGAATGACCACAGACATTTGCCAAATGTACATGTTCTTCCTAAACGGCACCTGCTAGTTATGCTACTGGAGAAAAAACACTGAGCTAGATGAGCCATGGCTTGACCAAAATGTGCATTTCTCATTCTTCTGGCCATGGTTGGTTAATGTTTGGGTCTTCATAATTCAGCGTTGTGTCTGAAGGTAAAAACACTTTTTTCTATTTTTAAACCTTTTGCCTGACCTTATGGGAGTATATAGTGAAAGATTCCTTCCTGTGGGTACACTCTGCTCTGTTTACTATTTCAGTATTTGTCCCAAGCCACTCCTACTCTAGTATTGATGGCCTTGTGCAAAGCAGTAGCAAACAGTGACTGTTGTGAGTATTTGCTGGCCAGTTGTTATTTATGGTGGGCTTCATGTGTAGGCGTCACGGAGATGCGTGTAAGCTCATTGTTTCCTCTTAGTGCAGCCTGACTGTAGTCCACAGAGGTGCAGCCTAACCTGAATTGATGGTCATGTAATTGGATCTCGTGTACCCACATAATAAAGATTAGTGACAGCTTTGGCCGAGACACTTGTAACTTGCTGCAGAATCAAATACTGACACTTTAGTAATGTGTTAATTTCATTGGAGGACATGTGAGCAAGTTTGCTTCTGACACTTTCTTCACAAGGGTGTTTGACTTGCCCAGTAAAAATGGTTATTTTAATAACTGTGGTTTTGGATGAGGCTTCCTAAACTCTTGGAGCATGTAACAATGGGGCAGGCCATGGAAAGGAAAGGAGGAAACTGTGGTTTCACACTCTTACCTGCAAAGCTGTCTTTACATCTAAAGCTTCCAGATTTCTGTTCCTTGAAGCATTGGAGGACTAGCTGCGAGCAGCTTGCCCTACTTCACCTATACTGCAGTTTAATGTGGGGCAGTGGGGTACTTCATATCCCTTCATCAGGTATTTGTTGACATCAGAGGACAGTGTGTTTTAGGGAATCTTGCTTTCTACTGCAGACTTGGGAGACATTTGCCTGAACAGTCTTTTTTTCCAGTCCTTTCAACTGGAATCCTTTCCCTCCTACTCCATTTTCTGTGTCATTTTTTCCTCCAGTATACTGACATTAAGCATCCTAATGAGTTATTTCTCATCATCTTGTCTTATCTGTTCCCTATCTCTGCAGCATCTCTTTTGACTGATCCCTTTCCTATTTTCATCTGTCTAATCTCAGTTATCACTGAAATTCAATAGCTCTTGGCCTGCCTTGCAGCCCAGCCTGACTAGAGGTACTGAAGATGATAATTTGGTCTCTGAACCTGTGTTTTATTGTATATTGATGTCAGGATGGTTTGAGCTCTGGCTCCTGCAAAACGTTTTCAGTGGATTTTTGGGCAGTCCAGGATCTGTGTGGGAGGTGGCCACTAAACATCCTTATGCCTTAGACATGTGTTGTCTGGTTGTTTAATGAAATCTTTTGTGCCTTTCTCTGCATACAGGGCTGGGGCTGTCCTTTCTGGCCTGACTGGTGGGTTTTATTTCTCACTCTGGTGCTTGCTCACAACTAAGCATACCCTGAACCTTCAGATAGATGGCAGGGACTTCGTTCAGGATCTTGGTTGTTTGAGGGCAAACAGTTGACACGGTCCAAACGCTTAGCATGAAAACTCTGAAGCAAATCATATTCCATAGAGTGGAGAGCTGAGGTGGGGGAACTGCCCAGAGCTTTAAGGGCAAGTGAATGGAGGTTGTTGCAGGCATGTCTGTGTCGGGGCTGGAATGATCAGAGCAGTAAAGCTATAGGAGTCATTTCATGGCTGAGTTAAACACAGATGAGACTTCGGTCACCTCCTCCACAAAGCACCTGTGTCTCCATGCCTCAGTGTCCTGGACCTCTCTGTGTGCAGCATGTGCTATATATACACATTTCTCCCCTTTCACCTTTCCTGGTATTTAGCTTCTTAAAACCCTCTGAACATTATCTCCTCTGCTGCTGAACAACCCATTTTGCCTTAATTTGGAAATTGTTTGAATATCATAGAGCAGAGAAGGAAGATTGAACACTCTTTTAAAGTGATTAGACGACTTTCCCCTAGAACTGTGAACAAGTACAGCTCCTGCCTATGCATGATGTGGAGAAAGAGCTTCTGTCCTTTGTGGGAAGATGATTAAAGTATATATTAGAGAAGTCCTTGTCTTCCTCACCACCCTGATCAGTTTTTTTGAAATTCTCCTAAATTAGGAAATTTGAATTTTGTGTACGTGTGTGTATATGGCAAAAGGAGTAAGACAAAAATAACTTGTGGCTAGTGGCACCAGGAGAACAGATTCCTTACTACCCCTACTTTTATACTGAAACATTCTCAGGTTTTAGTTGTTCTGGCATACCTGAAGGGATTCTCCCCTCCCCCTGGCCTCACTGGCATGCAGGGATTGCTGGCTTATTGAAAAGTAATTTTCTGTCATATGTTCTAATGGAAAAATTTAGATAAGCTGTCTTTTTATATATATACATGCATTTTTCAAAAGAATGCTTGTTAGCTGCTAATTCTGCCAGTCACATCTGAAAATATATTGGGATTGGCAGTCCCAAAACTTAAAAAAAGGAGAGGTTTTCTTCTTTTGCATTATGATTCTTTAAGCATTTTCCATACGTGGGCATGTATTTTGACTTTTGTCCAAAGCAAAGACAGATGGAGTATTTACTTAAATCAATTTTACATGTCCTGTTGTTGTAGGGTGTGAGGTTCTACGAAGAAAAAGCCCTCGATACAGTAAGGTGTTTGATAAGGTATAAGCATAGGCAACATTCCATATCTTTTCCCACTGGTGCTGGGAATCTTCACTATTTCTCTGCATAGCCTTGAAACTGGCCTGGTCAGCTTGGATCTGCTTATATTTATTCTTTGTGCCTGCTTCGCATATGCTTGCACGGATTTCATAGCAAGGATATTTTGTTTGGAAGTGTCAAAGGTTGCTTTTAAGAAAAAGTCTTGAGCATCCATAAGCCAAAGTAACAGTATCTAGCTGAGCTCATCTCTTCCACAAGTACTTTAAGTACTGATCTGAAGAGAAACCAGAATATCATGGAGTGGAATCAGGCAACTTCTGCAGTTTGCAACCTGATGCAGTGTTAGGTCACAGTTGTGTATTTTAGGCAGCTGAGAAGTTACATGTCTGTGTAGATAAGTCCTGAGAATCAACAGAGACGCTGCACCACAGAATGCCAGTTTCTGGCCTGTGGGACAACTGATGCCAGTCTGGTGCAACACAGGAGCAATACACTGGGAGCCAAATGGTTTGGTCAACCCACATGCAGCATTTTCCTGATAGGTTTTGCAGAACCAAGACTTATAGAGGACAGGTATAATAAATGAGGTCCTACTATAAAAAATAGTTTTGCTTTGCTAAGAGGAAATAGCTCATCAAAAAGAGTCTGGAGCATTCATTGCTGTCCTCCTGGTCCTGCTTATTGCTTGACTTTTGGGGCAGATGCTGAAGCAGGCAAAGAATACATCCCTGATTTTTCTCAGCAATAAGAGAATCTGTCAATCTGCCCTCGGCACAGTTCTTGCTATCCTGTCTGGGACCCGCACTGTCCAGTTTCCTCTGCCAAGTCTGTTGCTGTTATTAATCTCAGTGCAAAGGTACTAGACTAGAAATCCTGCCCTGGGAGTGTAGCCTACACCCGGCCTTCAAGAATCTGTCACGCATCATGCCTCTTCACATGCTTCCATTGTGCATCCCTGGATCTCTTTTCTCCTTTACCCCTTTTTTGGCATCCTGCACTGCTCTGTACCGCAGGCTGGAGGGAAGATGCTTGTCATGAGCTGACCTTCTCGATGCATGTCCCACCACTGACTGTGCCCCTGCTCTGCCAGGCAGGCCATCCTGCTCCAACCCCCTCTGCCTGCTCTCTCCAGCTTGGAGCCCCTGAGAGGTCTTTGTCCGCCTGTTGAGAGCAGCCCCCATCCCGCCGTTCCCACATGGCACACCCTCCCCAGTAGCCCCCTCCCCATTCAACAGTTTGGGCTGAAAGAACTTTGGCTAATTACGGCAGGCTGAAAATTACCACTTTGCTGCGTTCTCCTGCTGCTGGGCCCATTTGTGTGGGGCCTGTAGTTAGAGGGAACAAAGTCCCCCCCGTGGAGCCGGGCAGGCCCTGAGTGTGAAGCTACAGGTACAAGCAAGAGGGGAATGAAGGGAATAATTACCAGCTTCTCCAGGTGAAAGCCCCGTTAAAACTTCAATAAGTCAATTAGGGGCCAGGGTGTGTGTAGGGGGAGAGTCTCCCCCACCTATAAGTGATTCCCACCAGGCAATTAACAGAAATAATTTCACGGAGGGGAGGGTAAGAAATGGCTTGTAGAAATTGTCTTAGGATGGGGGACCCTGAAACAGCATGACTGCTGCAGCAGTCCTCATGTACTCTAACCTCCTGGCTCACTGTGTGGCCTGAAAGTGTTGGTGGGGCTGGGGAAGAGGGAGGAGGGAAGGAAAATGGCAAAGAAAAAGGAATCGCTGGAGCTTTACACCTGGGCAGGCTTTGGAAAGCAAGGGCTGGAGTTCAGAGCTTCTTGTAAGGCTGTGTGTGGGCCCAGAGCATTGAGCTCAAGGGAGCTGCTGGATCTGGGGTAGTAGGTGAGGGTCAGTCTCAGGGTGTCCTCCCCATCGGGGTGAGGGGGAAGGCTCATGGTGTTGAGCCCAAAAGGGAGGGGATAGGTGCAGGATGTGCAGGTGGGTGAGAACTGGGTGCCAGGCCCTCAGAGATCTGCTCAAGATGTGTCACTGTCTGTAGGTGCCCTGCCTTATCCCAAAAGCAGGTGGTGTCCAGCGTATCTCATCTAGGGACCACGTTTTCCTGTTGCTCAGCCAGCAGCTTAATTTGTTTCTTCCTTTCAACTGGTTAAAAAAAATAACCCAGTGCATTTGCTAAAAATGAAGATTTTAAGTCACCTTGCAATTCCCTTGCATTGGATTGCAGATGTCATATGCAGCAGTTGGGGGTAGAGCATGCTGTCTGGTGGGTACATAGCAGAAGTCTTGCCAGTCTGTATTTGAGTGGTTGCTCTGGGGAGTAGAGTATGGATGAAGTTGCTGCAGATGGCTGAGATTGCCCTAATGATGTTGGAAGGAAGAATGCACAGTGTAATTAAAGAAATCCAGACATCAGCTGTGGTTATTTCACCTGCACTTGCAAAAAGAAGTAACAGTAAAAATCTCCTCTAAACTCCTCAAAACAAATGTAACTTAATAGTGACTTTGTTTGCCTTATATTGTAGCTTCCGAGAATTAAAAATGTCCTGTGAGGTTTTGTTCTGGTTATTGGTAAGCTGAGGCTGGAATAACCCTACTGTAGTGGTGTTTAAGCACCTAGTTTTGGACTGACCTGGAAGTCCCTAGACTTCCTCCTTTTTTTTTTTTTTTCTTTTTTCCTTCTCTTTCTTCATAGAAAGCTTTCATTGGTAGGATTATAGAACTGTAGCTCTTGTACAGCCTAGCTTTTTAGACTCAGAAGTAGTCTTTCAGCAGAGTCATGTTTCTTCATGATTCAGCTTCTGAGACGTAACCCTAATGCATGCCTGCAAAGAGAGCACTGTTCACAGGCAGGCCTGGTAAGTCTGCAGAGGGGCTGAGAGTTTTTTTGGCATGGGATTTCTGCCCCCCCCTTGATGTTTGGTATGTGTTGTTCAGACCAGTGCCCAAGTTGCATACTGGTTTAGACTTCTTCTATGGCTTCTTACGCTTCTTATGGAATAAGAGTAATAATTTGAGCATCAGTTGGGAATTAAATTGGATCTGGAGAGAGCTAGGTGTGTAGGAGTTTTCATACAGAGACCTCTGTCCTGAACAACTGCTCCATGCCTGGAGAGCCCAGAGGTTGTAAAGTGAGAAAGGTTGATGAGTGTTGGACATACCATGCAAATAAGTATTTTACACTGTTAACCAAGGTGATCAAGCCTTTCCCTTTAATAGAGGAATAGGGCTGATATCAACCCAGTAGAAGTACTTGCACAGCCAAGAAGGCAATTCTCTGAGGTTTGAAAAAATAACAGTAGCACTGTGTAAACCACTGTTTAAATATCCCTCTTGTACAGGAACGCTCAGGACCCTCAATCAACTTTTACAGAGCGAATCTGAGTGTGGTCCTGTCCTGGACATTTGCTTCTCCCTAAATGCATGTGTCATAAGGAGTATTGGGGAAATGAGTCTGATATGTAGATGCAAACAGCCCTAGGAACATCAGGACTGTTCTGTGGGTGGACTCATTAGTTTCTAGTAAAGGGTATTTTCCTGGTCAATGCCACAGTGTGGAAGAGGTCTACGTGCATGTGTCTGTTCCATCTGGAATCTCTATCTTAATGAAGAGCTCAGTTTTTCTCTAGAAATGGGAATTATGTTCTATATCTGGCTGCCTGTTTTCACAAAACTTGCCTGCTGCAGGGCTGGTGAAGGGATAGTAAACAAGGTTATGGGATTACTTGGTCAGACAATATGGAGTGAAGCTGCAAAGCAACGAAGGCAAGGTGGAGGTGTCTAGGTTGGGTACCTGCTAACTTGATAGAGCAGGGGTGATCTGTCTACCATGCTGGGAGTTGTGCCTTTGGAGATATTAAAGACTTACTCTGTTCTCTGTCCTGAGCATCTCTCAAGTCTGGAGGAAGTCATGAAGTTAGAGGGTGAGTCAGGTGGTTTAAGAGGTGAAGGTGACATTCCCTCTACCCTGGGGTATGCTGCAAATTACATTGGAGACAAGGATGTGAACATTTCTTCTACCAGATGCACTGCAGTTCTGCCTCAAATGTGAGACTTTGCTGTTTCAACCCAGCATCTCCACAGTGCCCTTCAGTACAAAATGCAAATGCCTTCTTTTTGGGGACCACTTTCTAGTGTTCCACTTGGGGCTCAATGCAGTGTGCGAATGAGACATTAGTCTGTCTGTCTGTGCCTGTGTCACTGGTGCTCCTTGCCAGAGCATGGCATTTACTCTTGGAGCAATAGTGGTTGTAAATTTCGCAGTGTTCATGCAGTCAACTTTATTCGTTTTGTTTCCTCTCTGTGCTGAGTCCCTGGTGAGGAGTGGCAGAGCTCTTCTGTAGCTGCTTTATGTGCAATTTACGATGCATATCAGGAGCACCGTTCAACCCTGAGCGGGCTGATGCCTTGGGGGTCACTGCAGCATTCACACGAGCAAGGAAGCAGCAGCAAATGTACCAGCACCTTCTAGTCTATGGAATGAGCCTGGTCATTTGCCTCCAGCTGCTGGTTCTCTTTGGCAGTGTTATTCACTGCTGAACAAAGATGAGGCTATGCTGCAGTGGGTCTCTGCTTGCTCAGGTGAGCTCAGTCCTGTTATTGAGTCTAAATACAAGATTATTTTACATGCACGCAAGCAGCTGGGCCCAAATATAAAATTGGCTCCAGAGTGCTCTAGAAGCTCCTCTTTGTGCTGAGTCTGGAGTTGTACAGGGACCTGAGGATACTGCTGGCAGCCTCCTGAAACCAGGCTTTAGCAAAGTGCAGTGTGGGTACCCTTGAGCCCATATCAGCAGCCAGCAAAATAGATATTAAACCGACTTAAATGTTTTTCTGTACCTTGTCTGCTTTTCCTTGCACTGAAGTTCTGGAGCTGAAACATTGCGTGCCGAGGTTGCAGGAGAAGTGTGGTATGTGAGACTGGATGGATGGGAAGGCTTTTGAGGTCTGAGGTATATGGAAAGACTCAGTCTGGAGCCAAAAGGCAGAGGAATATTGCAGAGCTGTGTTAAATTGGATGCAACCTGCACTTGCTATTTCAAGTTTGGGACAGTTACATAGTGTGTCATTGGCTTCTTAAGCTTTTTCAGTCTTTTCTTCTTCTAAATAGCCTTCCACTCCCCATGTTCCCTGTTCTGGAAGGCTGTAATTTTGGAGTATTAAGATTGACTGGACAGTGCAACTACCCGCTGATTTTTGTTCAGTTTGTGGTTACTGAGTTGTTAGCATAAAATCCACTGTCCTGACTTTTGAGATTCTGAAGGTGCTTGGTTCAGTTCTCTGGTCATCCTGCAAGAGGCACAAAATAGAGCTAAAGGGATCGGTCTGTGACATTGAAGGTCAACACCAGCCCTGCATGATCACCCAATCATGGCTTTTTCCAGCATTGCCTGAACCAAAGGCAGGTGGGACTTCTAGCACATTTGTGGTACCTGCTTTCTCATGGAGGGGGAAATGCTAAACTAATGCTGTGCTGCTTTTTTTTTTTCCCCTTTCTGCAAATTAAATGTCCCTGGGGAAGGAGCACCTGCTTCCCCTCTGTATCTCAGTCATCTTCCCTTTGTGTGTATCTGGTCTGCTGGAGAAGTCTCATGCTGGAGGTGCTAAAACTCCCTGTGCTGGGTTTCTGAACCCCTCCTCTCCCATTCACTGTTGTTACTGTTGCATCTGCTCCCCAGCCTCCCGGGCTCTTCAGCAGGGGCTCCATCAAGTTTGTGTGACCTTAGCACTATATTCATGCTGGAGGAGTTACCTTCCATAATGATGTCAACTGATGAGGTTAGCAGGATGGTGGCGGCCGCGATAAGACATGACATGTTCTAATGATTCGCCTTAGTGAGCTGCGTGTGTGTGTTGGGGGGGCACAGAGGGGCTTAGAGAGGGGAGGTGGGGGCCCCACAGGTGCCGACAAAGACTTTGACCTTTGCTACTATAATATCAGTGTTTCACAGGCAGGGCGGTTCGGTAACCCACTTTCAGCCCATCAAAAATTGATTTAATTGCAATTTTTTCCCCCAATTAGGAGCACTGGAGCTTAACTAACTGGAGTAATAGAGAGTAATAAGGCTCTGATAAAAAGCCTTCCTCTGCCTCCTTTGTATCTTGTGTCATCGCCTGTCAGAGGTCAGAGAGCTTGCATATTCTATTAGGCAGAGTTGCCTTCATTTGTACAAATTAGTTTACCCAACAGTAATTAAAATGCCAGTGCGGGTCGGGGAGAGCTGAATACAATTGATGGGCACGTTGGTGAAGGATTTGACAGCTCCGGTGGCCTCCCTTGCCAAAGCGTGTCAGTGCTGAATCAAAGGCTACACAAACCCACAGACCCGTGTGTTTAACCCGCGGCACCGTCGGCACCAACTGCTTTCTCTCTTCTCCGCTCTCCATTTCAGACTTGCTTTCTCTTCCCCTTTTCTCATCCCACTTGAGACTTTTTAAAAAAGATGTTTCCCATCTTTGAGCTGTCCTTTCTGTTGATAGCTTTCATAACGCTGCTACCAGCCCCCCATGTCCTGTGTCCCTCAGTGCTCCCCCTCCTCTCCCCCTGCCTTCCACGTTCCCAGCTGCAGGGCTCTGTCAAGTAATAACTTCTTTGTTTCCCAGTCTGATGAGTCTCTGTATATAATAGTCTCCAAAATGGAACAACGATGTCCAATTCCAGGGGATGGGGGAGAGTGTGGGGAGGAAGGAAGAGAGTCTTGCACGTGTCAAGCAGATTCTGGATTTGAAATCCCCAAAGAGTAGAATAGGACTTGAGAAGCAATCTGTTTACAGTACAGGGGAAGGGCAGAAGCCTGGGGCACGGGGGAAGTTCAGAGAGAAGAGGTTGGAAAGGGCCTGTTTCACCCAGGTTCCTTCAGTGACTTTGCATTGCAGGATTCACAGCTCAGGCAGTGCCTGCTCTGAAGGCTGGGTTGACAGTGAGGAAGGTATGTATTGTACAATGGGATTTGTATTTCTGGAGCTGAGACTGTTTAAGCCTCATTACAAACAGCATCTTTCCAAAAGGATTGATGGGCAGCTACCTCTTTCTCTCTGGTTCATCCACATCTGGCAATGTTCTGTCCAGAATGAGGTTAAGTAGGATACTACAGATGGGGTGAAACTATGTAGCTGACACCTTGGGAGCAGACATGGGATCATTGTATCTGGACTGTAGCCACAGCACTCCTGCTGTTGCCAGAAATGCCATGGGATCTTCAAGAACCACAAGTCAGTCAGTTGAAGAGAAGTTCTTGTGTTTCTTCCAACAGCACTGCCAAGTTGTGTGTTCTCTCTCATCCCCTGGCCCAGCTTCTGTTTTGGGAGGATGATCTTAATGAAATGTCTCTTCTATAGCATAGAGAAGGTTTGACTTCAGGAGAAGCAAGGGTTTTTCCTTTTGTTTTTTTTCTGTTTTCCTTTTTTTTTTTTCCCTTTTTTCCTTTTTTTCCCTCTTCTCAGCAGGGAGTTTTGAATGGGAAAGACAACATCAAAATATCAGATGAGTTGGAAAATGCCTTGTGTTGGACAACAAAACTTTGCTGTGTAGGAAGTACGTGTGTTTCAATGCTCTGCAAAATCCTTGCCTTCTTGGTACAGCAGAGGTGGAAATGCTGTGTTAGCTTGCTTGTTTTTACCTCCTGGAGGATCCCTGTGAAGACAACATGCCCTGTTCTGGAAGCCCTGCAATGGTGCTCATTTTCTCATGAGAAGAGCTTTTCGGAGGGAGCAGCTTTCACAAAGCAGAGGAAAGCTTAGTTGGGCTTTTCATCTCCAAGGCCGTCTGAAGCTTGGGCATAGCAGTTTTTATGTAGCATGTAGATGCATTTGGTCAGTGTCTGTGTACATCAGAAGTATCATATACTTCAGAGAGATGGGTTATCCCTGCAGTTTTTGATATCTATATCTATCTATCTATATCTTGTGCACTCTTGTTCCCAGTCTAGTCTCTCCTCAGTGTCTCTGACTTGAGTTGTTTCTCTTGGGCAACTGGCAAGAATAGTTTTGAAGAGGTTGCACTTCTTGAGGTCAGAGGTTTTTGGTGTGTGCACTGTGCTTCCTAAGGCAAAAAGCCTTATTTAAAGTAGACTGGAAGAAGTAAGCCTGGTAAAAGGCTTCAGTTCTTCTGAACAGTGTTCCCAAAGTTTTGGAGCCAAGCTTTACTTGCTTAGCTCCACTTTGCATGTTGTTTTAGACCTATCAAAGCTGACTTGTGTTGCCCTTTTGCTTGGAGTGAAACTGTCATCTCTGCGAAGTTCCCAATTATGAGAGGCTTGGGGGTTGAAGGTGCATGCCTGCAGACCAGACTCAAGGTGAGGGGCACCGGGAATCCAGACTTCCAGGTCAGTTTGCTCCCAGGCTTTGATAATTTCTAATTGGCACTACTTCTTCTGCATGTCTTGTGAATGCTGCTTTCTAATCCTGGCAGTGAAGGTGCCTGCCTCTTCTGGGAGAAGTCTTATCTTTGCTTGCTAATGGGCTCCAGACTTTTTAAGATAAGGCCTGCAAACCTGATCCTGCTGAAGTATGAGACAAAATTCCTGTTGACTGAAAGGAGTCAGCTTTACCCAGAAGAGACTTGTTTGTGGCCCTGAGGCCTGTATGCAATGCTGGAGAGAAATCTCTGAATCTAATACTATTTTTCTGGGTTTTGTTGGGTTTTTTTGAGGGGTGGAGGGTAAAGACTGAGGAGGGAAAGCTGAAGTCCAGAACTGACAGCATGAGCAGGGATTAGACCTTGCTGTTCCTCCCACCTTTTTCTCCCTGTTGGTGTGCCGCCATGCTAATTTAGACCTGTGGCAACCATCAAAGCCTTGTGCATACCTTTTGCACAAAGGGGCCTGTCTCCCATGTGAGGGCGTTCTCTGCTGGGACAGAGTCAGTTTGTCCCCCAAAAGAAAAATCTTAAACACCCAATTGCCTGCTTGACTGACTCCCTGACTGCTATTATGTTTCTAACCACGGTAATTGGCTTTAGTGGTTATTAATGGATTATGTTTGGGAAGGGAGGGAGAGAACTCAACACCTAGCTTTGTAGCTGAGGGACTGACTCCCTGACCAAAGTGCTGCTTTCCAGACATGGGGTTTGACTGGTCAGCTGTGAGAGTGGGTTTCTTTTGCTCATTTTCCTCTGAGATGGGAGACACTGGCAAAAGTGAAATGTTCCTTTTTGTCCTGCACTATTGAGGTATCAAGCAGAAACCCTGTTTCCAAATATAAAATGCTGCATGCTTTCTTAATTGGTTCTTGTGGCTGCTGCGCACACCAGGAATTGTTTTTTCCTTAGGCTCTCAGACTTTGGTCAGGAGCTTCCATGGAGAAGAAAGATGTGTGCACCCTACAGCATCTGTGCAGAGAGCCTTATGCTGCTGGCGTGTTGTGCCATTTGCATGTGCACTTGGGATTTTGCATGTGAGACAGCCTGGTTGGAGAGGCTTTGAAATGACTCTGGTGCTGCAGGCCTTGTCTAGTGCTAAAGGGCAGCTAAGGGTCACAGGACTTGTGGACACCTCCAGGTATGTGAGTTTGAGTAGGAGGGATAAAGCCAGCAAAAAAAGAGGCTTGGTAATTGTAGATCTTCTTTGGTTCACATAGCTCTTTGAGATGGCTTGATGTTATCTGCTTGCCTCTTTTGCAGAGTTTATTGACAGTGCTGCTTTGACTTTATGGTTTGGAGAAACCAGTTGCTCAGCTAAACCACAGAGCTAAGAGCAGGAGTCCTGAGTTCTGGCCCTGCTTCCACGTGGCTCTTCCCTGGCTTTGATTGAGTTGCGTGCATATTCACCACTTTGCTGCTGGGTGCCTTGTAACACCAGCAGCAGTGCTTCTCACAGAAGTCAAGGATGCTGCAAGAATCCCTTCATGGTACAGTAGAGGCTTGGAGGCACCTTCTGACTTCCAAAGGAAGAATATTGTAGAGGATCAAAGAAATATTTTAAAACTCCTATTTTTACAGACATGACATTATTTCCTTATTTTGGTTTCCTCTTTCAGCTACCAGTCCCATGCCATGCTGCAAAAGATGTTTAGGCAAAGCATAGAGCTGTTTTTTATTTAAAACAAGCTTTGTTTCCTGCATTTGTGCTATCCTTGTTGCAATGACTTAAACATAGTTTTGGCATTTTATTCTTGGTAACTGCAATAAATGTGGCTTTGTGAGAGGTCATTTATAGCTTACTTAGAAATCCTTGTATGAGCTGCTTTCTCCTATTTGGACTGAGGATAGGAAGTTGGCACAAAACTAGCAATGTGGTTTTGAGAGCCACAGCACCTGTGTTCTTGCTGCTTTTTTTAAGGATTTGTTCCTATCTTATCAACTAGTTTGAGGTCAGTGGCTGTCAGGAAACCTCTGGAGCCAGCACGTGCAGCAGGGACATAGCATCGCCAAAGAGGACTTTGGAATGGATCCTGCTGGAGAGTGTGAACTGAGCCAAATGTTGCTGCAGGAGAGCTGTGCTGCCTCTATTAGAGAGTGCTTGAGCACTGGGGAGGGCAACCTGATCCAGCTTTGAAATTGGCCCTGCTTTGAGCAGGCTGGACTGGAAACCTCTGTTCTGTGATTCGTTAGGCCTGTGATGCTACAGCCAATTCGTGATTGTGCTCAGAAGTTGCCAGCAAACAAAAGTGAGACATGAAGTAGGAAGTAACAGGGAATTTTCCATGGGGTCTTTCCGCACCTTCCAGTGCTGACTGTATATGAAACGTGCTGACTACTGTGCTAACTGTTTTGAAAATGTCATTGCAATTTACAGCTGCTCCTGTTTTAGGTTTTTCCCTTTGCACATGCAAATACATCTTCATGTCCTGCCAATTCTCTGCAGTTGTGACCTGCTGCATCTGGGAAGCTCAGCTACTGAGAGCTCTGGAGCACCTCTCCCTTCACTGCTGCCCTTTGTGAAATGTGGTGGAACATGCTGAAATAGTCTTGAACCAGAATTCAAAGTCTCTCTTGTAGCCCGTTTTCTCTATCTTGCTCATGCATTATCTCTTCAGAACATGAGGATTAGTAAGTGTGGTTTTTTTTTGTTTGCTTGTTTTTTCAAACAGCTCATTTGTGACGGGGACAGCCTGCTGTGGACACACTTCACCTCTGAGAATCTGGGACCTTGAGAGGTGAGTGAGCCTCCAGGTTAAAGGGAGGGACTTGATGAGTAAAGTGAATAACAATCAGAAATGCAACATTGGAGATGCTATAAAATCATCCCTTTAGTCCGTGTAGGCAAGGGATGTTTAAACATGAGATGTGGGACAGAGTGGAGGGCAGAACAAACTGGTGTGGAAAAGGTGTATGTGGTGGGGTGGTTCTGGTTCAGTAGGGAGCAGCTTGACTTTTCTTATCAGCTTTTCTAGTTGATGGCACAACCATCCTGGTTTCTTCCTATTACCCATATACAGTCAGAACATGCACATTCTACCTTCCTTTTCATCTGTCTCAGCTGATGCTTCAGCCTTAGCCAGAGGGATAAGGAAGGTGATCTGCATCCTCCTATTCACCTGCTTTTCTGTGGTGCTCAGAAGCCAGAGGCAAACACAGATTCTCCAGTCATCTTGTCTTGGCTGGTGTTTCTGGTAGCTCAGGGAGGTGAGGGGTGGTGACAGGTTAACTACAGAAGTGACCTAGGCATATTGTCTTCTCTCTGTCTTAGTAAGCATTGAGGAGGTTAATTGCTGTGGCCTCTGGTTTGGGGCCATTGAGTAGTTCCTGTTCGGTGAAGATGTAGACCTTAGCAACTGGGGAAATGTTGGCCTCAAATCCTGACGTGAGACTCAACTGCTGACAAATTTGAAACTCTCAGCCTGGGGGTCTTTGTGTAGTGATGGATAGATGGGAAATATTTGTCAGGATTATTGAATGGCAGCTCAACTTTCCAGGACTGGTATGTTCTGAGTAGGAGTGGCACAGCACAGATTATCAAGGGAGTGCCATCAGGATTGAGGTGAGCTAGTGGGCCCTGGGAGGAGAGAGAGGGGGGCAATGGCAGAAAGGGCCTGAGGGGTGTCAGCAGGGCTGTATTTGGGGAAAGGAAGTTAGAGGAGGGTTGGTGTGGATGCAGGCCTGGTCTGAGACCAACTGCCTTCTAATCTGTGGTTTAGATAGTTCGGATTGTCTGCGTAAACTGCATTGAGTACAAATATGAACCCGTTTGTTTTTCTCTGAAGTAGCAGAAAATAAAGACTTTGCAAACGGTGCATCTCACAAAGGAGGAACTAGAGCAGGAAAGACAGTACCAGTGCATTCAGGTGTGGTGAGTGTTTCTCCGTGACTTAATCCAGTAGTGCCTTTGGAATACCCTAGAAGGATGCAGACTGCTGTGATACCCCTGCCCATCAAGTCTTCTGGCTGTTCTTGAATAGAGGCATCTGACAGGGGTAAGGAGATAGGCAACCCTCTCCTCCCTGTCCCAGACTCTCTGACAGCCTTTCCCAAGAAGGTCTGAAGAGATAATAAAGCTGTGGGGAAAATAGGATTAAGGTAATGAACAGGCACAACGGAGTTTGATCTTTCAATAACGTCAAAGCCTGAGTGACAGGCAAATAAAAAAGGCAAGGCAACCTAGGCCAATGGGCCTCTGTTGCAATGGCTGGAGTGTCAGACTTATTCTTCCCTCTTCACCTGTCACAGCTGGAATGCACCATGCCAGTGGGTCTTTTCCTCTCTGGGGACCTGTGTATGAGCTGGGAGTCTCGTTAGCACATGTAGGGCAGGAGACTGAGTAGGGAGCACCTCTGGGAAACTAGCATGTGAAGCTTGATGTGATTATTCTTAGTGAGGGAGTACAGAGCTGTCCTTCCAAGCCTTGACTTCTCCATAAACTGATGTTCTTCCCAGCAGAGCTTTGGATTCATTTTCAAAGGCTCCAGTGGTTGCCAGAAGCAATATTGTAGGGAAATACTATTTGTTTCTTTGTGGCTTGTGTGTGTTGTCTCCCTGGTCAGACTCCAGAAGTGGGAGCGTGGCATGGAAACACAAAATCTTAGAGCTACCCGGGACTGAGAAGTCTTGTGCCCAATGTGTCCCGATAACATCTGGCAGACAGAGCCAGCAAACCCCCCCCCGCCCCTGAGTTTGCTGCTTACCACTTCCTTATGGCCAGAAAGGGCCAGAGTTTGACCATGGCAAGGACATTATCTCTAAAAGCAAAACCCAGACAAATTATGTGTCAAAAAAATGAGGGAGGTTAGAGCGACGCTTAAGATGTGTTCTTTAAAACTACAGGATACAGGTGTTTCATGCTGTCCAAGACCAGTTAGTTCAGTTAGTTGTTTTTTTTCTGCGTCAGAATGTGTGTAAGTAATATTGCAGCAGTTTCTGTGGCATTCTTTTCCCTTGGGGTAGGTGGTCTTTTTTTCCCAACAGCTGAGAGCTGGAATACGCTACAAAAGGATTTAAAGCTTAAATAACCTTTTGTGTACTGATCATCTTAGTTCCAGGCCAGGTAAGTCCTTGGCTGGTGCTTGTAGCTGTTGGTCATGGTATGTTTTCGTATTTGTGACCTTCGCTGTTTCCTGACCCTGGGGCAGCCATTCTCATCCCTCCAAGAGGAAAGGGATAATGTCTTCACCTGGAAATATGTTCTGGGCTTTGAAAAGGGCTTGGTTGGGTTTGTCGGCGAGGACATTTTTAGTGGGAAGAGGAAACGCCTCTTGCTGCATCCCACCCCCACAACTGTCTTTCATTTCTGAGTTTGCTGAGATGATGGCGTTGGATCAAAGCCACAACAGGCAGCAACAAGCAATTGTCAAGAGGAGTCTAAAGCAGGGGAATGACCGCGTCATGCAAAGACACTGTCTCTGATGGCTGAAATTCCAGCTGCTGCTACACCTGGCTCTTTCTCCTGTAATGAAGGGAGGATTCTTTTTTTTCTTACGCTTTTGAAGCTGGCTAGCTGCACTTCTGGAGGACATAGCTCATCCCACAGATGCTGCATTGTACCATCTGATTGCTTTTAGATGTGGTGTAGTTGCTATGCACTTGCTGCCACTCAGGATAAAGATGTGTGTGTGGAGGTGGCTGTGAGTAACCTAGATATTAGAGGTCTGCACAGGAAAGGAGAACAGTTAGTAATATGGGCCACTGGATACTAACTTATGTCCTTGCATCAAGTATCAGGCCTTGCTGACTCCTTGGCCTCTTGCAAGTCCCCTTGCCAGTAATGCCAGTGAGGGATATGATGACAACTGCCCCTCTTGCAGGTCAGGTACTTCTGCTCCCTTTTGCCTTTCTCTGCTCAGACCTTGCTGTCTCATCTGCCAGTGCTCAGCAGAACAGCCAGTCAATGGCAAGCAAGATAAAAGGAAACTTTCTTCATATCCTGTTCCTCCTCCTATCCCCTTTGGTAGTTTAAACTCCTTAGGAGACAAGGGTGGTGCACCACTGGAAATAGCTCCAAGGCCAGCATTTGTCATTTGCCTGTGGAGAACTGTTGCTCCCCAGCCTATTGTGGTCTGCATACCTTCAGGAGACAAATGCCCCCGCCTTAAGGATGCTTCTCCATTAGGTAAGATACTCCAGAGGTCACTTTGCAGAAAATTTTGGAGCTATTCTGCCAAGCCTGATGTTTGAAATGGACCAGTGATCTGTCTGATATAGTAGTCCTCATGCTGTAAACACTTGGAATGTGAAGTTCTATGTTGTTCTTTCTTGTGACACAACGTGACAGACATGCAGGGCACAAGAACTGCTGTGAAAACTGAGACAAAGTTAGCTGTGCCCTGCAAGCCACCTCAGATCCTCTGCCTTTTAAATATCCAGTCTTTGTCCATCTCCTCCTCTCTTTTGAAAGCATTTTTGGCCGAGTGGTTTTTTTGTTGTTGTTGTGTTTTGTTTTTTTTAAGAACCCTCTAATTTCTTGTTCAGTTTTTCTCCCTCTCCTGAACCCTTTGAAAGTGGCTTTACACCGTCACTGACACCAAACTGACACTTTGCGTTTCCCCACTTCTTATCCCTTTATGGCAACAGATGTTGAAATTTTGTATCCCTTTTATCTGTCCCTCTTTGCCCTCTTCCTGTAATTAGGTTTCCCTTGTTAGCAGTACAAAGTGGCCCGGTTTGCTGCCTGGCCTTTTGAGCCATTGTGTCCGAGCACATTTTTTTCCTCCTCTTTCGGAAGAGTTCCTTCCCCCTTAAGTAATAGGCAGGGTGTGGGCCAAAGCTGTGGCTTTTTCTTGTTTCTTTGTTCTCCATTTATCTCTGCCACCTTTTTCAAAGGGATGGGAAAAAAAAAAAAATAGAGCGTGCGTAGAAGGGGAAGATACAGAGTTGCATTTCTTGACCGTCAAGCCCCCTTGCTCTTCAGGTGTTCAAGGCAGGTGCCTTTGATGTCTGCATGTTTTGGGGAGGTGGGAGGTAGAGGATTCATAAGAATGGCTTAGGAGTGGAGGAGAAGGGAGATTCAGATGTGTGGCTGATGCCCTCAGCAGAGGGGAGGAGTCTTTCAGGGTAGCCAGGCAGCTGCTGAGCAGGTTAGTAATCCCTGTTTGCCTCTAGTTCTTTTGCATTGTGCTCTTCCTCTCTGAGAGCCAGTGTGAGTGTTACCATCATAAGCAGCTGGCTGACGTTTGGTAACTTGCTGCTCCTTGATCTCTGGTATGTGCTTCCATGGGACCCTTGCTAGGTTACATCTGTCTGTGCAGTGGGGTGGGCAAGAATTAGTTGCTGTCTTTCACGTTTCAGCATAAGTTGATCTGCATCCACTTTGGTGGCTCTTCAAAGCCATTGAGTGAGGGAATGTGAGCAATTGTCAATTAGGAGGGAGAGCTTTAAAACTTGGGCTCCCTGTGCTTTTCTTAAACAGCAAGTGTGATTTGACAGTTGCAGTATATAGCACTGAACACCCTGGTTAGCTGATCACTACTGATGCTTTTCTGATTAAATCCAGTCCTTCTTAGCTTTGCATCCTGTCATGCTCAGATTTTTTTGTGTGGAAGTAGAAAAATGAAACCAGAATCTGCAGGTCTAGTTCTTGGTTATAAGGCTCGCTACAAAAGCTTTTAATGTAGAAGCTTGGCCCAAGATGCACAAGCAGACTGTTTAGTGTTGTGTTCTAAAACAAATTCTGTGAAATGTAATTCTCTCCATAACTTTGAATTTCAAGGTTTGAACAAACTTGAGACCCTCTAATTTAATAACAAAAGGAGTCTAGTGAAGGGAGCAGATGGATTCAGAACTGAAGTTGCTAGATTGAGAGGAAAGGTAACAGACTCCAAGAATTGTGGAGAGTCTGTTTCACCCAGGCGTTTAAACTGGATTCATCCAGTCACAGAGAAGTGCGTGGGTATCTCTGGTAATAGGAGAGGCAATTGATAGTAAATATTATTGTGGCACAGGAAGTTTCATGAGATTTGAGGGACAGAAGAATCATAATACCAAGCTGTAGATGCAGAATCCCCTCTCCTGCCCTGCTTTTCTATAGATTCATCATGCCAAGTATCATTTTTTGACAAGGAAATTCTCTTCAGGCTATGAGGGAAATGGGCTTCCTACTCCTTTCAGGCTTGGTTTTCTTTCTCAGCATCTCTGTCTTGGCTGAACACAGTTTTAAATCACAATAACCAATCCAAAACTGATCCAACAGTGAGCTAAACAGCTTTCTGTGCTTACATCAGGTGAGTGAATGCGAATGTGTGCCTTCTATTACCTCCTCTCACTGCAGTGGGATGATCCACAGGTAGTTGCCCTTCCTCAGATGGTTGTTCATTCTCCTGTCCCGAGGCTCTTCTGCCTGGTTTTTGCTATGCTGTTTCCCCATCCTGTCCACAGATTACTTTGGCTGATTCCTTATGTATGTCCTTTGGTTAATTAGGAACACAAATACCATGTCTTCTTTCTAAAATATAAAGGAAAAAGGGTTAATGAAGTGACAGACTGTGGTCTGTTGTAGGAAAATTCTTGTCTTTGGGTGAACTCTTTCTCGGCTTGTTCATATTAATTCAGTTTGGCACCACAACTGTCTTTGTATTTCTAATTTGGTCCTTGGGAAACATTCCTTCTGTAGTAAGGTTGGTGGGATGGAGAGTTTGGATATAGATTTAGGCAAAGGGAAAAGCATGTCCTTCTTCATGGAGCTGGCAATTCTAATTGTGACTTGAGCAGCAAGACTACATATGAACAGGTCTCCTGCCTTCAGGCATGAATTAATCACTTGACAAGTAAAATTCCTATCCCAGTTCTGCAGCTCTGAACTGTAGTATTTGATTCCCTTGCTCTGAGACCTTGGGTGTTGGAGGCAGGACACCAGGCCTGTGGCCAACTACTTGAGCCAGCGCTGGCGAAAGCTTGCTGCTGCAGGGAGCCTCTTAAGTGGTGGTCTCTTGGATGACTGTTCCTTTTAGCAGACTTGGTTGTGTTCAGAGCTCTGTTTCTTGGCTATAATGGAGAGCTTCAGTCTTGTCTGTGCAATATATTTTACATGATACAGATGTGTTCACAAAACCGTTTGGGGCCTTACGGTTCTTTACTGATCTCTGGGTTTGGTTTTGTTTGTTTTTTACATCAATGTTTCTGAACCTTTTCACAAAAGCTGGGCATCTTCTGCCTTCTTTTTTGTTAAGAGGGCTCTGGTGCATCTTAACCTAAATGTAAAACTGTTGTCAGAGGAAAAACATACAGGTGTTTATCCTAAATCCTTTCCTCCCCATGGCAGTCTTGGCCCTGTCTCACTACAGATGAGCATGAGGCCAGCTTCTGCCCTTTGGATGTGTGCATGTCCAGGGCACGCTGTGGCCTTTGCACTCCTGTTCAGGCGTATTTATGACAACTTTACAAGGCCCCGAACAATTAGAGAGCGTGGGTGGGGGCTGGACACTCCAAGCACATCAATCAGTTTCATCCCTCTGAGCCAAAGCAAAAGCAATCTTTATTTTTCCCTGGGTTGAGAGAGAATCAACAGAGGCAAGAGAGAAGAATGGGAAGGAGTGAATGAGGAACCCCCTCTGCCACTGGCTGGCAGTAGCTCATTTAAACAGATGGCTTTGTTTTGATTTGGACTCTCAATTTTTTTGTCTCCCCACTAAAGGAGACCTGCAGAGCTCTGTCCAGAAAGGGAGCAATGCAGCCGCCTGTTCCCACACAAGTGGGGCGAAAGGCGAGAGGCTCTGAGAATTCCCTGCTTCTTTTCCTCGCCTCCCTCTTTTTCACTTCCCTCAAGAAATCACAGTTTGAGAGAATTCCCCCCTACTCCTCCCGTTGGAAAGAAAGACAGACAAGACATTCTTGACATTCTTTGCAGAGAAAAGGGGTTAAATGTCTGAATTTGGGGGTCACCATGTTATACAAATTGCAATCTAATCGTTTTTACAAGAACACACGTGTGCTAAGAAAAGGAGCCATGGACAAGAAAGAAAAGGGGACAGACATCCTTTTTGTCCTATCTTCTTTCTTTTTTTTTTTTTTTTCTCCCCCCAAGGTTTTGGACTATTGTCATGTCCTGTCTCTCTCCCCTCCTCACCCCTGAGAGGGAGAACATTGGTTTTATAGTTAAATTGGTTCGTAAAGCAGAAGGGCTTGGTGCCATTTCTGTTTGTTTTCCCAAATAAAAGCCCCAGCAGGGTCTCTTTTGCACCGTTGTGGCTTTATTTGAAGAAACTGGCTTTTTCCCATAGCCCAGCGTGTCAGTTTATCCTCTGAACTTAACCTTACGGGAACCCGAACAACAAAAACTCACAGGGTCCCAGAGCTGGAAAGGTAAAGAAATTGTATCTTTTTATTGGACCATTTAAAGCGTGTGTGGGCCAATTCAGAGAAAGCAGAAGAAAAGAAGGCAAAACTCCCTCTTCTCTCTCCCCCCATCAAACCGTCGTTGGTGTCATTCCCCCCCTACTGCTTTGAGTCCCTTCAGCTGCACCGAGAGAGACAGAAATCCTGAATATCCCTTATAATAGCATCTCTGAGCCATTTGACATGGAGGTGCTCCCTCAAAATTCCCCAAGCCAAGCCCACATCTCCCTGCAGAAGTTAGTAGCCTTGGCTAAACACAGGGGTAACCTTGGGGTAGGATAACTATGAAGAGTGTCTTTGCCAAGGATCTATGCTTCCCCCTATGTACATTATAGATGTTTGATCAAGCCTTTCCCTCCTTGGCACATGCTGCTGCTTCCCCTGGGTGCCTCAGCTGCTGTTGCAAAGCACCTGGAAAAGATGATAGCTCAGCTCTGCTCTTTGGTTCTGGTGTGCTCTCCAAACTGGATGACAGAAGTTGTGCAAATGCTGCACTTTGGATAATTGTTTTTAAATGGATTTTGTTTCCTTTCTCTGTTTGATACTCAGCTCAAATATCCCAGTGTTTTGTGCTGAACAGTGCTTTTTCCACTTTTTCTTTTTTTTTTAATGTTTCCTGCCTTGCTTGTTGCAAGTTGTTATGGGGCTAAAATACTGGTTTAGAGCTCTGATCAGTCTGAATAGTCACCTGCTTGTGTGCAATGGCTTCTCCTCTTTGATGGATGAGCACTGCTCACAGATGAGGTTTCCAAAGCAAATGAGAATGTCCTAAATTTTGCACATCTCTATTTTCAGCAGATGTTCTGAATTCAACAGTTTCCTAGAATTTGCCTATTTGTATAAAATCAATTCTAGTGAATCAGGGTCACCATAAATTGAGAGTGGGGAGAAAAGTATTTATTGCTTCATCCCAGCTTTTGGAGTGTAGTTTGTGTATTGGAGACAGCTAGCCAAGACGTGCAATAAATGGGCAGGGTACAGGGAGGGAGGTACAGGCTTCTTTTGGACTCCAGCTATCAGCAAGGTCTGAGGGAAATCCTGAACTTTTATGGTCACACAAAAAATCACTGTGGTTTGGGAGGCTGTATATGACTTAAGCTTGATGACAGCAGCATCCCATGGATTACCTGGAAACTAACCATCTGGCTTCTGCCATGACTGATCTGATTTTGTTTTCATATTGCTGAAGTGAGGAGGAACACAGCCTTAAGCTGTTTTTAAAAAGAAAAAAAAACAAACCAACAAAACGATCTTGTTTCTGCCGTTCCTTGGTAGTTCACTTTGCTTCCGGGCAAGAAAGCTCCTGTCTTCTGGAGGTGTCATGATAGCAGTGCTCATGGCTAGATTTCTAGCATGGAAAGAAAAGAGTGAAATATGGAAATCCCAAACAAATAGCTTATTTTAAAGGTGGTGTTTAAAACTCTTGTCTTCTGAAGAATGTGGGAACTGATTGAGATGAATCAAAGGATTCTCTGTAGTGTCTGAACAAAATGCCTTTCATTTTTGGACTCATCAGTTCAATGCATTTCCCAGGCACAGGGACTTGGTTTAAACATCTTTTTCTATCAGCAAGGAGTCTGGAGCCTGGTGTGCTAACAGAGCTTTCCTGTGCTAGGGACAAAATGGGCTGCTGGATTTGCTCTGGCTCAGTTCCTTGTGGGCTCATACTGGATCACTGATGATATGATTTCAATCTGTCTAGATGCTCAAGAGAAAGTAGGAGAAACTGAGTATCTGTGAGTATCCTGCTCAGCACTGGAGGCCTACCTGTGTGTCTGTAGTGGCCCAGGTGGTTTGTGGTTAAGGTGCTGAAGCAGAGAGCTCTGGCTCTAGACTGGTTTTTCCAGGAAACCTGAACTGTCACACTTGCGATTCTTCTCCACTGATGCAGAGCTGTTTCTGTCAGAACTACCCAGCATTGGGACTGAACCCTGGCACTATCTGGCCCAGGCTGTTTGGTGCAGAAAAACAGAGCAAAACTCCCACCATCTGCATAGCTAACTACCTGGCTTGCCTGAAGAAGGGCTTGGGCTGAAACAGCCTGTACTTGCCACTGCTGGAGGGCCAGAGCATGGTGGGGAGGTGGTATGGACCTTCCATGCTTGGTCTTGCTTGAGCTTCACAGTCACTTGCTGACTAACCTTCATAGTGTGTAACAAGGACAGGGAACTCTGACTCCTGAAGTGTTGAGGATCAGCTACCTGGTTTTTGAAAGGTGTTTGAGTGTGGAGAGGAAAGGAGAAGGCTGTTCCCTGCTGTCTTTGGCTGGTGCTGGTGAAAAGCAAGGTTCAAGATAGCTATCACATCTCTTTTTGGCCATCATTGACTAGGTATCCTCTGCCCAAGAAAGTTGTTAGAAAACCATCAGTGATGTGCTGGTGTATCTGCTGCTTTTCTGTTGCCTCTTGATGAGTTGATCCTTTATGGGTTATTAAGAATTAACTGTGGATTTTGCTCCTTAGAAGTGGAAGCTGTTGGGGACTGGAGTTTAAGGGCAGGGAGTATTTGGGACAATGAAGACTGGACAATTTTTGAGCACTAACTTGTGATCTCAAGGCTGGGAGAGTTGTGAAGGCAGAGAGTTCCCTTCCCAGTATGGACTCAGCATGGCTGCATATGCTGCAGGAACACCTGGCATGGTGGTAGCTGATCCAGAGACACCTTAATCTGCTGAAAAATGGGAAATACTAATTGTGTTCTGCATCTTTATCCATTTAAGTGTGCCCATGCCAGAACACTTAAGTCTGTTAATGTGTGTGTCCAGTGCACAGTGCAGTGTGATTTTCCCCTGTTGTCAGATAAGTGCTTCACTGTAGCAACTAATGTCTTGTTTCTGTAAACTGCTAAAGGATGCTGCTGTGTGCAGGGCTTGGGCCTCCCAGCTGAAAGCTGCTTTGGCTGGCCAAAATTATCCAGCTTGGGGCAGGAGAATTGAACTAACTAACAAACTAGGGAAGGAAGGCATGCTTTGCTGCAGTAACTTGGAAGTATCTGTGCTCCTTCCTTGCCTGCAAAGAAGCTAATCCTTTGTTGCTTGGGTTTGTTGTTTTTGTGTTTTTTTTTTTCCTTTTTTTGTTGCCTAGGCTTGAAGTGGAGGGAGGAAAACAGGTGAGGTGACTGCTGGGATGCTTGGATCTCACTGCACTGAGGTGTGAAGGCATGGAGAAACACTGGGAGCCAGGCACCTGGGTGGTGTTCAGTGCTGCACAGGAAGCTCTGAAAGTGGCAATCTAGGCTCTTTAGTTTCTTCTGTCCCTTTGATGCTGACATTTTTCACTTGGACACATCACCAAGCTGCCACTAAAAATTGCTGCCATCTTGCAGTACTGCAGACTGAGGTCTGGTCTGAGAGATGGAAGACGAGCTTTAGTGGGGCCAGGCTCCCTCTGGGTTTGATGGCTGCTTGTTTAGAGGTGGGAGGTTTGTGCAGAGATCTGTTGTGACCCATTTCAAGCACCTGAGAACAGGCAGGGGGCTAGTTCCAGCGAGTAAAAGATCTCTGCATGTGCTTCTGCATCCTGCTGCCTTTCCTCAGCACAGTGCTCCTCTTTCCCTGAGCTCACTTAGTCCTTTACTAATTAAAGGTGTATTAGCAAGGAAAATGTTGGAGGGCAAGTAACACAAACAGGCTTCAGCTAGCTAGCATGAGATATTCACCAGATGTGCTGCTGGGCCACATGGCCAATGTGCAGCTGCCAGTCCTGGTTTTCTCTCCCAAAGTGCCACATCCTCAGAGCACCATTCCAGGGGCTACTCTGTGAAACCGAAAAAAGCAGTAGCATGTGGAAGTGGGGAGAGAGGGGTCCAAGGTGCTGGTGCTACTTAGGGCTTGTTGATATAGCTCATCTCCTGTGAGTAACTCCCTGCTCCTGCCTGAGCACCTGGCAAAGGACTCTGCAGGTTGAGCATTCTGGCCTCTATACATCTCACAGGGAGTCAAAGAGTTCTTGTTTGGGAGGGCAGCTGACTCTTCCTCATACCTCTGTCATATGTCTCACAACTCCAGGCCACACATATAACTCGTAGGATGAAGATTTTGAGTAAACCTTGAGAAGGGTTGTGTGCATGTCCATTTGCCCTGCTGGCCTTGCGGGACAGCAGTTGGAGGGGATCTATGTACTTGGAGGGACAGGGGAGTGCCAGAGCTCAGAGATGGCCACCCATGACCCACTCCATGGAGGAGCTCAGGGCCCATCTGCCCCAGCCAAGCCCTGCAGCTCTTGTTCCCAGTGCTGAGACTGCAAATGCTTCAACCTCTCAACCTGCACACAGGTGCAGAGTTGCTGCTGGGTTGGTTTGCAAGTAACCTTCCAAGGGTTAATGTATTGTGAGAAGGTTGCAAAGGGCTGAAGCCTGGAATCCCCTCGATCCCTTGCCTGGAGAAACACAAAGTCCAATAAGCCAGCACCCCTGGATTTGTTTGGGGGGGATTAATTCATGCACTTGATGTTAAAGCTTGTCCGAGAGGTTTGTGCGGGGGGGCCATCGCTAGGGCTGGTTGGCCTCTCTAAATGGTTGCTAGGGCCCTGGCATCAAGGGCCAATGTAGCTGCCCACAGCCACGGTCACGGAGGGAATTACACAGCCACAAAGAAATTGTTATTCTACATAATCTGCTCTTTGGAGAGTGACTGTGGGGAAACAGACTGGCCCCAGCATGCCGCCAGCTCTGTGATCATAGAAGCGTGCTGGCTGCAAAGATCGGCCAGGGCTCGCCTTCTGATCTGGGGACACCAGGGCTCGAGGCACTAATCTGCTTTATCAGCAATTTCTCTCTCCTGACACAAAGGTGTTTACTTGTTTTAACATCTCCTGGGACTCTATTTCTCCTTTTGTGTGGTCTTTATCCCCCGATGAGGCTTTAGCCCAGATTACAGACAGAATTAAGGCATTTGGCGATGTGCCTCAGAACTGTGTGATGCTGGATCAAGGAGCAGAAAGTAACAAAATAATGGGGGGAGATGCTGGGAATGACCCCACTGCGGGATCTGTGCTGTGGGCTTTGAGGACCGCTTCATTGTCCTGAGAACCATGAGCCTGTTGGAGAGGGCTGGCCGTGCAGCAGGGTTCGAAAAGCAGGTGCTTCAAGGTTTATTGTGTCCAGCATTTTCGATTTAGAGGGTATCAGGAGAAGGAGGAAGAAAGGGAGGGCTTGCAATAGATGGCTGTTTCAAGCAGCTGGGCAGATTGTCCCCTCCGTTCCCAAGAGTCTGCCATGGCTGGGTGTTGCTGGCTGCTGGGGAGAGGCTGTGCCATGTACCTGATGCAATTTCATATCGTCCAGGGAAGGGGCTTAAGCTCCTTCTTGCAGCGTGGCAGAGTGGGCCCTCATCAGGCACCATCAGTCTGGTGAGCTGCTGGTTCTGCACATGAACAAGCAGCAGAGTGACATGGCCACAAAGCTTAGAGCTTCATGGAGATCTTGCTTTTGCTCTTTCACAGCAAGCAACGAATTAAAAAGGAGGAGGAGGAGGTAAAAAAAACCAAACAGCTAGTCTTTGGAAAGTCATCTCCAGAGTAGGTGGTTGCTCTTGGCCTGTCATGTTCAGTCCCAGATACAGTGGGGCAGTATGGAGCAGTGTAACTGGAGGGGGTTGAGAGCAGCCATGGCACACTGGGTCAGGAGAGTCTGATTTGCCTGTGGACCTGAGCTGTGCTTCGGAGATATGGGGAAATACCCCAGTGGGCAGTATTTTGAAGGATGGAGTCTGGGATGGGATTGACCAGGCTGCTGCAGATTAACTGGAGTTAGACTAAGTTGAGAATTGCCCTCCCATGGAAATGGAACCCCATCATTCAGAGAACTGGTCGCTTCTCCCAAAGAAAATGATCCTGTTCTGCTGAGGATCAGCTGTGTGTGTTCCTTGCCTCTTACAGCTGTGACTCCTGCTGGTCCACCTCCACAGCAGTTAGTGGCCCAAACAGTAGCAGAAGCTGGGGGAGGAAGAGGAAAAATGTGCAGGCTTCTGTGTTCTGTTTAATCAGAGAAATGAAATCTAGGGGACTTCTGTGACACCATCTCTGCTCTGACCAGCTGAACTGGAAGGGCACTTCGCTCTGAGTTACTCTTCCCCTGTTGTGTTTCATTGCAGTGGTCAGCTGTTGACCTGTTTAGGGACTGACTTCCACCGTGGAGCTGGAGTCCTTGATGTCTTCTATGAAACACCTTCCCTTCTTCTTTCTTGTGGGTATGACACCTACATCCGCTACTGGGACATACGGACCAGCACCAGGTGAGCCTACCCAGCTGGCATCTGGGGCCTGTGTGAGGCTCCTGGGCTCTGCTTGTGCCATGTATGGGGACCCACCTGCAGCTGAATTAGCTCCTTCAGTCAAACCAGGTCTCTGTTCCAGTGGCGGAGGAGTGGAGGCTCAACCCCTCTCTGCTTTGCGTTACTCTTGCAGGAAATGTGTCCAGGAGTGGGAAGAGCCCCATGACAGTGCCCTGTACTGCATAAGGAGTGATAAGAACCATATGATTGCCAGTGGCTCTTCTTACTACGGCGTGGTGCGCCTGTGGGATAAGCGGCAGACTCGGTGCCTGCAGGTGAGAGCCAGCTGGAGGCCAGGCAGCAGCAGAGCATCTGGGTTCTCCTCCAGCAGCCCTGTGCCCTTGTGTCTTTGGAAGGAGAGAAGAGGGGGAGCTGGGCTGTCTTTGGGTTGAATCCACCTTTGCTCACGCATCTCTGCCTTTGGGTCTGCAACACCAGTTGGGGTCTTTGGGCTGACCTCTTCTTTGAAAGGTTGTTTCTCCTATTTTCTTGCAGAGCTTTCACCTGTCTTCACCCACCAGCAGCCCAGTGTACTGTCTCCGTTTCAGTACCACCCATCTGTACGCTGCCCTGGCATCAGCCCTGCACGTCCTAGACTTCACAGCCCCATGAAGGGCACCACAGATGCTTGTAGTCACCCCAACTCAGCAGAGTTGACACTTGGCTCAGGGAATTGCAGGGCAGGAGAGGTGAGAATGGTCCCCAAGGCTTCTGAAGGGTTGTTTTTTTTGCCTGCCAGAAAGCTACAATGAAGAGTGCACAAAGGGCCAGACTTTCTCAGCCTCACCTGCCTGTTAGTGGAAATAAAGGCCAACTGTCCTTTATACTTTTTATTTTCTGCAAGTTTGGGTTTGTTTTATTAACTGCGTTCTTTATAATTTTTTTTCTGGGGATACAGCATTTGAGGGACAAGTTGAGCCAGGATGCCCTATCAGCCGTGTGTGCTGGTCAGGTTGAGATCAGCCAAGCTCTGAGCCATGTGAAGCAAGTCTAGGCTGTGTGTGGGGTGGACTGATTTGGTGGAATGGAAAGGTGCCTGGAGCGGGGTGCTCCTTCCACCTGCACTTGCTCTGCTGACAGCTGCTTGTGTTGTCCTTTGCAGCCAAGTGCAAAAATTGAGCTAAAAGGCAGAGCCAGCCCTGCTTTCAGTGTGTGCCTCCCCAAACTGGCCGTCAGGTCAGGCTGTGCACTTGGCAGGGCTGAAACAGTCGCGTTTTGCTAAATAAAACTCTGAGGGAAACAAAAGAGACTGTATGTTTTGTTTCAACTTCCAAAGGGGCTGTGATGTTACCCACTAATCGCAAAGGCCTGGCTGGGCGGAGAAGGTTGGAACCATTTTCAGACTCTGTCTACATATCTAATAGGTCTTGACTCACTTTTTCAAACAAGAGTTCCAAGACTAGGTTCTGCAATTCATTTGCTGTCTGCATAATGAAGCAGCAAACTGGACTGGTGGAAACACCAAGGCCTTGATGTGATTTACTGGGATTCTGTAAGCACATAAAAGTGTGCTCTGCTCATAGTATCATAGTATCATTCTGGTTGGAAAAGACCTTCAAGATCATCAAGTCCAACTGCTACCCTAGCTCTGCCACATCCACCACCAAACCCTGTCCCCTGGTGCCACATCTGTATTTTTAGATGTATCCAGGGATGGTGGCTCAAACACCTCCTTGGACAGCCTGGATCCCCAAGTCCAACTCCCACTCCAGAATAAGACAACCCCAAGGTTCATACCATGTCCCTGAGGGCATTGTCCAAATGTTTCTTGAATATTGTCAGGGTTGGTGCTATTACTGCTTCCCTGGGGAGCCTATTCCAGTGCTCCACCACCCTCTGGGTGAAGAATCACCTCCTAATGTCCAACCTAAACCTCCCCCTGCACATCTTCCTACCATTCCCTTGGGTCCTATCGTTGCTTACCACAGAGAAGAGGTCAGCGCCTGCTCCTCCACCTTCCCTAGTGAGGAAACAGTAAGCTGCAATGAGGTCTTCTTTGGGTCAGCCTTGTGAACCCAAGCTGAGTCTCAGAGCAACCTTAGCTCTCATTGTGCTCTGTGCTGTCTGGATGAGTGTGGATGCCTGGGGATCAGTGTGCTGTAAGAAAATGGAGCAGTGTCACAGTCTAGTCCTCCCTGGGGAAGGAGGTGCATGAACCCTACTTGACTGTGAGTTTGAGTATCCTGAGCAGGTAAAGGAGAGGTTTTGTGTTGCAAACTGGGAGCATTTCTAGGGTGAAGCACCCAGTGTGGTGCTTTGTTACAACTTAATAAGTAATTTCCACTGTCAAGAAGCTGCTCTTCTCTCGTGATGCACAAAAATTGGAAGAGGATGTTTGCTGGAGCCCCTGCCTGAGCAGGGAGGGAGTGGCACCAACCAGCTCCTCACCTGCTTGGAGTGTGCCCTGCAGTCCCTGTGCATGTGAGAAAGCAGCTCAGGGTGCAAAGTAATTTAAAAGTGTGGCTTTTCTGCAGGATCACATTCTGGCAAGGATCTTCCCAGCACAGCTCCCTGTTACAGCTGATCTGTGCCTGTTCCTCTGCTGCTCATGCCTGCTTACTGCTAGTTCCCCTGTAGCTACTGTGGTGCTGCATATTCTCCTTGTGTAAGTAGCACAGTTGACATCTAAGTGCCCCAAGCACTGATCTGCTGCTGTAAAAGGTCCTATGGATGGAACAATCTTCCATCAGCTCAAAGGTGTAGATCCTAAAGATTGCTAGCCCAACATAATGATTCTGGGGGGACCTCAGGGCTATTGGTAACACTGAGCTGTTGCTGAAAAGACAGTGCTTTGCATCAGGGGTTGCTAAATACTGCTGCTGTATTGTTTGGAGCACTTTGGCCTCTGCATGTGAGGAGAGCTTTAGGTAAGTGATTAGGCATGAGAGAGAAGACCAGAGAGGGAGAGCTTGGGAGGAGGTAAGGTCTGTTTTTTTTCACATCCTGGTGTGTTACAGGTCCTTTAATGAAATTGGGAGGAGGGGATGGATATATTAAATGTCTTTGGCAGTGTCCCCAGGTAGAGGCTGTGAAGGAAGTAGTACCTGTGGGGAGAGAGGAGAGGTTCTTTATTGCATTGGGACTTGGGCAAGGCCCAGAGTAGAAATGAGCACATCAGCTAAGCAGGGGACCAAGTATTAGTGGTGCAGGAGACTCCTCCCATGACAGGCCTGCCTGCAACACTGCTGCTGCCAGCCCTGCCATTTCTTTTCTGCAGCCCATGTTGGTGAGTCCTGAACTCTTATAGCTGCTTTTAAGTTCTTCCAGACTGAAGCCTGGCAGAGCTGCAGCCCCATGATAGTGCCAGCACTGGTGGGTAGAAGGATGTACCCTTGCATGTCAGGTGATGTTGAGGAATGGGGAAGCTGTAAGTGGTGCTGGTGCACTGGCTCTGATGAGCTCTGCCAGTTGGTGGTGTCTCTGTTGTTTTGGGAGGACTCTAAGGGTGGGTCCTGGAGCAGAGCCAGCAGTGAAGCTCTAACTGGGGATTCTACCCAGGCAACAAGGAGTTTTCATGCTTTGAAACCATCTTGATCGACTGCTCACTTAAAAGTAGGGTTTGTTTGGGTAGGAGCTGCAGAAGTCTAAGTACAGGGATGGCTGGTGCAGGGTAGAGATGGTAGCTGGTTGGAGGGTGAGGTGCTAAAGCAGCACTGCTGGGGCTGTCCCTGTGCAGCAAGGTTTTGATGGGCCACATTTGTGCTCTCATGGAAGGGGTGTGCTGCTGCTATTCCTGAGCTGGCCAGTGGCCCATCGCCACTTTCCCCTCCACGCCATGCAAATGAAGGCAGCTGCGTTTCGGTGCCTGTGTTCTGCACGTCATGTTGTGCATGGCTGGTGGTGAGGAAGCAGTTGGGTGTTCCCCTCTTCACCCTTTTCATAGGCTGTGCCCATTCAGGTCTAAGCACTGATGCTGTTTGCAGAGATACCAGGGTCACCAGAGCATCCTTCTAACTGCACGGAGGACCTTGTACAACAGTGCAGGGGGGAGTTGCTTCCAAGGACATCCCAGGCAGGTAAGGGCTGTGAGGACGGTGTTTGTGTTTTCCAGATGTTCCTGCCGTAAGCAATGGTGGCAGAGGGAATTTGCAAGGGGAACTGCCCAGCTTTCGTGTCTGTTCTGCCCATGGAGGATGGGGAGAGGGCTGCACTTCCTTTGTGCACTGCAGTTTCACACAACTCATAGAAAGATCACAAGCGTCTGTGTAAATCAGCAGGCTAGGCAGTAAAGAGACTGACTGCCCCACCATCTCCCTGGGCTTGCAAATAATCCTCCAAGTGGCTCTCTTAATGACAGAACTGATTTTTATTAGAAAAGGCAAAATAAATACCATGAAACTGTGCCAGAGAGTTGCCCCCCACCACAGCCTCTTAGCAGCCATTGCCTACTGGGTCTTACAGTTGCAATCCTCATTGTTAGCTGCCTTTATCATCTTCAGCTCCTTCTGCAGCTGCTTTTCTGCAGCCAGGATCTCCTTCGGCTTCTGATACTGTAGGAAAGAGAGAAATGCCCTAAGCATCCCTTCTGAAGCCCATTTGGAGAGGTGATGCCATCATGCTAGGGACGTTTGCCAAGATCTAGAGTGTCTTTTACAGTGCAAGTAAAACTTCCCAGTTGGATGTGGAGTCCTGGCCCCCACCAACCACTCTGGAATATCCTGGCAAGCTGTGTCATGCAGATCCCTAGTGTGCTTACTGACTGTATGCTCACACTGTGTGTTTTTTAAAAAGCAGACAGAGAAGTAAGAGTTGCAGTTCCTCTTTCCTCTCCTCAGAGCCCCCTCGTCCAGCTGCAGTTTAGTGGTGGATGCAGATGCTTTTTGGCAAGAGTTTGGCCTGTAGCAAACAGAAGCTCAGAAGGACTCAAGGTGCTTCTCTTGGCTCGTTATCCCTGCACATGCACCCCCAGCTCTGCTGCAAGGTTTCCCTCAGAGGGGATGTTCTCTGGGTAGCTGACTTCTGCATTTAAGAAGACAAGCACCTGCTGCTCTTAAGCATCTGTCTGCCTCTTGCAACAAGTAAGTGCCTGTTTCGCTAGTCCCTCACTTCCACCATGTGCATGGTGGAAGTGTGTCCTTTCCATGTGTCCTCTCCAAGAAACTTGCTGTCACTGAGAGTGGAGGCTTACTCAGGCCTGAGGGAGGGGATCCATGGAAAACAGGGCACTACAGACACTCTTCCACGTGCAAGTCACCTTCACCAGCAAGCAGGGCCCCTCCTGTGGCCAGGCTGTCCTGGCTAGTGTCAGCGTGCCAGTGTAATCTGAAACTCCCACTGACTGTGTGACAGAGAAGGGGGCTCTCCAGTGACCCTCAGCAGATCCCCTGGCTCTGCTGGGCTTCCCCACATGTAAGAATTGTAACTTCATTGTAGATATAAAGAGAAGGGCAAAGTGCTGTTTTGCATAGCTAAAACCTCACCGTGATGATCAGGGTGTTGTTGGCATGGGTGAAGCTCAGGGCAGCTGCATCCAAGGGGAGCTGGTATCTGTCCAAGTCAGGAATAGAGAACTTCTTGTAGTACCTTCAAACGAGAGAGGAGACACAAGTAAAGAAGATGGAGTTCCTATTCCCCTGCTAGTGGTGCTGAGGTACACAGTGCTGCTCTGCAAGGTGTAGATGTGGATTGGCAGGAGAACACCGTGCCATGCTGTGTCTGATGGTGCTGCCAGGCTGGCAGGAGCACTGGAAACAAACCTCCAAACCAGAAATTGGTGCTGGCAAAGTCCTGAAGGATTTTGGTGTGTGAGAGTGGGCTTGTTCCTTCCAGCTTGCCCTTGAGCAGTGCCAGATGTGGTTAGGGACAGAGTACTCAGCCCTACTGAGAAGTGTCCCTTGGTCCCTGCTCACCGCCTCTCAGTCCCTCTAAGTACCAGGTCCCATTAGGTCTTGTCAAAACAGCTGTCAAAGCCCTTGTGCCCTGTGACTTACGTTCCCTGATTGATGCACCATTTTGTGTTGCAGTCCTTCCTAAACTCCTCTTTTGGGCCTGTCGCTTGCTTCTGCTGTGCTACCTAGATCACCTCCTGCTTTGGTGGCATGGTGGTGCTCAGGCATAGCCCTGGGCACAGAGCACCAGGTCACCTGCGCCTGTTTTGCAGCATCTCCATGCAGCCCCCATGGTGGCTGTAGTGCTCCTCTGCACTTCCAGCTCCCTTAGATTTTCTTTTCCTGGTCTCTATCCCAGTCTCCCAATCATTTCTCACATTCAAGCAGAGGACAAGAGAATATTTTGCCAGCTCCCTATCCAGCCTGTGCATCTCTTCTGACCAAACCCTGGGCTTTGCTCAGTATGAAGGAAGGGGGGTATGTCTCAGCACTTGGAGCAGTTATAAGCTGTTCAGGCAGCTAAGAGATTTCCTAAGACTTTGGGACCAGAACCTTGTAGATCTGTGTTTGCCTGAGACCTTTCTTGCTTGGCATGGCTGGCCTTGCATCTGTTGCTTCTCGCTGTGGCTGCACCAAGTACACTAGTTGGTGGTCCTTTGCCACCTGTGTAGAGGCGTGGTTGGGTTCTTAGTCTCTTCCAGCACTCCTGTGGGCATTCACCTCCAAGGAACTGGCCTGTAGCTGGCACTGAGGAGCCCAGAGCAGAGCGGGAACGGGCAGCAGCTGCTGTCATGCCATGAGGGGTTCTTCTGCAATCATCTGGCCATGTATGAGGCTTGGCTTCTCTAGCTACCCCTGCCCAAATTGCAGTTTATTTTCCAAGTCACAGTGAAAACAGCTACAAAGGGCAAATGGCTCTCCTGGTGCAGTGGGAGGAATGTAGGCAGCCTGTTAACCGCAGGGCTCAAACCCTTCTGTGTTGTCACTGCTGTCGGTATTTGGAAAAGGTGGCAGACATGGATAATAAGGGAGATGTCAAAGGTTAAACAGCAGAGATTAGATGAACACAAAGACATGTTAAGGAAGTGTTAACTTCTTACCGATTAGACAAAAAAAAAAAAAGCAGTACACAGAAAAAAAACACTGTTTCAAAGGGCCTTGGGAGTCATCAATGAAACAGCAGCATTCTGCTGCCCCAGGACTAAGGAGAAGGGGAGAAGAATGGCTTTGGCTGGCTTCAAACTAAAATCTGTGACAAGATCAAAGGAAACCAGATCTGCCTGGCCACCCCCTCCTCCTCCTAACATTACCACTGCCTCTCGCTACAATAATTGAATCAGGTTTGGCGTTTGGGGAGGTGGCTTTCTGGGTTTGTTTTTAGAGTTTAGTTTAATGGATTTATTTTACAGCAAGAGGTTTTAGGCAAATCCCACTTGAGCAGCCCTTGCCGTGGCCAGAGGGAACGGGAGGAGCTCCTGTCTAGGCTGGGGAGGGGGCTGATGGGCCGTTATCCCTGCCAAGGCAGCTGGATTCTCTGCCCTCGCCTCTCACCCCATGGCCAAGGGCAGTATTGCACTCTGGGCCAGGGCCCTGGCGTGCGATCCATAGTGCGTAGGTATAGTCACCTCTATTATTTTCCTACTGGAAACCCACTTTTTGTCAGCCTGTAGGAAAAAGTGCTACTGGAATGTGGAGAATTCAGAGCTGAGCTACTCAGCAGTGACTTGGCAGCCCGTCCTGTTGCTCGTGCCTCTGGCTGGCAGTCAGCACAGCTCTATTGCTCAGAAGCAGCGTGGCTGACTTCCAAGGGCTGGAGAGGCTCCGAGGCTTCCTTTCTCTCCCATAGTGATGTGCACTCTCTCTGTGGACTCCATGTCTTTGTTGCTATCTTGGAATTAGTTGCTGAGTGATGCCTTGCCCTGGCTGAGACCCAGGAGAAATGATATAAGATATCCTGGAGCCTGTACTAAGTGTTCTGGTGCTGGGGTCTGTCCCTGCTCCCTGTTGACAGCAAAGTCATTCTTGTCCCTGATGAGGCAACTTTCAGCTTTAAGTCCAAAAGTCCTTAACTTTCATGTGCAGGCCCTGAGCCACTGTCAGGTCCTTCAGCTCTCTGTGACACTAGCCTATGAGTGTGCAGGTGTTGGCTGCTTGTGGGGGACTACTGTTTTCCTGAGAGTGGTACAAAAAATCTGGAAGTCTGGTCAGGCATGGGTGAAGCCTCAGTGGTACATTATAACCTTACAGCACCCGTGCAGGCATGGAAGTTCCCACATAGACACTACTGTTAGTAGGATTGGGAGTAGATGAGCCTTTCTGTGATACTATGTGGTTGGACTTAGGATCACATACTCCCTTCCTGTCCTAGCTCCATCTGCATCCACATGTGGCTGATGGGAATCATCTTTCCTACATAGGTCTGTCTGCTAAAGTGCCACTCTTTACAGCTGTAATTGTTTGCTGTTTTCATCGGGCAGACTCCCCTTTCCTCCTCTTTAGCCTCCTCCTGCTTTAGAGCGTCCAGGTGTGCTCCTGTGCAGAGCTCCAACATCCCCTTGCCACGGCCTTTGACGTTGTCAACTTGCCTGAAGACTTGAGGGTTCTGCCCCCCCGAGAGGCGTTCAGCTGCCACAGCGGAGCAGTTCTTTGCCAACAGCACCACCTACAGCCAGCTACAAAGAGCGGCTCAAAGAGGGCAGGGATAGGTTGGGAAACCCTGGGCTGATTCTACCCGTGGATCTGATCCTTCTCTGTTCTGCAGCACTGTTGGGAGGGAAGGCAAGCAGAGAGCAGCCTGCCTAGCTTTCCATACTGGTGTATTATCCCAGTTTGTGAACAGCTCTCACTTATCTTCAAATATCCTCCCCTGTTCTCCTAATACTTGCTCCTTTCTCTCTCTTCCCTATGCTACTGCTTGTCTTGCTGATGCTTTGGGCCACCATGTGTGCCACGAGAGATGCCATGTACTGACACAGTATAAGATGATGCTGAAAAGCCTTTCTTTTTTTCCCCCCTATCTCGGATTTCTTTTGGCAGACTATGGTGGTGCTTCCTTTCCAGACTCAGTCTGCCTTTCTTTCTTGCTACCTCCAGATCACATCATTGGCATTGTGACTACAGGACAGGTTTGTGCAGAGGGATCTGTCTGCCTGGGCACCCATGACTTTGCTGTACCTGTTAAATCCTGCATCTTAATGCATTCTGAGATACAATGACTAGATCAAAGTATCGTGTCAAAGGGAGAAGATGGGATGTTCTAGCTTCAAAAGGTCTGCAAGGCTCTTACTTTATCTTTCTTAAGGAAGTGACATTTCACAGGGAAAGAACAGAGCAAACACCATGCTGCTGGAACAGTGAGGTAAGTCTGCAAAGGCCAGTGCAGAGCTTGAGAGGCTCTATCATAAATGGGTCTAGGGCAGTTGGGAGTAGAAATTCGACAGCAGGAGACACACAGCTGTGAGGTGGGGCCCCTCAGCTCTTGCATGCTAGGGATAGAAGGCAGGAAAGGACAACCCCCCTGCACAATCCCTAGCCTGCCCTCTGTGCCAGCCCACCCCAAGAGACTGTCAGCACTGGCAGTGCTGTCCTTACTGACTTCTTGTTGGTGGTTCGGATGACACAGCAGCGCTGCTCCTTCTCCACAGAGATGCTGTAGACCTCCTTGGGATAGGGCAGGTTACGGATCCGCCACTGGAAGCTGCTCAGGGTGTCCTTCCTCGTGAAGATCGGCTACAGCAAACAAGTACCTTTAGCAAGGCTCCTCCAGCTGTCTCCCCTCCTCCCTGTCCCCTTCTTCCTGTACTACCTTGAGAGGCTCCACATGGGAGTAGCTCTTCCTCCACATTGGAGCATTAGGAAGTAACTCAAGAAGCTGCTTGAGCATCACTTTCCTAGAGCTAGTACTGCTCTACCTTTACCTAGGGCGTTGCCTGCCCTGCTTCATAGGAGGCTGAAAGTGTTCACTGGGGGAGTCTTGCAGTACAAGGTTACAGGGAAACTGGGCCTCTTCCTCACAGGCAACTGAATACTGAGCTCTGCCTACCCTAGGGACCTGCTTGATTCAGTCCTGGCTCTGCCCCAGTTTGCTGTGTGGGGCTGTGCTTCTGTTTCAGGTCTGCAGGAAAGATGGTAAGATTAAAACCTCTGCCCCCTAAGCCACTGGGACATGAAAATGAGACAGGCTGTGCCATGTTAAGGAGCAGCCTGCTATGTGCTGCCTGTGTTGGCCTTTCATTGTCATCACTCCTGCTTTACATCCACTGACTTGTCCTGGCCCTGGCCTTCCTTTCAGCCTACTTTTTCAGAAGCCAGAATAGTAGTTGGCCAACACAGCAGTACAGTTTCTCTGCTTAAGGAAACTACACATCTGTTGAAGAAGCAAAAAGCTGTGCCTTCTTTCTACCCAGCTCTGCAGCTTTGCGATCATTTGTAGCAGAGTCCTGGGCACATTAAGGCTGCCTCTTGGGGCTGTCAGTGATCTGTGGTCTACCAACTACTGCTGTAAGCACAAGACTAGGTAGTTTCAGGTGTAGTGCTGCCTGCAGACCCTTACGTACATTAGAGCTGCTTTCCTTTATGAGCTCTGATTCCAGTGCTCCCAGGAGTGGTGAGATTGGCTCTCCCACTTCAACTTGCCACTTGCCAGAGCCCCCAAGGGTGTTTTTCTCTCGCCATTTTCTACCTGTGAAAGGGAGAAGGTTTTTCATTATTCTGCTCTATAAGAACCCAGCAAATGACTTCCAAAGCTGCCCAGCAAACTGAGATGATACAAAGATACACATTTTAATTCCAGTCACTTCCACTTTGGTGTGAGTGAATCTGTTAACTGGCCTATTCTTGAAGTCATAAATTCTGCACTGACTGCCTCTCTTTTTTGCTACTTGGTCCTGAAGCTACAGTGGGGTTGCAACAGGTGCTGTGCCACAGCTGATGTGGTTTTGGACAAGAGCCATAACAGAAACCTTACTTTTTTGTGGTTACAGAAACCACCAAAAAGCATTATTTCATCCCAGCATGTGCCACAGACTCTGTGCTGGGCCATGCAAGATGGCAAACCCCTACAAATTCAGCTACAGCCATGATTATTTCCCAGGGGTAACTTGTTCCTGACCAGGCGGTCCCTCTCAACATCCCAGTCCTGTGAGTGCATCCTGCTGCCGTGCATCCTGCAGCTTTGCCCTGACCCACGTCTGCTGGGCGCCAGCTGAGAGCACCACTTACTCACTAACTGACCAGTCTTCAGGTCGTACTCTTCGGCCATCTCCTTCCCATCCTCGAACAGGTAGTGGATCTTGTGATTCCCTAAAGGCAAGGCAGGTGGTCACGGTAAATATGAATACCTCTATCTCTAGGAGTATGGCTCTGTCCCCTTGTTCGAGGCCCTATCGCCTTGTCTGGGGCCATGTACCCGTGTTGCTGGCCCTGTGTGCCTTCCTGGGCCCCTGTGTCAGGTGCAGGGCTGTCCCTGGGAGAGTTCCCTCCCCCCGCCCGCTCGCTGCAGGGTCCCCACAGAATATCTCGGGATGGGGAGGAGGGGGCTATCCCGTATCACGGCCGCGGTTACCATCCTGCACCAGCGCTGTCTTGCTGGCAGCGCGCAGCCTCTCCAGCCAGTTCGGCACCGCCATGGCGGCCGGGCCCTGTCACCACGGCAACGCCCACACTTCCGCCGGCCACCCGGAAGCACTTCCTGCCGCCCCGGCCCGTAGGTGAGCGTGGCCCTGCCGCTGGGCCCTGCCCCGGAGTCGGTCCCCGGCGCCCGTCTCCCTGCCTCGTCCCCTGGCTGCGGGGCAGCCCCTGCGCTGCGGCTGGTGTGGGGAGACCCTTCCCCTCCTCGCGGCTGGGATCGTGGGGGGCTCCGGCCACTCTCACGCCGAGTCGCGGCCCTCTCGCCACCCCTCCTCAGGCCGGGGCGCGGGAGGGTCCTGTCTTCCTCCCCTGGTCCTTGGCTCCCCTGGAATCAGTCCTACTGCGGGGTTTTGGGGGAACCGTTTCCTACCTCTGCGGTTTTGGGGGCGGCTCGTTTCGGGACGAGCTGGGCTGGTGGCACTGGCACCTTCATGCGCTCATGGGCTGAGGATGCTGGCAATGCAAGCCTGGTCCCTGACGTGTGTGTTTTGGCTTAAGTCAGCTAAAAAATTACCTAGAAAAACACTCTTCCGAGTCCTGATGAGGACTTTGGCACCTAGAAAGTTTTGGTGTTTGGTTTTGTTTGGTTTTTTTTTCCTTTGTATAATAGAAGGTATTACTATTTTCAGATGAGTGAGTTTTTTTGTTCAAAGTGTCCTGAAAACGTTTCTGTGAAGCTGAGCTTCAGTAGTGTAGTAGAGTTTCTTCTCCCCTGAAGCAGAAGCAAGGGCTTGAGTCCAGCTCTGGGTCGGTCTCCCAGAGGATTGTGTTTAGCACTTGGAAGAGAAGGTGACCACAGGGAGAAGACATGGTGAGGTGGGACCATTTTCTGCTCTTCCAAGCTTAATGCGATGGGTTTATGCTGGCTTGTGTGTGAGAAACCTCTAAGCAAAATATGAAGTGCTGCAAAAGGAAACCTTCAGGTTGGTGTTGGCATAACGCTGCAGCTGGGCAGAAAGGGCTGTTGGGGTGTCTGGTGATTCAGGGGTTTGTTCAGGCTACGAAAAACCGAACTTCCTGGTAACCGGGTCCAGTAGGCTTAAAACTCTGAGCTTTAACAAGCTCCAAAGTTCACCTTTAAAAGGTTTGTAGTGGTAAAGCTACAGCTGTGGCTGTGTTGGACTTGCCTAGTTAATCTTTGCTGATTTGCTATTTCTGGTTGAAGCCAGGTTGGGGCTTTTCCACCCGTGGCTGTATGAAACACTTGGTATTGATCAGCTGCTTTATCTCATTTTATTGATAACTCAGTATCAGCCCTGGCAGGAGAGGGGTTTCCTTCTCGGGAATGTGCTTAAGAAGTATCTGGGAAATAAAGTTGGGTCTGTTAGCCTGGCAGGAAGGAGCCCAAAAACATTATAGTTGAATATTTTGTATTGTAAGAACCTAGCTTTAGTGGTTTCTAAAGTGTTCAAGCAGGGTCTTCTCAAGTGGCTTTTTGGTGGTTTTTAAGTTTGATTTTTCTGACCTTGTGGGCTGCAGTTCTTGTTTCCAGGTGCCTCCCTCAGGGTGAACATTTTTGGAAGGCAACAACAAAAAAAACCCCAAACCAACAAAGACAGAGAACAAAATGAGCAACTCTTAAGTTGCAATTGCATAACATTGTTCTAAGCAATCTCCCTCTTTCTTACCTGTATTTTTGCAGCTAAACTTCCCACCAGGCCTATGGAGCCACGAGGGATTGTCAAAGCCTTTCCCAAGAGGAAGAAAGTGAGGGATGACTCAGGGAAAAGTGCCCCTCCAAAGATCCCAAAAGAGGAAGGAAGAGAAATACCTGAGGGTAAGTCCTGTGTGCCTGTGACATAAAAAATAGTACTTCTACCTCTGCTTGTTAAGTGGAGGTGCTGTTCTCCCAAAGGTTGGGAAGTCTGGCTCCCAGGTGTGTGAAATTTCTGTAGAGGTCATGGCCAGGTTGCTTTGATGTGTCCAGATGGTTCCCCCCAAAGACTGCCTTCTACTGTTGGTGCCATCAGCTCTTGTGTGGGGTATGTGGCCCAGTTGGTTAGGAACGCTGTTTCTCCTGTCACTGAGCACCTGTCCCTGTGTTCTCCCCAGCAGAGTGGCTGAAACCAGTCACTGCCTTCGTGCTGCAAGCTGGCATTGGCCAGGCCAGGGCGGAGATCTTCCACAAGCAGATTGTCCAGAATGGGGGTGTTGTACATAACCAGCTCTCCTCAGAGGTGACACACGTCATTGTGGCTGAAGACATGGACTGCGACCGGGCCTTTCGGCTCCTTAAATTAACCAAGCTGCCTTCAGGGCTGCAGCTAGTGAAGGCATCCTGGCTGAGTGCTTGTATTAGAGACCAGAAGCTGCTGAGTACCTCTGGCTACCGTGTCTTTATCCCTCACAGGTATGTAAATGCCATGCTGTCCTTCCTCCCTACTATGCCTCTATCCTAAACTGAACAGTGCTAAAAATTGACCTCTGCTCAAAATCTCGCACTGCAGCTCCTTGCAGCTTCTGGGGGCATGAGTCAAAGTCACTTTTCCCTATTCAGACTGTGAAATTCTGTGACTTTCTGAGAAGATCGCATTCTGTGTGGTAGCAAAAGATGGAATAGGGCCCAGCAGTGCAAAGGGGAGTCCTGTCACTCGCTACAGGTGCTAAAGGCACCTCTTCCTAATCCATCAGTGATAACAAGATTTCTTTCAAAAACGCTGAGTGTTAAGTGTGGTTTCTTACTTATTGCAGATGAAAAATAGAGAGAGAATTGCAGCTTGGCACAAGAGGAAATAAGGAATGGAGCAGCAGGCAGCCACAGATTAGGATCAAAATGTTTTGGCAAAGTTTGGAGAAAGAGTAAGAGTGAGGTAGATAGGAATGGAAATTGCAGGTCAGCAAGGTGGGTGGAAATCATGGAACTGAGCCAAAACCTGAGTAATTAATAGGTGATCTGAGGGAGTACAGTTCTTATGGGTTGTTTGCTCCATCCCAAAATATGCAGAAGGATTTCTCAGTCTCTCTGGGAGCTGAGAAGTTCTCTTTCTCCTATACTAAGACATCTGATCCATGGCAGGTGCCTGGAGGAGGGAGAAGTGCAGAAAGAGCAGCAGCAGCCTGTCCTGGGCAGTGAAGAGATCCAGCCCCCAGCAGAAGACGGAGCAGTGAAACCAAATACTGAAGCACAGGTTGGGGATTCCTCACAGCAAGGCCCGGGCACCCTTGGACAGCAGTTTCCTGCAGAGGTGAGGCTTCCATCATGGCCCTTCTCCCTATGAACAGATCCTGCATGCTGCTTTTCCTGGCTAAGAGCGTCCCTGTGGGATACAGTGACAGATTTTCTCTACCAAAGGAAGGTGTTTGGATGTTTCAGCAGCTTGGTGCTGGCAGACTCAGGCTGTGGACATGGTTGCCGCTGCTTTTTGTTCCTTTTAGGTGTTAAAAGTAGAAACAACACCCCTTAAATTCCTGTCTGCATCAGAACATTTCCAGCTGAAGCAGTCCTGGTGCTCTGACCAGGCCAAGGGCTCACTCTGGTGATCGTGTTTCCCCTGCGTCCTTTTGAGGAATATTCCCTGGCTGAGAATATCTCAGTTTCAGGAAGCTGTCTCTGCTATTTCATCCCATGTTCCTGCCTGAGCCATAGTGACCCATTCTCCACTCCTTGGCAAGCACCCTGTTCAGTGGATCAGGTTGCCACTCAAATGATCGTGGTGGTGTGCTTAAAATATCTGTGTTGGGTTATTAAATGGCCTCAGCTGTGAGTCAGCTTCTCCAACCTGCTGTTAGCTTTCTTTCCTTTTTCTTTTTGCTTAAGTTTGCTGAATTCATTTTGGGTGTTGGCATCATTCAAATCTATCAGTAGCAAAGTTACCCCAGACCTCCTGGAACAGCAGCTGCCTTGTCATGCTGTCATCTGTTTTCTAACCCAGGCCGAAGTCTTGTTGTGCAAAACCCTGTAGTTACTCCCTAACTGGCAACCTGCTGAGGGCTCCTTTGTTTTAGGCTTTCTCTTGAATATGTGCGGGGGGGGTCTTTCCTCCCCAGATTTACTAACCAGTGTGCTATAGGCAGAGTTGGCTGCTTCTCAACTGCATCACCTTTGCAGTTACCCCATCTTTGCTGTTTCTTGCAACTCTAAATTAGTAGCAATCGTTATTAACAAATCTCGCACTTAATGGGAGAAAGGATCTTTTGTACTGTTAGAGATCCTGTGGTATCTGCCCTACCTTCTCCTCACATTTACTTTGGGTGGTCAGACAGCTACTAGAGTCTGAAGCTTTATGGTCTTTTTATCCTTGAAGTCCCCTCAAGCAATGATATTTCCTGTTAGTCTATGAACAAAAGCAATATTTGTTAGACACTTCAGTAAAATCCTTTTTCCCAGTTTTAGGACTCTGAGTCTGGGGAGGAGAACTGATGAGATATGCTTTAAAGAAAGTCCCAACCACTTTTGAGACCTAGTTTCAACAGTAAAGCTGAAGCTGAGATATCAGCTTAGAAGTAGCCTCCACAGAGTCTTTTCTAGCTTGGGTGGATGTTTTTTCCTCTAGGAGTTGATGAGTGTGCCAGTGTTTCATACTGAACAGGAGCTGCTCTGGGAATTCTGCCTTGGCATGTAAACTCCTGTGAGGAAACCCTGTTGCCAGTCAGACTGCAGCAGCCACTTTGTGACTGGCAGCTGGAGGCAGTAGTTTTCTGCAAGGTAGCTTGTGCAAGTGGTGCCAGTTATTCACTGGCTGAGCCCTGGGGCTGTTGCCCCTGGCTGCCTGCCTTCCTCTCAGGCACATTGCCTCAGCTGCTGGGCTTCAGCTGCTATCCTGGCTTCTGTGCTGTGCTCCAGACAAACCATGCACATCCCAGTCTCACCCAGCTCTAGCAAGTCAGCTGCTGTAGGATCCTGGAGCATCTCAGAAGCTAATGGGACTAACTGGTTTTGCATGTATGGTTGTAAAGTGTCCATCAGCTTTGTTGGCGAAGGGTAGAGAGTCAGGGATTTGTGTTGCTGTTTCACCTATGTGACAGCAGTGTGCTCAGGTGGCCCGAAAGGCCAATGGCATCCTGGCTTGTGTCAGGAATAGTGTGGCCAGCAGGAGTAGGGATGTAATTCTCCCCCTGTACACAGCACTGGTGAGGCCTCACCTTGAGTACTGTGTACAGTTCTGGGCCCCTCACTTCAAGAAGGACGTTGAGGTGCTGGAGCAGGTCCAGAGGAGAGCAACAAGGCTGGTGAAAGGATTAGAGGGAAAGTCTTATAGGGAGAGGCTGAGGGTGCTGGGGTTGTTTAGCCTGGAGAAGAGGAGACTCAGGGGGGACCTCATCACTCTCTTCAACTACCTGAAGGGAGGTTGTAGTCAGGTGGGGGCTGGGCTCTTCTCCCAGGCAACTAGTGACAGGACAAGAGGGCACAGCCTGAAGTTGCTCCAAGGGAGGTTTAGGTTGGATATTAGGAAGCACTTCCTCACGGAGAGGGTGATTAGACATTGGAATAGACTTCCCAGGGAAGTGGTGGAGGCACCGTCCCTGGATGTGTTCAAGGCAAGGCTGGATGTGGCACTTAGTGCCATGGTCTAGATGGTGTGGTGGTGTTGGTCATAGGCTGGACTTGATGATATTAGGGGTCTTTTCCAGCCTTGGTGATTCTGTGATTCTGTGCTGGCTGAGAGGATGGGAATTGCATGCTCCAGTTGCAGAGCTGTTTGTGTTGTGGTTGGTAATATGCTCCTTAAATGCTTTTAGGGGACTTGCTAACCACTTTGAACACCCTTGAGGCTTTGCTGCCCTTAGAGGGAACAGTGTCTTAAGGGAGTTGTGTTTCAACGGTTGCAAGGTGAATAAAAGTGCTTTAGTCTAACAAATCCTGAGTCTGACCCAGTTTTCAGAGTTACAAAACAAGATTACAAAAGGAGAACATCCTGCCTTCTCTGCCTAAAGACTTCAGCTCTGTATCTTGCAGGAATTGTCTCCAAACCTACTTAGTCAGAAGAACCAGAGGTTGTAAGGATATGGCTCTGACTTTGTTAGGCTGATACTCCGCAGAAACTCCTAACAGGACTTGTGTGCTGCATGTAATAGCTGGACTGATCCCAAACAGCCCTGTGCCATTCAGGGTTACTTGCACAATTCCTGGATTCCTGTGTTTATACATCAGGAGAGAGGGGGACCCCAGTGAGCAAAGCAGTCTCCAAAGCCTCTGTGCGGCTTCCCACTTCTATCCCCTTTTGTGAGTTACCTGAAGCCAAGGCTCATTGTTTCTTAAGTCTACACAGAGGCATCCTAATGCTGAGGGTATCAGCAAATGTATACATTGGTTCTTTCTTCTGTCACTGAGGAATGTGGAGTCCTTTGTGTCATTCCTTCCTCCTCCTTTTCTCTTGCAGATAGCCATGGGGAAAATGGGGGGGGGCTGTAATTTACTACCCTGTTAAGATTTTGTGTCTAACATGAAAACAGTGCCTATCTCCTGTCATCTGCATCATGGAGTGGAAGGTGCAGAGTCTGAATGTGAGAGATGTGGCTGTGCAGCCACCAGACCAGCAAAAGGTTGCCCAGTGGAAGTAGCAAGTCAAGAACTCCCCCAGCCAGGGATTTCAGCATTGTCATACCATGCTGCTGGCAGCAGTTGCTCACTTAACCAATGTCTTACCTCAGTTAGGTCTCAGGAGCTTGGCTATAGAAGGTGTATGTGTGCTTGGATCACAGGTGGACAGCAGTCTCTGATCTCCTGTGCTTTGTGAGGTGTGCATGGGGCTTCAAAGGATGCATATGTAGCTTGAGGCCTGAAGAGCCATGGTGTGCATATAACCAACCACTTCTAGAGCTGGCAGTTTGAGCACTGCAGGCCCTGGAGGTTGGTTAGTGCTCTGACTTCCTACTCTCAGGAGCAGCCTGTGCCAAGGGGACATATGTGAGGCATACATTTATTATCACATGGCTGCTTTTCTACCTCTCCCTACAGAAATACTCTGATGATGAAGACAGTGAAGGAGAAGATGCTAGTGTCACCCAGGGAGATCTGGAAGCATTGATTTCTGGCTGTTATCCTGTGAAATCGTCAGAGGAGACCAGTGACAGCTCTTCTATAGTGGCCCAGCCTACCAGCAAGTGGGTTTGTGCCCATTCCTCCAACAACAAGAAAGAAAATCACAACCAGTGCATCACAGAGAAGCTGGAAGTGCTGGCAAAGGCCTATTCCGTCCAGGGGGACAAGTGGAGAGCTCTGGGCTACTCCAAAGCCATCAATGCACTCAAGAGCTACCACAAACCAGTTGCCTCCTACCAGGTAAAACTCCTTCCAAGGGTGGTGAAGCAGGGAGATAGACCCAGCATCCTAGCTGTGTTATGAGACAGAATCCCTTCTCTTTCTGTATGTGGAACCAGCTTACCTTCAGGCCTTGGCCATTTTGTCCAGTGGAAGAGTTTTGGTGGAAGTTGTGTAGCAAACGCGAGTTTTATTTATTGACCATCCATGGTGTTCTCAGATGAGCAGAAAAGGGGAGTCTGAGTCTTTTAGGTCCAGATCTGAGCCCCCCTGAGATAAATACCTGCTTAAGATTCAATACAGGGACATTTTCATCTTCATCTTAGACATCAGCAACTGCCACCATTGGAGATAATATATAAAACTAACAGATCTAAACCTGGTTGGCTGTAACAGTCCAACCATCCACTGTGTTAGTGTTTCAGTCCTTGTTCTGCACTGATTTTCCACCTGGCATTGAATCAATGTAACCTGTATAAGCCTGGGCTAGAGAAGAGACCATCAGGCAGAAGAAGTCCTGCCACTTGGCGATCGCTGATCAAATGGCTAACAGGGCTCTGAGTGGGTGGCAGCTCCTCAGCTGGTCTGTAGCCTTCACTTTTCCTGTAGCAGCTCTGGTTTCTTGCTAGGAAGCCTGTAAAATCCCTGGGATTGGGAAGCGGATGGCAGAGAAGATCCTGGAGATCTTGGAAAGTGGGCATCTGCGCAAACTGGATCACATCAGTGAGAGTGTGCCTGTGCTGGAGTTGTTTTCCAACATCTGGGGAGCAGGGGTCAAGACAGCTCAGATGTGGTACCAGCAGGTAAGTTTAGTGTTTTACACAAGAGGTTCTTAGACCAGGGTTTGAAGGCTGCTGCTGACTGTAGGAAAGTTTTTTTTTTCACAAATAGTTTTAAATTGCCAGTATCCACGTATGGGATTTGAGTCTGGTGTTACGGGAGGAGCTGGGAGGCTGGGTCCCATTGTGGGTGTGTTTGGGGAGAAAGGAGTGCACCCGGCTGAGGCTTGAGTTTGGGTGGGGGTAGAGGACAAAGATGTGTTCTAGGAGTGGAGGACACACTGCCTGTTCTGCTGGCCTAGCTGCTTGGAGTTTCTCTCACACTGCTCACTGCAGTGACACTGCTAAGAGCCAGGCTTCAGCAAGGACATCTTGGCCATGGAAGCTCCTGATTCAGTTAGTGACCAGTTGGCCTGGCTGGCTTCTGTAGCTGTCAGAGCAGCCATCCACTTTGTCTGGCAGTTACAAAAATGACATTAAAAATGACATGAGCAACCCAGGCCACTGGGTGGGTTCCTTCTTTAAAAACTATTTGTTTCCTGAGCACAGAGCTAATGAAGTCTGGTTTCTCGCAGTGCTTGGTTTGTGACTGGATTCTTTGCTATCTTAAAAATACTGTTGTGTTCACACAGTAGGCTTTCCCTCATTGGGATATTCTGGGTCTTGTTCCTTTACCTGCATTGCTTGTTTTCCTTCAAGCTATAAGAACACAGTGCCTTAGGAACAGGAGCCTTCTGTCAGGTTTAGTTAAGATTCAGAGTCATTGTGGGGTGGAGATTAGAGGTGTGTGTGCGTAGTGGGATTGCCTAAATCCCTTCTTTTAGGAGCCAGGCCCTAAGTGGTCTCTACATGTGATCTCAGAAGCTGTGACTGGCCTGGGCTTGAGACAGGTTAAACACAATCTCCCCAAATTGTGCTTGAAAGTATTTGAAGAGCAAAGTCTCAGTAGACGTTTGAATATCAGCATGTGGTGTGCACTAGGGTTTCCGGACGCTGGATGATATCCGCACCAAGGCGACCCTCACCAGCCAGCAAGCTGTGGGGCTGAAGCACTACTTGGATTTCCGGGAGCGCATGCCTCGGGAGGAAGCTGCAGAAATTGAACAGACTGTGAGTAGCTCGGCCCCCGGCCCTCGCAGTGAAGTATCTGGGACCTGGCAGGAGGGTGCATGCTGTGGAAGTGTCCCTTGCTCTTCTAGCTGAGCTCTTCAGCCTCTCCTCTGAGCAGGGTCAGTGCTTGGGGGATCTTTTTGGCCATGGGTACACAAGGTACCTGCTTTGCCCAGTGGGAAGATTCAGTTTGAGTGCCTGGCAAGGAAGGGGATACTTCACAGGTGTCAGTTCTATACAGCACTTTGAAAAAGGCTACGTGTGGCATGGTGAGATGAGCAGGTGCCCAGCTCCTCTTTCCTGCCTCTCTCATCTCTTGAGATGCCAGCTGAGGCCCCTGTCTCTCAGGTGCTGCTTCTCCAGAGGAAGCTGCGAGCACCCTGTGAAGCTGGCTGTCAGTGGGAGGACAGAGCATTAATATCCTTGCTGGATCTGAACGGGATGCAGAGGGGTGCTGCTTGCTCTGGGATGCCACAGCACTCCAGAATTATGGGGTACTAAGCCAGTGTACCCTAATGTGAGCCGAGAGCTTGGGGCGAACACTCATTGCTACCCCTGTGCTCTCTGATCACCATGGAAGCAGCAGCCAGTGTGACCCTGTCACTCGGCCACAGGGCCTGGCCACGAAGAATACACTCCTGCCAGGCTCCTGCTGGGGTGTCAGTCCCGTGTGCCGGATTAGCCATTTCAGTGGTGAGTGGTCCCTTTCCCAGGCAGGCTGTGTCGAGAAGCTGGCTCTTGGGGGTGGCTCTATTGTTATCTTGATGGGATTACTGCGTTCCCCTCCATACACACACACACACCTCTGATTCAAGCCCAGGAGAGAGAATGAGGGATTAGTCACTGTCTGTGCTGCCTGTCATAGTGAGATCTGAGGAGCTTTTAGGCTCTCGGGTGGGGCTGGGAGTTTTCTAGAAATCTTCATTTAAAGCCAGAAGGGGGGCAAGGGAACCGGAGGAGGGCTTGGTCCGCATGAGAAAGGCCTGTGGCTCCTTGGAGCACCTCTGGGGCAAAGGTTAATGGGTTTATCTCTTGCTAATGAAGGATGATCCCCAAGAGTGACAAGGGGCTGTGGGCATGGACACTGCTTTCCTGAACCCCAGCTTCTGTGATGGCCTCATCACTGGAAATTGCTGAGCCCCTAATTATTTGCTGCCAGCAGGGTGATTGGCACAATCAGACCAAGAATCCTTTACTCCTGTCCAAGGACCTGGGAGCCTTTTTTAAGCATTTAATGAATGAAGCCATCAGAATTAGCACTGTCTGCACAAAACAGGAGCTGGAGTCCAGCCTGGAGGTGGCTGCATTAGGAGGAGTTCTGTTTATAAGTGTCTGATTGCTGGCAGCAGCATGGTGGCATCTGTTTGGTCTAAAATGCTGGGGCATTTGTGGTTTTTCCGTGTCACAAAGCCTATCTCTCCTGCAAAGGCAGAGCTCCTGGCAGGAGTGGACTCCAAGGGACACTTGCAGATTTTCTGCTGTCTTGGATCCTGCTGGGGAGACTCTCCATGAGCCCACTGCTGCTTCTGAAACAGGACGTGTGACTATCTTGTGTTGAAGTGATTCTTTTTGTGGAGAGAGCTGGTGAGCTTTGCCCTCCTGGCCCACAGGAGCACTGAAAAACTTCTCTTCCCGTCTCAGAAACCAGAGGCTCTGAAAGGTTGTGCTGTACTTTTCCTCCTGAGCATCGCTGCATCTTTCTGCTTGTCCCAACCCAGCTCCAGCCTGGTGCCCCCAAGAACTGATGACTGATGGTAGTGCCGTGGTAGATTATTGTATTGTGTAGCAGTGTGCTGGGCATTTGCAGGACTGGATGGAGGCCAGTCCAGCTTGCTTGGCTCCTGACAGCAGGCCAGCCTCCTTGGTGGGGCAGTTTGCCATGTCTACAAAGTGTCTGCTCTGTGTGGAGACTCTGGAGGTGCAGGACAGGTTACAAGGCAGGCACAAGATCTTTTGTTGCTCTGATGAAAAGGGCATGAAATGACTGGTCTCTTGACTCCTCATTCCTCTTTCTCTTGGAGGTCAGACAAGCTGCCCTGGCCCTGAAGCCTGGGCTCGTGTGTGTGGCATGTGGCTCCTACCGTCGGGGGAAGCCCACCTGTGGAGACGTGGATGTGCTGGTCACTCACCCAGATGGACAGTCTCACCGTGGGGTGTTCAGCAAGCTGCTTGACAGCCTTCGCAGGAGTGGTAAGAGGGCTGGGAACTGGCACATGGTGCTCCAAGCATGGCCAGACTGAGGAGGCAATGAGGTGAATGGCATTCACTGAAGGGTAGGTGACTGCTTTTCCCAAGGACAGGACATCTTGTGAGTCCTTAGATTACTGTCCCTGGTCCTCCTCCAGTGGCAGCTTTGCAGCCACCATTAAGGAGGAAGTACTACTGCAGTGTAGGTTCTCCTGTCTGCATGAGATGTCAGGGCTGAGGCTGGGTTGCCCTTGGAGTCCTACAGCACGTTATGAGACACCTCAGCTGCTGACCGGGCAGTGGGGAGTTTGGGATGGGGGTGTCAGTCTCTACCACTCAGCTCCTCTCTGCCTGTACTCTCTCCCCAGGCTTCCTTACAGATGACCTGGTGAGTCAGGAGGACAATGGTGATCAGAAGAAGTACCTGGGGGTGTGTCGCCTCCCCGGACCAGCCCGGCGTCACCGCCGGCTGGACATCATCGTGGTGCCGTACGGGGAGTTTGCCTGTGCCCTGCTCTACTTCACCGGCTCCGCTCACTTCAACCGCTCCATGCGGGCCCTGGCCAAGACCAAGGGCATGAGCCTCTCAGAGCATGCCCTCAGCTCGGCCGTGGTGCGAGGCCCTGGAGGTGTCAAGGTGGCATCTGGCCATACTCTGCCCACTCCCACTGAGAGAGATGTCTTCATTCAGCTGGGGCTGCCTTACCGGGAGCCCTCAGAACGGGACTGGTGACACCTGTTTGTCACCCAGCACCCTGGGCCCATGGCCATGCTGCTGTTTTGAAGGGTGCTGGTCTCCCCAGTGCTGCTATGTGGTGACTGCAGACTGGGGAACGTATCCCAGCAAACTGGAGCTCCTTACAAGTGCAGGGTCCTGCTGCTGGCAGAGCGGTGTGGCTTCACCCAGCTGAGGCCATGGGCTGTAACCATGCTGGAAGCACTGCCTGATGCCACAGGCCTTGGCTACCAAAAGGGCTCGCTGCCCATCAGCTACACTTGCCCTGCTCTCCCTGAGGAAGCTTCAGGAGGCTCAGCTGCAGAGCCTGGTGATCCAGCCCCTCCTCGTGCTTGGGAACAGAGGAAGTGGGATATCTCTTCCTCTGTGTCTGTGCACAGACACCCCAAAATCTCTGGACTGTGCGTGAAGGCAGCCAGGATCTGGCTAGGCCCTGGGAAAAGGCCTTCCCCCTTCTCACTAGTGCTGGCAGCTGCTACCAGTGGGACTCATGAAGGGCCCCCCTGTGCTGCTGTGTCCTCCCTTCATCTGAGCTGTTCTGTGTCTTTTGGTGGGTCTCACTGCACAGGACTGGACTGCTGTGACTGCCACCAGCTTCCCCTGGTGCTAGATAAGCCTTGAAGGAGGCACAGGGACCCAATGTGCTGTGCCTGCTAGCTCTGAGCCTGTCATGTGCTGAAGATGCTCCAGTGCAGAGAGCTGTGATCCCCGTGGTCTGGCCCCAAGGGTTCCTTTCCTTTTGGAGCAGGAGAGGATTGGGCTGCCTGGCTCAGGGGAGCTCATGATGGATTTGAATGTAATGGCATTGAATGTAACCTGGCAGGGCTGTGTGATGCATGGGAGGAATGGAGGCAGAGGGAAACATGAGGAGACAGTTTAGTTCTAATTTGGGTGAAGCAAAGCTTTCCCTTCCTACATGTGGAAGCCAGGGAGTCATCCGGTCTGAGATCAGAGCGTGTGTGTGTGTATTTGAGAATACATTTACATGTGGCTGGCCCTGTCAGTTCCATGGGAGTTAATTTTATTTCTCAGGAAACCTCAACTATTTTTATATTCTGAAGATGGATTTCCCAGAGACTTTCAGTGCTCAGTCTCCATTATGGGTATTGCAGTGGTTCCTTCTGGCAGAGGTGCTGCTCTGCAGCATCAGCTGCCAGGAAGGCCATGGTGGGTGTTTCTGTGCCGGGACTCCAGGGCTCCCTCTGGCCGGTCTCTGGGCCTGGCCTGGCTTCCCACTCCCTTCTCTGGTGGGCGACCCAGGCACCCCTGCTCTGTGCTCTGCCGTGTTTGTCCTGTGCAGTGACAAGCTGTGTGTTTGCTGCCAGGCACAAGGGCATTAAACCTGGTGGGTTTGCACAGTTTCTTGCTGCAGCATCAGCCGTGGCTGCTGGGCACTGGCAGCAGGGCTGGGGTGTTTGTGACCCTAGAGGTGTCATTTGTCAGCCCAGCCTTTGTACTGAACACGTGATGGAAATGCATGTCTTCTGGCATGTCTTGGTTCTTTGAAATGTGAAGTATAATAAATCCCTTCTCTCTTTTTCCTTGACATCTCTGTCTTTTTGCTCTCTGCCCTGTGGCTCTTGGGACTCTTCCCTCTGGCTGAGCAGGAGGCCCCTCTGTGCTGGCCTAACCCTGTTTTCAGTACAGGCAGGGAGAAGGTGGTAGAGACCTTCATGCTGTTGAATCACCACTTCTAGCTCAGGGAGGGGAGTTGCTAGACACTATCCTCCCATGGCAGAGCAGGACCTGGCTCTGTCCCAGCGTCCAGCTGGCCACACAGCTGAGCTGGGGCTGGCCATGCCCAGAGAAAGGAGCAGTTCCCAAGCTCTCTGCCTTGGCTGAGCTCTTACTTCAGGTGTGGAGTCAGAAAGGGATTGCTGTCAGCTTTTCCATATTTCATCAAAGACTAGGGTGTATAGGAGTTGGCCGCTGCTCTCTGCCTGGAACACAGCTCAGTCTCCTGAACTTGGAAATCCTTTGGTTGTCCAAGCAGAATCTGAACAGCCTGGAAGCCAATGGCTCATGTGGAGATGAGCGGCAAGAGGAATTCACTCAAAAGAGAGATGGAAAAGCTGGAGAGGGAGAGGGGCTGATAGGGCAGAGCTGGCAAGGGCTGGGCTGGGTTATCCTGGAGCAAAGGGCAGTCAGCCCCAGACCAGGGCCTGGGAGATCCAGGGAGAGCACACTCTCCCCAAGAGAGTTGTGCAGCCCAGGGACCAGCACAGAGGAGGAGGGTGTCCCCATCCTTGGGATCAGACAGATTTGGTCAGGCATGGCCACAGCTGGCCTTGTCCAAGGCTGGGGATAGTCCTGCTCCAGCCCCAAAGGGACGTTGGGTGAGGGCTCCCTGTCCCCAGGACTGCTGGGATGATCCTGGAAGACTTGCCCTAGAGCCTTATGAGTGGTAGCTCTGGGCACAGGCCTATTTCTGCCTGTGCTGGGGCAGGGAGCTGAGTATGAGGCTTGGCCCCTTGGTGAACACAGGTTTTCCTCCAGCTCTGGATGCCAAGGTGAGCTGTTCCTGGAGGGATGGGACTGCCCCTGTCACCAGGGCCAAGTGCTGGGGACATCACTGGAGGTGGGGGAGATGTGGCACCGCTGGCCCCAAACCCCTTTTATCACCCTCCTCTCCAGGGACACCATTCACACTGTGGTGCCAATCGAGTTGTTGCAGCAGCACATCAAAGCCCTGACCCTGCTGTTCGTGCTGCTTTTACCCTGGGAGGGGAAGGCCAGACAGGGGATGTGGGGCCAGGGCTGCTCAGGAGCGGGACTGTTTGCCCAACCCCTTGGGAAGTGGCAGAGAGGGTGTCCCCAGTGCATACTGTCCTGTGGAAGCTGCTGGGGGAAATGTCTTGCCAGTCCTCTGCTCTGTGAGGGAAGGGGCCTGATGTCTGTCTGTCACCTTCCACCCCACGAATCCCTGCCCAGGAGTTTTGGAGAGGGCAGAGGGCCCTCCTGTGGCCAGCTGCAGCCACGTGGGCCAAGGATGGATGGGGGATGCCTCCCTGGGTGCAGCTGTGGTAGATGCAAAGGGGCAAGAGGTGAAGGAGCACCACGTTGAGCTTGTCCAGAGCAGCTGGGGGGGACATGGATTCTGGATGCTGAAGGCTCCTGCTTCTCCCTTGTCCTGGTGCAAGTGCAGAAACATGAGGGGCTGAACTGTGCTGCCCACTGTGAGTCAGTCCTAGGCTGGGCAGTCTCTCCTGCCCTGCGTGGAGGGGACAGAGCTGTCCTGCACGGTCTCCTCTTTTTGCCCCTAATCCTGCCCTCCACCCAATCACTTGCAAACCCCAAGCCAGGGGTTAACTCCAGCATCCCCTTCGCAGCAGAGCAGCACCTGGACACCCCTTTACCACGGCACAGCTTCTGCCTCAGCTGAACCCTGGGATGCCACACTTCCAAAGAAGGTACAAGTGATGGGGCTCCTGGGGTGGCTGGGAGGAGTGGGGTGCTGTGCCCCCAGGATGGGTGCAGGATGGGTGCAGGCAGAGTGAACGAAGGTGGTTTTAGATGTCTCATGAATTGTCGCTTGGTTCCTGCTTCCCAGGAAGGGCTTTGGCTATTCCCCCTTCCCAGTGCACCCCCTTCCTGCCCTCCCTGGCTGTGAGTCTGATCATCCTGAAAATTAAAAATAAACCCAAACACAGCAGCAATTAGAGACTGAGTGGAAAGTCAGGGAGCTGGGATGGCGGCTCAGCTCATGCCACAGAGTCCTCACTTCCACCCCTCCATCCCTGAACCCCCATGATGGGTCCAAACTGGGGGCTGAGGCAATTCCCATCCTCCCATCAGACATCTCTTTGCCCCCCAGGCATAAAAGGAAGAAAAAGCCTGGGCCAAGCCCCTGCAGCTCTGAGTATTAGGCAGCTCTTCCAACCCTGCTCCCTACCCTGGGAGGAGGACACCCAGCCTTAGCCATCATGCTTGTCCTCGTGCAGGGGTGGGTGCTGGGGCTGTGGGAAGAGGGGTGCAAAGGGGGTGGTTTGGCTTCCAATGCTGGCACTTGGTGTTCATGAGTAAATATTTGCTACTGGCAGCACGGCCGGGCGAATGTAAGGGAGCTGCTCCCCCCGCCGGAGCAGGCAAGGAAATGAATATGAATTTATCATGATTAGGTGAACCCAGCAGGGAGAGCGGGAGAGAGAGGGCTAGGCAGGGAGGGGGCGGGTGAAGATGGATCTGTGCAATAAAATTAAATAAGGACACCAAATAGAGTCACTTCTCACGCGCCTGCCCTCCCGCGTGCGGGGCCTCTCCCGCCTCCTGCGCTCCTCTGGCTTTGCTGATTTCTCTCTTTCCTCAAATTTATGAGGCCAATTATGAAGATGAGGTTGGAAGTTCTCGGAAGTTCACTAAATGCAAAGTGCAGTCCCTGCTGTTCCCATCAAATTAATTAACCAAGCGCTATTGATGGCCGTGGCAATGTCGGCATGGCACTGAGTGCGAGGGAAGGGCTGCTGGGGTGCAGGCAGGGGGGTCAGGCAGGGGGGCAGAGCTCTCTGCAGGGCATCCCCAGGGTCAGGGGAGGCAGAGTGAGAGCCTTGCCTGGGGGCAGCAGGAGTGAGGGATGCAGCAGGGGATGCACCAGGTCCTGGCATGGATGCTCAGCATTGTAGTCTGTGTTTCTAGTCTCTGGCTGGAGGGAGATCCACCCAGGTGATGGCCCAGCTACCCTGCTGGGAACATGGCATGGATATGTGGCAGGATGCTGTGCCATGGTGAAGGCCAGGGACTGGTGGTCAGTATGAGCCTGTGCCTGGCGGAGCAAAGCCTGGAGCCAGTTGCCCTCTTGGACACCCCAGGATCATCCCCCCAGCTGGGCAGGGGGAGATGCTGACCATGATCCTATGGGGGTGGTCTGCACAGTGGCCTCATACTAGGTAGACAAGTGACTTTCCCTGTGGCTTAGCAGGAATGGTGCAGCCAGGACAGGCCCACTGCCACCTTCTCTGCTCCCCAAGTCCCAGGGCAGGGTCTGGTTTTCACTGGGTGCAAACATTTAGCAGCCGTTAGATATGGCAAAATACAGGCTCAGTCATCACCCTGGGACCAGCCTTGTTTCACACTGAATCTGTGCCACAAGGCTCCCCGTTTGTATCTCCCTGGCATGGGAACCTTCACCCTCTAGTGTTGTGGAGTCCTGACACAAATCCTTTTGCCATTGCTGACTGGGTCCAAGAAAACCAGCGTGTTCAAAGGATGAAAGGTGCAGGTTGTGTCCTCAGACCAGGGATCTCCCAGCAGGGAAGGGACAGAGAGGTCCCGGCAGAGGCCAGAACTGAGCATCCCTACATGTGCCTGGCTCCTGACAAGGCATCCCACTAAGATGCACCAGCTCTGTGCAGGGATCTGACCGTGTGACTCTGCCTTTCTCATTCCTGCTTCTCTTCACTAGCTTCACTCCTGCTCTGGTGTTCGATGGGCTCTGGTTTGGCTGGAAAATGGCCCAGTGGCATTTGCAAACCTGCTCTCCAACAGGGCTGTAACTCAGGCTCCCTGTCACCGCAGGGAATGGGAGGCAGGCACTTCTGCTCTGGTGGTGGTGGCAGTGCTGATGTTTCCTCTCTCATGGTAAATGCATTACTTGGGGATCGTTTACCTGCTTGTGTCAAGTTTTAAAAAGAAAATAGACTGACTTCTTTGCAGCTCCTGACACTCGCAGTGTATGTGCATGGACACATTCATCTACCCGGAGGAAAAAAAATCACCTAAGCTGAAGGGAGCAGTTTACAAATGGCTGGACTTGGGAGGAGCTGGAGACCCTGTGTATCTAGTACTGAGGCTGAGCTCTCACTGCAGTCTGTCCCTTCTTGGGATCTCTGGCATCTGCAGCCCCCCACCAGCCCTCTCACTGGGGGCTGCTCAGGACTCAGTTCCCCACGGCCTCTGCAATGTGCCAGGAGCATCCCCTTCCCGCAGCCCTTCCCGGGGCCGGCGGACCAAGGGGGTGCTGGGGATGCGGGTGCCGCTGCCCTGTCGCCCGTGGGTGAGGACCTTGTTGGGAACCCTGTGTGGCTGAGATGCTGCTCTCGGCCGGTCCAGCGCCGGTGCGGTGGGCTCAGGCGGCCGCCATCCTCGCAGGCAGCAGAGGGAGCTGGAGGACTGGGTATCGGCAGCAACGGGCAGGCTGCAGGCAGCTCGGGCATCTGCTGGGACCCTCCGCCTGGGCAGCTCAGCCAGCCCCATGTGAGGGGAGGCGCCATCTCCCCCCAGGCTCCCCCATCACGGCAGCGGGAGGTGTCCCAGCCTGCAGATTGTCCCGTCAGCCCGTTGGTGTCACCACTCTGACAGAGCTCTGGACGTAGCACCCCTGTGGTTGTCCAGCTCTGCTGAGGACACCTCCCAAGCTGGTCCTCTGTCCCCTTCTAGGCTTTTAGGGCCTCAACTCTCCTGCTTCACTGGGGAGGCCATGCAACTTCTCTGGCTGGACCACACCATGTTCTGTGTTTGTAACCCCCTGTAACTGCCAGGGGTGGGTGGCACAGTGTTTCCCATCAACCTGAGGGCCTCCTGGGAGGACAGCATGGTCCCCAAGGGGCCTGGCTGGACTTGGGGGGCAGGGGGTAAGGCCTCCATCCCTGGACAGCATCCCAGGGCTGAGGGGGGTCCTGCAGCATGTGGCAGGTGCCTGTCACTGGCATCCCCCAGCCTCTTTGCCCATAGGGAGCTGATTTATGTCTGGTCCAGCCTGTGCTGACCTTCTACTTTGGCTCAGCCATTATAACTAATGGCAGGTCAGTAGATCTACAGTGAAAGTGAAGTGGCTGGTGGGGGGCCAGGGAGTGGGGACATGGGGCATAGGGGTGCTGTCAAGGCTCCTGATTGCAGTAGCACAGCTTTCCGGAGCTGGGGACTGCAGGGCTGGAGCAGATGTAGACCCTAGCCTGTCCCCTTCACCCTATCCCTGTCCTGTCTCCTAAGGGCTCTTTCTGACTATGCTCTCCTGTTTTACCCACAGGGGGTCCTGGATCAGCAGCAGCGTTGTGGAATGGCTCCTTGTTGGGGGAAGCTGAAGCATCCACAGACTGATGACTTAATGAACACCAACAGCAGATCCACGGTGGACAGCAGGTATCTAAGCCCAGCCCCTGCCCAGGATGCTCTGCGGTGAGGGACCAGGAGGACCCGGAACAGGTACAGCAGAGTGCCATCCCACAGTCTGTGGCCTGAAGCATCCCCCTTGGTGTGTTGCCCCCCCCTCTTCTATGGTCCATGAGCTCTGGGGTGCAGAAATCTCCTGTGAGGGATTACACTCCTCCCACTTCCCCCACGTGTCCCTTCATGTCCCAGACCCCCAACCCAGTGCACACGGACCATGTGGCACTGAGACCCACCACGGCATGCTCTCTGGGTGTTTTGGCAACAAGCCCTGTTGGCTTTCCTGGATGGGCCGGATAACGACCCCAGCAACGCGGCCAGACTATGGGAGCTGAGCTTTGGGGAAAACTATTTCAGTTGCCACCCCAATCCCTGCCTGCAGAAGCTGCTCGAGTGGGATCTCAACACATCTGTAAATGTTCATATTCATGTGCCCACCAAGCAGCTGCTCCCAGTCCTGGGTTGATACCAGCCTGACCCACTGGTCTAGGTGGTCTGAGTGAGTTGGGGGAGCCCTTGGAGATACTATAAAAATCACCTGCCCCACTCCTGGCCATACACTGAGAGCTCCGCACTATCTGGTGATAAAGGAGAACATTTGAAAAAAATAAGAGCACAAGAAGAATGAAATTTCTGACTCTTGAAGCTCTATGGGAGTGTTTGCACAACACAGTGATTCACCCACTGTCCTGGACTCACTCACAGAATGGTATGTGGGATCCCAGGGGCAGTGCAGCCTCCCGAAGCTGAGAGATATTCCCTGGGGTGACAAAAGCATCTCCACGAGATGTTTGCACAAGCATCTCTCCTAACATCACCCCCCAGACTGGGCTGGGGACAAGTTTTTGTCAATGTTTGTACTGCTGCTGAATGGAGCTAAATGCCACAGTTCTTGCCCAAATTTCAGGTTGATGCTGCATATGTGACGCAGCCTTTGCTTTCTGCTGGGGAAGGATGAGAAGGTGGCAAGCCGTATCTGTGTAAGCCGTTGGGATTTCACCCCAGAGAGCACTGCCTGCCTGTAGTGGGAAGGGCTCATTTTTGGTGGGCTTTCCTGCCAAGGGCTGGGGCATGCTGGCTGTCACCCCTTTGGCTGGACACGCAGGGCTCTGCGAGCCTCTCCTGGCCCTGTTTGGCTGTCCCACAGATGCAATGGGTCTGTTGTGGGTCCCACTAGGCTTCCTGCTGCTGTTTGCAAGCTGAGGGGTCTACCAGGGTCTGGACTGACACTTGTACTGTCTAACCAATGACACACATTTCTGCTCCCTGTTTGCAAGGCTCCAGAGAAAGCTTGTGTCCTTGCCAGCAACCTGTCCCCAAGATATTTATCATGTCCTTCACATGACCCCATTTCAGGTCATTTTTGAACATTGTGGGGATGATTTTTTTTTTTTAGGGTCTTTCTTAGGACTAAGCCAGATTCAGGCAACCGCATGTGTGGCTTGCACCATCCTGGAGAGCTGGCCACTGGCAGGTCTGGGTGCAGCATGGAACACTCAGCCCAGCTGAGGAAACACATATGCTGGCTTGAACCTGCTGCAGAAGCTGGAGCTCGGTGCATTCCCAGCCAGCTCTGAGCAAAGGTGATTTGTTTGAAGAAATTTCCATGGCCTCTGTGCTGCTTCTAGTTGCTGGCTTCAGGAGAGCAGGTCAAACCTATGCTGCTGACTGCACCAGAGGCTGAACTTCATTCAGAAGAAGCTATTGGAGGACATTGCTCAGCTCTCATTTTGAACAGGCCCAAAATTAGATCTGGGATGTAAAAGTTGATGACTACAGCTAGGTGAGTCTGGCTTCAGATTGGCAGCTTTCCCTACAGAGCTGGGATGCTCCCACTGAAAACAGTTGTCATTTGGAGTCAGTTTTGCTCCTCAATATTTCAAGTTTGTCAAACCCACTTTGAAGGCCAGGACATGGCACAGATCATTCACAGATCCCTCTGAAGGAAATCCAGCGCTGCACTGGGAAGAAAAAGTACTTTCAAAAGCATGGTCAGAGCTGCACAATGCAGTGCCCGGGCAGGGAGCAACCATCATCTGAGCCTCCTTCTCCTTCACCCGAGGACAGTGACATCGCCTTGCTGTGTCCTGCCTGGAGTTGTGGAGGTGGAAAAGAAATTGAGAGCCTGAGCCTGCAGACTGCCTGGCACCAGGTAAATAACATGTCAGCTCCACACATGAGGAGAGGTGTGGAAGGAGACCAGACTTACCTCCTTGTCAGGGTGCTGGGTGGGGATGAGGGGCACACAGGCAGTTGGGTGGGTGGCAGTGGGGAGGTGCGGAGTCCATTGGGAGAAGCACCTGCATCTGCAGCCTGGGCACCTCATCCCAGGGCCATGGGGTGCTCATCCTCACTGTGCATCCCACAATGGGGGGGCTCACAGTCCCTTTCCCCCAGCAGGCGCTGGGTATGTCCCTCTCCCACCCCACACTGGCAGCTGTGGCCATCTCCTTGCTACCAAGGGCACAGCTCTGACCCCAGGAAGCTCTGACCCCCCTGCAGCTGCCTTCCCCCACCCACGTCCCAAAGCAAGTTGCTGCTTCCCATGAGCATCCGAGGGACTCCTCATGCACTGTTCAGCCCCCCCCAATGACCACTCCCTCCTTGTCCCCACAGGACCTGGTGGCCAATGTCACATCCCTGCTCCACAGTGGCTGAGCCTCCTCTCAGGGTGATGCTGTCCCTCTCCCTCACACAGCACTCCCCCCCCTCACCCCCCCCGCCCAACATGCTGCAGCAGATGGTGAGGTGACATTTGTCTGTGAGTGACGCACTTGATGGTGGCCTTGTCCTCCCCTCCTCCCTTCATCCTGGATGGAGGAGCCTTGAGCCCACCCAGCAGAGGCAGGACAGGCAGGCAGTGGCTGGAAGGTCTGCCCCAGCCCCTACCTCTACCACAACCCCCCCCCCAAGACATCTGCACCTTTTGTCTGTCGGCGTCCCCACCAAAACCCCTCTCCCAGGTGGCTGGGACACTGGGGTGACTGGGATGGCACCATCCCCCAGGGCGAGCACCCATCACCACAGGGTGTTTGAGGGGCTGGGGGGGGCCGGGCACCGGGGACTCCTGTTTGTTCTCGGTTTTCTGCCTTAATTAGAACCCGGAGAGACCAGGCGAAATCGCATTAGCGCAGGGCCCCGGTGCGCTGAGCCATCCATCTTTTTTTATTACAGCGTAATGGGGCTGCTCGCGAGGCGCCGTGCGATTTGTCACAGGCCTCGTTCCCTGATAACGGGCATTTGTCATCACTTTCTTCCCGTGTTAATGTCATCATCGGCGAGCTGACAGGCAGACCCGTTGAGGGAGCACTGGCGACAGACCACATCCGTCAACCTAATATTTCCATGGCTGTGGGGATCAGCCGGGCTGCGAACACACATTAAAGTGCTTATGAGGGGAGAAGGGGGGGCGGGGGGGGGGGGGAATAAGCCATTGTCATTAATTAAAATGTTAGTGCGAGCGTGTGCGTGGGTGGCACTGCGTGGGGACGGGGGGGGGGGGTCGTGGCGTGGGGGGACACGGGGCAGCATGGGCGCGGTGCTGTGGCCTTTTAACGGAGCGCACGTCAGCTCCTGAAACCCATTTAAAAGATATTTGGGACTGGGGAATCGGCGGCGAGCGCGGTGGAAAGGTCATTGTTAATAAGGGAGAGTGCACGGGAACAGGGAGGGCACAGGGATGGCCGGAGGAGGAGGGCAAGGATGGTGCCCCCCCCCCACCTTGCCCCCTGGGGGATTTTGTCCTGTGGGGCCTATTTGAGCCACTCATGTCACCAAGTGAGTGGCCTCAGCAGAATGGGAAGTGGGGGGGAAGGTGACCCTGAAGGGTTTGCTACTGGCTGGGGTCAAGGCAGAGGGGGGGGGCTGAGCATCCCACAAACAGGCTCTGCAGCTGCAAGCTGGGTGCGTGGGCAGCCTGGGAGAGTGCAAACCCACTGTGAGAGGTGGGCAAAGTCTGGAGGGTCAAACCTATGAACCCCCCCCATGAGCAGCCAGCAAGGAGACCTGCTCCAGGCCCTGGGGCTGGCTCAGTGGGAAGGGGGTCAGGTTCTCACCCCATCATATTTGGCTGTTGCCATGGAAACAGGTGGTAGTGATGAGAAGGAGTGTGGGCAGCCTAGGGTGTGTGGCACTGTGGGTTTTTGGGGGGGGTGGGTCTGTTTTCTGTGCTTTTCTGGTGGTTCCTGTGAATATTCAGAATAGGAAGGTTTGAGTGGCTTTTCTTTTTTTTTTTTAATTGTTTTTTGGGAGGGTTTTGGGGTGGATGTTGCTCAGCCAGCACTGCTTTCTGCCCTCCCAGCTCCCACCATGTCCTGGTACAACCCTGATTTACATAGAAAACCAGACACTCCAGGAGCTCTGACACAGCCCAGGGGGCGTGTCCAGAAACAAGGTCCAAAATTCTTCCTTTGCCCAAATCCAGCACACAGATTCCCTGGGAGAAGTCCCTGAAGTCTTTGACCTGCAGCTGGACATGGTGCCAGAGGACCAGACATTGGCAGGGAGCAACCAGCTGTGGGCAGGGCTGAAACCCTGCTTAGTGCAGAACGGGGGACAAGAGGTTTGAAAAGGGGGGCTGTGCACAGCCTTCATCCCTATGTCCACCCCATCCCAGGGGATGGGCAAGGGCAGGCTGTGAAGGGAGACACATGAGTCCCAAGTCCCAGGAAGGATTCCAGTGATTTCCTTAATTGATTTTCTTTTTTTTTTTTTTTTTTTTCTTTTTTTTCCAGCCTTCGTTGTTCCAGACACAGGCTCTGTTCCAAGAAGGTTCAGGTCTGGGGAGAGGTGTGTGGCTTTTTTTTTTAGGTATCTGGGCACTTTATATATGTACACATGGGGACACACAAGCAGAGACATTTCTGTTAGTGCTCCCAGAAGTTTGGGTCCTCAGCCAGTGCCTGGGGCTGTCAGCCCAGCTGGGAGTTTCTGGGATGGGGAGGGCTGGGAGGGAGTTAATTGTGTCCAGATGCTGATGGGGAAACTGAGGCACAGAGCAGAGGCTTGCAGTCCTCCACACTGGTTACGGATCATCCCATCACCAACAGCACCTGACAAGTCTGCAGATGTCAGGGAAAGGGTGCCCGGGAAGTTTTTTTTGGCACTAAACCCTCCCTTTACCCCTGCTCCCCACCATAAATCACTGCCCTCCATTGGCCAAGGACCTTTTAAAAAGGATTTATTAGGGGGGATTTAAACACAGGCAGGGATACTGTTTCATAAATCGAAAGGCAATAGTGCTCATTGTCACTGGCCCATCCGGGGGTGCCACAGGAGCATCCTTGCTCCCCCCTGTCCCCATGGCCATGCTAACAGCCCCCTCCCCAGTGCCACTGCCTCCGCCGCTCCCCTTCGCATCCCGGTCTGTGGAGACTGTGAGCGTGGAAAATCCCCAGACAGGGAGTGTAAATGCTTGTTCTTTGTAAATGAAGAACATAATTAACATTAAATTAAGGTAATACAAATGAAGACAACACAGAGCCTGACAGGATGAGTGTTTGGGGAGGCAGTAGAGAGAAGTGATTCATATTTTTAATTTACTGTACAAATAGACTAGCAGGGCTGGGGGGAAAAGGGCCATCCAAGTGGAGTGGGGATTTTTTTTTAATTTTTTTTTCCCCACTGTTGTTTTGCTGTGCTTTAAGCACACAATGACTATTAAAGTCAACTGCCCATATAATAGGACATCTCCTACATGACTGCTCTCCGAGAGGCAGCTTGCTGTAGCAATAAATTCTGGGAGTGCCATCTGCTGGTGCCAGCACCCTCCACCGGGCACCCTCGCCTTGGCCACCCCGACACCAGGCACCCACACCAGAATCAACCCTGGCACCCTGTGCCCCCTGCAGAGACCTGCTCCTGTAGGACAGCAGCCATGGACCTGCTGGCATAAATATAGAATTTTTTTTTTTTCTATAGGGTAGCAAACACCTTTTTTTTCCTCCCAAATACACCCCTAAATTGTTCATTTTATATGTATTTATTGGTTTGTTTTTTAAGAGGTTTGAGAGGGTCTGGTTGAACCCAAGGAAATAATTTAGGCTTTTAAAAGAAACAAATCACTGTTCTCCACTCTTCTGAAGTGCTGGGTTTCAGCTGAGTGCACGTTATCCAGAGCGTTTTAAAAAAATCACCCATTTTAGGTTTTTCCCTGCAAAAAAGGCACTTGACCAGAGTCCATGGGAACTGCAGGCTCAGCTGGAGCTGGCTCTGCACTTCAAGGAGATGAGACCCCTGCTGCAGGATGGCTTTCAGCTGGGAGTGAGCCAGGTTTACCACAGCGTGAGGGTGTGCACAGGGCTGTGGCACCTGGAATAGGCACACCACCAGCACCACCACGTCCTTGGCCCCTTCCTGCAGTACTTTTGCCACCACTGCGCAAACCAAAACAAGGGAAAAGGACCAAAAGATTCTATTCCTGGCTGAAATCACCCTTCCCAGCCAGATGTTCTTGCTCCATCCCAAAACTTCTCATCGTGGGGGGGGAGAACCTAATTTTGGGAGTGCAAGAGCTCATCGTCTTCAGTTTTGCCAACACCAAAGTGCAGCCAGGGCCTCTGTAACCCCTCTCCAGGGATATTATGAAGGGCAGAAGGGCTCGTACAGGACAAACCCCGTATCCAAAGAGGAAAAGGGTCCCCTCTTTTTACCCCCCTCACTCATTAACTGAAGGTGAGTTTGTACTCATTGGTGGGGAACTGGGAGATAGGAGTGTTCCATCTTGCAGTCTCAGACCTCCCATGAGCATCAGGTGCCTGTCATCATGCGCTGCTCCACATGATGGGCTGTGCCAGATGCATCACAACCACACTTCCATGCAGCTGCATGGCTGAATCTCCCCACTCCTGAGAACAAACCAGAGAGGGGTCAGTGATGGAGTCCTATGGCAAGCTGTCTATGCCCCCCCCAGCTTTGAATGGCCCCAAGCAGCTGGGGCCTCTGCAGGGGCTAAATCACCCCCAAATACCTCAAAGGTGTCCTCAGTTCAGGCTGCCAACAGGGAGGCTGGTCATGACCATTTTCTTTCATTTCCAAGTCTCTGGAGAGTTCAGCCTGATGCCTTCTTTCCCTTTCCAGTTTGTCTGGTGTGAGCTCCACCCCACCATGTGCATACCTCAGTGCTTAAACTCACCCACCCTTTAGCATTGGGTACATCACAAGAAGGTACTTACTTACACATATGGAAAAAGTCACCTTCATCTTAATTTCCACAACCCTTAAGAGAATTAGCAATATTTTCAAGCATCAACATTAATTTATCAGACTCTTATTTGCAACTTCTCCCATCGGTCAAGGTCTGTTTGGACACACTAGAGGATACAGCCTTATTCTCACCAAGCAGAACCAGTGATTTTGGAGGTCTGAATCCAGAAAGCTGCTTTGGACATGGGGAAGCAGCTTGGAGCTCACCCAGCCATATCCTTCCCAAGAAGCCCACCATGGAATGGCTAGGAATTCTTCCCTGGGCAGGGTAAGGAAAGGTGAAGCCCAAATCCTCTGTGGTGTGGAGGCCAGCTTGGACTGACAGCCCTAAACAGAGAACCTGCCTCAATATCCTAAAGAAAAAGCTGACAAGAAACTAGTGTCCAATGAGCATGGGGTTTCCTTGCTCCTGCCCATCCAGGTCCTAATGGAAGGAGGAAGGATGTGTGCCTTGGCATGATACCCTCATAAGGGTCTCCAAAAGGCACCATAGGATTTTGCTAGTGACCTCCAGTCCTTGGAAATAGGGGACTTCTAGCACTGGAGGTGCCTGAAGCCCTGGACAGATAGGGATCCCAGCCCCATGTTTCCCAGGTCTGCCCCATCTCACCAGCCAGCACCAAGCAGTCCTTGGCCATAAGGCAACACTGGCTCCTTGACCACGTCAGGATTCCAGGCTGGGGAGAGCTGCTCCCAGGGGGGCCCACTGCCTCCCTTGCAGAGGGTATCTTCCAAGCTGCCCTGCATGCTGGGTGGGAGGGATAAATAAATACCAGAATAAATAAATACAAGTGGCAAAGAGGCCTGAAATGATGCTGTCGTTTGCTGGGAATGAGAGACACAAGTGTAATTTAGGTTTTGATATTATGAAAGTCTCGCTGCTCTAAAACAGCAGGGCACTCAGTGCCTCATTAATAAAGGATAAACTTGGAGTCTATTTACAATGCACTTTTTGGGGTTATTTACACTCCATTATACATATGTAATGCTGCACATATTTACCGCTCTGTTCTGCGCCGAGAGCAGCCGGGCTGGGAGGGAGGAGTGGGAAGTGGCTGATGCTGTGGAGCCATGACCCCTGCTTTGACTGATGTCCTTTCAACACCTTGAGGTGCAGGAGAGCCCCAAGCTGGCTGCTGAGGATGGGCCATACTGGGTCCCCCAGTGCATTGTCCCAGCCCCTCATGGGCCCGGCGCCCACTCACCCCATGAGGCACCCTGAGGCTTTGCCTAGTCATGCATAAAAGGTGAGCTCCTTGTATGGGCTGGAGCCCACCACACCAACAAGGGACCACAAGCACCAAACATGCAAGCTCTGGGCCAATCACAGAGTTGGGAGATGGAAAAAAGAGGGGTAAATTATATGCAATGAGATAAATCACATCTGTATTGGCACTGGAGAGTTTTGGCAGTGCAGCTCTCTCCACCACCCAGCTTTTAGCTCTTACCAGAGCAAAATACTGTACTTTACCTGCAAACAGGAGCTTCCTGAGGGCTTGCTGACCTGGGAGCCTCTGACTTCAAGGTGTTAATGGAAGCTGCTGTGGGGTTCCTGGGCCACTAAAGTGCCATGCCCACCACAGCCCCTGGAAATGGGGCAGCCCCCACCACAGCCTCCAGGACTCAGGGCAGAGAGGTGGGAGAGACTGAACAAGAAGAGTACCCCAGGGTCACAGCAAGTCATGGGGTGCAACAAGGGGGTGTGGGTGCACCTGGGACCTCTTCATCCACAGCACATTCTGGGAGGGTGCAGGCATCCCACGGGAGCACTCTTTATGGGGCAGCACTTGAGATTGGGCAGGGAGGGGATGCCAGCAGACTGGGGATGGGGCACAGAGGCTAGATGGCCACCCCCCAGCTCTGAGCTGCTCCCTGTCCCTTCTGCAACAGCCTCTGCATGACCATCCTGGCCCCCCCTTCCTAGAAAATGTGGGGTGACTCTGACCAGCCAGGCACAGCAGTGAGGGGGATGAGCCCCCCATCCCATCCTGCTGCTTCCTGGCACCAGGGGAGCACCCACCTGTGTCAGCACACTCCAAGTCGCTGCTGTCCTGGGCTGCAGTTGTCAAATGATGGCTCTGGAGGCAATGCTCTTTATTAAACACCTCACACAGGCACCTCTTGGCACGTCCACATATCCAGGAGTGCTGTGAACCCCCTGCCCCCAGGAGGTCCCACCATCTTTGGAAGGCCATCTCTTCCAGCATAGGGATAATGTGCAGCAGTCGGTGCAACCCTCGTGCACTATCAGGGCTCATCCTGGCTAGCAGCTGCAGGGTGGTGGGATGTCCTGGGAGATGCAGAGCTGATTGAGTCTGAGCAAATTTGTCCCCACTTCCCTCCCCAGCCTCCAGCCTCCTCCATCACCCCGGTTGCCCCTAGCCCACCCAGATCAGGGCAGGCTGGAGCCTGAGCCCTCCAGGGAGCTGCTCTCCAAGGCTCCGTAGCCATCGAGCTTCATCATCCCAGTGAGATGGGCTGGGATGGAGAGAAAGGAGTGACGGGTGGCAAAGATGTGGCTGATCTCCATGAAGGTTTTGTTCTTGGTCTCAGGGATGATGAAGTAGACATAGAGGGCCACCAGCAGGCAGACACCACAGAAAACCAGGTAGCAAAAGGCACCAGTTGACATCTGGGGACAATAAGAGAGCAGGGACAGGGCAGAAATCCAGGCACTCCCAAGTTGGGCACGGCCTGAGGCAGTGTCCCTTCCTGTCACCCCTCCCTGGGCTGGCTCTGAACAGAATTGAGCCAAGCCCGGAGCATGGGCATCCCTGGGGTTAAGCCTGGCTTGGCACCCTGTCCTGGTGGAGCAACAGGGCTGTGTCCATCCCTTCCTCCTCCCATGGCCCCTCCAGACTGGTACCTGCAAGAAGGGGAAGATGAAGCCAATGGTGAAGTTGCAGAGCCAGTTGAGGGATCCTCCCACGATGTAGGCAGCCGGGCGGTGCGACTGTGTGAAGAGCTCAGCTGTCATCAGGAAGGGGACACCAGCTGCAGAGGGAGGGGACAGATCAAGGGTGCTGATCAAGGGATGGGCTGCCATGGACAACCCCCAGGTTAACACGTCCTGCCTGTCTCAGCTCTGTGGCCTAAGGACTGGGGTCCAGCAGCACCCATGGGCCAAATTGGTGGTGCTGGGAGGGCTGGAGAAGATGGGGAGTACAGGGATGGGTGGGATGGTGTCCTGCCCTCCATCTCCCTTTCGGACCCATCTCAGTAGGTGGGTGATGTCCCCCCCCAGTTGCACTTTGCTGGGTGCTGAGGCCAATCTCACAAGTTGTAAAAGTTTCAGACTGAGTCAAAATCAAGGGGGAACATTTATTCTGGATTCTCATTTTGCAATAATTTGCCTAAATGCTGATATATTAAATCTCCTGTAGACCACAGGCATAGAGAAATGTGTTCCTGGTGCCCCCCATAACCTCCTTCCCAGCCTCCCTTGATCACAAAAGTTCAGAAAATTTCCTTGTATCAGTTAGCTAAAGGCTCAGACACTGTAGCTGATTTAGGCAGGAAAGAAGCAACCACATTTCCAAGCATGAGAATTTCCCACAAGACACAGAAATGCCATTTTCCAACCAGCTTTTCCCATATACAGTGAAAAAAGATGCAAAATGACTGAAGATGATTGCCCAAGCCAACCTGGCTACTGAAAACTGGACCTGTGTTGTGGCTACTTCTCCTGGAACAACTCAGCCCCTTCTCCTGCCACCAGTCACTGAGCTGGCTGCCCTGGGTCCCAGGACTGTCCTGTTCTGCTGGAGGGCAGAATCTGAGGTACAGTGCACATAGGGATCTGGCAGGGGACTGTATTTGATATGGTGACATGCCCATGCTCCCAGTGCCTGGGACAGGGTTGGATGGGACCCTTTTATAGAAGATGCTCCAAGGACAAGGATATACCAAAAGAAACATGCTAAGAAGTGAAGGAGTGTAGCCCCAGATGGACTCTTACTCACAGCTCACCCAGAATAGATATATATATTTTGTTTTAAAACTCCTATTCATCATTGTTTGTGAACAATGAGCCATTAAAATCCTAATTAAAGATGTAATTACAGTGAATAAAGCCTGGGCTGAGGATGAATTATAGATCTGCTAACAGCTCTGCTAATACATCAACTGGGTAAACCAGTCCAGGTTTCATTCCTTACTGTTCAAGCCCACTCTCTTGCCCAGACTCCGTTAAGAGCAGGAGGATGCTCACCAGACACCTCCAGAGAGGTCTGCAGAAGGCTTTGAGGGCTTTCTCCCTACTCGACTGGGGAGCAGGGATGAGGAGGAGGAGGAAGAGGAGGTGGAGCATATGCTGGGGATGTATAGGGCTGGAGGGGCTTGTGACAGGGCCTCACTCACAGGGTGCAGCACAATAAACCAGGATCTGGCTGCAGGGAAGGGGACAGAGCACCAGTCCTGCCTCCTGCCTGCAAACTCCACTGGTCCCCAGCTACTGGGGTCTCCATTTCCACCCCACCGCACCGCGCTTCCAATAGCCCCAGACCCACCTGGTCCCATGCAGAAGCCAGCGATGATGCCAACCACGCAGGCAATGCTGACATAGCTCATCCAGGGCAGGGTGGTCTGCAAGGGGACACAGGGCTGGGTGACACTGCCAGGGCAGTGTCCTTGACTTTCATGCCCAGTGTCTCTGTGATGGGGCTTCACAACTGCCCCTGGGCTCAGCAGCAGCCCTCGAGGACAGTGGCTGCACAGGACATGTGGGGCAAAGCTGGTGATATTCAGCCTTATGATGCTGAGACATCCCCAGAGCTGTGGGAGCATCCCTCAGGAGAAGGTAGGCAAGGAAGGACCCAGCAGACCCCTCCACCTCCTCTGGCCATTCACAGTTGTCTCCTTGGGGACAGCTATTTCTTCAGAAAACCTACCAGAAGTGGCAGGATTTTTCTTATGTGGATTTGGCATTTTTTTGTTGTTCTTTCCTCTGAATTTTCCTTCCCTTTAAGTTTGAAGGGAAAACATTGCTTGGAAAGAGCTTGTTCACCTCTCATTTCCATGCAGACTGCCTCTCCCAAAGCAATAGCCACCCCTTCATCACCCAGCCCTCATTAAGGGGCCCAGGGCTCCAGCCCCAGCCATGTCAGTGGCCCGAGGAGGGGGTAGCAGTGGTGGGACCCTACCTGAAGCAGCAGGGAGGCGGTGATGCCAGCCGAGCAGATGCCCATGGCACAGAAGCCGGTGATGATGAGGGGCCGCCGGCCCAGCTTCTCAATGGTGAAGCACTGCCAAGGAAGAGCAGAAGCCCAAGGGCCCTTCTTATAGAAGCTGCTCCAACGACAAGGATAAACCAAAAAAAAGTGCTAAGAACTGAAAGAGAAGCATAGCCCCTGATGGACCCTTACTCACTGTTTGCCCACAACAGATATATATATATTTTTTTTTTGTTTTGAAACTCCTATTCACCATTGTTTGTGAACAATGAGCCATTAAAATCCTAATTAAAGATGTAATTACAGTAAATGAAGTCTTGTCACCAAGACAGGGGCACCCCCTGAACCCCAGATCCAGCTGCAGGTGGAAGGATGCTCCTGGTGGCATCTAAGGGTAGGGACAGCCCGAGCTCAGAGCTCCAGGGTTGAGGGTGGGTCATGGGAATGGCCAGGACTCTGGGGTCCTGGGGTGAGCATGCACCAGGCAGCAGTGAGGTCACACAGAGCCCCGTTAGGGTGCAGGGTCAGGGCTGTCAGGGGTGGCCCCACGGCTGCATTTACATGGGTGCTGAGCGGAGGTGCCGAGCTGGGCACAGGGTGTTTGCTGGGCAGAGGAGGCAGGGCACAGGCAGGCCGCACGGCAGTGGCTGGAGCAGGAAGGGTATTGACAGCAGAACAAATGCCTGTAATTTTATAACCAATCTCAGCATGTCCATCGGGGGCCGTTTCCTGGGCTGCTCCCGAGCAATCCAGCTGCACACTGGGCTGCTGCTGACGGCTGGGGCAGCCCCACGGCTAGGGCAGGGGAGAAAGGAAGAAGGGGGCATACTTTGGAGAGGCAGGGGGTGACTGGGGGGGCCCCCACTCTGCTGTGGGCTGAGCTATGGGGAGAGGGGAGCAGCTCCCTCTCACCCTGTTTTCTGGGAGCAGCCACCCCTCATTCATCTCTCTAATTGTCAGGAAGCAGATTTAGTGCTGGGTGGCTCAGGCTGGCCCCGGGTGACACTCGCAGATGGGACAAGGGCCATAAATCTGCCTGGCCCAGTGCTAACTCTCGAGCTAAATGGGGCCTGGCTAGGGGGGCAGGGGCTGCTAGCCTGGGGCCAGGCCAGCGCTTGGCTGGGGGGGGGCAGTTGGGGACATGTGGTTCTGATAACTGAGTAGCAATGAAATAGGGAGCCAGAAGGAACCCTGTAGTCCTGTCCCTTACCCTTAACCTGCTCCTTGCCTGGCATCTCCCCTCAACGATCGTGCTACCCACTTACCCCAAAATTCTTCCACTCCCCCTAGTGGTGACCCCACAAATTGAGCCCCTCTTATCCCATCTCCCCACCCTACTTCCCTGCCAAACCCTCTACCTCCCAGCAAGGGGGCTGTGATGTGGCACGGATGGCATTTGGGGTCAATCCAGTACCCCCCATTTGATGGTGCTGGGGCATAGGGCTCTGGCACTGAGGGGCTGTGTCCATCTGTCCATCCATCACTCACCCCAACCAGCCCTGCAACAACTTCAATGGCACCAGTGCCCACGGTGGTGTAGGGAATCTGGGACACGGGGATCCCAGCGTTCTCGAAGATGGTGTTGGTGTAAAACCAGATCTGTCGAGGAGGGGACTTAGTGTGAGCCGGGGGCATGGAGCCACGGAGCACTTGATGAAATGAGTTGCCAGGTCTCAGCTCAGCCTCTGCAGAGCCAGGTCCCAGGGTGAGGACCCCACAGGGCTTACGGCATCAATCCCCGAGAGCTGCATGCCAGCGTTCACCACCACCACTGAGAGGGTTTGCCAGCGAACAGAGCGGTCCCGCAGCAGCTGCCAGACAGAAACCATCTCCACAGAGGAGAGTGACTGCTGCTCCTCCTTCATCTCCTCAATCACACCCTGCACATCAGGTGTCCCCAGGAACCGGCGCAGCGCTGTAGGGAGAGGTGGGGTCATGGAGATGCATCTGCTCACCACAGGGTGGATGCTCATAGGTATGGCACAGGGCAAGGGCTTGGGTTTGCCCTGGCTCATCCTCCCCAGAAGACCTTCCTGACCCATAGGGCTGAGTATCCACAGGAACCAAGGAGATGCCTCACACGATGGTGATGGGCACCAAAAATGTTAGAGCACAACTGGATGGGACAGAAGGGCTGTGCCATAAAGACTATGGTGGGCTGTCAGGTCTGGATGCAGAAGGATGCTGTGAGGATACACCTTGGTCTTGGGAGACCTTGGACCAGCACCTCCTGGAGCCAGTCTCCCCCAGGACACCCCCCTCACCCTTGGTGGCCCTGCAGATGTCATTCCTCTCTATCAGCAGGTAGCGAGGGCTCTCAGGGAAGCAGTGCAGCAGCAGAAGCTGGAGGGAGGCAGGAATGACCACCACTGACAGGAAAAGGGGCCAGAACCTGTCCTGAGAGGAGTCAAAATGGGACATGTCACAGGGAGGGCAGAGTTGGGTCCAGCGCCCATGGGCTGGGGTATAGTGCTCACCTTGCCCAACAGCTCTGGAAGACCCAGGATCTGTGCGAAGAAAACCCCCAGGCAGATGAAGATGCTGGGCATGAGGCCCAGGAAACCCCGCAGGTTCTTTGGGGCAATTTCTCCCAGGTAGAGGGGCACCACACTGAGACAGATACCTGGGGGGAACAGAAGGGACCTCGGTGCACCTCCTCCCGTGTCCAGCACCATCCACAGTGGGGACCCCACGGCCAGGGAGCTGGCCCTGTCTACCCCATGAAGAACCCCAAAATAGAGACTGTGGCCATAGGGTATATGAATTCTCCAGTCCCCTGGGAATGGGCTGTAAGGGACCAAGCTGTGAGGAAGGGGCTGTGCACAACCCCACAGCACCTACCTGAGTGGAGCCCCGTGATGGAGCGGCCGATGATCACCATCTCAGGGGACCCCAGCTCCCGGCTGAAGCCCATGAAGCCACCAGCCAGGAGGACGAGGAGAGCGCTGCGGCTCAGCGTGCCATTCCTGGCAGGGCACAAACCGTAGGACACAAGCAGCCCTAACCTGCCCCTTGACCACCCTGCCCCATGCCACCCCCTTACCTGCCGTACCGCTCGACCAGCACCCCCACGAGCAAGGAGCCCAACAGCCCACCCAGGGCAAAGATGGAGACAGTTAGGGAGTAGAGGAGGGTCAGGGGGCCAGGTGCCAGCCCGTGCCCATACCGCTGGGACCATGTGGCATTGTAGAAAGCCTTTATGTGCTGCAGGGCAGAGAGAGAGACACATGGGCACCAAACACATGAGGAGAAAGGGGAAGACAAGGGAAGGCAAGCTTCATAGGGAAAATGCCTTAGGTTTAGCAGCATTGCAGGACATGCGAGGCAGGATATGACCGGGGACGACTGGGATGTGCTGGTCCAGTTGCTCAGCCAGTCTCAGCACCGTAGGAGTTTAAGGACAACATAGAGATGCCACAGGCAGAGCTGGAGCTCATGGAAGGAGGTTGTGGGGAGCTTTCCCCAGCCCCTGCTTTCCAGGGGCGGTACAAGAACACAGGCTCCTATGTCCCTCCCATGCTGTCCCTCTCCTTGGGCTGCTCTCTGTGGGCGACTGCCCAAGGGAAATGCCAGTATTTTGATGTGGGTCTGCTGGGCACCAGTCCCTCCACCCTCAGAGAAGGATGCAGAGACCTTCCCCTGGTCCCAGAGGTGCTATCTGTCCCGTACCTCTGCTGGTGAGTTCACCACAGCCAGGTTGTAGCCATAGAGCATGGAGGAGCCAAAGGACACCAGGAGAGTGACTGACAGCAGGGGAAAGGTGAGATGCTGGGAAAGAAGATGAGGGATCAGCACGGCTCTGGCTGGCAGAGCCAGGGGGCCAAGGTCACACATGGTATGAGCTGCATTGGGCCCCTGCTCCTTTAACAGTAGGCATGTCCCTGGCCCAGAGCAAAGACCCCGGTGTGACAGAGCCCTGTGCTGAGCACCACTTCATGCCAGCACCCAGCATCCAGCCCAGCCGATCCAGTTTCCCCATGGCTGGTCTCATGGCTGCGGCTTGAGACTTTATACTGGCAGTGGCCTAGCTCAGGCTGCCTGGCCCAGGGACCCCTGCCCTGGAGGAGGGAGAGACACCCATCCCCTTCCGTAGATGGGGGGACCCAAATGGCTCTGCTGCAAGCTGTGCCCAGCAGGACCCAAAAGCCATTCAGGGCACCTCCCAGCCACAGGGGTGCTGCACCCAGCTGTCTCCCCTGGGGCAATAAACATCCCATGGTCCCACAGTGACAAGGCTGTGGCAGGGTGAGTCTGTGTCCCCGGGGAGCAAACCCCCGTCCCAGCACCCAAACCTCAGCCCTGCAGCGGGGAGGGCACCCCTTCCCCCCCCGCCGCAGCACGGTAGCCGGATCCGTAGCACCCAGTAGCTCCCGGCTCACGCACAGCAAATCCCCGCTAATCCCACCTGGAATCCCAAGCTGGAAAAGGAGCGGGGGGTGTCAGGGCAGGGGCTGGGGGGCGGGGGGGGGAAGCATCGTGGGGCAGACGGGGACCCGGGATGGGGCAGCGCCCCCAGCCCGAAGGGAGCTCACCCCAGTGATGTCCCCGCCGGGCTGTGGGGTCCCTTTCGCGACCGTCGGGGCGAGGCTGCAGCCGGAGCGGGGGGAGGGAGGAAGAGGAGAGGAAGGCAGCCCCGATCCGACGGCCTGGCTCGTCTCTCCCATTTTTAGATGGAAGTAGGAGGAGGAGAGGGACGGGACGAGAAGAAAAGGCAGGGCAAGGCAGGGCAGGCAGCCTGCGTGCCCCTAGGGCTCATTGGAGGCGCCTGAGCGGCCGTAGGAGGAGTCCGGGAGCCTCCCCCCGTTGCCGGGGCAGGGGGCAGACGGGCACCTTCGGGCTGCTCAGCCCGCTGAAGGGCCACAGCCAAGCCTGAGGACAGCGGGACCACCGATGTGATGCTCTGCCACCGCTGAGAGGCCCCGCATGTGCCCTTCAAGGACTGTAAGCAGGGTGGCATCCTTGCATCACCCCCGAGGCTGGGGACAAAGAGGCAGCTCCACATCACCCAACATCCCCACCACCCCCCAGCCCCTCTCCCACTGTGTCAGACGTGTGAGGCAGATGTGCCCCATCCTCTGCAACTCGATAGGAAGGCTGGTACCTACCTGGCCCGGGCTCGGGGCAGCTGCCTTCCCTGGACACAGAGGGGCGCAGCCCCAGAGAGGAGAGGCTGGGCTCACAGCAGCTCAGAGGAATCCAATTTTGGTGCGGCCGGGCGCTGCCTCCCCTGCTGCTAATGAAGTGCGTTTAATTAGCAGCCTAATAGCAAGCTCTTAATTTGCCGAACAGCCAGTTGAAAGGATGGGGACCCCACTAAGCCACGGCTGGCAACAGCTCCAAGAGCTTAAAAGGGACAGGCCCCGGCTGGCTGGCCCCACCTCAGGAGGGGTCCCGCAGGGATGGGGGCAGAGAAGCTGGGCTGGAAGAGCCCCAGGGGCACCTCTGGGCCGGCCGTGCCCAACCCCAGCCAAGCTGTCTCGAATGAGGGAGGGCCCAGGTGCTTCATCTTCCCACACAGGATGTTGCAATTTGATCTCCCTCTACAAGAGCCTTCAGCTCTCCACAGTGCCCCCTGCCCCAGTCACGAGCCCTTCCCTGCCTGCTGGCGTTCGGCTTTTCCTAGGGCAGGCACCTGCTCAAGAGTTCCTATTCTTTCTTGCTCAGACTCCATGTCCTGATTGGGGCATCACCTTTACTCTCGTGCAGGCTGCTGAGACCTTGGTGACAGGGCTGTTGTGGGGAGAGATCTGCAGGGAGTCAACGGTCTTTCGGGGTATGATGCCATTTCATTCCCAGGGCAGCAGGATGAAAATCCACTGGACATGCCCATGGATGAGATGATGCAGACGGAGGAGTGTGTGGGTATCAGCAATGCCCAGAGCCCTTGCAGTGAGGCAGAGCAGCCCAAAACACCCCCAGGACTCACCCCCAAGCCCTCTGCTAAGACAGGGCAAAGCAGCAAACCTGTGCCAGGACAACAACCCAGGCCATGCTGTGTGCCACAGCCATGCTCCCATTATGGTCATCCAGGTACATGGCATGTCTCTGGGACCAGCACCTGAAGTGTTAAATGTGCCCAGTCCAGTGGTCGCTGCCACAAGAAGCTGAGGAAACAGCCTCAGCCATCTCCTCCCCACCCTAACAAAGTAACAACCTAAAAACTTTCCTGGAGCTTCCCAGCCCACTGCACTGAAGCCCTTACCCATCCCCAAGCCCTGTGCTTGGTCCTGCAGGGTCAGCCCCCCTCCAGCCACACAGCCTGGTGCTGGGGACCAAGCAGGGATATCCTCAGGATGGTGCTCCAAGGCAGGGAGTGGCTGCTGCCTTGATTTAGGGGGTAAATCTGGGTTACTGCCACCAGTTCCCAGCAGAAATGGGGATGCCAGGAGCAGAGGTTTAGCAGCAGATGTACAGGTGAGAAACATGTGCTGAGGGAGGAAGAAGGAGGAGGAAAGCCTGGGGTGCCAATTAAGGGCCACCAGGGAGCTGGGTTAATTGGAGACCCTCCTGTGACCTGACCTGGTGACAGTGGCACATGGTAAGACAGGGATGAGTGCTGGTGAGAAACACCTGCTGTTCTGTGCTGCCAGGGAGCTCGTCTCCACAACTTACAGGCATCCTTGTTACTTCCCTGCCTCCATGCATGGACTCCCTGGCTAAAACACCCCCTCAGCTGGGAAAGCACCTGTAAGCTCACAATCCACCCTCATTCCCTCCATCACTCCCAGGAGCTCCCATCCCACTCTTGCCTTGTTGCTGGCCCAGTCCCCAGACAAAGCAATGGGGCTGTCCTCATCTCTGCTCTCCACACCGTGGGATGATCAAACACCTCCTCTCGTCCAGGCATCGCGCACACAGTGCCTGGGGCGTGAAAAGAAACCCAGGAGGACCGGGAATGGTGGAGCAGTGAGAAGAGCCGGTACCAGCACACATCCTGCAGTGATGGCATTTGCCAAGGCCAGGAGTATGGAGATGCTGTTGGGAGCCCTATGCTCTCTTGAGGGCTTCACCCGAGCTGATGGTGTTAGTGCTGTGCAGGCTCCCAGCAGAGCCAAGCTGCCCATGGTGTGCGCAGAGGCAGGATCCAGCCTGCTCCAAGGAGTTTGTGTGGAGGGGAAGGACAGAGCCAGCCCCGCTGCAATGGCAGAGTGCTGGGTCCCTCCTGCCTCCCTGCCCCACTCTCCAGGGCCAGGCACTGGCACCCATGAGCCAGCCATGTGGGACTCCACATCAAAGACATAAAATGCTTGCAAAAAATGGTATGAGGATTTCTGTAGGACTGGAGAATGCAGCAGTGGGGAAGATGCATTGGGAGAGTCCCTCTCCTTTCCCAAGATGAGCTGGAAATCCCTTGAAGGGGTAATGGTCTTCAGCACTGCGCCTCTTGGTGTTTGCTCAGTACCACCTAATACAAACTAGAACAAAGTCCAAGAGGAAGCCGTAAGCAGCTCAAATAAATGTAGGCAAAAAGATGTATTACTTAGCAGCCATCAACCCCTTTCCCTGCACTGGAGGACAGGGAACTTGGCACCACAGGCACAGCCACTCAAGCTCATCACAGCTTGAAAGGTCAGAGCAGTTTGCCAGCACTGCCCTTTCAGAGTTGACACAGCAGAAATGGAGATGGTCCAGCAGCTTCCCGTCTCACTCCCCCTCAGGGATCTGCCTTTGCAAATGCCAGCAGGGTTCTTTGGGCGCAGGACAGGGAGTTTTGGACACATCAGGTGTGTGATGTTAACCAGGGGCTTGAGTTTCTGCAAACTGCAGCGGCCTCCAGAAGCAGCTCAGCAGTGTCCCTAGTGAAAGCACTGCTCAGGCTGCTGTCTCTGCTTTGTTGCACTGGAAAGCCCATCCAACCCCATTCTCCAGCTGCAGGAAGGCAATTTACCTGTACAGATGAGACCCTTTCAAGCCCAGGTTTTCCTGCTCATATTCCTTACCCAACTTCAGTGGTCCCCAGCAGAACAACCCCACAGCTCAATAACTTCCCTGCTGGTTAGAAGATTTCTAGTTGCTCCTACCAGCCAGGTGTACGTCAGCATTAGGAGACAAAGCTCAGGATGGGAAGAAAACACTGATGAGAAACAGAAAGTATCCCTTGAGGATATAATGAATGTGTGCCTGAGCTCTCTTAGGACAAACAAAAGCAGCTGGTACTCACACGCATGCACTGCTGGGAGCTTGCTAGAAGGGCATCACATCCCTGTCCATGAGACGTCCTCAGCCACACTTGTCAAGGAAGGATCAGCCAGCAAAGGGGACAGGCCAAGACCCCAGATGGCTGCAGCCCGTTGTTAGATTTGCACAAGTGGGATCTTCTTTTCCTCTGCTAGTCTTCTCCTCCAGCAGCGCAGGTGCTTTCCTCCTGGGATAGTGCCCTGGGCAGTGTGTGCATTGGATGTGAAGCACCTTGAGTACTTGGCAAAGAGAAACCTGCAGGCACGGCTACATAGAGTATCAGGAGCTCAAGCCCAGGAGGGGCACCTTACTCCCACCAAATGCTGAATCATTTCCACACCCTCTGGGGTGCCCACAGGTCTGCCCCCCCACAGCTGGAGCTCTGCCGTATGTGGCCTTTGACCAAATGAGGCAGGATGCTGCTGGAGCCCAGGGCAGTCCACACCCCAGGGCCTGTCAGGACAATGGGACAGCTTGCCCACAGAAACCAATGGCAGCACTAGACCATGTCTATCTGCTCAGAGCTTTTGTTTCCTTGACCATGCTGCCTCCTCTGCTGAGAGCTCACCATCCCGGCCCTCTTCAAACCAATGCAGCACCACCAAACTGCTGAATTAATTATGAACATTTTTTGTAGTAACTACATTAATTCTAGCCTAGCAGGTCTAAACTGGCCAGTTTCCCCTTTCCAAAACCTACCTTAGCATACTCTTGAAAGGGTTTCTATATTATAATAAAAAAAAACCCCAACAGATTTCATTTTAAAGCTGTAGGTCGATCAAATGCTGTTAATTTGAAGCTATGGTAAACATTACTTTCCTCTTTCATTTGAAGAGGAAATAAGCCACCCATTTTTAAACAGAAAGGGTAATTAACCACTGAATCTATTTAAGATAAGCTGTCTGGTGTTCATTCTTCTCCAGTGGAAATTTACAATTGAGATTGCTTTTCTTCCTCAAAGACTCTCTTTAGTACTTGAGTTTTTGGATTTGATGCCAGAATTCCTAGAAGTTTTCCAGCCCTTGCTCTGCAGCACAACACTGTCCCAGTCCTAGAAATCTGGATTAAACACTCTGACCCTCATCTTTATACATCAAGAAGGGGAAGGACTAACTAAGGAACCACTAGAAATAACACACAAGGAAAATCTGTTTCACACAGGACTGGGTAGTGTGTTGTTTGGCATACACAGAAACTCCAGACTGGCACTAAGAAAGGTAAGGAGTCTCATTTGTGCGTGCTGGCAGTCACAGGTTGTTTTAAGTAAAGCTGCATCCTGTGTTACAGACTGATCCAAAACAATGGATGAAGCCTGTCACTGCAATTTCTCTTGCAAACCTATTATCTGATGGGAGGAAAGTGCAGGAAGGGAACAGAAAAGGTTAAAGTGGTGCAAAAAAAAAAATTACATATTTAAGATATATATATATATACACGCTTACACATTAAAAACCCAAACTCATGCCAAACAAAGCGTGCAGCTGCTGGGAACCCTGTCACAAGGAAAGACAGGGATTGGAAGTGATGGGAATCCTGCTCTCAGCGCTTCAGAAAAGCAGGAGCCTTTGCAATCTCCAGTCCCCTGCTGACTCCCAAGAATGGAGCCAGCAGGGAGAGAGACGGCAGGAGAGCAGCGTTTGTTTGTTTTCTGACCACCCCAGGAGTGAGGATCTTAAAACTGCAGTGGCTTTTGTTTTAAAAGGGGCTGTTAAGTAATACAGAAAGATCCAAGGCTGCTATCCAAGGAGCGCTTTTAAGAGAAAGGTATTCTGAGGGCAAGGGTGCTTGCATTAAAATCCGGGCGAGCTGTAAGCATGACAGCATCCCCAGCCATGGAGCTGCATGGTGGTGCTGCGATATGTCAATTACTCACTCATTATTGAACAGCAGGATTCTGATTAGCTTATAAAACAAATTTGTGCTTCTCCTACCAGGATCTTGCAACAGTACCCAGAAAAACACAAAGTCTTTATAGCTTCTCCCCCCGACTTTTTTAATGGGCAGGATGGCTCCAGCTCTTCTGTGTCAGTCACATCCATTCTCTGGCTTACAGGGCAGACTCATTTGCCCCAGCCAGAGGCCATCAGCTATGAATGGAGAGTTGGTTAATTAAAAAGTATGCTGCGGTTTTAGGAATAAGTGGTGGGGTTTTTTTTTCCCAACTGCCAGAGCAGTCTTTTATACTGCATTCATCAATGATCAGCAGCTCTGAGGTGGGACTGGCCACTGCAGACTCTGTGTCCTGTGAAGCTGCATCTACCCAGGCCTTGGGGCAAAGCTGTCCACCTTAACGGCTGCAGCACTTCCAGGTGTTCATGCTGCAAATGTCATGTACAGTGCACAGGTAGCAGAAGTGTGACTCACAGATGTGAGGCTCGAGGAAGATACAGGCTCGATATTTTGATAGTGTTCTTCACCCCAAAAGGAAAACAGGAGAGATTCACAGCTTGATTTTTGTATTTGTATTTAAGTTATTTTCTGGACAGTTAAAAAAAACAAACCACACTGTTACCATGATCCTAGCTCAAGTGAACATTAGTACATTAACTACACATCACCGTAACATAATCACAAAATTCAAAGCACTCATTACTTAAGAATCCAGATAACAAATATAGCAGAGTAACAAACAGAAAACTCCGGAGAAACCATGTTCTTTCTCACCTCTCCCACTTCCATACCCACCTCAGCCTGAGCAGGCAGAAGTGATGCAGCACAGGCTGGCCTGGCAGGCATGCAGCTCTCCTAAAAGTAGCAATGTGACATGACTGGGAGAAACAGGATCTGTTACACTTCGCTGAGGTCAATATTATTTTTCTGCCATGCTAAAACTGTGGCTGGGCTGAGCCCTGCAACATCTCGCATGATAAAGACAAAGTAGCTGAAAGCAAAGTTTTACCCTCAAAAGCAGCTCCGGATTTTCGCACTGAATTGCCCCAAAATTCTCGCAGCTCAGTCCTTGTAAAAGCCACTGCAAATAGCCCGGGACAGGCCGGCCTGCCTTCCTCCTGCAGGTGGAGCTTTGCTCAGACATAAACCAGTGCTTGAGTGCCACCAGACTACTACACTTTGCCTGTAAAGGCAACAAACTGTTACTCATCACACAGGTATGAGCAGAGCTCATGTACTGTGATGAACATTGGTATTTCATGCTGATCTTCTGGTCACAGCTGCACCTGGCTCCTGGTTGAGCAGAAATCAGGATTTTCAGGTCAATAGGCTACTAAAGGGACTTATTTAGGAGTTGGCTAAAATATCTGAAGAGCTTGTTGTACATCCATGTACATCAACATCCCTCTGATTTTGAGAATATCACTAAGGATTAACCAGTGTCACCAACAACTCCCATGGGATGTTAGCTGGACAACAAATTTGGAAGATTAGCAGTCTTTGGGAACAAGCACAAAGTCACAGGAAGAGTTCTTTGACAAGACAAAGGACAATTTATTCTGGCAATGTGCCAAGGCTCACCCTGGGAGAAACACCTTGGGAATTTGCCAGTAGTTTGGCTACACTTCATTTAAAAAAAAAAATTGGAGTGAGGGAGAAAGGAGGAGAAGACAACTGCTCAGCTGCAGAGGGCAGCCATTCCCCTCAACCCGCTGCTGGGGTTGTGGAGAAGGAACAAACCCAAGGGACCTGCTGCTTCTCTGAGTTTCTGAATTAAAAGCGGGGACAGAAAACCTGTGACCCCTCGTGCCAATCAATCTGGTAGGGATTTGCTGGCAGGAGGATGGAGGGATTTCATATTAAGACCTCCTCTGGGGACAGCTGGGTCACCTGCTTTTCTCCCCTCCTTCTGGGAAGCTGCTGCTTACTGCTTCAGGGGGAACAACAGTAGGGCAAGGCTCAGCATGTCAGATGCATCATGCATGCCACTTGGAGACCCTGGCAAAGTTCCTTCTTCTCTTGGGAAGTGCAGTTTAGACCATCCCGTTCTCCTCATACCCCCAGCACAACCTAAAGGGGGCATCAACTGACAAGTTCAACAGTTGGAGGCCTAACTTGATTACCTCCTGATGACTTTTGATATTCTCATAGAAAACCTCTATTCTTCTGAGCCAACTACACAAGCTAAGAGATCTATTTTCAGCATTGTTCCCACTTCCGTAGAGATCTGTCTCCATCCCTGCACCCCCTCCTAGCTTTCAACCACTTGGCTTGTCTCCTAGTTTTCCTCCCACAAATAAGAGCCAGCCTGCAGAAGGGAGGCTGGCTGCTCATTCTCATCTGCTTCTCTAGCTAGGAAGAGCTGCTAGAATTTGTGCTTTATCAAACACAAATATTCCCCCTGCAAGTGAACTTAGGAATCATCAGCCACAAAAGGCAGATCCAAAATGGTGTTAAAGGAAGCTAAAAAAGTCAGGCAAAGAGCCCAACCTGGACATGTGCGTCCCATTGGAGTCAGGATGCCAGAAAACTCAGAACCAAGCCTGGAGCTCCACTCAGCCTGAGAAAGGGACCTGTGTCATGGGCAGGAAACACGTACTTGGGAGTGGAGAAATGCACACGATACTCTCCAGCTTTTTCAGTGTTCAAAAAAAATTAAGAAAAAGAAAAAAGGATCCTTTGGAGCAGGAGCAGGTGGTGGGCACACAGAGCATGGTGGTCCAAGTCAGCTTCCAGTTTAGAAAGAAGTGTAAAGCATTTCAATGTTTCCGATGATCACCAACTTGTCACCTGAATCCTTCCATTCCAACAGTGAATGTGTCTGTCCCTGAATGTTAACAGGGAGCAGAGGGAGCTGCTCCAGAGGAGACAGCTGCAGAAGATTTCTTGCTGCAAATTCCTTCATGTCAATTTCTATTTGCATATTTCAAAGCAAGCTGTATTCCACTGAGGATGAGAAATATTTGCAGCAGAACTGTGCCCTATTGCAAAGGAGTCACAAAAGCAGGAGATGATGTGGCCATAACAGATTGTCCTGCTCTGAATGTCCCACACCTCCAGTACTTTCCATCCCATAGTCCAAGAAGGAAGGCTAGTGTGAGCCTCCTACTTGTGGGAGACGTGCCGATGTCTACGCAGCAGAGGTATTTCATTTCATTTCATTTCAAAGCGATGTGCAACACTTAAAGCCCACAGACACTTCCAGCCCTTTTTTCTCTCCTTTCAGCAAGCACGTTCTAGTTCTTTTCATTATAAACTCTGCAATTACTCCAACCTGGCTGAGGGATTATCCATCCAATTCATGCTGAAATCTCTCTCTCACATGCACTCTTGCACACTCACACACACGCGTACACATATCCTAAGGGGGAAAGTTTGAAAATGCCACTTTATTCTGACATTGGGAGATCTACTTACCAGACTGCTCCTCCCTGGCTGCACAATATACACCACCAAATGTCAGGCTGTGGCAGTTTCAAGTTCAAGTTAGATCAGTTAACTTCAGTTTCCTTCTTAGCTATCAGAAAATTTGTACAACTTGGGGAGTGGGGTAGGAATCCTTGCCCTTCTGTGGTTCTGCGTGAAGTACCCAGACACAGTCCTTCCTGGAGGGTAAGACACTGTTCTTACCATGTGCCAAAACCAGGTATCAGCTGTTGATCACTAACTGTACCTTAAACAGCTCTACCCAGCAGAGTTGAAACTATGGTACCACTTGAAGACCCAACAGTGCTTAGAAGTTACAGAATAGCAGCATGGAACAGCAGGGCTATGACAACCAAGGACAATCTGCAATGGCGGTTGCCTGTGTTTGTCCAGCCAGTTTTCCAGTTCTCCCAAATTCTCTCAACTAGCAAAATAAAATGCATCCTTGCAGGTACTGCCCACAAAGATGCAATTAAAACATTAAGAATTTCTGCAGCCTTCAGAGGCTGGAGTAACAGATCATTGTTTTTTACAATAACCTAAATGTAAAAGACAGAGGATGACCAAACTGAGGAAAAGAGCTACTAAACCTGCAGCCAAGGTTGTATAAACCCCTGCTGATATGCAAACATCCCACAGATCTTGTAATAACTGAAGTTAGAGGAAGTGTTCAAATAACATTAAGAATAAGGCTCAGAATTTCAACTCAGCAAAGTTTGGGATGTAAACTTGGATTCTCTCTGCTCCCTTGCCACTTTGGCTTTGGGACTGCCATATGTCTAATATGTAGGAGCTGCCTGAAATCCAGAACAGCATTTCTAGACTCAAAAGTAGCGCCAAAATGAGTTGTGGATGAACTTACCAGCATGAGTCAGAACTTCTATGACTCTGCAGAGGTTAAGTCAAACTGCCAGTGTTACCTGACCAGAGTCAAGTTGTTACACCTGTTTGATCCTTTTACACAGTTCAAACAGAAATCAGGAGTGTCACCACATGCACTGAGATGCACTTGAGAACTGATGTAGTTTCTAGGCTCAATGAAAATACAGAGAGCTGAGGGCTCAACACTGCTGCCCACAGACTACAGGAACTGCACTAGGTACTCCCCAAGCACCAGCTCTCCCTTCCTGCATAATTCCATCGCCTTCTTGTCTGTCTTAGCAATCACCAAAATTATTTAAGCTCTCTGGACTGCTCTTTGGGGACTCTTGGCCGAGCTCCTTGCAAAATTTATTGGTGGAAAAAGCGCATCCCAAGCAATTAGAAACAATGCAACTGCTTCCCCAGCAAAGTGAAGTTGATGAGAATAGCTTAAAAAAAATTCCCATCTGCCAAGTTCCAAGTTTAGAGGGTTTTAACAAAGCCTGTTTAAAACCCCTCCAGCTCGGAGACGAATGGCGGTGATTTCCTACTGTGGGATTGGAGCAACTCCCCACTTTGGAAGTGGGGACAGGGACTGCTTTCCAGTCTTTCTTCATTCAAATGCAGGCCTGCTGCAATTCCCTCCAGCTCTGTAAAAACAGCTGTTTTCCCCCAGATCTCTCTGCCTATTTCAGAGACATGCAGAATTGTTTCTCATGCCCCTCCTCTTCAGGGCTATTTTTATCTTCTAAACAATGGCAATTTGCAAAAGTCTCAGCTAGAAAGCAAAGATCCAGCTCATCTATCAGCAACGGGACTCATCAGCCTATGTCCATAAATGGCAATGCAGCATGCACGTAAGAGAAGCACACCAAAGGCTTTCCCCTCTGAAGGCTTTCTAGCAAAACCAGCCCCAGAAATGTTGTACAGCTGGCCTGGAGCCACTGCCACCTGCACTCATGGACATACTCACTATGAACAGAGGACTGTGCCCCACCGGTGCTCACGTGAGCAAAATCTTATTGTCATGGCCAGAGTGTTTGCGTAGTGTCTCCACACTGGGGTGGCTTGATCTTGAGAGCTCCACAAAGTTTTTAGATGCCCCCTCTTCCAGCACCCAGCTACAGCCTCACTGAGGGAAGACGGAATGAGAAGAAAGGAGCAATGTCCAGCTTTCCTCCTCACCCCAGCCATAAACTTCCTCCAATTTACAGAATGATTCGTAAGCTATCAGCACCACACTGTCTTCAGGGAGAGCTGCAGGAGGAAGATGGTACAGACAATCCCTTTGCAAGTGAAATACTGTCCTGGGCCAATGTTTCATCCAGGGCAAGGGTGGACAGGAACTCAGCCCCAGTCCATCATGCTTGGGACTTTGGCAGAAGAGAGTTTAACTTTTCATTGACTAGCATTCCCCAGCCAAGCAGATGTTAAGGGAAACTACAATATACATCCAGCTTCCAAAGGGTTAGCAGAGCAGGCAGGAGAGGAAAGAGATGGATTTGGCTCATAATAGTAAAATTTCAAGGGTCCTCTCACCACAAAAAATAGGTCTGCAGTCAGAACAGCCAAAAGCCGCAGGGAAGCTGGGGTGGGGGGGCTGGTCTGGCTGTTACAAGTGTTTCTGTTGCTCTTCAGGGCTGAATGCTTTTTCAAAGGCCTAGCAATGGATATTGATTTCAGTCTGAGAGTAGCAGCCTTCCCACCCTCCCTCCCACCCACCCTGAAGTGACTCTCTCAGCACAGTGCACTGTGGCTTTAAGTCTTCTGCTTAATAGCAAAGCAACACATTCTGGCAACATCTTAAATATATTCACAGGACATCTGTGACTGGGTTTGGAGGGGAACCAAACAGGGCACAGGGTAGAGGAGTGAACAGGAAGGGGGAAACAAGGGAGAAAAGGGATGGGAAGGTTTAAAAATGTTAACTGTTCACGAAAGATAAAAGTCATCTTCTGATATAGCAGCACTTTAGCAGTCAGCCGCGCTGAGTAGACCCTGTCTGAGATCAACCGCATGCCAACTTTGTTCCAGAAACAAGTCTGAGAGCCTCTCTCTTCAGCAAGTATTGGTTACGTGGATAGTTCTTTTGTCCTGGCATTGGCAGATAATTTAAATACTGCAGCTTAAATGAGTCCTGGGAACAAAAAACAGAACAAACCAAACAAACCCCATTCATACTAAGCCTTTTAATCATTTAAAAGAACATCTGATTGGCCAGAGTGTTTGATAAAACCAAGATGGCTGATCTGACAGCTACAGAGCAGCACTGTGTATCTATCAATCAAATGAGATACAGGAGGTGCCCCCATTACAAAGCATTTTCATGGGAAAATGTCACTGTGGATATTCCCCTGCAGAAGTCTGTCAGCTCTTCTGCCGTTTTTCTCAAGCTACTAACAGTAACAGTGCATGTACCCACTGAAGTGGGCAATCATGCTATCCCACTTCACTCACATACACCAAATCCACTCTACAACTGACCCAAATGTATGAAACATTATGTCTTCCCCACACTGTGTTGGGCCAAGACAAAAGGGTAAGGTGATGAGCAAACCAGCCAGGCTGTGACATGAACAATTTAACATCCATGCTGTGTGCTAGAGAGAACAAGGGCTAGGCCCTATCAGTAGATGATATGGCACATTGATGCTTCTCGATTTAATTTGCCTGGGCTTGTGCCTCAGTGTCTCCTCCCCTAGTTAAACTGTTCTCTTGAATCAGCTTGCTGCAGAGTGAGAAGAATGGTCACCACTTCAGAGGGAGGGAATAAAGCTGACACTTCTTGGCAAAACTCTCCTGCCTGGTGACAACTGCCCAGGGTCAGGCCATCTGCATCCCCTTGTTAGGCAGCAGCTGCTCTACTCGGTCTGCAGAAACCCCCTTCCTTCTGGACAGCAGCAATAGCCAATTTAATTATTGATGATGATGGACAGAGGGAGGAGGAGTTCTACAGGGGAACTCACAGGTGCCACATGCCACAAATCCTAAAATGAAGTCCCTATCCTAAGGTATCACAACCATTCCTGTCCTTTTACAGGACACTGTAATTACTGTCCAACCAAGATGAGAAATACTGATAGACTCAGCTAGTTATTCAGGCAGGATACTCGCACTACATCCAGTGTCATCTTTGAGCCTCTGATTTTTTTTATTTTTTTTTACCTGTGCGAGTGTGAGGTACAGTGTAGTGTTATTTATCTTGAGATGTAGGTGTATGTTCTGGACGGGGAACGAGTAGATTCTGCTTGGGCAGCTGGGTCATTCAGAAAATCCCAGATGAGGATGGTGTCATCATGTGAGCTGCTGACGATCTGGAACTCATCAAACTGAAGTCGAAAGACTCTTCCAGAATGCTCCTAAATGCAAATGGGAGACACAGGATGTTACTTCACAAACTTGCTGGCACCTGGGATGGAGCAGAGAAGATAAATTCAGGCTTGGACTCCAGTGTTACATTAATTTCTGAGCAAACCCCACAAGACACCCTGTGCATCACCATCACATAGCACAAATTAAACCCTTTAAGTGAAATGGGTTTGCCAGATCTGAGCATTTGGTTCACAGGAAGTTTACATTACAGTTATCTGTTACTCCTTAAATCCCTCTATTGGATATACACTGTGCAGAACAAATCAAGCTCCCTCCACCACACAATTCAGTCTGGTGAGGCCGACAGGAGTACTGTCTTTCTTGTTCCACGGTGAAACTCTTCCCCAAAAATCACAGCATTCCCAGACAAAGTAGGTTTCAGGGAGAGAGATGAGAACTTTGCATTCACGACTTGGCACCACTGCCACTGTTGAAGAGGAAAGAGCTTAATACTGGAGGACAGTAAGGAGCCTGTTGTAAAGTCCAATGACACAGTTACAATTCCTCTTAAGCAGTTCTAAAAATATGAACTAGAAAGGGCATTCTTTACAGAGAGTTTGCATTCTGCTCTGAGGCTGAGTGGAAATGGCATGACAATTTGGCCAGAGTTCAGACTGTAATTAACAGGCAGTAACGGCAAGATCCTGGATCACAGAGCAAATCCACCATGCTTTTCATTTTGTATTGCCTATTTTTTCTTGGTGCTTACACTGCTGCAAGAGTGAGCAGTGGCCTCCTCAGTCAGAAGGGAAATGAAACCAGACAAGTAGAGTGAGCCCCATCTCTTCTATTAATACATATTTCTCTTTAGTGCTTACATGTTGTAAGGGACCTAGGGTCAGGAAAAAAAAAAACATGCTTGAAAATACTTTGGCACTGAAAAGACAGGTTTCTCAAACGTTTAGACAAAAGACAATTGTTAGCTACTAAATGGGAAGCCTCTCTCGTATGACACAAAACTACAAAAATACAGCTTGGTTTGTAAAGCACAACAGCTGCTTTGAAGTGAAACTCTGCATTTTAAAATTAAAATTAACTGAAGATACACAAACGAGTCAGATTCTATTTTTAAGGTAAACTTTAAAAAAGGTCCAGCCATTGGAACTTTTCTGACCTTCTAACCATAACTCAAATTTGTCTTAAAGACACCTTATGGGTTTCTATCTTCCCACCTATTCCAAAGAAAAATGTTCTTCCAGAGTGTATTGTGGCAGTGAAGTTGGTGAAGTTCTTGCTGAAAAATATCACTACAGCAGCCAGATTCACTGAGGGACTGCTCACAGATCCATCCAAAGAGAGAGGTTCTTCCAAAGCCCATTTCCAAAGCTCCCTTCTTTCTCCCAGTTATTGTAGGCTAAGTAAGGTTGCCCTAGAAGTTCCACATAGCACCTGCCCTTTGCTGTTGCAGTGGCAATAAGCAGACTGCACATCCTAAGCTGAGGCCACAAGGACCTGAACCTCGTAGGGAAAGCTGAACTGTGTGCTCATTCTGCACCTGGAAGGCTTCTGTCAAATTCATGTGGCCGCTGTTCCAGCTAATGGAAGACAAAACTGGAAGGGACCTGGTACACAGTGAGCATTTGTTATCTGTGCACTTTCCTCCTACTGTTTGAAAATTGAACACGAGCAGCAGGAGACTCACGATGTTCATTGTGCAGCCAGGTTTAATTTTGAAGGCCGAGGAAAGAGGAAAAAAAACAAATCATGGGGTAAGGACACCCTGTTGTCATAAACATGGGAAGTCCTAAAAGCACCACAACAGCCTCTGCTCCCTTTCTTCTGGCCCCCTCTGTCGCTATCAAATGGGGATTTATGAGTATCCATGTGTTGAGATTCCTACAGCGTTTCCATCCCACTGCTTCTGATTTATAATACAATTAGCTGGGGCACTTTGGCTGTCCACTGCTGGAAAATGCAGAGGAAATCACACCAGTTAAATTAAGTCTACAGGTTACTAGGCACACATTTGTCTCAGGTTGGAGCAGAAACGCTGCTAATATCAAGCTGAAGTCTGAGACTCTCAGGATGTCTGCTCATGAGCACAGAGTTGGTTCCATAGTTTGCAACTGGGTGGTTGATGACAAAGGGTTTTTCTGGATTTCAGCCATGAAACTATTTGCAGTTCTACTTGGCTAACAAGAAGGCTTTTCAACATAGTACCTGCAGGCATCCAAGGCTCTCACAGACTCTTACTCTGCAGCTTGTGGTCTAAATACATGACTGGAAAAAAGTTAGCACGGCTTAATGATCTACTGCCTGTCAGCTGAGTCACAGTAACCCCCACAGCCTGTGCCAAATGTGAAGGAAAATACTTCAGCGAAACCTACAGCAACAGCAGCAGTTCAGGTGGATGATGAGTGTGCAGAAGGTCAGCTAGCATGGCTCAAATGGTGAGAGGTAACCAGGCTTTCAGATAATCAGACAGCCTCAGCATGATCTTGGTTTAGAGCACAGACTACAGTCACAGGCCACAGCAGGAAAAGGCCTAATGTATGCCAGATACAAGACTGCCCAAACATTTCTTACCTAAAAAATAAATGAACTTAGTACTTCTTTTTCAATGAGAATTTGGTACTAGACTGAGACCTTCCTTTATCCCCAGGGCATGTGCTGTCAGGGCAACAACAGTGCAAGATTTTTGGGGTGAATGCGATGCAGGAATGTTTCTAGGAAGTATCCCACAGCCTTGGCTGCACTGGCATTTTTCTCACAACCTCCCCATATTATACTAAGACCAGCAGAGAGCCACTATTAAGCATGACTGTGAATGCTGTTAACGCTCACACAATAACATTTAACCACACCATCATCAGACCTGCACTAAGTATCAATGGACAGCACTAAAGTAGTAGTTCCTGCTTAAGGACAATGCAATTTTACTGTCTGTTTCAGTCCTTACCTTCTCTTTCCTTAAACACCCAAAAGCCAGTTAAAAGCAATCCCAAGGGTGTGTTTGCTCATCTTACTCAAATTCAGAAAGTACTCCTTTTCTTTAAGGAACTTCATGTCAACAATTCAGACAACATACTAGTACATCATTCAGGAAACACTGGTTAAAGTAAACCCACTGGCACATAGAACCCAAGGTGGACAACTCTCAAAAACAGATTTAGTTATTAACTTCAAGTCACAGAACAAAACTGTTAAAAAGTGAATGAAACGTCCACAAGTTCTACATTTTAATGCTTTATAGCTTGCAACATTAAAAAAAAAGAGTTGGGCACCCAAAGAAGCCATAACCCTAGAAATTATTTCTAGCTCCTGCAGACTGAGGATAAACTGACTTGAATTTTCATAGATCAAGATAGCTCTGATCAAGCCCACTTCTCTGCTCCCTCCACCACCCCTACCAAAGGCTCTTACCACAAGGGTTCGCAAGCAGAGGGTCCCTGCTGGAGCACGGGGGTCCAAAGCAGCCACAAGATCCCATACTTTAATCTTCCTGGTAGTGAAAAAATAGACAAACACCATGGTTCTGTTAATGAGAAAAGAGCAAGTGCTCACAGAAGAGAATTAACTGTTAGTACAGCTTGGCTAATACACCAGTTCAAAGAAAATTACAGCAATCCTTCTGATCTTGAGACATCGTTCTTGCATTTCCCCTTTGTAAAACTTACAGAGTTTAATGGGAGAAAAATACATGCTGTCAACAAAGTAACCATCTGAAAAGCAGGTGAACTAAGAGAAACGTACACCAGTTTGTAATGGCATATGATCCAGAAGAAATAACCACAGATGGGAAAGATTGTTCTTACCAGTGGTTCAGCTAGAAGAGGTTTCAGGATGAGTCAGTCAGATATTCTTATAAGCTAAAGAACTGGACCACGCATATTAAAAAAAAAAAGTACACTTTGTAGCATGGTCCTGATCTACTGGTCATGAAAAGGTCCTCTTGGTATGACAGACAAGGAGTCTAATATTTATAAAGGAGACACAATGAAGTGGGATGTGAGACCCTGAGACAGAGAGGAAGATACAAGGATGACTGCACTGACAGCCTCACCCATCATATGCCCCGCTGACTATCCTCTTGTTATCAAAGCGTATGCATCTCACCAACTCTTCATGGCCTTCCAGTACTCGTAAACATGCCCCACACTCGATATCCCACAGCCTGGAAGAGAGTAGGAAGAAGCACTAAGAATTTTTTAATATCTAATCATTTCAACAAAACATTTGGTCTTTGCTTGTAGATAACGGAAACTTGGATATAAGGTTTATGATGAAACAACAAAGAAGAAACATACTACAGTCACCATTCCTTTTCCTGCCATTAAGCACATGTGTGCTGTTCAACATGACCCTGTTATGTTACAGTATCACATGGGAAATGAGTCAGAGATCCAGAAATTTAAAGACCAGTTGTGTGTATTATCTACTGCTCCAGGAACACAGGACACCTCCCAGTTAGCTTCACAGTGAGCCTTATAGCTTTATTTTACTGAAGCTGATTTTTCATATAAGTATCCTGCCTTGAGACATTAAGAGAGGGAGACTTACCAATCCCCTTGGCAGCTTGTTCCAATTGGCAAGATCACCTTCAGAGGGCACACACCCCTTTCAGTACCCCTACATGCCTTTTTCTGATTTGGAGACTACCATCAGACAAATTAAGACATCAATACAGTGATGAAAGGTACAAGAATTAACAAGCCCCTTTTATTTGTCATTTCTCCCACTGAAGGTGTGTTTACTCAGTAATCTAGGCACCTTATGCATAAGCTAAAATGGGCACTCTACATTTATTATTCTGTAATGCATTTTCTTCTTGTCTTCAAATTATTCCTGTGGCTCTCTGCTGTTTCTAATAATACAATATTTTTAAAAAGTTCTGTCACCAAAACCAGTACACAGTGTCCCAGTAAGAGACCCAGCAATACATTATTCTCTCAACTGTAAATATCTCAGAGCTTTGGGCTTTGTAAAGGACTTTCAGCATGGAGAATAAATTAAAATGCATTCATTTTTATACTTGCACACTATATTGAAAAATACTTTAAAAACGCTTGAAATAGTTATGAAGTAAGTCTATCTACTGTCTATGCTTTTGTCAGGTCTTTGACATGAGTCCTGACTACCCTTGGATAAAGAAAGATTATTTGTCTACAAGAATTGAAATTCTTTGATATGTTCCACCTCTGGCTGAGACATGCTCTGCTCATAAAGAAATCTTTCAGTAGTTTTTAGTATCTGCTGAGACTCCCTGACACACAGCTGAAAGAAAGCAACCACAATTGCTCTTAAATGCTCATTCAGTTAGTGTCCAGACTGATGTGAACTTCACAGCAGTAAGAAATATGCATGGTTCATGAATTTCTCTGGGTGGCACATCTCCAAGCAGAACAGTTGCTGAGGGGTCAGGTCACTTCTCCTTGAGAGACAAAGCAAGAGGTAAATTGTTCCCACACATTCTACTCCTGAGGTCCCCCAGGAAAGAATCTAGATCCAGTGGATGTATGCCCAAGGTTGGTGGATAATGACTGTAGCTGTCCTGCTCTCACTTTGGACAACAGGAATGAAGAGAACTTTCATCACTGTAGAACTGGGAAAGGATTTGTCTATGCACATGTTTGAGACCAAGGAGGAACACAAGGTGATTCTTCAATCCATGAAGCTGACCTTTCAGGAATCTGTGAAGATCCCAATAGTTTTCACATGACTACCAGCACACAAGTCAAAGTCAGAGGAAGCAACTCCATGGCAAAGGTCAGCCAAAGGCACTCCGGCTGGTCAAAGAGCATGAAGTATCTCAATGACTGTGAACAGGCCAGACAATGCCAGAAGTGAACTGGTGCAGAAAGGTTTGGAGAGCAATCTTGTGCCATGTGTTTCCATTCCTCGCCATCAATCCTGAGATTGCCAGCAGCTCTGGAAGGCTGCATCACACTAATTCAGGCCTGTATTTTCAAGTCCCCGTTTGAGGTTTATGTGAATCTGCATGGGATTAGAAGGGATGACAACATCCCTAGCCATGTGGGGAATGGGCCTTCATGTACAAAAGGGATAACTACTGTGTAAGAGCAGAATCTCCTAGAAGGGTTGGTGCCAAAGGTACCTTCCAGATTTGATAACCTTCTAAAATTTCTACTTCTTTAAATAGTCAAAGGACCAAATAGTAAGAGAACTACTCTTAAGGCTTGAGAACTAACTAACTAAAAAAAAAATCACTACAAAGTGTACGCAGTCAAAAACTCTACTAGTCTCTCTTCCTATAGCTTTGGGAGAGCTTGGGAGAGCTTTTGGAAGCAGAGGGAGGTCTGTAATTATCTCAGCCCTTAATTCACTTGAAGTCCTGGTAGAGCTAGAATATGTACATAAAGCAGGTGAGCCTGAAACCCCATCTCCTAGACAGAATGCTTTTGTCAGAACAGTCCAGTATCAGATCCCATGTGTGCACATACTGGAGGTTGAATACACACATGCAAATCACCCACTTGTTTAAAAGCTAACCCAAGATGATGCAGTCTAATTCTATTTTCCTGCTCTAAATTATCTTTTTCTTTTTTTTTTTTTTTTTCTATACCATGTTTGTCTGTAGCAATAAAGAACTTTGGCCCTAGTGGCTAAGATACTGAAGTGATTGGATTGAACTCAATGGACCAGTTTCCATGAGATAGAAATCGACACAATGATAGTGATGCCTATGTAGCTGTGTCCTCTTACACTGGTGAAATTTCTGACCTAAAACAAACCTAAACCATTTTTTACATGGAATCTCCCTACAGAAGAAAAATACTGATTTCTCAGCTAGGTCACATGTCCTTACCTTTAGAGTTGCAAAACTAGAAATTACAGAGTCGTATTTTGGAAAAAAGTTTCCCTGCAACTGAAGAACAACAAACTGCAAATCCTGTATCAGGAGGCAGCCTCTTCTAAAGGCCAACACACAACATCTGGCATTTTACAGTAGATTAAAATCAAACATACAAAGCACCAAGCCACCCACAAAGATGACTTAGTAGCTGGCCCTTTCTTAGTCACCCTTCCACTGACTTGTGCCCTCTGCTAATGGCTAGGAGAAAATGATGTGACCAGGTAAGTCTTGTGCCTTGCCCACACAGCTGCCAAACTTGACTTCCATTAAGATTCACTGCCAACATTCCTGAAATTCTAGCGCAATTTATCTGTCAACTAGGGATTTTGTCCAATGTAAGTATAAAAGTAACTTTATTCCTCTTTAGCATTATCACTATCTTGACATTTATTTTTATTAGCACTGCAAGTCGTATTTTAGATCCTTCCCTAACTGCTGTAATATTTAACTATTTCTTACTCTAATTCTGAGACCAAGTTTCATAGTACTATTGCAGAGGGTTATTTTTTTCTATTTGAAGTGCAGTTCTCATCATGTGTAAGTGGTGCTACCCTTACACAATGCCTGTTATACTTTTTCCCCTGATTACGAGACAGAAGTTCCAGCTCTCTTGGTCATGCTCTCAGACAGCCCTATGCTAAAATTTGGCACAGTGACCTGGTGATGTCAACCAAAGGATTATTACTGACATGCAAACTGAAGAGTTTCTGCTTACACAGTCCAGCTTTCAAGTTTTATCAGAAGGTAGACAATTACTTAAAGCAATGACAAAGACACAAGTACACTACTATTCAAGCTTACTCTGTACACACTGAGATTAGTAGAACATCCCTCTGAGAGCAGCTGCAGGATGTCGGGAGAAATCCTGGCTCATGACACCAGAAGGAGTTAAATCTCAGATTGCAACCAGGGCAGCTGGAGAAGTGCAAAAGGCATCAAACTGAACTTCATGCTCTAAACCAGCTGTTGCAAACTTAACCAGGTGCCAAGTACCACAAGAAGAGTTTGGCAAGAGCCCAGGAGGATTTCTGCAGAGGATTAAATGCCTCTTACTGCAAATCTGACCCCTTTAACTTGACACATAGCCCAATTAAAATATCACAAGAGGACATCACAGAAAGTGGTACTTACTAGCTCTTTCATACACCAGAATTGTCAGAGCAATGCAACTTGTTGATTAGTATGGGACTCTTGAGATATGGAGGATGAAAGACAACACAGTAAAACTTGCCTCTAATATCTCTTTTCAGTAGTTCCCAATGTGCTATACCAAAGAAGACATATTTCAAAGGCGACAAGGCTACAGAGCACTTCAGTTGTCTATCCTTCTCACATCCCAAGGAATGTTTGCATTGAACTCTGCAGTGGGGAGTGTGTCTCTCACCTGATAGTATTATCTGAAGAGCCGCTCACTACTAGCCTGTCTCTGTACTGCAGACATGCAATGCCTCGTTTGTGGCCATTTAAGGTGCGCACAAATTCGCAGGTACTAGTGTTCCATACCTGTGACAGGAAGGGGGAAGGGAACCACACAGAGACAAAATTATTAAGAAGAGACTAACAAAAGATGGTATCTGTATGCTATATAGGTGCATCCAGAATGCTCTTAATTGGAGGTGCTATCATTAAGACTGAGAAAATTAGCCCTCCGATGACTTGTGACTATAGTATGCCACTGTTAGCAGCTTGGGTCACTGTACACAGAAGCTTTTTGCCTCGCTGAGAATTAGTTTCCTGTATCAGGCTTTAGCACCCTCGGGCTATGATTTAGTTTACACAGGATCTCCATCTCCCTCAGTTTTCATGCCGCAGATTTGGATCACAGCAGTAACACTTAAATTACTCCTGTCTACTCACCTTCAATTTTGCCCCCATGCTGCCCTCTGACAACTGTTTAAATGACTGATGCTAGAACAGATTATAGAAGCAGTCAAGTTGAAAAAGAACACAGAAAAAAAGTTCTTTTTCAACCACATCTGTACCTGGATCTGATCTGCCATACAGCTCTGTAAACAAGTTGTGAAAGCTCAACAGAGGAGGGACAAGTGGAAAGAGGCAGCAGCAGAACCCTGCTTCTAAAGGAAGATCTGTGTAATCACTGCCAAGGACCATGTTCCCTGCCTGGTCACTGTTCTCGGTTATTAAACACCCCAGTGCTGCAAACAAAAAGCCTCTGAAACACCTCACCTTTATAGTTCTGTCACCTGATGCTGATACAATGTACTTGTCATCAAAGTCCACTACGTTGACAGCAGCTCGGTGCCCGACTAGCACCCTCCTCAGGGTGATGTCTGTCGGTGACGCCATGTCCCACACAGCAATGGAGCGGTCTTTGGAACACGTCACCATCATGCCGTTGTTGAAGCGGAGGTGCAGCACCGCTTCGCAGTGGTGGATCAGTGTATTCAGCATCTCGCCTGCATTCACATCCCACACCCTGCAGTTCCAGATTTCAAACCAGAGAGAAGAGGGTTAAGAAACCGTACGGTAGTTTCTCTGCAGAGCAAGAGAAGGACAAGGAGAAGTAACTGACTCTCTAGCAACATTTGAGAAGCAAACACCACAAGTTCCATCTCCATCTATCGAACAGTTCATTAAAAGATGTATTTCATAAACCTGTTGATTATGCATACATTGAGACAGTCCAGCAGCCAAAAACCCCACAATGCAGTTAACACCACAAAAATAACCCAGCCAAGAAAAAAGCGTTCTTAATGAAGGGAATTTAGTGCTGAGGAAAGGTATGAGATTGATGGCCTTAAAGACTGATGTTTCCTGGTTGTGTCAGCCTACCACACACTCCATTTCCAGTCAATGAGTACTTAATCATGACCTGTGGAGAAGCAAGTTCAGTGACAGGTTTAAATTTTGATCTCTCTCACAGGACTACCAACTCAAAGGATAATTTATACAGAAGCAGAAGACAAGATAACGCTTTTCAAACAAATATAAGTAATTGCCACAAGTTGCACCATGAATTGCGTTTACCCTGCAGTGCCTCTGGTACACAGCTACATTCCAGGAATGTGCTGAATATCCAAATTAAGACAGAGCATTTATGTCAATTTAATGTTACTGGAACCAACTGTTTCAGCTGAAAGATATTTTAAGATGAAAGTTAGACAAAGGCTTCATACAGAACTTCTAGGACTTGAAATGAAGAAGCCTTAAAAATGTTTCTTTTAGGCTATTCTGTTGGCAAAGCTCTTTTACCCTCCATAAAGAGATTTCTTTTGGCACTGTAACACTTGTATCCCAGAAACACTATGTGAGAACAGAAAGAGGCTGTATCATCAGGCACATCAGACATCAGAAGTTAAAACTTTCCTCTGCCAATAAGACAAGCAGTAAGAAAAGGCAGGATGTGAGAAAGACTTCTAATGTCTTATTTTCTAACTTAGTGCTGAAGTGCATCAACTTATGGACTATAAATGAGAAAGAAAACTACATTCCAATTACAAAATGCGAAGGAGAAGAACTCCCAGACTAAAGACCTGAGCCATTAACATATGAGCAGTTTGCAGACAGGATTGCCAAACTGAACAGGAGCTGGAGACCTACTGACTTCTTTGGGCAAGTGCATCCCTGAGATCTCAGAAGCATTAAGAGCCCATCTGTACTCACTATTGGATGAAGCCCCACTTCCTGAGGAGACCCAAGGATAAAAGTGATGCATCCTACTTGCCTCTGGGGTCTGCACAAGCATTTATAGATTCAGTGGGAACCAAAGTATTTCTGGGCAAGTAGCCAGTCTCTGATTTGGCCTGCCTGGCTTGACATGGAAGATGATAGTTCTTGTTACAGAAATCAGTCTCTCCTTTTGCAATCTGTGTAGCGCAGTGCATTTCCCACACTGTCTTCAGGCAGGTGGTGGTGCTGAAATTCTGGATTCCTACTAATGATAGGACCCCAAAATGTAGCAGCACCACAAGACAGCATGCGCTGCATGTCAGGAACTAAATTTAATGGTTATTTGTTTAACAGCCCTAGTTTACATGCAAACATGGTGATAACCATGAGGAGCTTGCAGCCATAGGAACACAGGCTAATAGCTTCAGAAAAGGCCACTGACACTGCTTTTCATGGTCTCTAACTTCACTGCGTGGGCACTGTCTGTGCTCTGACAAGAGAATACACAATACAGAGAAGACAGGCTTGCTCCTTCACATCCAAGTTAATATTGCAATTCACTAACTCATATGTGCCTGTATTTAAATAGCAGTCTCAGATCCTTTGGTATCCTGTAATAGGTCTAATGGACTTCGCATCTACATAACGTGCACTACAAGTACTGACTTGAGGTGTCCAGCCTTTTGTTGGAGACTGGAAGGAATGCAAGGTTAGAAAGATTGAATGAAATGAAGCATCATGCTGAAATGGAATTAAAAGTCACAGGAGATCTAGTCATGCATCTTTTGTTATAATTACGTTAAAATGGATGACTAAACCTTCGAAATTGCTTTGAAAACTTCAACCAACTTTAAAAAAGTTGTTCTCAGGGAGAATTTAAAACATTCTCAGGGAGTATCAGAACATGCAAAACCTTGGTGAAATGCCAGATGGCCTTCCTAAGTCATCTTGACCTTGACTGGCCTTTGCTTAGGTTCTCATTTCTCCTTGACAGTCATTTGCATGGACATCTGATAAGCAAAGACAGTATGCTCCTGAACAAATATGCTGAACTACTTCACATGGAACTAACTGAACAGCACACATTTAAGAAAAGATCATTTTGGCAGCTTGCAAGGCAAAACTTTTAGAAGCAAACAGAAAGCTCCAAATCATGAGAACACACCTGACTGTTGAGTCTGAAGATCCAGTAATGATCACCCGTTCATCGTACTGGAGGCACAGGACAGAACCTGTGTGTCCGGTGAGAATTCGCTTGCATTCCAATGTATTCTTATCCCAGATCTAAGATAGCAAACAATCCAAAACCAGACAGCTCAGTGAGGTTTTCATCATTCAGCAACTACTGGTTTGACTGGCCTGCTTTTTGCTACAACACATCATCCAAAGTGCAGTTAGGACATCATTAGTGGTGTCTGTAGAGCCTTCTACAGGCTCTTTGGTGCAATACATTAACATCTTTGATATTACTGGCTTTACTACAAACATTGGTTTTACCCTTCTCACCAGGGTACAGGGCACAGTAAATTACATACCTGTAATTACTGATGGACAAAAACTCTGCTAGTGAAGCCTGTTTGTACAAAAAAAAAGTGTCTCTCTTGCCAGATAAAAGAGGCATACATGCTGTGCAGGTGTCAGGTGAAGGAAGGAGAAGGCTAGGATACCAACAAGACATTAAGTAGGTGTCACTGAAATTAGGACACTATTATTTATGGCATAGACACTGCCTGCCATTAGTATGCCATTTTGGAGCATTCTCACCTTAATAGTATTGTCTCGTAGGCCACTTACTATCTTCTGATCATCATACTGTAAACAATAAACCCCTTTGCTTGTCTCACTTCGGCAGTGGATCCTCTGTAAACTGTGCCTTCCACACCGCCAGTTTGATTCTATTGTCTTGAGGAGAGACAGGAGACAAAAGAGAAGTTAAAAAAAAACAAACGTGGAACTATCTCCCTTTTTTTTTGTTTGCTTGAGAAGACAGCAGACACTTTTCTTCACACTTTTTCCTGCAGACAGGCCCATACAATGACATAACTGTCCTTAGGGACATGGTTTAGCACTGGACTCGGTAGAGTTAGGTTAATGGTTGGACTCCATGATCTGAAATATCTTTTCTAGCCAGAAACATTCTGTGATTCTGTGGAATGGTGAGGGAGAAGTGACCTAAAGCTTTTTTCTGTCTCTAACATTTAACCCTCCTGTAACTCAATGACTAAACAACTGAAGACAAAGTCTCAGTTGAGCTCTAGCCAAGTGTTTGTACAGACTTAATCACAACAGTGCCTGAGCACCCCTTTTGCCATTAGGAAACTACCAGAACATGGGATTTTGCTCACATTAGGTACAAGGCAACCATGCACAGCTGCTTCCTGTTTCCCTGGGTCTTAGGATTGCAGTCTTTAGCAATGCACTTTCTCCCTGGCTCAGTTGCTGATTTCTCTCCATAACATCTTAGCTCTCTACTGCTCTGGGTGGAGGAAAATACTGTGGAACTGAGAAAATTAAGACACTATGGTGCTGCTGTGACATCTGATGTGCAAGTCATAGAGACTCCCATCTGCAAACAGCTCACTGAACAATCCAACTCATCTTCTGTCTAAAGGCTGGGACCTTAAATAGCTGTTCTGGAACTAAACTCCAGACAGACAAGACACATCAGATTTAATTAAATAGTTAATTAGAATGAAATACTCTCAGAATTTCAGCATCATGAATCAATCAGGGAGATCTTAAAAAAACAACCACCACCACATCTGGAAGCTGTTTCTTACCTCTATGTCCTGTATAATTTTGGGGTAAAGTGCTCTGTAGAAGGAGTTGGGTGGTGCAGTCCCATCAGGAGGTTTATTTTTAAATAGATATTGTCCCCTGGAAAGCAAAAAGCACTCCTATTAAACACAATGTTTCAGCATTTTGAAGAAAGGTCCTCCTGGCATTTTACAAATGGGTAACCACTGTTGAAAAGCACATACGGATTCACATTTGAACTTTATTTCCTCAGTAAGATGGGATGGTTCCTTGTTTGTTTGCCTTGCAACATATCAGTGTTTCATTTTGACACTGAAATATTCATGAAAAATTTGTGCATAGTCACTCAGGGAAGGGAAATATATTACGTTATGGACATTAGTCCATTCAACTCAACAGGACGTGAGAATGGCTCATGACCACAATACACATACTCGTATCAGAGCTCACATTTAAAATAGAGTGTACAAAGAGAATTAAAGAAGCCAAGGAACCCTCAAACTCACTGTGCATTCAGGTTAGTTTTATCTTCACTAGCAGGAACAGTATCAGTTTTGGTACATGGGCATTTTACTGCCACTACTGTATTTTGATAAGAAACACTTCATCTGTGGTGCCTCTCTCATTTCAACACTGATTTGGAACACTCATATCCCAAGCTAGATTTTTGCTCAAAAAAATTTCTGTAAAAAACAATCACTACCTGCTGTGTAAAAAACTTTAATTCCTCATCCTGAAGTTAAGAAGCCACCAAACACGGTGTGGAAGCTAGTAAACCCCACCATGGGCGTACTAACTGCTGTTCTGCCTGGCAACATGCCTCACAAAATGGAGAGAGGCACAAATGCCTCCGAGTGTAATCCTGGCATCAGAGGCACAGAGTTTACACTGGGCCAGCTCTCTACTTCTCCCTCCCTTGTTCCATTATGGAGTAATTAATTGCTAAACACTTCCTTGCACATTTCTTTCTTGTCCTTTCCATACAGTATATCTTGAAACTCATTTGAGAGACGGTACATTAGCTGCCCTGATGTACCAGAACTAGGGAAATCACAACAATGAACTCAATATAAGGTGGTAGCAAACTATAGGACTGAACAAACAAAATAACAAATGCTCAAGAAAATAACTTTTGATAGTTCTTTAAATAAAGTACTTTAAGTATGTCTTGAGTGAAAGGTGCTTTCCAGTTTGGCCAGAGCAATCATCTGAGTCTTCAACCACAGTGACCAGCAGCTACTCATATGGGGACAAACACATGTGAAGAAGGTACACATGGATGCAAGCAAACAACTAACTAGATGGTTGCCTATTTATTGTGACCCAGTCTGGAAGTGCACACAAGAAAATTATTGGCCCAGGGAGATGGAAAATGCTTTGGAGATACACAGAATACCTAGGACACATCCTGGAAGACTTAGGGTAGGTCTACAACAATCTGTATAGAGGCCTATGTGTCTGTAAACATGTCTATTGTTTCCAGCTTTCCTGGCTGACCTAATACAAAGTCTTGTTGCTGCCCACAAGCCCTGCCTTGCTGCATGTAGAGTCAGTTGTTTACAGTTCATCTAAAGGATTGCTTGGAATTTCCAAGGCATCCCAGTCACCACTGGGCTGTGGGTCTGGGATAAAAGGAACTATTGTTTGCAGGTTTTGATGACTGGCCAATTCAATCAAGTATTCAGATTAACACAATCATGCCCAGATTTTTGACTTGAGTTTTATATTTCTCTGCATCTGTGTAACCCTTACTACTCCCTGACAAGCTGTCAGTGAAGGCTACTGTGCTGTGGGACTGGGGGTTTCTGTTGCAAACCACGTGCTGCAAATGCTGAAATCAGGCAGCCTGTGTGCAAAGTGAGGAGCTGTAAGCAAATAACACCAGTCATCTATCAGTCGGAATTGTCCAGTTAGTCACCTCCTCGTGTCATGCAGCGAGTTAGCGTTGATTACAGGCTATAAAGCTCTACATGACAGAGATGCAATTACACTGGGTATTTCTTGTCTGTCTCTCTTAACCACCCCACCATGCCTGAAGTTGTATCTTCTAGAACTAGTCAGAAGGCAAGCTGAAAGACAGGGCACAGCTTGCTCCTGTTGTGTCAAAGCAACCTCCAGGACGCAGTGTAAACCTGACAAAGAGGTGCTGTAAGAGGGTGTGACTGTCCTTTGAGACGACAAGTAGCATTTTCCAATTGTTTTTTCAGAAATGTCATGTGTCTGTGTGACCTAATCAGTGCTAGTATTATTTCTAAAATGGGGAAGGTGCAACTTGAGAACTATCATCTATGATCTCTGACAAGATGTGGAGAATAAAGTTCCACAGATCAGGAAAACAACAAATGTAGCTCTTGCATTTTAAAAAAAGGGAAGAAGTTCCACCAAGGAAATGGTGGACTGTCCAACTCAATTTTGATGGCTTAGCAGTTCTAGATCATACAGTCAATCAGACGAGTGCCTAGAAGATGACAAGGTGACAAATAACAGGCAACACTGATCAATCCAGAACACACCATGTCAAACTGACCTAATTTCTTCTCATGAGCTATTCTCATGACTTAGCAACAGAAGTATGATCTTGGAAGAGCTCATGGGTGGACACACAAATGGCTGGAAAGCACAATTTCTCAATGGTGCACAGTCAAATAGGACGGCAACTGGGATCTTGCATGGAGTCTGTCCTAGAAGTGTCATTATTGAGCATCTTCATTAATGACAAATAATGGAACAGGGAGCGCACAGTATTATACCACAGTTAAAGAAAAGCACACATGTGCTACTGGAAAGCCTAAACCAGAGTGTCCTCCATTCAGCATGCAAAGCCATGCCTCTCACACCACCCAACTCTGACAATGTCTCAGCAGATGTAGGAAATCCAGCTGATCACACCATCCTCCAAAAATGGAGTAACTGGGGAGAGTCTAAACAGAGGAAAAACAAGAATGACAAGAGGACAAGACAACACAGGATTATGGTTGGTTGGTTGGTTAGCGAATCTAAAAATGTAGGAAACACAACCATCTTCCAACATGGAAAAGATAACTGCAAATAGGAGAAATAGACACTTTGCTGTGTCTGTGCAGGGTAAATGTAACATGCTGAACTGTAGCTGAGAAGACAGTCTAGATTTTAGGAAAATCATTCTAACACTGAAGTTAGTGAAACAGCAGAATTCCTTGCCCAGGCGAGGTCTAGGAAATCTCCATCAGTGAAGGTTTTTTAAGAACAAGTTACACAAACATGGCTCTGCCTTTGGGAAACAGGAGGGACTAAATAACTTCTCCAAGTCCTCTGTGGACTTACTATGACCTCAACAACAGAGAGCAAAAATAGAAGTCGCGGAGAGAACAAGGCACTAAAAGGAATGCAAAAGTTACTACTGTCATGCTTGTGTTTATTTTACACTCTTTATAACCATTACACTACTGGAAGAAGATCAAAATAGCATTTATTTTTAAAGGATGTTTCATAATCTTGATTTACTCGCCTTTACTTCCTGAGACAAACAGTATAACAAAATTAACCATAAAACAGGAGTCTTTGTTTGCAACTCTGTATCTTTTTCTTTTTAATAGCAACCAAAATGCCTGAGCTGTCACTTTTATCTTGTTTATGAAATATTCATACCCAGCTTCCTTTCTGCCAACATCCTAGGGACACCCTTGGAAAAGAAAATTATGTATTAAAGGATGTACCCCTGAGAGGGAAAGTTCTAATGAAATGTTAACAGAGCAGCTTCAAACTTGAGTGAGACCCACATTGTAGTAAGGCTATTCCAGATGATTATTAACTAATCTATCTGCATTTCTAAAGTCCCCTATTCTCCGTGGTACCTACCCTCAGCTTCCAGTTTGAAAATTAAGCAGATATCTAATAGTGAAAATCTGCTGAGGAAAACAAACAGACCTATCAGGAAACAACTAATTCATAGCAAATGCAGCCCCACTGCCACCCCTAAAAAAGCTCTTCTGCTCTGAACTACTGACTAGTTTAGTGTTCCCCTGGGGCATACACAGCTTCTTAATTTGAACTGAATGACAGCTGGGTGTAAAAATCTCAGTCTGTATATCTCACGTGTCACAGTGGGACGAGCATGATAGAATGAAGAAAGTGAGGAGAAAGCCCCCACATTGCCTGCATAGCCAAATGATGCCCTAACTCCCCAATCTCCAAATTTTGATTTAAGCAACTGTCAATTTTGGAACCCACATCATTTTCCAGGGTGCTAAATAACCCTCTTCAAACTTGGTTTGAAACACAGAGCACCTACTGTCCTGAAAACAGGGGCAAAACAGGTGAAGATGCAGTTTCCTCACCATCCTCTCCTCTCTGACAAACCCCTCCACAGGGAGTCTGTCCTGACCATTCTCTCGATGAGCTTCTTCCACAGCATGCCATCTGATGTCACCCGGTACCACTCCTTGCACACCAGCTCAGCAGCACACAATGATTTGGCATCCAGGTATGACAGAATGTTCTCAGCAATGTGATCCAATCCCCGAGCTGGTGGAGAAAGAAAAAGAAACCATTATTTGCTGGGGAGAATAGAGAGTTTAAAACAACTCCCCTTGCTAATACAAAGACACCCTCTCTTTCCATCTCTTCTGTGTGCAGAGCTGGACCAAATGCACAGAAGAGCATTTGCAGCTAAGTTCAGGAGTGAACAGTGTTCTCCAACTTCCTTTGGATATAACACAAGTCATTAAAAATAATAAAGAATCCAAGAAGTCATTCCAATCTATTTCGATGGGTTTTAGCACTAGGGGGATATTCTATGGATGGCATTTCCAACTCAGCGACGCAGCCCCCAAAATCTCTCTATATTAGGACCATTTCTCATCTCACTGCTACAGCTGTTCTCATGTTCCAATGGCTCAAAAGCTGTTTTTGCTAAAGCAGTAGCTTTTAAACGTAATGAAGAAAAAAATATATATTCCCAATGTGTGCCCTGAAGGGTAGTGGTACCTTTAGACATGGGGGAGGGAAAGATATGCAGATGCACAGGGAAGTGGAGAGGGAAGGAGAGGCTGTGTAAAGAGAAAGTGAAGCAGGTTTGCTAGTTTTATTTATTGTAGTGGGTGGAGGAAAAATATGCATCAAAATGGTGTACTTCACTAATACTTTTCCAGTGTGAATACCAGGACTGGCTTTGTTTCATCATGGCTGGAGCAAAATGTAAAGCACTCGCCTGGTTAGCACCGAGCAGCCCAATGTAACATCTGTGTAGCTGGGGGCCAGGGAAGGTTATGCGACGATTTTCTTAACTGGATGGATGTATTCAGTAAAAATGTGCCCTTATGCACTCAAATTTAATCACAAGCAAGACTTCAGAAAAATAAGATGCCTTTTAAATGACATGTTGCATAAATGCAGCTTCGCTTGGAACCTGTTTAATTCACAAGTGAGACACACCATCATGAGATTATCTCACTTCACAGGTCAAATTTCAGAGGCTTTGTGAAAGTTGCAGTTTATATCCCATCATCTCTCAGGCACAATGTTCAGACCAACCAAAAAAGAAGCATGGCAGATTGGTATTACATGCAACTTCCTTCTGGTTCACATTCGGGACAGAGTTAAATACATATTTTTTTGCTTTTAAAACAAAAACTTCAAAGATGAGGCCCTGCTTGTGACAGAGAAAGAAAAAGCAGTAAGTGCATTTTTACAGTCACATGTCCATACTTCTGCAAACCCAAATTGGGTGCAATCAGCTGATTCTGATTAGAGTTCATGAGACACAAGAGGCCTAACCATTGTTTTTTTTAGTTGAAAGATCTCAATATTATCTTCTAATGCATGAAATCGAGAAAATTCAGCATGCCTCCTCCTGCTCCTTTCAAACGTCCTAAATTTGTAATAAACTTTGGGTGAGACATGCTGACCAGATCTTTATGCTTCCATTCATATGTAGAAAAAGCACGTGAATGATATCATGCACAACCAGAGTGTGCAGAAAGAGGTCTGACATTTCTTATCTTTATAGATGCAAAATGAGATGTCAACCTGTGGAGATAAAAGCATCAGCAGCCTTTATTATGTATTTAATCTGAAAAGATATACACAGCTATGATCAAAAAATTATTTAAAAAAACCCCCCGAAGAGTGTTTGTAAATTTAGATTGACTCTGTAGCAATTTGTGGAAACAGAGATACAATGTTTTAGTGATCATGACCAGGAATTTGCAGGAATTCTGCAATTTGGTAGGGCAGACATGGACATCATGTTCCCCAGCTTCCCCACCCTGACCTCTCTCCTCTGGGTGGAAATGTCATATTTCCTTTCCCAGTCTGTGTTGCTTCCAATAGGGCCTACAGACATTTACAGACCCACCTGGACATTTACAAATGCCTGCCTGTGTAGTATTCATATTGGTGGATTTATGTCAGCAGTGTCATAGCAAGAAATTATTTTACATGTGGAACAACCAGTGGCTTTAGGAAGCAGGGCTACACTGCACGAACTGGGCACAGTAATCTTCACCCATAAGTCTGCCTCTGACCCATCTGTCCTTTCTGGATCATCAGTAGTTGCACTTTAGATCTTTCTGCAATGAGGTGTAGTAACTACTTCCATGACTATAAGTCATCATTTGCTGTTGATCCTAGACCCTTCCCAGAGAAGGAATACTAATGTTTGGCCTCTCCTCCTCACATTTACGGTAAGTAGATGGGCAGTGGATTTGGCCTGGCTGCAAATTCAATTTTATTATTTGGTTTCTTAGGAACAGCACAACCCTCTGAGACATACACCAAACAAAGCATGACTTCCTTACAAAAAAGAAATCTCTGCTCACAGAAGTTTTTACTAAATTGATGTGAAATGCGATTAGTCATTCAGCCCTCCATAACAACAAGAATATTTCAGTTATTTCATCACACATGAAACCCTTATAAAAATGACTTTCCTCATAAAAAATGTTAAACAGCTTGGAAATGCCAAGCAGAGAACTTATTTTTCAGAAACAGAACAAAGTTTGTTAAGTACATAGTTCAGCTGTATTTTTCGAACAACCTTAATTCTATTCAAAGTACTGGGAAAATAATCTGAGCTACTTTTACTCTAAAGATGCTCATGATCTAAAACTGCCTTTAATTCTGGTCAGTCTTTGGGACAGTGACTGGAGGACAGAGATAAAATGCCTCCTGATTTTAAAGTAGCTTTACTGTTATATTTACTCGAGGAGGAGAGCAGGAGAGAGAATGAAGGGGTAAAACTGAAATCAGAATACTGAACACTTGAGAATTTCAGAAAGCTAAAAAATACTCCAAGTGTTTATTTTTTTATTATTATGTGACTTTATTTAAAATTTTAGGTTCATCACTCATTCCCATGCAGTTTCTTACCTTCCCCTCTTCAATTCCCCTCATTAGAAAGCTGCCTATATTCAGGACATACTACACAGACCACAGAGTCTGTGCCAGTACAATTCCTTGCCATTAATTTTCTCCCTTAGAGCTATATTCACTAGGACATTAGCACTTTGCAAATATGCAAGTTGATGCACATACATTACTTAAGCACATAGTTCACACAACTATTGAAATGCTCACAGATTAGCTGCCTTATTCCTATCTGTTCTGCATTCTGAGATAGTAATACTAGCTGCTTCCAGGGTAACTGTGAAAGACCACTAACAAATGTGATATGGCTCGGAAATGTTGAACGCCTCTGAAAATATTTACAACACTTTCCCAAAATTTTCAGGAAAAGGCTTGTAGGATGAAATTAAGCACATGCAAATGAGATATGTTGGCTTGCTCTGATGGAGTTTTGTGGAGAAAGATCTGGAAAAATTGTGTATGTAACTATGTGTATATTTCCTCTTTAAAAGTAGGGAAAACAATGCACTTTTAAAATACTCCCTATTTTTCTGAAACAGAACAGCTCCACAAGTTATAATACTGCTCTAAGTACATGAGATTACTGCCACTGGATTACTAAAAAACTAACATAAAGTAGGTACTTAGCATAACTAAGATTTTTTTTTTTAATGCTTCAACAGCCATTTGATTACTGGGCACAATGAGCTTAAAAATCCAATGAGTCTACATATTTAATTTCATAGCAAACCTCCTGCAGTGCCTCTATGCTTTGTACAATTTACAGTTAGACTTGTTTTTCTGTCTTTTAACCCTAGAACTTAAATTTCATGTTGAGAAACCCCTTCTGAAGAATGATAAATGACTGGATTGAACAAATGGTTGGAGATGAGCAGTTCTCCAAAGGTATTAGAGAAGCTTTTGGCAAGAAAGTCTATAACTATTTGGAGACAACATCTGTAGCATTTGCTCAGGTCTGTATCAAACTAAGGAGCTATGCCACTGGAATGGTAATCTATTATCTATCTACAGAGGTACAATCTAATGGTCTGAAAAAAAAGACCAAAGATGCAGGAATTTCAATCTGGGCCTGAAACTCTATTGGTGTATTTATTTTATCTCCCACAGCCTCAGTTTCCCAAGAGACAAGGCCAACAGAAAACTGCACGTACACTACTTCAGGTGTGCATTCTGTGAGATACAGCCAGTACCACATCTGAGAACAGCTGGGATAATATTCTCAATGGAAAGCACTACATAGATGCAAAAAATAGAACATTTCCATCCTTCGATCTTAAGTCCTCCACTCTCTGTTAGCAATAAACACATAATCAGTCATGGCTTCAAGAAGGTATTTTACTAGGAAAGACAAAAAAAAATTAAGAAAAAGGAAACCCCCAGCTGATCAACCAGAAAGAATAGTAGTTTTAATTTTTAAAAAGTGTTATTCATGCATCATTGTGGGCAGGTGAGTAAAACTACCTGCCCTGTGGCTTGACTATCCTTACGACACATGTCTGAGCTATCATTTAATCCTAGCCAAACCATGGTGATACTAGAATGTGCCTTGAGAGACGGTAGGAATACAAAATAAAGTATTACTATATTTCATACCCATAAAGAGCTTTTCATTCAAAAGCTATCATTTGGTTTGCAAACTGACCCTAGAAGAGATCTCTCCAGCAGGGTAGGCCAGAGTGGAACAGTTTTCTGAAGGACGAGATGGAGGAGCAAGCTCCCTCTGCCTGCAGAAATACCTGGCAATGCAGTGATGAAGTCCCGCTGTAACATGGGTTTGAGGTATGAGTTTATATGTCCATGCTGGTAGTGACACATCTGGGAGATGAGGTGCTCCACAAACTCCACCTGGTCAGACTCGGACCACTGTTCAAAATACTTGACGCAGAGTTCCTTCTCCTTCTCATAGCTCGCAGACAGTTTTCTTTGCTTGGGCACAATCATACTGGAAGTGCCATTGGCAAGTTTTGTCTGTAAACAGGAAGGAGATAGAAACCCAAATCATACACATGAAAAGAAGTTCAAGTGGTTTTATGATTTTTTGGGGAAAAAAGCACATTTGGTGCTGTCAGTGGGAGTGCAGCCACCGTCAGCTGTAACCTTTGCAGGACACTGCACTGGCTCAAGCCAGATCTTCACACACAGAGGACTCTGGTTAGATGGGAAACCTTCAGTGGCAATTTAACATAAACAGAGTTTTATTTACATCTTGCAGACAGGAAAATGCATTTGGACTCCTAATCTACATTTACCAGTTACTTCAACGCACCAACAGAAAACTCCATTTGTATTTTGGTTGCTTTTCTAAAGAATGGATTGCTGCTTAAATTCACAGGGAATTCATTAAATGGATGAGAAAAAATTATTAGCATTTCTTTTGAGTATAAAATCATACCTTGAGAGCAAAGCCAGCTAAACCACACACTAATATTTGGTACGTACTTCTTTCACAAAATAAAAGATTTTCAACTTTCTGAGCACTGTTAATATCTTGTCAGAAGGACTCAGCTCAAATAAGAGTTTCAGGGATAAAACAAAACACTGACATTTCAATTTACTACTTGATAGCAAGATATCATTTCTGCTTTCTAAACACTTTTACTGGAATAAAAGTGCACATTTTACATTGCAAGGATATTCTTTGTCCAAGTAAGATTAACTGTCTGCTGGGAAACTATTTTTTCCCATACTGGTCAAAAAGTTTGTATTAAAAGCTGAAAATGTGATTTCTCTCTTTCATTGCAATGGTTTAACACCAGGCAGCTTACAATAACAGTCAGTATTATTACATCATCTTAATTTACAAAACCACACTTACAGGTTCTCTATTAATTATTAGATAATTATAAACAAATTAGATATCAGAATATATAAAACATTGATGTAGAGGTGCCATATTTCTGTTCCATGATGATAATTCCAGGCATCAACCTCATCAGGAGGCTTTATTAACTTTAAGGGAAAAAACAATCACGTAAATCTCTCTGCAAAGCTACCTAATGAGCTAAAATAAATGCATGGATTAACTGATTTTACAGGAAAAAAAACAAAACAAAACAAAAAAGGAGCCTTTTTTCAGCAAGTGCCAAAATGGTGGGTTATTTAGAGACCACAAATTCTAGTTACTAAAACTGGATTTAGAATGCAGGAATTTCTCATGAGTAAATAATTCTTGTATTTCGATAGCGCCCCAACTGCAACAGCTTTTTTTGAAAATCTATTCAACTAACCTCCATTTATGTTTAATTTTCTAGAGAAAATCTACTTAAATATTCTTTTTCAGCATTTCCAGCAGAGCTGGACAGAGTGTAGAAAAAGACAGTAATTAGCTGTCTTTTTTAACAAGCAAGTTAACAAGTTTCTGCTATTTCTGAATTATGGTTTGACTTAAGTTTGTTTGAGAACACAGAACATGGAAATCACACCATCAGTGCCCAATTCTGCAGCTCAGTGTTTTCAACCTTACTTTCACCCTCAATCCTCCCTGCAAATTTCTGTGTGTCCAGTAAGATCACACAAGACAAGGGCTATGACTGGGTGACACTTCCATTTGGTCAACACATGGACAGCACTGACAGCAGGTGAGTCGCAGACCAATTTTTTGGGCAGAAGGAAAGAAATACTCTCTCTCAGGCTAACTTTTCATAGAGAGGAATCTCTAAAGGGACTGTGGGCATGAAGTCCACAGTAGGTGTGAAAGGCTGGGACTTTTCCTAGCGAAGTCCACAGTAGGCAACAGTCTGGCAAAAAAAAATTATCATCAATGGACTGCACTGAACATCAGTCTTAAGGGATTCTGGTCATTTTTGCTGCAGTTAAGCTGCCTGCATAAGACACCCCTGTAAAAATGCTGGATTAAGACAGTGGAGAGGTTTTGTATTATACAAGCTTGATCTCATTTCATTTCTCTTTTTTTTTGCTGTGCAGCTCACAACAGGCTCTCTCTACAAAGCATTTTTTTTAAAACCTGTACCTCTGTATTTTAATGTGAAAGACTGTGAAGTCTGACCAATATCCTGAGCTGGAGTGGAGTAGACAGCTGATGTGCAAAGACCACACAGGAGGCAACTCCTTTCACAGAGTGGCACCTTGCCTCCTGAGCACCCTTCTCCCAGCAGCCTTCAGCTCCCCAATTACCTCTTAAAAAACATCAGTTTGGGGTAGCAAACAGAAGTTGCAACATCTGCAAAAACAAGTAATGGCTTATGTGTGTACAGACAGATGGCTTAGATAGGGCAAAACAACCCATTCCCCCTGGATCCCAAATGAATACAAGCCTCCTGGGTGGGAATGATGAGTAAATGGAAGAGTCCATTGACCAACACCTTTAACAGCTCTGGAAGTCAGGGTTATTTAGAGGTTCTACTAAGAAACACACTGTACGTGTTACCATGTTTATGTTCAAACTAGTGGACAGGGGAGTATTTTCTAAGTTCATGCACATACTTTAGCTGCATTCTGACAATGTCAACTTGAGACCTGGTTTGCACCCTTGCCTGCTTTGGTTTCTCATCAAAAAGTGAGGACAAGCCCAGAGGTAGCTATGGTGTGTACAGCAGGTCCTGCGGTCTACACAAGAAAGGGACCAGGAGGACAGGGCAAGCCACAAACACACCAGTTGTGCAGAGCAGAGGCAGATGAAAACTCACACGGCTCCCAAATCACTCAATCACAATACATGCTCAAATGTCTCTCCTAGACCACCTGTAGCTACAGTTCAGAACAAAATTCCATAATTTCCATTTGAAGATTACTGAAAATCCACTGGGGGTTCAGTGAAAAAGGCCTGTTATTAAAAAAAAAGCAACAAAACAACAACATCAAGCATCTGTATTATTAAAGAGTTGGGGGGAGGGTAGTTACTTTCAGTAAGAGAATTGATTTGGCTTCCTGAGAAACCCTGGTGACTCAATCATTCTGATCAACTGCTGTAAGTTTGTGACAAACTACCTCAGAACAGTAACAGCAACTATTTCCTGGAACACGTGATCATCTACAGCCTCTTCCCTCTCCTGGTACAGTAACTGGGCCTCATCCCAAAATTAAAGAACTGTTCCCCATGCCATCCATACTGCTATGGTAAATACCCATCCAAATGCACGGTATAGGGTCATGCTTTTTATAAGCTTCACTTCCACAAGCGGCAAAGAAGAATAAGCACTGGTAGTCCATCACCTGGGAGGAAGTTTGGGTGTAACAGAGCAAACTACTCAGAACAGATTAAGCTTTTCTGGCTCCCTTTTCACAACCCCCTGTAAATGTGGGCTGAGAGGTGCCCAAGCTGGCTCTAGGCACAACTCCTCATTTGTAGGAACAGCAGAGGTGTACTCCTACAATGGTGTGCCTGAGGTAGTAAGCTGTGCCAGGAAACCCGAGGGACCGAGTGCCTCAGGTTGGTACTAGCTCAGGGAGCTACGTCCTATGCTCCATTGCAGCCCGTAATTACAAGACCATTTCTCCAAATGGCTACATTTAACACAAAGCACATTTGTATGCCCAGTGAAGTAGAAGACGACTAATATATGAAAGGACTTTAATCTAAATAATGGCTTGAAACTATAGGAAGGTGCAGTATTTCACCACAGATAAATGAAGCCTGGATAAATCTACTGCTTTGCATATAAAATAAAACAGCCAAGGTATATTAAAGCTGTAACCCATATATGACTTTTGTTTTTTGTTCAGTACAGGGGTCCAAGAAACCTCCTAAAGCACAACAAAAGCAGAACAACAGTTCTCTGATTCTGGTATAGGTATAGTGTTTCTCCATCCATACGAGTGGTCACAACTTCTATATAATTTCTAAAAAAAACCCCACCATGTCCTCGAATCATTGTAGAGGACTTTTGTTAAGGCACTTTCCACAGGGTGGATGAATTCAGATTATATGTTTCCTAGGGTAAGATGACATCTCTTAAAGTCAAAGACAAAGAAAAGTTATCTCTTAGATTATTGTGTGTGGCTTAAATGGTCCCAGCAAGGTTTGGAACCTTCAGAACCTTCAAAACATCTTCATCCTGGAGCTCTGAGAAGACTGAGATCTTAGACCACCATAGCAAATTTTTCAGTTTCTCTCAGACAAAAGGAAGAGACCTCCCTCCAACATCCCAGTACCAACAGGTCACACTGGGCTTCTCCCCTCCTTCCTGGACTCCCTGGGACTATAGGCTCTGACACAGAGAGATCTATTACTGCTTAACTGCAACCCAGCATTTCACCTCTAACTGCTTGCATGGCCAGTTGTGGTAAAGTCACTGATCTAGACAGAGCCACCTTAACAGGAATTTTGGATGGGTCTTAGTGAAGGGGAGGAAAAAAGAGGACATAATGTTTAATTATAAGAAATGATTGAAATAGGCACAGACATACCCCGGGTGCCTCTGCACTGCAGCAAGCTCTAAACTTGTTATCGTTAATGGTTTAAATTTCACTGTGCTAATCATTTCAGGACACAAGCCTTTCTTGATAATCTAATGAATTATTCCAACATCCTTCAGCGAAAAAAATCCTCCATGACAGCACTAATTACAAGACGTTTTCCCAGTGCTTATGTAAAATATGACAGAGCAGCAGCTTAGGGAATTGCAGAAAACTGCTTCTAATTTCCACTGAGAAACTGACAAACACCTCTCTTTCATCTCTCCCAGCTCTCAAGTAAGATTTAACTTTCTCATTTAGTTAATTACCGAGTGAGGATCATCATTTTCCCGGATCGGAGCGGCACAGAGCCTTTATCGTGTTAACTTGTGAACTTGATCGATGGCTGCTGCTAAAACTTAATAACTTCACCCCCTGGCAAATTGTAAGATAAATATAATAGGAGAAACTCTGACAGTAAAAACCTGCCAGAAATGAGCGCTGTGTTTATGTTTCTTTGCAGGCAGCAAAAAAACAACCGACAGCTTATTACTGGGTGCGTGTTACTTATATTTAAAAGACTCCAGGCAGTTAACTTTCTGCGTACTGTTCAAACTTTACTCACAAGATAAAAGACACTGGGGAAAAAAACAAGCAACAGGATGACAAAGAAAGGAACCATGGAGGTGTATGTCCAGAATGGAGGGGGAAGATCACTTCGCAATGAAAGCAAAGCCACACTTGTGTTTATATCCTGAATATTCTTCAAAATTAAACACATTAAAAATACCCACAACAGTGAATCCAGACATGAAACTTGTTTCACTAGCGGCACAAAGGTTGGGGATTTTGGAACATGTTAGAAGCTGCATGGGAAAAGCAGAGGGATAAAAAGTACCAGTGTGGCAGCAAGATGATTTGGTTTGATGCCTGAAAAGCTGCTCTTAGCCAGAGAACCACAGCATGGCTGGCTTTTCCAAAGCTACTTGTGTGGCCATGAAACTGTTTGCTTCGTACGGCCCATGATGAAGTACCACTCAATACCACTCCCATGTAGCAAAATAACAAAAAAGGTGAAACGGAGCTAAGAACGTATGCCAGGCCTCCATGCTAAAGGTCAGTGCTAGTATTTGAGAATCCTGTTGAAAGGGCTTTGTTTGCATGGCCTAAAGGCAGTAACAGCATAATTAAAAGGATACAGGTTCAATGTCTATGGTTGGCGGCTTCTTTTTTAGGCTTGTAATTACCAAATGCTGCAGAACTGACTCCCAGACTGCCAAAGCTAAGCGAAGAGGAAGGAAGTCCTTTGCAGCTCCTTACTGGCAGCTTCCTATGAAATAGCTCCTTTGCTTTGAGAACTGGGGGGGTGGCAAGGGGGTGTCTCACCATAAAGGGCAGAAGCTTGTGAGCCATAGCACCTGAAAGACATGAGAAGGGTAGCTGGCTCTTCCTTTTTCTCCTCTGCAGGATGAACCTGCTTTTCCAGTGTTTGACTTGACAGCAAAACTACAATGCTAGGTCATTAAACAACTCACTCCATTTACTTTTATTTTAAAAGCTCAGTTTAGAATCTACCCATTTCCGTCCGCCTCCATCTCACATAACAGTCTCTGTGAGGTTAACCATGGGTTTAGCACATATATGGACTTACTCGCTCAGTACTGAATTAGTTTCCACGCTGCAAAGCTCACTGAAACATTCTGAAAAACGAACATAACCCAGAAGCAGATGATCATCAATCATATCTGAGATTCAAAAAGAAAGCACCATGAAAGAAACACAGCATCTTTACTATTCATTTTCAAGAGAAAATTAAAAATACATGTTCACCCTGAAATTAACAGTCCCCTAGATGGCCAAGGAACAATCAACTTTGCCTGTCTGGGGCTTTTAGTTGCTTGTCCACATTTGGCATCTAATCACACTGCAGAAAAACTTTGGTAAGAAAGGATACATCTAGATGAACGATCACTGGAATTATGCTGGGCACAGTAGCCCAACCTGCTGAACTTTCTGAAATCCTGGGGGGCCAATAGTTTTCAGAGGTATCATCTAACTACCTGTGATATGGTGTCAGCCTGGAGGGCACCTGGCTAAGGATATTACCTCAGACACGAAAAGAAAGGGAGAAGGCTCTTTTGGTTTAGGGCCAGAGAAAGCTGCAGGAATCAGAAAACTAACATGCTGAGTCTCTCCAGGGACTGGGGAGGCAGGACTCAGCCATGGGCACTTGCACACCAGCTACACAAAGTGCAGCAATAATACCTTGCTGGAGAAGCTGTTCCCCTCCCACACTACTACACAGTAAACAGCAACAGGGAGAGGAGATTAAAAAACTATTCTTTTAAGCTAATACTTAATGTTTCAGACAGACTAATAAAGTTTAATTGTCTGGAATCTCGTAGCTCTTACTGTAAACTTTCATTTGATAGAGGTCTCCTATCTAGAGTTCCAGTGCTGGCAGAACCCTCCAAAATAAAATTTCTGTGATGCCAGCAACGGATGTGAATTGGGAGTCCCTCTCCTCCTCCCTTATCTCCAAGTTGTCTTTGCAAATAACAAGCACTGATGAGAAATCTGCTTGTATCAGCACAGCACTGGCATATGTTACTTTCCCAAACTACAATCCCTGACCAAATGCATATTTAGACATATGAGGGGAAGGACAGGAACCATCACTCTGAAAGAGCTAGATTTCAGAGCACACCTTTTATTAGTTGTAAAGTGATCATACACAAATTTCAAAGCAGATCCTGCAGTAACAAGAAATCATTTCCAGTAGAAGTCACCAAAGGAAATGCTCTCTTCCTCAGCATGGCTACCAGAACCAGAGTTGAACTGCTGGGACCATTAGATGTTATTACTGTTAATGGAGGGAAGGAATATGCACATTATCACCTGGAGAACCAGTCTACTAAAGTCATCAGGTAATGACCAGTAGCAGCAAAGGGCTCATTTATGGCACAGAAAGGCATAAGCTATGCTCTAAGCAGCAGTTTCATAGTTTTCTGGAACAGTTGCATCTGTTTTTAAAACACCCAAGCATGATCTACTGCCTGAGTTAAGTTACTCTTTACGGGTGTTATTGTTGAGGGTTTTTTTTTTTTTCTCCAAGTGTTCCCTTAACTCAAACAGAAAAGCAGTCAGGAACAGGTAGGTAGACTCGAGTGATTCAAAACATGGCTGAACAGAGGAGACTATACCACTGGGAACAACACACGAATAGAGGGGAAGAATGACCCCAAAGACCTGTTATCTGCTCTCTATAACTCTATTGAGATTATCAAACACTGTGGTTTTGTCTATGAAAAGCTTTTATCATAATAAAACAGATAGGTTACCCAGTATATTTCCCATGAGTTTCCTCCTTGGAGATGCATTTCGCTACCAACAGCAAGGAGGGTAGAAGCGCATCAAACTATCTGGCCAAGGCAAAGGGAGTGATTCAGAACTGGAAGTCATGAATATACATGCTGGATACCATATACCATTTCCCAGTTACAGGAGTACTAGATATTTCCAGATGTACTGCAGAGATGCAACAAACAAAAACGCAGCAGTATTCTGAGGAACCGCAAGATTCACATACGTGCTTTGCTCCCACTGCAAATGTACTCAGATCTGCTGGCAGAGCTGGCTACATGAGCACTCCCTCACCTATTTCAAAGTAAGCTTGTTAGCAAAGACCTGCTATTTAAACTGTCTAAGCTAAAACACCTCCTCCTAACTGAAAGCAGTTTTGCTGACAAGTCCTGGAGGGCCGCAACCTGCAGCAGCCAAAGGCTGATTGGTATTCCTTCTACCAGTATAGCTAAGATCTAGAAGAGGACATCTCATCAGTCCACACTGGTGGATACCAACACTACTGCTGTTAGCAGCCACCACAGAGGCAGCTGTAAAAAGAAAAGTACATTAAATGCTCTTACAGTGTCAGGTCAAAGCTGGTCAGTGAGCTGCAGCCAAAATCTTGACAGATTTTGCCTTGTAGCCTCCTATATCCCCTACAAAATAATCCCACAACTCTCACTCACTAATAAGCATTGTCTTCTTGAGATGAATTGTCCTGCTAACCCTGCAGTCAAACATCACCTTGCTGGCAAACCGCGGTGATCCCCATGGAGGACCACCAAGATTGCTAGGGGAGCTGGATGTGTTTGGCCTGGAGAAGACTGGGGGCTACCTATTAACCTTCTGCTATGTAAAGGGAGGTTACAAAGAAAAGTGAGACAGTCTTTTCAGAAGTGCACAAAGGCAGGAAGAGGGCAAGAGGCACAAGCTGTAGCAAGCAAAACCCTGGACATTAAGAGGGAGATTTTCAAAATATGAGTGGACAATATCCCGAGCAAAATGAACTGGTTATGAAGGTAATCCTCCTCTGAAATGACAGTTGGGCTGGAGACCTGTAGAGGTCCATCCTAACTTTAACTCTTGCATGACTGTACATCTTAAGATCGTGTTGGTCTCTTCTTTCATTGATACCTAGCAAGAGAGGAAAAGACTCCAAAAATACAAGCCAAGGACATTCTCTAATGAATTCTGTATCTTCAGAAATTGCATTAGGTTGGGCCTGGCCAAACGCTGTTGATATATGAAAGTACATGACACAGAAGAAGGGCAAGAAATAGTACCCTCTGCAATAACAAGTGAGCAGCTCTGACCATAACAGCGCTTCAGGAAGGTATATTCAGTTTCACAGCTGAGCAGACTTTGTCTCTATCACCTGACACTTAAATTGCACAACTCAGAAGCCCAAGTCACAGACTATCACACTTGGGATTCCTCCTTGGCTCAGTGCTTAGCTGCCAATAATCTTTCAGAAAAACCCTCAAACATAAGGAGGGAGGGATCCTTCCAGTATTCCAATTCCTATAGTTGACTCAAAGTGGAATAGTTGGCCTATAACCTATAAGAAATACAAAAATATCAGTAAATTGTGGCAAAATAAGATTGCTAGCCTCACTTGGTCCTTCAATATACTACTGTATTTTCCACATAATGTTCTTTCATTCAAAGGCATGATTCTGCTATTCCTTTTAATGAGACTAATAAACAGTGAAAATAGTATCAATCTACCTGCATTTTCCTTTCTATAAGTACAGGCTAAGCTTTCTTTTCTTCTTTTCATCCCATTTCTGAGTTACTTTTCTGTCATATCAAGAATATAATCAGTGTGGAGCATATAATGTGAGAAATTTCTTCCATCCTCATGAATCGATGCACCCCATTGTAAATTTATGTAACAATCACCAACCTTTTCTTTATCTTCTACTTACAATAATTGGCTAAAGAGTAGCTTTTCCTCCCAACAGTTTTAAATATATCCTCTTTTAAAATATCATTAGGTCATCTATCGTGAGAATCATCCTCCTTTATGAAAGGAAGGGAATATTAGACTTTACCAATTTATGCTATTTGTTCAAAACCTCTGTGATACCTCTCACTTGCTTCTGGTATTTTCAGTCAACTCACAATAGCCAGTATTAAGTCTAGTATTTGTATACTTGAAAACACACCATTTTTATCTTATCATCTAGGGGGAGAAGTTTTGTGATCATGCCTGGAAAAAACATATGCAACATTCTGATACAAAATAAAATTAAACATCAAGAGAATTCAATGTTTCCTACCACAGACCAAACTATCAAATGCACCATTTCACAGCCTGTTTTTGATTGAGGGGTTAGAGCTCCCTCTAGCACTCCTGAGACAGAAGAGCCATAGATGGTAAGCTATGACTATCTGGCCTCATCCAAAGCAGTCTTGGGTAGGGTTGTCCATAATTTTTATTTAATTTACGTTTTGCTGTAACATGAATAATTAAGAATATATCCATTAGTTTATCAGAAATTCAGGAGAAATAACTGTCAGGAGAAATTCCCTCTATAACTGCTTAAAAATACTCAGATTGCTCTAATTAACTGATCTCTATTTTAAAATGTAATTTAGAACCAGCTGAAGGATTATCATGTCAGCTGTGTGTACAATGTGAAATGTAGCAAGAAATTAAATGAAGAAGTTGTTGAAAATTTTCAGTTTTCATGGCATAAAAAAGTCCTGCAATCTCACCCTCTCTTGCAGCTGACAAACATCCCAATGAAGCTGACAGGTTGCCTGCAGTTGTGAATTACATGTTTCTATTTCAGCATTAAATATTGAGTAACTCTGCTTAAGTAAAACTCAAAAGGTATAACTCTGCTGAGTTCTGCACAACACTGAAGACAGAGAAACATCTCCTGACAGAAGGAGTGTCAGCCCTTTTTAATCATAGGTTATTACTTATTAATTCTTGATACACTGAAAGCTGGCAGTACAATATAGAAATGAGAAAGGAAAATGGGAGCCAAGTCTTTCGAGTTTCACTCCTAACTCTCCCACTGCCTTCTTGCCCTGCCATAGGCAAGCCACTCCTTTTCATTTCACAAGTCTGTTGGTTAAATAGATGTATCCTAACACACTTCACACATAGGCAAAGCATGGCTTAATGCTGGGAAAGTCGTCAAGAGGCCTCTGCACAAAAGGTGCTCGATGAGGGCAATGTCAGCAGTTGACACCACACCACACTCTACATGAGTGCAAACTTCCCCTCAAGCGCTGGCAAACACATTTGTCACTTAAGAACTAAACAAAACTGACTTATTAGAAAGGGCACAGTCTCGATTTTGCCTATTAGAAAAAAGGCAGCTGTAGTAACCATTTCAGTAGCCTTCCAAAGAGGGATCAAGAGCATTAAGAAAAAATGTCACCTCGAGTTTTCTCAAACTGAGCCACAGGATCCAGATACCACTCCTAAAACCAGTACAAACGTGGAATAACAGGCACACCCCTGAAGGTAAGCACGCTACGGAGGGTGCGCTTCAGTTAAGTTCCTTTACTCATCACAGCAATTTCAGTATATAACCACCAGGGGACTTCTGAACATTGCCTGGGTTTAGAAGTTTGCAATTTTAATATTAGAATGTGACAGAGACCAAGAAATACAATAGGATGTGTTAGGCTATCCAAAGCTATGTTTTCACATCTCTGACAAGTCCAGTAAGAAAGACTAGAAGTAACTAGACCCGAGTAGATGACAGAAGCACCTGACAAAAACTTCCAAGCATTGCCCACCAGTGTCCCTCAGTCCTGGCTGACAGCTGTCCTTGCCATTCTGGGACCGAACTCTGTACACAGTCCTGCTGCTGCACCCAAATCCTGACACACAGACCTTCCCTCCTGTGGTACAGATGGCATTCAAGGCTGTTCCCTTTACCCCTTAAGAGGACTTGGAAAAAAACACTGGCAACAACTTCTTTCTCCCCACACCTCTCATGTGTGGCAGGAGAGGATTACAGTCCAATATCTGACCTGTCCAGCAGGAGCGAAAGGACATCTGAAGTGAAAGCAAGGCCTCCACAGTTGCAGATCTGTTAGTGATGCTGGCAACACTCAGCTGCGTGCCTCTTTAGGCTGACACTGCAGTCCACCTGTTCTCCCCTGCATCTCCAAATACTTGTGGCTTGGATCCGAATCAGAGGCAGGTGAGAGAGAGGTTGTGCTGACCAAACTGCATAAAGTCTTGGCATCAGCAGCACTTCCACACATATGCATGCCCAAGTACTAAAACTTTTGAGATCTCTGAGCACTTTTGTACATTAGAAGCAATGTATCTCCCATCTTCATTTAGGAAGCAGTTTGCAGCCGTTGTTTTTGTGCCTTTGTTACTTCCTGACTTCAGAACTTAATGACGTCCTCTGTGCTATCTTAGGAGGTAAAGGAAGGCAGCAATAGAGGTTAACTGGAACTAATGAATTCAATATTGACCCTGCTCTGAGCAGAAGGCTGGACCTCCTGAGGTCTCTTCCAACCTAAGAGACTATGTTTCCAACCTCATAGTCAAAGTTTATCTACACCTCCCAGGCTTTTGGAGAGAAAACCTACACAGATTTTGACTGAAGCCAAGTTATAGTTGTCTGATGTTGATGTGTTTCATCATAAACAAAATCTGAAATTCTTTTTAGAAGATGCTGTATAGAGAGTTATTTTTTTAGAGGCTTTCCAACTCTGAGCTTCACAAGTCTGCTGTTGTATCATTCATTCTTTGTAGCAACCAAATACCAGGTTCTTAAATAGTACTGCAGACACGCCTCCTCTCTAGCTTTGCAAGTTGAGAGCATGTAGTAATCAAGGGGCCTTTCTGGACACCCAATCTTGACTTTCAATTTCATCCCTCCAACTACATATATTTTTTCAGAAAACTGTTGATTTTGTTATGATGCATGTGATCTCCAAGAATTGCAGCTGATTCTCTCCAAGAACTATTGAATTCTAAACTTATCTTCACTTATGACCTGAACCAATTTCAAAACTCGGGTCTCAAACAATGATTTCATTGACTGTGATGCCTAACAATCTGCAGACTTCTAAATCAAATCTCAAAATATTACCTCTACAACCCACCTCACAACTATCTGCGATTACAAATTATAATCCAGAAAAGGGCTGCCAGATCTAAGTTAACATGTCAGGAGAACAACCTGATTCAACTCTGTAGTTCACACAATTTTGTAAAATCCAGTGAGACTTGAAAGAAAACAACACACGCACATAACTGGCATTAAGCAATTTTATTACCCACAATAAAACTTATAAGGAAGGTTTACTTGTCAGAAAGAGGGCTTTCTTTGCTGCAAAATTACAAGTCTTATTTCATTAAAAATCTTTTTAGTATGGTTAAGTATTTTTCACTTTTATCTTCTAAATGAATGTTAGTCTAAGCACAAAAGCAGGAGTGGGGTCAGAAAAAAAAATGCTGAAATATTTTAATCATCATGTGTTTTAACTAAATTCTCAGTTTGCGGTCACTGTTCAAAGGGTTTAATTTTGTGTTGAGAAGCAACAGAAGGATCTCAGACTTCATGGATATGAGAAGAGAGTTAAATATGAACCTGTGAACACAAGTAGGACAGACCTATCATATTTCACAAATTCAGGGCATCATGAGGGCAAGTTTGCCTATTGGACACAGGACCCAAACAGCCTGGGTACATACAGCACCCATTTCATTCCCTAATTTCAAACTGCTCTATGAGCTGAGCAGGTAAGGACCATTTGCCTGTCAAGATTCACTGCTACAGTAAAATAAGTAATTGCAGCTACTTTAAATACTATTTTCAGGTCTGCAAGAGGAACTATTTGGTTGCTCATTTTAAATTTTCTTTAACAACGAAGTTCAGCAAGGTGTGCAGTGAGTACTGCTGTCTGTCTCGAAGCTCCAGCCTCAGCTAAGCCGTCAGTCACATGCAACAAGGGACCGCCTGCCTTGTTGAAGTTATCTTGGATATGAGCTTCCACAGGCAGACTAATTCAAATCTGTTTTTGTAAATTACAGATTGTGTTAAATATACATGAAGGAAAATATGGAACAGTTTCTTTTACTGCACAACATGAGTTATTTCCCATTCTAGGTTCCCTCCGAGGAAACTCTAAATTTTAAAATCTGCCAATTAGTGGCAGTGACTACTAGTGAGACCTAATCCAGTCAAGCAGTAGTATTTGCTGAGTACTGCAAAAGGCAGAACAACGTTCCAAGAGAATGAAGGGACCAGGATACCTGACAACAACAAGGAGGAGCATCCAATCATTTACCCAAGCTTCCTTTTCCTTTCAGAAGAAATGCAGGTTGTGTCACTGCCTTGATATGACAGTTAAACCAGAAACTTTGCATCAGCCAGAATTAGATCTTTGCATGTACATAAGACTGAGTGTTAACAGCTGCAGTACAGTTTAGGACAACAATTTGATCATTTCTGTGTAAGAGAGAGTGGTCAGAAAAATAAATCTTAGTAAATTCCTCCTAGAAAACAAACTCCTCAACCACAAAAGTTTAAATATCTTCATTGTTTCTCCTCCCATATTTCTTAAATTAAGCCACTCCCCAAGGATCATTCAATTTATCCTAATAAAACAAAAAGGCTATACTGCTGTCTAAAAATACAGGGGATGAACACCAAAAAGGGAAAAGTAACAATTAAAACAAAGGAAGAAACAAGCAGAAGAACCAATGGTATGATCTCTCCATGAATAAGCTAGCTTGGAAACTCAGGATTTCCAATTGTTAAAACAATCGGGTTCTGGAATCATCTTCTGATGGAAACAGAAGGGAAAAAAGATCTCAGACCAACCTTTAATTGGTTGTAAGATGAAACTCAGCAAGTTCACTAAAGGAATAAAATAGTATCTGCAAGATCAAGAGGCTGGAAACAGTGACCTGTGAGGTCCCAGAAGCACAATGACACAAACCAGGAGATGTCCTGTTCTGCAGGAGGACATGCATCATCTTAAAGCTTAAAGTATACTTGAAAGGGCAGAGATGCAAACTTTTTGACTGGTAACTGAGCAAAATCACTTTCAATGAGCAGAGAACACTGATGTGACTGTGGGCTCCACTCTGTTAAATATACAAAGGTAGGGCTTTGTTCCTTTATCATGGGTGATTAGCAAATGCTTCAGCCAGAAAAAGAGATGTCGATTTTCAGTCTGGCATGTGCCCAATGAGCTTGTGCAGACCTGAGATTCATGAAATGTACAACCTACACCTTTGCACTAGGTGCTGAACTGCTGAGTTGCATGTGACACACAGGAACACTATTTATTCTGGTATGGTTTTATCTGCCTGTCTCAGCTCCAGAACACTCATAGGTAGGTAACTTCAGGCTGTCCTGAGACTATATATTCACTGTGTCTGTAGCTGGTTCAGCAGGATAACCCTCCTGGTCTCTGATGCATTTCTAATAAATGTTTTACATGGGAACATAGAATATCTCTTTTCATACCTTCACTGCTTCCAGGTAAACTCTCATAGGATCTGGGGCAAACCTTTAAGCTGTTCACTCATGTGATGTCTGAATGCTAGATGAAGACAAGATCCGGATGTTAGCAATGCAAATGACCTTAGAGTCCCTGACGTGGAGGCCATTTTGCTGGAGGTGTTACCTTCAAGTCACTTACCACTGATTGGGAAGATCAGGCTGTGACCTGCTGGGCAGTCAGCTGTTGTGACTATCAACTCCATTGTCTCCAGGGACAATCATCTGTTGTCTCCATAATTGGAAGGAAAAATACATGGCTGATTTCAACATTGTTGTTGTCTTCTGTTAGCTTCTACCTTTAACTGACCAGTTATCTGGGTATAGGGTGCAATGGGTATCTGCCAGTCTTGGGGCCACAAAGAGGAAAAACTCAGGTACCATCTGGAGACTGGTATGATTCCAAGTCAATTCTTACAACCAATAGGATCAGAACTTGTCCTGCCAGTTGATGGTGATCTACTTTGCGAGACAGAATGATGGAGGCAAGCATCTAACCTCCAGACAGACTATTTATGTTGAATCACTTCAGGTCCCACGCAAGACGAAGAGTTCTTTAGTTCAGTATCAGGAAGCTCTGAACGTAAATGTGTCTCCACCTGAGGACAAGATTTGAAGCCTGTTTATCTGGTTTTTCATATTAGAAGGGATTCTAAGTGTCAGCACTCGATCCAAAGAAGTTACGAAGGTGACAAATGGTCAGAAATTAAGTAAACCAAGGTTAAGACATATCAAGTTCTCCAACGAGAACTGTTTTATTCTATTAAACATTATTGTAGGAGATGAGATTGCAGACTCAAAAGCACTGCTTCCATTTCCCACCAGGTAATTTATCTATTCAAACTATAAATTTACATTTTTCTGACCCCACCTTCATGAGAACTACGAGGTATATTTTAGGGACTAGTACTTTATGTATTGATTTCATTAGTACAGCTAAGGTTTTATAATCTCTCTAAAGATAAATTACATTCTGTAATAGTTTATAAATAAATGTTTAGCTATTAAAACCTTAATAGGTAAACTTACAAAATTATTTGTCTTTAAATAAATGTTCTCCTTCTGTTTTTATATTATTCACAAAAAGTTTCATGTACTTACATTTTATAATCAAATACACATTTAATTACTTGAGAAACAAAGTTACCATGTATCACATGTTGACTCATACTGTGTATATGAAAAGGTGACAGTTTAAGTTTTGTTTTAAAAAAAAAAGAGAAAAGTTAAAGAAAAAGTTGCTGGTGTTCTGTCAATACCTAGTAGAGAGTTTGCTACCCCTCACAGAGCAAATCAATGGATAATTGGAATAAGTAAAATGTAGAGTTTACCTAGAGGTAGGAAAATTCCAACACATAGTACAAACAGGCTTGGTTTTGGCCTCACCAACAGTATTTAGGAAGGCATTTGGTATGCTGGAAAAAGTATACACATTCTAGGAAGTACATAGGTATAGGAGCCATGGAGTGTAGCATTATGCTTGGCCCAAAACACTCTGGAGACTTTTGTTACTTAAAGACAGTCTGGAGTGCGCTTAGTTGCCTGAGCATTTGTTTCTAGCAATGAGTTCATTGAGGTTGGGGGAGCTATTTGAAAGCTACCTAGCAGTGTGAGAGAGAGAGAAGGGTTCTGGGAAAATTCTGCCCATATAGACTCTAATTACTTAATTATTTTCTTTACTAGATGCAAAGTAGGCTGGTTTGTCCGTATGACTTGCCCTGCAGCAGTTTGTACAAGGATTCTGGGTAGCTTACTCAAAGATGAAAGCTGCCTCTCTACAGAGGAGTCCTGGCTGGTAGAGGATCTCTTTAGATCACAGAAGCCGATATGGCTGTAACCTCCTCAGAGCACATACAACATTGTCTGAGAACTTGGCTGTACATCAAAGCCTTTGTGGTGGCCTCAGTCCATGGCTATCTTTCCAGAAGCAGGTATGTTGCTCTGTGGGGTTGCCTTTTATGGCAGTGCTGATGTTCACAAAGTTACATTCACACAACGATTATTTTAGAGAGAGTCTGACAAAGAGGTGATGGTTATTGAACTTGTGATGAGAATCAGTGGAAGTTCAGACAGCAAGCACGTATCTCTGTGAAAGGAAAGATGAACTTGCAGTTATAGCCAGAGACTAGACTGTCAGTAGAGTGAGAGGGGAACTTGTACATCTGGTTCTCCTTAGGTTTTGGTCTGAGCCTGGCTAAGACATCCCTTTTCTCCTGAGATACTGTGCAGCTACTTTGCAGGGTGTTGCAGTTATGTTTATTGTTCCTTAAGTCAACTGTGAGCCTCAGGGAGAAGACACTAAGTAGTAACACCTTACACATAGCTCTGATCCTGAAAGATGTTACAGAAAAACTACAGAGTGATCAGGCAAAAAAGGTGAAGCAAAACACTCCAGAGAACGAATTTTCCCTCAGCTGGGGGTGAATGTCCCCCAGTCTCAAAGCAGCTCTCAGACTGAAGAGAAGGGGCCATAAGAGAAGAGTTGCGCATGGGGGTGGGAGGAGAGAAGCAAGAAAACTGCACTGAGAAAATGCAAAATATAGAAAACTGAACATGAAAAATGTGAAACATTTCAAATTAAAATAAAATAGGATCCAGTAAACAACCAAGAACTTCCAACACTGATAAAATCATCCAGTTGCAAAACCCAACCAGGAAAAAGAACAAAATTATTTTATTAGGTTAAAAAAATTAAGATTAGTTGTATGTTCATTTTAACATGTATGTAAACATTAACAATCCTTCGGCTGCCTATTAATTCACATGTGGCATATTTACACTATTTATGATATTATGCCCCATGCTGGGACATCCCATTACAGAGTCACGGTAGTGGCTCCATACTTAAGGTGAATCTTCCAACACCTCACCTCTTTCCTGCTATTCTTTTGCAGTAAGATTACTTTGGGACAAGAATTTACCATTTGGTTTCTACCCACAAGGGAATCTTTTTGGGAACTGACAAACTGATTCAATCAGGTGTGGAATAATTTACTAGCTTTTGTGTTTTATTAACAGAGAACAAAGAGCTTTGAGAGCTTTTGGTGTTTTATGCAAAAAGAACGTTGGCTTAGAAAGTGTTCACTTTTTCTTAGGCTTTCCCCTTGCCTCCCATAAGGGCCATATTTGATTGCAAATTCAACCACAACCACTGGCAAGTGCATCTTTCCCAACACGCATGGCTAACACAGCCTTTTAAAAATGCAGACGGACCTGAGGAGAGAAGAGGTGTCAGAAGAACAGAAAACAAATCAAAACTGGGTGTATATAAACAAAAAGAATGCTTAAGTACAAAACATGCTTCAGCTGATACAATGTTTCCAGATCCCCAAATGTCTAATAAGGAAATGTTAAGCAGCATTACGCCCTTTTACAGATGGAAGAACTGAGATGGAAAAGCAGAATATGACAAAGACAAAAGATGTCACCAAATCTGGAGCCACAATTCCTAATCTGATATTGCTCTTGTGAGGCCTCATTGCTTACTATAAATAAACTATTTCCTCCCTAGATTTCAATTGCAAAAGTAATTTTGAACTTCTAAGCAAAAAAAAAAAAAGGAACGCTGTGAGTCCAGCCCTCACCCCAGGAAACACTGGAAGGATTAATTAAGGTTTGTGAAGCACTCAAACTACAGGGGAAATCCCCAGGAGGAAGTTTGTATTTCCATATTCTGACCAGGACTTGAAAGGCATGCAATAAATATAGCCCGGGGCATAGGACAAACAGCATGAATAAAATCACATATTGAACAGTTTTTTGGTAAGTGAATACAGTTCATCCCACACACCAAACTTTATTTGTGCCTCAGGCTGCGGAGCGGGAGGCAAATCAGACTGTGGCCAAAATAAAATTTTACTTCAAATGGTTAAACTGTAGCAAAGTTATAAAACATTTCCTTTCTTACAAAGGAAAATATTAGTCACCTTAACAGGCAGAACTGCAAGCTCCACTCATGATTATATTAGAAATACAACTGGTTTAGATAGTATGAAAGGTCTGTGATTTATCAGATTAACTTTTATGCAGAGATGTAATGTCTTACAAGCTAGAAAAGTATGAGAATATCCCAACTACCCATTTTTGAAGGAGGGAGGTATAAGAGGATACCTGACTCTTACAAAGTAAGGAAGGTCAAAGTACTTCAGTAAGCAAAGATGGTGCCTAGAACTAAAAACTAACAAACCCAACCTCACCCACAAAAGCTTTTCTAGCTCAACTGTTTACAGCTACCTACCTAAAACTGAGTGAAAGAAAGCTGATGGGGGTGTGTGAGCTTACAGCAGAGCCACACGAGCAGCCAGCGTGGTTTGCTGGGTGCAGTGCACTGGTTTCTGGCTTCTCTTGCAAACTGATAACGTTTTACTTGCTTTTTGGTATCAGAAAGTGGAATATCTATAAGTGAAGAGAGCCTGTTTCCTGATTAGAAAAAATGGAAGAAAAGTAGCACGGATGCCGTGCGCAGAATGATGAAGACTCACTCTGCAACCATCACAACTTCTTTGGGAATTATGGGGAAGGAGAAAAGTAATGCCTGAAAAACACAATGCAGAGAGAAAGGAACGAAGAATAGGAACCATGTTAATCAGCAGTAGCTGGATTCCCATGCACTGCAAACTTTCATAGTATTTCTTATTGTCCTTCCCAGAAAACATTCCTTAATGTAATTCTTTTCCCCACATTATTTTTCCCTTTTACAAAAATGCCAGTTTTCTTAAGACTGGTATTAAGATCTAAAAGTCGTTAATTCCCAAGTCTATTTTTGGAATATACTTGAGAAAATTATTTTTTTCAGACCTCTAGGAAAAAAAAAGATCAGGTCAATCTTCTTAGTAATTACAGCAGCCAAATCTTTCAAATTATAATTTCTTGTTGATAAGCGAATAAACTGAAAAACATTGGTGAAAAAAACCCCACCAACAAAAAAACCAACCAAAACAACAAAAAAGAGCATTAGGAAATCAACACAGTATTTGATCTCTCCTCTTTTTCTGCTGCTGAAAGCCACATGGCATGCATAGTATTTTTAACTGAGGAGTCTAATTTCAAATATGTGCCAAGGAATCTTATTTCAAATATATACTAAATAAGGAGGGGAGTAATAAAACAGGCAGTCCCTTACTCTAATTTTATCCGTCTCCCTCCTCTTCTTTCCTTGATGCAGTGAAACTTTAAATCCAACACCAAACCCCGTTTCTCTCTCTCTCTCTTATTTTTTGTAAACAGTGATCAACATTTTCCTAAATGACCCCCGAAAGGACCTACTTTGAAACTACTCATTAGTAACAGCCACGTTTGCAATATTAACCTGGATGCGGCTGTTTATTAAGATCTTTTAAGGGGTTTAGAATGAAGACACACTGCCGGTGTACAGGGAGCACAGAAGGGGTAATTTAAAACCCATGTTTTTCCTCCCCCTCACCGAAAACATGCCCAGCATTGTGCAGCTGTGCTGCCAGCTTCATCACTCCCTCCATCTCCACTCTTGCTAATTAAAAGGTTGATCACAGAACAATGCTCTTCTCATTAATTTCGGCTTTCTGATTGGGCAGGATTCCTGCTCGCTCCGCCTGATCTTTTCCACACTGCTGAAGTTAATGTGACAGGAGCCCGAAGATGGATTACCCGCTGCCATATTGCCCATCACCTCCAATCAGCAGCTATCTGGGTAAACTGATTGTTCTAATTTGCTCTCATTATTTTTACAATATCAGGAGAAAATAACGCACACAGCTCACTGTCAAAGCCGTGAAAATCAGCCATTAGTTAAACCCAGACACTGAGTGGCTTTATTAGAAGAACTGCAGTTTATTGATGCAGCTTTGGTAAGCTAATACCTGCCCTCTTTAAACACTTTTTGGGGCTTATTTATGTTGAAAGAAAATATTTATTAGGATACTTCTGGCAGCACTCACAGTCTCAGTGTGTTATCTTGATACACCGGCAGACAACGAAGATTAAGAACAATGGAGGCTTGACTTCCACAAAAGGGCGGGCAAAACATGCAGCATTATCAGCACAGCAGCTGACTGCACATCTCAGCTACTGTTTTACAGTTTAAATAAAAATCATCTCAGTACTAATATGACAGGGGAATATGCAAATACACCCCCAAATTACAGAAAATATGGTACTACCACAAAGACAAACAGTACGGGCATAATTGTGAGCTGTACGTACAAGGTCAACAATTTAGGTTTGGGTTTATTGGTTTTTTTGATAAGCAAAGGAGCCTGTGTATCTCAGCACCAAAACATAAGGACTAAGAGCAGGAGCTCCAAATGATAAAGGAAACTGTTTTGTACAGCTGGGAACTATTTTTCCCTTACGAAAACGCATTGTGCTGCCACAACTTGGGAGTAAGTCAGAGCAGAAATGTCACTCCACACTGAAGCCTCGCAGGATCCTGTAGCTAAGAAATGAATGAAGTATTGTTAGCGTTATGAAGTCAGGCATTTTTACATTGCAGCAGTGCTAAGAACTACACTGAAAATCCTGGACCTCTGACAGTCTCTATGCTGTATATAAAAGGACGTACATTGTTTTGCCTGCTGCCTCTTTGCGTCTCAGCAAAGGGAAATGCTAAATACAGGGGTTAACAGAAATATGCTACCTTAAATCTTGCTAAACATAAACCCTACGCTGGTGTCTATGATGCTGTAACTCGCGATGTGCTCTCAGAGTGACAGGCAGAACGCAGCAGACTGATTTTACTTTTAAATAATATCTAAATTAGATTAGTTCTTTGCGTAGATCTGCATGAACCAGAGGGGACATTCATCATTGTGCCAAAAAAGTTAAATCCACTGGGGTATGCTCAAAGTGAATGGTTCTAGACCTACATTTTATCTCTCAGACACATCATCAAGACGCTGTGCCAATATGCATGAAGCCAGCTTGGAGCTGCAAGAAAGACAACAGGAGAGTAACTGGATACCAGAAAAGGTTTAATTTCTCCCTTTGTAGATTATGAATTGCTTGGGACAAGATTCGTGGCTTCTCTGTCTTGTAAGCACAGAGCATCCCTTTCAATACTCAAGCCCCTTTTTTAATATTTAAACAGCTTAAATGCAAGGAAGGGTATTCTCCCCCCTCCCCCTTCAAAAGAGATGTAATTTCAGTTCCCCCTCCTCCTCTTGCTGTAATTTAAAACACTACAATTTTCATTACTGCTTTTTTAATATTCTTAAATCCTCACCAGCTAGAGCCTTGCATTTGGGGGTTCATTTTTCCTTCCTCCTAGAAAAGCCACCTCCCAGCTTTGTTTGGTATCTCTTTTGACCCTTGCTAATGGTTTTCTCTTGGAGGGGCGTGCCATGCTTTCTCCTTAAAATTCCTGCACTGAAAGACTGCACCACACCACACTCCAACAAAACGTGCTGATGGCACAAATTACAAGCCCCCAGCCGAACACTCCAGCCCCCACCATTCGGGCAGATTTATGTGGGCTCTTGCCGACGTTATTACAAGTCAGAGTTTATTGGGAAATTGTTACATTATGCGGAGTGTCTAACAAATTGCTTATGCTGCTATAATTGGATTACAACAGCCGCTTGCTCCCACCGGTAAGATTAGGCAAGTAGGACTCCTGCCGATCTCTGAGCGTTAGCAGTAATTTTATTTGCCTTGCCTCTCTCTTTCCTAACAACATGCCTCTTTCCCTGCCAGCTGTCTGCTGAAAAGGCACAGGCTTGTTCCTTGGCCCTAACAATGCAATTACAGCCCTGCAGATCGCACTGTTTGTGCATTAAGTACAGAGCCAAAACGAGGCGAATTGATCGTTTGACTTTTGGAGGAGCCATGTGATCTCTGCGTGCGGGTGATCCGGCATGCATCGCTGGGCAATGCTGCAGTACCGCCTGATGATGAGCTCGCTCCACACCATCTCCCCTCCCCTGGCCGCTCCTAACAGCAAAGACGTTGGAGTCTACCCTACCTCAACCCCCACCAGTCCACAAAAACGGGCTCATTTTTAGCAACTCTTGCTAAGCTAAGCTCAGAACTCGCTCTGCCTTCTGAGTGTGGCACTTGGGCACACCAATGGCTCCTCTGCAGTGGGTTACAGTATGAAATGAGTATTCCGCACCGCAAGCTTTAGCACAAGAATTGGACGTTTTTTCAAACAACTTTTTCAGTTCTTGCATTTGAAAAATAATGAAGACATATCCAGTTAATGCCACAATTTTTGTATTCTCACACAACGTTTGTATTCTCTACCATCTGAGGGTGCTGCCACTGCAGATGACTACATAAGAATTGATGCTTCTCTTGCTGTTTGCCACCATTTACTATTAAAGTTACCAATTATTTGGGTTCCAAATTGTTTCACATTTCCAGCACAAAGATCCTGAAGTACTTTATAACTGCAAGTCCAGATTGTTTGATAACTCTTATCCTGGTGAACACTCATTACAAGCTTAATGTGACAGGACCTGAAGACCTCAAGGCTGTAATTCTTTATGCAGAGTATCAATCACCAAACCAGCAAACACTTGGAGTGGAACTACAGCATGTGACACTACACACAATACAGGTGCAGAGGAATTGTGACTAAGGATGCCAGGTCAAGTTCTAAATTTTAAGAGGGTCCTCTTACATCTATCTACACTGCCTGTATACTGAGAAGATCCCAAGATGATTCAGTTTAGAAAGGACCTCAGGAGTTCTCCAGCCCAATCTCCTGCTCTAAGCAAGATGCATTATGAGCTCAAACCAGGTGGCCTGGTCTTGAAAACCTCCAAGGGTGGAGGCTGCAAAGCATCTGCAAGCAACCTGTTCCCATTGACTGTCACCATCACGAAGTTTTACCTTATAGCCACTCAAAACTGAGGAGTTTCTAAGATCTGTGTGGGAGCCCTTTCAGTAGTTATTGAATTCAACTTCACAGCTAATGCAATTTGCTTTCTTGAGATCCCAAATCCAGGGCTCCAAAAAGTAAAAACATCTCCATTAAGTTGACTGAACTTGGGAAATTATTCTTCCCATCAAGACTTTGCGTATCGACTTGACCATCCTGACTGCAGATCTTTGATCTCCAGAATACACTTAGACACTCTCAGCATTTATGAGTTAACTATTAATATTTCTTCATAGTATCTTTTGCATTAAAAAAAAAAAAAGGGTCATTCTTTTTTAATTCATGGTGTCAATGACACACAAAGTAATTTTGGGTGGTAAGAGAAGCAGAGATGACAACCACTCCACAGTGCTAGCATAACTGAAGACTAAAGAAGCCTGTCTACATGTAGTTTAACACTGAAAAGAAAGTCTGAACAGCTGAAATGCCTTATAAATAGCTCAGACCCAGAGGAAGTGGAAACGTCTGCATTGTGAATTGTAGATCTTAATTACAGACAATGGCTGATACAGAAAGTAGCAAGGAAAAAAAAAGTGAAACAGTTGCACTGTTCATGGTTGGCAATAATTCTTCAGGAAAATATTTACTATCAATCAGTTATGAGAAAAGGGACTCTGCGCTCATAAAACAGCGCGTTGCTTCTCATACCAGGACCATTTTGCTTCAGCATAATCTGAATTTAAACAGCTTGTTTCCTGCGGATATAATTTTGGAAATAAATAAAACAAGTCTATCAAAATCTGGAGAACGTGTATGGTGGGGTGGGGGGAGCAGGAATATCACATTTCTTTCTCAGTCATTTGCAAAGAGGTTATTAGACCAAGGGGAAGCTAAAGCATAAAGATTGTCTTGACCTAAACAAAACTATATAAAAAATTAGAAACTCAAATTAACATAAAAGTAGACCTATTACTAAGAAAGGAAGATCATCATTAGGTCGAAGCTTTTAGATAAAACTCTGATGCTGTTTTCTACTTGTCCTGTCTACATACTGAGAATTCAGTTTCACAGCACCTTTCGAACATTAAGTAATCCCAGCAATGTCCCTGCAACAGCCCCTGGTCACACAACCCCCTTTTTACAGAGAATACCTACAACAGAAGAGTAAAATGACATGCTTAAATCTCTATCAGCCAGTGGCTGAGGCAGCGTTTCTCCAGTTTGCAATGGCCTCAAAAACTGTCATCCCAGAGAAAGGTAAAACCAAGCCACACAAAGGGACACTGCTACCAAGGGGTTTGGAGCTGGAAGTATGTCCACTGACAGCCCCTCTGCCTCATTACACACAAGCTTAACACGAAAACTTAAGGTATGGAGGTTTTCTCATTAAAACAGTGGAAAGAGTATCAGGAAACCAAATGTATATTTGTTCAAATAATATTTGTTCATTATTAAATTGCTCTAATTTCAATCTCAAGGAGTGGAAAAGCTTCAAAAGCACTGGAAAACTATGCATTATCTGAAGATATACCAACACAGTGATATATCACAGCAGAACTCTGAGTTGGTTGCGTTGTTCATGCTAAGTAAATGCAGGGACACTCTCAGGAAAGAGGAGCCATCAATCTGTGACATAAAGGGACTTGAGAGTACAAGAGGGACACTTCAGATCAATTTGTCCTACTGCCAACTGGAACATCTAGCCTGGAACCCTAAAGGTTTGTTTATTAAAGAGTACTCATGGTTTCTCCTTTGAATTAATAGAAAAATTCTCAGCTCAATGTTATTATTGTGCAGATTATTTTTATTCTAAAAATTTGGAAGTAGTGGTGCAGACAGAACTGACGTAAGAAGGAAGATTTCAATTATCAGCTACCTCCACCACTCCTTGCTTTAGCAGAATCATCCTTGAATGTAAAATGTTTAGCTATAGCTAAATAATACTATGCATCTTTGAAAGGAAATTTCACATAGAATACTTGAAGTGCCAAGCCCTGTGTTTCCAGAATTGAGCAGAACATAGCTCTGTCCCCCTGTACACTACAAAGAGCTTACCAAGCAGGCAGAACATCACCACATGTATAAGCAGGACTTCACATCCAAGGGTCAAAAAACCATCACACAGTTAAATTTCACAACATTCCTGCAAGGAGAGTGTTACTCAGTTCCCTTTTTGAAGATGAGCAAGAAAAGCAATCATGGTTACAGAGAATAAAATCACAGTGCTTAAAATAAAGGGTATAAACCCTTTCTAGGCTCCTGGTTCAATACTGTAACCACTGCAGCATGCACATTTAAAAGAATGAGGCACAGCAGTGAAAGATTCCCTAGAAGACAGAACATGCTTTAAAGGGACTGAGAAATCTCTTGGTTTGCTGAGAGCTTAAGAAGCATGATCAGTTTTCACAGGTGGGTAGTAAGGAGTGGCCTGAAACAGAAGCCTAATTTTTCAAGGCTGGTGTGCTTGGCTTTATTGTTCTTTCTCCAATTTCACTTACCTCAGATAGAGGCAGGGAACCTCTCCCAGCTGCTGCTGAGTTCAGAACTAAGTAGAAACCTGGGGATGCTCTCTCTGTCAGGTATGCCATAGGGTGCCTATCTCTGGCACGTGTAGAAAAGAATTCAATGTGCAAAATGAAAGTGAGAACACTTCTTTATATGGCAGATACAGATGAGCTGGAACTGACTGCAGGAGTTCATAAACAGTAAAGACCTATCTAATGAATACAGGAAATGGGAATTGACTCTAGAACTCTGTGAGATCAGCTGTACAGCAGTCTCTTGCTGGGAAAGAAAAGTGCACTTTGAATCAGAACGATATTTCTGTGAGCCTGGGAAATGCAAAATCTAATGGACTGCAAGTGAACAGCAAAACTCAAACCTAATACAGCCCACATTATGAAAGGGTGCAAAGGTAAGACCTCTGTTTGAAACCAGGAATATATGTAATCCATCCAAGCAAAGACTCATCCAAGGAGGCTGGACACATATCGGAGCATCCCTCACTGCACAGCAAATAGAGAGTGTGAAGGTCACCACAGAAAGTAAGTAGTCCCAGATGCAGAAAAGAGGGGAAACTTGTTTGCACGCCCAGGAGCATCACAAGAATCCTAGTGACATACCAGATGCCAGGGGATTTTTAACTGTGCCCCTCTCTAATTGAGGATGAGGCACACACCAACACCATTATCTGGCCTGAAGATACTGGCTTACAAAATATGGAACAAACAATAGGAACAGATGCTCATTTGGCCAGATTTCAATAAGCCTCATTAAAACCAAACTCCCTGTCCTTGGAGCTCAGGTTCATGCCACATTTCTACCTTATTTAAGCACCTAGCACCAATTCCTGAGAAAGCTGTACCATTGTGATTGCACACCAGTAGTATCATAAAAAGAAACCCTCTCAGACATTTTTTCGTTTCCACAGAGACAAATCGGATGATTTATATAGATATACGTGTGCGTGTGTGTGTACACACATAGAGCAAAACACAATTAGAAATTGCACTTCCTTTTTAAAGACATTGGGTTAAATATACATCAGACCTGTCGATCACTCAGAAGCAATGGGCAAAAAGATGCCAAAACATTAACAGAAAAAATCTTGGAAGAGAATCAATGTTACAGATCACACAGGTGACACCTGTGCATCACAAGATACGATTTTTAATTCAAGATCCTACCTCTTTAGTCAAAACATGAGTACACTTGAAACAATTTCTACTGCTCCTTCTTTGCTTCTACCCAAATACGCCCAAGTCTCAGTGAAGTTTCAGAGGACAAATACAAGAAAAGCACAGCTAAGAACCAAACTCTAACATTCATCAGAACACAATATTCTAGTTTTATTTTTAAATGCTTGAATAAACTTAGATAATCCATAGGTTTGCAAAAGACACTGAGCTGCACAGTCAGCCTAACACTGTATAGAAGACTGGGCAGACAAGGTTTCCCAACACAAACTTCCTTGAGTGGTCAGAAAGACAGTACTCCTATGCTACTCTCCACGATTGAAAATGCACGTATGTTATAAATTTATTTTCCATCCAATTTACAAAGAATGCCAGTTGTTAGGTTTGCAAATTACTCTTTACTGTCCTGTACAGAAACATTCCTTCACAACAGAACTTGATGGATGGACAGTACTTCAGTCTGAAAAAAGATATCTCAATATTGATGCGTGAGGCCTCAAGGAAAGACACATGTCATTCTTTGAACCAACTTTAGAAACATTAAGCACACGATCAGCAAACGGCAATAATGCAGTCTTAACAGAGCACCATTTTCTTTTTTGCAAGTAGATACAGAATCAGAAATCCTGTTTCCAGAAAAAAAAAACACATCGTTCCTCCACTTCTGACAAGCACGTGATAATGCTGACTGTAGCTTCTAGTCAGGGCTGATACTGCACTGCAGAATCAGAAACAGTAAATCATGATTTCCAAAGTAATTCTTTTTGTATGTCAATGCTAGTTTAAACAAGAATTTCAAACCCCTTTTCCAAAAGTGCTGCAGTTAAAGAAATCCACAGCTATACTTGCTAGTATTCACCCTCTTAAAAAACAGTTTAAAGTCCAAGGCTGTAAGACACATCAATCCCAAAGGACAAAACTCGCCATGTGCATAAGGCTACGAGAAGGCCTCTGAACTTCTTAAATCCCACTAAAGCCCTTTATCTAGGGAGTATTTAACAGTTGTGCCATTTACCTATGCCATCACTGAGCCATCTGCATTTAGCTAACTGGATTTCTAAATGTTTCAACACTTCTGGAATTTGAAAAACAAGCTTTCTTAGAACGTATTTAATTTCAGTTTGTTGGTGGAAAGGCAAAGGAATGGAGCACAATAGCCAGGCAAGCTAGTACTAGAGGAATTATAACCCCAGAAAAGTCCTTTTTTTTTCTCATGTATATATATAATGTGTGTGTGTGTGTGTGTGTATATGCATGTATACATATATGTTTTTTCATAGATATATATATATATAATGTGTGATGGCAGACTGTCCTATAGCACATAGAGATAAAACACTTAAAAGCATATGCTTTTTCATCTCCAGGGTCATGGTTCAAATTCATCCTCAATAACACAAAACAAGTCTTGCTGTTCCTGCCTTGACCCCTACCCACACCTCTTACCATCATCTGAGAAGATAATTTTATGAGAGTTTATTATTTAGGGCATTTAGAACGTTAAAGGTATGTAATTTCATTTAAAAGAGGCTTCACTTACATTAGGTGTAGTTCTTGCACATCCTTGCTCCTTAGTAAGATGATCAGGTCAAACAAGATGCTATAAAGCAGATGAGGTTGAATGGGTTTACTCTAGTTATCTTGCTGTGAGCTGCTTCATGGCATCACAATGATGCTGTATGCCAATATAATTCAGTCAGTGCTGCTCTAGTGCCTTGCTGAAAGAGTTTCACCTACTTTGTATCATAAAGTGTCTTAGGAAGCAGAGTGTGTGATGCCGGTTATCTTAAGCTAAGAAAAGAGGTGTTAGTATTAAATATTAGTGCTTTGTGCTAAGATTGGTAGCTTCTCTAAGAAGTGTTTCTCCACTGGAAGGTAACCTGGCATGTCAAGCACAGTTTACAAGCACTAAGCCACCTGCAAGCATCATGACAAACTTTCATGATGGCCAATTCTCGGACAGGAAACAAAAGTAATGGGACAACCACATTTCACCAGCAAAATCTCAGCAAACATTTAGCTGGGAAATTATCTTAAAGGTCAACACAAAAGTGGGCCCCAAAGGGACAAGGCACCTTTAACAATCATTCAAAGTTGGGAAAAAAAGACCTTCAAGAAGAGAAAACAGGCATTTGTGTGATGAGGTTTTTGGTGACAGAGAAGCAACAAAATGCCAGCTGGTTTTGGTAACAGATGGCTGCGTTCACTGATCTGTCCTGCACGCCCATTCTAAATTTCCTTTCAGTGGAAATATGAAGCTTACACAAGGCTAAACGCATCCTTCAGGCAGCCTTTCCATACATACTGCATCACGGTTCAAATGTTTTCCATTCACCAACAGCCCTACATGCATGTTCTTTTATTCTAATTACACTGAATTTTAAAAAAAGGGGGTGGCTAAGGGCATCTCATCTTTTCCAATCACATCTACTACAATTGTCAAGGAATCACTTTTCTCTGATGGGCTAATATATCCATTTTTGTACCATTCTGACTGCCATATCTCCCTTTTCCCTTAAATACAGCATTCACTGTATTTTAATTGAAGGGTTTTTCTTTTTTGCACCTTCCCTCTGGTAGCTAAGAAAGGGAATGATACAAAGAGTGCTCATACAGTATTTTCAGCATATATCTGAACATTTATCATTTGAAGTTGCCACAGCTAATTACATGGCAGGCACAGGTCATCCCACTGGAAAAGCCTGTTACTTGTAGAGCAGAATGAACTCTTCAATCCTAAATATCTCAGGATTCAAGTAATCATTCCAACAGAGCAAACCAGCAAGTCTGAAAACTCTACAATGAAGGACAGAAAAGCCTACCCAAAACACTTGCTTTATGTTTAAATATTTCTTCTAACTGTAACTTTACAGGACCTTTTTCGAGATTAACAATTAACAATCTGCTAAAAACTCTGAAAACCAAAACTGTTCTCTTACTTACTTTGGCCACACAATTTTCAGTCTTCATAGCAGTGCTTCCTAGACATACCGTTTCCTGGTTTAAGCACAGTCTGGCACAGCTGTTGTAGGTCTGCAGAAAGATTTAAATGGTTATGAATAGAAGAGCATGATTTTCTTCCAGGCACCGCATTTTTGGCACAGGAACCCACAACAACTCTACTATATTTCCTTTGTCCTAAGGTGTAAACGTTTCCAACCATAATAAACTGCTTTACAGCAAAAGTCTATGTTGAGGGCATGGATGTGCTCTGAGAGGCTATGTACAGTTTTATAGCTTTGAGATACAAAGAAGAAAAAGAACAAAAAAATATTTTTTCCTCCTCTTTTCCTTTGAAAAAAGAAAAAAAGTAACTTATTTCAGTTTTTTGTTTTTTCACAAAATGCTGCATAACTGAACCAAACAATCAAGGTGATTTGTACATGCTAGTTTACCACAGTGCATGTCAACTGTTAATGAACATTCCTCTATCTTTATCAGGTAAAAATATGAAGGTTATATTCAGAAGAGAGCAACTGCAGACCACATCTCACTTCTTGTATTTAATCTTCCAAATTTTGGAAAGCTTTTTCCTTTAAAGTAGAATGTCTTTTTTCTTTAAGTCATACACTGTCCTGCCCAGGGGACTCTCACTGAGGCTACAGACTTCAGAGACTTTGCAGAACACAATACTCACAGTCTATCCCATTTTAAACACAGCATACGAACAGTATCTGTGAAGTTTGCTTAAAATTACACTTTGGTTGATCTCGCTACTTGAACTAAGATGTCTGAAGAATTTAGGAGTTTCTGATGGATGCCCTCTCCCCTACTTTCAACACCTTTTAAATTACTACTTGATTAAGTTCACATTTTCTACTAGTAGGAGCAGTATAGTAGCACCTAAGAGCTCCAGTGTCAGATTAAAACTCCAGTCCCTGTCACCATTTACAGGAAACTGCTCCCAAGCAAAACTGGCAGCCCAAAAGCAAGCACAAACTTGCTTTGTTGCAAGAGTAGCGAGTGGACTGCAGAGATGATGTTGCTACCTCAAACAGTTGTTTAGGGAAAATCCAAGAAGCATGATGAAAGAGAATTAAATTAAACTTGCTACAAAGAAATTTCCAAGAGCCCTAAGTAAAACATACTAACATTCATGCTACTTTTAAGATTGCCTTAAGGGGAGGACACACAAAGATTTGTAGTGAACTGCCCATCAGTTCTCTCCCTGTAATATTCGCTGGCAATCTCTGAAGATCTTTCTTTCAGGGCTTGCTACGGATTTCTACTTCTTCAATTTGAAACTAATTCAACCCGAAACATGCCATAGGTCACAAAACCTGCAGGCAACAAGGGCACTCTAAGGGCTCCTAAACCCCTCCCTCTGCTCCAAAGCTATGTCATCCGACCCAGATTCCCTCAGTGCTAAGCACCAAAGAAATAAGCTCCCCTCTTTGCCCCTCTGCCACAAGCCTGACTCCACACAAGACACAGACAGTAGCAACACACAAACCAGCAGAGGAACACATTGCAAAGGACGTCAGAGGCAAGAACACAAAGAGATTAAAAGGGGTCACAGTGAGCGATAGGAGATACATCCACAAACACAATGTTCCTAACAGTTTCTAGCTCAGGAGGACACTTAGCACTAACTGATGTGAACTGAGTGTTCGCAATCAGTTTATAACATTATTCACCTAAGTTCTTATGGTCCTCATTAAGCACTCCTTACTGTCCACCACGGGAAATCAGTATACTGGCTCAGGTGGAGCTGCACTGGTCTTGCACAGTACAGACAGTCCTGTGGAAATTCAGGAAATCGTAGTCCTTTCCAACTTACTTCCTCACAGACCCCCTTTAAACTTCTTCACAAAACAAAAACGAGCACAGAAGCCACATCTCCTCCATCACTTCAGCAGTTCATGTTCTATTTCTCAGTGAGCTCTCTAACCAGAGAACCACCAATGACAGACAGGAATGCAGAATATCCTAGCTCCAGCAGATCTTAGAATTTTCAATATTGCTATCTGCTGCAACTGACAGCCAGCTAGCAACTTCTGACTCTGGACTCAGAAGGAGAAACCAAAAAATTCAAACAAGTAAATCCTTTCAAAGTGCTGTGCTGATGAACAGAGTGCATCTTTCAGCAGGGGAGATTCAGATTCAAACTGGGATTAGGCCACAAGCAAAGAGAAGTCTGATGGACTCAACTTAGCCTCTTGCAAATATTTGCCAAAATCATAAAACCATCACTCTGGTATGCACAGCACTTTCTCCTCAGAAGAAAGATCAGAATGGCACAAACTACTATAAATTGTGGTTTAGATGCAGTGGCTCAACTGGTGGACAGAAAGTTGACACCATCTGCTTTGCATTGATGTTCATACAATACCATGCAAACCTCGTTTTATAAGCATCATGTTAGTTAAATTCAACCAGATTCTGAAGGTGAAAAACCACAAAGAGTTGAGAAGTTTGTTAATTTTTTAAATTTGTGTAATTTAACCCATTAATCATAAATCTGATTTCTTTCATTTGCAACTTAATTCCTAAAATTCCTGTAGCATTATTTCTGCACGACTTATCTGCTACATACTGTACATTTTATGAGCAGCTCTGAACTGAAGAAAGCTACTAACTCCACCTTGCAGATGTAAAGCTCAGCCACAAAAACATTTACTGAAAGCAAAAGGAAAGCCTGTGGTTCCATGAACTGAACCATAAACTGAATTCAGATCTTTGTCAGTTTTTTTCCTCCCAAGACAGGTATGCACAAACCTTGGTAGCAAGCCAGCTTTTTAAAAGCTGGGCTTAGCAACAGCCTTTCCCTCACACGTACAAATGGGAAAGAGCACATAATGTAGAGACACAACATGAAATGCTATATGCTAAATCTAAAAGCCTTAGAACTTTCTGAGGAGGACAGAAGCTCACTATTCCACTATTTAAAAGTTATGTGTATGTCAGAATGTAGATACAAATAATTATTCCAATGTATTGCTTAATTTTTATTATTTTCATCCACACAGTACGTCTCGGTGCGTACAGCAGCAGCTGAATTTCCAGCATAACTTGTTCATCAAATCCCACAATACCAGGACTAGTGACACTAGATGGGATTAGTATAGCATAAATATAAAACATACAATGAAACACTTCTTCACCCAGCAGGCAGTGAACTTCTGGAGCTTGCTGCCCCAGGACACCATGGAAACAACATCAGTAAGTGGAAAAAGGGATTAAACAAACTCATGGACAGCAGGCCCATGGAGTACTCAGCAGACGTATCTCTGGACATCCCTAGTGCAACAGTGGTAGATGCTGCAGGAGCAGAAGGTGAACGCAGGATAGAGATCTGCCAGACCTGCTTGCTCTCAGTCAACAGCATCTTCCACTGACAGAGCTGGAGTTGGCACTGGGCAAGCAGACACTGGGTCTGACTGACCTTGGCATTCCCATGCTCTCAATATCTCTCTGCCCTTTCACAACATGCCAATGATACTTAAATCTCTCCTTCTCAACCTTGTCAGCCACAGAAAGGAGACAAGAACATGCTTTTACTGTGAGAATCAACTTTTACACAGTAATTTCATTATATAAAGACCAATGTAAGTGCCAAATTACCTAACTACCATTTAGTCTCTCAGCAGCTCCTTGTTTCTCAATAAAAGTAGTGGGGGAAAAAAGAAAATTAAAAGGAGCATGTATAATGGATTCAAGCCATCACGATGCAGATTTGAGAATAAAACATAGTGATCTTCAGTTCAATGTCAATTACTATGTTTGAAAGTTACAAAGTTCTGTTTTTTATATTCACATTCTCACAGAAGAATTTTCACATTATTAGCCACGTGGCATGAATAAAAAAGTTAAAGAGGATTCACGTGCCTGTTCTACAATATATTTTAAAGGGTTTCAAGAAAAACACAGATGAAAGTCTCGGTCTCCCTTATAGTCCAGGGGTAAAAAAAGAGGTAATGTCACCCTATTCAGTAGGTCTCAATAGAAATGTCTTGATACTGTTGCAAAGAAGCTGCATATGGTTCACTAAGTCAAGCCATGAGAAGCTAGGACAACATATTGTGAAGGTAGTACTATATGGCTGCCCTCTTCTAATGTTTCTCTCTAGGCAGCAGTTACTGACTATTGTGAGACACAAGATTGCTGCTGGACATAGAGGTTTGATCTCATCTGGTATCGTTATATTTGTGTTTGCACACAGAGTTACTAGCAAATAGACCTGAAAGTAAAAGTGAGTATCATATCATCAAGTAATAATGCAGAGCCCTACATTTTAGGTGAAATATTTGATGGTGTTTCATGCTAAACTGCAACATCAGATTACCTCCTTTCATTCGTCCTGATGCCTATGGGAACACTGACTAACCTGGAAGAAAACAAAAACCAGAATCAAGCCTCAGAAAAGCAAATTTCTCAAGCTCACCTTTAAAACGTGACCCTTTTACGAATCTTGTCTAATTTGCACCAAAACTGTTCAAGTTTCTCTTCACCTTTCATCAAGATAAGAGGTTTCTTCACCAAGGAAAAGTAGTGTGAAATGGTAGCCTAGTTCAAAGCCATGGGCAGATAGCTTTGCATTGGAGTGCTTTAGTATGTTTTTGTATTGCATATAAAGCATGCAAACGTAAACCAGTTTGTTGAAAACTACTCTCTTTGTGGAAGCCGGCTGTAATTCTGAACAAGTTTTCAATTTTCACACTGCTGCTAGGGTAAAACATTTTAAAGAGTTTAATTTTTACAGTGGCTTCAATGACACAAGATTATCTAACAAAGTAATGGTTAATCAATAGAGGGCTTAGTTGTCAGGTGAAACATATAACACACTAAAAGGGATTGATTGCAAGGCTCCTCCTTATTTACTGGGAGGTATATATTTAAAATGACACAAACTTGTTACCAAGCTGCATTCCTTTAACCTTGCAAAAGCCGTTTGAGAACAGTGTTAAATAGCCCCATAGCAAAACGAAAAAAACCCACAACCCTACAAATATATGGCAGCACCAAATCATGTCAGAAGCAGGGGAACCACAAAGCTGTATTCACTCTCAGCCAAAGGCTTAAAGTGCCATAGAGATGGTAGACTATGGTTCACTAAAGATAGAGCTGCATCTGATCTCATTCCCTAAGTGTCTTTGGCTACATTTTTCTTTTTAAAGAAAGTATGATCCTGCTCTTTGACATAAGCACAAACATTTCTGCTCTTGTCTGTGTAGCTCTGGACGAATGCTGAATGCCAACCTGAACCCTCAAACCCCAGGCAGAACTGTGTGTGTGTTTGTAGCTTTTCTGCCAACTGAAATCCATTTCTTTGGCCATTTACTCCTAGAATCCCCAGTCCCTGAACAAAACTCCACTTTTTAATAGAAGCTGCAACCCAGGAGTTCAATAAGATTTCCCCCCCAATAGTTAATAATTACATGATTTATCACAGAAAGATAACACTAATAAAAACACAGCAAAAAGACAAAACCCATACCCTCCCTTCAAATCATTTTCAGGGAAAAGATTATTAAACTGTTCTTTTTGAACAAGGGCTTTTGTAGCTAAGCACAAATTGCCAAACAGTTACAAAAAAAAAGTTATTAGACTCAGAAGAATTCAGTAGAAGTGGGAAGTTATATAAACAAATCACTCCAGCAGATTTGGAAAGATCGTTTTCATCTTACTTAGAGTCTTAGGAGACTTGCATTAATTACCCTTTAAAGGTCTTTCACATGGACTATTTAAAATAAATGCAATTTATTTATTTATTTCAAATGAGGTGCTTCTTCTGAAAGAATTAAGTAATCTCAACAAATTTAAAAACGTTTTTATAAACAGGTAATTAAAAAGAAGACTAGAATTAAGTCAAGCTGTAAGACATTATCCAGGATTCACTGTGATTATTTTCTTAAGATGAAATTCTTGCTATCCTTAGCCCAGCCTCGGGAAGGCTAGTCTCCACAGAACATCGTAAGACAAAATAAAGACCAGCCAAACAAAAAAACTAGATCATTTACAGGATTTTCCCTAAAGCACTGTTTGTCATACTGCAATTACACCTTGCCGACTGTGAAAGCCAGAGTCCTTAATATTGCCACTAGAGGGAAGACGTGTCTCAACACATGGCAATGGTAGTTGGGGAGTGGGTTTTCTTGAGCAATTACCATAACAAAGCTCCCTTGGCTGTGTGTACCTTCTAATTACTCAGTACAATTAAAATAACTTACCTAAAACAAACAGTGGGGAAAAAAAAAGCCCCTCAACCAAAAAAAAAAACAACTAAAGACAATACAAACAAAAAGCTTTACTCCAATCTGCCCGTTATCTGAAATCACATTAAAGCTGAAGATCTTTTTTTCCTCATCCATCAACGCGGGGGCGAGGGGGGGGAAACAAAAAAGAGTATGCCACAATGCCCAAACACCACAGGGTTGTTCAACGATTTAAAAGCATTAAAACAAGCAAAAACAAAGAGAAGGAGAACTAGATCTAGAGAACTAGAAGAAAAGAAAAAAAAAAGTAAAAAGGAAATGTCGTGGTATTTAGCCATCTGGTAGCTGCTTGAAAACAAATTGTCCTCAAAAGAGCAGAAATACAGTATGTCTTCTCTCAATTCACTGGCTTATGAATCAGGCTTTTTTTTTTTTAAATACAGGCATAGTAATGTTAGTCTTGTGTGCTGCTGCTTTCACTTCCTCCTTGTCCCACTGCACAAAGATAATCATGGTCACCCCAACCAGATCCAGTTATTCCAACTTGGATGCAGTATTTGCAGTCTTTTGGGATACATCTTCTTGGGCCCATTGTTCAAAAGCCCTCAGGATTTTTTTTTTTTTTCCTGACAGCTACTTGCTGATTTTTAAACCCTTAAATCTTTCATTTTACAAGGCACATCATTAAGAGAAGATGGTAGCCAAGTGATTTTTCTTTCCATTGACAATTTGTGACATTTTTCCAGCAGCGTGCAAGGTGTTGAAAACCTGGCAGCTGTTACCTCCCGGGATGAAGATCCTTTTTTATCCTCCCTTGACAGTTTAACTCAATGGGTCAGCACCTTTAAAGACTGCAAAGTACCACTGAAGTGGATGGAGGCTTGAATTACTGCTCCCTCCCTAATCAATGTAAACCCTCACTGCAGGTGAAACTCTTCATCTATAGAGGTGCATGGGGGAGGAAAATGTAATGCCCTGAGCCAGATGGTTTTCATCTTGTTTTTTAAAGAAGAAAAGAACAAGCTAACAAGGGGACAGCTACTTTGTTAGCTTCTTGGCCTCTCTCATGGCTTTGGATCCCCAGGGTTCCAGCCACACAAGAGAAAGAATACAGAAAAACATAAACACTTAAAGAAATATAACTAGGGGGCTGGCAACACGCTGCTTTCAAAGAGTTGAGAGCCCTGTTCAGAGCTTTATTTATCACTGCCCACGTTCTTCGGATGGTAAGTGGACATGAACACAAAGGGCAGGGGGGAGCAAACAACACTTGCAATTTACTCAATTACAGAGGAATGCAGAAATGCGGTGGGGTGACAGATTCCTATTAGCACTAACGCTGAAAGAGCCCAGTGGCCTTTCTGCCACAAGGCAGCATTCCCATTGTAACTTAGACTGCAGTACAACCTACGCCTTGGCTAGTTTTTTAACATGCAGTAAATCTCCCAGAGGAATGGAAATTACTTTTTGTTGTTGTTTGAGAATAAAGAAAAAAGTTAAACAGAATAATCTTAAAAGTAAGACTAAGAATGTACTTGTAGCAATTTCAAGAGGCTTTTCAACCAGCACGTCCTTACAAACAGGCATTGATAGTGTAAAAGATGAGGTAACCAGGAAAACTTTACAGACCAGGTATATCCTGCCTTGCCAGCTCTCCAACAGAAGGCAAGTTTGAACTTCAGTGTCTTCCTCGAAGGGAGGGAGGGAGCTGAAGGACCCTCACTCCCTCCCCCTAGTACCTAACTTTCCCCACAGTTGAAAAGGGCTTCAAGTTTGCATGGCAGAAACACTTTTGATGAGAAGAAATATGCCTGGAGAGGAGCCCTAAGCAGCAGGATGAGGCTACCAGCTGGAAGGAAACAGTTGATGGTTGCTACTTTCTGTCTTTCCTTCGCTCTGCCTTCTTTAACCATGTTCTGATTCTTACCGTTTGCTTGTATTGGCTTTAAACTCTTAAGATCAGACTGTGACTATTTTACCTTTGAAATAGTGCCTAGAGCATGTTTTAGGTGCTACATGTAATTTTCAAAATTATCTCAGATCTGTGAGAGTGAATTTAGGTAATATTCCATGCCAAAATGGTAAGAGGTAAAATTCTTGAAAACGCTAAGGGGCCTGTTTGAATGGGGTAGCAGACAGGGATTTTTTTTTCCCCCGGACTTCCATCTGGAAGCTGACAGAAAGACAGCAGAGTCCAATGTGAGGTTTGCAGGAGGTACAGTGCGGCAGCCTCGCTGCTGCTAGCATTTCCCCACAAGGCACCTTCACCCACAGACAAACCACAGCAGCAAAAGGCACTTCATTATTGCTGCACCAAAGAGAAGGGAGGGAGGGCTTTAAACAACCTGCATTGTGCCCGTTGTTTTTAAAAACCAGTGGGGTAATCAAGTTCAGGGCAGCCCTGGACAGCTGCCCTGTGACCTATTCACGCTGACCCCCACTATTCATCACTTTCCTTAGGACCATGAGGGCAAGCTCCCGGGGAGTGACCACCACAATAGACAGATACGAGCCAACAATAATACGGTTCCTGCAAAAAAAACCAGATGGCACTGCAATAAATTTACAAATCTGCATTCATGGCTCTGTTAAAAACACCCAGAAGCTAAAAGGCTGGAGGGGCCCCCAGAGAGCTTCCCCTTCCCAGTTTCTAAAGGCCAGCTCTCTCCCCAAGACTATTGAGCTCATGTTCTTCATAAATGAAGAATGGAGACATAGCCCTTAAAGTAACAAATGCCTGACCTAATCAATCTAGTGTTTGGGTCTAATGCTAAATGATAGGCACTGAAAACTAATTATGTTTTTTTGGCAAGGAAGTTGAATTAAAATGGAAACACACAGGTTAAAAAGGCACTGAAGCATTTGCGAGTCCCTTTGAAAGGGCAGCACACACACACACGCTCACATGCAGGGCTTGAAAACAGGAAACTGATTCAATAACTCATGCATTTATTTTTAAAATGAATCAGATTAGTCCCATGTGTGACCTGCCGGTCCATCTGTATGAGCTGGACTTAATGGGCACTCTTCTCACGCTTACTTCAGTTTGAAGTATGAGAGAGATAAATTTAGTTTAATTTTCAACAGATCAAGCTATCCATTTTCCAAATGGACCATCTGGATCAGCCTATTAAAATTAATTTATAACTTTGCAGTGTGAAAATTCGTTTGTTAGCTTAAATAAAGTTGCCAAAAACTTTTGCCACTTGTCATTGTTATTTCTGAAGTCTGTTTTCATATGAAGATTTTCAGTTTACCCCTTCAAAATTTAATTTTGTCAGATCAAGCACTCAACAGGAACTGAATGTTTGAATCCTTACTGTCACAGCTTAGATCTTTACACTGTTCCAGTCAACAGTGTCAAGTTCATTGCCTTCTCCTGTTTCCTTTCCCAATGCTAATATCCATGTCCCTCCTGCCTTCATATCCTTCAAGCACCTAAGAGTGGCCGTGCCTCCCACTTCCAGCATGCCAACAACACAGCTTCGCTTGTTGAGACTGCTGAAGACACCCTTCTCCAAAAAACATTTTAATCAACCTATTTCTCCTAGTAAGAGGTCCACAGCACTGAGCGATGGGTGCCTTCAGCCCCACCTTACAACCTCAGGTGCTTAAGTAACCACCACACACCTTCCTATTATCTCCGTCTTCTGGTATGTCTGTTCCACAAACCCACCTGAGAAAACATTTATGGCTAAGGCTGCATACCAGCACAGCAAACAAGGCAAGAAAAGGTAATGCATCTTTACTTAAACTTGTTGACAGCTGAGCATGTCAAGACATCATACATTCCCTGAAGTGATGATGCATCAAGAAAAAGAGCCAGAAGACCTGCACGGTTAAAGACGGAATTGCTGGGTAAACTCAAGTGGAAGAAGAGAGTCTACAGATCATGAAAGGAGGGGCTGGCCACTTGGGAGAAATGTGGGAAGACCCAGGTAACTATAGACTGGTCAGCCTCACCTCCATCCCTGGAAAGGTGATGGAACAACTTATCCTCAGCACTGTCTCTAGGCATATCAGGGATAAGAAGGTCATTAAGAACAGTCAACATGGTTTTACCAAGGGGAAGTCAAGTTTAACCAACCCAATGGTGGATAGATGATGGTAGTGCAGTGGATGTGATTTATTTCAGTAAAACATTTGACACCATCTCCCACAGCATCCTCACAGCCTGAACTGCAGAAGCATGGTCTGGATGATCAGGTAGTGAGGTGGATTGTGAACTGGTTGAAAGAAAGAAGTCAGAGAGTTGTGGTCAATGGGACAGAATCTAGTTGGAGGCCTGTATCTAGTGGAGTCCCTCAGGGCTTGGGTACTGGGACTGATACTATCCAATGTATTCATCAACAATCTGGATGAGGGAACAGAGTGCACTGTCAGCAAGTTTGCTGAGGACACAAAATGGGTAGGAGTGGCTGACACACCAGAAGGCTGTGCTGCCATTCAGCAACACCTGGTCAGGCTGGAGAGTTGGGTGGGAAGAAATTCAACTAAATACAGTAAGGGCAAGAGTAGAGTCTTGCACCTGGGAAAGAACAACAACATGTACCAGTATAGGTTGGGGACTGACCTGTTGGAGAGCAGTGCCAAGAAGGCCAATGGCATCCTGGGGGTGTATTAGAAGGGGTGCAATTAGTAGGTCAAGAGAGGTACTCCTCCCCCTCTACTCTGCCCTGGTGAGGCCACATCTGGAATATTGTGTCCAGTTTGGGGCCCCTCAGTTCAAGAAGGACAGGGAACTGCTTGAAAGAGTCCAGTGCAGAGCCACAAAGACGATTAAGGGAGTGGAACATCTCCCTTATGAGGAAAGGCTGAGGGAGCTGGGTCTCTTTAGCTTAGAGAAGAGGAGACTGAGGGGCGACCTCATTAATGTTTATCAATATGTAAAGGGCAAGTGTCAGGAGGACAGCGCCAGGCTCTTCTCAGTGATGTCCAATGATAGGACAAGGGGCAAGAGGTGCACGCTGGAGCATAGGAGGTTCCACGTAAACAAAAGGAAAAACTGTGAGGGTGACAGAACACTGGAACAGGCTGCCCAGAGAGGTTGTAGAGTCTCCCTCTCTAGAGACATTCAAAACCTGCCTGGATGCATCCCTGTGTGACCTGCTCTATGGGATCCTGCTCTGGCAGGATCTTTCGAGGTCCCTTCCAACTCCTAACATTCTGTGATTTTCTAAAAATAATTAAATAGTACTAAATATGTGGACAATTTCACTGGAAAGACCATTTAAGTAAACAGACTTCTCGTCTCCCTACATATACACATTCAATTCTTCTGTGCATGTAGGTCTATGTTTCCCAATAATGAAATCTCAACAGCAGTGTCTTAAGGGAGGGACAGAAAATATAAAATTGTACACTCAATATTTACCAAGTTATCTTTCCACTAGGATGACAATAAAGAATCCAACACTTTTTGTGTATTACTGCTTTGACAGCATTTGCAGGTCAGATCTCTTTGGTTTTACGAAGTATAGATGGATGTAAGACATGGTAGCCACTCTGCTCACCTTCCTGGAGGAGCTGTAGATCTTTCCAATAAGCAGCACTCTACTCATTAAGCACATGGCTATACATGTGTCTGTTTCCTGTACCTAGAGTTGGAAGACTCCCCACTGCTTCTTGCCCATCACAATCAGAGCAGCAATCCGAGTTTCTGAAACGTACTGACAGCTTCTATTTATGTCCTCATAAAGAACCAGAATTCCTTCAACCACAGGCTAAAACTTGTGGTCAACCACCTGATATAATCTAGACAAGAAGGCACTCGCTTTAAAACTACAGCTTGAGCTTGTCTACACTCAACACAAAACGCTCCAGGTAGCCATCAGAAGACCCAAGGACTTTGTCCTGCATCTGTCACTGTAAAGACTGGACACAAAGATGGAGACTGATACAACATCTCAACAATATCCTGAAACACAGCTAACCATCTTTGTCATAAACAATGTCCATGCAAATTACTTTCAATATGAAATATTTGGACAGTGCAAGTGTTTTTTTAGGTGTATTCTTGATACCTAGGCACCTTGGTTACAATGACTTGTGGGCTGTGGGGAAGACAGCTTTCCCTGGACACTAAGAATACTTCTGCAGATTTAAATATAATGGAAAGGAAATTCAACTCAAGAAACCATACCTTCCTGATCTGTAGAATACTGCTCATAATTGTCTCCTCCTTAAACAATAATCATGAGGAAGGACTCAGTGCAATGAGAAGGCACAGAAGACAGGTAAATTGTGTTCCTTTTGACTTAACATCTCTTACTATGAACTTTTTCTTGGAGAAGAGACATATGCCTTATCTTATTGACCCTGAAGGCTTCCCATCAATAAGATAACTCTAAGATGAAAAAAAACCAGTTTTCTGGTGTGCTGGTGTAATATATTTAATCAATTCTATGAGGTAATTTTCTCAGCAGTATCTGGGACCTCACTTGTTATCATAGCATACTGCCTCTTGCCTAAAAGACTTACATAGACTACGTCTGTTAGATGGACCTGCCTTAGCCACAGGCAGTTCTTCACAACACCTACTCCCACAAAATGAAGCACTTCTAACACAATGCATAAAAAAAAAAATACCACAACACAACAAAATACCCCACTCCACCAGCCTCTCAAAACCAACTTTGAACACAAATACACTGTATCAGAAAGATATTCCTTTCTTTACCATGGTTTTGACCCACACTTCCTCTTGGAAATAGCAGCAGTGAGGCAGTGTATTACCACCCTATTCTTCTGCCTGAGACAACTGCTCCTGTAGCTAAGATGCAAAAGGAACTGTGCTAATTCCTCAGCTCCTGCAATGTGTGGCCCGGGGTATTTACTTCAGTCACTTTCATCAATGGTTTTCCTCTGATACACCAGGCAGCAAACCTGGGCAGCTGAGGCATGGACATATTTTTGCTTCTGCTGCCTGAAGGTTGCAGTGGGAAGAAAGAGCAAGGTCCTATGTAAATCAGGATCTGAAATCACTAAATCCAACTTCAATTCCCCAGAAATCACAAGCCAGGCCCCTTTTGTTGACCATGGGCATCAAAAAAGTGATTCTTCTGAATTGGAAAAAGTCTGTATTACTATATATAAAAGGCAAAGAGATTTTGTTTTATCAGCCTGCCCTTTCCCCTTTCTACCCATTAGTAATTTATATGAGTGTTGAAGAAACAAAAGTAGGTAATTTTTCAGGTTATTAACCTGGACATCACCTCCAAGAAAATTTGCCATCAAGGGTAATGAAAAGCTTAATTGTTCTAGAACACTTTATGATTCTTGAATGCACAACCTGAAGCAAGGCAAAATATTCTACAAACAAGACAGGAACAGTTACAGAAGAAAAGACTGAAGAGGTCTTGATGAACACCGAATGGAGAAAGGTAAAACTGGAGAGTCACAGCTGACTGCACTATGCAGAAATCTAGATTTCTTTAGGAAGAGGCACCAGACTCCCCGGAAGGCTGAATCTGTGTGTCTGATTTTTCTGGGTACAATGTGACTCATTCAAAGGAGAAAAGAAAAGGATTTCCATGACCACAAGTCAGACTCCAGCTCGCAGAAGCATTTAAGGATTCAAATAGGTAGAAAGTTTTATTGTATTTTTAAAGAGACTGATCACATACCTGTCTAAGTGAATTCTTCTCGGGAATGATCTTCCTAGGGGGCTCATCATTATTACAGTCTTCTCTCTCAGAGGAATTCTGTGAAAGAAAGTAAGCTTTAATTCAGTTCTTAGCCCTAATATTACTCTGCAAGGAAAAAAGAAACAGCATATTTGTACTACACAGGCTGTATTTTACACATACTAGAGGCTAACTTGTACTTTTAAGCCAAACAGCCGCTTATGGCAAGGAAAGAATTTCTCCTCCTCAACACAATAACGCACCACTGTGCAGGTATCTGCTGAAGAAGCCTGTGCTTTGGGGATTTACTCTGAAACTACTAATAATGGCCACTTTGAAAAGCTGAAATGGTGGTTGGATCAGCACAGCAACACTAGTGCTCCTGAACACCTCAAAATAACTATTTGAAACAGTGGAACCTGTTGAAAACAAAAAGTTTGTTAATGAATGCAACAGTTCTCTGTGCCCCTATGCTTTTAATCTGCCTAACAATTATTAATTGCACTGAGTCTGCCTGGCTGCCAAAAATCATGAAGAAATGATGATAGAGCTAAATTCTGGTAAAAGAGGTTGTCAGGAGATCCTTAAAAACAATTATTGTGTAGGAAGTGTATGATACCATGGCTATGCTTTTCACTCCTGCCCCTGACTGTTGTCAACGTCAAATTTCCAGAAAGACTGATGCTCCAAAACTTAAGGTGCTGCCTCCAAAAAAAGAGCATCAATAAAACAAGAGAAGGTGGACAAGAAGACATAGGAGAGCTTTTCCAGAATGGCTAAGAAAGACCACTAGTAGATTTTGTCCTGTTGTCAAGGTTTGACTCAGAATCAAAAAGAAACCAGAGACAACAATGCTCTTGATCCCCTCCCACCCAGGTAGGGAAGGAGAAAGAGAATTAGGAGAGAGACTTAGCTGGATTGAAAACTAAACTAATTATATGTACAATTATATACAAGTATGTTCAGGAATGTGCAAAAGCCTCTTGCCTCCCCCACGCCCAGAACCTCTCCCAGCACTCTCCTGAGCTGTGAGCAGTCCTGAAAAGTTTCAGTCCACTGTCTGAGATAACAGCAGAGCAGACAGGGGCTGAGGGCAGAGTTATGAGGTGCCTGAGCCTTGGGGTCAACAGTGATGGATGGATGGAGTCCTCCCCGGACACTGACCATGGACGGAAGAGAAGGGAAGAAGAAGCAGGAAGGAAGTTGTCTTCTGTGATCTCTGACCTTCCTCTGAGCTTATGTAGATACATGGAATGGAATACCTTTGGTCAGTTCTGCTGTCAGTCTAGTCCAGCTCCCCTGTGGGTGGGTCACAGATACAATTCTCCTGCCCCAGTAGCCTCTGTAGCAGCAGAGCTAAGAAGCGACCTTGGAGTCTCAGCAGAAACATAGACATTCCAGTCCACTAGCTGGAACACTTGCTGCTGGTTAAAAGAAAGCTTACTCAAGGAAAAAAAAAATCAGTAAAAGGAAAATTAGCTTAATCCTGGCTTAACCCAGGACACCTGTTAACCTCATGATTGAAACCAATTATTACTTGCTTTAGAGTAAAGATGGGCTACAGTTTATCTCAGGACATGCACAGTCTGTAGCAAACATTTGGTTAAAAGCTCCTGGGTATGTGGGGAGAATCCTATCCTCACTGCCAAAGTCAGCTACTCTGGAAGACAGCGTTCCTTCGCATGGGTTCAGCCATGGCATTGACAGAGTAATGACAGCCAGCTTTGGGGGAATACCACACACACATCTAAAATCAGTTTGATCACCACAGTATTCATAGCCTTAGGCCACATTCCCACAAATTCAGTAGTGAGCAACTAAACAGGTTTTTAAGAGATACAGAAAAACTGCTTAGGGAGAGCTCTGCCAGGAAAAGGGTGGTTTTCCAGTTACTTGCAGACAAGCTCAGGAGTGAGAATTTTAAGGTAGAAGTTTGCATTCTGTACCTGTCCCCCTTATCCCCCAAATAACCTGTCCTTCACTGAGCACAGCTCTGCCTGGTTTCTTGCAGAGCCTGCTTCCAGCCCAGCACCTCAGGAGACAGAAGCAGCATCTGTTGGCATAGGAGGAGCTGGACCCTGTGAACGGCCAGTGTGGCAAAGCTGGGCTAGCAGAAAGCAAGCAGGCTGCAGGAAGCCATCAGAAGAGCAGTGTGCTCATGTGCCCACTGCAGTGCTGCGTGATTAGGCACTGCCTAGGTGGCTCAGGTTTGCTGGCCTGATGTAGGGGAAGAAAAAGCACAGCCAGGAGCACAGGACAGAGGTAGAAGCTGTTTGATGAGAAACAGTAGATAAGCAGGGGGAAACACAACAAAAAAAACCTACTTGGCATGTAATAAACTGGTTGGGAGGATTCTATGTAAATCAAGGCTTGCAGACCAACTAGTGACTTTGGATTTTTTTTTTTTAACCAAGACACAGAACTTTCAAGGCACTGTGACATCCAGGATGCTGTAACCAGGGTTTTATAATGGGAATCAATTCTAAACAGGCCTGATAAATTGCTGTTGGAGGTCAGCTTTTAATAGTTTTCATATGAGGTCTCAGCCAGGACCAACTTATTACATTACAACCAGCTTAGAAAGGACTGTGATTGTAAAAACATACAAGCTAGAACCACATAGCTCCAAAAAGGAAGGTCAAGCACCAAAACTGCTCTTTTCTGCTCATGAAATAGTTTAGTAAGTGGTTAATTCAAGTAAGGAGTTTAAATTCTGTGCTTTAGAGAAAAAGACCAAGTGCAAGAAATGTAAGGATCTGAGGGGAGTTACTATACATTTCCAGGAAATGCATTTTGTTGGGCAGGGGTGGGGCAGGTGTGTGCATGAGGGGCTGTTTCCTATTTCTGGATGCTTTTTCAACATCCACCCGCTTCGCTACAGTAAGTGCCAAAATTATTTCCCCTTCCAAATAGTTTTTCCACAACAGTGAAATCCTGGATTCTTCTCGCCTTTCAAAGCCATTAAGGATCCTCCCTCAAAAAACACCAAAAAGCAGAAAACCCAGTGCTGCTGGTGAACTGTCAGCCCTTGTTTCGAAATTCCTAGTTACTGCAAAGCATCAAGTTATCTACTTTTTCTTTAAGCTTAGCATCTAATTTTAAGAGCAAGCAGAGGACCATTTTGCATTCATTATCTTTATAGATGGCAAGGCTAAGAGGTTGGCTGAACAAAGACCAGACAAAGACTGCCAAGTGCATATGGTGGTTCACAGCTTGGCGTCTCACCATTCTGCAGCACCAACACAGCAGCTCCGATAGCAGACTATTAAAGAGGAGCGCTGCTCGTGCACTTTTGTCGACAAGTAAGTTACGCTTGGTGAAGACAGAATGACTGGAATGCATTACACTTAAGAAAAAGCACAGATGTTTATAACTCCCGCTCATTTCTCAGGAATAGGAAACCCATCAATCCAGGTGCAGGTACAAGACCCTGCGTATTTCAGGACTAACTGTAGCTGCGTGGAAGTGAATTTCATTGATAGGGCAACACTTAGCCCTGGCCATGGGAAGAGCATAACGTAATCGACTGAAACAGTACATCTATATATTTCTCCTTGCTGAACAAGGTGGGAGGAGGGATAAACATGTGCGAGGTCAGAATAAGGTTTGCTTCAGCAGGACTTCAGTGATGCTCTCTCTCGGCCACAAGAGAGGCAGACAAAGGGAGGAACCACTCTGAGCACCCTCTCGTGGTTACTGACACGCATCTCCAGCACAGACCTGGAAAGAAGCATTTGGTATCCAGACGGTAAGCTGGGTGTACTCACTGGGAATATTAAAGATCTGCAGCGACTGTAGTTGACACATAGTAGAGGAATGATGAAATTTATTAGGGTGAAAGAAGTGAAGAAAACCAGTGCATACAAATAGCTGAAAAGTCCCTTCCATCAGGGAAAGTTTTTAAACCCTGCAGGCAAGCCATCCTTCAGACTGAAGCCAAACCGGCCAAAGGTGTTTGCGCTTACGTGCAGGGACCTCTCCTTTTGAATAAGTACAAGCAAGATAAGGTAAGAAGTGCTGAAGTCTCCAAAGCACAAATTGATCAATCTTGGTGAGATAAGTACTGCCACCCCAGCCCGTCTCACTGTTTCCACAGAAAGGTGAAATAAAATTTGTATTTGCCCAAGGTCACACAACGACAGCAGAAGCATTGGGAAGAAAAGCCAGGGAACCCCAGCTCACATTTCTTGCAACCTTCACAATTTCCCTCTAGCAGGAGGTTCCTGTAAAAGGACTCTAACCTCCATAGCTCATTTTTCCTAAAATGGCTACTGTCTGTAATGAGATCCTTTTAAATCTGATTTGCATTTAAAACTTCAGCCTGTAATTAACAGAATATAACTCCATGGCAGGTTGCCTTAAAGACAACTAGGAAATTATTACTATTTAACTCTCCCCATGAAGCCTCCTCCACCACTAAACACAACATGCTACAATGCATACGGGATCCCTAGGCTGAAGCGTTTGACAGGAGATGACATGCAGTATTTTGTGTACACAGCCCAGCAAAACACTGCTGGGAATGAGATATAATACACAGAGAAATGCACTCCCAGGGACTAGCAATTGGGCAGAGCTACCTTTAGTACCGCCTCGCTTGTTGTGGTGGAAATCAAACCCCTGCCAACTGGGGGAGGCTTTCTTTGGTGCTGTTCTGCCCTGCACTAATTATGAAAGAGTACAGACGCAGCCTTTTTCTAAGTGTAGGGAGGTGGGGGTGGGGGAGAAGCGTGTGTCTATGCAAAGAGCACAACTATTTTTTATGCTTTCAAATTCTTAATCCTGTTTGGAGCTGTCAGTGGGGGTTAATGGAAGCCTTGGATAGGAGAATTCCAATCTGGTTGGCAGATGGATAGGTTGGTTATAGCTGCATAACTATGTCTTGCCTGCAGGCACAATTCAGAACACTGTTAAAGCAATATAAAGTCTCTGTCAAGCTGAACCATTTGGATCAGTAGCAAGAAGAAATAATAATAAAAAAAGGAGTTCATTTCTGGGCCTTGTGCGTTTATGCTAGTATGCAGAAACTGATTAATTGTCATCATGTGCTGGTCTGCTATACCTCAGTTTTCTACTTCTGGAGTAGATTTTGCATGCTAATATAATCATTCTCCCTCTTGAGACATTAGCAAATAATCAAATGAAAAACAGGATCATAATTTACTGAGATTCGGGCAATTCTCTATGCAAATTTGACTTGTTATTGCTGCTGCCTCGTTAATCTGAATGCCTTTGACAAACTCCTTTGATTTATGAACTCATGACAACTCCAATGTGTATATATTTTGCTAGATTGACATTATCATTAAGAGTGGGTGGACTGAGCTCACATGAATGGCTGATTTTATTCGCTGGTGTCTGCTGCTCAACAGCTGAGCATCTCCTTCTCACAAAGCCCCTGAGCGCCAGGCTCTTCCCATCTACCCATCCATTCATCATCTCGATGTTAATTGGCCCAGGCTTTAAGCAAATTTTCAACACGATTTAAAGGCACGATGACACTGATTACTGACCCTCTGCCATACGGTGCCTATTGATTAACCTGACAGAGATGATGAGCTTGAGGGAAACTAGGTGTGTGTGGACCTCAGGGGGAAAAAAAAATAATATATATATTGTTTATGCAGGCAAAACACTTGTCATCATCCCAAAGGCCAGAATTTGTGCTGCACTGGCCCTTAAAACACACTATTGCTTTAAACACCTGCATCCAATACAGAAAATGCTTGCTTGCTGTGGAAAAATGATTACAAATTTGATGTCATGTGCAGTCTGTATTTTAATCGAGTTCCCTGATAAATAGACCCCCTCAAGCCAATCAAGTCTCACTCCAGCCATTGTGTGCATAAACATCAGCTTGAACAGAAGCTGGGGCAGGGTGTGTTTTTAGTGGTATCAGCAGATCCAGCTGCACGTAGGAAATCTACTTGGGTATTTCAGGTCTCTAAGCAAATAATACAGTGGGAACGCAGTGTCCAAACAGTTACAGTAGAGTAAATGTTTCAAGGGCAAACTGGATGCCAGATGTAGCTGTCTTAGTATTTCTGTTACCTCATTAAAATAGATGCTCTAGCAGGCACCAGTGAAATAGTGCATTTCCCCTTTTCCAGGGCAAACTGTTGATACAACCTGACCCTCAAGCTCCTAGGTGCATTGAGTGAATGCAGCATTTATCATAGCTTGAAAATAACTGACATCCTCTTTCATGTCTTTTGAAGTGTCCCTGCACTACACTTGGCCCTCCTCAGCAAGGACAGAGGGGTACTGTCTCAGCCAAGAGGGAACCACTGAATAAAGTAGGTACATCAGCATTCTGCCTGCAGACTGGTGCTACATGAAAAGAAAAGGAAGCAGAAGGCCTGTGTAACCCCCGCCCAGCCCCAGGTTAAGTCTGTCAGTCAATGCACACTGTCATTCTTCCCAATTCAAGCCAGTAGCCTGCTAGCAGTCAGGATGTTTCTCTTGTTTAGGAGGAGGGGAGCCAGGGGGACAGGGGAGTTGCCCCAAGGTGCTACAAAGTCAGCTGTCTTCTAATTTGCATCAATTGTTCGAAGGAAACAGGACAAGGAATCATTGGGTAAAGGTATGGAGAAATTAGCTGTGATTGCCTGATGCCCATGTCAGCCAGAGTGGACAGAAAAGGGGAGGGAGATGGAGAAAGGAGAGAAAGACATGTGTGAAAATAAGTGCCAGTCTAAGACTAGAGGCACACATAAGCCTTACATTCCCTTTCCAATAACCTTTGTAAGTGATAGATGAGTCCAAGCCCATTGTTATCATTAAGGGACTGTCAGCATCCTGATTTTATAAATGCTGTCTGTCAGTTTATAAATACTCAGCCAATTCCAAACAGTGCTAGGATGAATCCTGGCATAGCCAGTGTCAGCCTGAAAGCAGTGTTACCGTTAAAAAAAAAAAAAAGGGTCTAACATCCACTAAAAACATTTAAGGATAGCCTCTCCTTTTTCCTTCTATCATGAAGCCCGAAACGTTCCAATTCATGCTTATTTGGCTAGTCACTACAACATATAAAAGCAGTCCTTAACAGTGGTAATGTTCTTGGAGAAAAACAAGTATGAAAGCTGCAAGTTTGAAGGCAATTCTCTCTGTTCAGTAGATAAAATAAAAATGACAGCTGTAACACACAGGGAGATCCACAGCAATGAAAATGCAGAGATAAGTATCAGACCTCATTCCTCTTTGGCATTTGCTGCTCTGAAAATTCACCGAGATTAGATCCTTTTAGAGAACACCATAAATTGCAACGTGTAGGCACAAGGGGGTGACTTCAGCCCGGAATGAAGGCACAGACAAGTTTCCCAGCTCTTAAAAGTTTAAAGTTAAATTGTACTTTTGCAAGGGGTTCATGGCTAAGCATTAGAATGATGGAAGGAGAGGGCAGAGAAACTGCAGACTGCCTTGCAGCAACCAATATTGGAAAAGAAAGGGGAATAAGCTGAACTGGCCTCCCAGCTCAGTGCCTGCAGACTGGTACACACACATGCATCATGATTATATATCTATTATCCTGTTAGCTGCACAGAATCCTGACTTCTTTTTCTTCCAATATGTTTAGGAACTCCCCATGACAGGGACTTCTCCACACCCACCTGCAACATTTGTGTGGTAACTAAAGAAATGAAGTTCAAATTCATACCCGAGCAGCTCAGGCATGTACTATAAGATAAATTCTTAAAATTGAAGCTCTAAAAGCAGTGACAATGGAGAAGTACAACACTGCTCCTCCAACCAGACATATACACACATGTTCACACAAGTCCCAGTCTGGTCTGCATCTATATTAACGCTGTCAATTACAACAAAAGTTTAAACAACCTTTTTTGCACTCAAAAACCAGGACAAGATTCTGTTTTTCACATTTGTAGAATGGATCCTTCATATTTTTCCTTATTTTTCATTTCGATGAATAATTAGAAAAATACACATTTTCAAAGCAATGAGACTTGAAAATGGAACTTCATTATATCAGGAAGAGCTTATTATCAAGTTATTTAACTTCTTAATTAATGCTTGGTTATAAAGGGTACCTTAAGGGTGTAGGGAGTCTTAACATTACAAGAACAGTAAATTCAGTTTAATGTTAAAATCATAGAATGGTTAGAGTTGGAAGGGACCTTAAAGATCATCGAGTTCCAACTCCCCTGCCAGCACAAATATCAAATATCTGATTAAAAGAAACATTTTGAAGACCATGAGTCTAGTTGTAGTTAAAAAATAAACAAAAATCCAGGTGCTTGGAACAAGCCATTTAGGGAAATTTTTAAAAGCTAGCTTCACTTCATATGCATTTCTCCAATGAGAGTGAGAAATTCAGAGAAAGAGAGAGAGGGAGAAAATACAGCTAATGAGAACAGTCTTTCCACATTCCCTGGGAAGCAGGCCTGCTTAACATTTCTGTTCTGTGAATTTAAGAGAGTCAGCAGTGGTAAATTTGTTTTTAATATTCAAGCTCTCAAGCCTTGAAAGCTAGTTGGCCAATGGCCCTTTCTATTCCAATGTTTGTTGCTGCCTTATTTACACAAGCATTACATCCAGAGAGCCTTTGAATATAATTTCATGTGGATTAAGGGAAGAACATTTGCTTCTGCTAATCAGGACATCTGGTTATTTTTGTAACTCACAGACATCTGCATTAGGCAGTTCAACTTCCCATTCCTCATAACAAGGTTAGAGCTTAAGAAGCCTCAAGGACCTCTAGTTGAATTTTATTGTTTGCATTTTTCACAGCCAGGTCTGTTTCAGAATTTCTTTTCCTAAATAGCACAAATCCATCAGCACCTTCACAGGTACACGTATGTTTTTACAGCTTGCACTTTCTATGCATGACTTTACAGCTTACATCTTAGACTCCAAAATTTTGTAGTAGTTCAATGCTATCTACATCTTTTTAAGAACAGAAAGCACATATACCCAAAAAGCATGGATGAAAACATTCAATTAACCTTATAATACACAAAATCTGGGTATACTTCCAAATATCCAACCAGGCCACTTATGTAAGACTGGTGTCAGGGCTTGTTCTGAATCTTGTTATCACCGTACTTTGGTTTGTCTCTTACAAGCTGTTTATCCTGCATATCTGTTCCCCACACAGAATAAAAGAGTATTGCCTTTCTATTCTTCAGTACAACATTAAAGTTTTCTTCAATCTTTTGTATTTTACTCAAATTCTTCTTTAAACAGTTTTAGCTAATGTTAATTTCCCTGACAGACTGCAGTTGTGCCACATGTACTTCGGGAAGAGGGATTTTGCATGCACAGAAGCTTTTCAAAGAAGAACAGAATCAGTGGGGGCTCAGCTCCTGCTTCTTGGTTGCCTTCATTTTGCTACATTCCTTTCAAAAAAATTCATTTTCAACACTGCTCCCAAAGTGTTAAAGTACAGAAGTCTGCAATGATACATTGTCAGATGGCAGGATTCTTTCCTCCCCCTCCCACGAATCATAGCTTTTATCAGGGGTTTTGTATGATGGAATAAGACTTTCCCCCCCCCCATGTAAGTGGTGGTGGGGAAGCACAAAGTCAGCTTTTACTGGCTCTGAACATAATCCAACATCCAAAAACGATGTCAAAAATGTATTTCTAGTACTAATAAGAGTTAGCAAGAGCCAACGGATCCAGGGAGAGTTTTTAAAAACTTCTTATTTATTAAAATTCTCCAGATACAGATTAACTTTCTTTGTACAATATTTATTACAGCTTCATCTACATAGGAACTGCAAGTGCTCTAAGAAATGGGTTGTAAAACTGGCTAGTTTTGCTGTAGATTTCATGTCCATCTTGAAGCATTGTTTTCTAACTTTTTCTAACTACTTCCCTCAAAGGACCAATGCTGCCTCACTATGAAACCCCTTCCCCTCCTATCCCTGGTCATTGTCTACAGTTACTGATATTTATTTTTTTTTCAAAACCTCTAATTCTGAGCTTTCCTGGCAAGTAGACAAAAAGATCTCCACTTCTCATCACACCCCTTCCTTAGAGTCTGTGACTTTCTCATTCCCAAATATCTAAGTCAATCACTCTGTCCTCATCTCGCTGTAGCGTTTTCTTATCTTATTGGTTTTTCCTTCCTAGTTTTCATTGCAGAGAAGGGGAAAGGAGGTACAAAAAGGGACGAAGCAGAAGTTATCTGCCCAAAGTAAAAATTACAACATGGGGGAACAAACCCCACATTCTGTTTACAACATTGTATTACCTTTTTTAGGCACAGTTCCTCCCCAAAACAGTGAATGAAAGCAGCTCACTTGCCTAAAGAAATGGGTAGCCAGTGATCTCACTGCAGTGTGAGATTAACATGAATTCACAGCATATTGTCTAGATGACAGTATGTAGAGGCACCTGTATCAATGTGTCTTAGACAATGTAACCTAGGTGACCCTGGAGTCAAAGCGACTGGGTTTTCTATCTAGACTAAGTTCAAGGTACCTGCAGTAACCATGGAGCAGTTGAGGCAACATAGCTCCACCTCCTTGACATGTGTCTCAGTAGTAATTTGTCCATACAGGCAGGCCTTGGTGCTTTTTCCAGCTTCCAAAGCTGTATTTGTCACAGAAAGCATCATCCACCACTAGACTATAGGGCAAATTTAGTTAACTTCCAATACATGGTGTGTTTACTTCCATACAGTGCTGTTGAAAACCCTCATGGTGATTAAAAAAAAAAAACCATCTAAACATGTCCCAACTTTCCATCACGTCAAGCAAAAACATCTTACAATCTTCTAATAGAAGAATGCAAAATTATAGATTAGGCACTGCACATCACAACATTTGGCTACCAAGCATTGTGGCCTCTTAACAATTGCCACCCGAGAAACAAACCCCTGGATCGTCCTGATTTGGCTATGCCAAATTTGAATGTGGTGACACCAACAGCCCCTCCTGGAATACCTCAATTTAAAAGTGCACTATTAGGTTCTGCTATTACAAGGTAATTCCAACTCTGAAATACCATTTTCTTGAACTACAGCAACGAGTTACAAAATGTTATTGTAAATCTCACTCTGCTGGGTAAGGAAGAGGAGTTGGACCTGCTATGGAGACCATCAAATGGGGTGGGTAGTCAAGCAATCAAAGAAGGAAAGATAACTGTGTATGTAGCATCTCATCTCCAGATACCTTGCGGCTAGCAAACATTTTGTTCCTATAGGAAATTATGCAGCTCTAGATCACTGCCTATTGAGATCCACTATTCACAGCTTTTTGTACAACGTGAATGGCTTATTAAACCTACAACATATCTGTTTTAGTTAACTTCTTGGTGGAGAGGGGCCAGGAAAACAAAATGTACTTAAATGCTGATTTTTTTTTTCCCAGGCTGAATGCCTTTCATCCAATAAGACATTCAAAGCAGTGACCCAGCAAATGGATTGAAAAAGCAATCTTCCGTCTCAGTGCCACATTATCATTCCTATTCAGTATTCTCGGTGAGATATCTCAATCAGCTGGATGTGTGTGTAAGTGACAGCGCAGCCCATTGCTGGGTTAATTAAACATTTGACTTTAACACCCTCCCCGTCATTAAGCAAATAAAAACAGATAATTCAAACTGCACTTCATCCACGGGGTACACAACATACATGTCAAAATTAAGAGAGTCCAAGGCCCTCAGGGAGTTCTACTCGGGGAGGTAATCAGTTTAAATCTTATCTGGTTTATCAATTATTCTATTGATTAAAGCAGGGTGATTATACAAAACTCCTTCTTGCCACATGGGATACATGTCAGCAGAGCAGGACAACACAGGGAGGCTCAAAAACAATTTAAAGAAAATACAGACAGATGAATAACAGTCTATTAGTACATGCCAGCAACCCATAGATGGAAAGCCTGATTCTTCTTTTTAAGCAAGTGAATTAAAGTCCTTCCAAATTAGAGTGCCAATGTTGTTATCTCATCTGCTTTAAAATCAGATCTATATGCTGAAAGGGCAACAGTTTTTCATTTTAAGCAGACTATTTCTTGCCCAGTATTTGAAACATGTTTTACTGAGACAGGTCTTGGAACATAACAAAGACACCAAACACAAGAAAGCTCAGACTTTTAAAAAGATACTATACTTATTTATCAATTACTCTCAAAAAGTGGATGGAAAAGGCATTCTCAGTACTTGAACTCTCCCACATACATCCATGACATAGCCACAAGTCAAATGTTGTATTTTAAAGATTAAGGTGTGACAGCTCATCTCAGACATTAAAAGGTGCTTTGGAGTTTTGGACAATTTTGGTTTGCAGCCCTCCAAAATAAGACATTAGCAGCCTTGGGAGCTGTCACAGCCACATTCTCCTGATTTTCACAAGCCCTCACACAATCCACCACAACAGTCCTTACTCCAACTTCTCTCTTGCATACAACCACCACACACAAAGTGACCCTAGTTACTTTTCATTTTTTTGTTTCCAGGTGAAGAAAGGTTCAAAGGACCTTTGTGTCTTCCAAGGTCTATTTGCATCCTGAGTCTGTGAGCACAGTCCCACCTCTACTATATTCCCAGTAACATTTTGTTCCAAGTTTCACAGTCATATCCTAAACTGGGTCCAAAACTGGCCTGTACAAGGCCTTGCCCTAAACATACACACCAGGGAATTTTTAAAAATTAAACACAGCAGTCTAGGCAAAAAACCACAATTGAAATTTCTAAAAGTTCCCTCAAAGCAAACTGTTAGCAGCAGAAGAAAGATCAGCTTTAAAGCCAGCGACTTTCTTTTTTTTTTTCCCCTATAACATCTCCTGCAATGTTTTATAATGATCAGACTGGTAGCACAAACTATTGGTCATCTAATCACATCTCAGTTTTTTAACCAGGACAGAGAGTATGAAGCTCACCCAGAAGTCAGAGAACCCCAATGTCCCATTGGCCTGTGCTGTTGCAGTTGCAGTCACAGAAATTTTAAGAAACAAGGACAGCTAAAAAGCAGGCCTGAGGTATGTTCTTGCCCTTCACCTTCAGAAAGGGATTACATGCCATTCCATATTGGCACTGTGTGTGCATCCAACCATATTTCAGCCTCCTCTTCACAGATCTCTTTTCTTCTTTGGAAGCAAACTAGAAGCCTGCATTAGCATGCTGTATTTTACTCTCACCACTAGAAATCTGAGGGTGCTATTTGTAATTGTATTCTTTTAAGAGGTTTGTTCTCTGCAGCTGTTTTCTGCTTGCAGTGTATTTTCTGTAATCAGCACATCATCATAAATACATTGGCTGTTCCCCCGAGGGAAGCTGTCACTGTTTAATTTACAGAACAACCTGGCCAATGTGAATTCTAACACTACAGCACTATGGCAAGAAGTTACCACACTTGGAAAAACAGGTTTCTATGAATTTTTATATCAAGAACTGGTCCCAGGACAATTTAGGTTCTAGAAATAGATTGTTTTTAAAAGCACTTTATACACTGGATGGAATGGATTCTTTCCCGCTTACAGCTTCTTCTTAAGGCAGCAACAAACTCACTCCCACATTATTTTAAAGGTGACAACCCCAAACACCCCAACACAGCCATCTTCACTTCTGACTTCTGCCAAAAGAAGGCACTGTATGCTACACAACTTACTATTTTTAAATGAAGAACAACCCAAAACATCATCATGTTAGTTGTCTTCATTTCAACATTGCAAGGTCAAATGTTATTACCTACAAAGGGTTGCTGCACAGTTTATTACTCTGAAGATGAAGAGCAAGGCATATTCCTGAAAGAGTAAAAACGTGTGCAGCTTTATTGGCTGAATGAAGACTTGCTTCCTTTGTTTGCTGGACATATGGTTGTATCTTGAGAGAATAAATCACAAGTATTTTTGTAGAAGGTAGGCAAAAGGTGGGTGGCTGATCTTACTATGTACAGACAATTTAGAAAATTCCATAATGGTACCAAATCACATTGGTGATCATTTAAGAACTAAACATAAACCCCAAATAAACATTTGGCCAAGACCAATGAGTTTCTTGGATATTTCATTAGCAACAGCTACTAGAAGCTGTCTGTCTAACTGGAAAGGGAACCAAGAGGGCTGACAACCTGATTTTATTTTTTATACTTATATGTGTGTGTACATATATGAAAAATAAAAACGCTGAAAAGAAACAACTACAAATGCAAATAAAAACAAAATCCACCTAATGGATAAATTTGTTTGTGAGTTCTCCTCCAAAAGAAACACAAAACCATTGCATATATTTAAAAAAACCCACAAACACCCTGCTTTGGGGGGGAAGCAGGTTGTAAAATTTCAATGAAACTGAAAATTCCCAAGTTCTGTGTACAGTAGCACTTTGCTAATTCTCAGTGGTAATTAGAAGCCCTGTTTAACATCACCAGACATGGGGCAAATACACAAACATTTAAAAAGTCATGCACATCACAGAGTATTGTTTATGTATTTTGACAAGCATAGTTTAATTTTGCTTAGTTTGCAGAGCATTCAAGTAAATTATTTTCATCTATTTGAAAAGTAAAAAAATCTAACAACCAACCATTGAAACAAAATAAATATGATCTTATCTCAATGTTTATGAGAATGATCTACAGAAAGTTAAGTGGAAATAGCTGAAATTTTATGGAAAACTTAGTCATCTGGTTGTCTATGGAAGAAAGGAAATAGAAAAGACTATCTGACTATATTTAGGCACCATGTAAGTATTAGCTAACAGAAAGCAGGAGAAATAAAAAGAAACCCACCCGATGGAGTGTAGCACAGTAATTATCTCTTCACACTATGAATTTTAAGATTGGGAAGTGCATTTCTACACTGCGTGTTTGGGTTTGTCCCTCTGAAATTTGCATGTGGTCGCATAAACATCTGATTTCAAGGAAGAAATGCTTCACTTTGTTCTCCCTATATATGCATGCCTTTAAAGTTATTCCCAACTACCTCTGCATGTTGTATTTCCCAAGTCCCTGGATTCTGACTAACACTGGCTTAAATGCTAGATGATCAAGTATTTCATGACTTCCCTAAATTTGTTTTAAAATTCCATATTTTAATTTTAAAATTAGAATTACTATTTAATGTGGTATTAGCTCTTTGCCAGTTCTGCAGAAATAGGCAAACTTGATCTTGTGCAACTGGCTCCTTCTGAAGCACTGCCTATGGAGCTATCGAATTCAAAATGATAACCGAGCCGAGTGATTTACAGAGGGCTACGCAGGTGCTAAACACACAGAAACATTTATAATTGCTGTGAGGGGACTGCAGTGGGGTGTACTTAATGCCTTCTTCATATAAAGCAAGACAGATTTAAGATTAGACAACGGTTAGAATTTGGAAGAGCATGGAAAAGTCACTAAAAAGTCGTTTAAACAAGAAAACAAATTAAATCGCACGAAGAAGCAGTTTTGTTCGAGATCTCGAAAGGGCTGGAGCGCAGGGGAGCGGCGGGAGAAGGGCAGCCCCCCGGCCCTGCAGTACCCGCCGGGGCCGTGAGAGCGCAGCACAGTACGCGGGATGGCCGGGCCCCCCCGGCACCCCCCCGGACACTCGAGCACAGGCGGGGGCGCGCACACGCGCAGCCTGATTCTAATTCAATTAGTGCAGTCTGCAACTCCAGAAAAGAGTAATTCAATTAGTGCATTGTGCAGCTCAACAATACCTCCAAGCAGATGTTCACAGTCCTGAGGAACTGGAGCTAGCCTTAAAATATACCTGTACGGCTTCAGCGCGGCGCTGCGTATGCCATTTGTCTCTACGGTTTTACACACCTTTCTGAGTTCTAACGAGGGAAGAAAGAAAACTCGGATGAGTTTTGTTTCATTTTTTAAACCACGCCAAACTAATGCCGGTATGGTGAAGACCTTGCCCTCTCCATACAAGGACAGGCGCATTGCACAGTAACACGATCATTTACACAGAGGCTGAGGGAGGGGAGGCTTTTTAGCTACAGTGCAGTTTAAATTAATCATCATGGTGGGCATCCTGGGGTGGTATTTCTCAGAGACAGATACTGCCATACTTCCTGATACTCAGACTGAAGAACTAATAAAAACATGTGCAACTTTAAACAACCAATACACACGAAGAATAAATGCCGATTTCTAATCACTAAATTGGGGCATACTACAAAAAAAACCCAAACCATCTCCACTGATCCACAGACAAGGATTTTTTGCCATCTGAAATGAGGGAAGCATCTCTTGTCTTTGCTACCACCTGAGAGCAGAGAGCTTGCAGCAGAAACCAGGGGCTGTCAGAGCTCGGTGGGCTTCCCAGCATCAACACGTAACAGCACAGGTTATGCCACCAGACAGGTGAGGCCATTAGATTTGAAGGGGGATAAACCCGAAATACATTTGTTTACCAAAGCCATTCTCTCGGCACTAGGCATTTACTTTATTAAAAAAAATAATCCCCAGCTAGGATAACTCTCTTGGTCCTCCTGCAGTGAAGCTCCCAGAAGTCTGAACCACAGATGGGGGCAAAAATTACACTGTTCATTTGGCTTCACTACTGCTCCTTCTCATATCCACTCTCATACCTTTATAATTGCTCCTGCCAGGTGGTAAGATGAGGAGGAACAGGAGAAACTGCTGCCAAACACCTCCAACAAGAAACTTTGCTTAAAAAAACAGGTGTGACATTGTGGCAGTTCAATATTTCATAGCCAATACAAGGAATGTGCAACAACACTGCAACTTTAAATCTTTGCCTCCAGTGTCAGTCTCTCTCCTCTCATTGTAATGCCAAAGGGAACAGCAATCAGAGTGGAGATGTTCAACGTGATAGAGGTCAGGACACCAGTGGATCAACGTTCCAGAAACACGACCTTGTTTATTTTTTTCCTCAGTATTATTGTTTACAGGGTGCTTTGCTCATGTACCTTGTGGTTCTTAGCTAAAAGATGAAATTACAGCCCAGGATGAAGCGCTCAGGCACACATCCAATTTGTGTTTCCATCTCAGAAAACAAAAAGCTTCTGAGGCCCTCAGGCTGCCATTCAAACTTGGAGAGGCTGACATTTTTAACAGCATGAACCAGAGACTGGCAGAGGGAATGATCTAATGCATTTCTGACTTGTCAATCAAAGATCTCACCTCTGCTGTCTTGTAAACAGTTGGGGGCCACCTAACTACATTCATAACCAGGGCAGAGCCTTCCACCAGCCGGGGGGTGCTGGAGCCACATGCTCTGCCTATTAGTCACCAAAATGATGATTCCCTTTTAGAGGCACACCATAAACAGCCCGCAGGCAGATTTCACACAGCCGCTGGGAGAGCGCGAGGGGGAAGACAAGGCAGGCTTGGCTGAGGGCAGCCACGTCTCCACACTGATGGAGGCTACCAAATGGACATCCCATCTCTCTCCCAATTAGAGGCAGGACTACACACACCAGCCAACACTGGCTCCAAAGCTGAACAACTTTCTTCAAATGTATTTCTCACAAACGCATTCTAAGCATGCACAGCTTGCCCACCCCAAGACTTCAGCTTTAGCCTCCTTTAAGACCATAAATAATGTACTACTACTTCTCACACTGACATTTTATTGCTGAGAAATAGTGTAAACTTTCAAAGCAAAAATGCATGAACAGGCTGAAGGAAATTTACCAAGATGAGTGTTCTAGTTACTGACAACACTTATTTAACAAATATTGCACTAACACAAAAATATAAACATTAGAAAAAAACTGGTGTTAAAATTATTTGAGAAATTGGTTCATTTCTTCCTTGTGGGTGCAAAAGGCTTCCACTACTACAGACCATTTACATCTTTCATACTCTCACCTTTCTCCAAAAGTGATCTTAGTCCAAAGAAAGGAGCAGTGTACATGGTGCCCAACCTCTAGTGCACTCCAGTTCAATTTGCCTAGCACAGTACACCCATGCTTTCCTCAACCAGGAGAGAGCTTTCTGCCAGAACCAAGGAAGGCAGACCTTGCTTCTCCAAAACCAAGCAAAAGGTAGTCCCCTTCATTCAACAAACCCTGATGTGCAGTTCTTTATGATCAAGACCTTAATTACAGGAAAAGCAAAATGTGAATTTCTGGCACTCCAGACAGACAGTTCCATATTCAACAAGATGCAGCTACCTCCACCACAAAAGCTAATGCTCCTCTTGGACTCCTAGAACCTGTCACAGAAATAGTTTCAGATCTGGCAAAATAAAGCTGACAGGACATGGCTCCACACAAAGAAGTCAAAGCATGACTCTTGTCCCAAAAAGCTGACAATTTAACTGGAGCTGATGTTTGTGATGGGTGTCATTTAGGCAAAAAGGAAGAGCTGGACTGTTCTCTGTGATTATCCTGATACATAACCTTTGGCAAAACTTTAAAACTGCACCTTAAGTCTCCTCATTTGTAAAATATCTTACAGAAATAAATTCAAGGAAATACTATTGTCTTCTGCAAACATCGAGGGATTAATACGATCATTTCCTTGACATACTTGGGGTGTGATCATAAATTATAATTTTCAAAGAACTGCAACTATTAAAACCAACATAAACTGAACCTGTGAGCATGCATGGAAAATATTTGAAAGGGAAAGTATATTATCTTAAAATGAAAAATGTCATGAAAACAGATATCTATTGGCACATTTAGAAACTTTCAAAGCATTAATTTATAGGAAAAAGAACATACTGTGCAAAATGTTATTTTTTATTATTAGGAGAATTTACATGCAACCTAATTTTCTGTTGCTTTGCACAAGAACAGTACAGTAAAATTTGGCATCCAAGACACTGAAAACAGAACGGCTGGCCTTTTTCTCTAGTTATAATATCCTCTTTGACCCCTTCCCACAGTGCCTTATAGGAGGTCATGTTCCAATTTGCTGCCATCTTCCACCATGATCTCTATGAAATTCAATAACACAATAGCCTATCAGTTACAAAGCCCTTTGAGATAAAGATGTTAAAAAGAACTGTTTCTAGCTCCTTATTCCTGCCTTAAAACCCTTCCCACTGTGGAAGGATTGCCAAATAGAGCTGAGGAACCAGAAGATCCTGTTTTTACACAAGTGCCTCCAATAATAAAAACACACAAAGAAGAAAAATGAAGTTGTCTGACACATTAACAGAATCATCTCTAAATCGTCTATCTGCCAATGTTTCCCATGAGGAGTCAGCAGGGCTTTAACTGAGCTATTCAAAAAGAGCCTTTTTCCACATTTCTGTCTGAGCATCTGAAGGTAAGCACGTAAATAACTAGACAAATTCAGCAGTGACTAAGTAGCCTTCCAGATGGCATCTTCTCTTTTGCCACAAGCAAAGAACATTGATATGCTTCTCCAGTTACTTCAAGCTTGATATGGAAAAAAGAAAATAACTTAATATGAGAAAATTTGCTGGGCTACAATAAAGTCTTTAATGCTTTCCTGAAGATTTGGTATCAAAAAAAAGCATTAAAGAACAATGAAATATTGCAACATGACAGCTCCAAGCAGGCTCCAAACCACTCCCATGTGGAGTTCTGCACTGGAAAATGCAGAAGCCATGCGTCATAGTGGGAAGTTTTCTTCAAACCATGCAAGGTAATGGGGGTCAAAGCCCATTGAAAATAAAACCAAACTGATTAAAATATGGATGACTCATTGCTGCAGAAGCTGTTGCTGACAGTTTCATTTTTCTCTCAGCACTAAATGTGTTCCTCAACATAGAGTGCTTTGAAAGAGTACCAGTATACCATTTCAGGTGGCAAGTGAGGCAGACTTCCCCAGTTCCCATAGTCACTAAATAAGCATGGAAACAAGTCTCAAAATCTGGAGGAATGCGGAAGTTGAAGCCCTACTACTCTCCCAAGAAGGCAGTACATGGTGAATGGTTGTGCAGCTGACTCATCTGACCCCAAATCAATGTGCTGCATTAGAAGAAAACTTATTGTTCATATCTATCATCAGGAAGAACATCTTGAGCTAAAAGAGGCTAATTTCCCTTCCCTTTTGTAATACATGCTTATTCCGAGTAATCAAAAATAATTCAAGTAGAAAGAAAAGATTCCCAATTTGAGTTTATAAATTGCTTTCCACAAACTGCTAAGGTTCTCTAAAACCTGAGCTTTAAGAGATCTGAGATTTATTCCACAGCAGAAAGACCAAAAAAGAGGCCCATCCGATTTAGTCAAATTAGGCAAATCAGGATTAGAAGTAGGAGTTTAAATCCTGCCTGTTGTCTCCAGAGTCCTCTTAGACTAATAAAAAGTCATCTTCCCCCTCCCCCATAGAAAGCTCTGCTAAAAGCTTGCTTCAGCAAAGGAGGCCTGGCAGGACATGTTCCAGAGTCCATCAGTGCTACTGCTGGGTCAGCAAAAAGAGTTGCAGCAAAATGATGCAAGACACTTCAGCCTCCCCTGAGACTGAGAGGATTATTTCCACAGAACTCTTCTAGCCCTGGGACCAAGAAGTCAAATTCAAAATAATCTTTGCATACAGTCCTTCAGAGGCCGATAATGAACTTTCACCAAAATGACTGACAATTTTAGAAATATTCTCTTATTCATTAAGTCTGGTTTTGCAAGATAGTGATGAATAAAACTGCCTGCCACAGATCAGGTCAGCAGTAGCGTAATCCAGCAGCATAAACCTTGAACTTCATACTACCATGAGCTCCAATGAACACGCTCTCTAGAGAGATATTCCTAAGGCCCCTCTGTCACTGCAGTTCACACAACACCTCAGAGACACCGTCCAACGTGAACATAACATCTCTGCTACCCAGACTCTGCTGTTTATAGCCACATGTCATGGGTAAAATGCTTGCAATGATCTTGAGAGCCCTGTCTAGGCCCTGTCTAGGTTTCTAGATGATCACCCAACAGCCACCTCACTCTCTGCCCACAGGAGAGCGTCTGCATTTTGTAAGACTGAGGAGTCACCCAAAGCATCTGAACAAACCTGTTTGGCAGACAGTTGTCTTAGGACAGAGAAAAGCTTGAATCTAACAAATTCAGAGACCAAAGAAAAAACAGGTTTCCTTTATTTGCCTTTTGATGGACAGCTTGCTTGTACAATAATTTTCTGTAGTCAAAATGTCCAGACTACTGCTAACAAACAGAAGCAAACAAATGCTGGCATTAATTATCAGTATGGCAATGAACCCACCCCCTCAGTCCTTTAAGTGTCACACAGAAAATTTAGATAGGAAGGGAATCACTGCATGAATAGCCAGATTGGAGACTGTGTGATGGATACTGTTTGCCAAAAATAATTAAGTGGTGTATTTTTGACACAGTTGAAAGCCAATGGAAAAGATGATGGTACCAAGCCAATTTAGACAATATAATTATATCGAGGTAATGGAAATGCCTCAGTACTGAGCTGCCCTGAATCTACGCAAGACGGGTTTAAATACCAGGGATCTGAGGAGAGGCATACAGTATGAAGCAGAATAAACTGAGATAAAGCAAGCAGGTGAAGGAGGAGATGCTCACGAACACAGATGGAGAGGAAAGGAGTGGGGAGAGACAGAAAGTACCTGGAAAGCTGGGAGTGCGCCAGTCCCTGGGTTATACAGGCATCGTAGCGAGGGCATGCTGTCCGCCAGGCTGGAGCAGCCCAGCCACAGAGATCTGGGCATAGAGCACTGCAGAGAAAGGACAACTATGAGATGGGACTGTATGAGACAGGATGGCACAGATTACAGGTACTTTCAAGGCTTAGCCATCAACACAACTGCAGTAGACCTCAAAGACTGAGACATCCTTAAGAGAATACAAATTCCTGATGAATCTTTTCCCTGAGAGAAGCTTTACAGATGCTACAGGAGCAAGAAAAAGGCATTATAAATCAAGAAAGTAAATTTTTTATTAATTTGCTACACCAACGTGTGAGTTTTTCCAGTAACAAAATATTTATTTCCAATTAATTAGACCTCTTCTCCATGCACAACCACGCTTCCAGGCACAACACAAAGCAAGCAATTTTGCAAGGGAAGCAGAAAAGAAAATGACAACTTGAAGTGTAATACTGGCAGGGAAAGAAAATATTTGTTTTCTGCCCATAAAGGGGATGAAAGGAAAAAGCTGCAATCCAAGGTGTATGAGAACTTGGTGTCACTTTATAGTAGTTTCATGTTTCTGCTTGCCTTGTTATTTGTTACATACAATACAATTACTCTAATACATTAATTTTGTTCCTCCAAACACAAATACAAAAAAGAAATCAAAGCAGCCAATCAAGAAAAATACTAGCCATTTTCATAGTTAAAAGCCATTACTCCCTGAAATACAGAGTTGCTTGTTCATTTTACACCACTACTACTAAATTTAAGGATGCATTATGCTAGCAATTGCTTTTACCAGCCACAGAGTTTTTGATGCTATTAGCACTGCTGCATTTGTCCAGTTACCGGCAAGGCAGGGGGAAAAAGTATATTTTAAATTCACAGATAGCTCTGAAAACTGTAGGATGTGATACATTAGATGCTAGAGATTTCAAATCCTCATACTCTTCTTTTTTGCAATCCTCTCCCTTCACCATTTTTTTTTTTAAAGGGGGGATGGGAGGAAATATGAGTGGAAAGGGCAGCTGGAATGGGTATGAAATGACAGCTGCCTTTAGAACCATCATCCATTGTCTCTTGCTCTTAAGAGGGCTAGAAAACCTTGCACAATCTTGCACTACATGAGTATGTAGGAGCAACGTAACCCATCCTTGAATGAGCAGAAAGGTGATCACCAACATCCATAAGCCAGTATGGTGCAGACAGCCACAGAGAGATTAACCCTGTCTATCACCACGTTCTTTGCTGTACTTTGTTGCCATTTACACTGCTGTTCCAGAAACAGTATTAAAAGACTGCGGAACATAACCTACACGAATGTGTGTATTGGAAGTTTACAATACCTTAAAATAGATTTCTCAATTCATTTTTGCTTTCAATAGAACACTTCACAGAGATACTGAAACTTGAGAATTTGAGTACTTTATAACATTACACATGAAATTGTAGATAATGCCCCTCCTGAAGACAAAATTGCAGCCATAGTATTATAACAAGCAACAAAAATCTGAGCCATACTTCCTTGTCTGCTATCCTAACCTCCTGGAAAACAAACACCTGCACATACAAAGACCTCCCAAATGCCAGCAATCTTTTGTAATGTAGTATGTATCACTCCAGCTATTGAAAGCTGTTGTGACAATCAGCCTTAAAACAAGTGTGTGTATATATATTTTTATATATTAAAGTGGACATCTACAGTTAAGCATTTCACTGATTAAATAATAGATCTACTTAATGAAAGTTGTTTATCACTCTCCAAGAATGTCACAGAAACAAGGGAGGTTAATGACAACATGGCACCCCAATGATGCAGAGCAAATTCACGAGGTAGGTATTACCCACATACTGCTACCTATCCTAAGATTCATAACATCATACAAAAAAAATGAGGTGATTTTTTTTTTTTTTTTTGCATTCAGACTTACTGAAGTCTTGCCCCAACCATTTATTCCCTCTTCTCAGCCTTTCCCATCCCTTGTGCTGGCTCAAGTTTTCATGCTGTGATAATGAACTCAAAGAACTGATTGCCATTAAAACTAGACTGACAAGATGAAAGAGGTTACTTTAGATATTTGTACTGACCAAAACATGGAAATACACAGCATCAGCAGAAACGAGGACCACTCTGCCAGTGGAGAGGCAATCTTATGTTGCCTCAAAGTTTGTGTCAGATTATGGCTCAAGACAGTCACTACAAGGTGCAGGTATGGAACTCCATTGCACCAGGGCGCTTACAAGGCAATGTCTTCCTCTAAAATTGCCACGATAACAAAGGAAAACACTGGAGGACTACTCTGCTGAACTCTCTGCACCTACAGAGGATATTGTTACTCATCCACACACTCTCGCTGGTTAGTGTTATTCCACAGCCAGGAAGTATACAGTAAAAAAATTACCAACACCTTATGTGACTTCTGAATCTGCTCTAGTATATAGCAAAATTTATGCTACTCTTGCTTATCTTAAAAAATAAGTTTGCAGTTGCGCACAGTGCAGGAGAAAATGTCCTTCCTGTATTTTCCTTTTACGTATTGAAGGGAGCAGAGACTTTAAATTACTGTTGGTGACTGAAAGAGGCTTATTCACAAGCATGAACAAAAGGCCCCAGGTGCTTCAATAGAAACAGCTTGTGTGTAAATCAGATGAGTGACCCAATGGAACAACTTCATTTACAGCCCGATCTCTGATATATCTCAACAGCCTCTATCCCCATCAACTGAGCAACCCACGTGTCAAACACTCACTTTTGTACTGTCAACTCCACAAACAAGGGACTGGCCTCAACGCTCGCTACTTGAAAGCTGACTGACAAAATCCTCTCCTGAACTCAAGTCAATCTACATTGACTCTTCAAAGCAAAGATACAGAGGCACCGTGTTTGGACTACAGCCAAATGGGAATGCTGATATTGCTTGCTAAGTACTGGGCCAGGATTCAGCAAACTCCCTACCTTCCTGACTCCTGATTGCATTAATACTTCGGATGTCTGCACAGCTTTCAGACCCAGAGACACAAAGATTTTAATTTACAGAAGCTAAGCATCTTTAATACACATTGACTGGCATAACACAGGGAATTATTTTTTTAAAAAAGCACGTATTTCTTTTTCCAACTCATTTTGAGCCCCATTCCCTGAACTCTGAAATACATTTTGCCACTGAAGAAATACAGGGAATACAGTTTCAAGACCATCATCCTCCCACTGACAGAAGCTGGTACCAGTTGCTGCCCTGGTGATTAAAATGGGCTTGTCTTATTTTGAATTAACACAGGCTAAAAACATCCACAGTCACTGGCTGAGCTGAGTGGGCAGTAACCGTGAGCTGAAGGGAAGTCATATTTTAACCTATTTAATTATTATTGTAACTATATTGCAAGAACATTTTTTACTACATCAGATGTTCTGCCTCTGATAGCCTTCCCTCTCTTCCAATTATTTCATGTCCTAAAGACAAACCTCAATACACACTCAGTAGCTAAATTTTCGCCACTACTAAAAATTGGTTATTTACCTTATTTGCTAGTGCATAACAAGATTATACATTACAATTTCAGACTTTTTTTTATCAAATTTGTTCTCTTCCAGTCCTTCAGCAAATACAATATACTAGAGGTAACTAACACAGTTTTAGCAAATTGTGTTACAGGTCAGAAATGTATCACCTTGTCCTGTAAAACTAAGTGGCTCTCCATAGGGAAAAAAACCAGAAGTTCTTGAACTACTACAATTTACAACTATGGTGAACAGCCATGAAAATACAAACTCACTTTACTGAACTCTCTGTAAAACTAGAAAAAACAAAAAACAAACAATAGTTTAAGGATATTTTCTTTATAAACACTTTGGAGAAATTAGACAGTAGAGCAGAACTACTGTCTTTAATTATGGTGCATTTTAACATATTAAAGTGTAATAACCTATTATCCCTGCCTGCACCCAGCACTCAACTTTATGATAACCTGCATGCCTAAAACATCTTTGATTTACAGGCAACCTAATATATATTTTTGCACATCTTCACAAATTAGTGGCAAAAAGACGACTTTTTTCTGAGGGCTGGGTTTTGGTCAACTGTACATAACACAAATTTCAGTTGCCAACCACATCTATTTCAATCCTTCCCCAATTTAGAATTATTTCCCTTCTAGTACAGTGCCCAGTGCTTGATGCAGTTGAACTCTAAAGATAAACTAAGAAAAATTTCTACTTCTCTTGGGAGATGGAAATTTAGATCCTGTTCTCCCAATATTTTCATTGAGTGTAAGCAGAATGTGACACGTTGACAAGAGCTGAAGAGTTTATAAACAGAGGCACAGGGCTTTTTCTGGTTGGTCTGGCTGATCATAAGCCAGGGGACTGGATAAGGTTGTGACAAGAAAAACTGAAGTTTTAACTATTAAAAAAAACACAGGACAAGAGGGGGAAATGAGAGCTAGAAATTAAATAAAACATAAGGGATACTCTGAAGAGTATAAAACTACATACACCAGACCTGATCTTGATATGAGGAGACAGATCTTTCCCCACTTCTTGTTTTCATCACTTGAGAAAGCACGAGATGGTTGGCAAGTACAACTCTCCCTAAAAGTCTCTTTTGTAGTACTTTCCTGCATGCTCTCTAAAATATAATTATCAGGAAATGTGCCCTAGGAATTTTGATCCTTTACAGTGTTTCATCAAACACGTGCTCAGATGTTAATAGGATTCCTAACATTCACAATTATTTTTATAATATAACACCACAAATGTGAGAAAACAAATACTTTTGAGTCCTACTCCGTTCCTCTTAAAGGTTTTTTTTGGTCACATATTTGGCAAGTTAATGCCAAAATATAACACAAATCACTTCCACATTGTGTCCAATGTGCACTACTCCTGTCACCACAGAATGCAACATATTGTATGAAATGTATCAGATAAGGCAGCTGCTATTCACATACAAACTTTGGTCTCATGAAACTTAGTAACAATTCCAGAAATTTACTTCTGGCTAAAAAGTTATTTTGGTTCCCTTCACTGGTCTGCTTTTCATCCTTTCAACCTCTCAAAAATACACTAAAATGAAAAACATTCTTTTATTTCTCCCATTACTGCTCAGGTAAGTGTACTCTTTGATTAAATACATACGATAAAAAAACAAGGAAGCATAGAAATTCCCAGTGCATCTTGTGTACTTTCACAATTAAAAAACCTGCCATACGTATTTCATTTGTTAGCTTCGGTACCACTTGATCAAACAGACTTCTTCTCTGGAAAGTTATGTGATATAACTTAAAAAAAAAATCTGCAAAAATGGAATGAGAATTATTTTTTTTTTAGTAGCCTTTTGTGGGGCTTTGCTTTTTCTTTTCCCTCCTATCCCAACAGTGGATGCAAGGCATACTAAACACATAATTACATGAGAGGGCCACCCAACTTTCAAAGGAGCCATTTCAGTGAATTGTGTAAATAATATGCCTTTAAAAACCCTAACATATGAATACAGATTTACCAGTTCTTGAGCAGTTATATACCTGAGAGACAAAAATACTAATTTAAAAAAAAAATCCTGCCTAATTATGAACTTACCAAAGAGACTAGCACACTCAGATCAAATTAATACTTTTATAACTTTCTCCAAAAGTTTGACTTTTCATTTGAAAATGAGAAAAATGTTAAAAGCTGTAAGTCTTAATTAAGCCAAAAAACAATGGCCCAAACCCACACAGAATTTATACCGCCTTGCACCCCAGACCACTGTTCGCTCCACTTAATCCGAGATCATTCTTTCTTTGTCACTGGCAGTTTTTCTTGGCAGGTTTTCCATAGTAAGAAGATAAATTCATAAAGTAAAGAGGCACATACAGTACTCCTCAGAGTGTGACCATAAGAAGGAATTCCCAGGGTTCAGCTAGCCTGCAAACTGTCAGCTCCTCTAGCTGGCACATATTGCACCAGAATCATGAAGGGCAACACAGTTGCTGTCATAACCAGGGCTTTTCACAATTTCTCAGCTTCTGTTATGTTCAGACATTTTGGTCATATTTCGACAAGCATGTATGGGGATGATTAAAAGTGGTTTGTGCTCCTGTTGTGCTACAATTCAAGTAATTGAGCTATCTCATTAAAGACCCTTGAAGCATTTTCACAAACTGCAAATCAAGCAAACCAATACCTCCCTTTAGGGAAAGCTGAGAATATGTTCCTGGGACAACGGTAGGATCTGTCTTAGAAACAACTAGACATCACAAACCAGAGGCTGAAACATGCTACCAGGGTTCATTTATAACACTCTTCCTAGATTCCAAACATAGGAAATACTGGACTTCTTACTGCAGTACAGATCACTGACTCCAGTGAAGCAGTTTTCCCCTTCACCCTGTGGCTCAGGGGGTTACTACATTCTGCAACCTTTGCTGTGTACACACAGCTCAAACCACTGTAAATTACCGCTTCTGCTCAGAAAGTTTTCCTTAACATACAGATTATGCAAACTCTTCTCTCATCTTCTGGTAACTCCTTAGGTTACAGTAACTTTTAACAAGAGATTTTGCTTCACTAACTATTATTAAATATCAAAGATAAGGGACACAGAAAAAGGTTTACATATTCAGATTATCCAGGTAATTTCTTACCTTAGCGGGAGCTGGGAGAATCATATCACAGCTTTTAGGTAAATGTTTGTGAAGAAATGTCTTCCCCAGAGAGTGACTCCCAGAGTTCAACCTCTGGGATTCCAGATAAACAGAAATTACACATCCCAGAAAGGGGCTAACTTCCCATCTATAAGGTGTACAAGATCCTCAATTGCCAAGTGCTTGAGGGAAGTTCTGTTGATCATATCTGAACTAGACAATACTAATGTTTTCATAATTACAGCTCTTTAATCCATGAAGCTGATAAACCTAAAGAGTGCACCTGCAGAGCTTTAAGATTCAGATGCCATACCTTCTTTACGAAGTGTTAACATGCAGAGACTTGTACATACTTCTTCGAGCAACACCAAAGATGATGATGTTGAAAGCCCTACCCAAACTTAATGAAAGTACCTCAAAGCCTAAAGCAGAAAACTATCTAAAGGCTTAAAATTGAGATCTTACAAGATCAAGAGCATTAGGTTCTTTCACAAGTGAGAAAACAGTTGCTGTTAAGCTCCATCATGCCCAAAGCTTGATTTTGCAGCAATCAAAAAATTTTAAATCTTACCATGCCATTAGAGATAAACTCAATTCTTTGACTTAGACATTTTCCAAGAGCTTGGGTGGAGTAAAATGGCATCTCAGTTCTGCATCTGCACAGCACGGACAACAGAACTACCCTGCCTGAGGTGTCAGAGACCGACTGTGTCCTTAATTTAGAAGCTCTGACATTTAAACACCAAAAACTGAAACAACAGGGAGCCAAGAAGAAGAGATTGGTGAATCATCACCTTTATAATAAAAAGCAAAGAGCAATATACCAACTGCCCAACCATCACTGAACCTGAACAACTATGAGGCTTTAAAAAAATACCTAAGAAATGGGTTGAAACCTCTTCTGCTTGGGGCACTTGTACAATTTCAGACTTCCTTCAGAAAACTAACCTACATTGGTAGAGATGAAATGGAGGTTTCATTAGATTTCCCCCACTTTATTTAATTCTATAAAATCTCTCAGGATTATCTTATGCACCTAACACACAAAATTGTTTCAAAGACAACTGATATGTCTGCATAGCATTTTGCATTCTCAAAGTACTATATAAGCACCAAGTATAATGATGAAGAGCAGAAAGAAAGGTTATTTCTACTTTCCACCCAAGGAATTAGTATCTGAATTTTAAAAAACATACGGATCTACTGAAAATAGGATATATATTTTGGAAGTTAAGGAGGGGATGCTAAATAACAAAGTTACGAGACCAAAATATTTCCAAAATCATTGCATTTTTTCCCCTTGGAAAAGTGCAATTCTAGTGCAAGAACCCTGTTTTCACCACAGTCTGCTTTTTACACTCTTTCACAGCTTATTTGACTGAAGTGCACACCATTAATACCTGAAGTGTTTTGTTTTGATTATACCACCATTTGCTGGTACCAATCTAGTTCAGGCAGCACCACGAATTTCCAGCATAAAACACATTTACAGGTTTATAACTTGGCTCTAAAAATTCTACTCCAGAAGACAGTGGGAGACAGAAAGGCTCAGATGAATGCATTATATTACAGATCCTATGTAATGCATACTTGCTCACTCTGGTATGAAAAGGGGAGGGATTAGCTTTAACTCTGAATTACCATGTTTCACAAGCCACTGAAAATGATACTTTTACCTTCCCTGTTTATATAATCAAAATAATGTTTTGTAAGTGTTTCAGCTAATTAAGAGCTTAATTTGCCCAGTTTCACAGTTTAAATCATAGAAGGTATAAATACAACATAGGAGTTGGAAAGTCATGTCTATGAATCATATTTATACACAAACATTCCCCCCTTCCTCCCCTCAGAAGTCAGTTGCAGCTTGTCTTCAAAGGAGCAACATTTACCTGACAGGACCTTACAGACTGCTGGCAGCACAACACTTCCATTCAAAGAAAGGCTTAAATGAAGATCAAGACTGAATGAACTGTGGGCGTTTGCCTTTTTGTAAAAAATAAACTCTCAGGAAACAGCTAGAGTAGAGAGAGCTTTGCAGGTTACTTAAAATGCTATTCTTGTGTGATTTTGTGCAACATGTATTACTGGCCACTGGTATTGTATTTCCTTTAGCCCACAGAGGAATGCAATACAGCTCTCCACTGCAGCACAGCAACATTAAATACAAAAAAACTGCCACTAAAGGGCAGAGGGTAATGGCATCAGTGTGGGCGACCCATGCTCAGGTAGTGTTCAACTATTATCTCCAGTTTAAGTAGGCTGAAAATATGCAAATCCAGCCAGCACTGTTTTTAGATAAAATTGTCAGTTTTATGGATATTTATAGTATGTGATCAGTCTTGCAGAACTCCATCTTCCTCCACCTCATCCGTAATACCAACTGCTTTTAGCCCACATTAATACAATGTGTTACTGGGATACTTCACACATTATGTATAAGCCAGGTAGCGGATCAATTCTCAGCTATGCTGAGGTGAAAAAATAAAATCATGATGTTAGGATCCTGTTAAAAACAGTCACCAGAAGGATACGCCTGATGCACAGGCAGCATTCCATCTGGATGCATACATAGTTCACTGTATTTAAATACAACAAAAGTGGCTTTCTTTCCAATACACAGTTTTAAAGAATCCTACAGGTAGGATCTTTGGCCTATATCCTACAACAAATCAGTCCCATCTCAAAAAAAGAAACAACTTAACCTCTGGGTTTCTCATAAGAATTCTTACTTTTGATCAAATGTTTCCACCCTTTCTATCAACTCTCTAACCCACGTACTTCCTGTGGCAAAATCACAGCACTGAAATTGGAATAGCAAACTATTTTCACGGCAGCATCAGCTGATGACACAAACTCGGGTTTATAACTTTGCCTTGGATCAAGGGGGAGTAAGAAGACTTAAGATAAATACTTTAGAACCAGAAACAGCAAACTAAAAATCAAAAGGAAAGCACACACATAGAAAAATACGTTTTTTAAAGTGCAAGTTCTTGCATTATTTGAGGTAGGCCAATGTGAAAGACACCTAGGAAAATTCACCACCTGAGCATTTTGGGTTTTTTTCCTCTCAGTATTTTTCACAGTCAAAAAAGCAATTATCCCACCTGCATCAGAGCACTGGTAATATCACATAGCAGGAACAGATGGAGGTCTGTTTGCCTCAGAAGTAAAAGAAAAACAGAACGGTCACACAATTCTCTTCCTATTGTTCTCCCAACCTACCACATAAGAAACAGAAACTGATGCCATGCCCCACAGGTCAACAAACTTGAGCTCTGTGAGAAGATAATTGCAGAGTTGAGATTCCTCTGAGATACCTTGCCTCCAGCTCAGCAAAGTTTAAATCAAGACAACTTCAGCTTCGATGTCCCAGCTGACCTTCACTAGTGTGGACTTGGAGAAAGAGAGAGAGAGAAAAATGGTCTCTCTGAGAGAAGCTCCAAAGCATGCTTTGCCTTTGCAACACATCAGTCATCCAAATAAATGGTTTGCAAATGTAATACAGGACTTAATGCTCATCTTCTTATAGGTGTTAGAGCTCTTCTCAGTTTCACAGAAGTCAATTTAAGTTGACAGCAGCAAGTAACTTGCACAAACAAGTTACAATTACTTGCAAGATGCTGAGACAAGACTGGAGAGAATCAAACCCATCCTGTTAGCACCTGCAATGAAACTCATGTTTGCTTTAAGGGGTTTTGCTGCTGTAGTTTTTAATGCTCTCCCACTCCACACATGTGACTTGGCTCTTTGTTTCTGTTGGGCTCACAGTACCATAGATCCCTTCACCACGTTTCATCATTTCACAACTCCAGTTGCCACGACAACAGGATGCAGCTTATCTGTGCTGTTTTCATATTTCCAGTTTTTGTTGCCATAACAACACAATCATTCTGGCTTTCTACAAAAACAGCAACTTTAAGCCATGTATTCTCAAGGACACAAGGTTTCATCATACATGTATCTTCATGAGAGATTTGTACAGGCAATTTGTAAATTAAGCTATTTTTTTCTGAAGGGGGATTTTTCACTCACAAAAGTGAAAAGCTGACAGCAATTGCTAGAGGCAGACTGCTGAGACATCTAAAGCCTGGCCTTTAATAATAGCCAGTGTAATATAGCATTAGGCCACTTCCGAGTGGGGAGTCCCCACAGTGTCAGACTGTGTCAAACTGCACAATTGTTATGTGATGTGAGTAAGTGTCCATACTTGTTTCACCCAGGCAGATCTGAATTAGATGCTAGATGCAATTCTCTTGAGTTTTAACCCAGTGGCCTCCCCATTATTACCAGCACCACCACTCTGCAGCTTTGTGTTTGAAGGCCCATTTTAATTCTGCAATTCAAGCTCTTGTTGCAGATTTCTTTTCACACTCCAACCCTTTCCACTTTCAGGTGACTGCATTTTGAACTTTTATTTACAGGAAGTGCACATTCAGAAGACTGGTGAGAAAATGTTATACAAACACAGCATGCATAAACACAAAACAGTGATGGCTATGAGGGGTATCAGCTAACATGGCACCATAACTTCATTACACCCTCATTTATGTAGTTCACTAATGAGACGAGCACAGGTGTCCAACACGGTCCCTCACATGAGATGAATAACAATAATACAGTCCAACCTGCTTTAGCCATGCTTGGTATCCAGAAGATATAAGTTGGAATCCATCTTTTGGCATGTGTATTCGGGGCTAGGAGAGAATAGACATAAAGAGAGACCTCCTTTTACACTGGGACCTAGCTAACCTAAGTCTAAACTCTGGAGCATTTTAAACAACGCAGATTTTTTTAAATCACATATGAAGGTTTAGTCCCCAGATTAGTTCTTGTTTACTCCTCCGATATCAACTGCTTTAAGAACACTTTTCTAATAAAGCCACCACCATTCTCATTATTTCCATCTTTATACATTTCAATTCAGTACATACAGGTATTTCCTCAAAATTTCCACACAAATGCACTTGGATAAACACACCTCTGTGGCGGGTGCTGTAGCAGAGGCTAATGGTCATTAATGATTTTGCCACTACATCAAGCAAAATGGTGTCAAAACAGCAGCAGTCAAGCTATGAGAATGTTTTTACAGCCACCATCCTCAATATGGTCAGACCAGACATTGGACAACACAAAAAGATTAAGGAAAATCCCTGAAGAGGTGCAGCCTTAATGCCAGGGTAACAGGAAACTATACTCACACACAGCCTTAAATTACGCCTCAAACTGAAAGACAAATACAATCTCCTCCCCATTTATTGTTTTCATGCTTTATTGAGTTGAGGAAAAGGCAAGACATCCAATTGCTCTGGAAGCACAAGACATATATAATTTACAGTTAGAAAAAATGCAACAAAAATTAAATGCCACCTGTCACGATATTAATTTGTAGTTCAAAGATATTCCCACAATCAAGTGGATTCAACTCTTTCCTACTCCCACAGAAAAAAGCAACAGGACCAGACAGAACATCTGCAGACACCCAGTCCAGAGACCCCTCCTACTCTTGGAAACTTCATCACAATCCCTTTCTTAAGTCACTGTAGTTCCCCTCCAAACCAACAGATGTGTGCCCCTACCGCTCTTAAAAGTCTGGAAACATCTTTCTCATTTTCAGATTAGCCCTGTTCAAGAAGAGTTTATCCTCATTTGTCCTTGTGTCAGCACAATATTTAGTTTGTACAAACTGTGTCTGCCTTGGTACTTGTAACACTAAGAAAAACAAATAGTTGGAGTCGAAAAGTGTGTCACCACTGAAGGACAAACCTTCACACCTATGGTGGTAAGGCAGTCCAGCCTTGGAATTTGAAATTAAAACAAGAACTAGAGGCAAGATTTTAGTCTGCTCTAAAGAGAAGTACATACACAGGATTTTACAATATACTTTGAAGAGTAGTTATTTTTGCCTCTCTCCAGTTTGAATTGAAAACCTCCAAAATCTTCCAAAGCAGTGGTAGTATTATGCCCTGGTGTCCTAGCCAGTGATCTCTGTTAAACATGAATTTTAATAACCACCATTGTGCTAATAAATTAAAGTATATCTGGTTACTGCATTCACCTGCTGAGTTTGGACTTGCAATGCTTAACACATTAACAAACTACATTTTAGGGGACTTGTCACACAGCTAGAAGCATCATGCTCTAAGACCTAATCCTTACTTCAGCACTACCTTCATGGGTCGTTAGTCTCTCTACTACTATAAAATGAGGACAACACTCATTTAACCCACCTCACAGGTTTACTGAGAGGAACTGCTGACATTTCTATGTGCTTTGAAAATGGAAGAAACTTTATATAAAGTGCTATGTATCTAAGCCAGAACACTAAAGAAACCCACAGTAAAGAGACCAGAATACCAGTCCCAGATCTGCCCATGTTCACAGAAAACATCTGTGAAAAATTACTCCATTTCTTTCTGTTTCTGTCACCCAACCTACAAATTAAAGGATAACAGTGAAGCTTTCTCTTAGCATCAGCAGGCTGGTTAACATTTGTAAAGCCTATCATTCCAGAGTAGTTTGAGTAATTGATTTAAGACACTGATTTAAACCATTTAATTGGAAGACCTTGGTCCTGAAAATGTGTGTTAATAGGTCTAATGCCATCAACAGAATTACTCTCCTTCAGAAGGGTCTCCAATATCAAAGATAACACCGTTATTTCTATTCAGACAACTCTAACCCACACAAGTTCTTTGTAAATTCAAAACAAAGTTCCTTGAGTATCAGCAATAGAATCAGGATTTCCAGTAGATTAGCAGCTAGTGTAAACTCAATTTTTCAATGCTTACAAGTAAAATATAGAAATAAGAGAAACTAAGACCCATCACCCATCCCTCAGCATCATACTTGAAAAGTCCCCTCAGTGAAGTATGTCTCCTCTCCAGTTGATAAGCCTACCCTCATTTAAGAAGAAATAAACTATACAGAAGATAAGTAAATTTTACCAGTACAAGGCATGTCATTACCCTCATACTGCTGCTTATACCATTAAAGTGGGATATTTCCACAAGTGAGCCACCATTCATACCAAATGTAAGCACTAATAGAAAAGTGTAATTTAATTAAAATCTCTGGAGCTCTCACTTACAAGCATTTAATGCAAACATACTCACCATTGTCTCAACTGTTACAACCCATCTCCTAAATTTTAAATTTCTGTGGTTCTCCTAGGCACATTGTGAATGACACCCAGGAACTTCTCCTTCAGCAAAGACAAGCAATTAAATAAGTAGATCTGGTTAAAACTTTCCAAATTGCACTGTCCAAATGGCAGCAGACACACTACTACAAAATTACAAAGAGGAACTCATACATGCTTGGTAACTTAAAATAAAGTAAAATTTGCCCTCTTCCTCCAGTCTTTAAAAGATCGGGAACACAGGTAACTGCCCTGTTTGAAAGCTGCACTGTTTTATCAATCAGTAAAATCTTCCATTATTTTGATCCATCTAAGGCAATTCTATCAGCAACACAATTAATTGTCCAGCAAAATCTACTCATTTTTGTACTTTCACGAGCACACACCATTTACGCTCGTGGGTCAATATCATTCATAAGCACAGTCTCTCATGGCATCTGCTCCAGCATTTTCCATGACTAGAAGTCAGACTGCTAGCATAATTTTCCTCTCTTTCAGTAGCCACCTCAAAAAGTAGCTCTGAAAGCACCATCGCCACTAACTTCCATCATGCTATTTCATTATTATTTCACTTTTTTATCTAGGTGAGTGATTAATATGTAATACAACCCTGACAACTTCCTTTTCCAAGACTTTCACATTAATTATTGAGGGCTTGTTTTAAAAATGAGCCTTCCATCACTACAGAATGCTTATTCCATAACCAGCAGCAACTCATTCACAGTTCTGAAATGCAATTTTACTCTATATGAAGTGCCTTTCTCTTTAGTCTTTTTGGTGGCCCCAGAACTTACCATCTATATATTACCCATATATTATTATATATATTGCAATTGTCTATAAACTCAGGAGCTGGAATAGCTTGCTTGGCTCATCTTTTTTTCTGCAACTCCTAACTTTTTCCCTTTAGTAATGTACTGTTCCATTTTTAATCCATTTGATTTCTACAGTCCCTAGTAAGACCCAGAACAACAGAATGCTTTCTGACAACAAGTCAGTAATTCAGAATTCAGTGGTACCCTCTTTCCTTCCCTACAAAGGCTGATTTTTAGAGGACATTTAATTACAGGCCTGAGTTCCTATTTTCTAAGCCTAAACACAACCCCTGAAGGCTTACAATATTTGAGTCACAGCTGGAGCTGTGGTTACTATACAGTTTAAATATCAGCCTCTTTACTGTGCAATTTGTTTTGAAAATCAAATCAGATGCCGTGTCATAAACAAGTGCTAATTAAGTACTGAGTGGAAATTGGGCTTTTTTGTGCAAGAAGGGTTCTTAAATATCTGCATCTTCACTTCCGTAAGAAAGGATAAATATGTCAAGAGTGATAATTATAAAAGGAAACCTACTACGGTACTTGTAAGGCAGTACTGCTGCTTCTCCATTTCATCTGCTTCCATGCAAGAAGGAACGGGAGAGGAAAAAAGTGAAACCTGTATGAAATATATATGTACTAAGGATCTCATGAATCTGACCATATAACCCATAATGCTTCCTTTTCCCTCAGAGTGGACATTCACTCTGGATTTCTACCACATACAATTTAAACAGGCAAGCTAAACCCACCTCCCTCTGTGACTGCAAAGCAACTGTGAAGCTACTCATATTTTCATTCCTTTTAAGTTATGATCTACAGGCAGTATTTATTTGATGGTAACATTGCATTCATTAGATACAACACTTTTTTGATAAATATGAAGTGAAGAACAGGAATAACGCATTTTAATACTCTGAAGGCTGCCTCTGAGTAACAACATTCATGACTACATTAACTAATAGGCTCTTGGCTACAAAGGCAGAATTAGATCTGTCAGTCACTGACATGGGAGGGCCTGGACAGTTGCAGTGAAGACTGTCCAGTTGAGATGACTTCCACAGCAAAGGAAAATATCCCCTATGGCCTAGAACGTGCTAATGAGTTTCTATATGTTACAGCAATAAATTGAATTCCTGCTACAGAATATACAACTTCATGGCTGAAACAGATATCTTATTCACTGTCCAAAGCAGTACATAAAATAAGGCACAGTGAGATCTGTGGGCTGCAATTCAAAAAATCAAAGGCAGGATTTCAAAATCTTGCATTCTTATTAGGAGAGAAAAGAGCATGAGCGCTCTGATTCTGAAGCCATAAGCTGCCAATATTTAAGCGTGTCCTTTATGAGATTTTAGAGGAGGAATGAACACTCAGTAAGTTCACTGTCAGGTGTCTCAGTCTGTATCCAACTCCTTCAGACAGGCATGGCACTCTCAAACAGAAGGCTCTGACTGCCTGGAAACGTAAACTCACCACTGTCGCACACACATGGTGAACATGGCTACTCTGGTTCTTTAGTGAAGCTGTTTAGAGTGTGCTGATCAAGATCTGCTGAAAACCAACTCACACTGGAGAATGTCTATTTATATTCTCTGACGGTTAAAAAGACAAGTTTTCACATCCTGCAGGAGCAGCTGCTACCAGGAAAACTACTTTTGTAACATGAAACAACTGGATACCCTCTTAAGGACTCACAAGAATACTAAGCTACAGTATTCAAAACCAAATGGAGATCTACAATGGCACTCCATTAATCTCTAAGGACAAAATAATAGCAAGCTCTGCAAACATACTTACTACAGCAGCATATAGAGATTCTTTTTGTGCCCATAAGTAAAAACCTATTTGATTCCACAACCACTTGACATTTTAGGTCTGAAATTCAAGTCTTATATTCAGTGTCTTTCAAGACTGCAAGATCTGTGGTGAAGAAAGAAGCTACATTTCTCATGCTACCATCTGAGCTTGTGCCAGGTAAGTATCCAACAAGAACAGTGGCATCCACAGTGTAAGTATTATGCATAAAACAGAAGCTGGAAGCTTGTCTAGATATCAGTAACAAAGTTGATGACTTAAGCATCTTGTCTCTTTTTCATAAGTCCATAGAAAAGCCAGAAAGCTCACCTTGGATTCTAAGTTTTCACTGAGACTCAGAACATCAGGAATAGAAAATTCTGTACTTCAGGAAAAAAAATACAGTCAATGTGAACAGAACCAAAAAGTCTGAAAAACTATGATCTCTATAATCAGAAAAAGAACCTAGTGCTTACTTTCACTTTCCTGATCTGCTGAACATTATGTAGCAGACAAATAAGTATGGAGAAGAGATGGATTAGAGGTCTGTGCCAACTATCCTGGAAGGAGATCTGCAGTTCACACACAGAATCATAGAATTGTTAAGGTTGGAAGGGACCTTAAAGATCATCTAGTTCCAATCCCCCTGCTATGAGCAGGTACCCCTACCACTAGACCAGGTTGCACAAAACCTCATCCAACCTGGCCTTAAAAACCTCCAGGGATGGGGCATCAACAACCTCCCTGGCCAACCTATTCCAGTATCTCACCACCCTTATTGTGAAGAATTTCTTCCTAATATGTAATCTAAATCTACCATTTTCAGTTTAAAACCACTACCCCTTGTCCTATCGCTTTCTTCTCTGATGAAAAGCCCCTCCCCAGCTTTCCTGTAGGCCCCCTTCAAGTACTGGAAGGCCACTATAGTGTCTCCCCGGAGCCTTCTCTTCTCCAAGCTGAACAGCCCCAACTCTCTCAGCCTGTCTTCGTAGCAGAGGTGCTCCAGCCCTTTGATCATCTTTGTGGCTGTTCTCTGGACCCCCTTCAACAGGTCTGTATCTTTCTTGTGCTGAGGGCTCCAGAGCTGTACACAGTACTCCACGTGCGGTCTCACCAGAGTAGAGGGGCAGAATCACCTCCCATGCCCTGCTGGCCACACTTCTCTTGATGCAGCCCAGGATGGGGTTGGCTCTTTGGGCTCCAGCACATACTGGCGGCTCATGTCAAGCTTCCCATCTACTACCATCCCTAAGTCCTTCTCCTCAGGACTGCTCTCTAGCCATTCTCTTCTCCCCCCAGCCTGTATTTGTGCCTGGGGTTGCACCAACCCAGGTGCAGGACCTTGCACTTGGCCTTGTTGAACCTCCTGAGGTTGGCATTAGCCCACCTCTCAAGCCTATCAAGGTCCCTCTGGATGGCATCCCTTCCTTCTAGAGTGTCAACCAGATTAAGCAGACATTTATAAGTGGAGTATCTTTTTTTCTTTTTCTTAAAGAAATGTAAATGCATTGAAGAGCAGTCTCCCACACTCAACAACATTTTCTGTTTAGCTAGTGAGCTATCCTCTTCTGAGCAGACTCCAGCACTCAAGCTAAATATTTTCCTGTTCAATAAAGTAACCAAAAAACTTCCTTTTTGCAGGAATGGCCATTCTATCCCAGTTCATTTCCCTCATAAAGCCCTGTGCTGCAGTTCCAAGGTAGGACCTATTTACCCATCACAAGTAACTTGGAATCCATAACTAATTGTCCCAGTACTTACCAAGATATATTAAATTTCCTTTCCTGATCTAAAAAGCCCTGGACTGAGTTAGGCCCTCAACTCCTTGAGCCTGGCACAAGATGTAAATACTGCTTTGCTTGACTTAACTAGGGGAAACTCCTCCTGAAAACAAGAAATACCAAAGAAGCCTGTCTCAGAGAACTCATGCAAGACCAAAGTGAGGGCAACAGAATCAGCTGAAGATACCTAATGTGCAGCCTTTGGCAGCACTGCCATGCAGAACAAGTATCTGTAAGACTAACCAGAATGAGTCTAAAATATTCCAGAATTGACTGGACAACCTTTGAAAAGCAAAAAAATTAAACACAGGCAGTATGTCATGTCTCCCAAGAAAGGAAATCTACTGAGACCAAGTACTGATAACTATTGCCAACATGAAGCAGTCACCATGGGAGGTCTAAGTAAATCTACTCCCAATTTAGAACAAATCAGAATTAGTGCTAGACTAACCCAATCTCCTTCTTTAAGAAGATCACTGAAGTCCAGACAAATTAGAAGTAGTTAAGCATTTGATAGATGACATGTAGGAAGTTACTAGTTAAAATGGAGAGGATTAGGATTAATACCAGAGTTGTAAGGAGGATAAGAAACTAAAAAGGGTAAAGGATCACAGGCTACTTCCAAAAGAGAACCACCAAGCTGCATTCAGATTGATCTGTGTTGAAATTCATTATTAATCTTGAAATTAATATTAAAATATCAGCAATGGCTAAATAGCCCAGTAATTACCAATGTGCTAATGAAATTGGCTGAAGAGGAAGTTTAAAAGACATCATAAATACACAGGACATAACATTTTGAAAACTTAGGTAACAGAACCAACACAAGACATACATAAAGTAAAAAGTAACATTATTTCCATTATAAACTAGGAACTCGGTAACTAAGAAGAGGGTAAGAGGCCCTGGAATATGTTACTTGTTCAATCATGACAGTTCACCAATAAGATGCAGCCATGAAGATGACAAAGACTACTACCTGACATTGTATAAAGTGAAAAATTCCCGGAAAAGAGAAATTAGGAATACTGCTTTCATACAAGGGACAAACTTTTACTAGAATATTCTATATAGCTCTAGTCACTCACATTCCAGGTCAATTAATCAAATTCTGCAGTTGTTTAAGATCTGCTAAGATGATCAAGAGTTATGGGAAACATCATAGAACAGAAATAAAAAGAAGGGAAAAATAAAAAAAGGTTGGTTAGCCTGACCAGATTCAGCTCAGAGGACAATACGATGCTCTCCACAAATATATGCAGATGAACACAGGGGAGTAAGAAGAGATGTTTAGGCTCAAGGAAAACATTGGCACAAGAGCGAATGAGAATGAATTAACCATGAAAGAAGTTAAGCTGGAAAACAAGATTTAGGATTCTAGCTTTCAAAGGAGTCAGATTTGGAATAGCTCTACAATGGAGTAGCAAAGACAATTCCACTCTCTAAAGAACTGCTTTGAGTAGCTTCCAAAAGGAACAGAGAGTACACTGCTGCCAGTATTGGACTTGAACACAAGATCTGGTCCAATCCCATGTGGAGATGTTTCCTCTCGCTGATAGGCTCTGTACTGCTCTGCCTCTGCATGAAGTCTTATTTTAAGATCAGTGAGATATGGATATATAGGAATATCTTCTTGTCAGTAAAAAACTTACAGGACATTTGCACTTGTTTATAAAAACCAGCTGTGACAAAGTAAAAAGCAACACACTTCACTGGACTCATCCCTGGCAAAAGGAGTAAAAGAAGGAAAAAAGTTACAAAAGGAAAATTAACAGGCAATTTAGATTTTTGTTCTTTTGAACCTATTAGCAACAGAAAACACCTTCTGACAAATTTGAAGGGGGTATTATCATTGACTGGAATTCTTCAGAAAACTGTTGAGATGTTTCCAAGACCCATCTTCTAAAAAAAAGATCGAGCCATTGTTCCTTCCAAGTGCACCCACTTCTCATTGTTCTAATTTGCAGGAGATGAATGATAGCTGGCTGCGTTTCACAATCCCGTTGAGAGTTTTGACATATAAGAAGGAAGGGCATTGAGCAGACCCAATGAACATCCTCCCTGGAGAATCGCCAGCAGCTTCCTAACAGACAGGATTCCAGGCCAACTATCCATGAACTAAAAGCAACTCCCACATAAACACTGGTCCATTCTGCATCGCTCTCACAATAAATTGCAAACAATGCGTGTAGAGAGGGAGAGTGACTACATTGTGTGACAGACTTCCATGCTAGGCCATTTTCCTCTGAAACAACTAGAGACTGTTTTGGTTCCTATATGGACAAGCCTGGAAACATTAACATTGTCTTTTCTAGCCAGAATCCAATCTAGCCCTGCTTTGTACCCAAGCAAAGACAGCCATCACCTTTCTCCTAAGCATTTAATCCATCCTCTTGTACTTGAAAATTACAATCTGTAAGAATAACAATGTCCTTAGCTGGAAACAAGAAGGAAGAAGACTCCTATAAACTGAGAGAATCCACACACAGGCATAATGCCAGCTGATGGAAAAACAGTGTCAGAGTGTTGGCTGGTATCTCCCACACTCCCTTTCTACATCTTCTTCAGATCTGTTTTGGTTCAGGTGCTTCTGAAGATGGGCAATTTAAACTACAGCTACAAGTACACTTATTACTGTTCTGCTAACTTACATACAACTGCACTTAGGAACTTCTTTATTCCTTCATTATGCCCCTGCAACATGTCCATGTCTTACCATGTCCATACCTTAACATGGGATGGAGGAAATTGAAGCAGCACTTAAAGCTCTTTGCTTCTGCTAGTCCAAACTTGTTACTCCAGTGGATTCTGCCAAGAGCTTGCATGGCTCCTGCCCCAGACTGCAAAGACTTCTGTCCTTCCCTCAAGACCACTGGAAAGACCCCTTGCTGAGCTTTCCCATTCTTCCTCATTCTCTCCTTCCTGCTGCTCTCATCAAGATGAATGCACATACCCTGTTTCAGCAGTGGGCGGAGGGAAAATTAAATCCGATGTTCCCCAGTTCTTAGTACAGAGGAGAATTAGAAACAGTTAGTGAGCACAAAATTATGAACAATCATTTGTTTCCAAGCAAAATCACTGTGGAAAAGTGAAATAATTTAAAACTGAAACTCTTCAATGCCACTTCTCAAACCTTCTGCCATCACAGCTGACAAATCTGGCGGCGCACATGCAGCTGCAAACAGGCTGAGCATCCATTGGTTAATGGAACCATGGAACTTGCAGATAAAAGAGGAAAAAAATGAATTTTAATGCAGTTTTTAGAAATACTTGTCATTGTTTCAGCATGGCCATTTAGCGAATGGGACCGATTTCTCTCTCAGTAGGGGATGATATTTTAATGATGTAACAATGTACTTCCCAGAAGAAAGACAAGCCTCATGAGGCAGATTAAAACTAAGAATATTCAGATCCCATTAAAAACAGGCAGTTTCAAGCCATTTTTAAAATTAATTTTGTTTAATGATAAAATGTGTTATCTTAACAGGTGGCTAGCCAATTGTAAAATTAACCAAAACATGGTCAGAAGCACACGGCTAGCTATGAGAAGAACTTGTTTCTTTTTACTCTGTCTTCTATTATCAGTATACCATATGACCCTTCAAAATTCCTCCAGCCCATGACCCCAGGCAAATTTCTGAGCTTCAGCTTTCTCTTTCTGCAAAGCAGGGGTAGTATTTGTCCAACACCAGAGTTCCTTAAGACCTCAGGTAGACACATTAGAAAGTATTGCTGTTTAATAAGCAGGGACATATTTAATGCAACTCTCAGGATGTTTATTTTCAACAGTTTCTGAGGGATCAATAAACTTTTCTCAGCACTAATCAGCATCCTCAAGAAAACAGATTCATGTTTTATTGCTTATTAACTATATTTTGAGCACTTACTATTTAGCTGCAGCCACTGGACTATGCTACGCTGCAAGTCATTTTCAGTTTCCACAGCTAAACACACACTGCATTCAGCCTTTCTGTACAAAATCACTTAAAATATATAAATAATATGCCTTGTTGAGCATCTGCTGAATTGTAGGAAGGAGGAAATGAGGAAGATTGAAGGAAATACAGTATTAGAAACACTAGTTAAGTTTGCCCTCATAATGGTTAAATATTACACAAATCTGACCAGCACGCAGAGATGACACAATGTAAGCAAAGAAGTGAGGAAACAGTTTATTCCATCTGCATTTTTGAATTTAGCATGAAAATTTTAGTACATCAAAACCAAGTTGCTTGGCTTGTTGGTTTTGCTGGTCTTAAATGTCATCTGATCATTTATACGCTAAATACTATTGCAGTGATCACTGAGAAAATGAATATGACAAGAAATCCACCTATACATATGAAAAAAAGTCAGTGGAATCACTTCACTCAATTCTTAATGAAAATTCATAATTTCCAGGTATAAATTACTTTCCTTGCAGCAGAAAAAAGAGTACTTTTCATTACCAAGTTTTAGGATACAAACTATCATCACGTAAAATCCAAATAAACAATACAGTGGATTAACACATCCACTTGACAAGCATTTCCAGTCAACATTCATACATCAGGAAATACTTTCTGATCCCCACTTTATGCTTTTAGAGTATGAAGTGAATTTTAAATGAGACCAGACCATGAAGCTTCCTTTGCCATTTAACTTCTAGTCTTCAGTCATTCTTTCCCCTACCTCAGTAGCTGCTAACACTGAAAATAAACAAGAAAACAATATAACTTTTTCATCCATTTATGGCAGAGATCAGAGCTTGGTTGGCCACTGGAAATGCTCCAGAGATCACCACGGTTTGGTTTTTTTTCATTAGGCACCTCTTAGAGATGCAATCTCCCAACACTGTACATTCCCACCTTACCGCTAGAGATAGTACACAGCTATGGAATAATTTTATTTTCTTCCTCTGAAATCTTCCTTCCCTGTCTCCATATGACAAACCACAGCAGAATATTGAGAATGTTGAGGCCACTGCGTGTGTCTTGTATCTTCCAAGGACTATTTAGGAAACTCTTTGCCTAACCAAACTTTGTGGTTAGAACAGTCTCCTTTATCTTACTAATGAGAATAATAATTTAGTACCAAATACTCACGAGGAATTATAACTCTGCTGACTGGCAAATAATTTGCCAAGGCAGATTAGTTTAGCTGCATAAAATAAATATCCACCTGCACATACTAGCACTAATCAGGGCGTGAAATTAAACTTTTTATTCAGTGGGAAATAACTGCTGCAAGGCGGCGATTTAGTCTGGGAAGCAAATATTAAGGTCATCCTATTCTCTCTGATGCTTATGGTATATATTATAGTGTGGAGAGCATGGTGCAACAAATTCTGCTTTTAAGTCTATGAAACTAAATACTTCAGTGATGCGATAGCAAATTTGCCATTTACTTTTCTAATTGCATACATTTAATGGAGCAAAGTGGCTGAAATGAAACATTACCAGATAGGCAAGGGTGAAGTTACTGAAGTACCAAAGGCCTAGACCAAGCATAGAAAAATCTACAGCACACAGTTTGGTGTAGAAGAAAATAAATCAACAGTTTCTTTATGATATACTACTCACAACAAATCCTCAAACTAAGATGATGTTATTTCAGTTCTACTGGAAAAAATTACTCAGTATATATTTAATATTTAAGCAGGATTTGCAACCCAACATTTAGGAGGCAACTCACTGTTATCCCAGGTGGTTTAATTGCTTTCATATGTTGCTTTGGATGCCCAGGATTCTCTGCCACAATGACCATGACATAAATGTTACCATAAAGACCTTAAGGTTCTCAAAGCAGAGTTTTATAACAGTAGCTAACAAGACCTAGGTCCTACAAATCCCAGTCCTACTGACACCATAAATTGTACAGGATGGAACCTCTTTTAAAGTATAAGCTTTTGTCCATCTGTTCCTTATATATATATACACACACACACACGCAAATAGAAGAAAAAAGATATTCCAATTCTATTGCCCTTCAGCCTCCAATTACACTGGTTATTCCTTACTTAGCTGCCAGTTATATGGAAGCTCCTACAACAGCAGAATATAAAAAATTAAGGAACTTCAGGGGTTTCATTAAAATAAAAAAAACATACAGATGCATCTTAAAAGACAACCAAAAGGTTTTAGTTCTCCTGTGAAACTGGAAGGCCATCAGGACCTCCCAGAATCACATCCCCCAGAAAGAGCAGGAAAATGCTAATTTGCGGTTGAAATGAAAAAAAAAAAAAGACACTCATGAAGAATGCTAGTATCAACATCTTCATATTCACAAGCCAGGAAATTAAATGAAGTACTGCAAATTAATTCATTCAGAAAAACAAGAGAAACTTCATTAAATATCAGGCTATTGCCTCCCAAACCATCCTAGACAGGAAGCCAGGCTGGTCAGGTACAACTCCAAGTGCTGCTAATTAAATACAACTGAAGTTGTCACTAGTCCATTCAAGAAAACAGATGTTGCTTCATAGAGCTTTGATATTTTTCTTAAATACCTTTCAAAATGAGGAACAAAAAATATGAACTCTTATAAAAAGGGCTTTATTGTATTTTTATAGCATATTACATACCTTGTAACAATCATTCTGTTAAGTGTGAATGTCAGTTTTATTTTCTGTCCCTTTTTTCCTGGCTATTTACAAGCTTTGTAAGAATCATTCCTTAATTAAGTCTAAACATAGTTTTATACAAATGGATTCCTGGAATTAAAAACGTTCAGACTTAAGAAATGATTGTTACAGAGACTGTAACAGGCCGTAAAAAAGAATGCCACTTTAAACAAAGATTTCTCATTTTAATTAAAAAGATAATCATCAGAACATTCGTACACTTAACAGAACCATTTAAAGCTACTTTGAAAAAATATCTACTATTCTATGCAGGCCTATGTAGTTTACTTTATATGACATTTAATCAAAGTCTCAGTTGAGCCTATTGCACTCATACTTTAAATACTGTATCTACAGTTTTAAACACTTCATTCAAATATGGAAGTTACTTATTGAGCGCCTCATTTCTAGTACTTCTGTAAATGTTTATGACAACAGAAATCCCACATTCTTGAAAGCATAAAAAGAGAGCTCTGTAAGGCAAGAGTTTTTGGGAGGGGTTTTGTGTGGTTCTTTCTAAGCTGATGGGCACATTCATCTCTTTTTAGCTTGTGCATCAATCTTACACACTGTAATCTATGAAGAGTGTAGTTTTATCTGCAGCATTGCAGAAACATGAAAAGGGGCTGAGGTGAACTGGGGCAGGTTCCTCTCTGGTAAAATCTGGCAGAGCTACAGAACACTGGACTACATCATTTACAAGATCATATTTTAAATCTCTGAACTGGCTTTCATTAAAAACTTTGAAAGATGGCATGTAGAATACATGACAGAAAACACTAATTCACCAACAAAAGCAGTTCCTTAAGTATTGTGTAATACTAATACACAGCAATTTAATATCGGAAATAAAGTAGGCCCTCTTCAAATGTGAAGTAAATTAAGTAGGCAAATGAAGTTAAATAAATTACTTAAAGCTTAAAGTATTTGATTATACATATTGTAGCTGACCATGGATAACTAGGAATCCAGTAGCAGATATTAGCTCAACATAATGTTGTTTCAGTGGCAAGTTATCAAGCCAATACCAGCCAGCGTGACAGCTGCTTTCTTTTACTCTCATAAAAAAAGTTACAAAGACACAAGTTCAGTTTGTTTTTCAAAGCATCAAAAGTAGATACTTTAAAGTAAGATAATTTCATTCACAGTATTAGTGCTGGATTGAGTCTTCACATTACATTCTTCTATTAGAGTTAGACATTAAAATGAAAAAAAAAATCACCAGGTCCATCTTGCTTGATACCTTGTGACTCAAGAAAGCAGCTTAAGTCTACGCTGAAAATTAGGTACTGACATTTTTAAGTGGAAAAAGTATTCTTTGCTAGAGAAGCCAAAAATACTACCACCTACAAGGTTGCTTTTTAACATAAAATGAAACCTACCACGAATCCATATCAGAAACAAAACTACCAAAATCTGCAGAGATAATAAGTCTCATGGCTACTTGAGTATTTACCTACAATGGCAATTGGGAAACTCTCAGGGAAAATCAATAATTAATAGCAAAGCCCATCTCAGCCCAAACAGTGGGCCACCTATTAAAGGAGATGTACATGAAGTGTATGACACACTTGGATGAGCAAGATAATACACTGCGAATGATTCAGCATTAGTTGAGAGGATGCACGAGCTGATCTACAACCTCCATGTAGATAATTGTACCAATGCCATTACTGCAGCACCTAAGCACTTTCTGAGAGCTAAAAGGCAGAAACAACAAGACCCTTCCTAGGAGGGCCAAGCTGATTCTTGCAATAGATACTTCAGGTATCAAAACAACATCCCTGGTCCACACCTCCACAAACACCCGAAGACCCCACCAAGTCTGACAAAAACTTTACTTCATCAGCATAATTGAAGAGTCATGTTCTAGGTAGACCTGTGCTAAAGCAAAACCCTGAGATGTGTTAAACAAAAGCTTTTTCACTCTCCCTTTACCCTGTAAGCAAAAATAACCTAAAAAGTTCAGAGGGCACAGAGGGAAGCCACATCTTTCACTGCACTTCTTAAAAGCATTTTGCATACAAGAGGCATTTTAATAAAACATTGAAGAACTTGGTTTAGCTTTTAGCTGTCAGGGTAGACTGATCTTGATAACTCTTGCCTTTATCTGGTGCTCTCAACAGATGCATCTCCTGTAAGAGCAGCTCTCTCACGCTCAGGTCTCTCCCTGGTGTCGGGGAGCTTATTGTTCAAGTGGAACACAGCCAGCTGCAAGATGGACAGGGATTCCCTAGGGTCCCAGGCCCAATCTTACTGAAGATCTCAAACACCTGAACTAAGCTCTTGAATGGGAATCTTAGCAGAGGGGGGGGGGGAAAAGCAGCGTATGAGCAGTCAGCATAGCATGTTCACAATGCTGTCTAGCAGAAGACACAAAAGTTTCAGCAGAAACTTTTCAGGATATGAAAGTCACTATCTAGAGGCAGGTCGTAATTACCAAGCTTGGCCAAGCACAAGTGCAGCAGGATCTGGGACACTCCTTTGGTCAATCACACACCAAAGAGGATTGTTTATTATTACTAATTGCTACCTTGCCTATTTAGGTATCCATAGCATTTTCCCGCTTCACTGAGCGGAGACTCAATAAATCTGACAAACCTGGAGACTACTAGTAAAAGGGTCAAAAAGTCTCAAGGGAAACAAGTTCTACAAGATTAAAAGAGAAGCCAAACAAGTGTTTTGAAGCTTAACTAAAAATTAAAATTTGCAACTAGTGTTTCCTCAATTTAATTTTAGGATTTCATATGCTCTGAAGGTTTAATAGAATTGCTTCTTCTTGATGAGCTTAGATTTAATTCTGTACTACTGGAAACACTAATCCAAAACAAACTTTTAGCAAGTACTGCCAGTCATTTAAACTATATCCTTAGGATAAAAAACAGTTTTGGGCACCTGAAACTTACATTCAATCAGCTGGCACCAGTTTGTTTTCCTTTCTAAATCCTATGTTTCTGGCCAAAACACTTAGAAATACCAACAAATTAAGAAAGAGAGAATGAAACTAAAGTTTAAGTGCACCATGCCTCAAATCTAAGTAAACTAGCCACATTTGAAGGGCATCTTGGATGCAAGTACCCCCAAGGCTGTTTTCCATGCCAAAGGCCAATTTGAAAACTTACACAATGTAAGTGCTCTTAACATTCACTATCAATTATATACTGCTGCAGTAGCAGGTGAAAGATTTAAGTGTCAGTATTTACAGCTCTCATGGCAGAATGGAAGAAGAAACAAAACAAAACTGCTGAGAGATGGTGTGCAGTACAGAAAGATAGTATAAGGTGTATAAAAAAAGAGAAAATCCCAAGAATTACATGCACTACCGCTCCCGGTGCCTCTAGGCCCCTGTGCCAGCTCCCTGCCTCACTCGAGTTTAACTTCTGCCGCTCCTAAGTGGCACTTGCAGCCCCCCACCCCCGCTCAAACAAACTGATACTCTTCAACCGACCAGGGGACCCCGCTCCCGGCACGCAGCCCTCCCCGGCAGGCAGCCCCTTCCCCGCACCCCACGGCGCCTCTAGGGCCCCGCTCACCACCCTCTCCCGCCCGCAAGCCAAGCGACACTCCCCCTGCCCGGCGCCCCCCGGCCTAGCACACCCCCAGGTTCCCCTTCCCCATCGCCCCCAGCCTCATCTTCCCCTTTCCGGCCCTCCCCAACTGCCCCTTCTCATCCCTCGCCCCTCCCCCCGGCTCCCCCTCCACACACATACACAGGTGCCCTCCCCCGCCGCCGCCAACAATCGCCGCAGCCCCTCACCATGAACTTGAGGGCCTTCTCCTGCAGCACAGCCTCGGCTGGGTCCATAGTCTTGCGCCGCCGCCGGGGCCGGGGCCGGGGCCGCGGCCGCCCCTCCTCTCACTGCCAGGCCGCAGCCAGCGCAGACAAGAACCTGCGCTGCCCCGCTTCCCCCCCTTCGCCTCTCCCCGCTGCCTGGACAGCGCATGCGCAGTCCGCAGGCCCACGGGAAATGGAGTCCCCGGCCGCGCTGGTGGCAAGGGCCTTGGCGTCAAGTTTAAACTACAAAGCCCAAAAGGCTTTGGGGTCCGAGGCACGCCGGGAGCCGGCTGGCTCATGCGCTATCCGCGGGAGAGGGGGCTGAGGGGAGTTGTAGTAGTACTGGGGTGTCACGGCGTCACTCGGGAGCAGCGGCTGTGCTCACGTCTCTGCTCGGGGCAGGGGAGCGGAGGAAGCGCCTCTCCGCAGGGGTCATGTGGGCCATTTCCAGCCCCAGACGTTCTCGGGTGAAGTTCAAGGCTGGCTCCCAAGTCACAGCCCTGCACTGTATTTCATTAATTAGCCTCTTGGATGTGGGTAATGGCGGGGTGCAGGGGCGGCTGGTAGCAGGTTCCCCCCGCAGGACGCCTCACCAGTGGCTCCAGCAAGAGCTGTGCTGCTCCCTTGTTTTGTTCCGGTTGCAATCCATGCTTGTGCACTGTCGATATTCCAGTCAGAGGTTACTGGTACACCATCTCACACCAATCCCATGCGCCGGTGTACCGTGTTGTGCTCAGAACGAGTTACAAAGACACGCAGTGGCTTTCGTACGGAGCGCGAAAGCCGGGCCGGAGGGGCCATTGCTGCGCCTTCGCAGGTGATAGGAAACAGGGAAACTTGCTTTACGGGAATGAGTCAAGTGGACTAACATAATTCTTGAGGGATGTTGGTTCAAATTGGTTGTGTAAACTCAACTCCTCACAAACAGCCTCCTGTGGTTCTTCAGTGCCCTTATGATTGCTTAGCTTTTTTTTTTTTCCTAAAAATGATCTAAATAAAAATTTTCCCTGAAAACTGGATCAAATTCTCCTCACTGTACCAAGAAGCAAACAAAAAAGTGAATTGATCAGCATCCTTTTAAAAGGAGCTGTACTTAGACTGGAGGGTATTATTTAACATAACCCCTCTTTTAATCTTCTCTGTTGCACACCAAGCAAGACCAGCTCACTCTTTGACAGCCATCACTTCTAATCCTCTTGGTTTTGTTAATTTTGTCTAATCTCTTTCCAATTTTCTGTAATTTTTTTTTACAGTGTGCCCAAAAGCTGAAGCCACCTCACATGGAGCAGCAGAGAGGAATTACTTTCTGTATCTTTAGTACTAATTATAAGAGCCTGATAAGTTTTTCATTTCTCTATAGCAAACATGTCACTGATTCCTACGCGGTTTGTCATCCAGTAAAACATTCAGATTTTTTTTTCCTTGCTGCATTTATATATTTGATTCTGCATCTTAAGCAGGTTACTGTGAATTTCTTCTTTAGATGCAGAGGAGCCAGCCACAAGCATCAGCACTTGCTTGCTGATATGTGGCTTAAACCCTTTTTTTTTTTTTTTGACCTATAAAATCACAGGTATCTCCTGTGCACCAGCCCCTTCCCTCTTTTCTCTGAACACCCCATCGTCTCTGGATTTTTAAACAAGATAATAAAAGAGAAAAAAATACAGAAAATATGCCCATTACTGGATTCCTTGCAGGGATGTACAACCTGGTTGATGCATCATGACCCAGTGCCAGCAGCGTCTCCTGCAGCCAGTGACCCAGCAGAGATGATAGGGAATGTCAGCCCATGCAGAGTGTGATGCTGGGTTCAGCTATGCCCCCAGAACAGTGGCTTGAGAGAAGGAGGCAGGGATGAACTTGTGTCCTCCCTCTACAATTCCAATGCATAGAAATCTTCCAAAAAAGCTTTCAGGTCACCAGGATGTGGGCTGCTATTCTTGGACTAGTCCAGCAACACTCTTGATCATCATACTTTCAGCCCAGACTCTTAGCAGTGAACTGCCTGAAATGCTCAGCTGTAATGGGGCTGGGCATTTTCCAGACTGATGACAGGATTGAAAACACTTACCACAATTATATATATAACAGTAATTATAATTAGGGAGTCCTGTAATTACAAAGGGACCACTCCTGTAACAATACCACAGGCAACTAGGGGCTGCTGGCACTTGGGACATGGCTCTCCTGTGTCTCCTCCCTCCAGGCGACCTGCAGTTGACTGGGATGTAAATGGATCCTCTTTGCAGCAGTGCGAGGGGCTCAAGGCTTTGATTGCACTGTTTATTTGTCAATAACTGATGCTGGCCTAATTGTAGGAAAATTGAAGAGTGTAATGCAGACATGACTGTTCCAAAACCCTCTAGGCTAATTGATCTGTCTGGACTGTAACTTATGGGGGATAAAAAAAAGCATGAAAAGTATGGGTCATAAAAAGCATGAATGTAGTGGCGCCAAAACTAATGAGTGTTTAGGTGCTGGACTTAACTTTGGTGGAAGAAGACAGTGGCTTATTTATTCTGGTATACTGCCATCACAACCCCATGATGAAGGATGACTGCAGAGGGACCGGGCAAGAGTCTCCACCATAGTACAGAGAAACTGAGGAAAGATTTGGAGAGGCAGCACTCGACCCAGCCGCACAGAGCATGGAGGTAACACCTCAGCCTGTGAAGCTTGCCTGGAGTCCTGCATCTGCAGTCTAGCCTTTTCCCACTGCAGGATGCTTACTGCAGCTGGATGAACAGCTCTGCTCCCACCAGCTTGCTGTGTCTGCAGCCAAGGGCAGGAGAATGGTCAGCACTCCAAGCCGTGACACCCAGCAAATCCCTGCTACAGCCCTGTGCCATCAAGGTGTCACATCACACAGTGGGAGTAGAGGCATTGGAGACATCTGTGCTGTATAAGACAGAGAGAAGGCACACTTTGAGTTCAGCACATTTACAACCAATTAAATCATTATTTGTTTGGATTGCAGGAACTAGGAGCTGGACATGTGTGGTCAGCACTGTCTCTGCCATGGTAGAACTGCCCTGACCAGCTCCTCTTAATTTCCCCTTGAAACAGCCATCATATACCTCCCTTCCTGCCCTCCACACCCTCACTGCAGAGCATGTTGCATGAAGAAAGCCATATAGCGCACAGGGACCTCACCATCCTTCCAGATGAAGGATGCTACCTAACAGTAAAGATATTACTGTGATTATTTTTGCAATAGCATATTGCTCTGTGCATTCTGGACTCTGCGGACCACATCCACGCCTGGTGTAACGCCATGTTAATTTGCTGTGGAAATCATTAATTGGGTAAGGAACAGCTGGTGCTCTGCTTTAAGTGAAGCTGATTGGGTCAGTAAGTAACTGTTTGGTAAAGCGATCTACAGCAGGTACAGCCCTACCTCTCTCTGCACTCCAGAGGGGTTTCAGTTCTTGTCCCAGTGACCCTTGGAGGAAGCAGCAAGATTTGGCCATGAAACATTAGGGAGTTTTAATCAGTGCAGTTCCTTTGGGCATTATTGCCTGAATTTTAATATTTTGAATAATAAAGGATGATTTTAAATTAAATTTGTGGGCTTACCATCTGTGTGTGCTTGGCCTTGTTTTCCTCTGCTTTGGCAGTCCCTTGACTTTGTTCTTTCCAAGTTGCAGCAAAAAGGAAGGGAAGAGAAAAGAGGGGAGGGCATCATGAGAGGAACCTTTTGCTATTCCCTTTGTCCTGCAAGATCCTGGCAGCAGCAGCCGCCTTTATTGCAGGTGTGTTTCACAGCACTGAACACACAAACCACCTCTGACAGCATCAGCGCTTGTGAGAGTAAAACAGGGACCCCACACCCAGAAACATCCCAGTGGCTCAGCTCAGCCTCACCATTCCAGCTTGCTCATGACAGTGGTGTGCTCTGCACAGGGTGCTGGCATCTCAGCTAAAGGGGGTTGGAGTTCAGGGGCCTGGGGGACCTGGGAACAGGATGGCTCCATGCAGCCTGTGGGCAAAGGGACTGTTTTTAAGACAAAGGAACATTGGCACTCAGTCATGCAAGAGCAAAAGAAGAGAGTCCAAGACCACATAGCATGAATTATGTTCACTGCATGGCTGGAGCAGGACAGTGCCCATTACCTGGTACTAAAGAGATGTGCAAGGCTGCACATATGGAGGGGATGAGCAGAGAGAGTAGTTTGTCTGCAGAGAAACCAGAACTGTCAGACTATGGATTGACATTATGGGTTGAGCTGAATTTATCCCTTGTGCTGCTGAAAAGGGGAGCTGCATCCCCCACTCCTGTCTCTGGCAGCCACATGCTTCCTTCTCTCACATTGTGCCAGCTCTGACACTTATTTGCTAGCATGGTGAACAGTTTTAATTCACTGTAGTGGCAGAAAAATTGTAATCAGGAAATGCAAACTAAATACTTCTTTGTTGTTAAGTCAAACTGGCTTTTCTTGTGATCAGACGAAAGTGACAGAGCTACTGTGAGGGCAGGTAGGAATGGCACTCCAGGGCAGGGGAGGGTAGGATGAGGCTGGTCCCTCTCAGTGATGGGGATTTGCTCATTCAGAAGATACCAGCTGAAAAACCTCTTTTCTTCACACTGTCAGTGTCTCTTGACCCTCCTGGGTGCTGAGAGCCCTCCCTGCTCACACAGCATCATCACTGTCATGAGACTCCAGATGGCCGAGGCAGAGAGCTATGTCTCAGGACAATGTCTCAGGAAGGCCAGATCCCTGGACTTGAGAATCGTCACAGGGATCCTGAGCTCATTTCCCATTATATCACTGGGGCTACATGGCTGTGCTTCCCAGCTGATTCCACTTGGCTGCTGGGAAGCAGGAGCTGCTGAAGCCCTGCTCCCCATCCTCTCCCTAGACTCTGTAGGTACCATAGTTAAAACATGGATTAAGAGAAATCAAGGTGACAGTGATGTTCTTGAGCAGGGGCTATAGCACTTGTCAGCAGCCTTCCCAGTTTTCTCCCACAACCTTGCCAGAGGCCCTGGGCTGCCCTGGGGGGCTGTGCATATGCAGAAGCAAACACCCCGACTCACAGCCAGCCAGGTCCCCTTGAGCACAGATCTGGAAATGCTTCTCACCCCCAAAAGCAGCTTTGTTGCTCACTGAGGCCTGGCCCACTCTAGCACTTGCAGCACCTTCCAACAACCCATCCTTGAGAAGGCAGCAATGACAAATTCATTGGACCTTCAGCAAACATGAGAACCATGGAGAAGCATCACTGGGAGCTCAATGTCACTGCCTTGAGTGTGACAAAGAGGGAAGAAAGATTTCTTCTTAAGAAGATGAAAAACAAAACCAAACCACCAAACCTGACCTGACAGAACAAAAACAACCCCAACAAGTACCTCGTAGTCAGAAATGCCTTTTAAAGCCTCATGAATATTTAGCTTGTCCTCATGTAAAATATATGACTTTGTGTAAGGATCAGGCAAAGGAGGTGCATGATTTTTTTCTGATTTATGGGCCCAGCAACGGATTATTCATAGCAGAGCAGCTGTGTGGAAAGATTCATCCACTGCAAAATGTGATTGTACATCAGGCAGTGTGAGGGAACAGAGCTATGACTAATGGCTACTTTACATATAAATGAGAAGGTTTGTGCTAGGAACTGTAAAAAAAAAAATACAATCGTTCAGCTGACAGGCCCGGCCTCTTTATCGCAAGCACGGCACAGGGGCTGGGGAAAGACAGGAACAAGCCTGCCTGAAGGCTCTGCCTTCCCTCACATCCTCCAACATGCAATAAATAAGGCAATGGCAGTCAAGGCTTCCAAGGGCCAAATTCATTGCTGGTGTCGATCTGCAGGCTGCAATGGGGGAAGGCAGATGTGGCTCCTTCTGGTTCAGATGTTCCTGGAAGTCCCTCTTGGCAAGACGCTGCTTTGAGCATCATACTCGAAGGCAGAGGGGCTTAGGGTGGGGGGCAGTGTGAGCTGGGGTGCTCAGCACAGCCCCAGCATCAGCCCTTCACTTCCCCTCCTTACTGTGATCACTCCCCCACGCTTGCTCTCCTAGCCGAGACGGGTTGTCTAGACGTTGCAGATGTGGACAGATGTTGGGGCTGTAATTTATAACAATGGCCTCCAGAAGGCAATTCCAATTTGTTTCGCTAAAGCTTTAAGTTACAGGCAGCAAGATCTCCTGTAAATACTCTTGACTTACATAGTAAGTACATGAGTTTGCCTGGTGAAACCCACTTGCTGCAGCGATCCTAGCTTTCCCTGTGCCTTGGAGGGACATTACAATTCATATGTCCAAAAGTAAATGCCCTCTGCCATGGACCCAATGAATCTGAGTGATCCAAGCTCCAGGTGCTGACACACAGGCAGTTCAGAGGTTGCTTTTCCAGCATCATTCACCTGCAGAGCCAGCCCCCACTCCCCATGTGCTACCTTGCTCATGGAACTTGTCCCTGTCCTTCAGTACCTGAAGGACAATTCAGAAAAGGAAATTACCCTTTAAGAGGCTCCCTAGAAGGAAACCTCTCCTGAAAGCAAAAAGACCCCCACAAGAGAACTTTCCCTCTAGGGAACCTTTTAAATCCAAAGGGAAACAGAGCACACTGCCTTGCCTCTGCCAGGCTCCTACCAGTCCAGTTCAAAGCAGCTCAGAGTAGATGCAACGAAGTCTTCTCCCTTAATTGGATACTATCCAATATCCCAAACACACTCTTCTCTCTTCTCTAACCCTCCTGTAAAAGATGACCACAGTTCCAGCTTTGCAAACCTGGTGCAGATATCATCACAAAGTGAAGGACATCCTAAAAGCAGTGAGCCCACAGCCACGAGAGGAAAAGAGCACACCAGGAAGAATGCAGTCATGATCAACTAGTTTGTGCACTTTTGCAATTCAGAGCCTGCTGGCTCAGGGTACTGCTCACAAGGGAGAGTACCATTCCTTTCTCCATCACCATTTCATAGGGCCTACAGTTCTTCTGCTTGTTCTTAACCCAGAGCTTGGGTTTTCTTGCAAAGTCTGAGGGGAAAGAACAGGAGCCCTCAGCAATTATTCGCTCTTCCAATTATGGCTGTTCAGGTTGTTCCTAAATTGAACAGCACAGACTTTTTTACCACTTCTGAAGGAGTTGGGGCACTAAGGTACTGCCGTGACTATATTTGTGTGTAGGTGGTGCATGGTTACCTAGAGAGGCCTGTGTTGAACTGGAAGCCACTCCAGCAGTCCCTGATAAATTACAAAAGCTGGTACTAGCATACAGCAGCCAGACAGGGCCCAGAGATCCCGCCCTATAGGAGTTTCAATCATGCTAGATGCAGTACAAAACAAAACAGATCACCACCTTAAGAAGCAGTGAATATTCATTTCAGCCAACAGTTTTCTATCTATGCAAGGCTGTCTGTCCCATTGAACCATGTGACTTGGGCATACTAATGCGAACATGTAGAAAAGCTCTATATGGATAAGACCACAAGGAAAGAGACAGGAGGTTACATCTTGCTCATAAGATGTGAAGGAGACTGGGTTATAGCCTATGGCTGAAAACCCACCTTCAAGAGTCCCAGCACAGGACATCAATCAAGAAGTTAAAAACATATGCATATAAACCAAAGAGCATACAGTGTGTAATACACCAAGTAGGACAAGTTTGGGACAAGTTGTGCCTTGAAAACTCAGTTTTCATCTCAGGGATGAAAGCTGGAGCGCAGCCAACCACTATGGCAATTTCACCCTGAAGTGAGGTTATAGAGAAACAAAACTTTATGAAGTCTAAGAGCCACAAAGTGCTTCAATTAAAGCACATTCCTGTGAGGTTTGGTTGGGATTAGAGACATGCTCCCTTTGGATTTGCAGCTGCAAGTCTGCAGCCATGTGCTACCCTGGGAGAGTTTGAAAGAGAAACCCACTGGTCTCCCAGAGGGGTGGGAAAAGAGAGCAAAGCAGCACAACTGTGCTTTGTAAAATTTCTACCACTTTTGTTCCAGAGTTTGCAATTAAAGCAATGGGAAAACACAATTTTCAGGTTTTTGGCCAAATTAAAGTCTTCCTTTCCCCAGCCCCCAAAAGTTTAATCTCAGATTTAATGAAACATTTAATTTGAGGCAATATATCTTAATTTGGGGGGAAGCAATTTTTTGAATTAAAGTAAATAAAGTAATAAATTATTTATTGTTCTTTAATTTGGAAATGTTCAGCAGAGCTATCAGCTGAATTCAAGGTGAAACAAATGTCTGAGACCTCATTTAGCTTCATCAGCAAAGTGTATTTGGTTCTTCTTTCAACTCAGTGTGGGACAGGAGGTGTTATTGCAGGAGAGACTTTTCTAGGAGGGTATCAGGCTTTCAGCACTGCTCATTTTGCAGCCACAAAGGCACATATCCATATTGCTTTGCATGCCTGTGAGTATCGGTGTTGTGGAGGCAAAAAATATTCTTATTCTATTTCTTATTCTTATTCAGCCTTATTCTACAGGCAGCATCCAGCCCAGGCAGAGGGATGGTTGCACCCATGGGAATCTGACTTGGAGACCTTTTTGTGCCTAGAAGAATGGTGTGGGGACTAGCATCCAAAAGCAGATTCACTCCCTGTTTGCTTTAAAACATGTGCCAGCTGCAAATTACATACCTGATACCTACACCCTATCCAGCCACAGCTGAATCCTGGCCTGGAGCTGTGCTGCTCCGGCCCAGGGAGAAAACCCAGCAGATTTTCATGAGAGGGGACTGGATCAGCACAGGACTCATGTCTCACCTGCACACAGAGCTTTGTGCCCTGAACCAGCTTCCAGAGTAAAATGCAGACCCAAACACTGCTTTTGCCCAGCCACTTCAGAGCTGCATCCTTCCTGACCCAGAATTTCCAGAGCCCATTTGGGATCCTACCTGCTGATGGAGAAGGAATCCAAGGTTGGGGTACAGAGATGACCCGAAGGGAGCAAACCAGTTAGAGTCTGCTGCTACCCCAGCAGACGAGATGATGTGGGCTTGGGACCAGCCAGCCCCATGGGCATGGAGCCTGAGGACAGCACTGCTGTTTCCAGGGGGCTGGACTGGACTGCTCCCTCCCCTGCTTGCTCAAGCATTTCCAATTAAACCCTGTGGAATTCAATCTCTTAATAAACTTCTGTTTCCTTGCCAACTACCCTCCGGACACCAAGACGCTATTAATCCAGACGCAACAGGAAAGGGCTATTTTTTTCTGCAAACTTTCTGACTGAAGAGGCAAGCACGATCCCCCCTAGCAGGATCTGAGCCATTAGGATCCAGGAAAATTAACTGCAAATAAACATTTGGGGAGGGGAAGGGGGCGAATGGGGCTACCAAGCCACAGCAGAAAGGATGTGCCCACATGCATGGGCTTTCTGAAACCGCCAAACACCCGCAGTTACTGACTGATAGGTGCCTGTACTTGGGACCCAACATGGAAATTGGGAACTTGTGTTCTGCTGTGAGCATGTGGATTTTCAGGGATACTGCCCCTTATCTCCATACCACCTCAGGTCCCTTCTCATGCATCCCAGGCATGCAGTTCTGGGAGTGGGAAAGATCTAACAGCTCCTTCCTTCCCCATCACTTGCAGCGCTCAGTGTGCACATGCAAGGGAGCTGTACAGCCCCCTCTCCTCCAGCCTGGAGTCCTCATCCCCTCGTGCTGCATCTCCATTGCACAGACCCATAAGATTAATGCAGCCATCTCGCCTTTCCCAAAGCTCTGGTTGCAGCTTAGCAAGGCAGAAGCCTCCTTCTCCACTCTCCTCTCCCTGACAGATGCCTCAGAGCCCGGGGCCGCAGTTAAGGTGACAAGACTCAACAATTCTTTATGAACATTTCATTCCCGCTCGCTACACGACGTAAATTAGATGGTGTGTTACATTCGGGCAAGAAGCACGATATGTCACTCTGGCGCCGGCCCATTGGATGGAGAGGCTAATCCTGCCGTGAATTTCATTACTGCTTTTATGCCATCGGAATTAGCTCGATAACAGCGAGCCTGATTGTCTTTCACTAGGGGTTTGCTGGGGCACAGGAAGGCTTCCTCCCTGATGAGAGCACTATGGAGTGACCCTGCTCTGTGGCCACATATTGCACCTTTGCTGAGGCAGGGAGGGAGCAGTGTCCAGCTCATGGGGAGCTCTGACATTCCTTCTCCACAGTGCTAGGATAAATAAGATTGAAGGAGCCCCTTGCATGGCTGGGTGACCAGAATGGTGGTAACCTCCCCCCTGCCCATAACAGGAGAGCGTTTTGTCCCCCCTCTCACTTTTACATATACACAAGAGGTTATCCTGGGGATGATCTTGCTACAGTGGATTCCTCCTTTTTCCCAGCACACACCACACCAGGCACTCAAAAACCAAAGCCTGGACCCTGAGAGCCAGGGATGTGGGCTGTGACCCTGGCTGCAGCTGGGCCAAATTCAGTTCTCATCAGTCTCTACCCTCAGGGGTTTCATGCCCTTGGCCAGTGTAAGAGGAGATGAAGGAGATGCACAGAGCCACGTTTCCATCACTGCCTCCAGGCTGCTTATGCACCAATGCTCAGGCTCAGTTTGGCTGAGCTAATTCTTGAAGCATCGTCATGGAAAATACAAAGAGTTTGGGTGACGCAGAGAAGGTGTTGACTTTAGTGAGTGAAGCTGGACAAGTTGAACCCATCTTGTATCTATTCCTACATCTCTCCTGTTCTAGAGCTACTGCTAACCATGGAACAAAGCCAGAAACACAAAAAACTTCCCAAAGAGCCAGCACTTATCTAAGGTGAGATTGCCGAGAGGCCAGAAGCTGATGGGGTGGCTCCAAACAAGAAGTGGCAGAGAGAAATGTGGAAACACCCAAAGAGCCCAAGTGAAACATGAATGTGGAGCTGGCTGCATGCACACTGTGTCCACTTTGCAAGTTGTTCTGTTCCTGGTAAGACAAGAAGTCTCAGAAACGTGCCATAAACTGTCCCCTGATACCACCCAGCCATTGGGAGTCCCCTCTGAACGTGGCCACTGTGTTTCACAGACACTATGGCATCACTTCTCCAAACCTAGCTTCTGGTAAGCCTTTCTCCCTGAGACTGCGTGCTGTGGCAGCCCCAGTTCATTCTCTCTCCTATCCCCTCTGCCCACACCCAGTTTTACACCCCCACCAAGCTCCCTTTGCTACTTCTCTCCCAAGGTTAGGTGTCCTCATTCACTTAACAAGCAAACACATGCTTGCCCATGTATTACTGAAGCACTTGACTTTTCTCCTGGTGCCTCCCAGCACTGCTGCCATTTACAGAGTTTTAAATGTCAGTGTGATGCCCTCCAGGGGTCCAGAGACTGAGCTGCAAAACACTTGAAAGCTGCAGATGACATGGTGATGGCTGCCAGACTGATCCAATCAGTTCTGCAGCCTAGCACAGTTTCAGAAACAAAATTGCAGGAGCAGGGATAGAGACACAAATTGATGATCACCTTCCACATTCCATCTTCTCAGAGCATCCCCAAAGCCCAGGCTGTGTGGTCCTGCATGGCTCCACCCTCCAAACAGCCTCCATCTCTCCAGTGCTGTGTGCAGCCCTTGGAAAATGCACAGGAGGCTTTAAAGCTAATGTACCAGCAGGAAAAAACCTCTCATGACATTCCCAGGTGGAAAGTCCAAGTACATTTCAACTCTTGAAATACCCTGTACCACCAGACCCACCCCTCTGCTCTCCTTCTGGCCATCCCAGTGTCTTGTACCAGGGCAGCTTTGCATGATCCAATACTCAAACCATTGGTGCAGGCTCTTCACTTCAGAAGATCTCCCAGGGACTGAAGGAGTCCTCATACATGAGGTGCCATACAAACACGGCATGGAAAAAAATAAGACCTCCTTCCCCCAGGCCAGAAAGCTCATATCTCTAGCTGGCAAAGAACCATGTTGCACCTCCCAGGAATCAAATCTGTCTGGCTGGGGTGTTAACAAAGGCCAAGATAGATTTGAAACCCATCCCTAAGGGTGCATCTGAGAGCAGTAATAGTCCAACTATACAGCACAGCCTAGAAACCCAGAGAGAGCTGGTGATAACCCTCTCTCAGGACCGTGAGGATGCACAGATTTAAAGCACATCTATTAGTCAAAGTGCTCTCCCCTTAGGTAAGCACTTTGGGAAGCTTGCCTAGTCCCTTGCAGTAATACTCCATTAGTCCTTCACTCTAAATCTAATTAGGGGGAGGAGGAGGAGGAGTGGGAGAGGATGGAGAAGAAGGGGAAGAAGTTAACAAACCAATTTGGGATTATGAACTACATGAGAGGTATGTCAAAGACAGAAAAGAATAAAAGCAGCCAAGACTCAGATGTTTACAGGACAAGTGCCTGAAAGGTACATAGGAACAAGGTGTAGGAGAAAAGGGTTCCTGATCTGTCTCTACAAGGACAGGGCAGGATGCAGCCTTTCCCCTGGAATGGAAGCCCATTGCCAGCAATTCTAGGGGTCTGCATTTTTGGTTTCCACTGGGATGAAAAGAAAGCAAAGCAAATTATAGTGAATATATAAACCAATATTTTGTCTATAGCCTTCTTGCCAGAGATTTCCTCTCTTCCACTACTGAGATGGACACAAACATGCCCACAAAGGGCAGGGCCTGGGCAAGGGAGCTCAGACAAAACCAGGATGGGTTTGTGGCATGTCATGAGAGGTGACACGTGAACCCCAGAGGGCAGAGAGCGCCCTTTTTCTGAGAACCACTGGGGTTCAGGCATCACTGTTAGAGCAATGTCAGTCACTGCTTTTCCCAGCTTGGATACTTCCCCAAACCTGGAGGTGCCCAAACCTGGAAGCAACTCACCTGTGATAGGGGACAGGATCTAGGTGCATCCAGCAGGAATAAGTCACTGGAGAAAGCAACTGTTTGGGCACTCACAGAGCTCATGACCCTCTGTCACGCCCCTCCCAAAGTGTCCAAGCGACAGCAATGAGGGCAGGAAAGCTGGGTCATACCCAGCACCCAGTCCAGGACCTGGGCCAGTCCCACCAGCACCAAGCATTGCTTCCCTCCCCTCCAAACCTCTCCTTTTTCACTGTCCCCCAGGCTCTGGGCAGAGACTGTTTTGCAGAGGCAAGCCTCTCAGCAGCAGAGAGTAGTCTCGGCTGGATTTGTCCCCAGACACTAGAAAGACTTGGACAGATCATCCATCGTGCAGCCCAACACAGCTGAGACAAGGCCAGGAGCTGTGCAGAGCAAAAATAAAAAAGTCACTGGGACTCCCCATATCATATATATATCAGCCAGCAACGGCTCCATCGGGAACAAAGGTATTCAAGCATTGGAAAGAGAGTGCTTAGCAGTAAAATAGGTCCTGGAAGCCCTCGGGCACTATTTACTGGGGAATGAATCTACCTTGGTGACTGATTGCAGCCTTTTAACCTGGATAAATCAGATGACAGATAAGAGCATCTCGCAGGTAGCCCTGCTGGCAGGTACCTCCGTTACAGCCCCATCCATTTCAGCCAGCTCTGTCACCCACCAGGGGACACATCCCCTGCTGTGGGTGGAATCAGTGGGCAGAGGTGCCTGCCAGTTTTTGGAGTACCTCTGCTCTCTTCTTTATGGCAGGGAAAGCAAAAGAGCCATTGCCAACTCAAGAGGAGGCAGAGGCAGCTGAGACGCTGAGGACTCAGCCCTGCCTGGCTCTGAAACCCCAAAGCATTCCACATCCCAGGACTGGAGCACTGCTGGGTGGTGGAGAAAAGAGAAGCACAGGTTTCTGAAGTACACCATCCCAGCATGCTTTTCTCATCTGTGGAGAGCAGTTTCCAGGCTGCAGCAGAGCCACTTGCAGTCTCTGGATCGGTCCATCTCACACCTGAGAGAGAGCAGAGATAAAGCCACTCCCAGGGCCACCCAGACTGCAGGGACAGCCACCAGCTGCGGAAGAGGCTTGATTTATATAAGGACACTTACAAGCCAGGAGTGCTTGCAGACAGGAGTGAACAGGCAGCCTGTCCCCATCTTTTATTTTAAGCAATGCCCTGTCTGCCACCCCGCATTACATCCTAACCAGGAGGGTTCAGTACCAGCTTTTGCTGCAAGTGTTTTTGTAATACTCAGCTTCCTTGCTCACTCAGTCCTGGAAAGGGGTTGTAGGGACTGAGTCTCCCATCTCCCTGTGTGGCTCTTCAGCAAAGCACTCAGGAGCAGTGGCAACACACCACAGTGACTCTGTGAATGTGGTAACCCCTGGCTATATGCTTTCAGGCTGAGGATGTTCAGGGCTGATTTTTTGTGCATCCATCCTGCCAGGTCAGCTCTGTCAGTAAAGCATTGGCACAAGTTAACAGCAGCAGAGGCTGCCCTGTGCAGTCTGTCACCCCTCACACACAGCAAGAGATCTGTAGCACAAATTAGGATGCCTCTGCTTCTCTCTGCTGTCCTGACTGTTTTTCCCCTTTGAGCACTCAAAACTTCCAAGTGAGCAAGACAACTCACTTGACTTCCACAATTTCAGCCACAACACCTGCAATCACTCTCTGCAAGGTCTAGGCAACATCCTACCCCATTTCTGTTCCTAACTCCTTTTATTGCTGCTTCAGAAATGCTTTGGAGAACCCTACTAATTCAGTGTTTACCCTACAGCTCTCCTTACACAGCAAAAGGTGATGGTCAAGAACACAGGCATTTCAACAACCACTTGTTAGCAGTTAGTGCTTGATGCATCCCTTACCTTATGAAAGGAGAGCCAGCTCACCCACAAGCACCTTTCTGGAGCAGAGCAGGCAGAAACCCTGCCTCCTTTGTAGGACACACAGGCAGCTTTCTTCCTGTCTCCCACTTCATAGATTTTAAGGAGAAGAGGCACAAACAGGTGTTCTTGCATCTTATAACCCAATCCTGAGCTCTATGGCTCTCCCCAGCACAGCTCCCCCCCCAGGACCAGCTGCTGATGTTCAAGAGAATTAATGACCCACCCCAAGATAACCCTATCCGAAGCACTGGGTGGAGAGGAGTTAAAGGAACAGTGCTTGGCTTTGGTATGAGCCTGGGCTTAGAGAACCTCACAGTGCTTCAAGCCACCGCTGTCCCCAGATAAGAGACTTCCACTGAAAACTTTGGTGACAGAGAACAAATGGGGGCAGATTTGAGGGAACTGAGCTTTGGTTTTGCATGTTGGATCAGCATGGCCTGGAAAGGGCAAAACTGCTTCTGGTTTTCTGTGCTTTGGCATGGCAGTTTCTGGAGGGAGAATGAGAAACAAGATCAAACCAACACATCTGGCTTGAATTCCTGTGTACAGGAGTGCTCCCTTCTATGCCATCCCCATGCCAGCTGGGTGCCAGCTCCAGCCAGAGGTGCACTGAGCAGGCACAGGGCATTTGCTGGGGCTGGAGACACAGCAGGACATGCAGCACTCAGCACAGTTGTGCCTCAGGTACACTGGAACATATAGAGTGATGATCAGTCTGATGGAAATCACCAAAATCAGTCAGGGGTCCTTTCTGGCTGGTTTAAGCACTTCAGGCTGCAGCTCTGGAGATGCAGAAATGAGCAGGAACCCTAGGTCAGGGTTATTTCCTAAAAGGCTGCAAAAGGTTTTTCTCCTCTACAGTATGCCTTAATGACATTGGCAGCACTGAGACCCAGAAGAGGATGGGTCTGATGCAGCAAGTTGCTTTTCAGAGGGAAAATCCAGTCAATTCCCTGGGACAGCCCTGCTCCATGTAGTGGATTGGATTAGGAACCTGATGCCCTTTGGAATTACTCAAATTTTTTTTGTGATAGGGTTGTTTTTAGTCGGATTGCTTCCCTGATCTGGCCTCCGTGCATCCTCAGGGACAGCAGACCTGAACGGGGTTAGACAAACAGCTTGGCTGAACGGCAGGGGTGAACTGCCGAGGGTGCCCCGGGGCAGGATTAATCCCGGCTTGACACATTTCCCACACACCAGAGCCTCAGAGCAGAGATGGGAAAGCTCCAGGGAGGCAGGCAGGGACTGGGGGGCTTCGGGGACCAAAACTTACCCCTTTACCCAACCACACAAGCCACAGCGTGTCCTTGCTCTGCTCCAGGTACATGATGCAGACAAGGCAAGAAGCCAGCTGCTGCCTGTCCGTCCAGCCAGGACTGTCTGTCTAGCTGTCAACGTATCCAGGAGAGTAAAAGAGAGATAAAGGCATGTGTGTGAGGACTAGAGAGCACCGGGGATCCACCCAGAGCCTGACCTCCCCCCTCCATCAGAGATCGCCCCCTGGAAGCCATATTCAGCCATCATTAGTATGCAAAGACTGTGATCCGAGAGACGGGGAGAGAGAAAGAGAGAGGGAGGGAGGGGGGAGAGAGGGAAGAGAGAGAGAGAGAGAGAGAGAGAGAGAAAGCCAGTTGTTTTATTCATGGCTGGTGATATTATAGACTGAGTGAAAATCACATTATCGTAATGGGAAAGTTAGAGTTGCCGTGATGATGCCCTGAAGCTTGTGTGCTGATTGGGGTGTGATTGCTATCTGTATTTATATGTAGAAAGCAAAGTTCACTGCCAGTTCAAGATGGTGGAGCCTGCTTCTTCATGCTACATAATTCTTCAGTAGGGAGAAACTAAGAGCTGCGGCAGGGTGGCAGCGATGGCACGGGGGGCTCCTGGAGAGCAGGGCCATGAGCAGAGATGGAGAGATGGTATGTGCTGCCTGCCAGGATCCTGGCACAGGGCTGCCACCACGCTGTGACCAGGGTGGGGAACCATGGGTGCAAGCGGGATGGGGGGCCACAGGTGTGAGCACCCAGGTGTGTTTGTGTGTGAGTCAGTCTTACAGCCCTGGTTGTTGGTGATGCTGGGGGAGGCTTAGCTGCAGTTCCAGTTTTGGAGGTACAGCATGATGGCAGGTATGGAGCAGCAAGAGAAAGAAGCAATGCGAATGTTGCGCTGCAGTTTGCAGGCTGCATGGGGATGCACATGGCTCTGCGGACATGAGTTAATGATGCCTGCTGATATTTTTTGTGAGATGGAGGCTCAGTGTGACAACCTGTGGACCCTGCATGTCCTGACTGTCATCCAACTTTCTCCCTCGACCCCCAAAGGCTTCTTGGAGGGAAAAGCAGCCTTGCTCTTTGGACCTTCCTGCTCCAACCTCCAGCCTCTGCCATGGCACCTGGGATGGTGATGGGTTTCTGTGCAGCAGCAAGTGGTGGGGACACAGGTAAATCCTTACGGCATAAATCCACCCACAGAAAAAGATGATGTTTAAAGACATCTTAAAACTTCAAGCACACTCCTCCTCTGCTAGTCCTGGCACTTATGTCTGGCTGCTGCAGGCCCTGTTCCCCATCCTGCCCAGGCAACCTGGAGAGCCTGTAAGCCCAAAAGCATACTAAGGACCAAGAGCTGTTATCCCTCATACAGCAGTACTTGGGAAACACCCTCCTGCAGGATGAAGGCTTGCCATGGCCACTGGCTCCCCCAGGAACTCATATAGATGAGATTCAGGGGTCAAAATTCCTTGCCCTCCTGAGGAGGGCTCAAGCAAGTGCCTTCATGCTGCAGCACAATGGGACTTTCAGTCACCACTTCGGATTTTAGATCCCAAAATGAGATACATTAAAAAGACAGACCATTAACTGTACATCTGTCAGCATTAACACTGAGGTTACACTGGCATTCGGGCATTCTCTGCCACCTCCTCCCAAGGACACACCTTCCAGCAAGCTCCTGCCTCTGCAGAGGTGTGTTGGTGTCCAAGGGGTGCATTCACCTCCCGTTTCTGGAGTCTGTTTGAGAGAATTACAAAAATCCAAGTTTGAGGGAAAATGGTGTGTTTATCAAACCACAGAAGAGTGAAATAAAAATAGCCAATGTTGCAGATGGAAAGTGAGGCAGATCATTGGAGAAATGGGAAAGAACAGAGGAATAGGCTAAATCCTCTCCTTTCTTTGCTGGGTTTCAAGAGGGTTTATACCACTAAATGTGCCCAACTCCCACTAGAGAGCCTTCTCCATCCGTCATTTCACCACGGGCCTCCCATCTTGCTGTTGGATTTCCCTTTCAACCCCTCATGAGGCCTTGCAGCACCATGGTAGGAATTTCTTGTGCATCTCCAAACACTTCATGCTTTGTTGTGATCTAGGGTCGTTTGCAAACACACCTCAGATACATTAAATGCTCTTCTGAGGTGATGCTGTCACACCCACATTTTGCACTGGTGCAAGTTAATGACACAAGGTGCAGGGCCCAGAGCAGTGTCCCCCAGATCTGCTCTCACAGGGGCAAGGCATAGCCTGAGAAGAGACAGGCAGAGGCCAGGCTGTCCAGGCCTGTGTGGAGAGCTGCAGCAGAGCAGAGGAACTGTGGGATGCAGTGTGCTCCACAGGGACTGTTCAGCCCCAAGGTCAGAGGGAAGGACAAGTTTCCCTTTCCAGGCAGAGCTCAGCTCTGGCCCTTCCAAGGACACATGGTGGCAGAGCCAGCTCCTGGGTGCCAAACCCCCTGTGCCCTCAGCACACCAGATGGATGCTCATGTTCCCGAAAGAGCAGCCGTTACCTGCTGAGGGAGTCAAATGTGGCTCCAAACTGTGCCATGCTGCAGAGCAGAGACTGCCTCCGACCCCACCTGTCCCCTCTACCAGCCAGCACAGCGAGGCTGCCAGCCAGGATGCCCCGTGTATCAGACACGGGGTTGGCTGGGACAGAAGGACAAGGAGCTGAGATGGGCAGGAGGCAGCAAGGGGCTGCCTGGATACACTCAGAAGTGGGAGAGCATGAAGGCTGCTGGCTGGGCTTTAAGGCAGGAGAAGAGGTGGCAGTGGGGCACTGTGGAGCTGGGAACAGGGACAGTAGAGGATGAGTGAAGGTCAAGCGGTGGGCACAGCCAGCTGGGGAGCATCTGTGGGGGGGAAATGCAGCCCAGGGCACCTTGCGACTGCCCATGCTGACTGCTAATGGGAACTGCCTAAATAAGTGCTTGTGAGCTCCAGCATCAGGCTCTCAAGTCCTGGCTCCCCATTCCCAGGTATGGCATTCCTGCTGGCCATGGGAGTCAGCTGTGCCTGTGGCAGGCTCCAGACAGCCCCTCTCCCCTCCCAAGCCACAGGGAACGCCAGGCACAAGGGGAGAGGGGCTGCTCCGAGCTGCCTTTGTGCCACACAGGTTCTGCCGTGGCCAACACCCCGACACCACAGCCTGCCCACCTCCTTCCCTGTGCGCAGGCATTTGGCTGAGTGCATGTATGGATGTGGGACACACACACGCTCCCTGCACACATGGGCTTGTCAGCAGAGTGAACAAGCATGCACATGTGCATGCAAGAGGAAGTCACCCTAGCTCCAAAATCATCGTTTCCCTCCCCTGACTTCCCCCAGTGCTTAAGACATGGCATCCCTGCTCATCTCTGTTGCTGGTGCATGCAAACAAATAAAGAAAACAACACCTCACAGACAAAGACTTCAGAAAAAACCTACACAAAAAAGGTTTCCTCCTGCCAAACACTTGCACAGGGTTCTGCCACACACAGGAACACACTGTTGTCCCAACACGTGGGATCATCCCAGTGTGCATCCAGTGCTATACAAACATCTCAGCCCAAACCTCGGCGGGGTTTGCTCTGTGTAGAGACATCACCCACGCACCCAGGCACAGCCGACCCGTGTGTGAACTGGGTAGTGTGAGCATGGCAGGCACAGGCTGTGTACCTTACACTGATCAAAGTGTTGTAGAGGTCTGGGTATTCCCATATGCACATGGGTGGTTGCAGATACACACACAGACACACAGATGTTTTGTTACCACAGGTGCCCCAGCCAAGATGCCCATGGCTCCCCTTTTCCCAATGCACTGCCTCTCTCCTCTCCTCTCCCTGCCTTATCCGTTTTTCACAGTTTAACCAGAATCAGCAACTTCTGTCACCTGCTGCTACCTGACGCGTCCCTTCCCGCACTGGCTAAATCTGTTTGAACCCACAGATGTGTGATTAAACACGGCGAGTGTTAGTGGTGAAGCACCGCTGCGCGCTCCCCGTATGGCTGATGAGCGTGCAGCTGGAGCAGAGCTCCCTGGGGTACCCTGCTGCTCGCTCAACACGCGCCAGGTCGGGGGGGAGGAAGGTGTCAACATGGCGGGGAGGGTATTTAAGCATTAAGCCATTTCTTTTCCCTACAAGGATCCTGAAACTGCAGCTTTTCCTGCCTGGATGTGTCTGGCTGAGCCTCTGATGGGAAGATTGGAAAAACTTTCCCTTGTAGGAGAGCAGGAGAGGACAGGGAAGGGGCAAATGTGAAAGGAGAGGAGAAAACTGTGTACAAAATAGCAGAGGGAGCTGCCATGTCTTCTCTCAGCCTTGCAACACAGAATTCAAGGGGGTTCTAAGGGAACCAAACAGCAGAGCGCATGGAGGTGACACAAGGAGCTTGACTGTGTACCCTCCGCCATGTGATGGTACCGAGACCAGACCAAAAAAAAACATATCAGCCTATGTTTCTAAAGCTGATGGAAACCTCGCAGGCTCCAGAATGCAGATCATCCTCTAGCTCCTCTCAGCACGTGTTCCCTGGATCCTGTGGGGTTTGGGATGCAGAGGACTCCCCTGGCTTATGTAGCTTATCGCCCAAGAGAAGCCAAACTGGCTCCAATGTGACCTGTGCTGCAGGAAAAGAGGGAGGCAAAGGTGCCTTTATCCAAAACATTAGAAAAAAGCTGTTAGTGACTTTCCCAAACAGAGCAAATCATGACCTCAAAGAAGGGCACCTCACTCTCTTTCCCAAACCCAGCATTGTGAAGCATTTTTGGGTCAGATTTAAGAGGCATCAAGAGGCATCTGAGTGGATCCCAGCAAAGGAAAGGAGATGTTTCATGTTTGCCTCAAACAAATAACAACTCTGAGGTTTCTTGCAAGGCTGGTCCAAGGTGCAGAAATACACTTGTGTAATGCAAAAGGAACCTTTTCCTGCAGCACAGGACTGATCCGCTGTGTCCTTGCCAGCCCATGCCACCAGACCCTACCCAGATCTCCACCACCCTCCAGACTGGACATGACATCAGGGACAGGTTAACAACCTGGTCCAGGATGCCCAGGTCCACCTCATTCGTGATGGGAGCAGCATGTGGCTCACTTTCAGCATGCCAGCCACTGTCACCCACAGCAGCTCCAGAGGTACAATGGGGCATTACTATGGACACACCCCAAAGTTTGTCCTGGAGAGGTAAGACAGGTAGAAAAATGCTGACAGGACTGAGAGGCAGCGCGAGAGAGAGCAGCCTGCCAGGCTGGGGAGCTTACCTCCAAGGGACGCGGAGTCTCAGTCTTGCTGCTCTCTTATTACCTCTCCCAGCTACTTCTTTCCCTGGGGAACCCCTTCAAGACATCCATGCACAGCATGAGCCGATCTGCTCCCAGCACTGCAGCTACACACTCTTTGCTCCTCTTCTTCTTGCCCATTTCCCTGCAAACACCCCTTTTTTCTCATGTCCTCACCTCCCTACACCATGTATCTCCTACCAGCCAGCCTCAAGTCCCTGTCTCTCTTCTCCCCTCTCTGCTTGCCCTGTTTGCTCCAGGTCTTGCTGGCCTGACCACCACACTCCATGATTTAAAGGGGACCACCTTGGGTGCTATGCTTCTCTCTGAACAGGCCCCATGCCATGGAGTGCTGAGGTGGCTGTTCTGCTACTTGCAAATGGTTAATGTGGAAAGGGCAACTAGAAAGCCTGTAAGACCACAAGGCATCATTCCTGGGGAATTAGTACCGATGCAAATTGACATTGTGCTCTGCAGCTGGTTTCCTCCATGCAATGCCATGTGCCAACAATTACTGCAGGCAGGAAGAGGAAGATAAACGGATGAATGGGTGGTTCACGGAAGATCCATGGATGCAGGGATGGTTGAAGGGCAGCCCAGATGGATGGTGGGTCCAGTCATGGTTCTGCTGTAAATTGCAAAATTCCTCATATTAATTTACTTTCCCATCTGCTGTAGTGAAACCAAACACCCCAAACTTTTCCTCATTCTACAGGTTTCCCACTTTCTGACAACAACTTGATGCCATTTTGTTGGTGCCTTACTTGCCATTCCCTTTCTTCATGTCATAAAGCACTGTAGCGAAGTAGCCAGGATTAATATCTTTCCCACAACTGCATTTTTCCTTCACAGCCAGATACAGGACACTTTGGAATCTGTATTTTCCCCTGTCCCATCTGTGACACTGTGTAGGCTGATCAGCCCCCAAGAGCTTTGCGCTGATCTTCTGCACCCTGAAACAGGCATGAACATATAAGGACTCGGGGAAACAGAGAAGGTCACTAGTCCCTTTCTCCCTCAAACCCAGTGTGATTTGCACAGTCTCTAGTGCTCTGGGGTATTAAGCTAATTGCTGGTCTGCAGTGTGGCTGAAGTTACCTAGGGACACAGGTCATGGGCACAAGGCAGTAGCAATCCCCCACTTTACTAGATTTCAACCCCTTGGCTCTCCACATCTCACATCTACTGGCCACTGCTGGTGCCAAGCTGGTCAGAGGGCACGAAGAGATCCTGGAAGGGGAGTGCTTTTCATGCCACGAGTGGTTCTGGAGCAAGTGACAAGGTGTTATTTGGATGGAGACAGTGGAGTTATAGCCCTGCTTTCCTTGTGAGATGAGACACAACAGAGCTGCTGATGCTGATGACTTAGCAGGGGAGGGCTAAGGATAACCCAGCTCATGAGCTCTGCACGTCTGCAGCAAATGCTGATGGAGCCAGGTGACATTGTAGACAAAATGTTTCTTGAAGCAAACTGAGATCTTTGCGGAAACTTTTCACTTCAGTAGAAACCCCCTTGTTATTTATTTATAATTCTGCAAAGCGCTGGTGTCCAATTTGGTCTCAGAAAGGCAAGATAACAAAAAAATTACAACCAGGGGTTTGTTCTGATTTTTTGAAAGCCAAACATGTTAAAAAAATTTGGAAAGCTGGTTTTGAAAGAGAGGGAGGACGGGTTGCTTCTAGCCACTCATCCGTAGGAAAAAAAAGGAGAAAAAGTGAAGCCATTGGCAATTACACACAAACTCAGAGAGGCAGAAGGAAAATGTCAATGCCATGTCACAGCTCTGGCTAGTACAAGACAGCTCTTAGACAGAGATGTGAAAGGGCTGTTTGGGATCATATACCCTCTGTTCCATAAATTACGGGTGAGTTGATGGGGGTAGAGCAAAGCTGGGCTCGTCAGCGGTTTTGGGAGGAGGTCCCAGCCGGTTCCTATTTCATCCAAAGTGGGTCACCTGTCCCAGCTCCTTTTCCCTCTCACTTTCAACCTTGGCTTCCTCTAGTGAAAGTTTTTGGGCAGTGGGCACCTTGCCCTGGCGCTTTGGTTCTGCACAAAACCAATTTTGATTGTGCCCTGTTGCTTTTCTGAGCCCTTCCTTCCCAGGAGCTGTTTGCAGGGTGGGCAGAACTGGGGGCATGGAGACAGCCACCCCCTTTTCCCCACACTGCTTGTGGTCCCACAGTGCTGAGGTCTTGCTAGCAAATAAGCACTGGCACAGTGCGGCTGGGCAGGCTGTCCTGCTAGTTGTAAATCATGCCTGCACATTCCTCTGGTGGCATCTTGCTTATGACACATTCTCCCCCCAAAAAAGTACAGAAGCCTCTGCTCCCCCCCCACCTCCCCACTCCAGCCCAGCCAACCTCCAGCAGCCCCCACCCCAGGGACTGACACTCAGCCCCTTCTTGTAATTTTTGAGCACAAAGAAGCATTAAATTGTAATCCACCTCCTTGGCACTCTTTCTCCTTCCCTCTTTCTCCTCCATCCCCAGCCTCCTCATCCTTCTGGGCCCATAAATCTTAATTGTATCTGTGACTTGAGTTTTCGTTTCCTCTCTCTCTTACTCTCTTTCTTGTCTTGCTCTTTCTTTTTTTTTTTTTTTTTTCCACAATGTTAATTAATCATGTTTAGGCCTGGTCCCAGCTGTTACCACAAGGAGAGTTCCTTGCCAGCCCCCTCTCCCCACCCCCAGCCCAGATGCACATCACTTTTGGATAAATCCAACCAGTTGGAGGAATTCTTTGATTGTCCAGCAGCGGAGACAGCAGGCAATTCATCAGGCTTCCACTGCCACCTCTGAGACATGCTGCTTGCAGCCCTGCTCCCTTGGGCTGGGCCCACCTCCGAGGAGTTACCATCCCAGCGAGGCTGGAAGGGTCTAGCTGTTTGGAGAGATGCTGAAGGGCTTTTAGCAAGGAGGACCTGCCAGCTTGGCTGTATGTGGATAGCAGCAAGATGTGACTGAGGGACTCCTGTCTGTGGGCCTTCATACCTGCCAGCGAGGGATGCACGGGGGAGAGCTGGCCTTCCTCCTTGGGAAACCATATAGTGGGCAGCTTTGGCAAACCATATAGTGGGCAACCTTGGCAGAGCTTCTGGGGGGTGTGAATGTAAAGTCAGGTCCTGCAATCAGCCTTCCCCTGCTCTCTCATCCCCTCACTTCTCTGCAGTCAGCTACCTTCTCACCTGGCACTGCTCCCTGGGAGCAGGAGCAGTGTTTGCATCAGCTGACAGGGCTGGCATATCTCTGTGCCACGTGGCACCTCATTTCTGGAGGTGACCTTTTATCTGGCACTGCTAGGATGCATGGGGACATGCAGAGAGGTGGCTGGAGGGTCCTCACTCTCCCCAGAGCCTGCTGCCACTGGATATTCAGTATCACAAAAAATTGAAAGATCCCTGTGTGTTCTATTCAGGATGGTTGGGGATCTTTCTCTTGGAAAGGCAGAGGACTGCAATAGCAGAGGTGGGAAAGATCAGCCCTGCCATGGCATGGATGATGTGCAGACCTCCCCTAGTAGGGGCTGGGAGGAAAGATGGGGTGCAGAGAGAGCCCAGGGGTACAGCAAAAGCAAATGGTGCCTGAGTCTGAGCAGTGATGGCAGAGCTGGCACTGGGAAGATCTGGGAGAGATGCAGAAAACATGGAGGGCATCACTAAAAGGGGCAGCGTTGGACATCAAAGGCCTCAGCTGTGTACCCCGACTGACATGAGAGTGTGGCTAAGGCACAGATTTATCCAGCTGCCAGCCATGCCCAGCTGGCACAGGCCCCCAGTACTTCCATGAATGCTTGCCTCTTGTGCCCGGTGTTTTATTGGTCCCCAGCAGTGTGCCAGCCTGTCACACCAGTGATAATATGGGCCAGCAATGTGAAAAGCCTGGAGCTCACCCAACTCTTGTACCTCACACCAGGTGTGCTCCCCAGCACACATCCCAGCACCTTGTTCAAGCTGTTTGTGGGTCCCAGGCTGCATCCCACCATTGTCTGAATGAGCTTGTTCCATTTCCAGAGAACCTTCTCATTCTCTGGAAGCTTCCTTGAAGCTTCTTCTCTCTTTTACCTCCCTTCCCAGTTGTCTGTCCCTCTAAATTATACCCTTTCATTCCCCCAGGACTGGCTCCTAGTGCTAATGCCTCTCAGATATTTGCAAGCTATCATCGTGTTCTCAGTGAGCCATCATTAGGCTAAGCTCTTGCAGCTAGCTCCTTTAATCTTTCCTTGTAAATCTTTCCCTTTACACCTCTGCTTGTTTTCTTAGCTTTTCCTGAACGTCTTCCAATCATGCCAGTTGCTTTCGGGTCACAGGCCTGGAAATGACCCTTGTATCTCTACTTGGACCATAGGTAAGAGCTGCTCAGGGTGTTCCCAGGTGGATCCTTCCCTTTGCATGTCCATGTTCAGTCCCATATCATATTGACATCTTTCCCATGGCAACCTCCTCTACTCATGGTTGTGCCCAAGTGTCATGTTCCCCGAAACCAACAGTAGCTGAACCAATGTTGACTGAAAAAAACTTGATAACATTTCTTCCTATTTATTCCCTTTGATAAAAGCCAGCCTGTTTTCCTTTAAGCTCACAAGGGAAGAGGTGGCCACTCACATGAAAAGTGAAGCAGGTGAAAATGGATCAGGATTCTTTCCCCCATGACAAGCAGAGCCGCTGCTGGGTATTTTGGGTTGGGAGCTGGAATGAAGCTGATGGGGCCCATCTGTTACTTTCCTCTTTGCAGATCAGCTGTGTTTTCCCAAGCTGACCTTCATCTGCTATTTCAAACCCCAGGGCAGCATTCCCATGGGCTTCATCCAGCTCCCACTGGGAACAAAACCGAGTGCTAAATATTTTGGTGTCATTTCACTATCCGTTCCTGCCTTTACTACCACCTACAGGCTTCAGGAATGAAGCAGCCTCTTCCCAGATCATTAACAGGGAGCTTAATTAAGATCTGTCATAACACCAGACATCACTGCTAGAAAATGGTAGTCCACTTTGCAGCTGGGTGGCAGGGTCACACTGTTCTCATTTTCCTGTAGAGAACACACTTTCTTTATTGCTGACTCCAGGACTCATGGTGGCTCCAAAGGTTGTTTTTTTAACAACTTGCCCCTCCTGCAACCTTTCCTGCCCTTCTTCAAATTCTAGTAAACTTTTTAAATGGAAAATGCCACTTTGAAATTAAGGGTGCAGGACTGATGAAACAAATTGTTTCTGTCCCTTCCCTAACTCCTCTGGAGAGTTAACCATGGTGAGACATTTTGAGGTTCTAAAGCAATGTTAGAGGGTTTGGGAAAGGGATGAAGTTGTTTCCTTAATATCCATAAAAAACCTTCCTTAGAATTATATTGCAGACCACCAGCAATGCCAGGTACAGTCAGGCCAGAAAGTTCTGTATGTTTTTTTTTAAATAAAATCATGCCTTGTTCCTGCATCCTGCTCTATTTGAGTACCAAAAGCCCCCTCTCATACCAACCCTACATCCAGAAAACTCCCCAACCAGAAGGGAAGTGATAATAATAAATGGGTACTCTTGGTTTTGCCTAATTTTCACTCACTAGGAACAAAAGTTGTTGACTGGGCCCTGTTTGAGGTGGTTTGGGTTTTACATGGTTGCCAGCCCTTCACTGCACTGTGCTAGCCCTGCTTCTGTGGGTTTTCATGCCTCATTTCTCTGTGATTTTCTCTGTGGCTGTTCTCACAGACAGCAACCTGCCCTGCAATGTTATTAAGAGATGAACCTCTGTCCAAGTGTACCCTAATCCTACCCAATTCTCTGCTCCCTGCAAGTGGGTAGAAGTCCTCACAGAGATCGGTTTCCTGTCCTGCCTCTTGCTGTTTTCAGAGCTTAGCTTCATTGGTACCCCAATTCATGCAAATATTGAAATACACACACAAACCAGAGCTCTGTGCATGAGCTCTGCCACTGCTCCCAGAGGACTTCAAAGGGTTCACATGCTGCAAACTGAACAGGTGTTAAATAAGCTGCTGGATCAGGGCATCAGTCATCCGCAAGGCAGGGGGCAGTGGATGTATCTTGTGATAATAGACCACTTTGCTACATTTGCACAGGCCTTTGCAACAGCAAATAAATCAGGCAAAACAGCTGCTGTGAAACTATGCAGAGGCTTTGCCCTTCAACACAAATTTTCAGCCATGATCTGGGCTGAGGGAATTTGGGCTGGACTAGAGATGTTCAGGGTGTCCCTCCCCCAAATGGAGGAGCACAGACTGAAGAACAGCTGGGGAACAGGAGCAGTGGACCCATGCACCCAGCCGGCTGGACTGACCACCATGCCACTCATAGCATGGGCAACTCAGTCCAACCACTGCCATCCAACAGCTAAAGCATCTGTGTAGCTGGGGAGGTTATACCTCTGGCTCTGCTATTGAGGCTCCTCTGGTCTGCCCTGCTCTGTTAAACCAGACAGCATCACCAAACTTAGCTCTTAAACATTTTGGGATCTGCTGAGCAAGGAGAGAGTGCAAGAACTTGGGTCCTCAGTCCGACTCCATTGGCTGCTTCTCAACAGCCCTGTGATTTTGAACCATTCACTTCTCTGCTTTGTTAAATGATCCTCTCCAACAGTTTTCTGGGCACAGTTCCACAGGGTACACTCTCTTTGGACTGTTACTATGAGACAAAACAGAAGGAAACCCTCAACAGCCTCTGAGATCCCAGGGAAAGGCTGTTGGAGAGACAGCAAAAAATATTTGCTGGAGCAGGTATCAAGGAATGAAGAAGAAAGAGTGCGAAAGGCCTGCATACAGCCTGAACACAGAGACAAAAATAGGAGAAAGACTCCATTTGAGAGGAAATTCCAAATGAGGCAAGTCTGCAAACTCTTTGGAGCCCACCATGGGGAGAAGGGCAAATGTTGCTCTCTGACAGCATTTTTCTTTTGATACCAGAGGCTCATTTCTGCTAATGGAGAGTGATTCACGTTGGCTGGGATCCTCAAGGTGACGCCAGCTCCCATCTTGCTCCTACACACACCAGGCATTTCAAGCTTGGAATCTGTACTTCAGGGCTCAGCTGTCACCAAGGCGCTGGGGGAGCTGACAGACCACAGCTGCTGGACCAAGCATGTCCCATGGTGGTTGGTGCTAACATGCTATGTTTCACAGAAAATTTCTGCTAGGTTTTCCAGACCCAGCTACTGCTTCAGCACTGCCAAAATACTTTTTTTTGCAAGAGGAACAGGGAAAGAGAATTGCTCTGCAGGACTCAGATTTGAAGAACAATTAGAGAATCAATCTTTACTCTGTAAAAGACACAGCAGCCAATATGTGACATAAAGCCACCAACAATGAGAGAACATGCTGCTTGTCAACCAACAGGTTTATGCTGTACTGGACTCACCTCTTTCAACCTGTGCAAATATATCCAAGCAGAAGAGGGCAGCTGTGAGAATCTAATTTGTGCCTCTTGTGATCTCAAGTGCAGAATGACTCCTGGAAAGCTACTTCTGACCTTTGTCTATTTCTTTCTGATTTTCTGTCTCCCTCCTCCCCCCAAAAAAACAAACAAATTAACAATTGCTAAATCACACCTAGTCCTCCAGCAGCTGCAAAATGAGTAAAACAGGCATTTTGCTCCACTGCTCATGCATTTTTTCACATCCATGGGTTAGTGCAAGCCTTTGCTCATGGAGATGAAACTCTTGATGCTATGGGGGAGTCTCATTGGGAATAGAGTGCTGTAGATTTGGTGCTGTTTGTTAAAGGACATAGCTGGGCAAGCTACAAATTGTTACCACCTCACTGTACATGACTCTATGGACAAGGACAAGCATCAGGGCTTGTTGATAATCCAGGCAAAGTGACAGAAGTACCACTGATACTTGAGGCCAGTGTTTTCCGTTTCTCTGCGCTGAGCCCAAAGTTTAAGCAGCACAAAGCCAAACCTGGAGGTGCAACCAAGCCAAGGAGACCAGGTGGTGGGCTGCCAAGAGGAGGGAAAGCGGCTGACTGGCCACACTGTCTATTAAAGCTCTTGTTTGTCTAACATTTACAACTGATCACATCCAACCTATTCATTTAAGTGTGAGACCCTAGAAAACTATTCAGGAACTCAGCATCTACCTGTGTTTTGGTTAGAATCTGACACTTAATTTTCCATGTCTCAGGTAGTCCAATACCTCTGTCCTCCATTTTTAGATGTGTTCCTGCCCAGTCCCATTTATCTTTCTTACCAGTCATCCATCCATGAACAGCTAAGTGTTACCCATTTATCTGTCCATCCCTACAGAGTATTTCTCTCTGCATAATCACAGATCCATCCTTACCTACCTGTCTGTCTACCTGCCAAGAGGATGAAGCAGAGTATGCTTTGTTAGGATGGCATCAGATGGCAAAACTCAATGGTACCCTGTCCAGCTGCCCATCCTTACAGGAGGAAAAGCAGTGACATAGGATTAGCAGGAGGCAGGAATACCCATGGGACAGTTTGGAAAGAAAATGAAGCAGGATCAAAATTTGGGGAAGATAACAGGTGATAAATGTCCATCTCTTCACCAAACTTGTCCTCTTAGCCTCTTGCTGAACCCAATTACCCTAACTAAAATGAATGTGCTGTAATATGACAGACTTTTCTCTTTGATTAAGGACTTCCAGGTTTCTTGCAGGTGATGCACTCTATAACTCACTGTAAAGATGGCCGCATTTTATAACCACTGAGTTGTGTGGAGTTTAGGGCTTTTTTTTCCCCCCTTTCTCTCCCTTCTTCCTTGTTTCCTTGCTCTCCAGTTCAGACCAAACTGGGTTTAACTAGGCCTGAATAATTTAATAGAGTCATTATGCTCCTGTGTTTTTCCCTTACTGTCAACTGTAAAATCCATACAGTAGCTTCGGGAAATGGGGCTAATTTGAATTGATAATAGGAGACTCTGGAAAAAGTCATCTATTGCCGTGCAATGGTGGAGCAGATGCATGCTAAATCTTGTATAATGAAAGAATATGCTGGTGTCAATTATGTAAGAAAACGACTTTACAGTGGTTTGAGGCAATGGGTTAGCATTCTGCTTGATATTATCACATAAAGAAACACCCATCAAAACTTCTCATAAATATGGAACGGCAAGTAAGATTACATTATAAATTTGAATGTTATGAATGTGTATGAGAGAGACAGATCGAAGCAGGATACCCACCTCTCATAACTAGAAGTAAAAAAGAGCCATATTTCACCATTTACACAACACTGTCATTAGGAGAGCAGACCAGGAGAGATGCCAGGGCTGTGTCCCTCCCTGGCCTGCCCCAGAGCCTCTGTCACAGCATTTGCTGGGGCAAGCACTATCACGAGGCACCAGTCTCTTACTCATGAGCCTGCATAAAAATCAGGCAAGGTGGCTGGGAAGGTGACATTGCTGCTGCAGGAGCAGGGACGGCCTTTGCTTCAAGAGATGTTTGCACAAGGATCTAAACTTCATGGCAGGTGCCAAGCTCAGGGGAAGTGCTGCTCCCAGCTTCCAAGGTTTAATGCTGCCTGGGAATCTGTTGTGTGGAGAGGGGTGTTAGGAATGGAGAATTATAGTTCCAGTTGCCATCAGCCAAAAATCGTACCAGTGGCCAGGTTGGAGAGGACAGCATGTTGCTGAGCACGTGTTTGACTGCAGAAAGTTGCAGCAACTCCTGTTGAGCAAGTTACTGGGGAATGGTCCATCCTCCCTGAGGGGAGAGAAGTATCACCTCGGGGCATACAGTAGGATGGAGTGAGACAGAAAGGATTAGCAGATATCAGGAGGGATTTACTTCAGACCAGATTCACAGCACGTGCTGGAGGGAGGAGGTGCTTGGGGCGAGGGAATTCCAGGGCACAGAGTCAATGAACCACGTAACTAAATTCAATTCCTCGTAAAACACGAGCTGCACTGGGTGTAAAGGAGAAAAGGGAGGGCTGTCCCAAGCTGATAGCAGGGGCTGGGGGAGCTATGTGGACAATCACACAGCTCACATCTAGCCTGGGGCAAAACAGGTCACCCAGCAAAAGCCTGCTCAGCTTACACTGCCCACTCCAAATCCCCATGAGACCTAAACACCGCCAGAGCCGTTCACATCGGAGGGCCTCCAGCAGAGCTGTCGGTTAGTCCAGCTTCAAGGCTGGACAGAAACTGGACCAGATCCAGGCTTCTTGTGCCCAGCTGATGGCTGAAACCTGTCAGTTTGCTCTCCCTGGGCTCCAGCTGGCTGGCTGCAGCCTGAACCCGTCAGGCTCTGTCAGCATGGTGTACTTGAGCTCCTGACACAAATGGGAGGCATGTGTGATACATCAATTCGCAGCCATTCCCTCATGCTCTCCCAGATGTTGTTTCCCTCCGCAGCTGGGACAGCTGAACACATCACACGTCCAGCCTGGAGCCACCACAGTCCTCCACAAGCTTTTAGTGACCACTGCAGCAGCACAGAGGGAAATCAACAATGTTGATGCTGGGTTTTAAACTGTAGCACTTCAGGAGCAAATATACCGCCATCCAGCTGCTGTGGTGCAAAGGGACAACTTTGGGGCTGGACCAAATCAGATGGTTAGGGTTACAGAACGTCTGACACCTAACCTTGGCCTGCAGCATTTGGGTTGTCCCTCGCTCTCTCTTGCTGGCTGTGCCACCTTTCTGCTGAATGTTGCTATTCTTGGAGCAGAAAGAACAGAAGGGGATGTGGTCTCCTCCACTGTCACCCCCATCATCAGTCTGCAAATTCATTCTTCAGTGGTGCATTATGCTGTTAATGCCTTCTGCTGACTGCTCCAGCTCTGGTCCCTCCAGAAGATGCAGGATCGGCAGTGGGGATAATATTGCTGCTGCTTGATTTGCCTAAGTTTAACTGTAGAAAATGCTCCTGCTAGCATAGAGTATGGGCACAGCTTAAGTCATGTCTTGGATGGCTTGGACTGACTGTGGAAAGCTGAACATCCATCCACCCTTTGGGGCCCGGGAGCTGGAGCACATCCCAGCAGAGAAGCTGGTCCACCTGATTGAGAAAGGTGGGGTTCCAGTGCCAGGACTTCCACTTCCACTCCCTCACCAGCAGTGCCTGATTGCATAGAAAACCTTATTGGAATTGGGGGCTATCAGCTTGAACACACCCAGCACAGCAGCCCCTTCATCCACTGAGCAGGCTCCGTCTTACACAAGCATTTACTTAGGTGCACTGAAGCCCCGTGGGGTGCCCACTCCAGCCTCTCTTTTCTCTGATGGCTACAAATCTGTTGTTAATTTCCAGCCTACACTTCTTTCCTTCTGCTTTGGCCCTGTTTGCTCAAGTGCCAGTGTCCTCCTTTAGCTTCAGTGTCTCTTCCCTGCTGTTAGCCCTGTTGATGTATTTATGGACAGCAATCAGATCCCCTCTCAGCAGGTGTTATGTTGGGCTAAACAAGCTGAGCTCATTGAGCCTCCACTGTCCAGGAACTGATAAGGAATCCCGCACTGAGGCAATTAAGCTGTTTTCCTTATGCAGCCAGGTGGGAGCACATCTGTGCCAGATTCATACCACCTTGGCCCCCCTTTCATACCTTTCCTGCCCTCCACCTTGGCTTTTTTAAGAGACTCAGGCAACATTCTGATCTAGAAGAAGGGCAGAGTGGTGGGGCTCCCATCTTCTCCACTGCAGTGAGCAAGGAAAGCAGTATCTGAAGACAAGGCTGGAGAAGGATGTATTCCCAAACTCATCTGCAGGAAAACCAGAGCAGTTGGTTCATGCAGCCTGATGGAGAGCAACAATATCCTCAGGGGAGGCTGAACATCCCCTCTCTGGTTGCTTCGCACCTCTGTTTCCCTCTGATCTAACAAAGATGCTGTTTTTTAAATGTAGCTAGCATAAGAGAATGGCAGGTTATCTGTCAAGCTAACATACAGCCCTCTGTGCAGACTCCTGCCAGCAGCACAATACTAGATAATTTAATATTTTAATAGGATTCGAGCGGCCCTTTAAACTAACAGGGTAACAACTCTATTAACTGGTACGCAGGACGGAAAAATGAGGTGATGGAAAAACAGAGGATTCATCAAACTTAGACTTTGATGGAGGGGTTCACATCACCCCAACATTCGCTTTGTTCCCCAATGCCTGCAATTTAGTGCCCGGAGAGAAAAAGTATGTTTGTAGGATCAGCCAAGGGCTGTGTGTGAAGATGCAGGTGAGGAAGGTGGTACAGCGATCCAACCACTGAGGTCTAGTCCCTAGCATAGATCAATCCTTTGTGGTCTACAAAGATGCCCCAACTCTGGCTGCTTGAATCCACAGCTAGTGTAACCTACCCAAAAGCCTGCTGGCTGCACTGCTGACTGGGGCTGTTGTCTTCAGGGGAGCATTCAGGGGAGTAGCCTTGACTTTAGCTGCAGTGGGATCAGGGTCTGGCCAACTGAAGCCAAGCTTAATATGGATAATAAAGGTACTGTGAATGGAGGTTAGGTCTGGTAAGTCAACTGGTGAATAACATCTGGATCCCAATACAGCTGCTAAATCAGACTCCAATGAAATACACTGGCTGAAGGTGGTCTTCCTTCTATATTACTCATCCTTTGGATTCATAAATCTGTACCCACCATATGGGAAGACCCCAGCCCCTGCCGGTTCTCTTGCCACACTCTCCAGACCCCCAGTCACAGTACTATTCCCTCTGGATGCTCTTGGGTCTGGGTATTGGCTCTCTTGGGCAGACATGTTGGTCTAGTTAAGGTCCTTTCTCCTGTTCATTATGTCCATTTCTGGACTGCTGTCTTCAGACAGACATAGTCTATTAGTTTTACAAGGCATGTAGCCCTCTCCACGATCATCCCATAGGGATAGTCATCACCTTTTCTTTTCCCATGGACACTTCCACATGGTCACATACCCTGACCAATACTGCTTTTCTTCCACTGGGTCTTGTGCATCATTTGCATTCCTTTTCTCATTTGGATTTCTCATTTCCTCTCATCCCTTTCCATCTCCTCTTTTTCAACTCCGTAGAAAGCACAGTGTTTATTGCCTACTTTGAACCCTATCAAAAGCAGTTCTGTTCTGCCCTACCTGAAAGACCTCTTTTTCACCCATATTCACCAGGCTTGTGGTGCCCAGGGCCTCTGAGAGCAATCCACCTTCTCTCAACTTCAGTGGCAATGCGAAAACTTCATGCTTTTGCTTTTGAGAGCCCTGCGTGCCAGGGTGTCTACACTGAGAGCTGCTCATATGAAATGTACCATCAACTTCTACCTTCCCCTGTGATGTAGCTCAGAAGGGCTCAAAAAATCAGCTCTAGAACAAGATGGCTAGAAATATTCCTGCTGGACAACTCTCGATCAGAATGGACCATTCTTCCAGTGTTGGAAATATTTGCCTGATTTTACTAGGATTTTCATTTGGAAGAAAATCCAAAGGAAGAGTTTGGTCAGTTTTTAATGACTCCACTTCTGTATATTCAGAAATAACTGTGTTTATACATTATTTTTTATTTTAACTTTTTGAAAGTATGATGCTTCTAAACATTGAAATTAAAATGAAATTAATTAATCTGATCTGAAATGAGCGTTCCTTGAGGACTCTCCTTTGCAGATAGTTTTTAAATCAGTGAAAGGAGAGAGGGAACAAGATGGACATTTCTAATTAAGTTGCACATCTGGAACTCTCAGCCTTCCTTCTCCCCTCTGAATTTTGCAAACTTCCTGCACCTTGCAAAGCTCTGGCCAGCTCTTTATTGTGCTTGATGCTATATAAGCATTTAAAAGTGGTAGTCCAAATCCCAGAGCTTCAGTTCTTATGCAGCCAAATGGTTTTCCTTCATAAGCATGGATTTTCTCCTGAAAAACTGTTTCTTGCTGTATCTTTGTGCAGCATCCATTGCACTTCAGCCTGCCACCCCCTAGTCTCCTCTGAACACCCTCTTGCTCTTCTGCAGACCTCTTGCATAGTCCACCAATTCCTTGGCTGTAAAATAGAGACACCTTGCCTAAGAAGATTTGCTGAAGCTGAACTATACAATGGAATGGTTTAGACCTATTTCATATTTTATAAGAAAAAGTAAAAACATTTCAAAACTTTTTTCATGCTCTACAATGAAAAAGTAGTTGTTTTGTGCTTAAAATGAGCTTCCTATTTTAAATCATAAAACAGTTTGATGAAAGGTTGAAAACTGAGACCCAGTGGTCCAAAGTGGCACATAGGAAAATATTCATCCAAGTTTCTGGCCACACAGTTCTAAGCATGGGAAGGGGGCTGCTGTGGCTTTTGATAGTTTTATCCTGACTTGGGATGAGACACTTCTGCAATTCTCAAAAGAAAACGAGACTTTCTAATCTTAAATCTAAGCATGTTCCAAGGTCTCAAACTGATTAAGGTAGAGATCTCTATTACAACTTTGTCCCTGCCCCAGCTGGACAGGCCAAGCCTCCAACCCTGGTGAGAGAACACCCAGCCAGCTGGTTTCCTTGCAGTATTTTGCCTCTTCTGCTTTGGCTATTGAGCTAAGAATGGGGAAACCACCTCCCCAGCCAGCTGAAAAGCTCTCCCAGGGGGTGGATGGCAGGGCCTGGTGTGCATGCAGGGTGGACCTCGTGCTGCCTGCAGTCCCTGGGAGCCTTGCCCACATGCTGTTCTTATGTACATGTATGTATTTATAGCCTTCGATGCCAGGAATTTGGCAGCAATGCTGCCATGGAGGATAACAAGTTTCTCTTTAGGAGGAATGTTCCACCTCAACCAGAGAAGTAAAGAACAATAAAAAATGATTTATTTCCTCTCAGCCACTCTGGAGCACAGCGCTGTACCCAGGCCAAGTGTCCCAGTGTCCAGCACTCCCTTTCCCTAGCTGATGTGTGCCACGTCCAGCTGCAGGATAACACCAGCAGGCAGTCAGGGACTGCTGCCTAATATCCACGTTTGCTCTCCAGGCCGTGCATCTTGCATCACCTGAGATGAGTGAGAAGAGGAGGAAAGGGAGAAGGGTTTATAAGACCATCTCTCTAAGCCTTCTGGCAGTTTCTATTTACAGTCTTTGGAGTAAATTACCAAGCCTTAGAAATATACAGGGAAATCGCTTTGATTCTTAAACTATATGAATGAAGCTGCAGATGGAGAGACTAATGGCTTAAATTTATTAGCGTGCATAAAATTGTTGATGCTAATTTTCAGCTGTACACTAAGCAAACAGTCGATGGGATTAAACCGGATCCTTTATTTAAACAAACTCACAAAATGTAATTTACATCTAGTTATTGTTTCCTACTCTTCCCAGACCCCTTCCCAAAGCTCCCTCTAATGTTGCCAGGTCTGTATTACACCCGCTCCCTTCTGCTCCTCCATCACTTCTGTCAGGACAGTGATGGTCGCCGACCCCTGCGGGACCTTCATGGAGAGAGAGATATATATTTAGACAGAGCAGCACTCTCTAAGATTTCTTCTCCAGATTAACTGGCCTGGATTTTTTCCATTAAGGATGTCAGATTTTCCACTAAAGATGTCACTTAAAGCTGCTTTTTTTTTTCCACTACTGATGCCAGTCATGAGTCTTTTCACCCCTTTTGGTTTAAACCTTCACCAGTGAGCTCTCACAATGAAGAGAAACCTTACAGGGCAGTGCCAAGCTGTCAAGCCTCAAGGATTAAGTATACACTCTTGTCTCCTGCCCTGCAGTCAGTCTGGATATCACTTGTGGAGACCACAGGAGCTGTTCTCCATTCCAGCAGCAGCCTCGTGCCTTGCTCCTTGCTCCACCACCTGACCTGACATCCCCTGCCACTTGATACGTGCCATCTTCTGTCCTAGGAAGGGGAAAGCTTAGTAGATGCCCCTGAGCCAGCAGAGAAGACTGAACAATCAAAAGCACATGCAACATGCAGTGTGTTTCTTCTGCATGTAAACTCTGCAGGTCTAGTGAAGATTCACTCGCTAGATGCAGACAGCCTCATGTCAGTGGGGTCCATTGGTGCTGCAGGGATGTGAACTAATTAGATGGAAAAAATCTGACCATCCTCAGCCCCGACTAGTCCCAAGAACTAATCCTGTAAATTTATACTCTGCCCTCTGGTGCCTCCCTATGAGAGAAGTCTGTGTTACGGAAAGTCTGGGTGTCGCTGGAGGGTGGGAAGGCTCCAGAGGAATAAAAGGTCTGGTAGAACATGTGAAAATACAGGGATACCACAGGAGCTGGTAATCCTGCTCCCTATGTCAGTTAGAGCCCTGCCAGCAACACCCATGTGCTGCCATCCTATGTCTGCCAACAGCAGTGGGGTATGGACAGTGAAGAGCAAGGGAGTCATCCAGAAATGCCTGTTGAGGGGGCTGGCTGGGAGTGGCAAGGAGGATAGGGCAGTGCAGACAGAGGGGGAATTCGGTAGGGAGATGCTGGATCCACCCATGCTTGCAGAGGTTCCCAGATGGTGGTAGGGTCCCACCATGCTTCTCTGTGCCACGTGGGGGGTAAATGATCATGGTAGAACTGACCCAAGGTAAGGAAGAGGTGAGCAAAATGGGTGATGCTGACACCTTCAGGGTAGGGCTGCATTCAGAGATTTCTCCTCCTAATGGCTGGGCCAGGGGTATCCTCAAGCCCATGGATGCTCCATCCCCTATGCTGGATTGTGCAATGGTTAATCTGCTTGGGTGAGCTGAACTGATTGGGGTAAGTCTGGATCCTGTGTCCCTGCAGCAGAGCAGACACAGAGGAATGAAAGCAGGAACAGTTTTGTGCTGCAGATCATTCCTCTTCTTCTGAGCAATGCTGAAGCCTTGCCACAGGGCTGCCAGGACAGAACAGAGATGGGGATGTGCAAAAGGACTCTCCCATCAAATGGATACATCTGTACTTGAACAGCGTCTACTTGCCCCCACACATCCTCCAGCTCCTGGAGGCACCCCACTGGGAGCATCACTGCTTGGGACAGAGAAGAGGCTGGAGGGACAAATCTTGCCCTGCTTGGTGGAAAAGGACATAGAGGTAATGCCTGAAGGGCGAGTGGCAGGTATAGGAGCTGCTGTTCTTCCAGCTTCAGTGAAGACAGGCTTCTTCTGGGCTTGGGTAGTGACTGGACAGGAAACCAAGAGCAGACATGGAAAGCCATTTCAGCATCTCCCCTCCCACCAGGACACTGAGAGTTGATCAACCCCGTGTCACCTTACAAGCCACTTAATCCCTTCCGTCATGCTTCTCAAGGAAGGGGGTGTGCAGGCCAAGGTTTAGCTGCCACCAGCTGCCCCAAAGTCATATGCTGAGCGTCTGCAGGAGCATGTGCAGGGGGACGTGACTGACACGTCGCCAGTCCCCCGCACCTGGGAATTGCCTAGCCCTGCAACCCCAGACTCAGCTGGCCCTTTGATCTCTGCAGGAGCTGAAGCCGGTTCCCCTCTGCTCTAGCTTTGGAGAGGATCATTCTGATTTTGTCTGGACATCTCACATCCTGGCAGGTGTCAGTCTTGGCTTCCAAGATGCCTTGGAGGGGGAGGTGGGAAAGGGAGGACTGTGAAAATAAATAAAGTGTTGGAAACCCACATCTGTGCCTACCCTTCCTCTCATCAGGAAGAGAGGAGGTCCATGTGCTGGGACCTTGTTCGATTTGAGGAATGGCCCTCTCCTCTCTACCAATGACACCAGCCTCCACAAGAGCAGCTCCAGACTTTCTCCCACAGAAAATGTCACCCTCAGTGTTTTTGAAGCACTCTGAAAGTGGAGATGTGGGTAGCTGGATGACCTGGAGGCAGCCTGTGCCCTGGCTCAGCACTGGAAAAAGTTGTTCATTATCTCTATTGGGGAAGAAACCTGAGAGACCACCAGGTACATGCAGGGCTGGAGGTCAGAGCAAATAACCACGTCCTTCTCAGCTGCCCTGCTCTGGGTCCCAGCAGTTGCTGTTCACACTGACTGAGATGTGTGATGAGTCAGTCTGCACTTTTTCCTGGAAGGAGCTGCTGTAGAAGTAAACCATTTACAAACCAGAGCTCTCTAAAGCCTTGAATATGCTCCACCTGCAGTGGGGATCTTCCAATCCATGTCAGGAGGACTGTAATAGCAGAAGAGGTCTCCTGCTATTTAATACTCCAGTCCCAGACTTGGTAGCAATGAGAAAGGATGAGAGTTCCCTCACAAAGTCAGGCTCTTTCTGTCTATTCAGGCTTAAACTGCAGACACAAAAGCTATGGTTGCCCACAGCTTCAGCCTGATTCAGATGGGCCAAGACACTGCTTTGCTTTGGAGCTCACCCTTCCAGAATGCTGGCCCTTTCTCCAAACAGTAAGTTGATTTCACACCTGGATGAGATGTGTGAAATTTTACTGTAAGTTGCTTTAAGTCTGTGGGAAGAGACATGAGCAAAGCCATGGCCACACAAGGCTGCAAGGCAGGTCACCTTCCCCTGCTCTAGTGTCTCATCTGAACCCAGAATTTGCTTTTAGGTGAGCAATTTTTTAAGATCACAGTTTATTATGCTAGAAAACAAACTCCTAAATGGGATCAAGTTTGATCTGTCGTCATGTGAGTTTCTACCAGATGCACTGATGCCTTCTTTCTCTCTCTTTCCTTCTTTGTGTTTCTCAGGTTGTCTTCTCTCACTTTAGCTATTAAGAGACCCTAGATGACTGAGTCAGGCTAAGTGCCTTTCTGACAGCCAATGCTGAACCCATTTTTCAGCAGGGATGTTGTTCACACTAAAGCAAACAGAGCTCTGGGATGCTTGACAGAGGTGCGGTGCAAGCTAGAACAGGAGAGGACTCAGCTGGGTCAGATCTAGGGTCCAGGCAGCCCTGTGTTGTGTCTGAGATGATGTAAAAAGAGGGTCGGTGAGCCATGATGTTTCTCTAGAATAGTTTCCCAGTCTTCAGCAATCTTTGATGGTGATTTCCTCAGCCAAGTTTTGTATTTAACAGCAGCTCTTCTGGATTTCTTCCCATGCATTTTTTTTTAATTCCTTTGTAAACACCTTTAAATGGCTAGCATCCACACATCCCAAGGCAAGAAGCTCCTCAGGTTGGCTGTACACAGCACAAAGAATTTCTCTTTCCATTTGTACTCCTGCTGCTTTTGCTCAGCAGCCCTGGTTCTTGTATGGAAAGAAAAAGTGAGTCATTATTCCTTATTTATCTGTTCAATAATATTCACCTCTATCACCTAGCCTGCCACTAGTCTTTCAGAAGCTGCAGGGTCTCAGCTCACACTTGGTATTGTCAGTCCTCTGACCATCCTTGTAGCCCTTCTCTGTTTCTCATGAAGCCCTGCTAGATGCCCTTTGAGGGGCAGACCAGAACTGCACTCTGGAGCTGACTATTCCTCTTTGCACACACCAGGAGGGGCATCCAGAGGGCTGTGCACCATTCTTGGCATCACACCACAACAAAGATAAACGTTTTGGAAAATCTGACCTTGGAAGGGAAGTTGCAGGAACTGGATTTATGTTGTCCAAAAAGGACGAGAAGGCAGCAAGTAAAAAATACTTCTGTGTACAAGGTTTTTATACAAGGATATGGATGAATTGCTCTCCATGTTTAACCTGGGGACAAGACAAGGAGACAGAGGCGCCATTTGCAGCAGAGATGATTTAGGTCAGATGTTAGGAAACTCCTTCAACTCTGAGCGCACACAAACCCCGGAACAAGCTGTCAGGAAGGGATGGAGCCTCTTTCACTGGCAGTATTTACAAGCAGGTTGGACACCCATCTGTTGGGAGGGTTTGGGAAGAGCTGTCTTGTAAGACTATCTATCAGGGTCCCTCCAGCCTCACGTTTCTCCCTCCATGTTCCCTCTGTCGAACCATTCGGCTAGGACAGACCGTGCCATCCGGGGGCTGGAGACACTCTGCCAAAGGCCCAGAGGGGATGAACAGCACTAAGAGGAAATCTGTGCAAATCTATTATCTGTACACTCTGCCGAAGGCAGGAAGGGTCTTAGTATCAGGCACATCTCCAGTGGGAACTGCCTTCTCACCTCCTTCTTCTCCCCCAAAATGTCACTGCTCTAATTACAGAGGCAATCACGAAGCAAATCTTGCCAGGGCCAATGTGGGTTTTAGTCATCTGTGGCTTTTCTTTCTCACTTTTCAGGGATTTTTTGGGAACCCCTGGATCATAGGCTCAAAGCCATTGGTGACATATACATGTCATGGACTCATGTCCCTTCCAGGGTCACAGCATCCGGGGCCAAACTGAGGGATTCCATCCTTCTCAGCTGCATCAAGGCAGAGGTACCTGCTCCCAGCTCTGAGCCAGGCCACGTGAAGGTGCTTTGGCACTTTCCAGAGCAGTGCTGCTGTTCAAGCAGTCATTCCTCAGCTGTCCAGGGAAGATGAGATGGACAAGCAATGAACATCCAGCTGCCCCATGGATCTCAATGAGGACATTATTCAAAATCTGAGGCACATATTTTTAAGAATTTACACCAAAAGAGGCGGATGATGCTTGCTTCTTTCTCTGTGAGAGCAGGGTGAGTTCCCTACCCATGTATACCATGGTGCAGGGGCAGTGAAGAGGTGGATGAGCCAGGCAAGATGTGCACAGGCCACCCAAGATCATGGTGTCCTAGGCAGTCACTTCCACTCTATGTCCTTGACAACAGTCACATTCTGGTTGAAGGCACCACTGAACTGCTCTGTCAACACTGCATTCATTATGGCAACTTCCACAAGCGACTGGGCTTCATTAATGTGTCCTCCATGGGCTGTCAGTGCATGTGTTAACTGCAGAGGATCATTCAGGTTGCAGTACCAATCCACAGATGATGCTCGGCTCTACCAGTGTCTGCTGATGCCCAGCTCCCTGTCCAGACTTGTCGGTGCAGCCGATGCTGCACAGTCATTGTTGTGTGCCTACCCTCTCCCCTAGCTCATGCAAGGCATGGCCACAAAGCAACCCATATTTTTGCACTTGTAAATGCATTTTACAGAGTTATAAATGCTCTTATTGATTCCTCAGCCTTATTATCTTCGCTGCTCAGCCAAGAATTAACTTCCATTTGAGGATAAATTATTAATCAGCCTTCTCCAGGTCTATTTCATAATCATTTCCACCATCCTAGCTGTCACATAAGAAGGATTTGCATATTTATTCTGCCACTTTTCCCCAGAACATTACGTGGAAGCCCATGTTTACCTGCAGCCTCTTAAATCACTTTCCCTACCTTATAAAAGCATTGCTTTTAGACAGAGCAGGCCCTGCAGAGTGCAGTCCATGTCCTTCTGACTCATTTACTTTGTGGCGTATTTTTGCAGGCAAATACTTTTCCTTTTCACTTCTGTGCTTTTTCATTGCTTATTTATGATACCCTGTAGGGTAAAACTGTGTGGTTTGTTCAACAATCCATAACAAAAACACACAAGCTTCCAGCCTGATACCGACTGTCTTTGATCCCCGGCCCAGCTTGCACAGGATAACGTGTTGAGTTGGTATTTTGGCTTTTGGCGCTGTTTTTTTTTTCTCCCAGACAGTCAGACAAGCTGCCTGCATGCCCTGTGCAAGGCATGGCTATGCTTCTGTGGTAGGGGAGTGCTGCTTGATAAGAAGTGTTTTGGGAACTGTGGGGAGGAGCAGGGATTGGAGCATGGTGAAGTTAAGGGCACCTGTCTAGGAAGGGACAATGTTCCCAGTCAGAGTAAGTAAAATGGAAGGTACTGAGGAACACCAAGAGCTGGTGTTTTAAGTATCAGCAGGGGAACTGAGACACAGACAAAATCAATACCTTATGCAAGACCACAGAGGAGGGCAGTGTTGGAGTCTAAGAATCACAGCCTTTAAATGATATACAGAAGTCCATATGCTGGGAGAGAGAACCAGGCATCCTAGTCACCCTGAGCAGGGATGGGAACGCAGCAAGCAAGCAGGTTCACCCCAGTGCTGCCCTTATCCTTGTGCCATTCCCATTATGGCTCCCAACAGGGTTTCCATGTGGCGGTGAGTGTGCAGGCTGATTCTTTCCAGCAGATGGTAGCAGGAGTATATGAGGGGATGGGCATCCACACCGGGACCCCCAGCTGGACACCTCAGTGCTGCTCCACCACCTCACAGCAAGGCAGATGTCCAGGCAGAATGGCTGCTGAGGAAGCAGTGCCCAGAACCAAGATGCCTGAGGGTGTTACAGCCCTTCTTTGGCACCCAGGTCATGGACAGCATGAGTTAAATGAAGGTCTTGTTGCTCCCACAGTGAATTAAGATATGAAATGACAGGGCATTGTGCTCATAGACAAGGCCCATTGGGGTGAGTCAACCAAGATGGCTGCTGTGGCACAGGCCAAGGTGGCTTCCATGGCACAGGCCAAGATGGTGGCTGTAGCACAGGCCAAGGTGATTACTGTAGCACTGGGCAAAGTGGCAGCCATGGCACAGGCCAAGACAGCTGCCACAACACTGTACAGGAACTGATTTAGTGCTTTGTGGTCCCCAGGTTGTGTTTGGAGTGTGTTTCTTCCACCTTAGACCTCACCCCCATGTTTGCTCAGGAAGTGACATGATAGCAGGGCTCATCCCTCCCTGCAGTTCCTCAGATTTACTCCAGTTCCTTCGTTCTTCCTCTTCCCCATGTACACCCCCAGGTCTCCTGATTTATATGTGATTATACCTGTGATAATGACTTTCTACACGTCTTGAAGTCCTGAATTCTGAGCACCAGCACACTGCAGGGAAATTTCCACATCTCTTTTTTTTTTTCTTTTTTTTTTTTCTGTCAGACAAAGCTCGAAAATGTGATGTGAGTGCAACAGGAAAAGCAGAGACCAATCAATAGAAATTGAAAGGAGCCATTAAACAAGTGGCTGAACAGAAGGACCTGGACAGTTGAAGTAAGCGTGGTGTCTGGATCTGTTTCTCAAGTGGGGACAAAAGAGGTTCTTTAAGCAACCTGAAATGAGAGCAAAGTGGGGAGACCCAAGAGGAGGGTAGACAGGAGAATGTGAAAGGAGCTATCAGTGCTAGATGATGTGGTTGGCACCTGAGCAGGGTGAAAACCAGCAATATCCAGCTGTGTGCATTAATGAGCAGGGTTGGATTGGGTGTGATTGCCCAGCAAGCCTCAGCACCCAGGCTAGCATGCCAGGGCATCCACAACCCCCCCACATCATGCTGGGGCTAGCAGGAGTGAGGTGCAGCAAGGAGGGTAGATCAACACCAAGAGCATCAACTGCATCCACATTTCTAAGGGAATCTTTTATTTTGCTACATGGTAAGAGGGCTACATTACCATTTTGGCAAGCACATGGAGAGGGTTCCTTCAAGAAGTCTTGCTGGGAATGGCCAGGTATATGGTCTTATACATACAGTATGCATAGAGACACATAGCCATCTGCCAGAGGGTTTGGTAGCAGGACTGTCCCACTAGCTAGTGATACATCTCATCCCTCCAAGCCCAATGCCTTTGTTCCCAGACCTGGTGTCTGTGATTCATGGTTGCTGCCCAAAGGTTGCTGCAGTTCTGGGAGTTAGCTTGGGTTTTCCTATGGAAGCAAGCTTTAGTCCTTCTGTTTGCATCTACACCTGCCTGTCTCCTCCTCAACGACTATTGAAACAGTTGGACAGTTTTAAGTAGTTTTAGCAGAAGGGAGGAGGCCTCAAAAATGTGAAGTTATGGCAGCCTTTAGGAAGGTAAGTACTTGGAAAGAGGAGAGATCCAAATTAACACCTTCACTGGGAGAAAGCGCTCAAACCGTGAAAGAAGAACATTATCCCCTTGCTGCCTTTCTTTGCACTGCTCAGTGTAGATAGTCATCCCTGGAGCAGACAGTTTGGCTGCTCTGCTGTAAAGTGAAGCCTTGATTTACCTGGGGAAGGATGCGGTGCAATGAAGACATGGCCATAGCATGTCTAGCAGTGAAGCCAAGAGGTATTTTCTTTAACAGCCAGTGTGCCCAGGCCCCCATGGAGTTGCTGTGCTGGCTTGCAAAGCCATGTTGCTGCATCTTGATTGCAGCAGTTTCCCACCTCCAGAAGGTCTGGCTCCCATTACTCTGCCTGCTTTCCCAAGACCCCTGCATGGGACCAGATGATGGGGGTGCTCCTCTCATGAAGGTGTGGGGTTCGCACATGTTGGGTGCAGGAGGATGGGGCAGTTGGGGCACAATGCTGGGAAGGGGAGACCCTGGTCCTGCTGTGGAGGGAACCAAGGGGCGAATGTCGCTGTGTATGACATTTGACAGGTCTGCAACATATGCTGAGTCCCACTGCAGGCTGGAGCTGCTCTCCAAATCAGCTTCCAGCCTGTCTCACCATGAGGTTAAATCCTTGCTCAGGAGCAAGAAAGCAGAGAAGCAGCAGATGGAACCAATCAATTTGCCATCTGAAAACCGATCAATTTGTGGGGACCCCCCCTCACTCAAAGGCAGGGTGGGAACAGGGTCCAGGCTCTGCATGTATGCAGGAAAGATCAGTGGGCAGCCCATAATAAACCCTAAATGTATTTCCAGCCATAAAATGCTTGACGTGCCTTCACAGAGGCTGTTGAAATCCCTGATTTGCAGCTGGCACTCATTTTCCATCGCAGGTAGTAAAAAGACTCAGCCAGAGTGCTCAGATATTTCATCATCAGGATCTGTTGCCATCCCCCAGACTCATGGCCAGATTGCCAGGACTTGCACACCTCCTCCTCTTCCTTCTCAGGGCTCTCCTTTCCCTTCAAAGGTTTGTGCAAGAGATGGGAGGGCAAGATAATGAGCAGGAGTGGCGATTTCAGGAAGTGGTTGGGACTTGTAAATCCTTGCGGGGGCTTCCTCTGTCAGAGGAGCCATCCGGGGAGCGGGGCATGTGCGGGCTGAAGTCATGCCTGTTAGGGAGGTATTTGTTCTTCTGGCCCCCACGGCCCAGGCGGGTTGTCGTAACATCCTTCGAGCTGGGATCTGGTTGCAGCAATAAAGTTGGGCAGGTTGGGTTCCTGGCTGGGCAGGAAAGAGTTATTGATCAATGCCATGAATCCTTCCCACCTTCCTCCTGTCCCTGGGGTGGATGTAATGCATACCAAGAGAGGTGGGAAGGAAAGCAAAGCTCAAAAGGTGCTTTGGTTGGAGCAGGGGGTGGCACAGCCAGGGAAAGGACATGGGGACAAGTTAAACATGAACTGAGTGAAACACAGAACCTTTTAAATGTGTCCAAATCAGAGCTGCAGGTAGATGTGGTTCACTCTGCTGCTGAGTAAATGCATCTGCAAATACAGGAGAGAGAAGGGTGGGGTTAGTGTTTCTCCATTAATTTCTTCAAAGGACATACCAAGGCCCTGATCTCTCCCTCACGTCCCCCTGGGTGTCTGGGCTGCAGCAGCTCTGTTCCTGGCACAGGCCCCAGTGGTCAGTGCTGGGGACAGTGGCTGATGGGAGCACTCAGCCATTCCCTGTCTGCTGAACACGTGCACCCAAGCTCACAAGCACTGTGTCTGTAAGCACGTTTAGCTGGGAGGAATCCAGAGGCAATGCTCTGGGGCTGGAGAGACTGATCCGGGTTGGAGGTCTCACCACAGTAGGATAATACCAGGGAAAACTAACTCTGAAATAACAGCATATTTGTGTCTTGCATTGTACAGAATCTCCAGGTCTTATTTCCTCTCCTACAGTGGGGTTTGGATCATTGGTGGACTGTTGCTACAAGCCCACCAGGGAAACCTTTGGCATGTGGCCTGAGACTCAGCATTTCAGCCAGCTAGTCAAGTTTCATCATTTTTTCTCTTGACCAGATATTATGACTATAATAAGATTGATATTAGTAATACCACTAACAATTGTGGTAATGCTAATAAAATAATATTGTACTCCTCCATCTAAGGAGCTCGAAGCTTTTAAAGGAGATTAAGTCTCATGGCATCCATCCCACTTCAGGAAAGCTTATTTAGACAACAGCAAAGCCTCCTTGCCACATTTGTGGAGTGCAGTCTTCTCCAAGGTGGAACACAGCAGCTATTTATGAATATGCAATAACAGTCCACAGCAATCTAGGCCAAGCAATGAAAGCAGATAACGTATTCAGGGCAATTACAGAGGTTATAGAAGAGACAATGTACCAGGACGCTGAGCTCAACCACTAGGCTGTTAGAGGTATTAGGAGATTTTTTGTGATGTTCAGAACCTACTGTGATCAATCACAAGGACTTTCGGCTGTGGCAGCAGTGTGGTCTCTTTCCCCCCCCTAGGCACCCATCCTCTCCTGATGTGAAACCAGGGAAGGCAGGAACCTTCCTGTCTCCTCTGTGTTATTCAGCACACCCTAACACCCACCCTGGAACTCTGAGAGGCATTTTTTCATGTGCTAACTTGAGGTTGTCCAGTGACACCAGCAGCTTGGAGATGGAAAGCTCGCCGGTTTTTGAAAACAATGTTCCCCTTCCAGAACTGTGTTGGTACAAGTCTGTCAGGAGCAAGAGATCACCAGGAATAAATCACATCCACAAGAGCATGTTCTTGATTACTATGAAGCCTCCTCAAGCCACCACCTTTTCTTCTGTGGCCTTGACATCACAGACACCACTAGCCCAGCCTGAGCGTTTCCAGTGGAAGTTGCTCTAGGACTTAGACCCACAAGGTGCTCGCACAGGAAAAAGCCAAAACATTTCTGCTCATCAGCACATGGTGCAATGCCCTGCGCCCCCACAGGCTTTGATGAATGCAGAACTAGTTAGCAGCACTGGTGTGAGTGGGTCCGAGAGGTCATGCTGAAAAATGGCACTTTGTCAAAAATGTCATTTCAGTCGCATTTCATTGCCTTTTTCTTTAAATGAAAAATTTCAGAAGGAAATTAAACTGATGTGTTCTCTCACTGTGATTTGAAATTTTTTGCCTGCTATGTTTTTAAAACAGCTCTTCCCCATGCCTGGACTCCTCACCCTCCTTCAACCCATCATTTGAAGCTCAAAAAGCAGATTTTTGTCATTCTTCAGAGAATGCAGTTTTTGTGTCACAACATAGAAATTCAGAATTTCCTTTACTTGGAAACTACATGCAAAGGCAAGATGAAAATTTTAACTGCACAGGCTTGATCCTTTCCATGCCTTTTCTTTTTTGTTAGTTGAGCAATTTTTAGAGAGCTTTGCCACCTCTTTCTACTGAACCTGGATGGCTGTGCTTTGAGGTGCCCATGTAGGAGGCTAGATCTTTTCTCATGGCCACCAGTGGAAGCCCAGGGCTGATGCAGAAGGAGAGCAAGCACAAAGCCTTACTTGTCTGGCCCTCCCTGACTGCTAACCTCGTGCTGGGATATTTCAGTTAAAGCTCAGCCACATCACCCCTGTTTGGCTTCCGAAAAAACATCCCTCCCAGACTCAAGGATCTCCAGGAACATAGCAGCCACCTCCGCCTTAGGTTTGAGCTCCAGCAGCTTACCTCCTCTTCCATTTGAAAATGTGGGGTTTGCTGCCATTCAGAGCTGTCTGGCTTAATCTCTTGCCCTGCATTCACCAATAGAATAGGTAATATTTTGTGGGGGCTCTCTGGCTTTCAGTATCATGAGGAGAAGAGGTGTGAGGGGCAGGGGAGCCTGTCTTAACACTCCTTGCCACCTTCCCCCATCTCTGCCTTCTTACTGTCTGGAGAAGAGAGAGCAGGACCTCACCTAGGACCCTGGAGACAGACTTTCAGCAAGGAAGAGGCTGCTGCTGTGCACGTCAGGAATGATTTGATCAGCAAGAGAGATGAGCACCTCTAGCACTGACATCAGGGGACAAGCAGAGGAGAGTGCGAAAAAGCTAGTGATGGGCAGCAGGAATGCAGCACATGGCAGGGAGCAGAGGCCCAGGGCCTGGGAGGATCAGCCATGGACTGGGCATGGGTGTCTGCTGGGGACAGCCTGATGAGACTGTCTGATGCTGTGCTGAATTTCTTCTGCAAAACCAGCCCCATTGCTTCTATCTGGGATAACAGTTGGTGCAGAGCTGTGTCTCTGTGCATCCTGCTCTGTCTGGGAGTAAAACCGTTTGGATGCTCTTACCCATATGCATGAGTATTTACCAACATGTGCAAATATCCACCTTTGCCCAAACCCTTCCTGGCAGACTCTACTTTATCCTGCCTTCCATGGGAAGGTGATCCATGATCAGGTACATCTGCTGAGCCCTCCTGTGGGACATTCCACAGCCTTCCTCTGTGCTCACTGAGCAGCAGTGGGAATGGGCTGCATGACCCAGACTCCTCTAGACAAAACTGTCTCAGCCACCAGGCTTGCCAAGCCACTGACAGAAATCCTTTTCAATTTTTTCTTTAAGGTTTCACTTTAAAGTTAATTCTGTGCTGATGAAAGGTCCTGTACAGAAAGCCCTAGATAGTGACATAACTTATTTCTTTATCCACGAAACAGCAGTTCAAGAGTCCTACAACAATAACAATAATGTCCTGTTGTTTGCAAGAGCAGATTTCCTGCAGGTGAATTCCCATTAAGTTTTCCAAGCGGAGGCCAGGTGAGATGCACACCGCACGTACATACATCTACATGCATGCCCAATCTGCTGGTGCTGTCTCCTCCTGCCAAACCAAACTGTCAAGGTCCACCAAGACCCTCAAGGTCCTTTTCTGGCCTCCCCTGCTCAGCAGTTTCAGAGGGCAAGGATACCAGCTGCAAATTGCTTTCAAGGGCTGGATTCCCACCAAGCACAGCCCAAAGCCTGGCACTACAGAGTGTCCTAAAGGACCGTGGGTATATTTTTTGCCTCTCCTATAGCCAGGCATTTTAATGCCTAATCCTCTTCAAGGATGCTCATGGGCAATAAACCTTTGGATAATAACCCCTCCCCAGGAGCAACTTCCCTCCTTTAAGACCCAGACAGTTTCTGGAGCTCTTTTAATACTTCCCACTCTCCTGTGCCCTCTCACCTTCAGAGCATTTTGCCATCTGTATGCCTTTATTTCCTTTGGGAACAACTCCCTTTTATTTTTAGATTCCAGGGGCAAAACATAACCAGGTGGCTGTGGAGGGGGCCTCTTTTAGCCTCCACCTTAAAAAAAAGCACAAAACATGAAAAAAAAAGCAACAGCAACCTCAAAACAAACAAACTGAGATCAGAAATTCTGCAGAGGGCCTGGGCACAGTATTACCACCATGTCTATGGCCAAACTCCCCTGTCAAAACCCCACTCTACCCCTCTGCATGTGATTCTCAGCCATACAGTCTGCTGGTGTCTCCTTGCCTCTATTTATACTAAAGCCCTTGCAGAATAAAACATCCATGTAAAATCCAATTTCCTCTGAATCTCACTCGGAGACGAGGCCTCGAGATTGAGTAGATAACCTCTGCAGTAATTGCCTGAACCACTCCTGTTTGCTGGAAAGGTGAGATCCATTTTTCAATTATCTATCTGCAGTGACAGCAGCGAGCAACGGAGCTAAGAGGAAGGGGAGAGAGAGAGAGAGAGAGAGAGAGAGAGAGAGAGGAAATCCAGCCAACAAGAGCCGTCTGTGTCAATCCTGGCAAACGGGAGGTACGATAGATGTGGTCACAGTTCCTGCCATCAATATCCTCTAATATAAATGTCAGCGATGCCATTTTACCCACAGTCATTTCCCACAATGCTGATTACATTATCGTATAATAGAGGGGCGCCAGCCGCACCGCTTTCTCTCCTAACCCTCCTTGCGGTAATGTGTCAATAGCCTGCCTCCATGAAACAAGTCAATTTTCTGCAGGCTTGGCAGCGGAATAAATCTGCCGACTATCTAGAGAGCTGGAGATATTTATACACACCGCGTCCTCTCTCTCTCTCTCTCGTTCTCTCTCTCTCTTTCTTTCGCCCTCCCCCCCTCCCGCCTTCCCTCCCTGTGTGTGCAAGCATAGATGTGTGTCCTCAGCAGAATTGAGTGATTTTCAGCCCAGACTCAATAAGAAGAGAATTTAGGGCAGTCCTACAGCTTGGCTTCCAGTAACAGCCCTACACGTTTATTTTCTTTAGCTTAACAGGAAAGAGAGAATTATGTCTAGATTTATATGACAAGGGCAGTTCTACCAAAACGCTTGCGATAAGCACAGTGGAAGGGGGAGGAAGGTGTGGTGAAAACCAGGCAGGCCGGTGGCAGAGAGGGATTGCAACACCTTGCAGTTCACATCAGGGTGGTCCTGTGGGAGCTGGAAAAGCAGCTCTTATTTTAACTGACAGTTCCTTTTTTAGTGTATGTCCAAATCAAATGCCAGTGGAAGATGGAGGAGGGAGGCAATGAGCTCCTCTGTTCCCTCTGATGGATGAGGGTGCAGGCATTAGGCTCTGCTCTCTTGACTCTAGGAGGCAGAGAGCTTGCTGAGGATGAGATGCTCTGGCCACCTTGTGGATGCTCATTCTCCAACATATGTCCCCAGGACACCCTGTGGTCCACTGCTCCATGCACCCTTGATGGGATTTCTGCCTTCTCCCAGCTCAGAGGGCTTAGCCTCCTTGAAAGACCCCAATGCCTCTGTCTGCCAGCCAGTGTGGACTGCTAAAGCCACCCTGAGATCCCAGACCACCAGCTAAAATGGCAGATGCTGCTCATGCTCACAACTGCAGGGCTTTGCCATCTTACTGAGACACAGCAGCAGCTCCGAGCGCTCTGGAAGGACTCTGCTTCCTCTGGGTGCTGGCCAGAGAGAGACAGACACTCAGCAAGTGATGTCTGATCTCCCTCTTGGACTGAACCAAGGGAACGGGAATGGTTTCTCCTTCCTCTCAGGTCTGGTCAACAGAAAAGACTTTATATTAACCCTCGGTGGAGGAACTTTTTGGCAATGGAAAATGTCATCAACTATTTTTTGCCAAGAGGGGGGAAAAAAAACAGATACAAAATTGCCTTCAAATTTCTGGGCTTTGTTCTTTAATGAAAACCAGCAAATGTTCCATCTGTTTTCATGTTTTCACCAAAATTTTGTGGAAGAGGCAAATAAAGCTTGGATCATTGCTTTTGGCTTGATTGTTTCATCCTCCTGCTCCAGAACATAGCAGTTTCTGGGCAGGGAGTTGGTGTGTCCTGGGAGGAGCAAGTCCATGGCCTCCCTCAAAGTGATGGGGAAGACTCCACCCTACGAGACACCAAAGACATGCATTTTGCAGTAAAAGGTTGCCCTGCTGGCATCATACAATCACTCCTGGTAGCTTTCAGAAAGACAATCTGGGAGAGGATGGTAACCTGCTATGATGCTAAGAGGACCCCAGAGACCTTGTTCAATCCCTGGCCTTGAGCAGAGCTCTGCCCACATACCCAAAGCCTTGGTGAGCATCATGGACTTCTTTGCCCAGCTCCACTGCTGACTTTGCAATTTGCCATTTGTGACCCACACTGCAAAGTTAATTTCAAACACAAATCCCCTCTGGGGACGAGCAGTCCCAGAGGACACAGAGTATCCTCAGCATGGGGGAGTGACTTGGCAAGGAGGCAAACCCAGGTGGTGAGTATGTTGCAGTACTATCCTGGGCTTGGGCTCTGTGATTCCTCTCTGCAGAGGGAAGACATCCAACTCCCCACCCGCTGCTCTTCTTCTGTACGCGCCTTTATAATGATGCCGGCAGGTTTTTTTTGCCCTGGCAGCTGTGTCAGAGATTGACAAGAGCTTTACAAAATTGTGAGGGAAGTGAGGCTCTGTGTCTTGATGAAAGCTTTATTTATAAATCAATGAAACCCACAGCTCCATCACACAAACTCCAGCCCTCCTACCCTTTTCAGTCCTGTCTGCCTGGGTTGCAAGTCATCAGCACCTGTCAGAGAGGCCACACCAGAGGCACCTAAGAAAAATCAGGCACCATGCGGACTCATACCCAGAGGAATCTTAAATTCCTTCCATGCTATCTTAAAAAGACCCTCTGTCTGGGAGAAGGTTTGTATTGGGTCTTTGCTGGGAAAGGCTCTCCCCACATCTGGAAAGGACAAATCTGACCACAATGGAAAAGAACTGATGTTGGAGACAGTTGGAGCTGCCTGGTCCAAGAGCCTTCAGCGCCAGAGAGAGCCTTCCTGTTGACAACATCAGCCTTCAGATGAGTCCAAAATTTGGAGGTGTGCCCTGGATCACAGCCTTCCTAGAGTCGAGGGGATTGGGGCTGTTTCATTGCCAAGCCCTGAGACAAACTGCAAAGGAAAGATACTGTGTTAAGATACATTTCTTCAAAGTGAGGAAGTGGGGACCAACTCCAGAGCTCTGATTGAGATCCTTGTCTGCATATGTGGTATATCATTAAGGGAGAAAAGCTGGCAGTGAGCTTCAGTCACTTACTACTGCACTGGCAGGAAAGACAAATGCAGAGCATAAGATAAATGAGGCACTTCCAAGTGCAAGAAAGTCAATACTATAGAGACCTTCAAACTGGAGTCTGGGGAACAGCTTTACAATTCAGCTCACTGGTACAGACAGGAAGACATCCCTGTGTGCTGAGAGCTTATGAATGCTTCCGAATGGTACATCCTGGTGGGGTGACAAGACAGTTGGCCACTTGGGACTGGACTTGAGCACAAGCCCTTGCAGAGGCCAACCAGGAGGGATTGCTCATGCACCATCTGTATTATGGGAGCTCTTGAAGGAAATGAGAGCCTTGCTGTGGATTGTAATGTCCCAGTAAAAAAAAGATTTGAGTCCTGGTGCAAGACATTCTCCAGTGTGACCAGGAAAAGAGCAAGAGGGAACAGAAAAGACCCTTGCCCAAAATCTTATTCAAAACCCAGGCTGATCTCCCTGAGGATGCTATTCAAGATGCTTATAGTCAGACAGAAACATTGGGCACCCAAAACGTTCTGCCACAACAGACCTCATCCTATATCCTTCCCCCTTCCCTGCTGTGATGCACAGAGGGGACACACCTTCTCCATGGCTCTGCAAGACCCGTCAGCCATGCTGGCCACCAGCTTCCTCAGCTGCATGGCATCACAACATGGCTGTGTGCAAGACTGGACTAAATATGGCTGTGAGTGTGTGTGCACGTGCTCCATCTGACTGCTGAAGGAAATGCAAACTGATCCACCCTAGGCAAGAAAGGAGACACTGCCCTTCTTTTTTCAATTATTTCCAGGTCCAAGGTCAGTGACCTCTTCCCTCCTGCTCTGCAGTATCTTGTCACACAAAACCCAGAGAGAAAGGGAATGTGATAAAGATGAAAGTGATGTGGCAGGCTCGTACGTGAAAACAATCACCCTTCAATTAAGTGTGATTGATTTCCCAAATCAGAGATGCATTCAGCTTCCAACAGATAGATATGAGTGAAGGCCAAATGCTGGGGAATTCAGCAGACGTGTTTGGGCTAGGACATCACAAGGAAACAAAATGGAGATGCTATAAAGTACAAAGTGCTTTGAGTTGAGTCTGAGATGGGCATAAAGCTGAGCCAGGAAAATTTCCCCCTTTGAAGCAAAGCTCACAGCTGAGAAACATGATGCAGAGGAAGAAGGAGTTTTTCCATGCAGTGAAAATATGGCTAAGATTTTTTGTGTAACAGCAGCAGCCAGGGACAGCTCAAAAGAGAGTGAGGACTTGCTGACATAAAGCTGTTCCTGTACAGGACAGACAAGGGACACAGCCCAACTCACAGGGGAGCTGGTGGCAGACTGGGGCAAGACAACTTAGTGACACCTCACAATGTTGCTCTAAAGCCTTTGACAAACATCTGCAAGATCCAGAAACTCCATTTGGTTCTCCTGACATCAGCTGAGTCCCTTTTCACATCCAGATGCCCATGGAGCCCTTTCAGCTGTTTTACAGACCCCTGATGCTTTGTGAACCAAACCTGCCCACCCACCATGTCCACACTGCAGCTGCCAGGGTGAAAAACCTCAGGGTGTTTCACAGCAGGTGGCTAGTGGAAGAGAAGAGGACATCAGAGAAGCCACTGTGCCCAAAGTGGAGGGAGCTCTGCTGTAAATGTCTGCAGCATGCCCCGCTTTTCATTGAAGCACTGCAGAAGAGCAGCATCCAGATAACCAGTCTCCACTGACTTCATGTGACCTAAGCCTTCAGCAGGTCAGTGCACAGAATCCTCACACACTGGGGCTGGCATGCTGTGCTTTTGGGGGGGACTGGATATTCCCATGCAGGTTGCCAAGACTGCTCTAGTTAGCACCCTTCATCAGCACTGTTTTAAATGGGAAAGGGGAGGTTGCTACCCTCTCAGAAATTAGCCTGCTCAGCTCTTACATGAGTGCCCATCATTGAGGCACCTGGTCACACCGTTCTGAGTCCTACATGTTCCTCCTGCCTTTATCAGCAATAGACAAGGGCAGAACTGGCAGCACCAGGGGAGTGTTTGGAGAGGGAAAAAGGGGAAAACAGCACTGCAGATTTAGCACAGTTTGTGGCAGAAGAGGAGCTCCCCTAGGTCAGACGAGGCAGTTGTCCCGTTTTCACTACCACCATCAGCCTCATCCATCTCCCCTCTTGTCCCTTTCAGACTCTGAGAAGGAGGGATTTCAAATAAAAGGTCGGCACTTGACCCCCCTCTTCCCTGCCGGGAGAGGGGAAGGCCATGAATAGAGAGACCCTCATGTTTGCAGAAGTGATTTTCACATTAATGGCAGCATATGTTTGCATTGATTCCAACCTGCGGGGCTGCGCGCGGGCGCGTGTGTGTGCCTGCGCGGGGGGCGGCCGGCGGCTCCGCGTGTAGGGGCACCAGGTGCTCGCTGTCAGGCTGAACAAAACCAAGTGTCAGCACTCTGCGCCGGGAGGCTGCGCTGGCAGCTCCCCCCTGCCTTCAGCCCTGCGCTCAGAGCATCCTGCCTCTGACTCACAGCAGCATCCTTTTGCGTCAGCTCCTGAGCTCGCCTCCCCTTCTCCTCTCCCCACATTGCACGGCACAGCACGCCCTGACCCCAGGCTCTCTGCTGTCACCCACCCCTGCTCCCCAAAGGCTCAGATAGTGAATTTGGATGGACAGCAGTTGTGCAGCCTCCTTCTGCTGGACCACCCTTTGGCTGCAGCCTGCTGCCTCCTTTCACACCTTTTCCCAATGCTGAGACACCACGAGGCTGGTACCCCCACAAGCGTCCAGGCTGTCCTGGCTGTCTATGCTCTCTGGAGGAGGAGAGCTGCCCTGTCCCCAGATGTGGTCGTCCTCAGTGTCAGTGTTCACCCACGCTGCCTGCATGGGTCTGGACACCCTCCACCCAGCACCAGCAAACCCCCAGCTCTGCCCTCCCCAGGGCAGCAGGGAAGCCAAAGTTACAACAGGAGCAGATTAGGAACTGCAAGGACCAAAAACAGTTTGCACATCTCGGTGTTCCCCCAGAGTGTACTGAACCCAGACATTTCCTCATAATGATGAAACCAGGAATTGCAAAGGGGGAGGTCTGACCCTGATGCCTGGTTCACTTACACCCAGGGAATTTGCTAGTTCATGGATACACTAAAACTTCTGTCAGCAAAACTTTCTGGTGGAGACCAGGCCTTAATATTTTTTCTTTTTTTCCTTTTTTTTTTTTTCTGCTCCATTTCTCCTGCTTCTGAAATGGGAGTCACTGTTTCTTTTTGCTGCACTATGCATCCATCTTGTCTGCTTACATACTGACCTGTGTGGTGCCCTGGAGACACACAACAGCTCTAGCAGTAGGGCCATCATCTCCCCAAAGGTCTCCAGGCACTGCTGCAATCACAGAAAACTCATGAAGAATAAGAATTAGGTGTGATCCTATGTTGACTACAAGGATCCTCAGAAGCATGGCTGGAGTGAATGGAAAAAGCAAGAGTGTAGGCTTGGCTTTGCTGCTGCTTGAGGCATGGTGATAAGAAGACTCTTCTCCTCTCAGAAGAGCCTATGCCCTGTAGGAGAGCTGCCTCTCATCCCCCAGTGAGCTCAGCTGCTGAAGGATCCCATCCTGAGAGCACCAGAAGTTACTCATCTTCCTGGGTAAGCCCCCCTGTATTCAAGTATGTATGCTGCAGACTTTTATGGTGTTGTACCCCATGATGAATGGTATATTTCTCCTATCCATGGCTTTATCTCCATCACAGGAGAGGACTGGTATGAATGGTCACACTTGTGGGCTTTGCAATCTGGAAATTGTTTCTCTTCTACAGGACAGCATTGTGCCATTGCAATGTGCTGTTCCGCAGGCAGAGCTCCCATGGAGAGCTGTCGTGGTACCTCCATGCACCCACAGAGCTTGCCTGGGACAGACCCAGGGCCCTTCAGGCAGCCAGCACCAAGAATTCAACATTGTCCTCAAAGCAGGGCATTTGGCCTGAAGCTTGGAGCTCCTTCTCTTTACCCTCTGACTCCTCAGCCTGTCTGGGCAGGAAAAGGAATGGAAGCTTCCACTTGCCAGAAATCTTGGTGTTTCCAGGTCATTCTCTGTGGAGTATCAGAAGGGAAAGTTGAAACATCAGAAAACAAAAGAAAACAGTCTCCAAACTGCCAAACAGCTAATATGAAAAGTGAAAACACCAGCAAAAATAATTTCTTCTTTGCCAGTGGAAGTGTAACTTGGGAAGGGAGTATTCTTGACACATTCTAAGATGAAGACTGCTGCTTGGCCTGGGAATTTCAAGGTGGAATGGTTTGTACTGTTGCTTTGGTTCTCCTGGTCAGAAAATAAAAACCCATACCAAAGCTTTTTTCTTAGTAGAATCTTGAGGTTGGAATGACCATATTTTTCTCTGTAAGAAATCCTTAAGCAAAATAAATCAACTCCTCCTATTTAGATACACTAGGGCTCTAATCTTTATTTTTTTCTTCCTGCCATTTGAGCTATTAACAGGTTTGTTTTTCTCAGAAAATATCAGAACCACCCATGTAATCACATAATCCAGGAATAAGGGCTTTAATGAACACACCAGATACCACAAAGGGCCAGTGCTATACATAGCCCAGACACTGCACTGCTGTAGACCGGAAAACAGGGAAGAATTTGATGGGTGCAATAGCTTGATGCTTTATTTATAGCATGAAGCCGTGGAGCCCTAGTGGGCTGAGCTCCGGTTGCCATTTCCCTTGCTGTGCTTGCACCCAGCAAAACAAAAACATGTGAGACAAGCTAAGCCTATGTCACCCACCCTCAGAAGGACACATCCAAGGCAGGCTATTTTAATCTGCCTGAACATACTCTGTCCACTGCTGTAACCACCCATCTTCTTTTTTGCTTGTGCTTTACATACACCCAGTGCAGATTCATGATCTCCTGTTATATGTGTGGGCCCATATGAGTTTTTTTTCTTTATTTTCTTATACTGATGTGAAGGCTTACAACACTGTTGTTCATGTACAAGAGATCTGCCCAGGAGAACTCTGTCGACCTGCATTGAAAATGCTCAGGCAAGGTCTTGTTAATGAATGAAGGCTGTTTGCACTCTTCTGGACACTGGATCCACTGACTTTGAGAGGAGCATGGACTGCAGAGGGCTTAAGTGTTAGGAGCATTGAGTACAGCAGTGTTTCAAGTCTTGAAGACTTTACTAGTACCCAGCAAGCAGATGATCCACCAGTGGTACGCATTGACTTTTTCCATGTCAGGACATGAGAATCAGGCAGATGACCTCATGGCATGGGGAAGTTTCATTTGGTGGTTTTGTGGGTCAGGAATGATGAAAGAAGAAGCCAAAAGCATCATGGTTTATTTTTTCCTGTGCAGCAAGATCAGCCATTCATGGAAATCATAGAATAACTGAACCATAGAATGTTTTAAGTTGGAAGAGACCTTAAAGATCATTTAGTTCCAACCCCCCCTGCCATGGGCAGGGACACCTCCCACTAGACCAGGTTGCTCAAAGTCCCATGCAACTTGACCTTGAACACTTCCAGGGATGGGGCCTCCACAACTTCTCTGGGCAACCTGGGCCAGTGTCCTATCACCCTCACAGTAAAGAATTTCTTCCTAATATTAAATCTACCTACCCACTTGAAGTTTAAATCCATTAACATTTGTCCTATTGCTATGTGCCCTTATAAAATTAAGGGTCCCACCCAATTTCAAATATGAAAAATTCAGATGGGGCTAGAGGCGCATGCAAAATGCCCCAACATCTACTGTTCTCTGAGACCACACTGTAACACCCACCATTCCCTTCCTTCAGGATAACCAAGTAGTGGGACTCACGGGCTGCTGAGCAGAGCATGGCTGCTGTCATGTTTACAGCAGGACAGAGCAAAGGGAAGTCCCATGCCCGGAAAGGTTAGAAATCCCTTTGGCTTTTGAAAACTATGTTTTTCTTTTGAGATCTCAAAGCAGCCAGCAACCAGGATGCTCAGCCATGCCTATCAGAGCAGAGGTGTGAGGGTATCTCACACAAGGTCTGCAGGGCACAGCCAACTTTAACCCCATAATCCCAAACGTGTATGTAAAATTCCCTTGCCAAGCACCTTCCCCCCAGCAATCCTCTGTGCTGACAGGATCACACACTGCCAGTACATCCCTCCTGCCATAGCAGGGCTGTGGAGATGGGGGCTGATGTGAGGGCTTAATTAATCAGTTTTTTGTTTGTATTTAAACCTGGATCATTTGATTTTTCCCCCAAGACAGAAGCAAAATACAATCATGTCATTAGGAGACTGTCTCTTTGTGTCTCTGTATGTGTGTGTACGACTGTCTCCTGCGTTACGAGCAAGCTCTGCTCAGGACTTTTCCATGCTACCTCTAACCTCTTCTGGATCCTCTTTTGCACTGGACATTGCAAGGCTAAAGTCAGGCTGTGCAAGGGCTGTGCAAAACTCCCTTGCCCTCTCTCTGCAAGGGAAAGTCACACAGAGCTTGCTCAAGACTCCCCTAATACTAAGGCTGTGGTGACACAGGCACCTTTGGATCTTTCTTGGGAAATGGTCTTGGTGGGGCTTATGCCCACATTCAGCAGGAGCAAAGCTCTAAATCTCCTCCCCAGCAGTGTTAGGGCCACCCCGCCCAGCAGAGGTGTGAAACAAGACCTTCAGCTTGCTGGAGAAGCAGCAGTTAAATGCAGGGTTTTTGGCTATCACATGAAAAGGAAAACTGCCCTGCTGGGATCCTGCACTGCTTGTTCTGGGGTAATGCTATGTCTAAAGCACCAAGACACCCTGACACATCCCCTGGCAGGTGGGGACACCTGGATGTATTTTACAGAGCTCCAAACTCTTCCTCCACCCGTTTGCCTTGTCTCCATTCCTGTCTCTAGCTGAGCTGGAGACCTGCTCACCTTCCCTGGGCTGTTACCCACACCTCATTACAGCCACTGTTTTCAGACTTTCATTTCTTTCCTGTTCTCTACTCCCCTGAGCACACACACTCACTACCCCTTGCTGAATCTGCAGCCTCCCACCATGGGGTACACCCAGCAGCTGGGCTCAGGTGCCCAAGGTCCGGCCAGCACCAGCCAGGAGAAGGACCTCTGGGCAAGTGAGAGGATTTACTGCTCCAGATCCTAAATACATCCGTGCTGTTACTCTGCTGGTGCACATCCCTGTTCCCTGGGTTTTTACAATACATCTTTGTGCCACTTGGCTACAGTAATGAGGCCCCACCTAATTGCCATTCGATAAACTCCAGTTAAATTAACAGTTCCATCCAATGATCACCAACATCTGCTGTTCATCAGGCAGCCTCCCCTCCCCTCCTGCTCCCTGCATCTCCGTAAATCCCAATGCCCAAAAATTCAGCCTGCCAAGTCCCTACTGAAAGGTCTGTGAAAGCTGGTCTGAAAGCCTTGCCATGACCTGGGGATTTTATGGAGTGTGGAGGGGTTTTTGTGAGTGCAAGCAGGGCTGAAGGTTTTGAGTGTGCAAGCAGAGAAAAAAGATGAGAAAGAAAGTATGTGCTCAAGAGGGGAAAGACCAAGGGACTTTCAGTGCCCTATTGCCTGGAGGGTGTCAATATGTGCATATGAGTGAGACAGACATAAAGCAGCAGGCAAAGGAGGGCAGCGTGATGAAGAGCAGTCGGATACCCTGAGTGCCCAGTTGATCTCCAGGAAAAAGGGTACATGAGCCAGGCAGGGCAGGTGGAGGGAATGGGTGCATGCACACAGATGCTTGTGGCAAGTGGAAGGAAGGCATCCCCTTGTGTCCACAGAGTGTGGTCACATGAGTGTGGTTCTGTGTGTAGACATCTGTCTCATTGTGGCATGTTTATCTTATTTCTATCTTCACACATAGTATGTTTGTGGTGGGCATGAGCTAGGTATAGCTCAAACACACTGTCTCTGCTCTTTGCTGTGTTTGGCCAGTGCATGGATCTGCTCATGTGTGTGGGAGTATGTGCTCAGCAGCAATAACAGGACTAGGTGAGCCAGACCAAGACCTAATTTCAAGAATATACAACTATCCCTGTGCCTTTGTCTCACAAACACCCACTATCCTGATCTCTGGCCCTTTGTCACTCTGGTGATTCATTTTCTCCAAGTTGCATTCAGAGGAACTGGTGAAGAGAGGATGTGGCTTGTGCAGCTGACACCAGAGGGGACACTGACTTTGCAGGAGCTTCACACTCCTTTGACTCACCATTTCTGTGCAAGGATTTAATTCCGCATCAGCCCAGCTATAACTGAAAATCTGATCCTGAATCTGACTTCTGTAGGTAGATGCAGTCAGTTTGTACACAGATGTGTGCACGTGTGTATGAAACCCTACTTGTGCACCACCGTCTCCCATAGCTAGCTCTACAGCAGCTGGGGAGAGAGAAGGTCATCTCTCTGATTCAGAGGTTAACAGGGTCATGCTTCACTTGCGGAAAAAATTCTTGCCTAAAATTAAGCCTCAACCTTGCAGAAAGGCAGGCCAGACAAGCCATTAAAAAAGGTCAAAGATATTATCAGCTCCTAATCCAATTAGATACTGATTATCTGTGAATTCAGCACACACTCACTGTTAGAGCTATGCTTAGGAAAATGAGCATTTCCAAAAAAACAGCTGGAGATCGAGGGGCTCTGAGAGCTGAGGCAGCCTTGTGAGAGATTATGCCACTGCCTGGGGAGCACTGCTTGTAGCAAGAGCCACGTCAGGTTTTCATTGCTATCTTTCTTCATACATGTCACCTGGTGGGTGACATTAAGTTGCTGGCGAAGGAGAAGACAGATCTGTAACCATCTCTTCTCCTGAATATAAGTTTAAGAACAAAGGGAAACGAGAATTTCTATATTTGATTAAAATCAGTGATGCAGCAGCCTGACTTTGGGAATTCTCCAGCAAAACATATTTAATGGAAAATATCATTCTGGCAAAACCAACAGTTTCCATGGGGAAATAACAGTTCTACCGTTACTTGTTGTGGGGCTATTTTATTTTTGGTAAGCCCAGCAAAAAGCAGCACAGTTTAAGGATGTTTCCTACTAGTGATATTCTAGAAAAAACCTTTCAGCAAGGTAGAAATTTGACTGGTTTTGATCCAGAACTTGATTGCTTTATTAAGGGGATTATGTGATACAGTCCCAAGATAACAGGGGAATGGATTTGCTCCCCTGGCAGGCGGTCTGACTCTGAGAAAAGAGAGTTGGTGTGTTGAGTGCTGCCTGAAAGAGTTATGGAAATCACCCCCTGTGGTTTCATCTCCCTTGTCTCCAGATAAGAAGGTCTTGGTTTTTTTATTTATTTTTTTTCTTGCAGATAATAGGACTGAACCATGGCTGCTTTCTCTCCCTAAATGGAACACCTTGCACATCTCGCCGTGGAAAATCGATTCCATGTAGTTGTGAATAGCTTTGGGTGGTTTCTTCTGCTAAAAACCAGGAGACGTGGACTGGCCAGGGCATGTACTGAGTGTGTGCAAAGACTGCTGTGCCAAGGCCTGGCTTTCTTTTTAGGCTGATGCATTCAGGCTATGCAAAGGATGGATTTAGGGATCTGTTTTTACACCTCTCCCTGAAGGCAGCATAAGTTTGATTTCTTCTTTATAAAAGGCAACCAAAGTAAATCTCTTTCTCTGTGTTTTACAGTCTCCCATCCCTGGCTGGGCAGAGGCAGACAGCTTTGCAGTAACTAGCTGAGCAGCTCTATGAATTTCCAGTGTTGCTCTTTGGCTGCAATGACACTTAGATTGTAGCTTCTGCCTGAGCAAGACGATAATCTTTTAAAAGCAAACGTGCCCATCAGCAACTCTACTCCTGGGCTGGGGCTGGCAGATGTTACCAGGAGGGCAGCTCTCCCTGTCGTGACTTGGGTACCACTTCCTAAACTCTGGGGAAAAAAAAAAAACTGATCACAGGCTGGACCTGCTGAGGATGTTCAGCGCAGCAAGAGTTGAACTGATCTGGAGCTGAGTGCCAACAGCGATTCTTGCTCCAGACACAAATTTGCTGCTCAGCCTTGGGAAGATGGAGTTTCCCCCTCCATATTTGTGTTGCCAGAGAAGCTCTTTGGCCAGGCAGTAGTACTCAGAGTTTGTGCTTCAGGTTTACATCTGCTGAACATCTGGGCTTGAGGGTTTAGTCATGCAGGAATGGTCACCAGTGTGCACTTGTAAAGGGCATCTATTACACTGCATTAACCCCACGTGGACACGTGTGGGCAGGATTAAGAGGCCATAATCACATTCAGCTTGGTGGGCTTTTGAAAGAGAAATCAAATGAAGGCTGTGAACAAGGACGTCCCTGCAGGGACTTAACACAATTTAGCTAATCCACTTGGGGTGTAAATGGTTTGTTCAACTTCATCCTTCCTGCCAGTGTGTATGGACAAGGTGGGGGTGAGTACACGTGGATTTGGGACCCTCAGATAGGCTGAGTCAGGTCTTCTGAGGGTATAGCTCTAGGGTTCCCCTCCCATTCCCCTGCCTTGAGAGTGTCAAATAAATGGGGTGAAAGTGTGATGGGTATAGCTGAGGGTAGGAAGCAGTTTCCCTGACTAAGTGAAAGACAGAGGAGGAGATGTTGGTAAATAAGCTATTAACACTCAATGTCACTCCATTAATTTCATAGATTAAATATGTCCTCTTTTCTTTCTCCCATCTCCTATGCCTGAGCTGGAGGCTGTTTGCTGGGCTGGGCTGGAAGGGAGGACACAACATGAAACCAGGGCTCTTTCTGGCTCAGTCTCCTTCCTGGAGACTCAGCCATCTCCAGCACCAGTGCTGTCCCTTTAATTTGACAAAGGAGACCAGCAACTGTTCCTTTCCAGAAAAGCAGGAATTTGGTGGTATTTGTTGTCTTCTTCCCTTGCCTTCCAAGCAGCACCTGTACAGCTGTGCCCATCTGGCCCAGAGGGCAGCTCTCCCTCCCCATCTGCATTTCCTCATCAAGGATGAAGCCCACAGAGGATGAAAAGACGTATTGACACTATCTCTGGGCCAGGGTCTTTGCTGACAGACTGTAGGCAGAAGCGTGCAAGGGTTCCCTGGGCTGAGCTGCAAGGTCACATCTGTAGGAAGAGCTGTAGGAAGAGCTTGTCCCCAGCAGGGGCTGCAGGTTAAGCTATCCCACAAGACAATATTATCCATGCAGGTGATACTGCTGAGGTACCCACTCTGTGGCTCTTCTCATCCCATTCACCCACTGCCACTTCAATAGCTCACACTATCAGTAGTTACAAAGGTCATCAGGACCTGGGCTGTTTATGCTGGGCGTTTTTCTGGCAGTCAGAACAATCAAAGCAAAGGGAGTGAGCACCAAGTGAAGGAGGGAGGAGAGGCAAGAGCTGAAACTGGTGCTGGGACCACAGCTGCCCAGCAAAAATGGCCAGGCTTAGGGATATTGAACATCTCCACTCTGCAAAAGTAGCAATGGATATGTTCCTGTCCCTAGCTTATTGACCTGCCTGAGTTCTGACCAGAATTAATTTATACCTGTAAAGTACTGCTTAAATATCCTAATGGGCTGGCATCACAGATAGGGATTGGAGTGTGAATGACTTACATGCCTTCACTGCAATCCCAGACACTGTCTCAGGCCTTCCAAGATCACGTGGAATCACATCCAGCCCTTATTGCCATGTATCAGTGGAGATTTTGGTTGCCAGGTAGAGATGTCATTGATTTTATTTTACTTGATGTTTCTATGGAGGGAAAGAGTGTTGGTCTATCAGAGACCACAGAGCTGCAGGTAAAGATTGCTACAATTTGTGCGAGGCCTAATTAGAGCAGATTATTTGAGTGACCTTCCTCGGTGCTAAAAAAGCCCTATAAGGTTCAGCCTTCCCTTGAGAAGATGGGGCAGTCTGGCAAGCACTATCAGGAGAAAGGTCTGCATCTCTAACCAGCCTTGCTGACCAAAGTCCACCACAACTACCCCTCCAGTGTAAGAAAGCTCATGACCCAGTTTTTAAAAGCCTGCTGTGATAATTTTTCCCGTCCCTTTGCCAATACAACTAGCACAGCCCTGCATGCTCAGTGGCACATTTTTTGCATTTGCCTTTGCATGTGACAGGCCACCCCACAGGTCCTACTGAGGGGGAAATAGGATGAGTGGGGGTGACTGAGATGGAGAGGAGATGCAACAGGAGATGCTTTGGTTTCAATCATGCCTGGTCCCGTGGGAAGCCAGGGAGAAGGTGAGAAGAGACCCTGCTCTGGCATGCATCCCTCACATCCCTCTTCCTACTGACTCTTGGGCAGCTGCAAAATTCACCACTTTCCCAGCACTTGCCCAGGAGGGAATAACGACAATAAAAACAAAATTAGAATGGCTGCCTTCCCCAGACTGGGGGGACGGGAAGGGAACGAGCTCTTGGGAACGGCTTGGATTTCACAACCTCTGCTGGCAAACGTGACTTTTCAGAGAGAAAGTCACCGCCACCGGTTTGTCCTTTGTGTCTGCAGAAATGGGGTCCTCTCTCAGCCTTTCCCTTGTCATTGGATCTGGTTGGAGGAGCTGCAGTCCTGCCACTTCCCCCATGCAAAAGTAGCAGATTTGTCATCCCTGCTGCCGGCTCTGCATTCCCAGCCTCTCTTGCCTCATTTAAAGAAAACCCCCCAACCCCCCAACAATGTAGAGCTTGAAATCTTTTCTTCCTACTTGATACTTCATTATTGTGATTGCTTTTTATTGATTGGCAGACCTGCCTTTGCAAACTCTCAGGACCCTTGGAGAATTGCAAGTGGCTGATCCAGTCCCACTTTCACACAAGCAAGCACACCATCTCCCACCAAGCGTGGTGGAGCTGCATCTTCCCCTGCTTCCAAAACACAGCTTCCTCAAAGGGATGGTGGGAATATTGGGAGCTAGTTTCTCTGCCCATAAGCACAGCACACAGCTGGTCCCTCAAAGAGGCACAGCTGGACACAAGGCTGCCACCAAGAGCTTTATTATTAATGGTCTTTCTCTGTTCACCAAGGGCAGACTCTGACTCTCAGGGAGTCACTGAAGAGAGACACATCACTACAACAGTAACACACAGATTCTGGCAGGATTTTTGGTTCCTTTCTCATTTTGAAAATCTCCCTTCTTCCTCCAAACCCATGCCGCAGCTTCCGACTGGCCTCAGATGAAGGGTGAGTGTCATTTTGCAGCCATGTTCCCTGGAGCATCACCCAGTAACCAGCCACAAGAGATCAGCTTCTTGTCCCAGCTTTCAAACTAGCCCACCACCTGGAAAGAGATACAGTGCAGCCAGTGCAAGCTCTGCTTGTGCTTGGGGAATTTAACCCCCAGGGTTATGGCCGAGGGGGGTCAGAGCAGCCTGCTGGGGACTTCCCAACAGCAAACCCTTTTTCCCACTCTGAACTTCCTGCTAAACATGCAAACCCAATTAAGCACAGTGCAATGGTCAGGGCTTGTTAATATTAGGGCTTGGCTGGTTTCATTCCTGGCTGCCAGCAGGCAAGAACCAGGATGGAGGAATGGGCAAGGCAGCAAAACCACACAGCATAGCAAAGCTCTGGCAGCTTTCCTGCTCTCTGTTGATAGGATTTAGGAGGACAGCAACTCCCAGCAGCCAGATCTCCTGAGGTGGTCTGGAGGATGCATCTGCCTGCCCTGGGTCTTCAATCAAACCTGAGGATACTTTCGTTTCCTGACTTTCTGAGGGCACGTTGCTTGGAACGTAGGAGACAAAATGCAACTGTCAGAATACAGATCACAGCCATGATGTATAGAGCAGCGAGATGGGCTGCTGCTTGTTATCCCCTGCCCTGCCAACAGACAAGGGGACGATGTGGAGAGTTGCTGCCAGCCAGCAGGCAGATCACGGGGAGCCCAGCCATAAGGAAAAAGTGGCCTGAAAGGATCACTTGTAGAGGTGAGGAGAGCACAAGCTATTAACCTGCTGGAGACACTGATTAAAGAGACACTATCCTATAGATTATATTCAAGGCTTTCTAGCCACACTAGGAATAGCAATAATTCCTAACCTGAGGGCTTCCAGTGCTGTTTCCAAGTGTTTTAAATTTTAAAGCAGACCTTTTCTCTCCTTCCCACAGGAGGGGAGCTGTTGGGCTGCCTCAGCAGTGCTAACCCAGCCCTCACTTCCATTAGACCAGTGCTTCAGCACCGCTTGCTGAGATGACTTAGCACAAGCACAGGCTGGGCTTGCCTGGCGCTGCCTGATCAAAGCACTTAACCAAACCAGCAGCGTAAGAGCTGGGGATGTGAGCTGAGCCAACTTGCAAGGCAGCCTGTCCTCACCTGCCCTGGCATGTCAGGGATGCTTTTTCTTCCTGCTAACTTTGTGGCACTGAGCAGCAGGTGGGATCCTTTCCTGATGGCAGACACTGGCAGCAGGAGAGCTCTCCATGTAGGGAGAAGCATTTTCCAGCATTCACACCACTGCTGCTCTGGCCACTGGCTTCCTCCCTTCCCACCCCACCCTCGCTGCAGCAGTTTCCAAGTGAGGCCATAAAGCCACCTCAGAGGTCCCTGAGGAGGACTTTAAAGCAGGTTCCAGGTGACTTTCCTGGGGCCATACATCACAGCTGGGCATTTAGAGGGATCAATAGCAAAAAAAAAAACCTGTAATGCTCTTTGGAGCTGTAGAAGGAGGAGACCTGGAACTTGTCTACTTCCTAAAGGTGACACTTGAGGATCATGGCAGTCCTCACAACTCCCCAGGGCCCAGGAGGAGAGAGATGAGAAGCAGGGGGGTGACACGACTGAAGGCCACTTTACACCCTCCCCAAGATGCCTTTGCTTGCCTGACTGCTGGGTGACAGCACTCACAAGCAAGGGAACCATGTTCATTTTTCCCCACTTCCTTGGCAGGGACCTGATAATGAAACCTGGTGACAACTCGGACAGGAAGGTCTCCAGTTCTCACAGGCCAGGAGTCTGTGCTGGCAGGGAAGGACCCAGGCAGCTCTGCAAGGCAGCACTGCTTCCCTCTGTCTCCCTCAGCCCCTTGCCAGGATCACCAGCTTAGACCTTCCCAGACAACTAATCTTGCATCTCAGACCAGATTATCCCAAGAGCTGAGCCACTTCCCTCCACAGGATCATGGTGCCTCCAAGGGTCAGCCCTGAGCCCAGCAGCCCTGAGGAAGCAAAGGAGCAAACACAGCCCATCCTCTTACAACCACAGTTTCACAGCCACTCTGAATCCACACAGATGTTGAAAAAGGCCAGGCTGGACCTATGAGGCCCCACTCCTACCCTTTGTGGTGCTTCTGCTGCAGGTTATCTTTTTGCCATGATCATTTCTGGACCCAATCAGCAAGTCTTTCCAAGGGTAAAATGGCTGCAGTGTGGGTGCTTGGTGCCAGCATACAGCCCTTCATCCCCAAATCCCCTTTGCCACGAGACCATTCTGAGCCTCCCTCGTACGTCGCAGCTGAGGGAAGCACCAGCACAATAACATGACCATGTTACAGCAGTACTTTGTGTGATGCTGCTGACAGATCTTAGCACCCTGCTTTCCTCCTGGGACCCAGCGCACTTCTTGGCCCTGTCTGAATGCATAGGGGAGCCCCAGGCACAGAACACCCATGCAGGGGATGGAGCGGCTGCCAGACCTTCATGTCTGGGGTGCCCAGTGGCTTTGCATCTGGGAAGATCTTCCCTGCAATGAGGGCAGCTTTAAGCAGTGCCCTGAAGCCCTGGCTTCTTGGAAGGGTTATTCCCTTTGTCTCATTTTCCTTTTTTCCAGATCTGACTTAAAACAGAGATCAGGATGACTCTCAGCGAGCAAAGATCCCATGACTGTTTCCCCAAGAGCCAGGATATTTGTTTTTGTGTCCTGGCCATATTCCAACTTGGGAAATTACCTTCTGCCTCCCTAAATCCCCCCTGCGGTTTCAATTGGATACAGGCTTCTTCACTCTCTTGCTGAAACTGCTGCACGGGTTGCTGTGTGTGCTTAAGCAGCTGCTGTTGGAGGTGGGTGACAGGATTAATCCCGGGGGTGCTGGGGTCAGAACCGAGAGAGGCAGGGAGTGCTTCCTGCCAAAACGCCGGCATGGAGCCTCTCCCTGGGACCATGATCAGCCCCAAACTGGGCTCCTCTCCAGAGCTGCCCCTACAGGCTGTTTTCCCAAGCTTAGCCCACTCTTTTACCCACCTTGCGTTGCAGAATCAGGACTAGCACACACTGAGATGGATTTTGCTTTGTTTCCCCGTGCGTCAGCTGCCTGGCCGGACACCAGCTGCCAGAGCATCGATTTGCTCATGCACCTGGAGAACACATGCTCTTCTCACAGGCAGGTTTAGGTGCAGGATCCCTCTTCCCCTGGTTTGCCCTAACGGATTTGCTGAATAACCATGAACTTCCAGCCATTTCAGGACTCGTCCCTCTGGGAGAATTTATGGGATGCTACACCTGAGCTATGGGGTCCTGAGCAGAAAGGGGCATGGTGCAGTGTGGGACCCTGCCTGGGGGACACAGTGGGGCCCCTTTCACGAGGCCTTGTGTTGAGGAAGGTGCCAACATGGTCCTGTCTACAGAGCCATCCAATGCTGGAGCAAATCCCAGGAGCAAACAACCCTGGAACAGGAATCCCAGAGGTCTCCAGACTGAAGTTGTTCAACCTCAAGTTAAAAATGCAGCATTGTCGAGAAGTCAGATTTTGTGTTGTTCGTGTTGCCAGAATCTATACAAGCAAATTACTTTGCTGTCAAGAATACAACAGGAGACAGAGAAAGAGAAATCCCCTGCCTGGGCACTCCGGAGACATATCCGCAATATTCTGAGTAATGCAGCCATCTCACTGACATCCCCTGACATCTGGGGAATAAAAAAAAAAAAAACAACAAACAACCCAGGAAACCTTTAAAGTCATTTAATAGATGTGATTTGTGGATGAAATGTAATATATAATGAAAGGTGGGGACAACAACAGCCTTTAATGAAGTGTCTTGGAGGAAATCTCATATGTTCGTGCATGTGTCAAGGGAAGGTGTTTATACATATAAATATATATACATACATTTACAGACGTATCTGTTAAACATTCTTCCTATGTGTTCTGTGTGCGCATACATAAACATATACATCTGTGCATGGGCCTGTGCTGTGGGCAAGAGAGCTGCCAAGAGCAGTAAAATTCAAATGCAGTGTGCAGAAAGCGGGGGGGGCCAGCAGGCAGGAGCTCAGCCCTCTCTTCTCCCCATGAATCAAAGCCCACAGATGAGGATCAGTGCAGACGTCAACTCTGGTGCCAGGTCTTCTTCCCTGGCTCCTCCAGGCCGGATTTCCTCCCCTACCCACTCCCCCATTCCCCCTCTTCCCTACCCCCTTTCCCTTTCCAGCAGGATGACATTCATCCATCATCAGCATTTTAAGTGCTGGCACGTCATTGAGGCTGTCAGCCGCCCTCTTTGCTCAGCACAAGGCGCTCCGCTTGGCGGCTTGGTGAGACCATTTCCATTTGGAGCCTGTAATCCTCCTATTCGGGTTAGTTCCACTTGGTTTCACGGAGTGCAGAGTGAGGGGAACCTGATGGGACAGCAGTAAATTATATCAAATAATAAAGAGATGGCTTGCTCTAATAACTCCGACCATGGGATACTCAGGCACAGATGCACTGCCGCGGGTCGGGCACTGCAACCTGCCATGGTAAATCCCCTATAGCCTGCCTTTACCCCCTTTTCCCTCAAAGCCAGAGCCTCTTGGTCCCACTTCAGTGACACCAGGTATAAATCTGGAATTAACTCCCTCAACTTTAGTGGAACTACTCCAGATTTATGGCTGACAAACTGAGCTTGAGATCTGGCCCCAGCTCAAGTCCAGTGGGTGTAAACAGCTCCAGCAATGCAGCCCCATGGCTGAAAAATGGTTTGACATAAGGAGAAGGGGACTGGAGACAGGGTTACTTAGGAAAGTTGGTGCAAGGTGCCAGGGAAAAGTCGCTTCACGATCCCTCTCCCAGAGAACTGGCATTCTTTGGAGGTCTGCCTGTATTTCATCTTGTCAAATGACCATGTCTTGATGTCAAACCTGCTCTTCAGAGAAGACGGGCTGCCTGACAGTGGGTACCATTGGGGGGGAAACCTGTCCCCACACCACACCATCCCACTCCTCTCCCAGCAGAGCCCCAATCCCCTTCAAAGCCTGCACAACCCTAATCCATGTGTGCCCTCGCCCCTGCCACTCCAGGTGCTGTTGCAGTGAAAGGTGGCTGGAGAGATGGCACAGCTGCCATCCCAGCCCTGCTATGTCACGCTCAGCTACTCATTTAGACTGGGAGTTAGAGGAGATGCTTATTTTAGACACAAGTTGTTTTTGCAGCGTGCTTAGTCAAAGCAAAAGTGGGAGGGGAGGCAGGAGGATTATTTAAAGGGAAACCCCCTGAACATGGACCCAAGAATTGAGCTAATTTTAGAAGCCAGAATATCCTGGAGCCATGACAAGGGACTCAATATGACTTTAAGAAATGGGCATTGCACCAGAAGAAAGCTGGGTCCAGGGCTGACAGTGTGTGAAACCAGCTACTTTGGCTGCAGCAGGCAGCTTATTGATCTGTGCCTCAGTTTCCCCAACCCTATGTGGGGATACTGCTTTCACGTGAGCTTGCTAAAGGGTCACATCCCAGGGTCTGCAGATGGCAACTTGTAAAGAGCAGTTCATTTCAACCTCTGAGGAAAGATTAAAGGGAATCTGTGAATGGTTTGTGTTTGGGGCTTTTTTACACACTTTTTTTTTGTTGGGATAAAGGTTCACAACCACTCCCTGGCAGAGGTGTGAGCATTCACAGGAAGGATGCAAGCCACAGGGCCAGGGCTGTACAGAGGTAGCTGGTGGGTTTTCATTCCACATCTGCAGACTCAAGGTCAGGGTGTGTCATTACCTCCGCTATTCCTTGCCCGCTGCTCCAAGCACTGCAAAATCCAGGAGTATGGGTTTACCTGCCCATGGTGCCTGCACACAGCAGTGCTTTGCAGCACTGCAGTTCTGGGCATGCAGCTTACCATCCTCTTCTTGCTGGGCATCAGCAGCACGACGTGCTGGGGCATGTGTGTGCATGTCTGCCTGTGCTCCTTCCCTGCAACCTGCCAGCCTGCTGATCTATAAGCTAATCCTACCCCAAGCTGATCTATAACTAATTCACTTACAACACAATTGCAATATCGATTCCCAAACTGCTTTGCAGACAGTGCTAAAATGTGTGTGTGTGTACGGCAGGAACAATGGAGCCAGCTGACAAAAAGCCACCACACAGGGAGGGCGCGGGTCAGTGCCTGCTCTTCTCAGGGGAGATCAGCGCATGCTGCAGAGGCAGCTTCGTGTGCACCCTCTGAGTCCTTCCTTTTGTCTCTGCTGCCACTGAGGGCTGTGGCTGCCTGCAGAGAGATCTGAATGCACCTTTCTGCCTGGGCATCCTATGTATCCTACGCATCCACCATCCTTGCATCTGCCAAGTAAGGTCTGTGTGTCACCCTGGCGAGGATGAGATGCTTTTCATCCATCCTCGGCATCTCAGGAGAGCAAGCCCAGTCCTGCACTCTCACATCAATATGGGAGTCATAGCTCCACAGGCAGGCATGGATGCTGGACATGGATATCTGGAGGAGAAGCATACAAGAAAGACCAGTTTCTCCAGGGTCACACATAATGGGGGAGGCAAGAAAGAGGACATGTTTCCAGACTGCTCCAGCCCTCTCTGGGAGTGAGCTGGAGCAAGAATTGTGCTTATCTGAGGAGGTAACCACCTCCACAGCTCCTGGTCCATCTCCAGGGAACAGAGTAACTCCCCTCAGCACAGCAATTACCCTCTCCCTGCCACACCAGGAGCCCTTGCCCTGTATGATCCAACAGCACTTTAAGGGTTGGCCTGAGCCCAGTGTCTTTGCACCTAACCTTGCTCACACCCAGCTGGTTTGAGATCAGCCTAAGCTACAAAATCCAGCACAGCCTCTGAGCAGGGGTCTTGGTACCTTCCCAAGCCCTGTCACAAACACAAGATATTCCAGCATTTTACCTGCTTCATCAGGCAGCACAGCAGAGCATGCAGGGGCAGCACCAAGGTTGAATCTCTCCCAACACCTGCAAAAGGCACATAATTTCTGTGCTTTTTCCAAAAGTTTACACTATTTACACCAGCAGAGCATAAGAATGTTGAAGCCACCAAGAAAAGCCCTCATTTTGGTCGGTGGTCTCTGAGAGCAACTCTTCACTCCAGGAGCCACAGTTGAAAGGTTGATTTATGCAGCACAAAGTAAAGAAGACATATTTAATGACGAATGGAAATGTCATATTGATCCTGAGGACAGGCTGTGAAATACTGCTGTACACAGGCTGTTGCTGAATCCACCAAGCAGGTGGAGACGTTCGACGGTGGAGCAGTCAATATGGGGATCACGCTGCCCCCACACCTCTGCCTACCCAACAAGCATCATCAAACCAGGCTGGGAATCAGGAAAAAAACTCCTAAGCTTCAAAGGAGGGAGGATATTGAAAGACTTTCCCATCTATTCAATGGTACCATTAGTATTTCAAGGGCATGTGCAGGTGTGCACATGCAGGGTGGCAGGGCTGCCATCCCATCACACACTGCACAGCGGGGCACTGACTGAGGCTGTGGTAGTTCCAGCATTAAATAATATAAAGAAGAGGCAGGACTGTGCATGATGGAAGGGCAAAGATAAGTGTCCCTCACCAAATACAGCTCAGTGATGGACCTCCCACAGTTTGTAGTAGGAGCAGCACTACCCACGTGCATCCTACACCTGTGATTCTGTCCCCATGGGAAGGGCGATGTACCCAGGGTTGCAAGCATTCAAGCAAAATGCCTCAGGTTGGAAAACGATGGGGTAATGTTGCTGTTGAGTCTAAGGTGAGTCTGTGGTGTCTTTGGTAAACGGACTTCAAAATCACACAGCCATGTGGGATGACCCCAAAGGATCCTTGAGGGCCACCTTCATACCCCTGCCCTGCTCATGCTGCAGTTGTCAGGATCTGTTACATTGCTGTAGCAAAGAATCAGCTCAGCTGGAGGAAAGTTCCACTTGGACAGAGCACAGCAGAGGTGAAAAGTGATCTTAAACTGGCAAAAATAGAGCATCGGCCTCATATAATTTCTCTGAAAACAAGATTTATTGAAGTTCTGTCTGTGGAAATCACTGTAGTGTGGAACACTCAACGTATAGATTCGATCACTGACTCGTACCCTACTACATTTTTCATTAGGAAAAATATTGGCTGGGAAAGTTTGACCTCATAATCTCTGCATTTTAAACAATAACCAAGGAAAACAAAAGTGACGGTCTAAGGAAATCTCTTCCACTTCAGTACTCTCCTAGGCAGGAGCCGGGAGCTAAATTTCGCTGCTTTGGACCAGAGCTACCTGCTATGTCCCTTTGTGTCTAGACTCTTCTAGACATGACAGTCTTTGGCCATATCTACCTAAAGGGCCCCTGGATTGGGCACATTGCCCACCAGTACCTGCTGGAGGACAGAGCCATGCTGCCTGTGTGCTTGGAGCAAGGAGGATTTGCAGAGGGTGGAAACATCTCAGAAAACTTAACTCTATTCTCACAATAATTTGAGGGCCTGATGCACCCAAGTAGGGACAGTCTCCACGGGAAGGCAAATCAGTAATAACCCTCATCTGAGATTCAAATTCTCACCTTTCTGCAGTATGATATCCCCAGCCTACAGTCAGCACAGGGCTTGAAGAGGGGACATGCAGCCAGAGAGATTTCCAGTGGGTAGAGCTTTGGTCTGCACCTTCAGTTTGGCCAACACACATCCCTGTCACCCCGCCAGCACCACACAAGGGATGGTTGGAGTCTCAGCTGCCACTCCACCACAGGCTCTTTCAAATTAATTCCTGGTTTACAGTCTAAATAAATTAACTTCAATCGATTAGAGGTTCCCAATGCCTTTAATGTCAGTGTCATAATCAGATACCAGAATGGATTTGCCTTTCTAAATCATAGCTCCAAAAGGCTTTCAATCTGAAGGTCTATTTTATGTGTGACCCAATTAGAGACTGCAAGGCTTTGGGCCCCAGTTGCTTGCCAATGGCTTGCTTTACACATGCTGCTTTTCGGTGGCCTTCTTGACTAAAAGAAGACATTACCCCAGGCCCCATCCCTCCATGCTTCCCACCAGCTGCACTCCTTGGTTCTCACCTTCTGACAGCCAGAGACTCCCCCACCCTGCAGCAATAGCCAAACTCAAGAAAGCCAGAAGCAGACAGTGTTGTTCTGTCTTTGACTCATGCACCAGATCTACATGGGAAGAGGCCTTCGAGCCATTTATAAAGATGAACTCATCTTGGGAGAAAGTACCAGACCTCCATCAAAACCCTCCTGTTCTTGCTGGGAATATCTCTGCCAACTCAAAGCCAAAACTCAAAGCATCCAATTCGCTGTGGGTGTTGGTCTCTTCTGCCAGATAAAAAAGTGATAGGACAAGAGAAAATGGCCTCAAGTTGTGCCAGGGGAGGTTTAGACTGGATATTAGGAAAAATTTATTCACTAAAAGGGTTATCAAGCAGTGGAACAGGCTGCCCAAGGAAATGGTTGAGTCACCATCCCTAAGGGTATTTAAAAGCGGTGTAGATGTGGTGCTTAGGGACATGGTTTAGTGGCAGACTTGGCAGTCTTGGGTTAACAGTTGGACCCAATGATCCCAAGGGTCTTTTCCAATATACATTATTCCATGATCTTAAGCAATACACTGGGCAAAATGCTGAAGAAGAGATCTTGGAGGACTTTGGTCCCAAGCATGACTGAACAGAACTTTTTGCCCATGTGGAGAAGAAGGTGCACACCACAGGCAGCCCAATTGGCTAGGATCAGTGACAATAGCCACCAGGTTTCTAGGAAGGTTTTATGTCTTTTCCTTTATAGCTGCAGATCTCAGGGCCCTTTCTGAACATCCATGTGATACCAGGGAGGGAATTCCTCTCCACCCCCTCTCCCATGCTCAGCATCTCCCTTGCAACTTCTTCCAAGACCCTTTGGTTTGATTTCCAAGTTCTGACACAGCCATTAGTTACAAAGAGCGATTAGTTTGGTTGTTGTCATTAAGTCATTTTTTAAATGGCTCCAGGCGGCATCAGAGAACAAAGAAACAAAATACCCGTGAAAAGAGTTAATCACAAATTACTAATTATTTCCCCCCCTCCCTTTGCACTCTTTCCTCCCCAAATCATGAAATATTATCCCCATGAAGAAAGGAAAAGGTCTGTCCGTTTATGAGCCCTTCACGGATTTTATACACCTAATTCATCAAACAAGAAACACTTCCTGATCATCCAGGATTATTTTGAGAAGTGAGCTCATGACCCCTCGGCCTCACTGCCGAGAGCCACAGCGAAGGCGAAGGCTCTGATTTACGTGTCCCAAGATGATGCCCTGAGCTACAAGGTGGGGAACAGTGGAGCCTCAACGGCTCAAGGAACAAACCCTGATACCCTGGTGAGGGGCAACGACTGAGCCAGGCCCTTCATGTGGAGAGATCTTGTGACTCCAAGTGTTTCTGAACCCATTCAGATTTTATGGGGCTGCTGATTTCAAACAGGCCGAGTGCTTTGAACAAGGCGTTGTGCATGCCATTTGGGGTTTTGTATTTATTTACGGTGAGGTCTTTTATTCCTCTTTCCAGCCAGAACATACGTGCCACAAGACAGGTCTTCAGCTCAAAGAACGCAAGCAGAGGGACAATCTGGTAGGCATGGCAGTCTGGGCTCCCACAAATTTTACTTGAAAGGAAAATTTGGGGGTGATGAGAGCTGAGCAGTCCAAGTTGCAGAGATGCTCGTTGCTCCCAGGTCTAGATCCACTGGGTCTTGCTTGTTAAATGGCTCCAGTTCACTCTCAGTAAAGGTGACTGGTCTGAAGGAAGTACTATTGCAAATAATGACTTTTGCAGATGCCAAATTCTTTACTTGCCCCATTCTCCCAGCCCTATAGTACCAAGAATCTGCAGCTCCACTGGAGAAAGGTCTTTGACTGTGCCAGAATAGAAACTACTGTAGAGGTATCTGGATGCATAAAACCTCCATCTCAAGTGCTCATGCTCCTCTGTCACCTTTCCTCTTTGGCCATCAGCAAAACAAAAGCGTTCATATGCCCACACTCAGACCAAAGCATCTCTCTGAGCCTTGGAGATGCTCAGCGTTCAGCTGCAGATGCATCTAAATACCAAAGGTGTCTTTATAAACAGGCAAAAGTAAAATCAAACATCTCCAAGAGATTTGACTTCCAGATCTGTACCAGCAGCCAAGACAAAGCAGAAGGCAGCAGTAACACTGGGACCCCTCTGAAGTGGAAAGCTTGACCATACCTGCTGGTTGGCAGGTACGTAAATCTCCACCTCCCGGTGTTTTTGCAGTCTTTAGGGATGGCTCCAATCTCAGAGATGCTCTGAAGTGCACCAGCATCACTTCAACAGGCTCAGATTTTGCCCTTTGTGTGGTTAAAACCCTTTGACCTTTTCTGTATGCATTTAGCAGCACATCCTATTTTCCGTGAAAATGAAGCTATTTGTCTAACTAAGATAAATAAATAAACCCCGGTCTCCTAGACCCAGAGGGGAGTTTGGGAGAAGCATGCTCCTGGGCTAACTGTTCTTTTTCCCAGGATAGGGAAAGCCCATCCTGTTTGCCTAAAAGCTGAAAGTGATGTAAAAGGGGACCATAAGGGAGTATGAAAATGCATTTGAATCAATAGGATAAAGCTAACAGGATCAGGAATAAATAGAATGAATGAAATAGGATAAAAATGCCAGAGGAGATGTTAGACTCCACATTGCCTCAGGGATCACTGCTGAAGGAGCAGCAGGGCCAAGTTCATCCTGAGTATAATTCCTTTGGCCACTTCCACCTGATAATTTAAAGCTTGGTGTATTTAGGAGCTTTGGGTGGGATTTTTTTTTCTCCCTGTCAATGATGTCTCAGTTCAAATAATGTGTGAGATTCTTGGGTTTGCTCCATGCCTGCCTGGCACAGCATAGGGTCTGGCTTCTATAAATGACAGATTCCCATGACCCAACACAGCTGCTCTGGCTACTGGGATATTCAGAAAGGTGCCTACATGTGAATTTGGGTGCTGAATTTAAGGAAGACATTTTTGCAAACTGGTTTTGATGTTTATGTGGCAGACTCCACGCTTGATTCAACAAGCATGCTGACAGCCAGGCTTCACTCCAAGCACATGTTTAAATCTCTTTGGCTTCCAAGGAGTTTATGTTTATGCTTTAAGTAAAGCAGGTGCTTTGTGGATTGAGTTCTGTATCATTTTAAGAGATGCGTGATCTTCCCATGGTCCCTTGAAGACAACAGTGAGACATTTTAGAAGAAATACTCGGGTATTTGCTGGTTGTTTTTCCCAACAGCTCCCTGTTGTGCAGCACAGCAGGGCACTCAAGAAGCTGCCGAGGTGCCTGGCTCCCGCACAGCCCTTGATACACCACAGAAAATACAAAAAGAAACAAAATTAAAACATGTTGAAAAGCGTCTTTTGTCCATACTGGTTCCCAAAGCACCTCATGAGCAGGTGTGAGTTCTGCATCTCAACAAAACCACAGACTTGGTTCATTTTCTGTCTTATCAAAGGGGAAAGGGGGCCCTTCAGAAACCAGTAGCCCCATGTAAGTCACATTCATTGGTGGGTGAGAAGAGGGTCCCTGGGCACCTCAGCTCCTGGAACATCCCCTGTATGCTTGCTGGGATCCCTGCACTGGGACATGACACTGCAGCTCATGTTTCTGCCCTCACAAAAACAGCCAGAGAATTCTCCAGCAACAAAGCTGCATCAAACACCTTGTTTGAAAGATGACCTGCTCCAAGGGGGCAGTGCTCTGTAGCCCCATGTCTGGGCATGCTGCTAAACTCATGGTGTCACTCAGGGACCAGCCCTTCATCCCTCCACCTTGGCTTTCCCACCCAACTCCTGAACCAAGGCCGAATTTTGCTTAGCTTAGGAGACTTGAAGAGTGCACTTCTCCAGGAGAGACAGCTACAGCCTATCAGCTAGAATAGCTGCTTGTCATCATCTCCTTTGTCCCGACTGTGGGTTGGCATGACCTGTGCCTCCACTTCTCCTGAGATCCTTTTACACCCGGCCTTTGAAGAGCTGACTGACAGCAGGACCTTGGTCTTCCCTTTCATCCTTTTCCCTCTGCTTCTCTCACTTTCCTTTGCCACCTGTTCCCGTGTGGCTTTTGGGGATCTTTTTCTCCTTCCCTACTGTCACCTTTCCCCCTCTACGCATCCCTATAACCCTGGGTGACTGGCATACTCCCAAAATAGCTGTTCTGTGAGTTAGGGTGCTCATCCAAACCACCGCCATGCTCCCCAGAGGAGGGGCAGGCTCTGGTGTGGCATAGTGTGCTGGTGAGCTTGGGTGTCAGCACAGGGCAGAGCAGGCAGTCCGGGAAGACCTGATCCAGCACCCTCCCAGGCAGTGCCCATCTCCTCATGTGGTGGGGCAAGCAGATCTGCGGACCTCACAAGTATCATGTGGATCCCACAGGTATCGTGTGTACCTCATGGGTATCGTATGGTGCTCACAAGTATCGTGTAGCCTCACCAGAGAGGAATGATCAAAGGAACCTCTCCGGCCTGGCACTGGGCTGTTCCATGGGATCTCTCTGCAGCAGGTTGCCCCTGTGGTCGAGTGGCCAGTGAAGCCTGGAGCACTCTGCCAGCAGAAGCAATTCCTCCCAGGTCAGGAACCTGGCACGGTGAGAGGTGTCACTTACAGGCAGACATGGATAGCACAAGCTGGGGAAGTCTAACTCATCTCAGTGGGTTGGACCCCTTCCCAAGGAACACAGAGCTCCTCAGCTCAGCTGGCTGCTGAGGGCAGGGGGGAAACACAGCAAGGTGACAACCAGCCCCAGGACTGCCTGTGTCCTGATGCCCCAGGCTGTGGCACAGGCAGAGCCAGGGCTGTCCTCCATCACAGCCCTTAGGGGATGACCCTCCTGCCAGGGAGGTGTTAAACTTGCAGAAGGGAGATGTGTTTCCTGAGACAGTTACTTAGATGCTGCCTGCATCTATTAAATCAAGACTCCATCCTTCCTGGGGAGCTGGATTTGAATCAAGTGCTCCTGGCATGCAAGGGTAGCTCTTACCAGGGCATCATGCACAGTAGTGGCCTTCTGTAGATGGGTAACCAGTGTCCTACAGCAAGGACAGCACCCTATCTGTGCCTCGCTGCCTCTAAGAAGGCCTGACACACACACCACTCCCTCACCAGATTGCACCTCACAGCTGGGAAGCCCTCTGGCCTTAAGGAATTCCTTTCCAAAAAGAAGCAGAGCCTTGGTATGCATGCTCTTACATGTGAGAGAGACCTGGGGCTGGAGGCCAGGCTGGGATCCAGCCCCAACATGAAAGGTCCTGCCTCAGCCCTCTCCAGCCAGGCTGGCTCTGACCTGTCCTGGACTCTGGCCACGGAGACAGGGCCTGAGCCAGTTGATGTGGATGGTTTGTAAGAGAGAGATGCCACTTCCCAGAGCTCTTGAAGACAGTGGGTGCCAAAAACTTGCTCACCCATCTTCACCACATTGCTGACCCCTCGAAGCTCAGTGTGCCCAGGCACCTCCTGGGCAGGTTTGAGTGGGCCAGATCTGACATACTGGAGGTTGTGGAAGGGAATCCAGAAACAGTGATCTGTGATTACCCATCAAGGACAAGCAGAACTCAGGCTTCTGCTGTTGTCTTCTCCCACACTGGGGAGATGGACATCAGCAGACCCTACCAGTGACAGCAGGTCACTCTCTTTCTAGTTAGAAATGAGTTGTTACACTGAAAATAATTGACCCTTAATGCCAGCTGCAGGGACCAGAGCATGCATTGCTACAAGGTTATGCTCCTTTCAATCCATCTGCTGTCCCTGTGTTGAGCTCGGATGTCTCTTCTTCTCCCCCAGCCCCCAACTCTCCTCTCAGCTTTCAGACCCACCCTGGCTTCCAGGAGGTGCAGTTAGCCTTTCCCCTCTCCCATCACCTCCACTGCTCCACAAAGATGAACAAGGTCAGGGATGGGCAATACGTCACCACCAGCCCATCTCTAGTAAAGAAGGGGCCTGGGAGAAGACTTAGCTACCCAATATCCACCAGCTAGTGGGGACATCGGTCATGTTAATGCCACAAATGTGACATTCTTGCTTCATCTGAGCTATGGCTCCAGTGAAAGCACCAAGAGACTGGCATTTCCAGGAAGAGTTACTGACAGTGATGAGGGGACGCTGCTGCATTTTGAGGGTCCTTGTCACATGCTGCCCTCAACTTGTGAGCCTTTCAGACTGGGAAATCTGGGTTCTCTCTGAGCATAACAGACTGATTTGGGCTGGGATACTTGGTGCCTCAGGATGAGCAACAACTGTGGCCATTGCTGCACACTTGGGCTTTCCCCCAGCTTGCAGGCACCAAAGCTCTCCCTGCCCATCCACGTCCACTCAACTTGTGTTGGATATTGTGCCCATTCAGGGCCTCAATAGGAGGCTGCTGGAATTTTTGTGGATCTCTGAGAACAGACTTGGTAGTGGATGTGGAAAGCCACAGGAAGGAGTTGGGGCAGGACAGGTACATGAAAAGGAGCTGCTGCTGATGTGCAGAATGGCAAACTGCTGCCTCTCTCAGCAGTGCATCTATGAAGCTTTCAGGGAAGGGAAGTCATGAAGCCGGGAAAGGGAGCGAACTGGGAAGCAACACCAAAGAAGCCGGAATTCATTTTGCCCAAGGAAATCTCCCTGTAGCTATAGCAGGGTCTTGCTGTGCTCAACACGTTCAGGGAGGGAGCAGTTGCTCAGCAGCATTACCACCCTGCTCCCCTGAATCTCCCTTATGGCAAGGCTCCATGGGGACATTGACACAGCAAATGGGCAGTGCAAGGCCAGGCTGGCAGCGCCAGCCAGTGAGTGGGACAGGAGTGTGGTCCAGACCTTTGCAGCTGCAAGGCTATGTGGACGATACATCTGCCATGCTCTCTTCTGTGCGCCCACCCTCCAGGCCATCTCGTATGCCAGTCCCATCTTCCCACATCTCTGCTGCCTTTTTATCCTCAGTGCCTTCGCTCGATGGAAACATCCGACTGAGATGCAGCCATGTGCTGCCATTTCCACTGGCACCAGTGCCACTGCAGACATGAGGCAGCCCAGCCACCAGTACAGGGAGGGCTTCAGCCCAGTGGGGAGGGGGTAGCAGGACCAGCCCCGGCCAGGGGTAAGCCTGGAGCACGATACATTGCAAAATTGACTGCAACTGGCTGCAGGGAAAGAAGGAAAGGTTGATTTACACACCTGCCATCTCCACGCTGTTTGGTTCCAGCAGAGCTAAAGTGCCGGTTTTGCCTGTACTGGGCCCATCGTGGTGCAAGATCCTGCCAAAGCATGAGAGGGATGTGCAGTGGAAAGCGTATCAGGGGTGGAATTGTCTACACGCAAATGCTCGACTTTATGTACTTTTAACTAGAGGTGTAACAGATGGTCGCATTTTGGTCCAAGCAGTGGAGAGCCATGCCCATTCCGGCTGGAGCCAATCAATCCCGCCACTCTGGGGAAAACGGCAAGCTGGGTTTGGAAGCACGGCTGCCAGCAATCCAGAGGAAGGCTTAGCACAGGAAATGTGGGCCGCTGCCATGTGAAACCAGGAAAACAGGATTAAAAAGACATTGAGGCAGACAGCAGAGCATGGTGCTGTGGGCCTTCCCCGGAGCAAATGGTGGGAGAGATGGCAAGCAGCCGGGACTCAGCCTCCCACCAACCGGCTGCTCCCATGCACTGGCACAGGGAGGCAAATGGAAAAGAGTTCACTGGGGAGGGGAGAGAAGCTTTATGGGGACGAGGAGAAGGCTGCTCACATGCAGTGGTGCTGGAGGAAGGGGCTGCTCACAATGCCCTTCCTGATCCCCTCACCTGTCTCCACACCCCTCAGTGCTATTTCTGTGTGGAACAGGGACTGTCCCCCACTGTCACACCTCCTGCTCTTCATAGCATCACAACCAGGGCAACATCCCTCCTCTGACCTCAGGTACTAGTGAGGATTGGGCATGTGGGTCTGCAAACCCCATCTGGCTCTGCTTCTTTGGGGGGGGATCAGAGCTCCACAGCTGGGGAGACAAGAACCCTGTGGCAGGGAGACTGCCACTCCCAGCACAGCTCACACTGGGAGACCAGTATTGGGATGAGGCAGTTCCCACCCCAGACCCCACAAGGGACATCTGCCACTGTTTTGAGAAGAGCTTTTGGGCTGATGAAATACTGAAGTGTAGAGGTGTCTAATTCTATCTAATTCAAGGATTCTATTCTGGGATGTAGGGTTATATTAAAAGAGAAGGATAGACAGACTAAGTGAGGTAAGATTTCCCTGTGCCCCTCATCTCCTGTTAGTGAACCTGTAAGGCTGAAACACCAGGGGAGCAGATACAACCAGAGGCAGCCAGCAGCAGGACCCATGGTTTATTTATGAGGAGCACAGCAGACATCCAGGCTTTAAAAAGTGCCCCTTGGGATGCAGCCTCATGGGGTGCATGTTACAGCAGTGCAGAGCATCAGATTAGGAGGTGCAATGGGAGGTCACAGAGAAGAAAGTGATTTTGTTTAATAGCTTCTGGACACTGAGGGGTTTTGGAAAATCACTAGAATTTTGGGTCCTGGCAGGAAACCTATGTTCTGTTTCAGAGCTGTCAACACCAAGCAGCCAAAAAAAATGGGAATCAGGTTAAAAATCATGAGAGAAAGCTTAAAACAATGAAAAAAAAAAAAAAAAGTGGTTTGTCCTTGTCCATTGACCTGGGTGGTTGGTCCATAATGTCTGCTGATCTTCAAGGGTACCTCTGTCACCACAAAACTTGAGTTAGGAAACCCATGTGCCAACTGAACTGCTCCCAAGGTTTTAAGTGAAACATGAAAAACTTGCAAAAATCCAGTGAAGTCCTGAGACTGGGTGACCAGCAGAATGTGCCCAGCAGGGTGATGGGCAGCCCTAAAGGCTTAAGTGCTAGAGGACTGTTTAAAGACAGACATCTGCATCAAGGACATTTTGGTCTCTGCCCATCACTGGCACCATTCACCAAGCCCCAAAGTTACGTGCATATGACTGAGACAGAAACACATCCCAGTGAGCCAGCAGGGAGACGGCAGGCAGCCTTCTGCAATTAAAGTGAAGTATTTCAAGCAAATCTCACTCTTTCCTCTCTCCTATACCATAGCAAAAGCCTCAGCAAATCTCTCTAGAGGCTTCCTCCCCAACCTGGCAGGGTTGCTGCCCCCCACAGTGCCATCAAGGCTTTCACATCCTCCCCACAGTTCTGGGGGGTTTAACCTGTTTCAAAGACCCATTCTCACTTCCCCCAGCACTTCCTCATTCTCTCTCATAATCACGTTCCCAGGTACCTCTCAGCAGATGTTTACGATGTTTTTGTAAAACATTTCCACTTTTTGAGCTTAGCGAGCTCTCTCTGTCTCACAGGTGCTGCTGTCTGGGGAATGCAATGTCATGAAATGACTGCTCTAACAGCAGACATCTCCTCCCCCAGCACCTCTCCCTGTCCTACAGACAAGGTGTCATGTCTACAGAGACCAAGGAAAGCTTTGTGGAGGCTGAAGACACTTATCCATACACTTCTACTATAACCATTATCTTTCCTAAGGCATGACAACTTTCATAGCAGTGCCCAAAAGTCCCTTGGGTGTTTCATCTGCATCCAAATTCCCTGGATGTTTAATTTTGCATCTGCAAAGCCCTCCAGGCCCTGGAAATGTGGGGTTCACAAAGACACTAAAACATGGGTTGAGCAAAGCAACAAACCCAGAATGTTGCAGCACATGATGGGGCCAGGCTGAGGACAATCTCTCATCCAGGCCCCACTGTTTCTCTTTCTGCAGCCCCAGGAGCCAACCCTTCCCATTCACAGCTGCCTTCCCTCATATATCAGCAAACCCCATGCATCAGACAGGCTTCTTCCTCCAATTCATCCTGGTGGCCCAACATCTTGCCCAGGTGACTTCTCAGTCCTGAATGATTCACCTGTCCTACAGTCAGCTCCGTGTCTCCTTTACCAAGGACTATGGATGTCTTTTCTGTCAGAGTGGCCAAGGCAGCCAAGGCGTGGGTGAACAGGGATTAACTGTGTGTTGCCTCTTCCTGAATAAGTGCTAGCGGACATGGAGTTATCAGGTGACAGATTCATGACAAATGAAAGGAAGATCTTATCTGCATAGCTTGTAGATCAGCCGTGAAACTCATTGCCCCCGGATATCGGGGATGCCAAAAGATTACATGGGTTGAACAAGTGGTTAGACACGTTCAGGGAAGAACAATCTGTCTGGGGTTATAAAACACAAAGGTATCACTTCAGGCCCAGGACTCTCTGAACCACAAACTGCTGGAGGCTGGGAAAGTATCCCAGGGAAGCATGCCATATACTTGCTAATGTTGGTATTATAATAATAGAATGTAATATTATACTTATAATAATATACTATATAATTTGGTCTTTTGCTTTCTCAGGACACCCATCACCAGCCAGCAGTGGAGCCAGGATGCAGGGCTAGGCAGACCTTCCTTAGATCCTACATGGCCTTCCTCAGCCTCTCCTGTATGGTGACAGTATAGAGCAATGACAGGCTGACCAGCACTAGCCTTCCTGCTAACACCTCACTGAACTGCCCCATTGCTTTTCAAGGGAAACAGCCAGGAATAAAGCTCCTGATTCTGAGAGGGTTCATGATATGCCTAAATCTGCATATCAAACCCCTGCCTGTGCCGGGAGAAGTGTGGTGTTAAGTTGTGTGTTTGACTGAGCTCTGGGTCTAAAACCAAATGTGTTGATCTCTGAATCAGCGTTGTCTTGGTGTGGATGCCTGCATCTTTCCTGGAGAGTCATTAATTAGGGAAAGACCTGCATCTGAATGTACCTTTTTGTTTCTCAGGAACATTTTTCCATTGCTCATCTCCTCTCACCTGATACAATAATGCTGACTTTTCATCACTGTTTGGCTTGATCCCTTCAGCACCCCCAGAAGCAGCAGCTTCTGCTGTGCTTCCAGCCCATGGAATACCGTTCCCATTCCCAGCACAGCCAAGTGCTGTGACATGTAGGTCTCAGACCCTGCTCCATCTCCATGAGAAAGGGTCATTCCTTTGTTCCTCTCCACATGCTTGTAAAGCAGAACAAGCACAGCTTACCTCATGCAAGCATATTTGGAAAGGAACCAGCAGCTTTGGGGCAGGACAACATCATGGGCTTGACACAAGCTGGTCCTGGTTCAGACAGCAACTGTCACTGCACTCCCATCAGTGTCCTGCCTCTGTCAACTTCACCCCTACCTCTGCCAAAATTCCTGCATGGGAAAGACACCTGGGGATGGGAGGCAGATTTGACCCCTCCAATACCAGCAGACAGTTTTGGGGAGAAAAAGCAAAACTTCTTTGCCATTCAAATATAACTAATAATAAAACCAGGGAAGAACAATGCTAGAAATATGCTAAGTAAGCAGAAATCTGGCTAAACAGAAGTTTTCCACAAGGCATCAGGAAATCTCTGAATTGTCATGCATGTCTTATTTAGTGGTGTGTGTGCTTTTTGTCCACACAAGTTCCAGTCACTGCAGCCATCAAACATTTTTTAATAGGAGCATTAACTTAAGAATAGCTAACAGTAATATTCCTAGCTGTGTGGAAACAGCATTTTATTAAATGCTTCACACAGATTTTGTATAATAAAGATGAATATATTATATCCTCTGCCTCCCCCAGAGTGAAACAATAATAGGAAAATAAAAAAAAAAAGCCAATAAAGTGAAACATAAATAGAACATAATGGGACTAGTAGCAAACTGAACTGACTATATAACATCTGCTATTGTTTGCCTGGCAAACGCAAACAAGGGGAGAAACCAAGAAAGATTTAAACAGCCCTAACCTCCTTCCCCTCTGCTGCAAGAAAGCAGCACTGATATCCCAAGCAGATCTGTTTCAGAGCTGATGGAACACTACAAGGCATGGCTTGCAAATTAACAAATGTGTCAAATTCCCTTGGCTTCTGCACATGGTGCAATTTTCACAAATCTTTTGATGCCAACCAGTTTATGCATGAAAATATTCCTGGGTCTGGAGAGTTCCCAATGCAAACATTTATTTATTTAGGTTTTGCTGTGTGTTTGCCCCTCACCATTCTCTGGTTTCTGAAGTCTGGTCACCCCATCAGCTCAGCTGCAACACAGCCATGGAAGCCAGGCAACAAATTCTGCCAATTGAAGAGGTACAGAAAGAGCCGACATCTGTGGGCAAGGCCTCAGCTGGTTCCTGGATATCCTAACCAGGGAGTGCTTGCCCATATCTGGGAGATCTCCTTTGGAGAAATCAGGATAACTAAGGGATCACTCTGTGAGCAGAGGCGGAAAAAAGAAGGAATTTTTGCCCCGTGGCTCCTTTACTGTGACGAAACATAAGTCATATCCATCCTGATATCAAACTGATAACAGAACTGGCTGGAAGCTGGGGGAAGGAAGAAGAGCTAAATGCCTATAAAAGTCATTTTCTCTTTTATTTGTTATCTTGCTTGTAATGATCACACCATGTTTCCTATCTATTTTTACAGTAAGTTGTACGCTGATCTCTGGAGGCCTCTGGATGACTTATTATTAACGATGTCTTCTTATTATGGATGGTGATTTATTATCAGAATGATTCTATTTGTACTGGGTATGTTGTTCAGCTGCCAGCACAAAGCTCTTACCATCTTCAGAGCAAAAGATAGTGTTCTTGCAGCACTGTGTGCCCAGCTCTGCTATGCTGAGCTTGTGGGTTTGTGGATTACACACATGCACAGGGCAAAAGGGCAAAGAGCAAAGAGAAGAGTGGCCATGGTGCACCCACAGCTTTACAATGACTCCATAGGCCTAGGGTGCATGGGCACAACTTCTGCCACTGCTGGACTTCACTCCTCCTTACCTTCTGCCTACATGCCCTGTACATATTCAAGTCACCATTTAAGGATGTGTGTAGATCTCAAAAAATCCTATCTCCTATAATTTTTCTCTTGGATTACCAGTCAACAAGTGTTTAACCTTGGGAAAATGATATTATTTTTCTACACTGTCTTGGAGTTTGTGTACTCCAAAACTGACAGACACTCTCTAGCTGTTATAAGGGACCATCCGGAGTTCAGCAGTAGGTCTGCAGGGCACAGGAGACTTTCAATACCGGTTTCTTTGCTGAAACTGAAAGCAGCAGCAGGAGCGGGTAGACAGAAAAGCAAAACAAACAAGCAGAAAAATCACGGGATTTTAAGTGCAGGAGAAGGGTTGCTTCTGGAAAGTTATCCGAAGTAGTGCCTCCAAGGCTGCTTTCCTATCTCCGAAGCGGCCGTGAGACCCAGGATCCCCTCCGCTCCGCGGCTGAGGGCCGGGGGGCGGAGTTGGGGGGGGTCGGCAGCTACTGCGCGCTCAGCGCCCTCCCTCTAGTGGCTGCTGCCCCGGCCAGGGACCCCCTCGGGTCCCATGCACCGAGCATTATTTTTCCATGCCTGGCCTCGCAAGACTTAAATCCACGTTCACCACGGGCCTTTCCAACCAGCCGCATCCTCTCCCGACGGTGAGGGGTGCCCACACTGGCCCGCCCTTTTGCACATCCCAAACTGCATTATTTCTGCTGTTTGGTTTTGATACTTCCCTTTCTGGGTCTTGCTCATCCCCCTTATCTCTTTCTGAGCAACACTGGTGGCTCCTCGTTAATTCTAACAGTAACGATGGCAGAGAACCTGACTGGTTTTGTCATATGCAAGCAGAACCCACGTGTTGTGTATTTGGCATTTGTGAAGACCTGCATTCCACATCTGTAAAAAGCAGCAGAACTAAATAGACCCCGAGGAGATTTCAAGCAGAAAAATAGGAGAAATGTTGAGGCTGTTCACTACACATACTTTACTCAGGGCCCAGAAAAACAGCCCAGGCAGTAAAATTCCACCATTGCAAGTAATCATACATCAGCTGGAAAAGAGCCCTGGGTGCCAGGCAGGAGGATATGGGAATTCAGTGCCACAAGATGTCACAAAACAAAAAAGAGAGATGGACCGGACCACAGGATGCTCAGAGAGTAAATCACTAAAAATGAGGCATTTTTGTAGAGATTTTAAGCCTCAGAGTTCAGAGTTTGAATCACTTTCCAAAGAGTGGGAATTAAGGAAATGCTTAACAGGAAAGATATTTTTTTAATCCCAGCCTCCTGGAGGAAGCTCTTGTCTCTCTCTCCATCATACCAGCATGCAGCGCTGGAAACCGGCAGACAGAATGATCTGACAGCAATCGGTAAAGAAATGCTGTAAGCTGACAGCAGTTATTGTGCAGGATGGGAAATGCCAGCCACCATCACAGGATGCTAAAAGTACCCACAGAAAGAGCCATGTCTGATTCAAGCCCATCCGAATTATGTGCCTACAATTCCTGAGGCAGAAAGCAGAGTAAAATAAACAGAGGTGTAAAGCGTCCCATCAGGGGTGTCTGCTGGCCAAGCTGTTTGCAAAAGTCCACTTTTCGAGGGAGGTGTGAGATAGGCCCCAAGCAGGATGCAGACAGCAGCCTGGTACAGAAGAGAGGTGCCTCAAAGCCCTGTGTTCAGCAGCAAGAGCTGGGAAAGGTCTGAGCATCATCTTGTGAACACCTGCCATGGATGAAGGCCACGAGAGTGCAAGAGCATAGCCTGGCTTTTGGTGAGAGAGATGGAGGACTAGAGAAGAGGAAAGCTGCAATACCCTGGCTGTGTCAGGGGGGATGTGTTAATTGCTAAATGCTGCTGTGGTTTGGAAGGATAAGAAGAACAAGAGGCACTTGAGGCCTAGCAAATTCACCTCACATGTGTTTTCAAAGCCAAGTGAATTGGTGTTTGACCCTGTCTTTAGCTGCTTCCCCTTCATAATGGGACTCAAGAAGAATAAGGGGAACAAACACAGCGAGTCTAACACCAAGGGATGGATTTTAGGAACATTTTTCATTCTAGCAGCACTTGCCTCATCCTGGAGAAGTCCCACAAGGTCAGATAGGGTGGGATGCATAAAGAAAGGAGGAATGCAAAAACAGCAGCACTGAAAGAAAAGAGAAGTAGGGAGGAGCAGCCTTGCAGCACACAAAGTTGGAAGAAATCACAGCCAAACTCTGGCTTCCTGTCTCGGTATTGCTTTTGCAAGGGGTTGGAAATATTAGTTTTTAATTAATTTTCTTACTGCAGTTGTTGGAAGGGGAGGAGGGAGTGGGATCACCTTCAAAAAAGAAATACAAATAACTGCTTTAAGAGGAAACTTTTGCTGCTGTAATTTATTGGAAGATGAAATGAGCTCCGATTACATTATCCACCCGCACTGTGCCGGCAACACGTACTTCGGATATTGCGCTATAATCCAATGACTGCTCCTGAATTATTAACACCAAGTTGTTATTAGAAGAAGTTGCCTGGCTTATTTCCGCCATTCTCCCCCCCCACTCCCTTTATTAAGTTTCAATTGATTCCCCACACCTCCTCCTGCCCCCCAAAAATGAGCCCTCGCCTCCCTGGCTCCTTCATAGCTGCCACAAACGTTACTTGCATTTGGCAGCCTGGTGAATTATTCACATGTGCCGGGAGCTGCGGAGATATTACAGGTCTCGGAGGAGCCAGTGCAGCTCGGCTGTCACAGCCCCGGGTGGCTCTGCGGGCGTGTGTCCCTCTCCCCGTCCAACAAAGTTTTGTCGGGTCCCGAGTCAAGAGAGAAGTTGTGGAGCAGAGGGTCAGGCTGCTCCCATTTCCGCGGTACAGGGCAAGCTCCGCGGCCGCGGAGCCCCGCCACCCCCCTCCAGTCTCTCCCCAGGAGCCGAGTGGGGCTGGAGAGAAGGCTGTGGCTGAACCCCGTCCCAAAATGAGAGCGACACAGGGGACAGCCAGGGTCTGAACGTAGGGTCGGGGCTTCTTCCCTTTCCCCGCGGCCCGGCCTTGCCTCTCCCGGGATTGAGACGGGGCATGGAGGGCTCGAGAGCTGCTAAATCTCTGTCGCCCACAGAGCCTGGCACTGTCGGAAGAAATGCCCTCGGCCTGCTCCGTCTCACGTTCCTACCCTGCCCTGCCTCCCTCCTCCTCCTCCGGAGAGGTCCTGCAAATTGCATTTATCGAAGTACTTTAAATATATTTTAAAAAATCGAGTTCTCGCCTTGTCTGGAGATGGAGCGGGGCAGGTCCCTGCCCTTCTTCCAGGGGAACCTGAGTCCAACTGGGTTTGGACTAGAAATTAAAATACTAGACATCTAAGGAATGAAAATACTTTCAGATGCTCGTATTCGCCTTTCCCTCCCTGTGGGGACTGCAGGAGGGCTCTGTCCCCAGGGTGAGACCGGGGTCCACTTCTCGCCGGCCAGGTTGGGGAACCCCGGATCTCGGCTGGGAGCGGCAGGTTCACGGCTGCTCAGCGGCGTCCTACAGCAGCTCAAACCGGCTCTCCAAAGCCCGAGCGAACCCCGAAAACCAGCGAGCAGTGGTGGATGGGGGCGTCCCAACTGTGCTAAGAGGAGAGGGGACATGCTGCCCCCCGGCATTTGGGGCGGGGACATCTCCACCATTCTCCCTCGCCGTGGGAAACGCAAAAGCCTGGGCTCCCAGGGGCCGGGCCGGGCGACCTGCCTCTGGCCCCGGATCCCCGGCCGGGTGCGGGCACTTGGGTCAGATTTATTTTTGGTGCAGCCAAGTTTTTTCCCTGCAAGGAGTTGTTTGCGAGGGGAGGAAGGAGCGGGAGATAGCTATAAAACGACCTCCAGAGGTGGGCTCTTCTGGGGAGCTTCTCCCCAGCCCCGCAGTGTCCCCGGACCCCCGCCGCCCCTTCCCCAGCAGAGCCGGGAGTTAGCGGGCGCCTAGCTCCGGGCGGTTGTTTTCCAAGCGGAGCAATGATGAACAGTGCCCCGTGGCAGCGCGGACAGGGGAAGCCTATAGGTACATTTTACCGGCAGCTTTGCGAGAGAGGTCTGGGACAAGGACCTCAGACCCCTTCGGAGTTCTCCTTCCTCCGGGCTCCATGACGGGTCCCACCGAGTTCTCCCCGCCTCGAGGCACTCGCAGCCCCAAACTCGGGGGGTGCTTAAAGACAAAAAATAACTGTGATTTCCTAGGTTCCGGGCTCGCCACCCCTGCCCCGTGCGGGATGCTGTGCCAGGACGCTGCTCTCGCTGTCAGCTAGAGGGCACGGAGTTTGCTCCTCTCCGCGCTGCTAACAGGGAGCGGCAACGTGTTTAGACCACTTAAACTAGGCAGACATAACTGGGAGCCGTGCACGGCTCAGCTATGCCTGGAAAGGAGGTGTCATTTGTACGCAGTTACTTTGGTGATCAACACTTGAATGATTTATGCCGCCTGCTTTAATTATATTCCTGTGACACTTTCCTGGACAAAAGTGGGCCGCGCACAGCCAAAGCTGGGCAGCCCCAGCTGCCGCTGCCTGCCGTGCCCGGGACGGCTCCCGGGGAAGGGCAGCCCCGCAGAAACCCCGAAATACGGCTCTGGGGGCGGCGAGGGGAGACGCCTCCAAAGATGCTACTCGTAGCCAAGGGGATTTTTTGCTCCCTTCTGAGTTGTTCCAGATTTCGCGGTAGTTTTCTGCCCCGTGGAGGAGGAAAGGCCGCTGCTTTACTCGCTTCTCTTCCCCGGTGCAAGGCAGGGACCCGGAGCGAAACTTCCCCTACTGCTCCGGGGAACCCTCTTATCCAACCCCGGTGTGAGAGCCGGACTCTATAATGGCCTTTAATCCAGCGACACCTGGGTAGAGCGAGGGGGCTCGATTCCCTCCAGCTCTGCTCCCCTCCCTGCTTGTAGGCACGGGACCCGACCCAAACTTTTCCTGCCTGCACTAGGAGGGGATCAGTGCCGGGTTCTCCAGAAGGAGGATGGGGGGGCGCAGGTTGAAGCCCTTCGGAGGAGGATGTTTATCCCGAAATCTGTGAGACAGGAGTCGCAGCTGCCTCCCCTCGGGAAGGGCAGCAGAGGAGCCCGGAGGGATGCGAAGTTCCGTGACGGCGGCCGGAGCCGGACCACGTCTGCCCTCGGTGCCTCCTTTCTAACCGGAGCCATCTGAGGACGGGGAGATGCGATGGGACTTGCTGCGGGGCACCAAGGCTCCCTAATTTGGGACTGGGTGACAAGAGGGCTGCTAAAAAAAAAAAAAAAAAAATAAGTTTCGAGGGGTGCGAAGCGGGGATGCCGAGCTCTTCCCCTAAGCCAGGGAGGGGGTCACCCAGCCTGCCTCTTCTTTGATTTTTGGCTACTCTCGGAGGGGAGAGAGGGAATCGTTTGCCGGGAACGAGTTGCAATGGTTGCAAAGGCAAAGCGAGCATAGGGAAAACATAACCAAATCCATCAACGAGTAGCAGAGAGCACAGCGGAGAGGGATCGGTCTGATCCCGTCGGGACCGCCACAGAGCACCGGGGGGACTGGGCGGGGGCCGGAACCTGCCCCCTTCCCTCTCAGCCACCCCCTTGCTCAATGAGGTGCTGTTTGGGGGGAAGATGGGGACAAGGGCAGGCGGCGGGCCTGGAGCCACCGGGCTGAGCTACTAATGCAAAGCATGAACGCGGCTATCGCCTGCCAGGCAGCTGGCGAAGCAAACGAAAAAGCGTACCCCTGGCCCGGGAAGCTTGTCTTGAGGCTGCTGCCCACCCTCCCGGGCTCTTCCCATACTAGGGAGTCCCAGAAAAGAGGGGTGTCCCTCTCTCCCCCCGGAGGCAGGGAAGGGGAGATGCGGGCTAAAGTCACGGGAGGGAATCCTGAACGGTTTGCGAAGCTTCGCCGTGGCTGGGGCAGTTTTGTCCGTGCTCAGATCGGAGCGGGCTGCGCTCGGGGTAGGGGCGCAAATTACTGGCTCTACGCTCCGCGGGGCAGGCGGGCTGGGGCTGGTAGCGCCCCGGCACATCCCAAACGCCCGCCAGCCCGCCCGAACTCAAACAGGAAGGAGACTATTTATTTTATTTTTTTCTTCTTCTTCTTTTTTTCTTTTAAAATCTTATTTCTGTAATTATAACACCAGCATCCCCAGCAGAGTTCTCAATAAAACCCGGATCCTGACATAAACCGCCACGCTGGAACATAATGCGAGGGGACACAAGGGAGAGGAGGAAAGTCTCTAATTGGTTAAAATATGTTTAAATCACTTCATAAAACCCAAGAAAAGCGAAGCAAATAATCCACCTAGCAAGCAAAGAAGCCAGGCGATTTAGAATCAGTGTAATTCGCTCCCCCCATCCCCGACCCGCTCCCCCCCAGCTCCTCGCAGTATTTGATATGATGAATAACCCAATATAGGCCTTTAAAAATAGGTCACTGCATAAAGAGACTCCCAGAGAGCTATAAAAAATGGGAAGAGGGCGCTTTAAGGAGAGGAGCCATTTGCTTCTTTTGTGCTTGTTTGGTACCTAGCGGCCTGGGAGCTGCCAGCCGCCCTCCTCTTGCCCGTCAAGGTGAGGAGGGAAAGTTAGGGCCGGATCCGGCCCCGGCCTCTACTCTATCTCTGCAGCCCGGCCTCTCCTCCTTCCCTGCGCTCTGCGGCCGCCGCCCGCCCCGTCCAGCCCAGGCCCTGGGGTCGTGTCCCGGCCGCCCTGCGGCTAGCTTTGGGGGTGCTCGGGCAGGGTGGGGGCCAGCCCTGGGGAGCGGCAAGACCTACGCTGGCTGGTGGCCCCGGGTAAAGATAATGAGCGGTTCCGGCCTCCACGGCCAGGCGGGCCGGGCCGGGTTTTCCCCGAGGGTGAGGGGCTCAGCCAGCCCCGCCGCCGCTGCCCCCTTCTAGAGCTGCCCGCAGGCTCGCAGCAAAAGGCCTCGGGCTGGAAACCGACCCTCTCCGTCCCCTACACAGCGCTTTGCTGGGCTGTGGAGCCTGGCCGCTGCTTTCCCCTTCTACCCGCGCTGCCCCCGGTCGGGATCCACCGGCGCCAACGCAGCCGAAGAAACCGCCGACATCCCGGGAACGACCCCCGCCCGCGCCCCGCCGCACCGCCCTTCCGCCGACACCCCCGGCACCGGCACCTTCCCGGGGGGGGCCCTGCCCCCCGCCGAGCTGCCCCGGCCCCCATAACCCGCTCCGTCACAGGGCGCTGGGAAAGAGGAGCACGACAAATTCGGCGGAAACGTTCGGATTTTATTGGAAAGGAAAGGTCTGCCTTACCTGGAACCAGGCTCTCCCCTTCTTCCCCTCATTAAAAAAAAAAAAAATGGAGCGGCTCTAGCTAGAGCCGAAGAGAGACATTTTAAATAAACTAGCAGCCGAAACTAACATGAGGGAGAAATAGAAGAAAAAAAAAAATCGCGGGGGGAATAAAAAAATATATATGCAGCCCGATATTTTTGGTTTTGTTTTGTTTTCGCTTATTATTATTTTTCACGATACTGTATTATCCTGATGCAATAAAGGTTGGTTTGTAATGTAATTTAAAAATATATATGTCCAAACAAATAGCAGGGCCAGAATATGACAAGTGCATTCAGCATTATAATTCAACTGGGCTCCACCTCCATACCGCCTCCTAATTAATGGGTCTCCGAACTTGCAAAAGCCTGCATTGGACAGAGAGAGAGAGAGCGAGCGAGCGAGAGAGAGAGAGGGCGAAAAGTGTCATTGAAGATAATTGATTACCTCCCAATCAACAATAACTTGTTAGCAATAGTCAATTACCCCGTCTCTTCTCGCCTCTTTCCCCCTGGTCCGAGGTCTCGGTGCGAGGGCTGCTCTCCCCCTCTCCGAAGTCTGTTTTTAATTTTTTTTTTTCAATTTTCTTTTTCTTTTATTTTAATTATTGGGGGGGTATTTGCTTTTGGGGGGGAGGGAGGGCAGGGAAAGTGTTGCGATTTGGGGTGTTTCTTAAAATAGCAGCTGTGAAGAGGAAGAGAGAGGGGAGAGCAAGCGAGCGAAGAGTGAGAGGAGAGAGAGAGAGAGAGAGGGGAAGAAAACAAATCCCCGACCTAAAACCCTGGGACAAGAGGTGCAGCAGGACCACCTCTCGGCGAGGGACCGACGGCAGCTCCGCTCCCGGCCACAGCCCGCCGCCCTGCCCGCCGCCCGAGGTGGCTCTCCCCGGGAGGACCCGGGGCTCCTCCGCTGGAGTTGGAGGTGGGCTTCAACTTTTGCTCGCTGTCTCCACCGCCGTCACCCCGCGGTCCCGCCGGGGGCTTCTCCCCGCGGCAGCGCATCCCCGTGGCGGGTGGGGAAGGCAGCTCAGCGCGGCCCGGCCCCACCATGACTTCCAAAGAAGAACCCAAGCCCTCCTCGGGAGAAGAACGGCGGCGGAGCCCCTTGGATCACCTCCCACCGCCGGCCAACTCCAACAAGCCCCTCACCCCCTTCAGCATCGAGGACATCCTCAACAAGCCCTCTGTGCGGAGGAGTTACACCCTCTGCGGAACGGCCCACCTCCTCTCCGCCGCAGAGAAGCACCCCCCGGCCGGTCTGCCCCTCTCCGGCCGGGCGCTGCTCTCCCAAACCTCGCCCCTCTGCGCCCTGGAAGAGCTGGCCAGCAAGACCTTCAAAGGGCTGGAAGTCAGCGTGCTGCAGGCGGCCGAAGGTAAGCCACTCGAAGAGCGGGGAGATCCTGGTGGGTGTCCCGCTCCTTCCCACCGCCTGCTCCCCCCTTCCAGTCTCCCAGGGTGTTTCAAGGGGAGGGATAGAGGGGTCCCCGGGCTGCCGGTACCCGACAGCATCCTCCCAAAGCGGCTATCGGGGTGCGGGATCAGAGGCTCTGCCCCGTTTCCCCTCTGATACCGACGGGACAGGGGACTGGGGTCGGGGGGGCTCGGGTGCGTGTGGGGGGTTAATATGGGGAAAGCGCCGACAATCTGGCGGCTCGTCGGCAGGCAGGGACGGGATGACGATCTTCGGACAGCGGCAAACGCCGAAGAAGCGTCGAAAGTCGCGGACGGCCTTCACCAACCACCAAATCTACGAGCTGGAGAAGCGGTTCCTCTACCAAAAATACCTGTCACCGGCGGACCGGGACCAGATCGCCCAGCAGCTGGGGCTCACCAACGCCCAGGTCATCACATGGTTCCAGAACCGCCGCGCCAAGCTCAAGCGAGACCTGGAGGAGATGAAGGCCGACGTGGAATCGGCCAAAAAGCTGGGCCCCAACCCCGCCGTGGACATCGTGGCCTTGGCCGAGCTGGAGCCCAGCGCCGAGGGAAGGGGCAAGGCGCGGTCCGGTTCCCCGCCACCGCCCCCCGCTGCCGCCCGGGATCCCGGAGCCCCACCACCGCCCCGCCCCGCCTCGCCCCCCACGGAGCGGCCCCGCAGCCGCCGGGACAGCGAGGAGGAGGAGGAGGAGGAGGAGGAGGACGTGGAGATCGACGTGGATGACTGAGGGGCGGCCGGCGGGCCTCCCCCCTCCATCACCACCATTTCCCCCCCGCCCAGTCCCGCTCCCCCCTCCCATCACCCCGACAGATCCAAATTGGCACCCCCGGCCCCCCACCCCGGCCCCGGCAGGGCGGCTAGGCGGCTGCTCCCCCTCGGCCGGAGCAATAAGCAATAGAAACCCACCACAGACACACAGAAATTAATTTAGGGTAGAGTCGATATCCCTCCGCCTGTCACATCTTCGGAACGGTGCAATTACGGACGGCTTCTGTATAAATATTTAAACGTATATATTGGATTTTTTTCCTCCCCCCTTCTTTTTGAGGTTTTGATTTTTTTTTTTTAATAGTTATCAATGATGATTATTTTGTCTATAACGGAGAAGCGTAACCTTGGAATAAACTCGGCTTCCAACAGATGTTTGGGTAGGCAGTTGTTTTCAAAGACTTCTGAAAAGAACCACTTTAGAGGAGATTTAAGTTAGACTTAAAACGGCAACAGCAAAAATTAGCCACTTTCCTTTCCTTGCATGTTTCAGATGTGCACGAAGTAATATTTTTTCCTTTAAAAATTTTTTTCTTTCGCAATCTGGGGAACTTGGGGAGGGGTTAGAATGCAAGTTGAAAAATATATACTTTCTTTTTTTCCTAGAGCATAGAGATTTGTCTCCAATGCAATTTCTGCCTCATTTTACCAATTAAAAGCTATTTTTACCATTTTCTGCTATTGTTGTGCTTTTATTAAAAAGCTGCCTTTCGTATTTTTGATATGAAGGTGGTAACAAAAAAAAAAAAGACGAAAATGAAAAAAAAAAATCCTAGAATTATTTTTTACTCTTTTTAGAATTTTTGCATGCTACGGAAATAAAAAAGGCAAATCCCAAGATCAATACATTTAAATAATACACTATAAATTAAAAATAATGTACAGATTTAAGACCTGTTTTTGTTTGAATTGTACAAATTTTAAAAGACCTGCTATTTAAGTTCCGGTAGGGACAATGTCGCTTTATTTACTGTCTCTTAGAATTGTACAGTTAGCTCTTTTTTCCGATACAATAAAATCTTTACCATTTTAATAGACTTTTAACGTCCTTCTTTGTGAACGAAAATCCTCTCCTCTGTTCCGAGGTTATTACAGACCTTCCCCCCCCTTCCAAGGAATCTCCCATCCCGTTTGCATTTAAAGTTACTTTCACCGCAGTACCCGTGAGAAAAATATGTGGAAGGAGCACACGATCCAGAACTTTCTTACTTTAGGGTTTTTTTTTTCTTTTTTTTTTTTTTTTTTTAATGGTTAATGCCAGGTAGGGGTTTAGCAAAGGGAGAACCCGATGGATCCGTAGTGCCGGAGGTGCGAGGAGCGCTTTCCGGCTCTGTGGGATGCGCGGCGGCGGCGGGGCCAGCGGAACTACCGGCACTCCCCACCCGCACCACCGCTCCTGCCTCCAGCAGGACACCTCCAGCTCGAAATTACAGAGGAAAGGGAAGGGGGGAAAATACAAAAGAAAGGAAAAACAAATACGAGCGGAGGGGAAGGGGTTATAATGGTTTGGACAAAAGGAGTTGTGTGTGCGAGTGGGGGGAGCTGCCCTCCTCCCGCCGGGCCAGACCTTCCGCTTCTGGGCAAAACCGCTGCTACGGGGACATGAAGATGGACAATGTTTCATTTCCCCCCTTTTCTGTTTTCCTTTTTTCCCCCTCCCTCTCTCTCTCTCTTTTTTTTTTTTCTTTTTTTTTTTCTTTTTTTTTTTTTCTCTTTTTTTTTTTTTTTCCTGCCAAAATTAAGGCACTGGTGAATATGTTTTCTCTTGGCAGCGTGTCCTCCCTTTGGAGTCGAGCAACGTGTGTTTCTCCCCATTCTTTGTAAATTTATGTGAGAAAGACAAATCTGGTGTACAGTGGCAGAGCTCGGAGGAGAAGTGTCCAGATAAGACAGGGTTGGTTTGTGGGTTGGATTTTTTTTTTTTTTGGTCCAGTTTCTCCGAGGCTAAATAAATCTTTCTCCTCTTTGAGAATGGATGGGGTTGTAATTTTTAGCGTAAAGCATGAAAACTGGGGACAAATGAGCCCTCTTCTCTGAAGTGACAAGCGACAATGGAGCATATACAGCCTCCTGCGGTTCGCCATGCTGAAACAAGCGTGCCCCTCCGCTGCAGAGAGAAGGCAAGCGCTTGGAGACCATATGGTTTTTGAATTTTCTTCACAATTTCCAGACAATTTGATGGATTAGGTTAACCCTCCCTTCCACTGTTTAACTCCACAACAATGGGAGCAGAGCTGTTCTCCCTTCGCCGGGGCATCTGTGCGCTTCTATTCTTCTCTCTTTCTCTCTTGGTATTTGGAACAAGCCTATGAATTACAATGAAATCCACTTTTCTTTAGTATTATTTGGAAGAGCACTTGTTTTCCGCCACCTCCCGCCCCCACACCGCCATCCCCCTTTTTTTTTTTTTGTTTGTTTGGGTTTTTTGTTGGTTTTGTGTGTGTTGTTTTGTTGTTGTTTGTTGTGGTTTTTTTTACCTCCGAGTGATAGCTTTGACTTCTGTCCAGATCTCTCCGAAAGCCTTCAATCTTGTCCTTAAGTGTTTTTATGCTAAACAGGCAAATCGTAAATGCTGAGAAAGTGTGACATTTATGTGAAGATCTAGTTAAAGGGCTTTATTTGTTTTCTTTATCTGTTCTTTTTTTTTTTTCCCATTCCCTCTCCTCTTCCCCCTCCTCTCCTGTCCCCTCCCTCTCCCCAGTCTTTTATTCTTTTGTCTTGGAACGGATTTAATGAGGCTGCAAACACTACACTTCAATATAACCAAGAAATAAAAAAAAAAAAAAGGGGGGGTGGGGGGTGGCTGGGTCTATGGAAAATAGGCTGGGAGTTAATTTGGATTTCTGATCTATTGACTTCTGTGTGCAAAGGGAAGAGATGCCGGGCCGCCTTGCACCCGCAGAAGTTTACCACACGTGGCTGGGGCGGGTTAGTAAATAAAGCCTCCTCTCGAAGATTTGCAGCGTGTTAATTTGGCTCTCCCCCCATTTCCAAATAGCTGGGATTTGGGTTCTAATTTGCATATTGAAAAACGAAAGCTTTTAATTTTTTTAGCTTAAAAAATGAAGGGCTGGCTTGTGCCCCTCATTTGTCATGCATTTTTAAACGCGCCGTTTCCTGGGATTACCTAGCTGTATAGATTTATCGCTAGGGGTTTTCTTTGCCTCGAATATTAGATACAATCTAGAATTGTCTTTTCTTCACCTTTATTTTTAATTTATTTTCTTTCCCTCTGATTTTTTTTTTTCCCCGCAGCAGAAGTAGGGACGCGGTGACGGCGCCGAATCATGTCCTTCGGGGCTGGCCCAGCCACAGCCCTTCCCAGCCGGCTCGGAGCGTTGCTGCCCGGGCCGAGCTCCGGGAGGCGGGCAGGGCCACCACGGAACCGCTCCTGCCCGCCCCACACGCCCAGATTACTCTGTCCCCCTAAAGCAACCATCCCTGCGGCCGGGGAATCTGCCCCGCCGCCCCGGCCGCCTCCGGCCGCTCCTCTCCAGGGGCTGCGCTGTCCCAGGAAGGGGGAAGATGGGACGACACCCCCGGGGCTTTCTGGCCGGCGGCACACAAGTCAGCGGTGCTTCCTGCGTGGATTCACAAGGGAAACAGACCCGGTCCCGTTTTCCCACCCCCGGGCAAACTGGGAGCTTGTCGGAGCTCCTGGCCCCCGGCCCGTAGCTCCCTGCCCCGGGGACCGGTTAACGGCGATTCTCTCTCCTCTGGGCGGGTGGTTACGGGGCAGGGAGAGACTCCGGCCTTTCCCAAACGAATCAGACAGAAAAGGATCCAGATTCAAGAGCGGAAGGCGAGATTCCCGACGGGAAAAATAAAAGTGTAAACCCGGGCAAGGGGAGTTACATAATTCCCCCCAGCTCCTCTCCCGGGGAGGTTAAAATCCGTAGTTTGGCAAAAAGATGTGCGGGAGCGTGGGGGCACTTTGCGGCAACGGGCAGGAGGTCTAGCGGTCCCCCGCCTCCCCACTTCGTCTGGGCCCAGGTGTCCCGGGTCCTGCCCGTCGGGGCTGGAGTGGGCGCCGGGAACGGGCAGGTGCGGGCAGGCTGCAGCGGGGTGATTGTCCTCCTGCCTCGGGCATGACGACCCCCAGGGGGCTTGGCGCAGCCCGCACCCCTGCCCAGGCTTGTCCTTTCCAGCACAAACCCCATTTCTCAAGCGCAAGAAACGGTGCAGTCCACCCCCCACCTCTCTCCTCCCATCCCCATCCTTCATCCCCAAACCTGACACAGCCTTGTATTTCGTGTGGAGGTGGAAGAGGAGAGGGAGGGCACGGGGCAGTGGGGAGTGTGGTCTTCTTGGAAAGGCTCCCTTTTGGGGTTTGGGGTTTTTTGTTCGTTTGGGTTTTTTGTTGTTTTTTTTTTTGTTTTTTTCCTGAAAGGGGTAGAGGACATCCATATTTGATCTTGTTCACTTCACACAGGGCTCCCAGACGGAGAATAAAGCCCCCTCCTGAATTATCCAACAGGGCTAAAGCAGGTTGAGTCAGTGAAATTCAGTTCCTTATTTTATGAGGTGTCAGG